>OX421470.1:13327514-14718863 GCA_949126895.1 Eilema caniola
CAAGTACCTGTAGTATATGTAATACGATTCCCTCTGATGTTGACTTACCTAGTTTTAAAATTGTGCTCTAGTTGCATTCATTAAGTTGTTAATTATTAAAGGCCAACACCGCAACTGTTTTTATGTTTCTGTTTTTATGCTTTTATAAAGGTTACAAAACGATACCTCCTTGTTTTTAATGGGCGTGAGTTCCTATTAGTCAAATATTTTTGGAGTGATGAGTAAAAAATGCGCAGTTTTTTTACTGTCTTCTAATTGTATTTATAGTAAGTTCATTTACCCTTTATGTAGCAGTACGTACCTATACAAAACTCTATAACTGGAACCTCATAAATCGTATGTTTTAACAATAGTAATTACGAGTACATAGTTGAGTAATGGCATCTTTTTACGATTATTTATTACTATTTACGATTATATTCGTGTCGATATCGTACCCTACTAATAAGTCAAGCAATGTTGCTACTAAACTTTTCTTGTCTACGTAATTAACACTTCTTTAGCAACAGATGAGTTATAATCCAAAAATCCCGGGTTTTTTAAGCGGAATGTAAAAAGGCAAATCTCAAAATCGTGATACTAAATGCATTCAATGTTGGCTTGGTGGTTTATACAACAAAAATATACGAAACTTGTGACAAAAGAAGCATTTTCATAATGTGAATGAATATTTCAATTTATCAGAACTCTCCTTCTTTAGCGCTTTAAAAAGTTATCGTTGTCGTCGCAAGTACTACAGAGATATTGTGATATGTGTTTTGTCCATATTTTTATAACCTAGAATGAACTTTTGAAACCCATAAATCTGAGATTGAATAGAGATTAAAGATCACCATACCTATCTCATCTGCTGGATCATGGCAGAATGCCACTAAGAAATTTACAAAAACTAAACTTTAAAAGGTACCAAATCAGCATATCGACGCTGGAAGGCAACCTTGCTTACGCGCCCAATTCACGAAAATGAATTATATATCTGTGCGTCCTGTGAAAACTGGTACATCTTGAAAATGTCAACTTTACAGTAGAGTAGTTTTTGTGTTTAAATAATCATAATTTTTTTTAGAATAATAATTTGTTTGGAAACAAGTGACGTATTTTATATTAGTGTGTTATTGTTAATAACCTATTAGGTTCCTGCTCAAGAGTGTACAGGTAGGAAGAGATATTTAAAAAAAACTATTTGTTGTATCAAAACACACCAAATGAATGCTCGTGTATAATGATTCTAAATGAGTTATATCAATTTACACGCTATGTAAGGTTTGGTGAAAGGTGATATTTGTTATATTATCAGGTAGTTTTATATGAAACTAATCATCTCCTGTTCATAGCTGTCAAACAAACAAGTAATATTATTCAGTTGGCAAAAGCACTGTAGACACAAAACTCGTAAAAGTAGTTGTTTTATTATTTATATCATTTTACTCAAGAATAAAAGTCGTGTTTTTTGATATAAGTAGACTTAAATCTCAACTCAAATTTGTGTAATATGATACAAAAAACAGTCTAAAGACACAGGCATAAAAATAAAGCAATAAAAAGCAAATAAAAATGCATTATCACTTTTTTTTTAAGGGTATTATTGAGTAACGCTTAGTTCGAAAGTTAAGTAAGTTAAGTAGTTTTAATTTAGATAAAAAGGAAAAAAAGCATCAATGACATAAGTCAACAATACAACATAGACGAAATAAGATATATTCGAAAAACCTTTTTAAAAATCTTTTTTTTTTTTTTTCTTGCATTGTCATCCGAACTGAACGTGCATACCAAATTTCAGCTCAATCGGTTGGGGGCAAGTGCCTTAAAATTGAATTGTAAGATTCCACCCGAACAAACATACATTGCAAGTTAAATAAAAGCTTGTAAAATAGTTTCTAATACATACTCAAAAGAACTAAACAAAAATCAAAATCTCGGTATTCTTTGTGTAAGAAAAATAATAAACATACCTGAACTTGAACTTTCATATCTAGTTCAATTTAATTCAATTCGATTCGACGAAATATTCGAACTTCAAGAATGAATCAAAACTATCACATAATAAAATAACGTTTATTAAAAGACCTAAAATGTTATTCAACTTCCATATCAAATTAAACATAATTCAAGGTGCTCCTTGCGTTTCTCCGCATCGATGTCGCTGTGGAGAAGAAGTTAGTAGCCTTGGACACCATGGTCTTTCATGCAGCAGGAGCGCGGGACGGCTTTCACGGCACGCGTACATCAATGACATAATCCGTCGGGCTCTTGTCACCGCCGGGGTCCCAGCCGTTTTAGAACCTGCTGGTCTGGTGCGCGATGATGGCAAGAAGCCGGATGGAATGTCCTTGGTGCCTTGGAAGATGGGAAGGCATTTGGTGTGGGATGCAACATGTGCTGACACCCTTGCGCCTTCACATCTTCCAGGGACTGGAGACTGTGCCTGCGCTGCTGCTGCTTCGGCAGAGACCCTCAAACGGCGCAAATATCGTAGTTTAAGTGATAATTACATATTTGAGCCGTTTGGGGTCGAGACACTGGGATCATGGGGTCTAAGTGCCCGTCTATTATTTAAAGACATTTCCAAACGGGTAAGGGACGCTACCCGTGACCAGAGGGCTGGTTTATTCCTTGCGCAAAGGATCAGTATTGCCATTCAACGTGGCAATGCCGCCAGCCTTCTGGCCACCCTGCCAGTTGACATCGATGGGGAGGAATTCTTTGACGCCTGAACCTGCTGGTTTGTATATATTATGTACTTATTGTTTTTATATTTTTTAAATAATTCTAATGTACATATTGTAAATAAAAACCAATTATGAATGGCCATTCAAATAACATGTAGAACTAAATAAATCAACAACTTCTAAACTAATAAATATTTTTCTAATATAATTAAATATTTTTCAGTCTTCATCACTAGAGATAAAATGATGATCAATATTTCTTATATTAGCCTTAGTTTTTAAATTTTTATAATAATCATGATAACTATTATCAATGTATGGCAATAATGAAATTAAATCATTATTAGGGTTCCGTAGCCAAATGGCAAAAAACGGAACCCATAAAGATTCATCATGTCTGTCTGTCTGTCCGTCTTTTTACTTTGGTAAGTATATTCTGTGAACCGCATTAAGATTTTCACACAAAAATAGAAAAAAAAAAACAATACATTTTGGGGGTTCCCCATACTTAGAACTGAATAGTTAGCGCGAGAGACTTCCAAAGTGGTAAAATGTGTGTCCCCCCCCTCCTGTAACTTAACATGTCTAACATGCGTTTTGCACGGCAAGAACGACGCTGCAACAATGATATTTTACATTATAGACCATCATAGAACATAAATAACAAAGTAAAATAATAACAGTATCATAAACTAGTATTCACTTATATTAGACGCGTTGCTCCAATTTTCGGTTGAGGGTATCGCGGGGTACAGTTCGTTTAACACTAGCGTCATTCGCCAACTGTCAGCGGTTTGTGTGCGCGTGCACTCGTAAATAAAATTTAGTGTAGGTGTAATGGTAACACTCGGAAGCATACGCACATATTATAAGTAGTTAGGAGCAATACTGGGGCGCATCTACGTGAATTGCACTGTTTTCACTTTTAAGCAATAATAAATAGATTTCGTGTATTTTGATATAGCTGGAGTAAATTATTTTGTGTAAATGGTTATTAGTTCTTGTTATTATGAATATACGAAAAATAAAATAGAATTAGTGTAAAATGATACATCTAATACGTACATTGTGCGCCATGTTGGATTGCTCAGACAGCGCGGGCGAGCACATTGTCCAGTAGTATTTGCGGCACTGACACCGTGCGGGCGGCGGTAGTCTCGCAGTACCGCCCCCGGCACCCCGCGCACCGCTCGCGTTCGCAAAATGTATTACTTTGCACATATTTTGGATTAAAACCGTTTTAATTTTCGCGTGATTATTGATATAACTTTAGTTGAATTACTTAATACAAAAAATATTACTTTCCTATGTATGTGAGCAATAATACAACTTTAGTTGTATCAATGCAGTGTACAAATTTACTTTGTGTCAATTGATATAACTAAACATGTATCAGATGATACCTTATTCGAAGGTAATAAATATATGTGAATAATAATATGAGTAGAGATACATCTTTACACACAAATATTTATCTCATAACTTAAATATTATGAACGATACATGTCAACATGTATTTATTTACACAAACATAATTTATTAAATCGCGCCATTTCGTCTTAGATGTACCACACGATCTCAAAAACTAATAGACGTATCAAAATGTTGATTAGATTAGGAAAAAGAGTATTTTTTTCTGATTAAGGTACTAAAATAATATCAAATTCGATATAAGTTGACTTGTATCACTTTTCACAGGACACACAGATATATATCATTAGAATCGCCTGATATTTCTCTATCCACCGATCTCGGTTTCATCCAATTCTGACCATTTTTGATAGTCGATAAGCAATCTGTGATTCCGAATTTTCTGGTTAATGGTTAAAATTAATAAGCGCACAATTTTAGATCTTTTTAGAAAATTTGTCTCTTAAGCTACACATAATTTTGTTAGATTGTAGAGTTAGCAATATTTGTTTTCCGAGATGTTACTCATATAATTATATAAGAAACTTTGCTTCGCCATGGACCATGGAATTGTTTTGACATCATACAATTAGCTGCGCTAAAGTTTCTCATGATATGGCACTTCAGCAATTTATCTCCACCGCGTCTAAAGCATATCTGCATATAAGCAATTTTCTCGAAAAAACTTAATTATGCGATTGGGATATAAACAGTTTAGCTTGGACTAGAATATTGTTGAAGTGGCTAATAAGCAAGTTTACTCCGCTGTATATTTTAAAAGAAATAATTTTAAGATAATTTGCTTTCATTTACAATCCACTTGATGGTCACTTACAAACGCTCTTCCGTACATGTCAATATAACACGAACGGTGCTTAAGCTACATTTGTTTTGATGCAATATTGCAGACACCGACATTATGAATAGACGCAGCTGCGCACGGGCGCATCAGTCACTCGCGGTTGACGCGGTTGTTACACGGTTTTCGATCCATAACAGCGCGCCAAAAGTTGGTTCTAGCCTGCAGTTGTGATCACGAGCACTTTGGTGAGTAAGTTGTTATTTAAATTTAATTTACCTTTGTTTCTACCCAACCAGATTTCCGTTCTATTTTGGAGTTATTAAGTGCTTATGTCTATCTTAATAACTTTGCTTTGCTTTATTTTACTTACAGTAGTTGGCTAAAAGAACAGAGCGATCGAAACGTTTATTGGCTAATACTTTGGAGTTCAAAAGGAAATTGTACTTTGATTCACATGCTTTGGACGTTTCTACAAAGTAAACACAAGAAAACAACACAAGACTCACTACTTTTTTTTATTTTTATAAATAGGTCACGTCAATTTGACTTTACCTCGCCTGATGTTAAGCTGAAGGTAAAGTCTCAAGAAAGAGGGCCACCATTATATACACGTGCCATGTTAACAATGGTGGCACTCAGCTTGACGGCCTCATCAGATGCTTTTTCACGCCCCGCTTAAAGGACCCGGGACTGTAGGAAGAGGGAAACACGTGAGCTGGCAAGGAATTCCAGGTCTTAATGGTGCGACAAAGGAAAGAGTCACCGAACCGCTTGGTTCTTGAAGGAATGTTCTGCACCGTATAGGGGTGACATCTAAGTCCTGCACGTGTCGTCCTGTATAGGAAGGGGGAGGGTGGGACTAATTGGAATAGCTCTTCAGAACATTCACCATGGTAGAGACGGTAAAAAACTGCCAAAGAAGCAACATCTCTACGCATCTGCAGAGACTCGAGGGTACTGGTGACCTCAGGATTTCCGATAATGCGGATCGCACGTCGCTGCAACCTGTCGAGAGCATCTAATAAGTACTTTGCGGATCCATCCCAGAGATGTGAGCAGTACTCCACGCAGGAACGAATTTGTGTCTTGTAAAGAAGACACCGTTGCTCCGGCGTGAAAAACCGTCTCACTCTGTTCAGGACTCCGAGTTTACGCGAGGCTGCTTTGATGATACTCTCGATGTAGTTTTTGTTGTTCAGTTTGCAGCGAACATCCATACCGAGGATATTGAGGTTGTCCTGCAGTGGCAGTGGCGTGCTCTGAAGAGTGGGAAGGGGAAGGAAAGAAGATACCTTTGCTGTAAACGCACATGCCTGCGTCTTCTTGGCATTGAACTCGACCAAGTTCTCAGAGCCCCATTGGGAAATGTGGTTCAGGATCCGGTCAAGCTCGGTGACAAGAAGCTGCCTTTTTTCCGCGATATGCGTCTGCTTATCCGCAGGACGTCCATGATAACTCCCGTGTAGGGTGCTATCATCCGCATAGCAATGAATGCTGCCGGTCGACAGCATGTCATTGATATGCAGAAGAAAGAGAGTTGGCGATAGGACAGATCCCTGCGGTACGCCGGCATTTACCTGCAAGAACTCCGAGGCTCGTCCATCACAAAGGACGCGAATACGGCGCTCCTGCAAGAAGCCGGCAACCCAGTCGCACAGTCTAGGAGGCAGACCAAAGGCTGGTAACTTGGAAAGAAGCGACTTGTGCCAAACTCTATCGAAAGCTTTGGCGATGTCAAGGCTAATTGCCAATGACTCGCCGTGCTTGTCCATAGCCTCACCCCAAATATGGTTAACATACGCCAGAAGATCACCCGCTGACCGTTTCGGCCTGAAGCCATATTGCCGGTCATTAATTAGGGAGTGATCTTCAAGGTGACGCATGAGCTGTTTGTTAATAATGTGCTCGAACACCTTGCACAGCACTGAGGTGACGGCTATGGGTCGATAGTTGTTTGGGTCTGAGCGATCCCCCTTCTTGGGGATCGGCTGTACATTCGCCTCTTTCCAAGCCGAAGGCACTGTACCAGAGCTGTAGGACAGCCGGTACAGCCGCGCAAGCATTGGAGACAACTCCGCTGCACATTTTTGCAGAACCACCGCTGGAATACCGTCCGGACCACTGGCTTTCCGGACATCGAGTGACTGCAACACTGCTCGGATATCGCGTTGCCTGATACGAATATCAGGCATTGCATGGTCACTGACGGGCAGTGTCGGCGGCTCCATACCACAATCATCGACTCGGGAGTTGGCCGCAAAGAGATTAACCAGCAAATTTGCTTTCTCTTGCGGCTCATGGGCCAGGGATCCATCGGGATTGCGCAGCGGGGGCAGCGAAGGCTGGCAGAAGTTGGCTTGCACGGCTTTGGCCAGTCGCCAGTAGCCACGGCTGCCCGTGGGATGCTCTACTAGCTCCTGACCAAGCCGCGCTATGCGCTGGGCATCCGCTCTGACATAAGCCCTCTTGCAGGCCTTTGTGGCTTTGTTGTACGCCGCCTTGAAGTGGCCCACGTTGGGATCGCACGTAGCGCGCGCCCTGATCCAAGCGCGGTACGCAGACTGTTTATGATTAACAGCCTCCGCGCACTCGCGCCCGAACCAGGGGCGCGCCCTGCGGACACCGGCGACATCAGTGTAGGGGATACAATATTCCATCCCCAGACTGATCTCACCGGCGACAGCAGTTGCGGCCTCAGATGGGTTCTTACCTCCAAAGCAGCGTTCAACCCACGGGATGGACGCAAAATAATCACGCAGTCCATCCCAGTCCGCTGACGAGTAGTGCCAGAGACGCCGCTTCCCCTGCACGGGACGTGGGGGCGCTAAAATGGGCACCTCGGAACGGACCAGGCAATGGTCGGATTCACCTAAAGCGGCGCTCACCGAAACACTGTACTGGTCCGGGCGACTCGTCAGCAGAAGGTCTAGCAGAGAGGGCTCATGGTCCGACCTTTTTGGTATCCTAGTGACCTCGTGTACCAATTGGGTCAGGCCATGCGCCAGAGCAAATGCATGGGCGGCTCTTCCCGCGTGGGTTGTTTTGGCGGAGCCCAACCAGATCTCGTGGTGGGCGTTAAAATCCCCCAAAAACACCAGTTCAGCGTTCGGAAACCGCTCCTGCGCATCATCTGCCGCCTGACTCAGGTATTCAAAGAGTCGAGTTGTCTCGGCATCTCCTGTATGGGAGCGGTAGAGGCACACATAGATCTGACTCGTAGAGCCATGGTCTATGTGTACCCAAAGGGTGGAAAAGGATGGGTCCTCTAGGCAGCGCAAACGGCAACAACAAACATCCGCCCTAACAAACACGCACACCCCGGCTTTTGAGCGGAAATTCTCCTCAAGGACATAGCCGGGGTAGAGTAAGTAGGTCGTGTCATCAGGGCGGCGTATTTGTGTCTCCGTAAGAAACAGCATTGCTGGTTTCGCCGTCTCCAGGTGTTGGTGGACGGCGTTGAGGTTTGTATGGAGCCCACAGATGTTCGTGGACTCCACCTCAAATAGTGAGCTCGAGGGAGAGTTTCTTGCCGCTGTGTAGACCAATCTACTGTTATTATGCGCTGCCATGAGGATGAAGAGGAGGGAAGGCGTGAAAAAAGAGGCGATTGTTGTCGCAGCACAGCGTGACAAAGCGTGGGATATTGGTTTTATCTATGAATGTGAGGTATGGCGAGAGCCGACGCGCCGAACGGAAGGGCCCACGTACCCCCCCGAGTATGGTCGCCGGGCTCCCTCGTCCGGTCACCAACCGGCACGACGAGCCATATCGGGATTATGCGCGACCTGGTGGGGCAGCCTCCCAGGGTGGTTAGTCCCGGTTGGGCCCCTGTACTATGCAGCGGGCGGCCAGCGGCACCACCGTTTCTACAGGTCTCCCTGTTCGGCGCGTCGCCCCGCGCCACCCCCCACTAGACTACGCCAAGACCCACCGGTCCCACTTGTGCTGCGACCTCAATCCCCCCTGCCCGGCTATGCACTTGCTGACCCCTGAACGCAATCCAACCGAGATTGGATTACTATGGAGAATTTTTTTCGCAAAAGTGCACGGTGGTACTCACCCGGTCGAAATTTGTGACAATTAAGAATAATAATTAATGTCTTTGTACAAAAATAAACGTAATAACTTTGATTTTATCGTAAGTAGTTCTTTTATTTATGTAAATCCTTGATTATGCTTACCTATAAGAAACATTATCTATGCCACGATTTCAGGTTAGTTAGAAGTTCAGAATATTTGGTAAACTAATTTTTTATTTTTATCATTGAATTATGCCGTCGTTTTATTTGAATGACTGATGAGTTGAGAAATTTTGCTCCGATATTCATTACATACTTTTGGTCCATAAGCAATAAGTGCAGCAACATTATCAGCTGGACTATGGCCTATAAGAAAATTAGCCTTGCCTGAGGTTTAGACATTTATTGCTTAAGCGATACCTAATTTTGTCCCCTGACGTTGTTTTATATATATATTTTACTAGCTGTCGCCCGCGGCTCCGCCCGCGTGGATGTCGGTTATCGCGAATCGGGGTATGAAAAATAGATGTTGGCCGATTCTCAGACCTACCCGATATGCCCACAAAATTTCATGAGAATCGGTCGAGCAGTTTCGGAGGAGTTTGGGAACGAAACCTGTGACACGAGAATTTTATATATTAGATTATATAAATTTAAATACATTATATTAAAAGTGACAAATCCTTTTCTAGATAGTCATGCCAATTTTTAAGCCATTCTAATAAAAATAAATAATATTTATGTTTTTTTTTTTTTCAAACTGTTAAGTTCCTGTAAACAATCCTGTAAAGTTGCTAAATGACGCATAAGCAAGATTGCCTTTCTAGCGTCGAAATGCGTTACGAAATCTTCAAACTCTTTAACTTAAGTCATGATTATATTACATTGCGGACATCTTATAGTGCTCTAAAAGTATTTTCATTCTCAGATCGTTCTTCTGCGGCATCAAGGCAGCCGTTCTTCACTGTCAAAAACAATTGTAGAAGCCTCTCTCTCTTACGTCATAACTGAGGTGCGAGTATAAATTCCTGTCAAAATAGGAGTTAAAACAAGTCCCAATATCTGCTTTAACGGTAGGATATACCTATTGATTTGGTGGTATTTATTTACTTTGCCTAGTAAGTATTTCCCTCGCGGTTGTGTTAAATAAAAAATGTGACAAGTAATACTGACTAACAGTCGCATTAGTTCTCACAAATTGCCGGAAATGAGTATATATCAGAAGTAGACACAGCTATAACAAATCGTTGAGTGAGGTATTGGATTTGATTCCCACTTGGGAATCAAATCCAAACGTGTTTGAAGGTTAATAAATGGATCACTAGTTATTAAGTGGGGGCTAAATATATCCGTTCAATAGATTGTTATTTTATGTTTGTCTATATATACATCTTCTTTCTCATTCGAGAAATAATTGCAAAGTAAATTCTGCTGAATAGCTTAATCACAATTGCAATACAGTGTTAAATAGATAAAGTAACCAGAGTGAAGTCTTTGACAAGTAGCTGACGTATCTACCTGAAACTTGGTTATTAATACATAAAAGCCAAACCAAAAGCGCTAGCGAGTGTAGCGAAGACTAAATTACACCTGAAAAGTTTAGGGAGAGGCGCGAAACATAATTGCGAAATAAGGAACTTTGTTTCATATAATAAAGTTAATTATAGAGTAGCATATATGATAGATAGCTAGAATACATTGAAAATATATAAACTAGTTTGGAAAATACTTTACTTATTTCAAAGATTCCCCAGATTTTATCGTAATTAATGTTTTCTCTCCTTGCCTCAGGAAACGACTGGTACCCATTTCGTTCTTTTTACACACGACTTTGACTACTAAAAGCACATCATCTACCTGATGGTTAGTGCACACTTATGAGATAAATGTGATTTCAAGATTGAGTTTACTTTGTATTCTAATGGATATATTTGTCAGATATAAATCTCTTTAAACATAAATACACGCAAGTGTTGGCACAGTAATAGATTACAAAATATTATATTGACCAAAGTAATAGAATTTATAACATATATGTCGCGTGCGCATTCATAAGTTCTATCCTAAGTCGATCGTCATTCACGCAACCTATGACGGCTTCGACGGCCTCATCGTTTCCAAGTTTATCTTTGGTTATGCGCCGCCATAAGACCCAAGCCCGTGATAGGAACTCCGCGATATCTTTGGTTTGGTCATAAGAGTGCTCACGAAATTTTAATATATCACGTGAGTATCGGTTTTCAGGTTCGAAGGTCATAATAAGATTACCGCGTAATTCCTGCCATGAGCCTGTCGTAACTAGCCAATTATCTACCCATAGTTTTACACGACCCTTTAAAAGACTACCTACTTTCATGCGCACTTCATAGTCTTTGAGGTTATAAATATCGACAGCTTTATCAATATGTTCACACCATTCCTGAATACTAACATTACAATCCGGATCAAACGAGGGTAAAAATATGTCGCTTATTTTAATTTTTTCATTTTGCTGTGTAGATAAACGGTTGGACATATTTTGCATGGTTTGCATCATTTGTACGAAAAAATCTACTGGAAAGTTATTCAAAATTGATTGGTTGGAGGTATCAGGAGGTCCAGCAGAAGGGGGCAGCCATCCCACTTCTGATAACGGAGGAGAAACTGCAGAATCGTCCTTAGAAGCCGTGACGTCAGCCTGACTGTCGTCACGACTAGCTTCGCTAGTGCTCATAATTAAAACTTGAAATCCACCAAACAATCAATTTATTAAACACACGTCAAGAATAATAATAATAGTTAATTAAAGTAAATCCTAAACACTTATCTGTTTCGAAGTGAGAGATGTCCTTCCCCGTTCAAGGCTCGAGCGAAAGTGTTTCTCTCTTTTACCGCTTTTAGCGCCTACAAAACCAACGGATATGACCCTCAAACGCGGGACACATTTCTACAATTATTTAACGGAAGTTATTGGTTTTGTAGTAACTTTACAAGGAATTACTCTTACTCTACAACATGAATAATAGTTAAATAAATAATGAGAATTATAACAATTATTACTCACACTTTTACAAGTTGATTTCTTACGAAGTAAATGTTTACCAACAATCACAAGCTCTGAACTTTAATTACTTATTACAGAAAACGTAATACTAGGTTCATGTTATAATGTGATAAATCATTAATTAAATAATAAGGATTATTACAATATTACACACATTTTATAAGCTATCTCATAAGAAGTGGATGTTTACCAAGAATCGCAAACTTCAGTATTTAACGTGGAGTCCGTACCTTTAATTACTCGTTATTGAAAACATAAAACTAGGTACATGTTATAACATGATAAATCTTTAATTAAATAATAAGGATTATTACAATATTGCGCACATTTTATAAGCTATCTCTCATGAAGGGAATGTTTACAGCGACTCACAAACTTTAACAAACTAAAATCTTAAATAGCTTATTATTAAAAGCATAATACTTTGCACATGCTACAATGTGATAAATCTCCAATTAAATAATAATAACTATTCCAACAGTCCATACATTTTATCATCTTATCTTTAATTGATAAACATACTCACCTTATTAAGAGTTGTTTATCAATTAAAATTACAAAGTAGGATCTATAGTTTTACTCGTTATTAAAAACATTACTTTACTTATAAATTTGACATTCATTTCCATGTTTTATAATAATAATAATTCAATTGCAAGAATACCTTAAATATTAACTTTGGTAATTACATTGTTTACATTGATAGGTACCATACGTCCGACTCAGCAAGATAAAATCAAAAGAGATACTCATGTAATTACTTGATATGGGAATACATCTTGTTACCATCAGACAAACATGACAATGTTAGCTAGGATTATTCTTATACTAACTATTACTTTTCTTAGACTAATTTAGATAAGTGAAGTCGTCCGTCTTCGCGCCGATATATATATATAGTTCAGTATATACGGTTAATTGTAACATGTTCAGTATAACCGTATATAATGTAATGTAAAGCTTTCGAATACCACTTGTCAAAGTTGAGTTGTATAATTTTCTATGTGATAGCAAATTTGATGGGCTAATTTAACTTCAACCTTGCTATATCTGAAACTCACGTCAGGTGCCTAGTCAACTCGATAGTAATGAAGCCTAAGTCGTTAGGACAACAAGCCGCTCAAACAAGAGACGTTCAGGCTTTGAAGCATTACACTCAGAAACTACGCTGACCTGTGTATTAAGTACTCAGAGTTGGTTACACAAGTGGTCAAGATATTACAGCCATTTATTTAATGACTGTCATTCGAAAATAGAAGTTTCTACATTTAATTCTATTCTACGTCAAACTACAAAGCGCTATTTAGACTATAAAGTCAAATTTAAGTTAAAATAAGATTTTCCAGTAGATATTACTTTGAATATTAAAACTAATTAAAGTGTATAAAATTTTGCAAATTTGTAAACACCGTGCAATTACTATCACGTTGTTCAACAAGAAATTGGATGTTGAACGATTAACCGTTTTAGATCACCAAGTGCCATGGACATCTATTGTTAATGAAATAGTTGAGTTCCAATTTTTCCCATCTTGATCCCTACTTTTTTTTTAAAAAGCCAGTTGTATTATATTTCTGTAACGTCCATTCTTTAATAAATATTGAACTCTTCAAAAAGTTCGCTCATTTTCTTAACGAGAAATTACTCATGTACTTCAAACAAACTCAAAGAAGATCTTTCAAAGAGTTTCTAACATTCCTTGTAACGCTGTACCGAGTTTTGTTTCTAAGGATTTTAACATACGAAAAGGTTCACGGAAGGGAACGAACGAACAATGTAATTTGCACCGATTTGAGTACTTAGTCAAATTGTACAATAAACGTAGGTTAAGTATATCGCGCGTGTTCTACCTCAGATGAAATCTGACAAATTTTACTGACTATATATGACGATGAAAGAGAGTGGGTATAAGAGATATACATACTTCTTCTTCCATAATGGCAGTGGCTCGCCAATTTCTCTACCTATATGCTTTATTGTTTGTCAGAGCATTTTTTCTTAATTTAAAAACATTTTAATTATTTACACATTATAACAGATGTATTGGCAAAAATTAAATTAAAAAAATAAAGTTTTTTTCTTTTCTTAATAATTGGTCAAAATCACTTTAACTTGGTAAGTATAAAAAGAAGAATTTGGCATTATATTGGTTTGAGTCGAACTTAAAACACGCTACATGTGCAGTTATAATTCGGAATTTTACCAATATCACTAGGGGAAGAGAGATGGCTACAGTTAAAATGAACCATGTTTAAGTTTCCAACATATTTTTTCTGCTCACGAAATTAACGCCTGTTCTATAAGAAACACGTGCAAAATTTGATTTTCTTACCTTTCTCCACACGCTAGCAATCTCGAAGCTTCTGGTGTTGACGGATACGAAAAAGACTTCATATTTAACGTAAAGAGGTGTGTAGACTGGTACCTGCATCAGCTGATAGGAAAAGCCACCAGGTCATCTCTCCGACTAATCTGTCATTTCATTACCAAATATTATTGCCTCTATTACTCATAAAAGTAAATTAGGATTAAAGTGATATTAGGGTAAGTTTTACAATCAAAGTAACCATTGCCTTTCTACAAGTTAGATGTACAACTATTATCATGAAAGAAATGCGGAACCATTAACAATTTACACAAGTGAGTAAAAACTACTTTTATGAAAAACCACAGTATTGATAGATATAGATACATTATATCATAGTGTGCCTATATCATAAATAAATTGTTAACGTTTTATTATACATTAGTGACAGCAGTTTATTGATAAATGTAGGAAGGAAAGCAGTAAAAGGAAACACATTTCTGATATTTGTCGTCGTGTATTTTTATGTTATCGGTACTTACTTTTGTAACGAGGTCAAGTAAATTAGCATTCCGTGAGACGGTGACGTATAGCCGCTATAATGTATGAGGTATTTTGTAAGACCTATGAGTTACCTGTCGCTGTACGAGTGAGAAATGTTTCAGAAAGTACAAACAATTTTACACCTGTTTCATTTGAATAATGTAATATCACTTTTATTTACAATGCAATAAAGGAAATATAACTTTTTATTTACATTGAAAATTAAGATCCGTTCCAGTGTTCTAAAGCAAATTCATTATAAATGTTAAGTTTAACTATTACAGAAAGCTCTGTGTGTTGAAAGAATGAGCAACCATATTATGTGTTTTCAATCAATTAGGATAGGTAATACCTAATCGATATAGAGCTTATGCTGCCATTTCCATATAGACCGAAAGAAAGAAAGAAAGAAAGAAGCTCTGGAGATAAAATTATATAATCGATGAGCCTGTCGCCGTAAATAGTTAGGTAAACTTCCAAATAGACTAAATTTATAGGGCTGTCGTTTGACGACACGTACTTTCATATGTCAGAGGGTGCTAAGCCCTAAATTTTCGAGGCACTATTTTTTGAGTTACTACGTGATGTTTTCAATCAGGCTTGTATGGTTGAGGAATTGAATCTACTAATATTATTATATTTGAACAAACCGTTTATTTAGGAGTAGAGTTTTATTCAAATTCAAATCCAAATTCAAAAAATCATTTATTCCATAAAAATATTAAATTTGTTTGGAATCGTCATTATTTTTTTCCCCTACCGTGCAGTGCGTGACATGGCAACTACTGAGAAACACTGCCAAAAAACTCAGTAGGAATCCTTTTTTAAATAAAAACGTCGTCATTTATGTACAATCATTTTCTTGTGTTGACTTAGAGCTACTTAATCCCAAGCATTTTTGTCATTCAAATAGTCTGAAATGTTATGCTCTGCTACACAATTTGGCCTTAATCGTTGTTTTAAATTTATTTATGGACAATGTTCTAATTTCATTGGGAAGTTTATTGTAGAATCTAATACATTGCTCCATAAAAGAGTTGCTTATTTTTTGGAGACGAGTAGTATGTAACACAAGATTACCTTTATGTCTAGTATTTATACCATGTATATCACTCTTTTTAGTAAAGGAGTCTATATTTTTATGCACATAAAGTAAATTTTCATAAATAAATTGCGAAATAACCGTAAGAATGTTTATTTCTTTGAACTTTTCTCTTAGAGACATTCTAGGACCAAGTTGGTATATTGCTCTTACAGCTCTCTTTTGCAATACAAAGATGGTATTAATGTCCGCAGAATTACCCCAGAGAAGAATTCCATATGACATAACACTATGGAAATAACTAAAATAAACTATTCTAGCTGTCTCAACATCTCAATATATAAAACTAGCTGTTGCTCGGGGCTTCGCCCGCGTGGATGTCACTTATCGCGTAGTGTTGTAAATTTTAGAGTCGAGCGTTGAGGGCTTAATAGATCCTTTAGTCGCCTCTCTATTTACCTCTTCACTCGACTCTACTCTACTTCACTTACTTCTCAACTGGATCCTCTAATCATCTTTGTTCCACTCTCTACTAGACTCTACTCAACTCTGTGCTAAACTCTCTACTCAACTCTTTACTTTCACTACCGTTAAGTACGTGTTCTCAGAGGCTCTGGTAGGGAGTATGTCCCCCAGTTAAGCCATAACAGTGGCGAAGGATGAACATTTTCAAAATGGAAGTCGGTAGAAGAAAGTTCTTACCTCGATGTAGTTTATCGAATTTTAACATCTCTACGATCTATGCAAAGGGAAGCCGGTAGGAATTGAGTTATAAGGACCCCTCGCCGTTCGCCTGTTAAATTTGAATTTGTGTATCATGATTTTTCAGAATTTCACTACTAAGATAGCAAAATAGGCGATGAACCGTTGTATGTAAACGTCATAATTTGTGAAACGGCTTGGAAAAAGAAGGGTGGTACCAGGTCAAGGAAGTCAGAATCAGATAGCGGGATCCAGAGAGTAAAGATTTAAGAATCTAGGAAAATCCTTAAAATGTAAGCAAAGATGCTGTTTCTTTTGCTTTTACATTAAACTGATGATAAAAACAAATAACAAACTAAGCAAATGATCGGCGATGGATCGATTGTACTTATAACTCACTAAAATGAAGAATAAATTAAATTATAATAAAAAAGTTGAACCGCCTTCATAACACAAAAAAGGCACTGAAAAGAGAAAAATAACTGAACTTACAGAATTACTGATCTGTTAGAAGTCGGTGCCAAAGTTGGCACTGCCAACTTTGTTTGCTGTGCCTGAAGTACTTTGATGTTAAGAAATTTATATATGCTCTCTCGGGCTAGGCACTGAATTCTAACAAAACTGTAAATTAGCTCTAAATTCAGTTATTTTTCTCTTTTCAGTCTTTTTTGTTCCCTTAGTCGGTTTAGCTTGTTAAAATTTTATTTATTCGTTATAAGTTTAGCCAATGTCCATTCTTAAGCTCTAATCCTATTCTGCATCAAATTTCATCATGATCGGATCAGTTCAGTGGTTTAGGCGTGAAAGGCAACAGACAGACAGACAGGGTTCCTTTCACAATTATAATGTTAGCACAGTCAGCGAAAGTTACAGACTCGTTATGTTATGATATTAGTGTGAATGACCCAGGATATCAAGGATCGACAGCCTCTGAGGCGTAGCGGTACTGAACGCGGCCGCTACCCAGGAGGCGCATATTTGATTCCCGCTCATTGCTCATATTTGTATGCATGAATATGGGTATTTGCATTGGTCTCGTCGTGCCTCGGAAAACACGTTAAGCCGTCGGTCTCGGTTGCCATACGAACATCTATGGCAGTCCTCACGGGTAGTTGGAGCCCTCACTGGTCTATCTGCAATGCTTCGATAAATCGATATCACCATTGGGTTGTGGAGATCAGATGGCAGTCGCTTCACGGGAAATATCGAAGGTTCAGCGAAATCCGCAGTGAGACTGGTAAATGTGAACCCCAGCCTCAGAGTTGAAAAGCTCAGGATGCGACTGAGATTAACACTAGGATCAAAAAGAGACTCAGGATATTTAATGAAAGTATGAAAATCACAACATTTTTCTACTCAAATCATTCATTCAAGCAAAAAAAGTGATACCTAAAACCTCAGGCTAATTCAGATTATTATATTATTGCTCACATCTCTAGTTCTTATCAACCGATTGCGATCAAACAAACGTAGGATTTTAAGTCCAAGCAAGCTCTTTCTAACAAAAAAGCTGCATCGGAATCCGTTCAGTAGTTTTTGCGTCCATCGCGAACAAACATATAAACAGACAGGAATACCAAAAAATATGTTTTCGTGTTCAGTATCGTTAATATAACATAGCCCAAGTTTTTTTAAAATATCTCCAATATACAGACCGGACCAATTTATAATTATATAATAGTAGAAAAGTATAATACTATGTAGTTCTAAGGGAGGCCACATGATAGAATACAGTTAGTACATAATATTGTGTGCACAACAAAAGTTTCAATCTGTAATAAAATATTGCAAAAATAAATAGGTACTAAGTAAACGATGACAAAACTACTATAACTACTCTTAAAAAGTATTCTAGCGCTACATGTTTGTATTAAGGGCTTTTAGGCCAAACAAGCGAATGCTCATTCTATCCGCTCTACGTCAAATTCTTTTAGTGTAAACAGTGACAGAACATTCGTTCATTGTTTTTTCTTTGAAAACAAGGTTAAAATATTAAGAAAGAATGCTCTAAGAATGATCTTGATCTAGCTATAATTGTATATTCGTTTAATCTAAACACACCATTAGGCGATTAATATTCATCACTAGCTATTGCCCCGCGGTTACGCCCGCGTGGATGTTGTTTATCGCGTACCTAGTGTTGTAAATTATAGCGCTGAGTTGAGGGTTTCGCTGGTCAAGTTTGAAACATTGAACGCTCAAGCGCACTCTTGACTCTCTACTCGCCTGTCTATTTGACTTTCTACTCGCCTCTTCCCCTTGCCCTTCCCCCACTCCTCCATCACCACTCCCCTCTTTCCCCTTCTTTACGCACGTCCTCACCCTTACCCCCTTCCCCCATTTATGTATCCACCCTTTCTTTCTTCCGTCACTCACATCTCCACCTTTACCATTTCCCCACTTATGGCTCCACACTTTCTTCCGCCCCTCTCATGCCGCCATTCCACCCTATCTTCCTTCCCTCACTCATGCCTCCACCCTTACCCTCTTCCCCGGCTCATGCACCTACACTTTCTTCCTTACCTCACTCTTACCCTCACTTTTACCTCCTTCACCCACTCAAGCCTCTACCCTTACTATTCCCCACTCATTCCGCTACTCTTCTCTGCTCGACTGTAATTTCCCAAGTCCTAATCTGAGTATTTCATCAGGATAAAAAAAAATTGAACTTTCCTACAAACTTTCATTTACTATCCCCCTCCCCTTTTATACCTTCTTTCGCGATAAAGGGGAACCTATGTCCGTTCCTAAGCTCTAATGTATCTTTGTACCAAATTTTATCGGGATATCTTAAAAACTGTCAAATTTTCATACAAACTTTTATCCTCTATAGTATCTTGTAGCCTATGAGCCTATGTTCGTTTCTAAGTTTAGAGTGCGTAATTTTCATACAAACAAACTATTACTATTAACTTGAGAAAGGACATAGGCTATGTTTGGTCGCGATAACCGACTTCCACGCGGCAAAAGCAAAAGCTAGTTTTTGTATAGATTCATCATCAATTTCCGCGCTACAGCGAACTTTAGTTTTAAATCTTACCAATGGAGTTCACAGTTTGTTCTGAATAGTTTGTACGTGGTACATACTCATATAACTCTATGCATTATATAATGAAGCCAAGTTTCTTCTTTGATTCAGAAGTCTAAATGTAAAGGGAAGTTTATAAGAATCATTTTTGAAGCGAAATAGAACCCTCAAAATTTACTGATATCATGCTGTATACTGGAGATTGATGACGCTTGTTGGAACCTACTACACATAGTGAATAATACACTTGTACTTTTCTACAGAGTATTTGTATTTCGAACAGGACCGATTTCACGGCTTTCTCAAAGGTTAACAAAGGTTATATTTGTAATTTATTGGTATTTACATATTATTTATGTAAACCTTTGAGAATGCCGTAAGGTAAAACCGGTCAGGTTCAAAATAAAAATACTCTGCGGCAAAGAACAAGTGTATTATTCAATATGTTACTTATATCATATGTATGAAGAGTGTTTACACATATGCTTATAAGTTTATTTGGTAATCCAAATAAACGGAGGAGAAAGAAAGGAAATTAAACCCTGGGCGCCTAAAATGTAACTTTGTATGCAATCGGAATTGGCACTCGGATAATGATGATGAACAACCTAATACATAATATTGAACTTCGCTCAGGTTTAACAAGAGTTTTTATCTTTAGCACTATAGTGTAACGCAATTTAAAGAACTTTTAAAATCATCATCTTCTAAGCCTTTTTTCAACCCGGCTGGGGTCTGTTTTCCAGTATAACTGCTAAGCGAACTGATCTTAGATCATTTTCCGTGTAGTTAATGCTACTGACCTACCTACACAATCGATTGGTGATATCGAAGTTCTGTAGTAAGACCAGTGCTTGAAATTCAACAATCTGAAACGACTGCTATAGATGTTTGTAATCGGGGGCGGGCTCATATATTGAGAGCCTTCTCGCCACCCACTTCAACCAACTTTTAAAATTCATTCGATAAATATTACCTGCTAAACATACGGTGTTCGGCCACATCAATATCATTGCCAATAGCAACCTTGGGTCATATTATAGCATTACGGGTTCGGTCACTGAGCTTTATACCCAATACGCTCCGCTCCATCGCTCTTTGCCAAACTTCTGTTTGCCCTTTTGAGGTTTCGACCATTTGAAGTTGTTAAGTTCAGTATCGAGCAGTAATAGAGTTTGCAAAATCACTGTTCGTTAGTATAACGTTTTAGCCATTTCGTAAAGTTGTTATGAAAGTATTTTGAATTTATTTTTCGGATTGTAGCATTTTTGTTGTTATAGGTAGTACACCTAGTAGTAGAAGCACAATGAATGGGAGAAACAATTCCCTGCATGCCGGTTCAACTGTTGCTTAATGGACGAGGCACTGGTGCATTCTTTCCTTTCAGGGTTAGGAGGTCAGGAGGCAGTCGCTTACATAAAAATCGTATTCATAAGCTTACTTTTGTGGTACGTAACAATATTTTATTTCTAGGGAACAAATTTGGAGGAAAACAATGAACAAGAAAATTGACACGAAAAAATCCTAAAATTCATTTGAAATCGGATAATTCCGGTGTTTGTTTAATGAACGGGTTTCATTTAGCCGCAGTTAGTTCCCAGTATTATTGTTAAGCCAATTTAAACGTATCACGTATCATGTGTTTTTAGTGTATTAAATGGGGTGTATTGTTTCTCGATTCCGACTCGATTTCGGGGAAGTAAGTCAAGCAAAGTTCTTAAAATTTCTGTCGAGAAAGTGGATTTGACAGCTTAACATTATTTTGACTGTGGCAAATAGCAACATCGATTAAAACACATTAGGACGATGGCAGATGACGTTCAGACGCATTCAACTTTTCGGAAAAGTGAAGTAGTAGATTCATCAAGCTAGGATGGCCTTAATAAATGTATTTAAGTGATATTTTTTCATATCTTTTATGAAAATGAAAAAAAATACATCGTTTTTATTCTGTCCAAGGCTGTGACTGTGTAACGTCGCTTTACCCATTATGATACTTTAACTACGCCACCCCTGCTTCAAGTATAAAGTTTGCTTTGGAATTTTATTTCACAATCATCATAATTCATGCCACAAAGTAAAACAGCAAGTAACTGACATAAACATAGCTAGCTGTAGGTCCTAAGGAATTATAATTACTTTCTTCATCAAAACATACTAAAGAAGACGCAACCGCACTGGTGACTTAGAGTGAGTACCTGCCTACCACCGAAATTGTAACTCACTAACAAATGCAGTACGCCTTTCTTTATGTGTGGTGTGTGTCCTTGTTATCGACACCATTGCCCAATTTCAATGCTCTATAAGTCTAGAAGACAAACATACTAAGTGAAAATATTCGTTCTTAGGATAGGTATTTGTCTTCTGTACCATAAATATAGGTTTCATAAATTTACGACCAAAATTTTTCACTTTAAATATAGCTAGATCGATGTGAGTACGTACCTATAAGTGCATTATTTTATACAGCTTTTTGACGGCCCTTAGTTGAATAGAAGTAGTCATATCACAGACTACTTCTCTTCAACTTAAGTGTGTTTGGTGTTCAACAACTACGATTTATTCATAGTGCTAGAACCATTCCATTTCCAAATTCAACAACAACAATATCACTTACATAATACGTTCTTTGTTTACAGGAAGTATCCTGACGCCGAGTTCAAGATTGATTGTAAACTGTCTTTGCTATAAAGGCTGATGCACACGATACATTAGTACCTAAGTTCAAAATGAATTGTTACCTAGGTTATAAATGTATAGGTCTGGTAACAAGCATATAACCATTTCTATCACAATAAATAATAGTAATTTATAAAATAGTTCAATTTCGGAACAACATTTAAATACAGTAGTCTTCTTAACGAACGCATAAAATGCAGATTACATAAGTAGTTGTTGCAACTGTAAGTACGAAATTCTATTAAAAGATTAAAGTGAATTTACCACCCGCAGTCTATTAATGGCCGTGTCACTACTACTTATAGTCCTATTAATGTACCACTTCAGAATAAATTGTTAATCCCTGGTTATTGACGATTTTATTTATTTTCAGATACGAAAGCCTAAAAATGCCTATACCATTAGTTAATTACATGTACAGTACTACTACCAACATAGAACCTTGGAGCGTACTGTGCTCAAGCAAATTAATTGAAGTTTTACCGAGACACTAATAACTTTCCAGCAAAACCGTAATAAAAAAACTGTAACCAGTTGAATTAACGAATTAGTTATTTTGAAAGAAAATCACTAAAAGAGAACTAATAAAACCTTTTCCTTACAGTGATAAGTGTAAATTAGTCTTTAGATTATACCCTAGAGCAATCTAATCTACACTGCATTTGAAATATTGTAAACGGAACAGTAGGTACAACCCAAACTTAAATGTGAGAATAGACATCAGTTGGCGTCTCGCCAGCAGCGTAATCATCGTTGAATAATAGGTAAGTCTTCGTATTTGCACAATGTTTGTATTATTGCCAAGCAAATTTGCACACATTAATATTCGGTGATTAACATTCTACGTGCGTGTTATTTTAACGATTTAACAGCTACCTTTAGTATTATAACTTTATTCTTTTGCCAGCGGCTCTAGTCGCATGGAATTCTGACCTTTAAGGATAAATTGTTTTTTTCTTCGATGCAAGAAGGCGAGGTTATGTCGGACTCGAACCGACTAAACTGCACGCCGTCTCTGTGGGTCGTTGTGCTAGGCCGGAGGTGTGGTTGTTAGACGACATATTCCTCGCACCCCGACTGACCTATGGCCATCCCTCTCGGTCTGGCCCTCCACGGGAGGGGGGACCACGCGGTCCTATTTGTTAATATATCTAATCTATCCCTACACCTCATTTCAGCCAGATCGTTCGGCCATTCAGCCGTGGTTGAGCCGTGAAACAAACATTCAAAAAAACTTTCACAAGTATAATGTCAGTAAGACAAGTATATAGGCCTACACCTATCTACTACTGATTTAACTTTATTATTTCACGAACTCAGCTCAGTCAATTTTGGAATATAAAAGGCACAATTTTGTAAGTGAAATGGTTTCTTATTCAATACACTACGTCAATATTGAAAGATATCTACAGATTGTAAAAAAATATAAAACGCTTTTGATTTTATTGATAGTATAAAGGTGACCTTAGGCTGTGTTATAAAGGTGACTTTTACACTGTACTGTATACTTATTTTAAAATCGAAATTAAATCTTGAATAACGTAACTTCTTCAAACTAATGTACATACCATACATTAGTTTGAAGAAGTTAGCTAATTCTAGATTCATTCATGATTTCATGATACCACTTTACTCCAAGTAAAGGGCAAAGCACTTTACTTAATTATCATCTATATATTATTGTGTAAAATTGTAAATTGGAAATGTTTGTTCGTGATGGACGCACAAACAACTAAACGCATTTTGATTGTTTTTTTTGTTGGTTGAGTAGAACCGGAGATACGACATCCTTAGCTGGTAGTAGTATATAAATAGAGCTACAAAACCTCTCTGAATAAAAATCGTCTTAGGTCCGTATTCTAAAATGGTATTCAGTTCTGAATCTTGATTTATTTTTAGATTGTATATGTGTATCTTTTAGATATTTTTGGTTTGTGTGTCTGTTGGATATTTTTACATTGTATAGACAATCTGTCAACTCTAGATATCACCTGTCTATACAATCTGTCCTCGGCCCCTCTAGACAAGAGGCAATTCGCTAGCTGGCGTTTGGTGAATATATGGGATTTGACGTATTTGACATGCGTTAACGACTGTCATAGTCGTTAACGCATGTCAAATACGTCAAATTCCATACATTCGTCATTCTATTCCATCAAACGCCGGTTAGCGAATTGCCACTTGTCTAGAGGGGTAGATAAATCGAGACTTTGAATGTCGTTCAAGAATAAGAGCCTTAAACTTGTAAAGTTATTAAAAACTAGTCGTAGTTGGCATATAGTTAGTAAGTAGGTACTGTTCCATTTATATACACACTAACTTTTGCACGCGGCTTCACCTGAGTGGATGTCGGTTATCGCGACCAAACATAGCCTATGTCCTTTCTCAAGGTCTAATCTACTCATATACAAAATTTTATCAATCGGTTCAGTGGGTTAGGTTTACAGACACCGACAGACTTACTTTTGCATTTATAATATTAGTATGGATATTTGTAATAAGAAAATATTTTAATATTAACATTTTTACCAGTTGTATTTCTATACAAGTTAAACCACGACATAAAGCTAGAAATTTGTTATCTCAACGTTTATATTTCTTGATATGGGTTGACGTGTTCCGATGAGTTTCCTACCCACTTTCTTGCACTCCACTAACTTAAATATTTCACTTTTATACTTATCTAGTAGGGCACGAAAAACGCACTGTAGATGTACCAGCTGTTTATCTTCACTAGTAATTTGTAAAAGTCAACTCAAGGGAATTGGTTTCCACAGTGCACATAATATAGACTTTGGATAGCTACTGTGACGAGAGACGTTCATCTATTCTAAATGTTCATATAATAAATAGTATATAACTTGCCACTATGTTTAGATATTTAGTACAGTAAATATTAAGTCTAATGTGTTATGTTTTTACCCTATCAGTCTATGGGAGCCCCTCCAAGATCTTCAGGTCCATCTCACCTGCTGATTGGGCAGCGGCGCTTGTGTAGACCATTGGCGGTCACATAACAGTCTTTTCGCAAAAATCAAGATAAGTTAAATTGATAGAAAAATTTCAAGCTTTGGATGCTACCAGGCCTTTCGTTGTGATGATACGCTTCTTGACGTGGCACTTATTTGTTAGGTTCTGATGATATAACTCGCATGTCGCGATCGAAATGTATAGCTGTAGTGAAGCCGCCGTACATCCCACATACCTAATATAAAAAGAAATGTCATATGTCTGTGAGAGCTCCATTTTTTCGAAGGTTTGTGAAGTCTGTATAGGTTCTTACATACTAAGAGGAGACACATATCCTGAATCAAGCTATAAGAAAAGGGTGTCTACATACACAAGCAAAGCAAGTTGCGTAGCCTGCCTAACATATACTCGTAATAAACGCACAAATAAAATATCGATAAAATATGAATAGAACCCGTGTGCACTAAATTTTATTTACTTACGTCAATAAAACACAGGCCAGCTCGACCGATGGGGAAGTTCTCATCAACAAAAAGGAAATAAAGTATGGAAAGTTATCTGTGATCCCTTTGTCTCAAAATTAGTTAGGGACGGTTATAGGGGACAAGGAGTATTTTATTACTGTATATTATTATACTTTGTGTAGGTCTACTTAGTCGCCTTCCACTCAGTAGCTATGCATTAAAAATGGATGGTAATATATGTCAGAACTTAAATAACATACATAAAGTTTCATAATTATAACTTTTCATAAAACATCGCCTCTATTTTTAGAATTTTAGACATCGCTGTCTGATACTAACTTTAACTTAACTAAACGCATTAACATGATTGGTATTAACGCGATCATGATGATGATCATGATATTATGTACCACGGCCAGTGTAACCTGATTGAAACGGCAGGCAATTTAAACGTACGTATGTCTTTCTTTTTAGCATGATCGCGTTGATTACCAATTGATTAACCATTTAATTGATTAATGTTATCATGTATCGCTGTCTGATGTCCTTGATTAGAAGTATACTTCATGGGAAGAATGGATATTAGATTTTTTTCTTTACCAGTAATAAAATATGTTTTAGACTTAGAGCCCGTGAACGCCAACCCTTCGTCATTTTATAAAAGCTTAAAGTTTGTCAGTGCACGCTCCCAACACACGTAAGAACGATGGCCCAATAACTAGTTTGGTTCATAGTGGCTTTGGCAGGGGCGGTACGAAAGGCGTCAAAAACAAAAACTTAACGTCGGCGCATAATAAAGTGTAATTTTAAGGTACATATAACCTTCAAGATATTATTAAAAGTCACGTTATTATTGCTAGACACTTAACATCGTGGTAACCCCTTGTCGGGCCCTTAATGTTCATGAAAGTATAATTTAATTTCGTTATAAAATAAAAACTATTTTTTTATTTAATACTTGGGTAATAAGTAAATGATGATGATGATGATTAATAGTACATTACTACAGAGGCCGGGAAGAAAGGGGTTGCCGGCCGAAGACATATAGGTCTGAGGCAGGCAACCCCATATTTCCCGCCGAGGTAGGTATAGTTCTTTTCTCAAACAGGCAATGAAATAAACAATAAAAAATTAAAGATTTATTTTTAAAGAAATTAAAAGTAAACAAGATAAAACCTAAAACTCACGTGTATATTACTATTTCCTGTATTTTAGCTTGATTTTAACAGAAAACACTTACTATTTATGTTTATTATCATGTTATTTCAAAATAGTATAAAGGCGTGTTTCTGAACGAACCTTTAGAATTGACAGTGAAACTTGCAACTAAATTAAATATTAATATTTCAATGCTTATATGTATAGTTAAGAAAACAATTGATAATAATGTGTTATTAGTTATGTTACTGTGGATTTTTTATGTAAATAAAACTGATCTAAGTACTTACTAAGTCGTTTATTGTTTTTTTTTAATACGCATAGTGGCAGAGCGTCGATGCCTTTGCCACAAATTTATGTGGAATCGAAATTAAAAAAGAGCACTTCGCCGACCTAGGTTTGCAAGGTTTGTATGAAATTTCATTACCGGCCTCTGGTCCTAGCCGCGCCTGTAACGTCATACTTCGCAGCCTATTAAGAGGAACGTAATGTCAATATTTCATTGCATGTTTGAGAAAAATTATAAATAACCCATAGAAATTTTTTAAAACCAGTTTAAAAATTTTCTATGGGTGTAGTCATATAAGGCAATCAAGGGATAGGGCTGTTCTTCATCCGACAGTAATCATATGACCCAAGACAAAGTGCCCGTTAGACGGATATCATGGTCTTCTTCTTTATCAGTTCCTGTAGAAATATGAAAAATTAATATGAGTTGGACCAACTCATATTATTCTAAACTGTTGAATAATAATCAAAATTGTTATGTTGTTTATTATTATTTTCAAATAATTCGTGTTTATTGAAATTTATGAAAGCTTTATGATACTCCTTCGTTCTCTTTGATATTTTAAAAGGCCTCAACTTTCCTTTTCGAAAAAATGCGGGATCATTGTACATTCAATCAATCAATCAATTAGCCCACTGCAGTCCATCGTGGACATAGGCCTCTCCCAACGAGCGCCATTATTACACATATATTAAATATAAAAATTAGTTTTTAGTGTATAATGGAAATAAAAATAATACTTTCATGAACATTAAAGGTGTGTGGCAAGGGACGCCACGATGTTAAGTGTTAGTAATGAACGACGTCACTTCTAATAATATTTTGAAGATAATACCCTAGAGTAACCATGAGCTGGTCCACCCGCTGGTGCCAAGTTATTCTTGAATTTTGTAATACGATGTATAAAAATCAGCTTTTATACCATAACATATATCTACTCTCATGAACATAAAGGGTGACTGGCAAGAGGTTACGACTATTTTAAAGTGTATGTATACCTATGAATAACAAGATTACCAATAATATTGTGAAGGTAATACCTAAAAATCAGCGTTTATAATTTGTCGAAAATAGATTTTTCTTCCGCACCTTTAGTACCCTATTTCTGCCAAAGCCACTATTAAACGACATAAAGAACCATCGTTCTTACCTGTGTTGGGGACAAACTTTCAGCTTTAGTAAAATGACGAAGGTCTGGCGTTCACGGGCTCTTAGTCCATTTAGTTTGCCAGACTGCTTAGCGAATAGGAGTTACCGTTCCAAAATGTAGTTATTAGGTAGTCAATATTAATTTTCTTCAGCTCTAATTAACGATTTTTGTTTTTAAAATTGCAGCAACGGAAGTTTTAACAGGTCAAAGTTACGATGATAGTAAATAGCCGCTTCAGATCACAAGCCGTTGTATAACGAACACACATTGAGAGGTAAAATCTCTCCTAAGGCTAAGAGGTTCAACAATCCTTGAAAACTTGGAATCGTCAATAATCCTCAAGGCCCTCCTTTGTGTTTGTATTTTATACAAATAATAATGTACCTACATTACTTATGGCAAGAGCGAAATATAATACTATAAACTAATGTCAGACATTTCAAAAGGTTAAGGCATTTGAGGGTTTCTGCCGGGAATAACACACCGTATCATTGCCATTACCGTTAGAAAAAATATGTTTCATTTAGATGTCGTGCAAGGCTATTTTATGACTAAGCTGTAAGCACAAACATATGACTTCAGAAAAGAAATGATTTATGGGTAATTGTTTCTTGTCTTACTAGAAGATAGTTTGCTGTGTGTAATATTACAGTACACAATTCGAGGTGAATGAATCCACGTAGCCATGAATGAAAAAGTCTGATCTCTGAGGAACAGGCGAACTCCTCAAAGTCTGCAAGATGCACCATAAGCTGCTGCGAGTCATTGCTTTAAAATACCAGGATAGAAGTTCTTAGTTGGAGTCGCGTCATTATTAAACCGATGTAAGAACAATAATATCTTAATGAGATATTATTTATATATTAATAATATTAAATATTCTATGAAATATCTGACTGTGACTTCAATGGAGACTGGGAATTTGTAAATTGGGTCCGGCGCCCCCAGCCAGATAAATGGACTGAAGACCTGAATTAAGGCAGCGGTGATCGACTGAATGCGGAATGCGGAGGTTTGGGTACCGTGCCGCACATTGGTAGAGGACTATCTTAACACATGTCTGCAATAAGCTAAATGATTCAAGTTACCCATAGTATCATAATGGTCCCTCCCGAGGAGGGCCAGACCGAGAGGAATGGCCCTGGGTCAGGCGGGGTGCGATGGATATGTCGCAAGACAACCTCACCTTCAGCCTAGCACATCGACCCACAGACGGCGTGCGGTTTAGTCGGTTCGAGTCCGACATAACCTCCCCCTCCGGTTCCGGATAACCCCCCTCGGGTTATCCGTAGGGATTTCCCACAGGTAAAAAAAAAGTATCATAATGGTAATAATGATATTGTTATCTATTTAAATCACAATCCTTCACTGTATTATTGAAATAGTTTTAGTTCTAACCACCAGTTTATTTATATTTTTATTTTGAGTCCATTCTTTTAATTCAATTATTTTTTCCATTCGTATTGAATAATGATGACACTTGTACTTTGCCACACTTTATTTTTTTTTACCTGACTGGTTTCACCTCACGGCATTATCAAGGGGGAAACCGGTCAGGTTGAAAATAAAAATAAAGTGTGGCAAAGTACAAGTGTCATCATTATTCAATATGTGTAGTAGATTCCATCAAGTGTCAGTACATACATTACACTTTTTATAAGGTATGAGGTACATGTAGGTACCGTAAAAATGTCTGAATGTCTGTAGATGGCTCCCACCGTCGTCCTAAAACGGTATTATAGGAGAATTTGGATACCTTCGGTCGTGGCTCGGTGGCTCAGTGGTCAGAGCATTCCCCCTGTAAGGGAAAGCCCGCGGGTTCGAGTCCCGCCTAAGCGATTCATATTTTCCTATCTCAATCGATTTAAAAAGTTAGCATAGTAAATGCTTCAAACTTTCATTCAACCGTTAAAACATTTAAACCAATTTGGATGAAATTCAAACTGTTCCCTGATTTGAAGTAACTACATAATTCAAACTAATCTTGCCACCATCTAATAATGCGACCATCCTTTATTCATGAAACTAATACTGACAAGGTGCATAATTCTAATTTCTAGTGCACCTTGTCACATAACGTTTAGTGCTCTTGAGCAAGATATCAAATCAGGATTATTAATTATACTTGGAATAGATTTCGTGACATTTGATGCATGATTGAGATCCAATTACGAGATAAACTATAGCAGAAATAGATATTATGCAATATACTAATTGAAATTAGCAATCTAGACATTAACACACATACACACACAAATACAGTAACGTCTCAATCCCAATGGGTTAATTTATAGCCTTCAAATTAACTAACTACTTACTATTAAATTAAAATGATGTATTCGCAGATTTCATTTAATACTCTATATTCATATTAGATTTATTTATTATATTAATATGATGTAATATGTAATAGAAGATATTACTACTTGACAACATTTTTTAAAGGTAGGATCGGATGAATTGGGCACAGTCAATAAGGACTTGAAGAAGACGCAAATACCACCTGAGACGACCCGGGACCGAGTGTCCTGGCGAAGATTAACTAGGAGAGCCGACCCCAAATAATGGGATTAAGGCCAGGAATAGAGAGAGAGAGAGAGAGGATCGGATGAATAATGTGCCTATGCATGTAGTACAAATAAAAAGTAGGTATTTTTTTTATGTATTTTAAGCATTTTACATGCATGCATCGGTCTAAGTGGGGTTCGAACCGCTAAGCTACCAGACCTCTCCCGAACCAATCCAAATTTTTGTTTTATATCTAACTTTGAGGCGACAGCGAAGCATCTACCGATATTCTTACGAACTATCATAATCAATGAATGATTTTTCAATCATTTTTAAACATTAAGGTATAAGGCAAAACTGTAAGGCAAAGATCGCGGGTTCGAATCCCGCCTAGACCGACTCAAACTTTTCCTATTTTAATCGATAAAAAATAGGTAATTTTGTTTTATACACGACAGATTATTAACAGAACGGGTGTCATGTTAATTTTTACCGGTAATGCTTCAAATCATGTATCGGTAAGTTATTTTTTTTACTATTTACAAAGTATTAGTAACTAGTATTTAGTAAAGTAAAAAAAATATTATCAGAATGCAAATGTATTATGCAAATTCTAACCAGTATTCGCTATTGTGGTCTAGTAATATATCAAATTAGAAGCTTATTACCTCCACTGTGATGAGTAATGTTGGGGCATGCGCACATTCTGGGAAGTGCTCACTATTTTGCGTACTTAGAACAAAAGACAGATAAAATCATTGTTTTAGTTCTGGAATTGGGTTAATGTTTGGTCAAAATACCAAGTAATTAGCATGCGTGTAATTACTCCATGCATGCAGTCATAGTACAAAACCCACTTATTTTTATCAACAAATAAATAATTATAATCTCTCTTTAGTACTTATTTACTTTATTAGAACATTATTTATACATATAATATAGCGACAGCATAGTAAAATGTAATTATCTTTGTCATAAAGTTTAAATGCCTTTGTCGCTAAGTTACAATACTTTAAAACCTCTCGTAAATACTGTTATTAAACGAAAAGCCACACACAAATACAAATTTGATTATTTCAGTTCAGGTAAGGCATTAAAATTATCATAACAAATGCTATAATTATTGTCGAAATTAAATTGCCCCGCGGCCATAAAGCTAGTGAAGTAAACGTTGTTCCGTACTTCGTGAAAGAGCTTTAAGAAATATCTGAAATATTTATTAAAGCTGTGTTTGCAAAGTATGTTCACAAACATTTTCATTGTTTCTGTTAAAATGACACGTCGTTTGGGCGAATCTTTTCGCCGAGTGTACGTGTGTTTGGAGTACTTTACGTCGTATTCCGCCATTTTGTTTATTTATTACATAGCATTTACGTTATTCCTGTCGCGCTTCGTAGTAAAATATTGAATATATTCTCTGAACCGAGGTAAAGTTAAGAGGATGATTTGTAAACAAATTTGTTATAATTTGAGATTGTACTCAACGTAATGAAAAAATGTATGAGTTGATATTTAAAATCGAAAATACGTACATCGGTAGCTGACCTGATATTGTTAATTTTTTAATAAATTATAGACTCTAAATAATTTTGTATCACAATGTACTTATTACTTTAATGTGAATACTCTGTTAGTGTGTAAAAAATACATATCTTGTGTTAATCATCTAAAGATTAGGTAGATATTTATAGATAGATGCTTCTTATGTTTCTGAACTTGGAAACAAAGTGAGATGGTTTTTTATCTTTCACTTTAGTTTTCTAAGCGACTAGCCAATTCTTGAGAACGACTATAGCAATGATTTCAATAGGAAATTGAATTCTAATGGATATTACGTATACCAAGGTGTGTTACGACTATATGTTAGAATATATTTCAACTTGTTAGAATTTTATTCTGTCATTGTTTTATTGGATAACCGATGTTAATAACTTAGCACGATTTAAAAAAATATTTGTTATGTTCAATTTCCTAATATTTACAAATACCTAATCAATAAAACTTCAGTTGATAAACTAATATATATACATATTCCTCTTCAGCAAAAGTATCTACTGCATTACTAAATAGGTACGTTTTGATGGACTATGAATTCTTAATATCGCTTTGTGAATAGGGATTTAAGCTTACTCATGGACACATTTATGTATAAGGACTGAACATTAGGTACTTAACATTGTTAGGGCCACTTTATATGCTCGAAACTATTCGATATACATCTACAGCGGGTTATCCTTTCATAGATCAAGCATTTTTTTTTCTGTTATGCATGCCTTCAGAATTAACAGATGCGGTACGTAATTTTTATAAATTACTAGGCGAGTTTTTGATGTTATTTTATTATTTATACTGCAGACGATATTTCGACAGCTATCCCAACTCTATGCGCAGGGTTATCGATTGAGTCAAGTGATCGATCAACCAACTAGCTTTATCAGCTGTTCAATTAACTGCCTAGGCAGTTAACTAAACGGCGCCATTCAATTCACGGGCATTAATTAGCCTTCTAACGTAACCTAACCAAGTTGGAGCAGCTATCACAATAAATCTATCGCAAATTTTCTGTGAATACACCTCTGTCTAACCCCTAGGTGATTAACAGGTGTAAATATATGTTTGTAATTTTCAATCTTATTTCGAGGTAGTGCCCCATCTTACGATTGGCCTAAGCATTAGCCAGCCAGGTTATTAAATGATGTGATAAACGAAACAGCTGGATATCATTCAGGCGGGGCGCCGTTTAGTTAACTGCCTAGGCAGTTAATTGGACGGCTGAATAAGCTAGTTGGCGGCTACAGATATACAACAAATATTCGGGAGATTACAGGAGTGTGACTTGTGGTCACGCCCCTTTATTTTTCAATATAATTTCTTTACAGTGTCAATAGTTTAATTTTAGTCTAACAGTTTTAACCCCAACGTCTCAGTTGATGTATCCATTCGATGTGTGATATTCGCATAATAAATGTCAGTACGTAATATAAATGTAGGTGTAAATTTTATATAGTATACATTTATCTTGAATTTGTAGATAAGTTAAATTAAATCTATAGATTACCGCTGCGCATATGTGAATATACTTGCACTTCTCCTTTTTAATATCCTTGAAGGCGTAATAATAAAGTGTTTGTGCGTGTTTTGGTGGCAGGGTACGTGATCAAATGTTGGTAGATACATTTGATCACGTAGGTACTGTCTTTGCCAATTTATATAGAACTGAGAAGATGCATTCATATTATACCAGTATTTTAATAAACATATTTATAATATTTTGTTAATATTTGTGAACAAGGCATATAATTAATGGTGATTGGAAAAAGTGGCGTGACCTTTTTATTATGTTTGTTTATTTTAGTTTCACGTGATATTGTTACAGGTCATTAAATTTATAGTTGTATTGTGTATAGGCAGTCACGCGATATCACATGCTAAATATTTATAAATTCATCGCACCTATTACCTATAGGTACAATCTACAAAAATAAAACAAAATTGCTGAAGTGTACTATATGAGTAAAGCGCAATTTAAGGACTTGAATTGAAAAGTACGTAGGTCTATGGTTTCAGATCGTCTACATTATATTAGATAATTTCCCGGCAGAGTAGAAATTGGGCCACCCCTTCTCTTCCCATGTGGTGTCGTACAAGGCGACTAAGGGATAGGGCTGATTAACTTTAACATCAGACAGATATGTACAGCCCAGACTCAGCCTCAGATGCATAGCTCGAGTCTACAATAGTGCCCGGAATACGGCAATAGGCTCACCCCCTATTACGCGGGACCGAATAGTGATTGATAAAATGTGGGTGTTAATTCACCTCTGCCTAACTCTCCGGGGACAAAGGCGTGATGGTATGTATGTATGTAATATTTTGACGGCAAACTGGTATGGTAGGTAGGTACAGTCAGCATCAGGTCGATCTTGATGTACAAAGTACTCGAATGCGATACTTGTTTACAAATAAATATTCTACAATATAAAAATGTGTAACCATGGCTGCTAGAAATCAACCGAAAAGTCGGTATCAGTGTTAAAAATAATAATAATATAATAATAATTAATACTAATCTATCAAGTAAATCGCGATAGAATCCGTTACAATATTTATCGGACGATATTTACAGTATAGATCGATCTTGATGTACAAAGTTATCATAATGCGTAAATTGTTTACAAATAAATATTTCACGTTATAAAAATGTGTAACATTCCGTTCCATCAGTGTCAATAATAAAATTATATCAAATACATCGCGATAGAATCCGTTACTATATTTAAATTCCAATGAATAAAATAACTTCAAAATAAATCATTGCTACTACGTTTCATTTTAATACAATTCATATAAGTAGCGTATCTGTTATCATTACTTAATCTGAGTTATTGTATAGATTAATGTTTCTGCCCATTCTCCTTATATAGCCCTGTTGAATTTATGACAGCATGGGGTGCATTGAGTTACTGTGTATCTAAGACAATACACTCTATAACAAGCTGATGCTGATATTTATATCTACAGGATGTTAGTTCAGGAAGTTACCGTTATATGTAAAGTCAGAGATTTTTTATAGTTATTTAAAGAAATAATTGTTAAACGGCAACATCCAGAGTGAGATACTCGCCTTGTAGCCGTTACTAGTCTATTATGATTTATTAGAATTATGTATATTAACCTGTCAAGTGAGTAAATAATAGACACAATAGGTAAACAATAGACTCGCGGTGCGATCGCACCGCTTGGGATCTTAGACTTTAAAATATAATTATACCAAGTATTATTAATAATATAATAATAATGCTATAATGCATGGTGATTTTAAGTGTAAGAGCGTTTTCACACTCATCCGATATCCGATATCCGACATCCGATATCCGACATCCGATATCCGACATCCGATATCCGATATCCGACATCCGATATCGGAGGAAGTCAAATGTATGACATATGTATCTTTCTTTCACATTGTCCGGCCCGATATCGGTTATTGGAACCAACACTACTGTTTTGGCTCTGATAACCGATATCGGGCCGTCGACTTCGGGAGGGTTGCGTTTCGAACCTGTCGTCCATTTGCTAAACAAGTCTCGAATATTTTTTTTTATTTCGGCGTTTTGTGGGCACCATTTAAATGGAGTATAAAAAATAAACAATATTTGTCTTTGACTTTGCTCTTTAATACAAACACAATAGTAATCTGTCAAAATTTAAAAACATTTATGTTATGTTAACAATGTTTAGGCATCATCTAGCAACTATTTATTTTAGGGCTCATTCAAAGCGTTGTTGCTTCAGCGGGCAACTGAAATAGCACGATTTACACTTAAAGTTATAGCTCAATTACACAAACCGTTGCAACTAAGCAGGCTGGAAAATAGAAGTTTATTTTGCAATAACTAACTTGTTTTGTTAGCCAGTAATATTACTTTATTTTGTAGATATTTTGTACTATTTCTGTTATTGTAAAATAAACTTGAAATTTTAATCAGCCGTTCAATTAACCACCTAGCCTGTTAACTAAACGGCGCCGTTCAATTAAAGGCTTGACTGATATTCAGCCATTTAATTAAACAGCTAGGCAAATCACTTAGATCGATGACATTTCACTATAATAACAATTATATGATGAAAAGGCTGTTATTTTACATATAAAATTCAATACTTCATTTTTAGTCTTTCATATCAGACTTTAAAGCGTTATAGACAACTAAATAAATAAAAATCATAAAAAAATAATGAGAGTCAAATCACATACCTATAGTAAATTTCAATCCTATAATTGGATTAAACGTCAAATTATTTTTGACTGTCGGTCATTATTGGAGAGAATAATTCAGGATCTAAGCTTCGGTGAAGCAAAGCCCGCCGTCCTTAAGTGCCTACCATAATACATCACTCTAATTACCTCTATTGAGTACAGTCAAATTGGTCGGTCCAGTTGTTGAATAAGTACCATTTCGTGTTAACAGTAATTCATTTTCCTTTCTCGGTAAGAGCTATGAAAGGAAGCACACCTCTATAATTTAATCTACTTAATAAGAATTAATTATTGTTTATCGTTATATCGATATCGTGTTTTTGGTAGTTAACCTTCTTTAACATGGTAGGCAATTAGGTATTAATGGTAGGTGGTTGGTGATGGTGGTAGTGGAATATGGACGTGAACAGCAGGTTCGTCTCATTCATGCTGCCGATCCTGAAACAGCCTTCTAATTCGAGATGCGTTAGAGGGGTCTAACAGGGTCAGCACAAATGAGAGAGTGTTGAAGAACCCCATATTTATTACCCTATAGTTATTTTTTGATTGATTGACTCCACGCCAGTAGGTAGAAGAAAGGGCGTCCAGAAGATACAGGTAACCATTCCAGATGCTGTCAATTCTTAGATGGAGGGCCACAATTTGATGGCCTCGACAAATGCTTTTTCACGCCACTTTAATGAACCAGCAAAGAACTCAAAGTTCACTTTAAAATGCTATTCATTTTGTAGCATTTAAGCACATTCTATAGAATTTACTTTTACCTTCGTTTTACTAACTCGACGTTGTAGACTCTGGGGAATTGGACAATGAAAATGGCAGTACCTTTCGGTATTCAAAACAGGAAAATATCGAGATGTAATAGCAGGAACGTGATAGATTGGAAACCCCTTTAAGAATATTACTTATACAAAGCGTGAGATTACATAGGCATACCCTGTTAAATTTAATGTGTGTGAGAAAATAAATTTATCTATAGAAAAATTCATTCTCTATATAATTATACATAATACATACAAATGATTAGAACAGGGAAAAATAGATGGCATACCTCTGAAACACGATATAATATGGCTTTACGGAATAGCGAAATACTAAAAATAAACATAAGATTAAAAACAAATATGAAAAAGAACAAAATTATTAGTTAGCTTTTAGTATCTTCTTCTTCTTCTTCTTCTTTCGCGGGCTCTTTTTCCGCATGTGGTCCCTTTTAGTTGGGCCTTTTTGCGTGATTTGTGGTTTTTAGTTTCCACTGCCCTGCTCCAACCATCCAAGCTCCTTCCAAAAAGCGGCCAGGCTGCCGGGTCTGCTGCAGGCCTCTCGAAGTGTGCTTGGTGTTCCCAGGTGTTGCGCCCGTTGTTCCGCGACCTCGCTGCAGTTCATGACTACGTGGGCCGGTGTTTCGTCAGTCCTCATGCACGCTCGGCATAATGGACTGTCCGTTAGACCTAAAACATACAGATGTTTGTTAAGATTACTGTGCCCTGTTATGGTCCCTACTACAAACCGTAGGTCCGCCCTATTTAGGCGCAGCAGTTTTTTAGAGAGCCGTCTGTCTAGAGATGGCATTGCCTCTCTCGATTGACGACATTCCTTCGTCTTCGCCCACACTTCAGCGCGTAGTTTCCTTGTTCTATGTCTCAACCAGAATCTTTGCTGGTTTGCCGATATTGGTATTACGGGTTCCACCCTGTAGGTCTCTATTTCGGCTCCCCTTCTGGCCAGTTCATCGGCCGCGTCGTTGCCTAGGGAACTACTATGTCCTTTGATCCATTGGAGTGTAATCTCATTTGTCTCGCATATTCCCTCCAATTTCTTGTGGCACTCCAGGACTAGTCCTGATTTTATTGTGTTGCTGCGTAGAGCGTGTAGTATTGCAGTGCTGTCCGTTAGGATTCGAATGCCTTGATTCTCTATCTTTCTTGCAGCCACCGCGTCTGCGGCCTGGATTATACCAACACATTCCGCTTGGAAAATTGTGTTGTGCATGCCCAGCGCTGTTGATATGTTAATATTTAGGTCAGCGGAGTAGGTGCCGGCACCTGTCCCTGATTTCATTTTAGATCCATCCGTGTATATCCTCACCACCTTTGTGCCGGATGAATCTGTTCTCTTTTCCTTAAGCTCTATTCTGTACCGCTTATCAAAGACGTATTGTTTTGGTATAGTGTCGCAGGGGGCCATTATCAGTGGTTGGTCGTTTTTGGCCTCTTCCACCGCGTTGGTGTGTGGCACCCTCGTGTCGTGTGTCCATAGGGAGAGTTTATTCAATCTAATGGCTGTAATGGCTGCCTCTTGTTGTATAAATAGATGGAGTGGTGGGAGGTCCAGCATCGTTTCAAGGGCCGCCCTTGAAACGATGCTGTAGGCGTTGTGGACATGCAGCCTGTGGTGGCTAAGCATGCCATTCTTTGTAGGCATTGTAATTGGTTTTGTGCGGTAATCAACTTTGTTCTTTGCCACCATGCTATGCAACCATATGTTATTGTTGGTCTGATTACCGTTTTATAAAGCCAGAGCATAATTCTAGGTTGTATGCCCCATCTTATCCCCAGCATGCGTTTGCATTGCCACAGGGTAATGCAGGCTTTGTTTGTCTTTTGTTCCATGTGACTGTTCCAGTTTAGTTTGCTGTCTAGTATCAGTCCTAGATACTTGACCTCCGTTGCGAACTGTAGTGTTGTGCCAAATAATTTTGGTGGTCTCAGGTTTGTTAGTTTCCTTTTGTTCGTGAACAGTACTATTTCAGTTTTCTTAGGGTTCACAGACAGCTGGTGTTCTGTGCACCACGCTTCCACTATGGTTAGGGCGTTTTGCATTAGAAGGCATAGGGTGTTCTCAAACTTCCCACTAACCAGAATGGTTAGGTCGTCCGCATACCCTATCGTTGGGTAGTATCTGTCGTTCAGCCGTCTTATCAGGTCGTCCACTACCACGTTCCAGAGGAGAGGTGACAGCACCCCTCCTTGTGGACAGCCTTTGGCTACTCTAGCACGTGTCGTAGTGTTCACTGTGAATCGTATGGCCCTTTGTTTGAGCATGTTGTGTATCCATTCGCATAGCGTTGGTTCCACCCCATATTTGCTCAAAGCATTGCTTATGCTCCTGAAGCCCGTCTTGTCGAAAGCGCCTTCTATGTCAATGAACACCCCTAGGGTCTGTTCCTTCGTGGACAAGGATCTTTCGATCGTGGTGACTACGCTGTGTAGTGCGGAATCTGTAGACTTACCCGTACTAAAGGCATGTTGATTCCGGTGTAGTGGTTTGCTTCGCAGGTGGGTGTCTCTTATATGTCTATCACACATCCTCTCCAGCGTTTTCTGCATGAAGGATGTCAGACTAATGGGTCTGTACGCTTTTGGATCTGTGTAGTCTGCTCTCCCCGGTTTCGGCAGGAAGATCACTTTTACCTCTCTCCATTGTTTGGGCATATATCTGTGTGCTATGCATGCAGTGAATACTTCTGTTAATTGGGAGTTTATTTGCTTCCCTCCCCATTGTAGCAGTGCGGGGAATATTCCATCAAGGCCAGCTGCTTTATAAGGTAAAAAACTGGCTATGGCCCATCTAGTCTTATCATTTGATATGATTTTGTGGGCTGTGTTCCAGTCTTGTTCTGTTGTGGTCTCGCCTGTGTTGTCTTCCCAGGCGGTGTCATCTGTCAGGGTGCACCCTGGAAAGTGGGCTTCCAGTAGGACTTCACAGGTTTCTTTATCTGTGTTGGTATAGGTGTTGTCACTCCTCTTCAGTGATCCTATTGTTCTAGTCACGCTGTTCGTGATAATTTTCCGCACTCTGTTTGCTGCACTACAGGTTTCTATGTTGGAGCAGAATCTTTGCCAGGACTCGCTCTTGCGGAATCTTATTCGTTTTTTGTATACTTTCTGGGCTTGCTTGTATTCCACCCAGTCAAGTTCGCACCTAGTGTTCATGGCCCTGTTGAAGAGTTTCCTCATCCTATGTTTCAGCCTGTCTAGCTCCGGGCCCCACCAGGACCCCTTGCGGTCACGGTTCGGGTGAGGCGTGATAGGCTCGCATGCCTTCTCGTAGCTTGTGATTATACTTTTTGTTAATAGGTCAACGTTGTCGTCAATGTTTGCCCTGTGTTGACGCATATCTTTAATAGTTATATTAGACAGAAGTACTCCCAGCTCGGTCGTGTATCTCTCTATGTTGGTTTTCCTTGGGTTTCTATACGGAATTATTTATTTCGCAGTTGCTGTTATGTTGTAGCATATTCGCCGATGGTCAGCGAAGGATGGTTCATCGGAGACTCGCCAGTCGGTGATCGTCTCCATTGCCCCCGTCGTTGCTAGTGTTATGTCTATTAAGGTTTGGCGACATGAGGTCACAAAGGTTGGCTTCGTTCCCCTGTTTAGAATATCGCTAATATAGCTTTTAGTATAACTAACATTAATTAGATGGTAACTGATTGCACTAAAGCCATAATCAGTATTATTAAGGCGTGATGAATATGCTTTTATACTTTATAAATTTAAACTTTGTCTTGCTTACACTCCCAAAGTGACTACTAAATGAGGAACATACAAGGACACTACATGCAAAATATTTAAACTAAGATTGCGATAGTGTTAATTTGCATCTTACTACTCAGGTAAAGCTTTCAAGAACTTCTGTAAGTCCATTAAGAAATTAAATAATGTGCCTGGCCGCACTGGAAGTGCCAGCTCTTTGAAGAAACAAGTGCAAAATTTGTTTCAGCGAGTGCACAAATTTTGTAGGTTTAAAGGTGGTGGTGTGTTTACAATTGGAAGCCATTTTGAATATTTAAGAAGATTTTACCACTGCGCGCCGGCGAGTTTACTTATATTTCTGGGTTTAATATAATTCATCTATTTAGGAGATAACCTTATAAAGCGACTGATTTTTGACCTATCAACCACCCGAGGAAGAATAACATCAAAACCTTGTCTGTTATTGCGGGAGGCCGGTTTCATGTTATTGGCTTTTCAGCACTTTATTGTTTGAACACATGCTTGTATCTTTAAAGCATGCTTAGAATCAGCATTCAGATTCATACAGCTAGTCTCAGTTGAATCTCGCTACTATTTTTCCAAAGCAAGAGCTTCAGTGAATATCCAGAAATATTGACACAATTTATAATTTCGCTCAAATCGCTTCGCAAGGCTGGAAACCACTAGCGGCATTGATGAGAAAACCGACACAGTGGTCAAAACGTTACAGGAAGTGTCTCGTAAGTTGTTTTCCGGAAAACGCAAACAACAAGAGTCTAAACTCTCTTTTGAGACTCTCGAATTCATGAGAAAGAGGCATGAACAACCATCCACACAGTCGTCTTCGTCAAATGAGAAGGCCTTAAACAAACAAATCAAAAAGCTGATTGATGATTTGAAGCTGAACCGTCCAGGAGGCGATTGAGCAAAATAGCAGGTCGGAAGTGCTTGCTCAGCAATTTGGGACGCCCCATCTGAGGAAGCTTAAAACTGTGAATGGCAAAATGGTGGCATTAAAGTCCGGGATGCTTGAAGAGATCGAGAAATACTATGGACAGCTGATGCATCACGGATGAGAATCACACAGCCCCGCTTACGCGCCATTACACCGAGGAGATACCCGATGTCGAGCGGTGCGAGATAGAGGCGGTTCTCAAGCAACTGAAGAACAACAGGTGCCCTGGCGATGACGGAATTACTACTAAGCTCTTGAAAGCAGGTGGAGTGCCAATCCTGAAAGAGCTAGCAAGTCTTTTTATTCCGTCATCTAACAGGGTCTAACGCCTAGGGCATGGTGCGGGAGTGCGGTGATACTGTTCTTCAAAAAAGCCGACAAGACCTTGCTGAAAAACTACAGGCCCCTCTCACTCCTAAGACCACGTCTACAAGTTGTTCTCAAGAGTCGTCACAAATCGCCTCGCTGGCAAACTCGACGAGTTTCAGCCACCGGAGCAAGTCGGGTTTCGAAAAGGCTATAGCACCGTAGATCACATTCATACTTTTCGGCAGATTGTAGAAAAAGTCAAGAATACAATCAGCCGCCGTGTATGGCGTTTGTGGAATACGAAAAAGCCTTCGACTCCATCGACACCTGGGCAGTTCTGGATGGCCTGCAGTGGTGTCATGTCGATTGGCGATACATCGAGGTGCTGAAATGCGTATATGTAACTGCCACTATGTCCGTCCAGCTCCACGACCAGAAGACGAAACCAATTAGCCTCCAGCGTGGATTTAGGCTGGGGGATGTTATATCCCCCAAACTATTCACCAATGCATTGGAGGACGTCCTCAAGACTGTATTGGCCTGCGCAGGGTATCAATATAAACGGTGAGTACATCTCACACCTTCGGTTTGACATCGACGTGGTTGCGGCGAAAACTGGGCGAGATGCCGCACAGCCTAGATGGAGCTTCTCGACGCGTCGGCCTCGGTGCAAACTTGGGTGAAACCAAGATCATGTTGCAACGAGATCGTTTGTTGTCCAAGGATATGATGAATATGAACGAATAATAATAACTTCGAGAAAGAACTAACCAGAAGGTTTCAGTTGCGTTAGGCAGCATTTCGCAAACTACGTTGAGTCTTCTCTTCTCTTCTCCTGTAAAAAGGTCTTTGACCAGTGTGTCCTACCTGTTATGACTTACGGTGCCGAAACGCGGACACTGACGGTAGGGCTAGTCCATAAACTAAAAGTCGCGCAGCGGGCTATAGAGCGAGCTATGCTTGAAGTTTCTCTGAAGGATAGAATTCGAAACGAGGTGATCCTACAAAGAACCAAGGTTACCGACATAGCTCGTAAAATAAGCAAGCTGAAGTGGCAATGGGCTGGCCACGTCTGTCGAAGGACCGATGTTCGTTGGAGCAGGCGAGTCCTGAAGTGATGCCGCTAGAAGGCAAACGAAGGGTAGGAGGCCCCCTAGCCAGATGGACCGATGACCTGAAAAAGGTGGCTGGGATGGACTGGATGCGGAAGGCGGAGGATCGTACGAAATGGCGCACATTGGAAGAGGCTTATGTCCAGCATTGGACTGCAGTGGGCTAATTGATTGATATTATTTGACATTACTAGAGCAAGGCAGATAACATTTTATTCATCCCTTATCATAATAAAACGAACAGAGATGAGCATTATTCCTTCACTTTCCAGTTTTTTCCGCCCCTGTCGCATCGGTGGCAATCGAATCAGTCAACGTCACGCGTTCTTGATATTTCGTTATCTTATTACGATAAGTACATACATCATCAAAGGATAGTTTATGTCCTACAACTATAGATGTAAAAAGACCAAATTAAAACGTTTTAAACCCAAATGCACCCGGTTTTAAACGCGCAAAATTCACCTTCAAAATGAAATAACCTACGTCGCCTACTAAACGAAATCGTAAATCGTACTTATTATATATATAATATACGTCATATTCTTAGCACAGTATCCAGTATTTTAGTTCTTTATAGCGTTTTCTCATTATCCGATATCCGAAATCGAGTGTCGGACGCCGATAGCCATGTGCTGTTTTCACATCATATATCCGATAAAATAGGTCGGATTCAGCCATTTGCATCGATTAACAAAAATTTTTCATATATTCGTAATCGGCGTCATCAATTAACGTGAAAAGACATGTAACCAAGAAAACGTTTACAAATTCGTTAGAAATAGTTTCATTTCAATGAATAGTGCTCGTGTACAATTTCGAGACCAAAAATTCGTCCTCTTCATAAAATGAAAAAATCTCACGTGAAAGCAGACGGAAAACATTACATACATTCCTTGGTCGCAAATGTAAAGAGATAAAAATGGTATCAATTAATACATATAGCTTTACCAGTCCCTTTCTGAAAATTTCGTAGGTTTTGATAATCTGAAATCAGAGTTATTGGCGGTTTAATAAAAATGAGGTTATGTTCCAAAGAAAATCTGATTACTAAGTTCTTTAAGCACTAATTGCTATTGTAGTTAGTGAAGAATGTTTTAAAAGCCATATTATGAATGAATACTCATGGCCTTCAAAGATAACAGGAAAGAATTTATCGAATGGACAGCCAGAATAAAAAAGCACATTATAGTGATTCACAGTTTAATCAACTTCTATTATAATTAAAATATCAAATTGTACAGGTGGAATAATATATTGGTACCTAGCCAGCTAAGGTACCTTTTACATTCGTGATATGGGCGCAGTAGGCTGCTGATCCAGTTACAATAGTATCTAAGAATAGCCTCCCTTCCTCTACGAAAGCCGACAACTAAAATATATAAACATAGTAAGTTTCGTCGGTCTAGAGTATAGCACTGATTAGTTACTATCCCACAATCACAGCGATCCAAAGTTTCAGCTATATTCCATCCAAGACAGTCGTAAAATCAAAAAAACAATTCCAAATCAATCGTATGAACATCTTACAAGGTTGGCATGTTGGATGACAATGGGAATCTTTTTTATTTTTAAATTATATTATTCTCATATAGAGATATAGATACAAATTATTTCAATCGATTCAACATCGATCAACAATTTGATTAATCAATGAATTAGTCGTTAAATTATATTGTAAAAAGTACATTATACTCCATATGAATAGCATGAGTTAAGTGCCTATTTTATGCAAGAAAATTTTTTTTGTAATTTTGTAATTCATTAATTAAATCGTCACTGTATCTAAAACTCCCTTTTCATTTATCTCCACTCTCAGATTAAGAACTTAGCTGATTTTTTGTATTTTTGAAATAAAAAATTATGACATTTTTTTAAACCATATCTCAACGTATTACATTTTGGCCCAAAATTTTCCATCTCCTTTATAAATAATGAATGAAAAATATGTAATGTAGCTTTACTATTTTTCTTGACGTAATAAATCTCGCGATTGACAATTTCAAACTGATTTTGACATCTTTTAAGATGGCAGCAGACGTCATTGGCAATAGTCATCAGATTACATAGTATTAAATTGCAGATATTCGATGTTATCGAAGTATCGATATGTGTTTACGACGACTTATTCATTCGTGTTGACTAAATCAGAGACATTTTGGAGATTTTTCGATTTGCCGCTACACAGGCGGGTGGCGCGATTGATTGACTCTGCGATTCGGCGACGTAACGTTTTCCATTTATATGAAGATATCACAAGTTTCTTGAAGAAATTCGCAAGGGAATGTAAAACTTTGGTGTAGCTTAACACTGGTGCTTTACGACCGTTCTAAAATTAAAGGTTACTTTTATCTATTCTATTGTTTGATGTCTATATCTACCCACATTTATTTATTTTGAGCTTAATATATTTTCTGACATATAAATAAATAAGTTCAAAATTGCATGAAACACCTATAATATTTTCTATATTAGCTTTGTATAGAAGTGGGAAGTAAAATTTCATATCACAGTCACTCATTCACCGAGTCTATTTCCAACTCAAACTACGAAATGTCCTAATTTTGATATTTTCCGTGAAGCGACTGTCATTTGCCCTCCATACCGGACTGACGTTATCAAAGGTTTGTAGCTGGACGAGGTTGTCGGTCTTTTTAGAGCTCCAACAAAATGTAAAGTAATACACAGATTTTCGTAAGACAGACAACGTATGCTTAACATGCTCTCCAAGATAGTTAGGCACAATTTTATACTATTAAAAGGAGTAAATACTTCTATCCTGATGTACTCTCACACCGTATGCCCATAGATGAAGGCAGATACCATGAAGCGCCACTTTATACACATCTTTCGTGACCCTTATATCTATCGATCAGCCTTAGCTTGCCTTTTACCCTATTTGATTTGTAAACGTCTTTGCGAGGCGCCTATTCTGCTTACAGCTTCCCACAAACGTATCACATTTTTATTCAGTTAACCCCAAGTCAACCACCCTTATTTGAATTGGCCAACCGTAACGTAGCTACACGTATTCGTAATTACCGACACATTAAAGTTCGATTACTTTTATACCAGTTCTATCAGTACCAGCATCTTCCATATTAACCAATTGAAATACGGCGTCTACTCACATTACGACTGCGTTGAAATTCATTTCTGTCAACTACGTCAACTTCTTTGGGCGCGAGTGCCAGAGAATGTGCATTTAGCAGGTGTGCCGAATTACTGGTAAGTTTGTCTGGTCATTGGATGTTAGTAAGGCTATGCACCTGTTGGAAGTACACCTTTTACAGCTCAAAAATAAACTTTATAAGTTACACTTTATAGTTAAACTTTAACTTTATAAGTTACTATAACTCTAAACTGCGAAAACGTATAAAAACCTAACGAACTTGCATACAGAAACAGCAATAGAGACATAAAATATTTCCGATAGCAAACTTCCAGATGTAATGCAGATTTGTACGTACTTATTCATTTTTCTAATCGGCGTTGCCGTGTGTGGGTTGTAGGTGGAGGACTCATTTTATCAAAAAGCGTGCATTCGTGTTCATTTAAAATGCAGCTCAAGTTCATCAATTATACTGAATAATTGCACGTATGTAAGTTGCTTGGATGTTGGGGAACAAATGCCTGGTGTATTTATGGAAGACGAAATTGGCTCGCCGCCCCTAATTAGTGTATAGTGCCTTTTGCCATTTATTCTCAAATAACACATGTGAAAATTTTATTCATAAATATACTACCTATACAAAATGTTGATGTAGTCTGTAGATTATGGTAGTCCATAGTACATAGGTAAAATGTACAACAACACATACTAACCTTCATCATACTCTGCTGAGGAGTACCTCTCTATCACTAAATCAGTCAAATATTTTTAAGGAGCAGTATGTATGTAGCTTAAATTGTTTTGCATAACCTGTTACTCATTTATGTGTGTGTCACTGTGTCGATTCCATTTAGTGCTAATATATGTAGGTACGCATGAGGGTATGTTAACATTTGTAGGTATGCATGTATGTGGGCCAGACAGCCAGGGTGCGACGACGGATATGTCGAAGTCAACCTCACCTTCGGCCTAGCACAACGACCTACAGACGGCGTGCGGTTCAGTCGGTTCAAGGCCGACATAACCCTCCCCCTCCGGCTCCGGAAGGAGGAGAGGGTATAAGTGAAAATTACCCACAAGTAAAAAAAAGATGCATAAATATGTCAATTTGCATTAGTCTGAGTGTTCCTATGTATGATTTGTCAATATATATTTCTGCATCATACAAAAGCTAGTTACTAAGCTAAGCTACATAGCTAGGCTTACTTTATGTCTAGATAGTGTTGTGTAGAATTTTCTATATTATAGTGCGGAATAACACATTTTATGTTTTTTTTTTATCCCGATAGTAGGTTCCTATGAGGAATGACATTCAGTATTTCACGCATGCAAAGCTACAGACCACAGTACCCAGAGACCTAGTGTCTAAATATGCATTTGTCGTCATAAATAATAAAATTAACGTTTATATAATTTTGTTCCATTTGATATATAAGTTCTGGAAAGGTTTCCCGCAACTCATTCATATTAGAAACGGACAAGGTCACTTAAAATAAGGTTCATCTTAGTAATAAAAGGTAAGCTTCTACTCTAGCGTCTAGCAGTCGGGTATACCGTTGGGTTTTAATTGGTTCGATGTCGATGTAACTAAAAAGTCTTGCTCGTGTTGGAAGAGGTTTTGGATTCTGAAGACACTATTTGATTATTTTATAAAACTATCGTCTATCATGGTTTGGTGTGCTGCGCGATTCTGGTTTATAATGGTATATCTCAATCGTTCTCCTTTGCAAAACTGTACCCCAAAATAAAAACATTTTATTAAATTAACATAGTTGCACCATCTATAAAAAATATTGTGACAGACGGATGGATGAACAGCTGCCACTGAAGTCATTGCAAATATGTTCTGTACTACCAATTTAAGTACGACGTACTATAAACAATAGCAATAAACTTGAAGGGACCCTTTTGCACAATTCGATTGATTGATACACGTTATTGCATCAAGGGTTCATTTCTGTTGCGTATATACCTATATTATATTGTTCTATTATTGCATGACGGATCAAAATAAAATTTGTTACGCAAATATGTTCTATCAATATCTCGCTTGAGCTATGGGATGTGGGATGAAAATGAAGTGATGCTTAAAATAGTAGCAAATTGGATATTTTCCTGTAGTTATAATAAATTGTTTAACCGCCCTTATTAAATTATAAATGGTAAACGAGCGGTAAAAGTTTTATCGTTTTTATTTGTTTGTAATAATCCACCCAATCTATAATAGTAAAGGATTTGACCATTACATGTTATGACGTCACAAATAAAAATTTCATCGAAGTTTCTACATTCGACAACGTTCGACATATTTTTGGTAAATTTGGTTTACTATACCAATTATATATTTCAGCCATAGCATTCGTATCTAGTCTGTGCTATCGAGCAAAATTTACTCCAAAGCACAGACTATGGGCCGATTTTTCGGATATATGTGAAAACAGCACAATTGGTGTCGGCTATCGAAAAGCTGATATCGGACGAATGTGAAAACGCTCTAACGCTGAAATGTTAATAATGGTTATATGTTTTTTTTTCAAACGTCAAAAATTATGTCCCTATAACGATAACATAAAACCTAGGTATAACCTATATGATGAAAATATGAAACTAATAATGTATGTAGCAACGAGGGAAGTTTCTGACCCTCTTCCGGAAGTTCCTATCTCTTTATGTGTATGTAATTCTAGTTGTGAGAGTTTTGAAGTTATTATTAAATAAATATTAGGGCGCCCACTCACTATCAGTTTAAATCTTTCAGTTATTCGCAATAACCTACACACTCACAGTTTCATTAACGATTTTGGACAGCCGACTAATATGATCCGATAGTGCGTGGCCACTGAACGATTCCGGACAGTCCTAGGCCGGATAGTCCTAGGTCGTCAGGGCGAATGAATGAATGAAAATCTGATTATTATATGGTAGGTACACAAAAAAAAAAAAGAAAGAACACATTACAATACAGTGGTAGGTAGTTTTGTACCATACAATTGGCGGCCTTATCGCGCAAGGTAAGAAAATGACCACTACATTTGAGTCAAACTAGACACAAAAATAAGGAGGCAGTTTTCTAATAATTATTTTTGAATTGCGGTCCATGTGGAAAACAGCAAAGACAAGGTAAGGTAAATATAGAGATAGAAGGTGTAAGACAGTGACTATCGCTCTTGCAAATGGTAATCATTTTTTGAAGACAGGTAGAGATTGTGCTTGTCTAATGGTACCGGGTAAGGCATTCCACAATCGGATAGTTTAGACAGCATAAAATTTGTCCATGAATCTCGTGGAGTGCGCTGGCATCTTCAGCCTCAGATGTGAGGTGAATGAGCACACATCGGCAGGAGATCGTATGGTGTGAAATTGTCGACTCACAACTGCTAGTGTGTGGTCGCAAAATGGACAACAGGGAATTGCCGGTAACCTAAAATCGCTTTAGTGTGTGGACGCTATTGGTTTAGGACTGCAGGCCGCCGGACAGATTAGAAACTGCAGGCGGACTGTTAGTGAGTAGGCGCCTTTAGGAACTGACAAAATTTATTATTTCAAACAAACTGTAACAATTTTAATTCACATACGAATATAAAATAAAAGTACAGACAATAGTAATATTTCAATGCAACACTTATCAACACTTTTTCGACAAGGAATTTCTTAAAGGAATTAGTAGAGCTTCTTTATTACTGTCTGAAACTCCTCCCGAGGAGGGCCAGACCAAGAGGGATGGCCCTGGGTTAGCCGGGGTGCGAGGGATATATCGCACGACAACCTCACCTTTGGCCTAGCACTACGACCCACAGACGGCGTGCGGTTTAGTCGGTTCGAATCCGACATAACCTCGCTCTCCGGCTCCGGAGGTGGGAGGGGGGTATGGGCGGGCATTTCCCGCACGTTAAAAAAAACTGTCTGAAACTCCTTGTGGTACTTCTTATTCTCTTACGGGTGTACAGTATATTGTGTATACAGTCTTTTGCAGCCTAAGTTGCTAGTCGGTGCACAATTAACTAACGGACAAGGCTCTAGTGTAAGCTTCCCTATTTAGATTAGGAGGTTAGTTAAAAGTCACTCGCAGAAAAGCTGACATGCCATTCAAAAATAATAAGTCGGCAGGCGCCAAAGCGTAAACTTTGGTTATAACTGTTAGGTACGTCTCTTTGCAATATTAACTATAGAGAATTAGATATTATATAAATACAAAATTGTTAGAGGTTCCATATTTATTATGATATTGCTGTACCTGTCCACTAGATAAGCGACCCTTTTCGAATATCACTTTTGAATTCACTACCATCAATAAAGCATTCGGCAAAATTTCGACATTTTTATCTATACTTTTAAATGTTGAAAAAGAGTTCCTGTTCGTGCACCGGGTAAAATATTACACAAATGCCCTTGAAATTTGAAATAGATAAAAGTTCCGTTTAGAATTGGGTCCGACCTTTTTTCTGGGTAACAGAATAAGGATGGGTAATGGGTATTCAAGGTTTCACAGCTACCGTGTCTACCACCTATCGTAATTTTTGTAGTAGGAAACATAATATAGGTACGAATAAGTGCCGGCAAACATTTTGAACAACCTTGTCTACCACCTACCGTAATTTTTGTAGTAGTAAACCTAAGGTAGGTAGGAATAAGTGCCGGCAAACATTTTGAACAACCATGTCCTCCACCTACCGTAATTTTTGTAGTAGTAAACGTAAGGTAGGTGGGAATGAATGCCGGCAAACATTTTGTGCAACCATATCCACCACTTACCGTAATTTTTGTAGTTGTAAACGTAAGGTAGGTAGGAATAAGTGACGGCAAACATTTTGAACAACCATGTCTACCACCTACAGTATTTTATGTAGTAGTAAATGTAAGGTAGGTAGGAATAAGTGCCGGCAAACATTTTGAACAACCATGTCCACCACTTACCGTAATTTTTGTAGTTGTAAACGTAAGGTAGGTGGGAATGAATGCCGGCAAACATTTTGTGCAACCATATCCACCACTTACCGTAATTTTTGTAGTAGTAAACGTAAGGTAGGTGGGAATGAATGCCGGCAAACATTTTGTGCAACCATATCCACCACTTACCGTAATTTTTGTAGTTGTAAACGTAAGGTAGGTAGGAATAAGTGACGGCAAACATTTTGAACAACCATGTCTACCACCTACAGTATTTTATGTAGTAGTAAATGTAAGGTAGGTAGGAATAAGTGCCGGCAAACATTTTGAACAACCATGTCCACCACTTACCGTAATTTTTGTAGTAGTAAACGTAAGCTGGGTAGGAATAAGTGCCGGCAAACATTTTGAACAAGCATCAGTAAATTCATGCTATCTATACGCATCAACCAAAAAACCAATTAAAGGACTGATCATAACAATCAATTAATGCCGCGAGCGTTTCGATCAACGATTGGTGAATTGGCACGCCGCAGCCGTCACTCCTTGCATCACTACCAACGAGATCTAAAGCGCGTCTATGCACCTAAAGTAGATTATTAAAATGTTTACTGGCCAATACAAAAAAAAATATAGTTCGTTTATCGGCTTCTTCACCTACCTTTCGTTCGGTCTTTGTCAAGCGTCAAGCCTGATGTGATACATTTGGTGCGCAATCGTGATGAGATGGTTTACCTCGCTTATCGCATTCTAACTACTTGATTTTATCTATCAATAAAATAATTAATTAAAAATAAAATGACTTCAGGTACGTAATATAGGGGTGGAAATAAAGTGTAGATTTAGAGGAATTATAATTTTTATAATGACTGTAACAAATAACAATGTTGTTGGTTATAAAATACCTTTACATAATATCTTGATCACTTAAGCACTGAAAGCAACGTCAACCAAAGGCGGGTCAAACAAATGACACTTGGAAGGTTTTTAAGTTAATTGCAATTGCATTCACATGGAAATCATCTAAACAAAAATATAAAACAATACATAATATAATACAAACCTGCAGGTTCAGATGTCACAGAATTCCTCCCAATCGATGTCAGCCAGAGGAAGAAGGGGTGGCCAGAAGGCTGGATAATGAAATATCCAGTTCAAAAATTACCTTCATTATTAAAATTTTCCATTGATTGTATAGGTTTCCGTTGTTTTGAAATAGGTATGTTACATTACTAGTCTGAAATGTATCACAACGAATCATAAAGTTTTACGCATAAGAGAACAACGTAAGACATCAATCTCCTTAGTGGCTCTAAACGTTTTTATCAACGTCTTTTACATCTCAAAAATACAATTCGTTGTAAAAAAGAATACGTAATGTAGAAAGAGGTTAGGAAATTGAAAATTGTGCCGCGGAATATAACCCCATTACTAAGGAAATGAGCTACGTGAGTATGTTTTAGAATTTTGCCTCCCCGTCGGCTCGCGGCGGTGCCCCGACTTAACTCCAAGTAACTTTACCTGGGACGCACTCTGTTTTTAAGCAATAAGGAAGATTATCCTTAAAATATAAGTACGTACAAGATTATAAATTGGTTTAGGTATCGAAATTTCATGTTACCATTATGTATTTTATAACCGTTCGATACTTCGAGATATAGATGACTTGCCTTGTAAAACAGGTTATACATTTTTTTGCCTTTAATTTAGCATCTGTTTTGAAAGGAAAAATACATCAGCAGTTCAAATCTAATAAAGTAAATTTCACCTATATTTTAAAAGTTGACATTACATCTCATCATTATTCTTCCTATTTTCGGGTTTTGGAACCCGAATTCCATTTATTCAACTAGTTTAGTATGTCATTTTTTTCAGAAGCAACTGTTAATCCTGAGAGGGAGGCCTATGGCTAGAGCCCAGCGCTGGCTTTCGGATAGCTGTTATATCGCCACGTAAAGTAAATCAAAAGAAGGGTATGGAGCAAACAGACCCGGATTCCGAGGAAAAAAACTCGGATCAAGCGAGAACAGAAAGATTATAACGATGATGATGATAGTAATAATGAATTTGTACTATAAAAAGAAAACTGTTAAATAAACAACTGCTTTTAAACCTGTAAAATCTGAGGCGTATGTTATCTCGTTTTTATTTAATTTCCGAGATAAATCGCTGTTATGTCAAGGATACATTTATCTAATGGAATGGGATTCGATTAAACAGGTATCTATTACCCTTCGTATTTGCAATTAGGTGTGTCACGTACTAATCCCATTAAAGTGTAAATTTACCGTTTAATTTATATTAAGGTACGCACATAGATAGGTGCATATATCATGAAAATGTGTTTGGTTAAAGATAATGAAGTTTGGAGATTGTTGTGCTTCGAGTTTAGTGGGTTTTTGTTATCTTGTTATTTTGTTATATGTCAACAACGTACATACGTTTATTACATTCAAGATCTTCAAGCGGAGTTAGGGAGGGTTACGTGCTATGGTACAACGCCGTAACTACTAGAAATTCTTACTTTTAGGATCTTTAACATTAAACTCAGTAGCCCGAAAAAATATTTTGATTGTTTTTGTCATGATGTAAATTGATTTTATCTAAAAAATTTAAATTGCCAATCCATTTGTTGGGGTGCGTTATATTTTATACATGTTTGCGTATTTTAATAAGAACTACTTGAAGTTACATCTTATCTATATCATTTTCAAAAGGTTAAAATTCTGATGATCTTTATATCAAATATTAGAAATCCTTTAGTATTATCATACATAACCAATTTAATCCATAGAACCAATTTAATATATTTTGTTGATGAACAAGAAGTCTATCACAACCGTTAAAATATGTCCATCATCTCTTATAGAAGGGTAGTCTAGAACTAAATGAACGTAATACTATGCTAAATAGTTTACAGGCAACATCTGGAGTGGCATACTATCGGGTTTTGTACTAACTAGGGTAACTTTTCGGGAGTTGTGATATTTTGCCTTCGTGTATTATGTATATAGGAATGAAAATATATATTTTTGCTCTTGTCACTGTTTGTCTCCTGACAACTTTATCTTTCAGCTTACTCCTGATTGAATTGATTGCAGAAATGAAACTTATCTTTTAGCTTGCAACCAGACCCTTGATCCTGCTAAAGCAAAACCACTGTCGTACCTCGTGGTATATACCCCATGGTATTAAAGTGGTTCTGCCTTGGCAGAATCGTGAACCAGGTGAAGAGAAGTCATATTGACGGGCCCTGCGTAAAAAAATATTTAGTTTTGCGACTAACATTCTTCTTTAGATTCCGATTTTGAGATAATGTAAATAGTATAAGAATATATAAGTATTCTGTCTAAGTATTCTAAGTTCATACTATTACATTATCTTTCGCATGACATCAACTGTTTGCATCTGCATTTCACACCTAATTTCCGTGCCAAGATTATCTGATTGAGATAGCTCAAAACAATAAGACCGCCTATTGTGCTAACATTTGTTACTTTCAGATCTCTGTTAGTCTATTACTTAGAGCATATCTATCCATCTTGCAAAGCATTATAATACTATAATTGGTGAATAACTCATTAATTAACTTGTGACAATGAATAGGATATTAGTATACATTCAACAATCGCATGCCCCGCAGCAAAATTATTCATTAATAAATAACATATTATTCTATATGTAAATACGATGCAATCAGATAATTAATACATTTCAATCATACTGGTTAATCATTTTACAATAGATGTCACGATGTATAAATCGTTACAATTTAATTGAAACTCAGTGTTTCATAAAATAACCTATTGTTCATAACGCAGGCTTGTAATACCGTAAGCGATTCATGAAGCGCCGCACAGATCGCCCTAATGAGAAAAGTTGGATAGCCTTCGTGAGCCTCAGAAACAATGCCGACACCCAACAATTTCCTGACACTGGACAATCAATTCAAAAGCTTTTTACAGCGTCCTCCCCCACTTTTCCCTCCCCCTTCATCGAGTTTCACCAGCTTGCTTGTTTTCGACGTTTACGCTTAAAAAACTGGAAAGAATTTATTACGCTTTGATTGTTCCGTTCCAAGTAATAAGTGTAAAGTTTCGTGATTCGGTTACGCGCCGGAACAATTGTGGAGAGACTACTTGACATTGAAACTCTTTGCTTTTGACAGTCGTTTATAGTTTGGTTAAGCATGGCTGGTTACATTATAGATTATTATGTCAAATAAGCACTTTGAAACAACAAAGGAATGAAATTGAACTATCTGTTCCAGAGAATTACCATAACCTTGTTATGTGTTCAAATTATTCACGATACATATAACATACCTACCTCATAAATACTCATAATATATCCCGACATAGATAATCTGTTATTATAGAATATACAGTCAAGTACTAAGTAATTTAAAATATGTTAGGTATTGCTGTATTTTAGGTAAAGTAAATTAAATTTTGTTTTTATTATATACCAATAAATACCTTTTGCATTATGATATTAAATTTAGACCCAAATACGTTAAATTCATTATATTCAGATTCTTACATTAAGCATGGTCGCATTATATGCGTTATCTAATTTATTTTTGTAGGATTTTGTTGTCGTTTGTTTGTTTGTTTTTACAAAAGATTTCTGGTTCTATTACTTTTTATCCGCTCCCCGCTAAATATTATAGAGGAGTTTGCTTTCTTGTTTACAAAGCCCATACAGAGTGCCGTGTTTGCCTTTGTTCCCTTAATTACATTGTAACTTTCGTACCGCACCTGTCGCCTTCAAATGCTTCTGACAAATTTCCACATTAGAAGCTCGAAGATTTATTAAAAACTTCAACTATTCTCCGTCTTTGTCTCTTAACAGCCGGACTATCGGTTTATTATTGCTTTTGTTGTTTATTGAATCAAAAAGAGAACCAAATAAACTGATAAAACCAAAAGTATTCACTGATTTACATATATATAATCATTAGTGTTAAGTCAGTATCAAATGTCATTACAACTCATAAGGTGTTGGATAAAATTACGATATCTGATTTAATCAAAAGTTTACATAAGATTAGGATAACTACAATATAATATACATTGCGTATATTTAGTAATGCAATAGTTTCAACGAAGATAATAGACAATCAGTATAAATAAACGTGGCAACGTTGTCTTTGATAAACAGTAATGAGCAACATGCGTGTCTTTGTCTTGTTAGGCCTACTGGGTGCCGCTTTTGGTGAGATATTTTGTTAACTTCTAAATTACAGTATTACACACATACACTCACACACACACACACACACACACACACACACACACACACACACACACACACACACACACACACACACACACACACACACACACACACACACACACACACACACACACACACACACACACACACACCATGATCAGCCATGTAAAAACCGGTAGCGATCACCGTATCGTAAGAGGCACATTGAATATTAGGCCTAGACTAGAAAGGTCACGTCTGATGAAGTCAACACTCAGACCGTCGTATGCCGATGTCCAGGACTCCGAGAGCTTTCAACTCGAACTATGCAATCGTTTTGATTGTCTACAGGATCTTGTTTCAGTGGACGAGGTATACAACGTGCTGGTAGAAGCTGTCCAAACAGTGGGATCTAAATCTTTAGGTCTCGCCCGAAACAAAAACCTCAGAAGATCTCGACCCAGACCCTTGATCTCATGGCCAAATGTCAATCTATGCCGCTACAGACCTCCGACGCTGCTGAGGCATATTAGCAGCTCAACGGACGCATACAGAAATCCTTGCGACACGACATTCGCTCCTATAATACTACAACTATCAAGGAGACGATAGAGCGAAACAAAGACTCCAAAGTGTTGGTGAGGAATGCGTCCGTTGGACAAAGCCAGCTGACGAAGCTGAAGACGGAGGATGGCGACATGGCAACGACAACGGCAGAGGTACTTAGCGAGGTCGAAAGGTTTTATGAGCAGCTATATACATCTGTAACAGAGCCCGTTGGCATGGCTAAAGATCCAAGAGCCAAGCTTACCCGACATTATACTGAAGACATCCCGGACATCAGCCTGTACGAGATTAGGATGGCCCTCAAACGTCTGAAGATAACAAAGCGGCGGGTAAGGACGGAATTACAGCAGAGCTTTTGAAAGCGGGCGGACCGTCGGTGCTGAAAGTTCTTCAGAAGCTCTTCAATTTCGTCCTACATGAAGGCATAACGCCGGCAGCGTGGAACAGGGGCGTGGTGGTCCTTTTCTTCAATAAAGGCGACAATACTTTGTTGAAGAATTATAGACCCATTACGCTCCTGAGCTACATTTACAAGCTGTTTTCGAGGATTGCTGCTGGGTGGAAGCTGGGTCTCTCCAACAGGCTCGATGTCTTTCAAGGCTACAGTACCATAGACCACATCAACACGCTGCGGTAGGTTATACAGAAGACCAAAGAGTATAACCGGCCTCTCTGCTTAGGATTCCTGGATTATGAGAAAGCCTTCGATTCGATCGAAATATGGGCTGTGCGTAGTCTTTGTTTACAGTCTCTCCAGCGGTGCCGGATAGATTACCGGTATATCGAAGTTTGGAAAGTGTGAAGTACTGTTCTCGAAACAAGCTACAGTTGAATATCTCAAAATGTAGCTACATGAGCTTTACACGGCGGCTTGTAAGCATAGACAGTAGGTATACATTAAACGACCAAACTATTAGTAGATTGGATCATGTTCGTGACCTAGTAGTGATCCTAGATAGTAAACTCATGTATGACAAACATGTAGATTACATAGTTAAGAGAGCATTAAAGTCGATGGGATTTATCATGAGAGCTTGTGCAATTTTTACGAACCTTGAAACCTGTCAAAATACTGTTTTGTTCATATGTCCGCATCCACCTGGAATACGCATCCCAGGTGTGGAACCCGCAGTACGATACTTATATATCCCGTATAGAAAGGGTACAGGCAAAATTCATACGTTACCTAGATTTTGGTGTATGTAGGCGGTATTATTTTCTCCCGCTTGAATATAGGCGTAGTGTGAGTGATGTATGTTACTTGGCTGGTTTAGCAAATGGCTTTGTGGACTGCGCGGAAATCCTCGCTAATATAGGGCTGCGCACCAACCTACTGGGCTTCAGACAGCGGCCAGTATTGAGTGTTCCTGTAGCTTCTACTAATTACAGATGCGGTGGGTTTCTTATTCGCAGTCGAAGAAAGTTTAACGGAGTCTCGATATCCCTCGAGATTTGTTCTGTACAAGCTCGAACACCATTAAAAGACGCATGGGTTCCGAGTTCTTTGCGGAGTGTGCCACTCGCCGTCGTAGAACTCTATTCTTGTGCTTTGTGTGTTTTATATCTTCTATAGACATACGCAATAATCAAATATATATGTAGGCTTGTAATTTGCAATATGTCAACACAATGTAATCTATGCGTTATTGTTATTAGTCTGTAAGCCTTCCTAAAATAATAAATTAATAAAATAAATAAATAAGTGTTTATACCAGAACGCCACTCCGTCAGTCCGTGTACAGGAACAGAGCACGAAGCCAATTCCACTGAAAAGGGGCGTTAGACAGGGAGACGTTATCTCTCCGAAACTGTTTAGCGCTGCCTTGGACGACGTCTTCAAGCTACTGAACTGGAAAGGACGTGGCATCACCATAAACGGCGAGTATATCACTCACCCTACGTGATCGCGTCAGAAATGATGATATCCGTAGGAGAACAAAAGTAACCGACATAGCCCAGCGGATAAGCTTGTTGAAGTGGCAGTGAGCAGGACACATTGCGCGCAGAACAGATGGCCGATGGAGCAAAAATGTTCTGGAGTGGCGGCCGCGTATACGGGCAAACGTACTGTAGGACGCCCAACGGCCAGGTGGAAGGAAGACCTCATCAAGGTCCCCGGGAAGCGCTGGATGCGGGCTGCTTTAGATCGGTCTGGAAGTCTATCGGAGAGGCCTATGTTCAGCAGTGGACAGTGTGTGGCTGATATGATGTAGAATGAATTAAATAATTTAATTACCTATTATTTAATGAATTACAGCGGCACCTAAAACCATCAACCGCATCGTTGGTGGTTCCCCCACGACAGTGGAGAATTACCCTTACATGGCAAACATGCAATACGGATGGTTCGGAGTGATGTTCCAGCAGGCTTGCGGTGGTACGCTGCTCACTAGGGATGCCATACTCTCTGCAGCGCATTGCTACGTGTGAGTATTTTAGAATAAATAATATTACTATGGGTGTATGGGTGTTAGTTGAACTCTAGAGAAGAGGGTTCTGTAGAATGACTAATATGTTTTAATTATTCCAAGATGAAACTTTTACTCTTGTAAATTTTCCAACAATTATAGTAAATAATGAAATATCACCAAATATAGTCAAAAATATTTGATTCCAGTGTGTAACATTCACATAAATTTCTGATACTATTATCAGAAATAATACTTCATGCTTATGAAGTTTTTGTAACCTCCGGATGGATAGAGCAAATAAATACATTTTGAATTTGGGATTATTTTGCAAGGATGAATTAGTCTGACACCATATAATATATCAAATCAGCGGAATTGATGCGAGGATGTTTTATATAATATTAAAAAATATTTCGCTATCCTACTATCACCTGAACTAGGTACTTCCTTAGCCTTAAGTTTTGTAAACAATATTATACTTAATAACTTGTTTGTAATGTGTAAAGTACAATACAAAATTGATGTTGGCAAATTTTCCAACAATTATAGCGTATATTCACATTAATTTCTGATCAGAAATTTATGTGAATGTTACACACTGGAATCAAATATTTTTGACTATATTTGGTGATATTTCATTATTTACTATAATTGTTGGAAAATTTGCCAACATCAATTTTGTATTGTACTTTACACATACTATTATCAGAAATTTATGTGAATGTTACACACTGGAATCAAATATTTTTGACTATATTTGGTGATATTTCATTCTTTACTATAATTGTTGGAAAATTTGCCAACATCAATTTTGTATTATACTTTACACATTACAAACAAGTTATTAAGTATAATATTGTTTACAAAACTTAAGGCTAAGGAAGTACCTAGTTCAGGTGATAGTAGGATAGCGAAATATTTTTTAATATTATATAAAATATCCTCGCATCATTTCCGTTGATTTGATATATTATATGGTGTCAGACTAATTCAACCTTGCAAAATAATCCCAAATTCAAAATGTATTTATTTGCTCTATCCATCCGGGGATTACAAAAACTTCATAAGCGTGAAGTATCAAATTTTAATGAAATCGGTCCAGCAGATACAATGACAGGCGGACAGACAGATACCATACAAGGAAACCCTTATATGGGTTTCCTTTTTGCATTCGAATATACGGTGCCTTAAAAAGAAATAGGTCAGGACAACAACAGATGAGAGTATTTTTGAGTGTAAAGATTTTAATAGGTATTATAATATTTATGTCATTGACAAAAATACGACTATGTTTAATTTTTACCTACTAACTAACTACATTATGAACAGAGGCTCTTTTTTACTATGTTAAATTACCACGTTAGAGTCAACCCCACAGCCTACAGCCCTCAGATAGCTCAGATTTTTTAGTGACTGAACTGAGCCACTAGTCAGTCAGCTAGCAGGCTCAGTTGACTATATATAATTCCAGTTTGCTATATTAATAATTAAATTATCTTATTATTTTTTGGTATAGTGATGACGCTGCTTCATCGTGGCGGGTACGCCTCGGTACTTCAGATAGATCTTCTGGCGGTGAAGTTCACAACATTGAAAAGCTTATCATTCACCCGCGGTTCGATATCGAGCTTTTTGACGCGGATGTGGCTATCATCCGTCTGTCCACAGCAGCTGTCTACTCTAATACCATCGCAGCAGCTCATATAGCTGGTCCCAGCTACAATGTGGATGATGGCACTTCAGTCATCGCAATAGGGTGGGGTAATCTTGAGGTAACTATAACAAGATAGTATGTGTTGTTGTTTTAACAATATCTTATTCAAAATGTTGACACAATACATGTCATAATCCAAAATTCAACATACGTACATACGTACATACATCACGTCTTTATTCCTGGAGGGTTAGGCAGAGGTGAATTAACACCCACATTTCACCAATCTGTATTCGGTCCCACGTAATAGGGGGTGAACCTTTTGCCGCATTTTGGGCACTATTGTTGACTCGAGCCATGCATCTGTGGCTGAGTCTGGGCTGTATATATCTGTCTGATGCTAAAGTTAATCAGCCCTATCCCTTAGTCACCTTGTAGGACACCACATGGGAAGAGAAGGGGCGGCCCAAATTCTACTCTGCCGGGAACCACTTATTACATCCCCATCTTACGCGTTTTTGCCCAATTCAGTTGGGATTGGATTTCAGTCTAGGAAACGGCCGAACTTGTATGTTGTTATGTATTCCATAACACACTGGCGATTTGAATGTTCTCTAGTTATACCAGATTATTGAACTTTTCCCCCAACCACCCGTAAGGATTGCCAGAGATATTTTTAAAGTAATCGGGACCTAAAGCTTAACATTATTTAAGACTATTAGGATATATATGGTCGTGTCCGAGAAGGAAAAATTCTTTTACGAGGTGCGGAAGGGTATCATTGGATTGATTCTCACTGGACTTGATGGCCTTGTAATGCGTAAAATTACTCAGCTACCAAATGGAGAGGTATTATTACAATAATTTCTATATTCCGCAGACAAACGGAGTAGCTCCCAATCAACTGCAGCATGTCAAGCTCGATGTTATCAACCAGGAGCTATGTGCAGATCGCTACGCTTTCTTGAAGACACAGCCTGGTTTCTCACGCTGGCCTGATATTACTTCAGGCATGATGTGTGCCGGTATTCTTGACTTAGGTGGTAAAGACGCCTGCCAAGGTGATTCTGGTGGTCCTGTATCTCATATCAATAATGATATTCATGTCGTCGTTGGTGTTACCTCGTGGGGATACCGCTGTGCTGATCCTTTTTACCCCGGTGTTGTCGCCCGTGTGTCTTCGTATACTGAGTGGATCGTTGAACATGCACAAGCAAAATATTGAATAAAAGAAATACTGAATCCTGTTGCTTGTTCAATAAATAGTATAATAATATTATTAAATAAATATGACCCCATAAAAGTATACTAATGTTTAAGTATTAAAATAAAAGGTCTAGTATTTTCTGTATGTAGGTATTCGTTCCAAAATATACAAAAATAGCGAATCTTCCCTGTTTATAATATTAGCATAGAAGTTCGCTTATAACATTGAATAGTATTAATCTATGTATGCTCCTACCTTACAAGAGCAATTAACATACATTTAGCAAATGCGCATTTGCTATTTCAATTATGAAAATGAAAAAGCAAATGCAGGAAAGCATTTGCGTCATGAGCATTAGAAATCGAAATCGCAACTGTTCATTTACGTCATGAGCATTGGCCAGGACTCGTTGGGAAATTCCGCTCAGCTGGTAAACCAAATTTACCAACAAAAAGTCTGATGTCGAAAACACGTGGCGATTTTATTTTGTTCAATAACAACATATTTATTCGAAAATTGCAATTAAATATACGCGAACATATCAATATTGTCAGTGTCTTCTTCTTCTCCTTAGCCTTCTTCCCAGTATCTGGGGTCGGCTCTCCTTGTCTGCCTCTTCCATTTTTCTCTGTCTTTTACTGTTTCGGCGTGTATGTCGGATTCTTTCAGGTCTTTCTGTACCATCGTGAACCAATGAATATTGTCAGTGTCGATTTCCCATTGCATTGAGTTTACTAAAAATTTATTAAAAAGGTTATCTCTGAAAGAAATCGATTCGTGTCAATAGTACTAAAAATATTTCACTAACTACACTATCAATCATTTTCATTGCCTAATCAAATTGTATCATTGAAAGCAGGTCAATACTTTATGTATGACTTTAATCTATTATTTTATCAATTGCATTAGGAAATAACATTTTTGTACCTATGAAGATAATAGTGTTTATCATAGATACTTATAATCGAATAAAATAGTAACGAGGTACGTACCGACACCCCTAATATACAATTTTACAAAAATAATTAATAAGTTAATCCCCTTTTCTTATCAAAAAACCGTTTTTGTAACATATTCGCAGATTAAATAAATATAAGCGTCAACCTATTGTAATTATGGGGAAATTCAATCAGAAACGCAGATGAGGGTGGTTTTGTGGTCAAAATTTGGACATTACTGGGCATCATTAGTGAGTTGTTAACATTTAATAGCCTCACAATAGCACGTTACTCAAAATGTTTTAAGTAACATATTATGCTCTTCTATGGTTAATAAATAATATCTATTTTTCCATTTAAAAAGGTATATATTTACTTGCAACTATTCGACTTCCCTACTGTTTCTACTGTGTTCAAATTCATTGACAATATATAGTGCATAATCATCTTAGCGTTGTCTCAATTACATCTGAGGCCTTCTCCTCGAAGCGCTTGGGCCGCTTCCTTCGTTTCTCTATCTACAACACTCCACGATCTTGGGCATCTATCGTTGTGTGGTAGGGAGACTATTGGCATATTATGCATGTCTTCCGTTAAGACGTCAAATCAACACTTCTTGGGTCTCCATATCCTCCCAGCGGAAGTAACCAGATATTTTGTTACTCGTGTAGCCAAGTTAGTTCATAGTAACGACTCCTACTATCGATTCTTATTACATTTCGCACGTTAATCACGTCAACATTCTCAAAAATCTAAACTAGTATTAAATGATCTACACTTACATGATTCTGTTTTTTATAGCTCATGTTTTCATTTTATTTAAAACAATACGTTAGTAAAACATTAGTGGTAAGTATTTAACAACCCAAAATATAACATCAAAGACATATTTAAATAAAAGCATATTTTTCGATCCCCGGAAGAGAAAAGAGGTGAAATATAGATTTGGGTTGTCAGTTCTTGCCTTGGTCGTCCCTTATCAAAGTAACTCTATCCTGTCGCAGCCGTACGTTTTTTCTAGCTCACTGGATTACCTACAAATACGTATAAATATGGCACACACGGTGTACATTTACATTACCAGCTAATGGTCGCGACACCGACGGCCTGTAAAGGTATGATTCTGTAGGCGATCGCATACGACAACTGCAGATGCATGAAGCACATTCATTACTTGATAAACTTCGATACGGATAAAGGGGATCATTGAGAAGCCGCAATGAATTACGTATAGTATATCTGCTGCGTGTGTCTGCAGCTGTATGCGGTCACCTTCGGAATCATAATAATATACTGCAGACACGCTACTGGAACATAATTATAATTCTTGGTATAATAGTTATCTGTACTTATTGCACACTTTAATCAGTCTGACATGCACAGTAACGATTTTTTACCATACTAGAGGGACCTTGACACACATAAAACAATACTACCGTTGGTGCAGTAATAGCTTTTTCAAGCGAATTACTAGTTTTAAAACATGAGGGCATGACCCAAGATTTCTGAACATAATGTGTGATGAAAGATTGAGATAACCATATTTGGGATGAGGCTATGGACAAGCACGGCGAGTCATTGGCAATTAGCCTTGACATCGCCAAAGCTTTCGATAAAGTTTGGCACAAGTCGCTTCTTTCCAAGTTTGGCCTTTAGTTAAGCCTTTGGTCTGCCTCCTAGACTGTGCGACTGGGTTGCCAGCTTCTTGCAGGAGCGCCGTATTCGCGTCCTTTGTGATGGACGAGCCTCGGAGTTCTTGCAGGTAAATGCCGGCGTACCGCAGGGATCTGTCCTATCGCCAACTCTCTTTCTTCTGCATATCAATGACATGCTGTCGACCGGCAGCATTCATTGCTATGCGGATGATAGCACCCTACACGGGAGTTATCAAGGACGTCCTGCGGATAAGCAGACGCATATCGCGGAAAAAAGGCAGCTTCTTGTCACTGAGCTTGACCGGATCCTGAATCACATTTCCCAATGAGGCTCTGAGAATTTGGTCGAGTTCAATGCCAAGAAGACGCAGGCATGTGCGTTTACAGCAAAGGTATCTTCTTTCCTTCCCCTTCCCACTCTTCAGAGCACGCCACTGCCACTGCAGGACAACCTCAATATCCTCGGTATGGATGTTCGCTGCAAACTGAACAACAAAAACTACATCGAGAGTATCATCAAAGCAGCCTCGCGTAAACTCGGAGTCCTGAACAGAGTGAGACGGTTTTTCACGCCGGAGCAACGGTGTCTTCTTTACAAGACACAAATTCGTTCCTGCGTGGAGTACTGCTCACATCTCTGGGATGGATCCGCAAAGTACTTATTAGATGCTCTCGACAGGTTGCAGCGACGTGCGGTCCGCATTATCGGAAATCCTGAGGTCACGAGTACCCTCGAGTCTCTGCAGATGCGTAGAGATGTTGCTTCCTTGGCAGTTTTTTACCGTCTCTACCATGGTGAATGTTCTGAAGAGCTATTCCAATTAGTCCCACCCTCCCCCTTCCTATACAGGACGACACGTGCAGGACTTAGATGTCACCCCTATACGGTGCAGAACATTCCTTCAAGAACCAAGCGGTTCGGTGACTCTTTCCTTTGTCGCACCATTAAGACCTGGAATTCCTTGCCAGCTCACGTGTTTCCCTCTTCCTACAGTCCCGGGTCCTTTAAGCGGGGCGTGAAAAAGCATCTGATGAGGCCGTCAAGCTGAGCGCCACCATTGTTAACATGGCACGTGTATATAATGGTGGCCCTCTTTCTTGAGACTTTACCTTCAGCTTACCATCAGGCGAGGTAAAGTCAAATTGACGTGTCCTATTAATAAAAATAAAAATCAAAAAAACTCGCGCTGCCGACCCTGAAGAACCCCATATTGTAATCACTTGGGAAAACCACAGCAGGTAGTTTATTCCACAACCTGAGCGTGCGTGGCATGAAGTTCCTTTCAAACCGCACGGTGCGCACCGTTTCCGGTCGCAATGTGTGAGGATGAATTCCCTACCTATGACGAGTGGCGCGATGATAGAATGTTGCTGTGGGCATCATGTCAAACCATTCATCTGAGCACAGGCCATTGTATAGACAGTAGAACACACACAGAGAGGCAAAGTCCCTCCTGAGGCTGAGAGGTTCCACGTTGCCTTCGAACACGGGATTGTCGACGAGCCTCAGCGCCCTTCTTTGCACCGAGTCGAAGGGGTCAAGCTGGTTTGTAGGCGCTCCAGCAAAAAGGTGACAACAGTACTGCATATGGGGCCGAACCTGTGTCTTATAAAGAAGGAGTCGTCGCCCCGCAGTGAAGTAAGTAGTGAGTTATTGGGCATTCTACCCCACCTTAGTTCCTTCGGTTATCTTCGATAACCTCAGTCACGGTGGGATAGAATGCCCAATAACTCTTTGTAACCTAACCTAACCTAACCTCAGTCATGGTGGGATAGAATGCCCAATAACTCTTTGTAAAATCATTTACCTAAGCCAACGTTCCACATTTTAATGCCGCTCAATACACTACCGTTCCGTCGGCTCTCTGCGATCCCCTGCGTCGTAATTGCGTTGAAAGATGCTCTGTTCTACCCCACCTTAGTTCCTACTGTTATCTTCGATAACCTCAGTCACGGTGGGATAGAATGCCTAATAACTCTTTGTAAAATCATTTACCTAAGCCAACGTTCCACATTTTAATGCCGTTCAATACACTACCGTTCCGTCGGCTCTCTGCGATCCCCTGCGTCGTAATTGCGTTGAAAGATGCTCTGTTCTACCCCACTTTAGTTCCATCTGTTATCTTCGTTAACCTCAGTCACGGTGGGATAGAATGCCCAATAACTCTTTGTAAAATCATTTACCTAAGCCAACGTTCCATATTTTAATGCCGTTCAATACACTACCGTTCCGTCGGCTCTCTGCGATCCCCTGCGTCGTAATTGGGTTGAAAGATGCTCTGTTCTACCCCACCTTAGTTCCATCTGTTATCTTCGATAACCTCAGTCACGGTGGGATAGAATGCCCAATAACTCTTTGTAAAATCATTTACCTAAGCCAACGTTCCATATTTTAATGCCGTTCAATACACTACCGTTCCGTCAGCTCTCTGCGATCTCCTGCGTCGTAATTGTGTTGAAAGATGCTCTGTTAGTTAGCGATAGAGTCATTTCATAAACAGTTCAGTCTTACGTTTACCTATTGCGTTGTCTGTAAGCAGTTTGGTTTAACTATTCTTTTAAGACCTATCATACTAGTAGAACCATCTAGGGTATCCTATAGTAATACGGACTATGAATCTTATAGTGTTGTCGCTAAGTACTGACTGAGTATGGTAGACAATAATGTCTTTGAATTTGTCCATTCTAGAATTCTAACATAGCGAAAAAACGTAAATTTGTTCGTCATGATGATAGTTTTGTAAATGCTATAGGAAATTAAATTAAAAAACTGAAAACTTTATAATAATACATTTTTATTTTTTTTATTTTTACAGTTTTACTTAGTTTAGTTTATTAAAATAATTACAATTTCTTAAGTCTAGGTACTTATATAAGACAGAACAGCACACTTAATTCTAGTTAAATCCAATAAGCTAGCAGTCCCGTTATTAGTAGACCTTAGTCCGATATAACGGGTCTGATCCCAAGACATCATGTCACAGGGCTAGTTACGTCACTTTCACATTACATGTAGCATCTCAAATGATATACTTCACAAAACTTCGTATTTAGTGCACATAACATGTGAATATTATTTGCTCATTTTATGGTAACTTATAAAAGGTACGTAGCTTATAAAAGGTCTGTAAGAAGAGCGGATTTTCCTGATACAAGCATATATTGTGCAAAAGGAGATCTCTCCAAACATTGTAACATGTACTTAAAGGAAACAGTAAATAAACATTTTTATTTATTAGTTAAAAATTAAAAATATTGGTATGACCCCATGCTCGAGTTGAAATCTTATCTTTTGCAATTACTCTTTTATCATCATCACCAGACAATGCAATTTTTGTTACAGCACATGTAAATAGCTCATGTTTTATTGACTTAAATAAAACATTTGTTTTATGAACAATGTTACCATCATAAAGTGTTTTTTCATAATCAGTAACGTTAAGGTCACGTACAACATTCTTTTTAATACCCTTGGCTTTTTTAATTGTGTTGTGAATGGTGTTGATACAATATAACTTCGATCTCAATCCAACAAATTCGCTTATTATTTTACCAGCCATTTCATCTTTAAATAAGCCTGGTATTTTTTTGTTCTGTATGGGTAAAGAATACACATTATTTTTACAAAAATTGCTAGTGTCAAAGTAAGATAAAAAGTTATTTTTTATGTCTTCATAGAAATCATGGGTTTGTATATGATACACAAAACTATCTGTATCCGTGTAACACATCCGTATCCTATCCTTGTAAAAAGGTTGCATTACTGAATAGTGAAAATCATACATATGACTTTTTGATAATTCTAGAACAGCAAAGCCAATATATATTGGTTTGTTCAAAGTTATTTGTTCAGGATTTAACTGCACCGCTACTAGATTTTTAGTGAAAACCGTTGCACTATGGAAATTTGGACGAGCAATAAGGTTTTGAGCACATTTTCTTCTTTTAGTTATGTTTTTGATATCTCGCCACTGAGAAACTAAATGGACATTAACCCTGTTTTCAGTATTTTCTAAGGTTTTTCCAAATACACTATTATTCAAGAGCTTAAAAAAATCTTGTTCGAAAGTTGAAGAACTTTTTTGTCTCAGTTTGGTATTTAAATCAATATATTGTTTTAAATATGGGCTTTGTCGAAAACTGATTATTCTATGAATCTTCTTCAATATTAACCCATGTTTCATACAAGTTTGTAAATGCACGTAATGAATAACATATTTAAATTTATCGTATAAATTAGGGATTAGCTTAGAACTCTTTCCCCCGGGGGGTATAAATTTTTCAGAACAAAATGGTAAATCGTTGTGTAAGTTATGCAAATGCTTAGGGTATACTATATCCACTTCCAAAATATAACCATAATCTGCATCAATTGCAATTTTCGTTATATCTAAATTGTTAATTTCCTGTGGAGTGAGAAATTTGAAGTTGGATAATGGTAAGTATTGACACATACTATACCCATACAAATTATTACAATCTATATAAGAGACATAGGAATCAGGTTCCGAAGATTTGTAATCCGGTAAGTATATGTTATTTGCTTTCGCATGCCTGTGAGAGCAGAGGCACACGCCTCCTCTTATACCACTTTGTAACATGCGTATCATAGACAAGTCATTAATTAGTTCCAATTGAACACATGTTTTTAATAACATAGCGTCAAAAGATAAACTGGGTGCAGTTAAATAAAAAGCTGGATCTAAGTGATAATGTTGTTTACAAGTCTGTCTAAAGTTTTCAAAAATATCTGCTAATAAAAGCACATCAGTTTGTAGGTATAGATCCGTATAACCACCTAAACTAGTAATTCTAAATGTTGACCAAACTAAATGTGCATGCCGGTAATCATCTTCAGAAACATTTTCATCATTGAGGGAGCTATAAAAGTATTTCTTTGGAGGCAAACATTTTTCATCATACCGTTTCCACGAATCCATGTATTCATATGGATAAATTCCTTTGCGAGTAAGTAATTGGAATTCATCTTGGGCAGGGAAGTGATTTTGTAAATTTTTAAACATTTCTGGTTTTAAAGTTTTACATAATTTGCTTAAGCTTGTTCCCAAAAATTTAAACGAATCAAGAAAACGCATTTGAAAGAACTTATTATTTGAAACTGATACAAATTTCGTAAATGAGATATAGTTTTCTTTATTTTTAGGTATTATCTTTATTTCACCAGGGACGTCACCCAAGGCTTTAATAAATAAATGACAATCATAACCAGCTAAGTTATGAAAAAAAATGGGGACAAATGCAGGGCATTTATATTGCAAATTACAGAACGAATGTGCAGCTCCACGATAGCGACCGGTAAGATGACAATGATCACGGACTTTGTCCCAAAAAAGAAAGTTTTGACAGATATGACAACGTGTTGCATTTTCAAAGTCATACCTGTCCTCCGTGGAAAATATCATTGCAGCTGGTGACTTAATTATATCATAAATTTTTTGCACGTCTTTAATTAAATAGTCAACAAACCGCTTATCACAGTCTGGACCTCGATATGACACGTAACGATTATAGCTAGGTTCATCAGAGCATACAATATAATAACCAAAAGCAACCGGTACGTGTTGGTGAAACATATTCATATTTTTACTAGAACAATTATTAGGCTCAGTACTTGTTTGTAGCATCGATTCAAAATCTGCATAAATACAAAAAGGCATAGTTTGTTTCCGTTCATAGTTTTTAAACTTAATTACTGAACCTCTGTTTGGAAGGACAGTTACTACACCTCCACATAAATGGTTGTTAAGTTCGTCAGCGGTATTGAAAAATATCAAACATAATTCGCAAAGATGTAATCTGCTGTGATGAGATGTTAGTTGACTTCTAAAAAGTCTGGAACAGTCTTTGATCAAGCAATAATGAGAAGAATTATTATTTTCTAAAAACAGAAGGTGTATCAATTTTCCGTTGTATTTAAGGTTGAATTCAGATTTATACAAAGGACCTACAAAGTTTTTATGATTTTTTAAGCCATAAATTATAAACTTTATATGTGGATTGTTTTTTTCAAATGTTCTTATATCATTAAAGGTTACAGGAAAAGACATTCCTCTTAAGTTAAATATTTCTCGAAAATTAGGATAAGAAGACGTTCTTTCAGGGTGTTTCTTAGCTGGATATAAAGCCGCTGTTACACACCATAAAAAACAATAGTGATCATTATTCACAATATTCAAACATGCTTTTTTAGCCTGAATTAATTTGGGTAAACTGATATAACTAGAACCACCAAGTGGTTGGTATTTATTGAGATTCATCTCAACATACAAATTGTTTATAAATGTCCATCCACTATCACGACCTTCAAACTCTTCAATAGATGTTTTTAAATAATTAACTGTTTCAATATACAATTTTTCGAAATCGAAGTTAGAATATAATATTTTATTTTTGGTTCCAAAAGATTTCACTTCTTGTGAATTATCTTTGAATTTTAAAAATGTACCAAAAAACTCAAAGTTTACCTTAACACAAGTATGCTTAGCAAGGAATTCATTTAAAAGAGATTTTAATTTGTCAAAAATACTTGAAAAAAAGGATTCAATTGACGCTCCTTGATGTTCATCACGAGCTAATATTTTATAGGTTAATATACGACTGCGAAACGCTGAGTTTATGATTTCTACACCATCACTATGTTTTATTGTTTGAGTACTTTTCCTATGTGAACTACTTCGCAAATGTCCTACCCATGATTTACTGGGTACTGATGTGTTACACGCAGTACAAAAAGGCATTATTAAATAAGATATTTGCTCCTACAACACTAAGTTTAAAACATAAAAATTAAAGAAATTTATGTATTATAGATCTACACACTTAAAAAAGTTTGTGTTCACTTTGAAAATTAGATACTTATATTTGTGGTACAGAAGATTTTTTCTGATAAGATTCTAAAAATATTAAAAATTAGAATTAGAACGTGAAACAATAGTCAGATTAAACGTATGTAAACATTTTCTCTTGATTGGGTTAAATTTGAAAATATATCAGCTTTGTAAGTGATCTCAAACTATTTTTTGATGTGTGTATATTATAATAATATACATAAGGTATATCTATAAACAATTAAATCTACTTAAAAAAAATCTTATCCGAATAATGCACTGGTTCAGTGTCTTGAAATTCTTTATATGCATGTCCTAGAAAGTCTTGAAGTGACTCCCAAGATAGTGAGGACTCATCGCACTGTAATTTTACAGTCACCAACGCTGTCCTGTAGCGCACATCAGGGGCGTGTGATATGTAATCGTTGGTTTTATAGAGTTTTAAATCAACCACATACCCTCCTTCCGTTTTCTTGGAGCGACGAGACGTCCCAGTTGAAACACGACTTGAGAAACTGGAAGCTAAGTCGCGCCGTGGTTCACTGCAACTGACTTCTTCAGCCCGCAAAATATTCAAAATATTTGTTTTATTCGTTCTGTAAATAGAAAAAAGTGTTAATTATAAAAGTATCTATTCAAAGTGACCTGGGAACTTGGGCTCAAAACACAAAAAAGTTATACGTGTATTTAAACGTGTAGGTATTGAAACGTACAAGTATTGTCAAAAGATCTATCTATGTATATAAATTAAGTTAAAGGTGTAAACTACACCTTATTCAATTTTAATTAAAATGTGACGATGTTAAACTTAGTTGAACATAACGAAACCTACCTCTTTGTGGTGTTAAACTCGGGTGAAGTGTTTTTTCGTTGTACACTTTTGGTGCAGCTGGGCTTCGGTTGTTTTTGCTTTTTCTCCACCGCCTGTTTGCGTTTCTTTGGTGCTACACACTCCGACTCTACTACAGAAGAAGTTTCAAACTCCGAATCAGACCTGTTAAAATAAAATAAAATTATAAACAAATATATTCCCAAGATTTTCTGAATAGATATATTGCTAGCATCACGGCTGATTATAGATAATGCAGCCGGCGGGAATTAACCAAGCAACTCACTACTCAGTGGGATAACATAATCAGTAATCACATTTTATAATAATATGCGTAAATAATTATCAGCCGGCAGGAATTAACCAAGCAACTCAGCTGGATAATAATTAACTAAATAATAATTAATCATTATCAGCCGGCAGGAATTAACCAAGCAACTCAACTGGATAATAATTAACTAAATAATAATTAATCATTATCAGCCGGCAGGAATTAACCAAGCAACTCAACTGGATAATAATTAACTAAATAATATTTAATCATTATCAGCCGGCAGGAATTAACCAAGCAACTCAGCTGGATAATAATTAACCAAATAATAATTAATTTAAAAGCACTTACTCACATTTTATTGTTGGAGAAGATCACTGGAGGATACTGGAGCGAATGTAATTTATTTGAAAAATTGATGGGTTTTTATACATAAAAAGTATTAATTCAGCAATTATCACCTCCCAACAAAATTAAAACTTAACTTATTATTCATATAGGTGTATTTATTAATTTATGTTACTTACGACTATTTAAATCAAAATGATTGAAAACTCATTTCGTCTAATTCCACTTTTGTTATTACAATTGAAATACAAAACCATGTCTTTACCAACACCGCCAAAGCTAATTCCGATTAATTCCGACGAATGTTATGATTTGTGTATGATACATATAAAATGTAATTATAATTTATGTAGGTATGTTCATTGATCGTCGTCGATAAGTATATTATTATAATATACACACATCAAAAATAGTTTGAATATGGTAACTATATAATTATGTATAGGTACATGAAAAGTATTAATCAAATATTCTCATACATTGTGCAGAAGTAAAATTATGCAATTTATGTAGGTAAAGACCGTCGTCTATACCTAAATCACCAATTTAAGCTGACCGTTAGTACACGGTAGGTATTTAATTATTTTTAAAAAGGTAGACGTACCCTGGATGTTACCTAGTTTGCGTCACAATTATAGAAGTTTCAAATTGCTATGCACGGTTTGCATGGGTGTGTGTGTGTGTGTGTGTGTGTGTGTGTGTGTGTGTGTGTGTGTGTTAGTGTGTGGAAGCAAGGTATCTGTTAGTTTACTTACTCAGCGATACAATATTAAAACGACATCATATTAACCAACTTCTAAAAAAGGTGGTTACTTTATTTATCTGTAGGTATGTTGGTTTATGGTTCTCAAATTTGATACAAGGTATGGTTAACGGTATTCTATTAAAAATCCTTTGGAATCGTTTACATAAAAATAATTTTACAAAAATATTACTACAGACTTATCCCACAAATATGTTAACAAACATTACAAATAATCATTTAAAATATAACTTTTAAATATTAGCAAGTAGTTTTGGTATGTGCAAGTCGGCTAACAACGTACCTTTATACAAAGCTACGACCAATGCTAAGTCAGCAGTTTGTTCATGTATGTTCTACTGGTTTACCTATGTGTGTTACATCGTCACATCGTTCCTATACGCGAGGAATGTCTCATATTCTGTTCCCACAATATCTACCATTTGCATCGAGCTACTAACCACGCAGTGCACTACGTCCTTCAGAGGATTAAAAGGAAGACCCAAAATAAAAGCAATGTTATGTAAGTAATTACTTATAATGTTAATTATTTGATATATAATTCTTTGTTAGTTTACCTACTAAATATCTAATTTTATGGCGATGTAGTTTTCTATGGAAGTCCTTTAAATTTAATTTTATACGAATATCCTTAATTTTCGTATAAAATTTAAGTTCTGTACAAAATTCAAAAGTTGTAAACAAAATAATGAACGCTGAAATATTTAATCTCTTGCTAGCACTTAATTGTACATAAAGTAGAATATTTTATCAAATTTGAATAGGCTCTAGTGTAGTTGTAGGTTTGACATATTCGGACTACATTTGCCGGTTTTCAATAATTAGATTTAACCCTATATTTAATTTTATTTTCAGATATTTTACCATCACGGAAGAAATTGACAAGGAACCCTCATGGACAGCGCGGTGAACCACGTAATCAATTTGTAAGTAGATACCCATATATTTTAGTCATTCCAAAAGTGTAAAATTAAAGTAGCACGTAGTTATACATAATGTAGAATATTTTATCAAATTTGAATAGGCCCTGGTGACTCAATTAGAGTAGCTCCTGAAGAAGTTGTAGGTTCAACATATTCGAACTACATTTACCAATTTTCAATAATTAGACATAAACCTATATTTAATTTTATTTTCAGATATTTTATCATCATGGAAGAAATTGACGGGGAACCCTCATGGGCTGAGCGGTGAACCACGTAATCAATTTGTAAGTAGATACCTATACCTATATTTTGGTCATTCCAAAAAGTGTAACATTAAAGTAGCACGTAGTTATACATAATGTAGAATAGCCTCTGTGGCGTGGCGGTAGTGAACGCGGCCGCTACGCAGGAGGCGCGGGTTCGATTCCCGCTCGGTGCAAATATTTATATGCACGAATATGGGTATTTGCATTGGTCTCGGTGTTTCTATGTATAATATGTATGTATTTACAAAAAATAGTATCTAAGTATGTTTATCTGCATTCTAGATTCCATAACACAAGCTAGTTAAGCTAGCTTACCATGGATCTAGATAGCGTTGTGTGAAATGTTGTGAAATATTTAATATTAAAATATGAGTAGCTCCCAAATAAGTTGTCGAATATAATATCATCAGTAAGGAATAATGTAGGTATTCTATAGAATAGCTGGAGAGTTTAGACAATACAAAAATGAAATATTAGGAATACCTATTGTAGTTCATTTCGTATGATACTAACTGATAAGGTGTCTATAGGTATTTAACTGGTTACCCGATTCTGTATTAGTATGTCGAATAAATTAAAATAAGCAATTACATAATTATTGTGTTTTTATTATATTCCTTACATGATATTGATTACGAAATACGTCATCATTCACGTTACAACATGTTTGAAATTCATAAGAATTTCACAACTATTAAGTAGGTCCATAACAATAACATTATGCACATACGAATTAACTAAAATTTTCACGTTCTAACTTGATCATCATACCAATAAATCCTTTATGTCAGCATAATTTGATATATCACCTGCGTTAGAAAAAATATTATTACCTAGTTCATTCTTTATTAAACAGTCAAGACGAGCATATCTAACAACATGGTAGGTATTTTATAACTTTCAATCTATTGAAAATTTCGATCTATTTACAAAATATGTGATTTATTACTAATGTTTTAAATAATTTTCAGAATACCAACTTCAACAAATTTTCAAACGGAACAGAAGAGATCTCTCCTGAATATCTTCCAGACCTGCAAGATCAGTTCGACTTGGACAACGCAATGAATAGACCTTGGATAACACCCAATGAAGAAGTAAAAAGAAACAAAAAGAAAACTAATCGAAGAAGACCAATTACAAACAAACGCAGTGCATTGAATTCCTATATTATTAACAGTGAAAGAAGAAAAGGACGACGTTTAATAAAAATTACGATCAAGGAACTCAGTGAGTCAAGAGACGATGAAGATGAAGTTAAGGAGATAATCACTGCACAGTATATTGTACAAGATACGGTAGATGAGATATCGGATCAAGCTGAAAAATTAATTCACAATATTTCCAAAAAAATGTGTGGCTACTCATATCATATTTTTTAATTAGGTAATAATTCATTCATGTAAGTAGTAGATAAAGTGATGACATATTTATATTTTATTAAAATTTTATTTACTGTGAAAATATGTGTAAAAATTATAAATATTAAAAATGTTTGTTAAAAAATAAAAAAACCATAGGTAATAATTGTGTGGCTACTCATATCATATTTTTTAATTAGGTAATAATTCATTAATGTAATTAGTAGATAAAGTGATGACATATTTAGATTTTATTAAAATTTTATTTACTGTGAAAACATGTGTAAAAATTATAAATATTAAAAATGTCTGTTAAAAAATAAAAAACCATAGGTAATAATTGTGTGGCTACTCATATCATATTTTTTAATTAGGTAATAATTCATTAATGTAATTAGTAGATAAAGTGATGACATATTTAGATTTTATTAAAATTTTATTTACTGTGAAAATATGTGTAAAAATTAAAAATATTAAAAATGTGTGTTAAAAAATAAAAAACCATAGGTAATAATTGTGTGGCTACTCATATCATATTTTTTAATTAGGTAATAATTCATTAGTGTAACTAGTAGATTGTGTGATGACATATTTAGATTTTAATTAAATTTTATTTACTATGAAAATATGTGTTAAAAAATTGTAAATATTAAAAATGTGTGTTAATAAATAAAAAACCATTTACTTTAAAAAATTGTTTTATTTATTAAAACTGCGTATAGGAAGACATATTACCTTTCTTGCTCTATTAAATAGTTCTTTATACATAAAACATTTTTAAGTGCACATTGTTTAATATGATTAATACAATTAAAACTGGTTTCATTATTTGAATATTTGTTATGCAACAGTGATAAATTTGGACACTTGTCTTCACAAAGATCTATACAAATACAATTCATACAAAGATCTTGAATCCACTTAACTTTTTCTAAGCCCTTCACAATAATTTCTTTATTTTCTAGATAAGGAACAATTATACGTCGAAATTCTCTATAGTCGATATAACCTTCATTCCAGTAAATCCCTCTGTTTCTCTCCAACCACGTAACTTGTTTTTTTTCATTCGTAGTTAAGTATTTAAATAAGTATGGAGGCTTTATTAAGAACGTTTGGGTATAAACACGAGTGGCCAGAGCTAATTCCTTGACTATAAAGTTATTACAAGTGTCTTTAAACCCCTGGACATCCACTATAATCGTATTCGGGTTCATGATAATTTTCTCACAGTGCTGCTTAATGGTTTATACTCAATTATACAGTCGTTCAATATAAGACAATATGCCGAAGTTTGATCTGGGATATCAAAATCACTTTCAATTTCCACTCTTACGTCCACAACAGGACCTGACTTAAGATTATCTGGTTGTCTAGAACAGTCTACGACGAATAACGGAGCAACGTTTTTAAATTGTTCCTCACTTAATAAAGGCTCAGCGCGACGTCCGTAATAAGACTGTTGAAATCTAGTATATTGTTCATATATTAAAGCAATTCGATTATTCGAGAAACTTGTATTTATATTTTCATATGGGAAGTAGGTGGAATTGAGGTATACCTTAACATCACGAATCTGACAATGATCAAACTGAGACATATCAGATATAGCATTATTTTTTCTATTTGTCTGTAAACCAATAACAACAAATCTTGGTTTCTCTATTTGCGAAGATGTTTTTATTGACCAAGTATGTTTAGTGGTTTTAGGCAACATTGGATATTCATACAAATCCCAATTCCTGAATATCATCTGAAGTGGTCGATCTTTTTCTAACAATTTTAGAATGTTTATTTTTTCTCTATCAGATACTTTAACATGTGGTACACGCCATATTATTTTGTTTATAATAATATCTTCTACAATTTCACCAGGGTTAAGTTTTAGTGCGTTCAGATTGGTATTACTTCGTAATAAGATTAATTCATGTTTACTGTTTATTACTACTTTCTTAAAATCTTCTGCAAAACCAAGAATGTTGCAAAGTGGTATAGAAGCAGAAAAGCTACCTCCATTAGTACTTTTTATTCCGTCGATATTCCAACCCCAAGCAGAAGATGTTTTAGCGTCGCTCTCATTCATTGATATAAATGATTTCATCGTGCTAGTTATCCCAGCATTTTTTATTTTATCTATCTCCACTCCATTTATCTCATACCTTATATCTTGAAACAAGTAAAGTAAACTATTGTTTGTGAAATGAACACTACTGACTCTCTCTTTCGAATTTTCAGCCTTGTTTACAATAACAGTCCCTTCCAAAAACAAAGTGCTTTCTGATGGTAATATATACAAGTCTTGCTGATTAATAGGTATCCTGATTTCATCGCTTCTATTAAAACTTGTTACGTAAGGCTTGTAAGAGTGAATTTCAATTCCTTCCACAGAGTTGTCGTAGGCTGGAGCGGATAAAACATCTAGGATATTCATTTTAACAAACCAATCGCCTTAAGAAATGCTTTATTGTTTTTATTTAACTTTATTCTCCTTTTAGGCCGAGCTCTTACTTCATTGAGAGTTTGAGTAGAACTGTTATTTTGAATTGGAAAAAACATATTATATTTATTATAGTCAATCATTTTTTCTTTTGAGGTGTAGATACAGCTGTACTTCTTCACCTCGCAAATTTATTAAGTTATTATTAATATCCAAAAGTCTGATCTGTATGCAGCTGATGTTGGTTTGGTTGATTGGATAGTAAATTGCGTTTTTAGGTATTTCTATAATTCTGTATCCAGGCGGGACATTAAGTGCGAATTCATGTAGAATGTGACTGGATTGTCCGTTTATATAGGAACCGCTAACTATATCACATTCAACTCTTATCACGGTTGTAGGCAAAATGTTGACTGGAAACTCTGATACATGATATTTATTGGCTTCCAAGACTTGTCTTTTAAACCCCAACAAACCTCCGAATGTACAATCTTTAGTAAAATCTATAGTTGATGTGCAAAATAACATAGTTTTTAAGGTGTTGTTATTGCAATGGAGTTTTATGGATGCATCCTTTACTTCAGATTTTAAATAATCACTGATATCTTGCAACTCATAAGTACCTTCAGGTATTTCAATAACATTCTTTGATCCATAGTATAACTTATTATTTGTTTTATCAATATTTGGAATAGAATTATATGTGGATAAATGTAATAATGCACATTCATACTCCCCGATTAATTGTAACGTATTTGGGTAGAAGGTAGTTAATACCGATGAGTTACCAGTTATAGACAAGGTGAGTGACATCTTGCAAATGATTGAAATGAAAGAACAGTATAAAATTTATAGTATTTATTCCAAAAAGATTGTAGATATTCTAAACACAAATGTCCACAAATTAGTGTGTCAAATTTTTGATATCTTGTATAGTTATAATTAATATTACAGTTCTTAAAATATCGTATCAATTCAATTGGTGGTCTTAAATCACCAAAACTATCAAAATATTCACAATAATTATTTACCTTAACATAAGCTACCCAATGCGTTCCATCGTTTTCTGAATTATCTAGGTTAACTATACCACATTCAATTCGTTTAGGAATTTTTGGTAACTGATCCTTCATGTAAACTCCTCGAAAATAAGGAATACCATATGCATAATTTTGAATATCGATATTAGTTAAGGCACGATTAGGTAGCTTATTATTTAGTTTTTTGACGATTTTATAAACAATCCTTTGCCTTTTTTGTGTGGTTTAATGTATAAACCCTTACCTAATGCTATAGCTTCCATAGTCTTATTATGACGTTCAGATTCTAGTAATTTTTTTTGACCTTCTCTATAATCATTCACTGTTTTTGCAATACCCGCTGCACCACCAGCCAAAGCTCCTAAAGCTGATAAACCAGCAAAAATCGGGATTAAAGGCAGAATGCCTCCGGTTTTTGGTAAAGGTATGACTCGTGGAACTCGAAATTTTGGAACGCATGGAACAATTTTTTTAGCAGCCATATAAGCTGCATGTATTAAAGATTTACTATCTTTGGGTGAGCGTTTCTTGATTTTTCTTTTAATTTTTGTAACGAAATTATTAAATGTCTTAACACCAGCACCAGATTTGAGTTTAGCTTTCATAACTTTACTCACTAGCCACGAACTAAGCTTTTCTCCTTTACTAGCATCTTTTGCTTTCATTCTTTTTTTGACCATATTTAAAAGTTGTAAATCGGCTTTGTGACGATTAGACAAGTCTGTATAGTTTTCGTATGCAATGTCGTGATACATACAAGCTTCGTCTAGCTTATTTACACCTTTGTCACCACGCAGTAAACGTTTTGAAAGTTTTGTTCCAGGTCCGCAATAATTATAGCCGGGTAAGTGCAGTTCAAATGGCAAATGATTAATAACACTATTGAGTAGTCCACCACCTTGCATAGCTCAAAGTATAATGAACAAAATATTATAATTAAAAACTGTTATGTATATTTATTCCACTATTGCAGTCTTATCAATCCAACTATTCTCTTTATTGCTTAAGCCCAACCATTTTACGAACAGTTTATTTCCTTTCCTTCGTAAAACTTTTTCTATCAAATAGACACCTGGACAAGATGATTTTTGAAGTTCGTGTTTGTAAAAGGTTCCTAATATAACTTGTTTGTGTTGATCTTCGATGTTATATGTTTCTGGTACAGTGTTATTGATGTTTTTTATAGTAAATAGTTCCGTTGACCAATTAGGCGTATAACCTTTCTCAAATAGTTGTTTGTATTTACTAATTCTAACTCTATCGCCAATCATAAACTTGGGCTTATGTCTATAGGATACCGTTTTCATTGAGTTCTTAATATTATTTTTAACATCTGCTTCAATCAATTTATTGACATCAACGGGTGCTACTTTAATAGTGCTATGTTTTGTGTTGTTATATGTCTTTACAACACTCTCCAAACCAAAATCTATCCATTTATAGTGTCCGTTGAGACTAAAGTACTTATACAATTTATTTTTAATAGTTTTGATAACACGTTCTACAATTGAAGCCTTTTTCGTTGAAAACGTTGAGTAGTGATTAATGTTATAGTTCTTTATAAGCTTTTGAAATGATGAATTATAGAACTCGGTGCCCAAATCAGTTTGGAGATGAGCTGGTATCCGCTGGTTAGTTGATATCAATTTCTCGAATGCGTTAGAAACATCATGCTTATTTTTAGTTTTTAGTGGTTCTATCCAAACGTACTTTGAGAAGCAATCAATAACTATTAAAATATAGTTATAACCTTTATTAAATCTTTTCAAGTTTTGCATGTCGATTAAATCAGCTTGCCACAAATCATCAATGCCTTTTAAAATTACAGATCGACGAGGAAAATTTTTTCGTGCAGCTTTATGTATTTCGTTAACAATTTGTTGTTTTGTCATTTTGAGGAACATTCAAGCTTATACTTTTGATCTAATACAAATTTAACTGCTTTTTCAACTATCTCATCAACTGCTTTTCGACTATAAAATTTGCTTTCCAAGTGAACCACTGCCTCAGATACTATTGATTTTAAAGCTTTCTCCAGATGGTTCTGAACATCGTTTAACATAGTATTTTGCAATTTTTGTAAGTCGGTTATTAGTTTAGTTCTCAATTCATCTACATATGCTTTGTTTACTGCATCATCTGCATCTTGAGGAGGTTTGACCCCTGTTAGCTTCGATGTCTTCAAATCGTAATCACCATTTTCAGATTTTAGTAATGCATTATCATAAAATCCAAGCAATTCTGATATACGTAATCGCTTATGAATATAATGACCAAATTTGTCTACATTCATATTTAAGATGTATTGTGTTGAACGGTGTACAATAAAATGATACACATTTCTTATTAGTAAATCTATTTAATGATTTTGCTTTCACGTAGTTCTTCAACGATAGATATTATTTCATTATCTAGTCCTGTGTTGCCAGCATCTCGAGAAGCAATTAATAACTTTAATCTATCAACCAATTCATTTGGATCATCCCAATATACAAAATCTGTGTTTTTTTTCCACATTTTTACTAAAGGTAATCCTTTTCCTACTTTTGGTTCACAGCTTGGACTTTTACTTTGTTGATCGAAAAGAGGTTTAATAACTTGCATATATTTTTGTCCTTTATTACCTTTATTTGGTACTTTTGGTTCACAGCTTGGACTTTTACTTTGTTGATCGAAAAGAGGTTTAATAACTTGCATATATTTTTGTCCTTTATTACTTTTAATTGGTTTTCTTGAATCAAAATCGCGACGATGTGCATTTGTTACAAGTAACATCGACTTATAATTTTGCATGTCATAGTCTGTAACAAAGCTCAGATCAACGTCTTTTTTTAAGAGCAACTGTCGCAAGCCAGGTGTACATTTGTATTTGTGTCCGGCTACAGTAATAACGTCGTCACCAATCGTTATACTAGAGGAACCTAACATTAACTTTCCACGTTCATTTCTTACACCAAATGGCACATCCGCTAATATTTCTGAAGATAATGACCAGGATGATACATCATGATCTGGATTAGTATCGACTAATGACTGAAATGAAGAGTCAATATCGGTTTCCGATTCGTCACTGGTATCATTTGTTTCTTTTATATCTTTCTCTTTAGAATCTTTCTGTAAGTCGTGATTGAAAGGTTGATCATGAAATTCTCCTTTTTCTTCTTTTTTTGTTAGAGCTAGTCGGTTATTGGTGTTGGCTATTAAATTAAGAGATTCTGTAACAGGCTTAAAAACTGTATCAAGCACTTGTCTGTTATTATCTTCAAAATCCTTCATGTTACGTAATTTTTTTTTTACAGCTTGTGTCGCATCTACAATTTGTTTTTTCAATGATTTTTCCATCATGTAAAATAGATGGTAATCGGATAAGAGTCGATTAAAGAATAACAAGAAAGTGGAAGCAGTCTATTTAAATATTCAAATTTTATCTAATTCTACAAAAGTGTCAAACTTTTTTCTATAGCAGCCGTTGTTTTTAGGACAGTCTTTATTAATCACAACATAGTCATAAGGCTCTTTCCATATTTGAGAACACATGGTACGAAATTCCAACCACGTCATGTCAGTGTTAACATGTTCTTCATAAACATGTTTCAAATTAATTTCGTCTTGCTTAAAAAGCACAATTAAGTTAGCGTTATCTCTTATTAGTTGTTTAGGTATTTTGCTATATGTTTGATTTAAATAAAAACTGTCAATCAATTTATGTCTCCCCATGGCAAAATAATCACGCATATTACTTTGATTTTCACATGCTACATCGTCAAAAATAATCACTGAATTAGGTTTTGCATCTGACACTTTCATAACGTCATCATTTGCCTGATATTTCTGAAAAGTGATTCCTGGTACTCCTCGTAAAACTTTTTCTAAAAAAATGTACTTTGGTTGATATAGAGTTTTAGAATATACATAAACATTTTGAAATGTCAATCCATTTTCGTGCAAAAGGAGACCAATTAACAAATTGGTTTTTCCACAATTTGATGGTCCGCAAATGATGCAACGTACTGTATTCGGCAATAATTCTCCGTGGCGTAACTTGATTTTTGGTAAATCATTACAGATTATACTAATCTGTAACGATTTTGCTTGTTTAATGAATTTCATGTTTGATGCAATGCTGATGGACTGGTTATGAACAAATGTAATTATGACATTATGTATTTATAACCGTAAATAGTTAAACCAAACTGCTTACAGACAACGCCATGTATACAGGTAAACGTGAATGAAATGACTCTATCGCTAACTTACAGAGCACCTTTCAACGCAATTACGACGCACGGGATCGCAGAGAGCCGACGGAACGGTAGTGTATTGAACGGTATTAAAATGTGGAACGTTGGCTTAGGTAAATGATTTTACAAAAAGTTATTGGGCATTCTATCCCACCGTGACTGAGGTTATCGAAGATAACCGAAGGAACTAAGGTGGGGTAGAATGCCCAATAACTCACTACTGAAGTACTGCTTCGCCCTGTTAAGCACTCCCAGTTTCTTAGATGCCAGCTTGGCCTTGTCTTCTAAATGACTACGGTACTGGACATCACTTGAGATATCGATACCCAGGATCCCGATACTCGAGGAGATGTTAGGCTGTGTGCCCAGGAACTGCCGCGCTACAATAAATGGGGTTTTCTTAGCGGTGAATACACACATTTGTGTCTTAGTGGGGTTGAAATGGATTAGGTTTAGTCTACCCCAATCGGATACTCCCGAGAGAGTAGGTAGTCTCGATTTCGAACACAAGTTGTTCGCGACTCTCCTCCACCTCGGACTGAGGGATGTTTACACGTCCTGTGTAACATGCGTCTCCAGTACTGTCGTTTGCATAACAATGAATGGAGTCGTCCGGCAGCATGTCATTGATATGCAGCAGAAACAGGGTCGGAGACAACACGGAACCTTGTGGGACAACAGCGTTTATGTCCATGCGGTCCGAGCGGCTGCCGTCCACGACGGCGTGGATGCTTCTGTTGGACAAAAATCTGGCAATCCAATCACACAATCCCTCAAGGAGTCCATTGGATGGTAGCTTCGCAAGAATATGTCGTATCATCACGGTCATGTAAGATCTAAAGCCAGACTAAAGTGATTTAAAACGTTAGTATTATGTAGGTATGTTATTGATCTAAGATAAACATTATCTGTAGCCATTTTAAGAGTCAGAGATTCAAATCCCAAGTATTCCCGTTACGCTGCTTCAAACCGCCCATTGGTCAACACAACAAGCAAGAAAACATTCAATTAATGCAACAATATGTGGTAAATGACTTAAATAAGAAGAAAAGCCTAGAAATTGCCTGTAATTACATCTCAAACACCCTTATAATGAAGAGCATTGTTCATCTACCACGGAGAATCTTAACAAAATTAATTTAGAAATTGTCTTTGTACATGAAAACGAGCAATTAAATGTTCTATACAGAGATTGTTTTCGAGTATATTGTTAAAATTAAAATAAGTTATGTTAACATAATATGCTATTAAAGTGAATTTGTGACATGCACACAATATAAAACATCTAAAGAACAGTTGATAACTAATTATATGGGAAATTATTGTTGGTAAAAAGCTGTCGAGGTGCACCTGTTCTGACGCAGGCCTACCTATCGGGGTCAAGGTTCAACTAGTAGCTACTTCCATAAAAGTACACACCGCAGTATCCGCTTTCCATCAGGTAAACTGAGTACTTGTTTGCCACCTAAGTGGTTGGAGAGGGGCTTCAAGCAGACTTCGAAATACTTAGTCGAATTGTCTACACGAAATATCATCCAAATTACATTTTTCAAGGAGAATTTCATTTGCATAGATAGGAAATTTCACGTTAATTAATAGTCGACGGTGCTTTGAGAAATGAGGGTTACGCCTGACCACTTCATTCTCGTTTGACAAGATTAATGGACTAATGCCACGCACCCACTAATGCAGCAAAACAATTATTGAATTTGGACATTTTGAACATAATATATGGGGACATGCATTAGTTTGCAGGAAAATCTAGTAGCTTGACCTTTGATTACGTACCTATTGTATCATTTGAAAGTCAATAAAAATCGCCATTCAGTATCGTCATCTAGTATTGTGATTAATAGCGTTTACACATTAACATTATCAACGAAGATTGTCAATGTATTTATATCGCGATTCTGTCAATTTCTTTACATTGTTTGGGATTGTTTTTGAGCCGTAGATTAGAAATTAGATGATTTTAAACGTTGTGTACTTTCGCAGATGGCGAGTCTTATGTTATATAATATTCTCAATATTGTAGAAAATCACCAGATGTAGGCCGACGACTAGTTGAAAATGAAATAACGAGAAAGAGGAATAACTTTCTCAAAAGACCTCAAAAATGGGGTTTTGAATTAATTTGTAACAATGAAATACCCCACTTATTATATTTATAACGGGTAACCCAGATAACAAAGCGCCAATATAAATAAAATTTTAATTACAATTTTCGTCACAAAGTTTTTATATTATTTGCATAATATACAATGGAAATGAATTGCCTTTCCTTCTTTAAAATTTGAATTCCACTTAGGTGGATTAAGTCCTCTGTTGCAGAGATAATATAGGTATCTATAAAAATAAAAATGTATCACCGAAATATATGTGCGCGCCTAACTTTCGTCCGTGTGGTGACGGAGAAAGAATACAAATGTTGCCACCCCATCATCCGAGGGTGTCGTAAGAGGCGACAAATCGGAAGAATACACAGACGAGATCGCTGTGAGAGAAGGAAAACTTGAAATAAAACCCTTTGCCAACCCGTCTGGCCAGCGTGGCAAGAGTAGGCTAAAACCCCCCTTAAATGGAAAGACGCCACAACAAAAGGCCCCCAGTTCCCGGTGGTCCCGCTATTCCCAGCCATGGTAGCGGTTCGGGTAACGGCGGGGCGGGGGGTGCTAAGAATCTCCGGGTTACGGGAGGCTACCGTAAAAAACTACTACTGGCAGCTTACAATTGTAGTACACTAAGGCTGGACCATCACCTCGCAGAACTCGAGGTAGAACTAGGTCGCATAAACTGGCACATATTGGGGTTGTCCGAGATCCGAAGACAGGGGGAGGACACGATAACCCTTGAGTCAGGCGACCTGTTCTACTTCAGAGAAGGTGATCTGCTCTCCCAGGGAGGTGTCGGTTTTCTGGTAAAAAAGGACCTCATTGGCAGCGTTGTCGAAGTCGGCAGTGTGTCGAACCGGGTAGCGTACCTGATCCTAAAAATCACGAACAGTCATTCGCTGAAAGTGATACAGGTATATGCGCCCACCTCGCGCTACGCCGACGAAACCGCCGAGGCTGTTTATGAAGATATTGCCAAGGCAATAAATCACACCGCCAAGGCCACTTACAACGTTGTTAAGGGGGACTTCAATGCCAAAGTGGGAGTACAGGAACGTGGCGAAACGAGAATCGGACCTTATGGGGTGGGGCGCAGAAATCACAGAGGGCAAATGCTAGTCAACTTCCTCGAATCACAGGGGCTCTTCTTAATGAATAGCTTCTTTAAGAAGAAACCCCACAGGAAGTGGACTTGGCAACGCCGGGACTCTGTGATAAGGAACGAGATAGACTTTTTCATAACGGACAGTAGGCACATATTTAGAGACGTCTCTGTGATCAACAGGTTTAATACCGGAAGCGATCACAGACTTATCCGAGGCTCTCTAAATATCAACATTAGAGCTGAAAGACTCCGAATGGTACGGTCTACTCTCCGACCTACGCCGCTCCAAGTAGCTCTAGGGTCCGAAAAGTTCCAGCTGGAACTTCAAAATCGCTTCGCAAGTCTGGAAACCACCAGCGGCATTGACGAGAGAACCGACATAGTGGTCAAAACATTACAAGAAGTGTCTCGAAAGTTGTTTCCCGGAAAACGCAAACAGCAAGAGTCCAAAATCTCTCCTGAGACTCTCGAACTAATGAGAAAGAGGCGTGAACAACCATCCACACAGTCGTCTTCGTCAGATGAGAGGGCCTTAAACAAACGAATTAAAAAGCTGATACGACGCGACCTCCGACACTTTAACACTCGCACCGTCCAGGAGACGATTGAGCAAAATAGGGGGTCGAAAGTGTTCGCTCAGCAGTTTGGGAGGCCCCATCTGACGAAACTTAAAACTGTGGATGGCAAAATTATTGCCTCAAAGTTCGGGATGCTTGAAGAGATCGAGAAATACTATGGACAGCTGTATGCATCACGGATGAGTAAACCGACGGGACACAGTGATGAAGAAGACCACAGAGCCCCGCTCACGCGCCATTACACCGAGGAGATACCCGATGTCGAGCAGTGCGAGATAGGGACGGCTCTCAGGCAACTGAAGAACAACAGGTGTCCTGGTGATGACGGAATTACTACTGAGCTCCTGAAAGCAGGCGGGATTCCAATCCTCAAAGAGCTAGCAAGTCTTTTTAATTCCGTCATCCAACAGGGTCTAACACCTAGGGCGTGGAGCGAGAGTGCGGTGATACTGTTCTTCAAAAAAGGCGACAAGACCTTGCTGAAGAACTACAGGCCCATCTCGCTCCTGAGCCACGTCTACAAGTTGTTCTCGAGAGTCGTCACAAATCGCCTCGCGGGTAAACTTGACGAGTTCCAGCCACCGGAGCAAGCCGGGTTTCGAAAAGGCTATAGCACCGTGGACCACATCCATACTGTTCGGCAGATTGTAGAAAAAAGTCAAGAATACAATCAGCCGCTGTGTATGGCGTTTGTGGACTACGAAAAAGCCTTCGACTCCATCGAAACCTGGGCAGTTCTGGATGCCCTGCAGCGGTGTCGTGTTGATTGGCGATACATTGAGGTGTTGAGATGCCTATATGACACTGCCACAATGTCCGTCCAGCTCCAAGACCAGAAGACGAAACCGATAAGCCTCCAGCGTGGAGTTAGGCAGGGGGATGTTATATCCCCCAAACTATTCACCAATGCATTGGAGGACGTCTTCAAGACTCTGGATTGGACTGGACGGGGTATCAACATTAACGGAGAATACATCTCACACCTTCGGTTCGCCGATGACATCGTCGTTGTTGCGGAGTCGCTGGAAAAACTGGGCGAGATGCTGCACAGCCTAGATAGAGCTTCTCGACGCGTCGGCCTCGGTGTAAACTTGGATAAAACCAAGATCATGTTCAACGAACATGTTGCACCGAGACCGATTGCCATCGAAGGGGCGACGCTCGAAGTTGTCCAAAAATATGTATACCTGGGCCAGGTTATCCAGCTCGGTAAAAACAACTTCGAGAAAGAACTAGCCAGAAGGATTCAGCTGGGCTGGGCAGCATTTCGCAAACTACGTCGAGTCTTCTCTTCCCCCCTACCGCAATGCCTGAAAACAAAGGTCTTTGACCAGTGCGTCCTACCTGTTATGACTTACGGTGCCGAAACGTGGACACTAACGGTAGGGCTAGTCCATAAACTAAAAGTCGCGCAGCGGGCTATGGAGCGAGCTATGCTTGGAGTTTCTCTGAAGGATAGAATTCGAAACGAGGTGATCCGACAAAGAACCAAAGTTACCGACATAGCTCGCAGAATAAGCAAGCTGAAGTGGCAATGGGCTGGCCACGTCTGTCGAAGGACCGATGGCCGTTGGAGCAGACGAGTCCTAGAGTGGAGACCGCGAGAAGGCAAACGAAGGGTAGGACGCCCCCTAGCCAGATGGACCGATGACCTGAAAAAGGTGGCTGGGACGGACTGGATGCGGAAGGCGGAGGATCGTACGAAATGGCGCACATTGGGGGAGGCCTATGTCCAGCAGTGGACCGCAGTGGGCTAATTGATTGATTGATTGATTTTGCCTAACTTTCAAACTTTTTTGTTTGTGTTCGTTATTGTCAAAGCAAAGTTTGTATAAAATAAAATATTTAGAAAGTCCTTTTTGGTAAGTTACTATTATATAATTGTACCGAGGCGAAGCCAGCGCACGTTGTTCATGAAAACATGTCTGCAAACATTCCCTATCAAATAAAGGGTTAAGTCAGAACTTCTGAAAACTTCTTTAATAAAACGTTTTGCCAATGTGTAATGTTCAGATATTTGATAAAAGTTGGTTCCATGTTTTACAGTAGGTATGATGTTTACAACATTTAGTTCAAATATAACATAAATAATGCTATTAGATAGTCATTTAAATGAGTGATATTATTGGGAGTTTATGCGAATACATATTAAAATAAAAACATTTTGCGTTATTTCAGTAGCTTTTCAGCAGCCGTGGTCGCAGTGATAATCAGTGCGAATATTAAAATAACACTAATTAAAATGCTATTGAATCCATTTAAATAGTTTGTTTCAACATTTATGTGACTTTATATTTTTTCATCTAAAATAATTATTTAAAATAAATGGTAAAGTAAGACCTGCCCAGCAAGCTGCCTAGTAGGTGTTACTTATATGATAAATGATGAAAATGAATTATTTTATTAACAGTAATGACATGTGTTCATTTTAGTATATGACCAACCTCTTTCGAGACCAAATCAATCTCACCTACGAGCAGTCTCTACTCTTTTACAAGTCAGTTACTTTGACACTGGATTTCCTCTCGAGGTTGAGGGATCAATCGGCGGTCACTCTGCTAAAAGATCAAGATGAAGGATAAGTTTTGGTTACGACGCAGATTAACGCTGGAATGATGATTATAATGATAACTGCTATATAAATAGCAGTCGCTTAATGGAAAATATCGGAATTCATACCAGCACAATTTACATTGCTAAGCCGACCTCAACAGAGTTGGGAAAATGGCTCAAATGATGATTATTATGAATGATCGTCCCTTAGTGGATGGTGGGGACAGTTAACCCACCATTTTCTGCAACAGCGAATAGACCTTGTTAAGTTGCTGAGCGCAATCCCGCAACAAAGTTAAAATTAAAGTCTTTCGAGACTACATTCGTTGAAACATGTTATAAGTAAAATAAACAAACTAAATACGCAAAGTTGACTGTTAACCACAAGAATCTGAGTTCTTAAATAATGTAGGCAGTAACATCAAGTGCTGTTAACGTAGTGAAAAGCCTTTGTTTTGTTAATTACTGAGCTCGGGGCCAGTCCGCACCTGCTTTCACCACAGCAGAATAAACTGTGGGACTAAATTTCCTCCGTTTAAATTAAAAGATACTCCTGACCAATAGTTATTTCCGACCGCACAGAATGGAATTTCAAATTAACTCGCATTTCGAATATTTTACGGGACAGCTCTAAACGTACCTCATTGCTATGTTTACTTTTATTTCTCATTGCTTAAAGTTAGGTCATGCGAAACGTAATCTGTATAAACATATGTACATAGCCATATTTGGCAAATGAAAGTAAACTAAAAAGTCGTAATTATGTTCATATATTTTTGGTATTTCTAGTACCTTCCTCCGTACTTTGTCCTATTCTCTTAGAGGACAAAACGAAGTACATTCGTACCATTTGATAAAAAATAAATATAATATTTCTATAATTAATGAAATTGCGTGACCTAATGAGGTTTTCGAGATTGACCAAGCGGGATGCACTCTCGGTGCAGTCGAATGTAAGTGTTAACCTGGTTGGTTGAAATGCCAAATCGTCGAGAAAGTTGGCATCAGAGAATAGTACAGGTTTATGGCAAGCCACAGCTTTGTTATACTGCACCCAAGAATTATAGCATGAACCACAATCTAAAAGATGTAATGTGTTAGTCATTACACTCCCGTACACCAGATAAAACAGTGTAGTAAATTATTACTGTGAATGTTAAAATGCCCGGCCAGTACACAAAATCTCTGAAATTTCTACATCTAAGTGCAAATAACCACTGAGGACTGCAGCTTTGGTAAGTCAATCCTTTAAACTGTAATAATATTACTATTTCAAGTTAAATACGCCTTGGCCACTATTGGTGGTGACCTCATCCATTCTCTAAAATCTCGGTTATCTTCGTTGCAGTTAAGTAGTAGGACGTTGATAAGAATGTAGCTTGTGTCAGAACAAACCACAGACGGAATTGGAAGGTAAAACTGTGCAGCGTGCACTTGATATGATCCTGTGTAGATATTTTGACGCCAGTCCCTAATAGTCATTAAAACCCAGTGATAGTTAATTTAATTTATTTTATATTCTTATTGTACGTATATCAATAAGATTGAGGGCATTTTGAAGACAAGCCCGGTCATTAACAACAACTGGTGAGCGTGCATGTAAATAGAGAAGAATCAATTAGAAAACCATCTAATGTATATTTTATTTGTTCTTTTATTTATTCTGAGACTGAAAGTGCTTTCAATTTAACTTAGCAAGTAAACAAACTTAGCAACTGTAACGAGAGAAACTTATTTCACTTTACACAGGCTGAAATATAGACAGTCTCCAAATGAATGACGTTAATAATTCTATGAAAGGACCGGCAATAAATTCTTTTGAAAGCCTTTCTTACGCTGTGTATAGTAGTTAAAAAGAATAATGGAGAAGAAGAGATACTTCGAGACAATAATTGAAGCTACGGTAAATTATAGCTACACATGCAGCAGGTCGAATGTTTACTTGTTATAATATTCTTTGTTTCTGAATATTATACGATTTTTCATTTTATTTATATGCTGAGCAGGTAAGTACATGTTGAGGTTTGTTAAATTGGTGCTCCTAGATACAATATGCTTAAAAGTATAATTAGAATTTTCTGTATAAATGTAGTAATAAAATTTTACTATCTATTTCAAAATTACAAAATAATCTTATGGGCAATAGTGTCCAATGACCAATAAACAATGTGGAAGTAATAATTGACGTTTACATCCTATGTTAAATTATGTTGATACAATTAATTCTAGATCGCACTAGTGAAATTTTACCTACCTAGGTATACGGCCTATGTGAACTTGATTTGAAAAACCTTCTTTATTTTAAGAAAACGATAAATTTTCAAAATTAGACGAGCAGCTAACCTGTAGATAACTTTATCCTAAGAACATCGGGAATTAGTTCAAGAATGTGACTATTATAGTATATTCCATTTTTCTTCTGATATGAGCCTATTCTTGTGTTAACAATAATGACGTATTAAATTTTGGTTACATAATAGTATTTATCGTAGATCGCAAATAGAGTCTACCATAATCCACTGTTGGGCCCGGATCTAACTCAACGGCATAACGAGCGGTCACGGTACGAGTATTCTGCATTGTGATAATAAGCTCAGCTTAAGCCGATCTGGTGGTCTCAACGACTCAGGTGTGTTTACCTATAGATGCAGTTTTTAAGCTTTATTTGGAATCGCATGTATAATTGAAGCTACTCTACTATTTTTAGAAATTAAAATATTTCGTTCTTGATATGTTGGTAGATATAATGTTATAACATTAATAAATGTTTATAGAGGCTAAAACATCTGTATTATTTATATAACATCAATATTACTATTTAATTTCGGTTGCAGTGAATTTTTCTTGCTTTTATATGATTTATCTAAGTAGTTAAGTCAACTCGGCCAGATTAACGATTCTTCTAAAAATCCATAAGAAATTCCCTCACCAGAACTTGATGGTTTTACTGATGAGGTTGACTTGGCCTCGAAGATCTTTGTGGGGCTCAACAGATCCATTATTCCCGAATATATTCTCAAGAAATATACTTAATAATAATGATGGATTGGGCCCTGCGATGTAGCCATCCAAAACAATTCAAGTATAAATGAAATAATGTAATTTAGACTCGCCGGCGACTTAAAGTGATTTTGAGGGATAAGATCCAATAAACTAGAGATTGTTATCATTCGTTATCCTTGTCCGTTTATATTAGGAAATTAATTTAATGAAAAAAATCTACACAAACATACTACGAGTCTGCGTAATGAAGTTCCGAATTTAAGTGTTAAGATAAATAACCGAATGAACAGTGTAATATTTATATATGTATTCAGCAAGCGTTTGTAGAGAGCTGGTACATGATCATGTTGGAATAATGAAAATCAGAAGCTCAGCAGAGTCGTCACGCAAGTTTATCAGAAGAGAAGAAGAAGAGAATATTCTGATGAAATTGGTATAGAGATAAGATAAGATAAGATATTCGTTATTGTACACCATAAGAGTATTATACAATAACAATTTTTATAAGTAAATAATGCACAATGGGGGGCCTTATCGCTAACAGCGATTTCTTAAAGGCAACCTTTGGATGGATAGAAGATGATTGAGCTTAACTTAGGCTACCTTTTATCGCGAAAAAGGGAGTAGGGAGGGGGAATAGGGCTGGGGGATGTAAGTTTGTCAATTTTGAAGAAATCCTAATGAAATTTGGCACACAGAGATAGATTAGAGCTTGGAAATATATATGGATATGGCTACCTTTTATAGTGAAATAAGGGATCAAAGGGAAGAGGAGTAATAGGGGATGAAAGTTTATATGAAAGTTTGTCATTTTTGAAGATGTTCTGATTAAATTTGTTACAGAGATAGATTAAACTTGGAAGCGAACATAGGCTACCTTTTGTCGCGAAAAAGGTGGTTTAAGGAGGGGATGACATTTTGTCATTTTTGAAAATATCCTGATGATATTGGTATAGGGATGAATTTGAGCTTGGAATGGACATAGGCTACCTTTTATAGCGAAAAAGTGGGAAAATAGGGTCAGGGGATGTAAGTTTGTCAATTTTGAAGATACCCTGATGAAATATGGCACAGAAATAGATTAGAACTTCGAAACGGATATCGCTACCTTTTATAGTGAAAAACGGGGTTAAAGGGGGGAGGGGTAATAGAGGATGATAGTTTGTATGAAAGTTTGTTTTTTTTTAAATCCTTATGAAATTTGCTATAGAAATGGATTAGAGCTAGGAAGCGGCATGAGCTATATTTTATCGTGAAAAATGGGTAGAAGGGGGTAATAAGGCTAAGGGATTGAAAATAGTCATTTTTCAAACGCGCAAAAGAGTAGTAAGAATTTTTCATTGATCGATGAGGAAACGAAATTATCGACACCCGCCAAAAGTGCTAGATCAAAATTACCTTCCGTGAGATCAGTAGTCGCAAGATTACCAGGACGCATAAAGCGCCTGTTAGAAAAATACGAAAGTATTACGAGAATGACTCCGTTTAAGAAACCTCCAGAACATGGAGTACAGCATTACATCACAACCAAAGGCCCTCCTGTTTACGCACGTCCGCGCCCATTACCGCCCGACAAGTATAAAGCAGCAAAAAAGGAGTTTCGAGAACTAATAAACCTGGCAATACGCGAAACATCAAATAGTCCATGGGCATCTCCTCTACACATGGTAAAGAAACTGCCCCCGACATACTCATTACCACGACTATTAGATTACATACGTTGCGAGTGGACACATAATATTCAGTAAAATGGACATAAAAAAGGCATTTAACCAAATACAGGTGGCGGAACCGCAAAAGACCGCCATAATTACCCTATGGGGCTATTGCACTGGAAATACATGCTATATGGGCGCAGAAATTCTGGGTAAACAATTCAAAGGTTCATGGACTCCCTATTCCGAGATAAGGACAATATATACGTCTTTGTCGACGATATGCTAATCGCCAGCCAGAGTATCGAAGAACATTACGCATTTCTAGAGGAAATATTCGCCTGTCTACACAAGAACGGGATATCAATCAACGCAAACAAGTGTGAATTCGTAAAGACAGAACTAGATTTCCTAGGTTAGCATGTAACGAGCCAAGGAATGACACTAACATCAGAAAAACTTGAAACAATAAACGAATACCCTAAATCTAAGGTAATAAAGGAGCTACGTCAATTTTTGGGAATGATTAACTTCTACAGAAATAGCATTCTACACTCCGCAAGACACCAAGCTCCGCTCAACAAATACCTAAAAAACTCCAAAAAGAACGACAATACTCCAATCGAGTGGAATACGGACGCTAACCAAGCATTGCCAGCTGTACAACAACAACACATCCAACAGCCTGTAAACATGACGATGGACATAAGAGACGTCACGACCCTAGCGTTCCCGGAAACGGACGCACCACTAGCCATCATGACGGATGCTAGTTTGAAATGTGTTGGCGCAGTCCTTTAACAACAGGTCCAAGGCAAATGGGGCTTCCATGTCGTTTTTCTCCAAAGGGTTAAGTGAAGCACAAACAAAATACTCCGCGTACGATCGCGAGCTACTAGGCATATACATGGCTACAAATCATTTCAGAAGATTAATAAAAGCCGTAACTTTACTATATACCCGGGCCACAAACCACTGCCACATGCATTCCACAAGAAAGCATTAGTGGATGAGTCCCCTAGAAGAATGAGATTCCTATAATATATTGCACAATTTTGCACAGAAATAAGGCATGTCACAGGCAGTGAAAACGTGGTGGCCGACGCACTATCACGAGTAATTGAAACTATATATCTCCCTCAACTCCTCAACTGGCAGGAAGTAAGAAAAAACCAAGACAGTGACCCGGAGTTAGCTAAAACAAAACAGGTCACTAACCATGGCACTGGTACCAGTACAAAACAATTATGTCAAAATTTATTGTGATATATCTACCGGTATAACAAGGCCATACTACCAGTTCAGAAAATCAATTTTTGATAGTTTTCACAATATGAATCACCCGGAGAAAAATACAACGAAAAAGCTAATAACCTCACAATACTTCTGTACTAACATGCACAAAGACATAAACGAAATGTGTAAAACATGTCTACAGTGCCAGCAATCAAAGTTACATCGTCACACAATATCATCCCTGGGACAATTCATGACAGCAGAACGATTTAGCCACATTCACATAGATATTGTGGGTCCCCTATCGACATCGCAAAACAAGAGGTACATAGTAACTATGATCGACCGTTGTACGTCATGGCCAGAAGCGTTTCCGATTTCGGACATCACAGCCGAAACAATAGCGAAAACCCTATACGAAGGCTGAATCATACGTTTCTGATGTCCCAATTATATCACAACGGATCAAGGACAACAATTCGAGTCTGAGCTATTCAGAAGCCTAGCCAAATTCCTGGGAATTGAAAAATCCGTACCACGCCATATCACCCGCAGGCAAACTCCAAAGTAGAAAAACTGCACAGAACCACGAAAGCAGCTTCGATGGCAAGAGGAAATACCATAAATTGGACACAAGAATTACCGTCGGTTTTATTCGGGCTGCGTACCAGTATTCGACAAGACACTGGATACTCAGCAGCCTAACTGGTCTACGGAACAACATTAAAATTACCAGCATATTTTGGCGACGGTTCTAAAAATGCTACGTATTCGGAACTCGTAGAGAAAATTAAAGAGAACATCGCACATATGACGTCAATACCACAAAGGCAGAGCTCAAATATAAACACGTTCGAACACCCACGATTAGCCGACTTAACACACGTGTTTCTACGCTGCGATAAGCTACGTCCATCACTAACGCTACCGTATGACGGACCGTTCCTAGTCATCAAACGTGTCGATAAGGTTTTTACAATCAAGTGAAACGGCAAAGAGATGAACGTGTCAATAGATAGATTGAAACCAGCATTCATAATAAACGAAGACGAAAAAAATTATGGAGATCAATTCATCAATATTGTAGCAGAAAAGATTCAAAACACGAAAATAACACGTGCAGGACAAATATCACGACCCACCGTCCGTTTTAAAATAATATAAAAAGGTAAAGTGAAAGACAAAGATCAGTCAAAGAAAAGTAGTAACGGAAAAACAAGGGGAAACAGTGCGACACACGAGAAGGAACAGTTGAATATGGTGCAGATCAACAACATAAGAACAAACTCAGAGGAGAATCACACGAACATAGCGGCCGAGACGGAGAGTATAAAAATGTGGATCGCCGTACTCGCTGCGATTATAATAACTACAACAGGTATCGAGACAATCATCACCGTGGTAAGAAAGGCATCCAAAGTAATGGACAAGAAAATAACCAAGGTGATGACCCAAATAAATAACGTATAAAGCCGCAAACACCACAGCAGAATATAACAAAACAAAATAAAAACAATGCAACGCGGCGACCTTCAATGCAGACAGAAGCATGTGAGACTCAGCGCATTTGAAAACATTCGACGCAGCATAACAAACGTCAGCAAAATGTTCTACGTCAAGTCAAGAACAAGCACCGCGCACACCGTAGCAAAGCATACACTTCAGCACAATAACTATAGTAACCGATATCGGGTCGGACAATGTGAAAGAGAGACACATATCTCATACATTTGACTTCCTTCGACATCAGATGTCGAATATCGGATGAGTGCGAAAACGCTCTTACGCTATCAATGCGCGGCCATTTTTAATCTGTTTAAAGAATGAAGCAAATGCCGCATTCTATCGTAGCACTTTTTACACAAATCTGAATATAATTTTCATGGCAGATTTCAAAGAAGATTCAGAATTTACAACGACTATATTCACTTGACTTTGTAGACAATCGAATGTCGTTAGCTTTGCTTTCAACTTTAGTCAAGGATAAATTTGTAAATTACATTATACAACGAAATCTTCACTCAAATATTTAAGCAAAGGCCTTTTTATTTCGGAACGAAATCCCACCTTTCTTGGGATATTCGGTATGAGTCAAGATGTCTAGTACCTAATGATGCTGTTTTGCTGAATATTCAATAATGTTATTTTTAGTATTGGCACCTACTTCCAACATTCACCTTTCGAAGAGTTATAAAAATAATCACGCCTTAGTAAATCTAGATGAAATTCTGCACAGAGATTGACATATATATATATATATAATATATATATATACTAGCTATCGCCCGCGGCTCCGCCCGCGTGGATGTCGGTTATCGCGAATCGGGGTAAATAGACGTTGGCCGATTCTCAGACCTACCCGATATGCCTACAAAATTTCATGAGAATCGGTCGAGCCGTTTCGGAGGAGTTTGGCAACGAAAACTGTGACACGAGAATTTTATATATTAGATAGGACTAAGAGCTCACGAACGCCAGACATTCATCATTTTATAAAAGCTGAACGTTTGTCAGCGCATGCTCCCAACACAGGTAACAACGATAGCCAATTATCAAATTTGGCTCATAATGGCTTTGGCAGATAAATGGTACTTAAGGTGTGACACTACTACTGCTCATGGTAACTTGGGAAAAATATGAAAAATATTTTTTCTCTATTTTCTTTTTACCCGACTGCCAAGAAGGGTTATGTTTTTCGCGCGTATCTTGTACCTATGTATGTTTGTGATTTATATTATTACCTCTTAGCTTCTAAACCACCGTTCGGATTTTAATAATTCATGTCCAAATGAAAGGTACTTATTGTCCAAGTGTTCTTGGGTACATAAAATTTGAACAAAAGCTGTATGTTGGTTTTTCGGTGCCAAAATGTATGTGGTAAAAAAACTTTACTCTAATAATTTACGAGTGGGATATTAAACTGAAGGAAGTTAGAAGACAATAACAAAATTATAAAATAATAAAATATAATTATAACAATATAATTATAACAATATAATTATAATTATTTCATAACTAAAAAGTATAAAATAAAATAAATTATTTATAATAAAACACCCGACTGATTTAAGTTGAACCAAAAGCCGCAGTTAAGCTGATTTTCCACCAGAGGGGCGAGACGAGGCGAGGCGAGGAGAGAATTGAAATTTGTATGGCAAATTTTCAATCCTCTCCCAGCATTTCTTTGGTGGAAACAGTGTGGATTGACGAGAATATGCGAGGCGTGAATTGAAATATTTGTTTGTGCAAAAATGAACCGTATTAGTTCCGATATAAAGTATAAATCACCTTCAAGGTGATTTTCCACCAGAGTGGCATGGCGAGGCGAGGCGAGGAGAGAATTGAAATTTGTATAACAAATTTTCAATCCGCTCCCAGTGTATCTTTGGTGAAAACAGTGTGGAATGACGAGAATATTGACGCCTAATTTTTGTTCGGAGTTTTCGGCATTGACGCTAGAACAAAGTTATATCGAGCATTGTATGTGAGCTGTCTAAAATACATTTATATATGAAGCATACGGGCGGCGGGGCGCGGCGGTCACGCGCGAGCTCGCGATGGCAATTTTTAGTGGAAAAGGGTCAGTGCGATTTCAATTCTCTTCTCGCCTCGTCTCGTCTCACCCCTCTGATGGAAAACCACCTTGAGACTGGTAAAAAGTGGACCCCAGACTACAAGTTGAAAAGGTTCGGATGCGACTGGGATAAACGCTACGATGAAGAAGACCCTTTATAATTCATAACATATATAACATAAACTCACGCCTTTATCCCCGAAGGGGTAGGCAGAGGTGCTAGCACCCATATTTCGCTGGTTTATGTTTAGTTTCCAATGTAATAGGTGGCGAGCCTATTGCCATTAACTGGGCACTGATAAACCTGCGATAATTTAATTAACCTTTATAATTCGAGGTAAATAAATGTTTTTCACACCATTCATCTGCCAAAGCAACTTATAACCCAAACCTCATAATTGGTTATCGTTCTTACCTGTCTTGGGAGAATGCGCTGACATAGTCTCAGTTTATATAAAATAACGAAGGTCTGGCTTTCATGGGCTCTAAGCCTATATTAAAGTCAAGAATAGCACATAGGCTACTTCTTAGGAATATTCCTACAAGTCATTGAGTTGACAGGGAAGAGGTGCACTTGTAGCTGTGTAGGCTTTGATTCATATCTATTATTTTATCATTTTGATTTACTTATTAGTCTTCAAAGTTTTCGAGATTTAAATATAAGACGATTATGATATAGTCAAAAGTTATTTTAAGTCTTGCAGGTTTCTATGAACACAAATAACTCGCGCAAAACAAGCACATAACAGAACAACACCCCAAGACAGTAACTACTTGAAACAAAAAAATGAAAGCTACATACTTTTAATTTGTCAAGTTTGTAGTCTAAGATCTATTTGCACTGTACCTTCCTAATGTTGACCTGAATTTGAATAGAAATACAATATCTGTAAGTAATAATGATGTATAATAATGATGATGATGAATAATGAGAACCATGAGTATTCATCATCAGGACAGTATCCTGCTCTTATTTGGTATGCATAATAATAATAATAGTACTTTACAGCTCCTACACTAAGAAATCCTAACACTTAGATTCAAGGCCCCTTGCAAGACAAAATTTATATTTTAGGGGACATTTAATTAAAGTATGTTAAATTTAATTACAGTGTGTATTATTTACTTATATGCTTATATTTCATATGCTTAGTTAAAATGCCTAGGCTCACATTCTGATAAATATAAAAGATATTAGATATAATTATGAAAGCCATTATGTGAATTCTACGAATTCATAGTTAAAACTACAGTCGGATCTTATACTATAATAACAATTGTGAAACTATGTAATCCCATTAACACTTGAAGTTTGAGGTAGAAGGCGCGACGCGTGCGCTATCAGTGCGGGGACCAGGACTCAAGAGCAACGCCCTGGAGCATCCTTCAGGTCCCCACTGACACGCGACCCTTAATCAAACCACGCAGTTAGTAGCCTTGCCCCTTCAACTTTAAAAACCGTTGTCTGAGGCTCCATTATATCGTGACTGAAGGAAAAATGTTCCGAGACGACGTGAATTTTTTATTATCACTCTACTAGTCTGAATGACTCTAATTCAATTGTTTAATAGTCAAAGAGATTGCTGACTTACTGAAAGATAAATGAGTTTGCGCATAAGAAAAAAAACGATTGCTTTAACTAATAACTATTTACTATATATTGACTTAAATATTTGCCTTGCCACTTGCCAGACAAGGTTTTATATCGAGTTTCCTTATCTCGTAGTGAATTTGTCTGCGTAGTTTTTCGTTAGACACCTCTTACGGTTCGGATGATTTCAGTATGTTAAATAACAGCACATAACAGAACAACACTGCAACAACTATTCTACATTATATAACATTTTATTACATTTTAGTACAATCAGTTACACTAAACGTGTATTTTAAACCGGCTAAGTATAAAAATAATTATAGGTAGGTATATTTTGGAGCATAACTTTTCTTATGATTTGCTACTAATAATATTGCAAAAAATTGTTTTTAAAGTGAACTGTTTAAAAATTGCGTACCAGTATGGTTATATAAATGTTGCTAACATAGAAAAACAAAGCTTCGTGAAGAACTTTCTCGAAAATGATAGAATAATAATACATATTTTCGTCTGCGTTTTCCTTTTTCTACACCCCCTCGCCACTTTAGGCGAAACTTGCTAGTTCTATTTGAAAACCGAATTCCAAATGACCGCGGAACCATAAAATGCAAATAATAATTGTGAAAGATTTATTTTCTATTTACGTTATTACATTAACATTTTATTCTATCTATAAACACTTATATAAAGAAAGTTTAAGTCTCGAGAACGCCTGGACCGCTTTTGGTGATTTTTATTTGCTTGGATTCCTTTTTGCCTACTTACTACATACTATCAAAGTATAATAAAGAACATTGGAATGAACCCTAGACTACGCGTACAAGCCATACTCGATACTTGATGATAACGGTATAATCATCACAAGGAATATTATGATCAGTTTTAATGGGTGGAATCGATCCTATAGCAACCTGTTTAATAATTTACTATATCTATTATTATTTGTCTTTATCTATATCTAGGTACTTTCGTCATATAATTCGAATACCTGTCGTAATATTTTTGGTTCTTTTAATAATTACGAAGTTGGTACAGCTAATTCAGATAAACACAACATTGATTCTAAGAAAAACGTAGTTTGCTGAGTCAGCTAGTTAACAACAAAATTATACGTAATTGATAGTTATATATACTGAGCCATTATTCTAGTTTGATGCCAGTTTTAATCACACAGTAGTTTAATTACAAATATTCAATTACACAGCTGCGCCAAATTTTAACAAATGAATGCAGTAAAAATCTTTCAAAAGTTTTTCATAATTACTTTACCTTATGTATGAACTTAAATGCACATTTGAAAAAATTGCATGCAATGTAACTACATATTCATTCCTGCCGTCAATTAACCCCGTTTTCCACATATTCAGGAAATTTAGTTGGTATTGGAGCTGTGTCAGAATTCCGTAAATATGTATGTATATAGGTACTATTCTGGGTAAGTAGTGGCGCGCAGTCTCAGGTCCACCGCAATTTTCACCCTTAATCGGCGACCGGCGAATCCACGCAATTATAATAGAGTAAAGAGAATTAGCTTCAAAGTTCATTTAAATAAAAGTAGTTAAAGACAATTGTATAGAACGTAGCAGACTAGACTAAGCAAGTTTTTACAGTTATCCATGGAAACCGTTTAATGTGTGCGTTCAATTACGCCAGAGTTGCTCAAAGAGTGGTGTATATGTTGCAGTCAACTATCTTAATCAGCCGTTTAATTAACTGCCTAGGCTGTTAACTAAACGGCGCCATTCAATTAATGGTCTGAATGGTGTTAACCCGTAACGTTTATTACAATATTTAATAATCTCCCTGGCTAATGCTTAGGCCATTCGTACGATAGGACAATATCCCAAAATAAGACAGAAAACTACGTACCTACATACATTCACATACACTCCCGTAAATCCTCGAAGGGGTAGGCAGAGGTGTAGCCACATGTCGCCTTTTTTCCATTCATTTACAGAAAATTAGTGATAGGTTTATTGATAAAGCTGCGCAATCCGACTTGGATAGGTTAGGTTATAATTTATATAATAGGAATTTATTAGGTTAGAACCATGAAGGCTAATGCGGGAGCTTCGCTCCGCTGCACTCCCACATTAGCCTTCGTGGTTATTTTTTTTAAACCATACAGAAATAAGTCTTTTGCCTAGCTTTTAGATTAAATGGCTATGTAAGTAATCAAACATCATCGACTCAAGGCATTTAACTAGCCGTTTCATCAAATGGCCGAACATCATTCAGGCCGTTAAATTAACGTTGCCATTTAGTAAAGAGCCTAGGTGGTCAATTAAACGGCTGATTAAGCTAGTTGCTTGCGACATACAGATCGGAAGGGGTACGCGACAAAATACATGCAATAGCTACGGTCTTTAATCGAGTTTTGACTAGAAAGACAGAAAGAAAAATCCGTGTTTTTTCATAAAGAAATGTGTTTGCTTTTACTCTTTAGGATAAATGATAACAAACTTTGCTTTTTTCTAGGATAAAAATCTATCTTTGAAAGCTTGAATTTGGGCATAGATTATAAATAAAGCAAATGAACTTTTAAAATCGACTCCATTTGCGATAAAAACAGCCAATGCCTTTATTTCGCACTACTATCATAAAGGTATAAACAGAAAAAAAGAATCGAGACCTTGTCATGAATTACATATATAAAGAAGACTGACAGAATTGCTACACTGAATGGCAACACTTACCGTGATATATTTTATTTGTTAAAACCAATCTGATGAAAAATATATCTAGCTAGCTGACCCGGCGAACTTCGTACCGTCAATATTTTTCCGCCCGCGTGGCGTCAGATCCCGTTCCCGCTGCACCCTCTACAATATTAAACATGTATTATACATATAAACCTTCCTCTTGAATCACTGTATCTATTAAAAAAACCGCATCAAAATCCGTTGCGTAGTTTTAAAGATTTAAGCATACAAAGGGATATAGGGACAGAGAAAGCGACTTTGTTTTATACTCTGTAGTGATGTGGAAAATGCAATGGGACGTGTCACACATAATTTATATAAAATGCCCAAATGTGGTTCATCAGGTGTCGATTCTCAGCTTTGCATTTAGTTGCGATTATAAATAACTGTCTGACTTTCAGGGTTTTATTAGTAAAGTAGTACATTTAACTAGTATTCACGCCAATAGTACTTCAACTAATATTTCTATTATGTATATTTCTAATTTACTTCGGTAATTTTGTGAGGGATTTTTAAAATACTTTTACTTTAACAAAATTGTTATGAAGGCTTCTTCATAATTTACTAGTTTTAAGATTTTATAAGTCTTGCATTTTTGTATTTTCATGTTGGCTTGTGTCTAATGTTGGCAACGGCTTTAACGGCTAAAATATATATTTCTATGTATTTCTGTATCTTTCTTTATAAAGATTTTGATAGATACCCAATATATTGAAAACCTCAGAATTACGTTCTGAGGTTCCAAAGTATTTGGGTCGAACCCGCGAATCTTGCACGGGACCAAGTGCAGGTTTAATTCTGAATGTTTTTAATTGACTTCTGCACAATGTAATAAAAAATAATGCAAATACCAATTTTGTATAATTCAATTTAAATTCCTAAAACGAGTCCTAGTAGTTCCAAATATCATTAACAATTTTTATCACTGTGATCTATTTGCATATTTTTATGTTCTATTAATTTTAAGATAATTTTCAAAATACTCTATGAACGTGGTACTGCACAATCGATATACATAAAATCTTAATACAACAAGTTTTAAGATTTTATGTATATCGATTGTGCAGTACCACTCGCTTCGTCTGTTGCATTCGCCTCGTCTGTGTGCATCAATCTTTAACTGCCAAGATTTAACGATCGTCTGGTTTGGTCTCCTAGACATTTAATTTAAACGAATGGCTGGAAATTCAATTTCATACGCTACTATTTTCATCATAACCACTCCATCATTCCTTTGTATAATTTATTAGGAGATTTTGCGATATTCATTACCTACTTATAATTATTTCAAATGACGGCTCAAAAAATAAGTAAATCATCAGCATTAGCGTCGTCCTTAGTTGCATCCGAGACTTTCACCTTAGACCTCAAGGTACGCTTACTCATACTGCTAAATTTGGTTCAGTTTATACGGCTTTCATCTATTCGTTACTCTGAATAGTTCACAGTATAGTTAGAAACTTAGATTTTTATAACATAAAAAACTGTGTTCAATCAAAATTTTCTTGAAATGGCGCCTAAAATATTTATTGAATTACCGAAATCTATTCTTTAAATTACTAATATTATGTTATTTAAAAGAGTATCTTGAACATAAAACGTTATAATTGATGTAATGAATTAAATACTTTATCTGACCAAATATATATACTAACTACATATTGACATTGTGATTTATATTGTGTTATTATATTGAGTTTATTATGTATGGTATATATTATACTATTTGACATTGAACTGCTATTTTATTTATTTTTGATATTTCACAATTATTGTGGTATTTTTTTAAATTGTTATTTTGAATTTCTGTTTAATTTTAATAGTTATGCCTACTGCCTATGTTCTTATTGTAATATCCTGGTCACGCGGGACCAAGTTGTAACTAATTCTATGTCATGACCATTGAATCTAGATGTATAAAGCTATCCCCGTACACCTCTCGTATTCAAACCTACAATTCCCAGCCGCGCTATCGTCTAATGACCTTCAGACCGCTTATCGTGATACGCAGTAATCCGTGATTCTATAGAAAAATGGGTTGTGAAAGACCTATTCCTTATCGTACTTTATCTACAATAGAATTCATGTATATCCCAGTCCTAGTTCCCCAACCAAAGTTCACATACTCTTATGATTGTAACTCGTATTTACTTTAACATACCTCTTAACAGATTTGTCGCTACTCCAACCTTACTTCGTAGTCAATCCACAGTTCGTCACCTTATTTATCATACTAAACTCACAATATAACATACAATTTCACTTATTTACTTAGTGGAATACGACCAGACAATCTTTTGACAACTACATTCTTAATGACGTTTGGAATTTGACAATTTTCACCGCCCTCATTCAACACTTAGCACAGAGACACCTACCACATACGTTTGCACTACACGTAAAATTAGAATCTACAAAATTAATTGTCAATCATTCAATACTTCAAATTATAATTGTTTTCGAGGATACCAACAGAGGTCGTGTTATTCAAAATAATATACACAAACAATTTATAGTTAAGATCAACTCATCGTTGAAACTTCTATAAATCTTTATTATTTCTGTAATTTAGTGTATTTCCCCCCCCCCCCCCCCCCGTGTATAAGAAATGTGGCCCCGTGCTCGCCACATTCAGTAGGACTCGCCTCTAGTACCAAACGTAGTCCTTCCTATGCCTAAGTAGGTATTTTAGAAGACAATTTTAAAGTCTCCTGCCTACTGCATCGAGGCATCCGATACACAAATCCCCAATTCTATTTTCAGAATAGCGTAACTCTAACGCAGGACTTCAGTCCTATTGCCGTAATTCCTTTAATATAAGGTATTAAGATGATAACACAGAATCATCGTTCTAAGCGTCATTTTAGGACAATTACATTAGTATCTATCGCAGTAACTTCTGCGCTGATTGTTAACGATAAGTTTAGTTAGGAAAAGCTCATTTATTAGCACAGACCTAAATAATTATAGTTAATACTAGAACCAATTCACTTCTGAATAATAATGTCTATATAGACACTTCAGAGAGAATACATTCTCACCGAACACTTGATCAAACTACAATAATTCAGCTCAGATATAGCTTTTGCTTCACCCTAGCGGATGACAAAGTTACTATAAGATAGCGATCGAGCGACCATGTGCATTCGATACAGTACATATAATAGCTGATTATGCAACAGTGATTAAAATGTCCAAACATCATTATTTGTGTGTTTGTAGCCATGGTAATCTCATGTGTAAGATCTTGCTCGTACACAAAGAACAATAGTAAAATAACTACCTCTGTAGCTAGTCTGTTTGGATACTTCCGACCCTTCAGACTTCGGTGGTCTTGCACATAATTCTGTAGTCAGAAAGGTTTCACTAGCGTGAATGTACAATATACCGTTGTGTTGTCGTTCAATAATGAACCAGCAAGGATTTATATGTAAATAATAAATATTATATCAAAGATGGTTAGGACAGATCAATCACTGTGTATTTACCTTTAACTATATCTGAATTCTGTAATGAATACACCAGTTCACTGTCTCCATTTCACTCACAATCACTCACTTCACTATTAAATCACTCGTCGTGGTGTTGCAGCATTCGCTTGTAGTTTTATTTTCACCATAATCTTAGCGTAATTATTACACATTACTGTCACTATAATCCCAGTAATTCCAACAACGTAAATCGACATGAAAATTGGCTTGCAAAAATTAGCGGGAAAACTTTCATTCTTCGGTCACAAGATGGCGGTCATTTACAAATCTGCTTTGTTGTAATTGAACCAATTGTCTATCTAATTTCCCAATCAGTTTATCATGATTTACAATAATAACAACTTAGATCACCCCTTTACAAACGCAATACTACCTACCTAATATATATATTCATATGTTTGCTATTAGTGTGTACCTACTCACCTACCTGACTAAACTAACCATGTATCAACAAACATTCAACTACGTTAAACGTGAAATGTGTAAAGCTAATCTATCTGACTAGGGCGCAGGTAGTAAGCCTGACTTTGAACTATCACTAGTACCCCCTACGAGCAAGAGACCACGGCCGAAGCCAAGGATGTGTTCTCTCACAGGACAAGGACATAAAAGTGTATATATATACATATATAAAGATAGACAGGACTGATCCGCTCTGGAGAGCGACAACCGCCTCCTCTCCAGTCACAAACCATCCTGGAAGCTCACGGATCCCTTTCAGGCAAAATCCGTGTGCTGAGCGCTTCAGACTATCCTCAGCATGCCTAGCTGAACAGAGGTCAAGAGCTTCGTTATCACCGATAGGTATCAACTCAGGGCAATCACGTCGATTGACTTCCTAAGCGGGGGAACCTAGCTAATACCTAAGGCCTCAACCGTCCCTAGCCCTACCAAAGTCCCACAAAGAATCCCTATATAAACATTTTATCTCATGTATGGCCCTGTACCGCAGACTCACAGTACAGCTGATATTCCGAATTGAACACGAGATTCAATTCTTAATCCCAGAGATAAAGGTGTCTTGTCTGACTCATACGATAAAATGTTCATTTCGCGAATTATAAACTTCAATAAAGGCGAGCTACCTAATTCCTCTTTTCACTAATTTAAACACTATATATTTACTAATTAAACTCAATTATTCACAATCAAGGTAAAAAAAATCTTCACGACTTTAAATGTAAAATTCTCAAAATTCCCGCCAAAGTACAATGTACAGAATACCTTTCGCGAATCGACCAACCCCGAAGCCAGCTCAAAGAAAAAGTGTCCTTGAATTCCCACTCAAAATCCTACTTTCGCCGAATTAGGGCTCCAATAGTGTCCTCCACCAATCAGAAGCTTTTATTTTCCCGCCAAAAGTCACAATTTCTGAATAATTGACAACAGCGCTAGGTTTTCTATGGCGCCTGCGTTATAATTATGAACTAACTTAAATCTTCCGTGAACCAGTGGCCCTTTTTTAAATATTTATAAACTATTTACATACTTACACTCATTGATTCTAACTGTCAATATTTTCATAATAATATAAGATTAATTTTATGTTTAATAAACATCCATATAATACTCAATAATAGATATAGAAAATTATTCAATAATCATTTGACCTTTAAACAATAATAACCAATCAGAGCCACTTCCTGCATTTTCCATAGCTCTGAGGCACACAGATAATAAATAGTATTTATAATCTCTTTTCAACAGTACTTTATTGCTTTAAATATTATAATTATTGTTCCTTGTAAATAATTAATAAGTTTTAACTTTATCTGTTTATTCTTTTCCTTATTAATTTTATTATAAACAATACACAAAACTATTATAATATTATTCTTGTGTAAATATCCATAGACTATTTTTCTTAAATTCTTTCAATCATAGTCCCATCTATAGGTACTGTATATATTAAACTACATTTTAAATTTATTTGTTCACAAAACAAATTTACTTGCCCTTTGCAATTTAACAGAATAATTTCTTTATGAATCAATTTTTTTCTTTGACCACATACCATAGTGTATATTTATTCATCATTTTATTTACGTATAAAAATTCCTTACTTAATCAACTAGATGGCGTTTTACGACATTGAATTATTTTCGTTTTATAAAAAACCAAGTGATATTCAATTTACTTGTAGAAATTCTTACTTAATTACTAGATGGCGTTTTACGACATTGAATTATTTTATTTATTTATGTTTTCTTGTTTTATAAGAACCTCGAAACGGTGTTTCAGTCCGTTACATCATGTTGCATGCCGAAATTGGTAGGATATGTACTTCTTTAACATGACACAACATCTTAGGTATATAATTAATATGTGTCATGTTCAGCAATAAAATGATTTGATGTGATTAGAAATTAAATAAAAAATACGATTATCGTCGAACCAACAGAGCCTATACATGAGCTTCGTTCATCAGTAAGTAGGACCGACGTTGGCGGTCCGTGCCAACAACATCTTTCCAGTCTTTCCACTGGCTATGGTCCTGGCATACATCTCTTATAATTTTATTTTTTCATACAAATAGGTACGATCCTCAATTAGTGAGTAAGTAATATGGTTCACTATTGATTGACAAGGGAACATCCAAAAATTCCGCAATATTTAATTCCGAATTTCAATATTCCGATTTTCAAAATTCCAAATATTTATAATTCCTAAGAAACAAAATCTCGACATTTCAAAAACACGATAGTTATTTTTCCAAAAGTCATAAATACGAATGTTCACTTTGCCGAATTTCATTTATACGAATAATTAAAAACCCGTATTATTGTAGCCCGTAAAACATCATTCCTATTTTCAAATTTCCTAAAGTCATTGCTCATAATGAAAATTAGTATCAAAAATAGATAATAGTTTGATTTGCCACGTAATCAATGGATTTTTAAATTAAATATTAAACTACTTGACCGTCACCGGAAGCTTTACTATTGAGAGTGCGTATCCATTTCCGTCGATTTCCTACCAGTTTTAGTACTTTTATTGACTTGCGCAGTGGCGACACCTGGCGGGACGGCCGACCTTTTGGTTTCCATAGATGTGTCGGGCGATTTTATTTCATTGGCGTTTCGTATTCCGTCGAAGTAACATCGTCTTAGTTGGAGCTACGCTCGTCAACTAAACGATATTAATCATTTCAAATAATTACCCTCAAGTAAGTGAATATTAATATTAACTTTAAAAATTGTTTCAAATTTCAAACAGTTTTGTGTGGGAAGGAAGGAGGTACGAAAAAGAAACCGTAAAGTATTATCAGGTTACCCTCCTTAATTATAATTTTACAATAAAATTGTATGTGATTAAAAATTTAACGGATTTTTCCGTTCGAATCACTACATTGTGTATAAATTACCAGTTTAAATAGTACTTAGTGTGGTTTTCAGCTAACGCTAATAGCGTTTCATTGGAAATAATTACTGTTGTTAGATTTTAATAAGATTATTTTACAGATATGAATAATGAAATTATTTCAAATACGGAACCCCAGGCTGTGGCTGGGCCTAGTAGAAAAAGGACTAGAAGCAGTTCTAGCAGCAGTACTACAAGTAGCAGTTCGTCAGGTTCGAGTTCATCTTGTTCAAAAAAAAGAGGCAAGAAATCGCGTCATTCTCGCCGCAAGAAAGGTAAACGCGCCCGAAACTCCAACCGGATGGATAAACTTTTTAAGGAGGTAAGTGAACTGCGTAATCTTTTTATGAATCAGAATGTGAATAGCCAAGATGCAGTATCAATTTGTTCGGCCGTCAGTGGGGAATTATATGCAAACCCTGACATTTGCGAACAGTCTTTTAATGAGCAGTCTCAAATTTTTAGTCCAGAATTTACTTTTAATATTGAGACTAAATTAAAGGAACCCGCGGTTCCAAAAACGTCTGAACCTTATATAAAGATGTTACTCGATGTACAACGGTTGGGTACTTCAGCTTGGTCTGAGGTAAGATACGCCGATACACAAAAATTATACAATCATACGCCGGGATTCGTAGAATTAGAAACTAATGACGAAATTAAAACGTATGATACATTACGTCATCTTGTATATGCCGATAAAACATTTGCAGCATTAACATATTGCATTCTAAAACAAAAAGAATCATTACAGGATAGTATCCGTAATCTTCTTTGTTGGGCTAAAGATACAAATGTAAATTTAGACAATTTTAGTGATAAGGTGGTGGAGTTGTTTCAAAAGGGCGATTATAACAAAATATCTTCCGATTTATTGCAAATGGTTTGCGGCCATAGAGCCGAATGTATAGAAATGCGCCGTGAGGCTATCACAAGCAAAATTAAAGAGCCTTTAGTAAAAACTGCGCTCAACAAAATACCACCATCTTCTGGTTATATTTTTGAGCCTGTCGCCTTCACAAACACGTTGGAAAAGGCAGGCGGGGTGCGCAAGGCCTTCTGGCCCATTAAAGCCGAAAATGTTACTGAAATAAAACTCAGAACATCTAACCGCCGCTTCTCGCGGGAGCAAGGCGTTCAACGAACATCGGGTCCATCGCGTGGAACTCACTACAATTCTCAAGAACCAGGTGTACCTGTGCACCTGCGCACTAAAAATAACCCACCCTCGCGGGGTGGATATTACTTGAATACTAGTAATGATCACAATTATAGACGATCATTTCACAACCGAGGCTCGCGGCCCGACCGTGGATGCAACCGAGGGCGCTCAAACTCTCAAAGAGGCTCTAAAGGTTACCAAACAGATAAGAGGCATAAACAATGACTCGTATCAATTCCAGGCAGGTCAGTTAACTTACTTTCAGTCCCAATGGAAGGAAATGGGAGCTCCCAATATAATAATGAAACTGATTCAAGGATATTACATACCATTCATCAAAAAACCTCCTCTTGCTTTGCCAGACTTAATCAAAAATCCGTTTCAAACCCCAGTGTCAAACGAAATGTCTGTCATTATAGACAAAATGAAAAAACAGGGCATTCTAACAGTGGTACAACGGTCACCAAGTTTCATTTCCCCTCTATTTCTAGTACCAAAGCCCGACGGATCTGCGCGTCCCATATTCAATCTCAAAACCCTGAACAGTTATGTAAAAACCGAACCATTTCATTTAATAAACATGTATCGCATACCAAACTTCCTACAACCTCGGGACTGGCTATGCAAAGTGGACCTTTCACAAGCATATTTTCATTGAAAAATAGCAAAGTCGCACAGATGCTTCCTGCGTCTCATATACACACAAGAACTGCTAGAAATGACCTGCCTGCCATTCGGATTGAGCACAGCACCCAAAACTTTCTCTATACTGACAAATTGGGTAGCTCAAATGCTACGAGAACGGTGGAATTTAAGAATCGTAGTGTATTTGGACGATTATTTAATAGTTCACCAAAATCCAGTCGTACTTCGAGACCAGACCAAACTCACAGTAGAAATACTACAGAAATTAGGGTGGCAAATAAATTTCGACAAGTCGGTTCTCGTGCCCCAGAAAAATATACATTATTTAGGAATAGTGTGGAACCCTTGGGACAATACGAAATCCCTACCGAAAGAAAAAGTCTCCCTAATAATCAAAAAGACAATGGATGTTCTCGAACGACAGAAAATAACTCGAAAAGAGTTACAAAAAAAAAATAATAGGGCTATTAAACTTTGCAAGCTTTGTCATTCCGCGAGGTCGATTAAATCATCGGCAACTAATGAGGTTCATGGGTTCGCTGCCAGTTCTATCAACGAAATTATTCCAGTTACCTCAAAATGTTTGCAACGAATTAACTTGGTGGGTGCAAAATTGTCAGACATCGACACCGCTACACTACCCCCCACCGGTGCACTTTCTGACAACAGATGCATCGGATCAGGCTTGGGGAGCACAACTCGACAATGTAGCCTTATCAGGCGCATGGTCCCTAGAGGAACGAACACTACATTGCAATCAAAAGGAGTTGTTAGCGATATTACATGCCCTCCAAAGCCAGGCACATATACTCCGCAACAGCTCGATCCTTATACAATGCGACAACAGAACAGCTGTCACTTATCTTCGGAAGGAAGGAGGTACGAAATCTCTGCCCTTGGTACAAATCACATACCAAATACTACATTTACTGGATCAACATCAAATACACTTCAGCATACACCATATCACAGGCAAATACAACAATCATGCCGATCATTTATCACGCTTTCGCAAAACCCCAGAATGGCACTTGCGACCAGCCAGTGTGAAAATGGTGTTTGCAAAATGGGGCACTCCGATGATAGACCTGTTTGCTTCCGACACAGCACATGTCGTCTACAACTATGTATCTCGAGACCTAAAAGACCACCAAGCACTATTTCACGACGCCTTCAGTGTCCCATGGAACTATCCCCTCGCGTGGGTATTCCCACCGCCCTTCCTCATACCGAAAGTATTAACACACCTAAATCAGTCGACAGGCATATTTCTAATAGTAGTCCCTCGGTGGAAGAAAGTGTTTTGGCGTGCAGACCTCAAAGCCCGATCACTCACAGCGCCATTAACTCTGAAAAATCTGCAAAAACATCTAGTCGACACCTCGACAGGATTACCTCCACCACAAGTGGAGAATCTTGTCCTAGAGGTCTGGAAATGTGGGGGTGGTCTAAAGCGATAGAAACATGGAACACTGAACAACAATCTCTACTTAGAAGTTCGTGGCGAAAATCTACCTTAAGAACTTATGAGGTGGCTTGGAAACGTTGGGTATCTTGGTCCAAATCTCAAAAAGTTGATACAAAAAATCCCACAGGTTCAGAATTGGCGAGGTTTCTGTCAGATTTATGTTTAATTCATAATTTATCCTACAACACCATTCTGGTACATAAATCTGTGGTTTCTACTCTGTGTAATCCTGAAACATCAAGTCTATTAAGTTCGCATGTTCTTGTAAAACATATATTAAAATCCATCGCCTTGAAAAAGCCATATGCACCCAAGCCACATATTTGGGATGTTAATAAATTAACTACATACTTAGCTAATTATAACATAGACTTAGATAATACCTTTCAAATATTACGCCACGCTGCCATTTTGCTTCTTCTATGTTCCGGAAGAAGAATACATGATCTCACATTACTACATATAGATAGTAATCATTGTATAAAATCGGCCGATAGTATAATATTTTGGCCCCATTTTGGTTCCAAAACAGATGACAGTGATCACAGGCAGTCTGGCTGGAAATTACTCCCTAACACATGTAACCTAGATCCTATATTCTGGATAGAGGACTATAACATTGTTAAATCAAAGACGTATTACTGCAAAATCTTTCAACTTATTTATTACAGTTAGAGGAGTACCGAAACCCGCTTCTCGTACAGTGATTGCGAATTGGATAAAAACTTTATTCAAGGAAGCTGGTATTGAAGCCCCCGCTGGTAGCACTCGATCAGCTGTAGCATCCAAAAGTTGGTCGATGAACCATCCGCTTGAAGACATTTTATCTAGAGGAAACTGGCGGTCAGCAAATACATTCCAGAAGTTTTATAGACGAGAAGTACTACAAACTCAAGATTGTGATTCAAATGTCGCACAGTTATTTGTGCTTATAAATTAATGCTGATTGTATATTAATAAATAAATGAATAAAGGTGCTTATGTTCTACATTTCACTATTATGCAACAGAAATATATTTAATTAAAATATTACAATAGTATTTTTAATGTATTTTACCACATCACATTGGCGTTTAAAGTAGCGACACCAGGCGATAACAAACAAACTCTCAATAGTAAAGCTTCCGGTGACGGTCAAGTAGTTTAATAGCAGCGTTTTACCTGAAATAAAACGCATATTAAAATACTTACCTCACCGGAAGCTTTAATTTTTACCTCTGCCTGGTGAAAATATTGAGCCAATGAAATAAAATCGCCCGACACATCTATGGAAACCAAAAGGTCGGCCGTCCCGCCAGGTGTCGCCACTGCGCAAGTCAATAAAAGTACTAAAACTGGTAGGAAATCGACGGAAATGGATACGCACTCTCAATAGTAAAGCTTCCGGTGAGGTAAGTATTTTAATATGCGTTTTATTTCAGGTAAAACGCTGCTAATTAATAACTCTCCTAATACTTCATATAGCAATTGAGCTAAAGGCGACTCGCTGTGTTTCTGTCACCGCCAACTAGCTTAATCAGCCGTTCAATTAACTGCCTAGGCTGTTAATTAAACGGCGCCATTCAATGAACGGCGGGAATGATTATTCAGCCACAATGTTTATTATAATATTTAATAACCTGGCTGGCTAATGCTTAGGGCATTTGTAAGATGGGGCGCACCACCTCGAATTAAGACAGAAAATTACATACAAATATAATTATACTCACGCCTGTAAATACCTGAGGTGGTAGGGAAAGGTATATTCACAGAAATTTAGTGATAGGTTTATTGAGAAAGCTGTTCAATCCGACTTGGATAGGTTAGGTTAGAAGGCTAATGCGGGAGCAGAGCGCCCGCATTAAGCCTTCGTGGTTTAAGTTCGGTGGTTTAAGTTCGGTGATTTAAGTTTCGTTGTAAGTTATTTTTCTAACTGTTTCATTAAACGTCATCGATCCAAGCTATTTGCCTAGCCCATTAATTAAATGGCTGAACACCATTCAGGCTGCTAATTAAATGACGCCGTTCAGTAAAAAGCCTAGGCAGTTAATTGAACGGCTGATTAAGCTAGTTGGCTGCGACATTTCTACTTCCGTGGTACTTGTCTGTCATTCAATTTTAAGGTTTTTGTCGTGTACCCCGAGAATAGCAACAATCCTTTTTCAAAACAACACACAAGTTTTCAAGGCGTTTGGTTGTCGGGTTTGTGTTGTTTGGGAATTATGAAAATCGGAATTCGTGTTTATGATATTTCGAATTATTATTCATTCGGAATTGTATTGGTTCGGTATCGTGAAATTCGAAATTTTGAAACATTCGTAGTTTTGAACATTAGGAATTTTGAAATTCGGGTTTTCAATAAATATGATTTAAGATACATCGGATTTGTGGTTTTCGGTATTCGAATCATTCGGAATTACGAAATTCGTGATTGTGACTTTCGGAATAAAGATTTTCGTATTCAATCCGTTTGACAAAAAACGTATTGACAAATTATCATTTTACAAACAACATTTGAAAAAACGAATCATTTGACAAGCTTTCATTTTGCAAACATATTACTTCAAAAAAAAATTATTAATAAAGGTTTTGCTAATGTATCACATAGAAAATATTTCAATTGTTCAAATTTTATTTTTAAATTGTTTATAACCACCGCGGGCTTTATAACCACCTGCTTCTCAACTTGTGGGCCGCCTCACCCCTCCTCGCCTGTCCGGGCTTAAATAACACTCTAGAGGTTGGCCAAACAAGACCACGTGAAGTCGGATTTGCATTTCTGTCACTAACTTTTGACTATTGCAGACAATAATTGAAAGGTAAAACTTGTTTTGCCAACTATATAACATGTTTAAAAAATAATCAATTTATGAAATGATGTTCCAAATAAGTCTTTTGGCTAATGAGTAGTTTATTAAACAATAGTTTGTAAAACGATAAGTTTATCAAGTATAATTTTGACAAACGTACCTTAATTGTTGTAGTTACAGCAAAATGTTCTTAGGAACACCTTCCCTAACTTTCTGAGATATTTTGAACGGCATTCATAGATTTTGGAAAAATAGTCCAGTCAGCAAGAAAAAGCTGATAATCATTATTGTAGATACCATACGATCTTATTTTAAGTAAGGATCAGACGACTCTTAGGGACAATTTTAGCTTTGTACACTAGGAAAAACAGAAATCGACAAAAACTTTCCACATACATTTCAGCAAGAGTATTAAAATTTTGCAATGGTCAAAATAAATTATATAATAAATTTAGAATTTGATGCCAATATCTGTATGATATTCTTAGTGTGAGCTAAAAAATTTCGTGTTAGTTATAATCAAAGAAAAAGTATGAAAGTAAAGTATTTAAGTAAATATGTTTATCCACATTCTAGATTCCATAACTTAACATGGATCTAGAAAGCGTTGTGTAGAATATTGTAAAATATTTATTTATATAAGAATTCTTGGTTAAATATCTTCTATTCTTAAAAATTACTAGCAGAAGTATATTTTGTCAATAATCGAAATGCGGAGCTCCCGCATTTTGATTATACTTTAGAGTGGTTGACACATCTGCAATGACTTACTGTCCCATTTCAAAAATACACACTGTAGAGCAATGTAGTTTCACTATTATATACCGTCCGTGTGAACCCGATACGAAGGTTATTTTAATTTTAATATAAACCAAATTAATTAGGAAACTTGAGTACCCACTAATACCCAACAAAAACAAACCCAAAATATAATATTATACACAAATTAATTAATCTGATCCACCTGTAAAAATCCAAAAGCATATTTTGTTTGGGTTTTATAAATGGGCCTTGAATAAATTCAGCCTGTTTTGGTATAAAATGTTGTTGTCAATCGTGTGATGCGCCGTGATGATTCGCTCACCCCTAATGGACATACACTCAATTAGGTTTTACTGTCGCACCGCCGTTCAATTTAACACATAACACCACCCGCACTGGAGCAGGTACCTATTTATTTTTATTGACAACAACAAAAAATAACAAACTTTTATACAAGCCAACATTTGTACAATAAACCTTAGGTTTTTAATATTCTATCACGGGTTACATTTCGTTAAGCAAACTTGAACATTTTATTTTTATTGGGTTTATGTAGCTCGAGTGTCGAGAAATCGTTTAATTTTTGTTAAATCGACAAGAATGTTCAAAAAATATTGAATTTTAACATTTTGTTTTGATGGTCTATTATATTAAAGTGAACTTTTTCGACTGTGTTGAAAATTGAAATGTGAAAAGTGAGCTGTCTTAAAAAGGTAAAACCCAGATTTCTACTACAGCTACTATTTGTCCATCACTGGACTACAATAGTACTATAGTTAATACAATACTTCTATAGTTTGCAATTATTGATCCTTCGGCAAACCTGTCCCTCTAGACAAGTGGCAATTCGTTGCCCGGCGTTTAATGGAATAAAATGACGAATGTATGGGATTTGACATATCTGATATGCGTTAACGACTGTCATATACGTCAAATCCCATACATTTGTCATTCTATTTCACCAAAAGTCGGTCAACAAATTGTCATTTGTCTAGCGAGGCTGAACAGCGTACTACAATATTAGTTTGCATATTCTACAAGCACTCGGCCTATCTGATTGAAAGCATTTACCGTGACCTATGGACGTATACAACATAACGTATAGCCGATACACTCGTGCTGCTGATTCTGAAGAAATTTTGTAATGCCCTATTTGAAGAAGGCCAGATTGGGTAGTTTAAGCCCTCAAAAATTCAACAACTGGTCTAACTGCAATGCTTCCATATCGCCTTTGGGTTGTGGAGGTCGCTTCACTACGCTTCACTAGACTGGTAAAGCAGACCCCAGACTTCAAGCTGAAAGCTTCAAATGTAACTGGGATTATCGATAGGAGGAAGATGATGATGATTCATAAAAATCACTAACAAATAGAGAACTTCCTTTCCAACAGTTGGTTAAAAAGAACAGCAATAAATTCGGTCACACTGGCCATAACAAATATTTTTCTTTCTCGTCATACCCGCTGTCATTCTATTTATTTCCGTAGACACACAAAATGTCAGCAAATACATTGTTACTCACGGCACGTAAACATTAGGGCTATTCTTTTTTATTTACCTGCCACGTCATATAACATTAGCGTTAATAAAAATAAGTGCGCACTTAAATTTAGATGCAGTTCATAAAGTATTCAATAGGTGTTATATAAAACGTTGGGGGCTAAGGCTCACAGAAAAAGTAGTTACTTATAGTAGTGTGTGTACCTATGTGGGTGATTTTTAGCTCTTCTTTCATGTCCACAGATAAAGCGATATATCACCCACTTGCTTTCATCGTGATGTCCACATTGCACCTACATGTTCCTTCGTTACATCAGCGCAACGTCCCCATTCTTTGACTAAGTCTATGTCAGGTATATAAGGGGAATTCTTCAGTGGTTGGGTGATCATTAAGAAACCGTGCTAATTCAAAATTTAGTTTTATGGTATAGTAAATATGATAAAAGTTCATTTTAACAAAAGTTGAAATTTTATCTTTACCTGTATGAAACGAAATTGTGTTAGAAATGAAAACAATAGGTACCGGTATCTCAAACTTTACTCAAAGCAAAGTTGAAATATTACCCATTAAATTCATCGTTTCTACCCTCGATTAATTCAAGCGACTATCCTACATTCATTACTGTATGTGGGCCCTTATACTCATTCCTAATGTACTTACCTATTTGATCGTTGAACTTTGCTAATAAACGTTAGAACAATCATTTGAACTGAGCTCAGCGGTCGGTATTACATGAGAGTGAATAGTTTCAAGTTGCCACTCGTCGCCAGAAGTATTTGACTAGATATGTGATTATTGCCGCACTTTACCTGCGTTGGAAAACTACCCTTATCTCGTATTTTCAATAGATGTTTCTTCATTCTGGTTGAACAGTTATTGGATATTGAACAAAATAATGAAGGTTGTACGCTATTGTGTTGTTATTTAGGTACCTACCTGCGTACTATTCATCTATCTATAGCTACATGCACCTAGATAACACAGATAACAATTGTCGCAATTTCATTATTTTAACTTCGAATTTGGAATAAAGTGAAGCCTATAATAATATCTAATATCTAATTATAATATCGGTAGCTTAGTGGTTAAGGAGGCGGCCTTACGATCGAGAGGTCCCGGGTTCGATTCCTGGCCATTACACTACCGACGTGAACCCACTCCGAGCACAAGCAATTAAGCTTAGTTGGAGGGGTTAGAGGGAATATTAGTAATTTTGATAATTTCGGTTGCTAATATTCTATAAAAAAAAAACTAAACGTTAGGCACTCGTATTAATTTTGTCACATATCAACATTGTCAATAAATACCATAACATTTGTTCATAATTTATAGTATTTCAGAACCTATCTTGTAGTAACCCAAAAATTAGGCTTAGCTGACACTGACATTGAACTCTTTAAGGGTTATTAACAATATTAGCAAACTTATAACGACATAATCTAGACTTTCTGATCAGCGATTATTCGTATAGTTTTCTAAGCCAGTACCTACTTATTCTTAAAGCGGAAGGAAGTAAATTTTTCATAAGAGTGAAATTCGGACTCTAAGTTATTATATTCAAAAACTATGGTTAATGGAATGTTGGCTTTCTCTTTTAGGAATTTCACGTTTCGTTACTCATCTGCCTACCCTTGTCGCAATTATTTGGGGTCGGCGCAACATGTCAGTCTCTTCCACACATTCATGTCAGATGTTTCTCCTCCGTCGCTCCTTTCCCCTCTTTCACACAATCCATCCACGTTTTAACATGATATATTTTTTATAAAAAAAAACATGGTAGTAAAGTTATACAAAGTACTAATTTCCAAATTAAGCATTATTGGCTAAAATTTTAACTAAAACCATGTTGGTCAGAAATTGCTCCAATCAAAAGTGCTAATTACAATTGAACCGCATTAAATGTCAACAGCTATTAAATCCTCTACACGTGTTTAGTTCTAATTATGTCATGACACGAATTCATAACATGGCTTTCAAATTGTAATAAAGTCGAGAATCATAAACGTTAACGACTGTGTCATTTAACTTCGATTAAAAGAAAAGTCATAAAAAAGGGCCATTGTGAGTTGCTGAATTTTTACAATTTTTGCTAACATATTTTAGACGGTGAGTTAAAAGCAACCGACATTCGTGATACGCATCTAATACCTGATAGTGAAATTATATTCATATCATAGTCACGGGTTGAAAGTAATAATTAAAAACCTTTATCTTTAGTTCAGTAGTTATGTCTCACTTTTCAGGCAGGGATATAAAGTTATTCATATATTTTAACTTCTGTAACTTACTTAAATGTTAACCAGCAAGTGGCGTGGCGGTAGTGAACGCGGCAACTACGCAGGAGGCGCGGGTTCGATCCCCGCTCAGTGCAAATATTTGTATGCATGAATATATATATTTGCATTGGTTTGGGTGTTTCTATGTATAATATGTATGTATTTACAAAAAAAAAGTATCTAAGTATGTTTATCCGCATTCTAGATTCCATAATACAAGCTAGTTAAGCTATGTTTACCATGGGTCTAGCGATGTGTGAAATGTTATGGATTTTTTTTATTGTTAATATGTTTATCTTAATACAAATTATATCTAACAATCTCGAATACCAATAATTTACATCGTAGATTTTAAATCCCCGGTCTAAAAAGTAAAAACAGGTTAGAATACTTAATTATTCATTCCTTCGTAAGTGAGTTTAGTAGGACAACGTTTCCCAATCTGCACCGTAACAGATTTATGTTTAGATAGCTTCCCACCTCTTACTAAAACATTTTTTTTCATATTTTATTTTCATTTTCAAACTGACCGGTTTCACGGCATTATCAAAGACGAAACCGGTCAGGTCGAAAATAAAAATAAAGTGTGGAAAAGTACAAGTAACTTTATTATTCAATATGTGTAGTATTTTCCACCAACTGCCATCAATCTCCAGTATAAACAGTTGTTTGGTAGTTACCAGGATTCGGGACCCAAGCCATCCTTCATCTGCAAGCCCAGACATCTGTTCGTTATGAACGAGGCTCTAGTGCATATATTCCTCTCAGAGTTTGGAGAAATTGTCAGATGGCAGTCACTCCCATAAATTAACTAAGTACATACATACATGTATACATATAATCACGCCTTTATCCCCGGAGGGTTAGGCAGAGGTGATCTGAGGCTGAGTCTGGACTGTATATATCTGTCTGATATTAAACAGCCCTATCCCTTAGTCGCCTTGTACGACACCGCAGGGAAAAGATGGGGAGGCCCAAATTCTACTCTGCCGGGAACCACGCAGCATTAACTAAGTTATAGGGAGAAATAGCAGAGTGGACCTTGAACTAGAAATTCTTGCACTTTGGAGTGCAAGGATGCAACACGAATTGATGCCCCAAGTAGAAAAATTAAACTTATAAAAAATTAAAAGATTTTAACACATTTCGTTAATTCAAACAATTTCTTGTCTTAACTAAAATTTGGAGTAACACTTGTCGCAAGTCCTGAACGATGTGATTATAGCTCTTGTAATAGCATGAATAAGTTGTTCTCTTAAATAACAAAGGTACATACATATCTCTGCTTGGTAGGTAACATAAGCGTTAACACCCTTGCTGACTTAATCACATAATGTTAAACCATTAGTTGAACCCAATGTCGAACTATATGTTTGTTGGTGTGTTAAACGACTAAATTGTGGAGAGCATGAACATTAAGTATTTGCCAATGTGGTTATAATTTACCTCCACAATTGTCATTACTTGTACAGGCTTGTTCTTGTTAAATTGACTATCGAAAAATGAGTCCAAACTAAATTGAAAATTATATTTCATGGGTGTGCTTAATTATGCAAGATTAACAGGGATCAATATTAATGAGCTGATTATCGTAGTAATAAAATAAAATATTAAAAGTTTGGTTACAAGGGCTTATAAGTCATAACAAAATTCTAATTCTAATTACGTAGAAAAAGTTTATCTAATGAATACACAGCTTATTCTAATCTTAATATATATAAATCTCGTGTCACAATGTTTGTCCTCAATGGACTCCTAAACCACTTAACCGATTATAATAAAATTCGCACACCATGTGCAGTTCGATCCAACATGAAAGATAGGATAGTTACATCCACGCAGACAGTAAAGATATATATCATAGTTTAGTGCCTTGGGAAATGGGTAGGACTCTGGTGTGGGACGCAACTTGCGTCGACACCATTGCCCCTACCCATTTACCTGGCACGGCTGGCTGTTCTGGTGCTGCTGCAGCTTCTGCAGAGGCTCATTGGAGATTATGAATTTGTGCCGTTTGGAGTCGAAACGTTTGGGCCTTGGGGTCCGAGCGCCCGCAATCTCTTCAGGGAGATTGCGAAGCGTATGGTCGACGCTTCTCGTGACCAGAAGGCTGGCCTCTTTTTAGGTCAGAGAATAAGCATTGCTATACAACGTGGCAATGCTGCAAGGTCTTCTGGGAACACTTCCACAAGAGGCATGTGATGCGGATGAATTCGACGACGCATTTTATCTATTAGTTTTCTTTTTTAGTATTGTGTAATTATTTAGAAATGTAGTTTTAAAACCATTGTTATGTTAATTAATAAAAAATAAACTTTTCAAGTTTAATAAGTATATACAAAACAAGAAACAATTCAAAGAAGAAATTCCAAATTAATCGCTTTATGTGAAAACAACGTAATGTAACAAGAAATACAAAATTTCACTAGTTATATATAGGAACTAAAAAACCTAATTCTGACTGAAGAGAACGGGTAAATAGAATATAAACTCGAAACCAATGGCCTGAGAATGGGGTGGTGGTTTGAATATACCCACTCATTTAGGATTTTTATGACGTACCCAAATCGGACTAAAAATTCTACCAAACTGGCTATTTAGGTTAACCTTTAGCGCAGTCTAGCTTCTAACACCGTAAATAGGTGCACACTCATAAATTTTGAAGCACTATTAGGGATTTCAAAGCTATAATCTCTCGCTATATCAAGTGGTAGGTAAAGCGTTCTGTACAATTTAATGTCGAGCTATTGTGATGCTGCGTTGTCGCGTCATGTCTGTGTGCATATTCTGACGACTGAATACCGGATACAACCAGAAATAATATATGTATAGGTATATATGTGACAACAGCATGCACTATTTTATTTCAACGAATGGAGTGAGACTATTGTTCCCTGTGTGATTGTGTGTCTCTCACGCTAATAAAAATATGTTGTTGCCGCCCTACTGAGATATTAGAATCTATTCGTGATTGTAGCTAGCAGCCTCTATGTCTTTTTATTTATTTTATGCTTTAACTTTGTTCCTTGCTTTAATTAGGATCAGTTCATTTTCCGAGGAGGGCCAGACCGAGAGGAATGGGAAAAAAAGGGTCAGTTCATTGAGTCAATAACATCATTGGTTTTTGTTTCCAAGTTTTTGTAACGTACGATTTAATATAAAAATTAATGTAATACATAAAATATGTTTGTCTTCTTCATCCTAGCTTTAATCTCAGTCGCATTCGAACCTTTATAGGTTGGAGTCTAGGGTCCGCTTTTACCAGTCTAACTGCGGATTTGGCAAAACTTCGCTATTAAATATGTTTGTATTCTAGTACTCAAAACACAAGCTCGTAAAGATATCCTTACTTTATTCTCAGAATAGCGCTGTGTAGAATATCCTACAATATTTAATTTAATTTAATTTGATAACATACAAAAAAGAATATTCATTTTATATTTTGTGATCATTTTCCTAATTTAGAATTCCAAGTTCGCTTGAGAAAAAAAACATCTAAATATATTTATTTGCATTTATGAAATATAAATATAATATATATATCCTATTACACGCTATGCTTGGCTTGGATATAAATAGCGCTGTAAATTTATATGAAATTATTATTTTAACATGTACCTAGTATATAAGTATAAAGTGGCAGCTGGTGTGTTGACTACTTGAACCACTAAGTATAGTAAGGTTTTGTCTTATAAGTTACTTTACAAGCCCTCTTATCATTTCTCAAACCCGGCCGTGTAATGAGTTCTGTTGCCACCTGGGACACAAAGTTGCAGAATCATTCAGGTAATGTAAAAGTTTTTTGAATTGAATAAAAAAAGAAAATACTCATTCATTTAATAATAATTGTCCCTATTTATCCTAGTACTATGATGAATATTCAGTCTGGCTTACTAATTGTATAATATCACATATAACAATTATGTTAATCACATACAATGGTTGTTCTATTCTAAGTTATCTCAATATTATCACGATGTCATAATTATATCAGGTTATATAACGAGCTTGGTTTTAATAAGTGAAAATGTGATTCAAAATTGACTACTAAATTTTATTCTCTATTACCACAGGTAATTAAGGTATTAATACTGTTAAATTAATTTGAGAACATCCATATTACTGTTTTTCTTAATTCACATAGGAGATGTTTGAATTAAGTGAAACGCAAAATAATGGAAATAATGGCAATCCACACTAATATTATAAATGGGAAAGTGTGTTTGTGTGTCTGTTTGTCCGTCTTTCACGCCGAAACCAATGACCCGATTTTGATAAAATTTGGTATAGGTAGTGGTTGATTAGACCTTGAGAAAGGCCATAGGCTATGTTTGATCGCGATAACCGACATTCACGCGGGCGGAGCCTATGTTAAGCGAGTTAATACGGCCGTTTTCTCGTGGTCCCAGGATTTTGTCCCATTAATGGGACCACGAGAGAGAACTGTTTCTCGTAGTCCTATTATTTACGCATTGAGGCCAGGGTTCCGTTTCGAATTCGCGTTTCAAGAATTTATTTTCTTATAATTAAATTTTTACATGTAATTCAAGAATTCAAGACGCTTTGACTATAGGTATTAGAGCTGAAGTCAGATTTTAAAATTAAGTGTCAGTTTCGATAAGGTAACAAAGCAAGGTAAGGTAGCTGAGCAGCCCCTCTAGACAAGTGGCAATTTCGCTGGCTTGATGGAATAGAATGACGCATGTATGGGATTTAACATATATGACATTTTTTTTCTTTTTTGTTTAAAAGAATATTAGCAACCAAAATTATCGTAATTACTAATATTCCCTTTAACCCCTCCAACTAAGCTAAATTGCTTGTGCTAGAAGTGGGTTCACGTCGGTAGTGTAATGGCCAGGATTCGAACCCGGGACCTCTCAATCTGCATGCGTTAACGACTGTTGCAGTACTTAAATAGAATGATAATGAATCCGCTACGTAAGAAGCTATATTAGTATTTCGACACATAACATGAAATCTTATTAAAGATGAGCACTCAGCTCTGTCAGTCATTGTTACTATAGACGTTGGCCTACCCCGAAAGCTACGATACAATGCAGCTAGTACGCTATTAAAGATACATTCAGATGATAATCAGGATCGAAGGCTAACGTTCACGCCGTTAGCACAGATCCATTATCGTGGGTAGGTGTATGAAATGAACGAGATTTCATATGCAAAATAACCAACGGTGGGGTTAATAATCTGCTATATGGTGTATGCTACTATTCATGCTACTAATGTGGGGCTCATTGCTAAGTGGTACCTGAATTGATTAGCAACTAAGCAATACAATACTGGTCAGTTTTAGGATGGGTGATCATTCTTAATATATTGACACCCTGCATCGAGGAGCGGGCGCTCAGTCCCAACTCTAATACGAACCACGAACATCACTGTGGGATACTAAACAGCGAAGCACGACACTTATGAATATTTTTATCTACTATAATCTAATTAGGTTGGTACCTATTTAAAGTTTAATCTAAACTTCTTAGAGTAGTCTGGAGTTTAACACTATTTTGTTCCAATTAATTGATTGTATTTTAACTAGTAGAAATCTAATTATAATGTGCAATTACTCATACAATCTATGCTACATTGAACAGATCTGTTGAAAGGTGTCGGCATTCATGATACAGGGTTCACCTAGTACAAATGCCTGAGCACTGCTAAAATTAATTAGAATTTGAATTCTATAACTATAACTTTTACCTGTGATGTAACATTTTTATAAGGAGAAATCTGTAGTCAGCTTATTGAAATAAATCATTACCTTATCTTAATTATTATCTTATCTAATCTTATATTGACTTCTGTTTCTTTCTGTGTCTTTCTTCAATTTTCTGGGGAATTGAGTTGTCCGGTCAGATAACTTCAATTTATGTGGAAATTTACGGTGGCCTATTTATAATATTGCAGTAAATTATTATATCGAGATGCTTATACCAATAACAATTTGAAACTAGTCGTAGCATATAAAAAAAGAAACGTGACAGTATAGTGTGAAATGTGAGGTTATTATCATAAAATCAAACTCATTAATAACGCTAAGTCAACCACCAATACCATTTCTGAGTTTAGTGGAGAAATTTGTATCTATAAAATGACTCAAATTTTACAATGCTCTGGAAAAATACGTTTCATTCGGATTGATTTAACCGATATATGTTGTTTCAGCACTCGTAAAAGAGCGTCATGAAATTCTACGGCGGAGATTTGTCACAAAATGCCCTCAAAATCTATGCACGTTTATGTTGGGTTTAAGTACACTTATGCCTTCCAAATATACTCTTTTATCGTAAAACTTTTGCCTTATGTTTAGAGAATACTTGCCCTAGTTTCTCACATTGCCATTCAACTATTGGCTGTATAATGAGCGGGTCCTTTTTAAATATCGTATAGAGCAAATATTAAAGTTGATACATGAAAATGTTAAGTCAGTTTGCTCAGGTTTCGTCACTTGAAGCAGAACTACAATACCATTGACCTGTGATTCACTTTGCTAGCGTGACGAGAAGAAAATCTAATCAATTTTGAAACCACAAATTCTGTTTCGTCTAAGAATATTTCGTAACATTCTATAACAATTTTATATCCAAAACCGAAGACTGAATATAAATGGATACACAAACAAAAATATTTTCTTGTCTCTACCGAAATAAAAATATTGTGGCTTTCACTCTTGAAAGTTGGTATTCCATAAATATATCGTGTAAACTGAATGGCGTAAGTATCATATTATGCCTTGCTCGGCTTATGTAGGAATTGTTCCGGCATCCTATCCAACTTTCTTGCAGCTTACAACTCAATTTCCTTTAGCAAATCCTGGATCAAGAAAGGTATACGCTCCACAGCTATTTTATGAATACATCAGGATGTCAAAATACGCACACTATACACTCTAAATAAATGGAAGAAGTAAATTGTTTTTGGGATTTACAGCTTGGCTTTTGAGTTTGAATTTACGGTCCTAGATTCAATGTTGTAGGTAAAGTTTTAAAGTTCCTCAGTTAGTGTACCTATTTATTATTAGGGATATAAAATATGTGCATTAATAAATTTATTTCATAGACTATTACGATTGACTGCCAAGATCTTTGCGACCTTAACATACGTTCTTAAATGCTTTATTAATAAAGTAGCTCAAAAAGTGACGTATTACAGGGACGTATAGCTTTCGGGATGTGGGCTATAACATTCTTGAGCTTTTTCTTAACCTTTCCCGAACTCGTGCGTTTTCTTTCCCAACTGTCACAATAATGTCTATTAAAAAGAAAGAAGAAGAAAGAAAAGAGAACGAAGGAAAACCAACCACGAAGATTTAACTAAAAAAAAACATAGAAGTTTTTGTGATTCATGAAAATATGTCTAAAAAAGTTACTAATCTGTTTCAATATCAGATTTAAACAATAAATTAATATTAATATCGGCCAAACTAAATTTATAAATATAAAAATGTTTGCTGTGTGACGTGCACTGCCATAGTCTCTGCTTATATTCTTTTACGGTTGGCGCCATATTCCAAAAAAAATCTTTGCGAGTTTAGTTGTTTGTGAATAATATATTGTGAATAAATAAATGAATAATTTCGACGACAATTAATTTGAGTTAACACCACCGGAACTCAGTATAATTGCACAAAATGCTTCGGAGAACATTTTGCCGGTAAAGTCAAAAAGTCGCTACATATCTACATACGACGAATTTATTGCGTGGAGAGAAGACAAAAAAGCAAATAGTTTTTCAGAAAATGTTATGTTGGCATACTTCTCCGAACTCTCAGCAAAATTAAAACCTTCTACGTTATGGTCAAGGTTTTCGATGATAAAAAGTATGCTGAAAATAAGGAACAGTGCGGATATAAGTGAATACCCAAAACTATTCTATTAATATATTAATAAGTACTTATATTTTTCTTTAGTATTCAGTTTACGAAATCGCAAAATACACTAATTATATTATTTAAAAAAATATTAATCAAATCTTTTCCTTGTAGGTTGCGCTGATTTTTGCTTGCTGCAGAGAGGAGTTAGTCAATATTACTTTTAATGATATTGAAACCCATGGAAAACTGCTACTAATCAAGATTCCGAATACAAAAATAAGATACCGAGATGCTTTGTTGTTGAAGGAGATTTTCTTAGAATAGTGCAAAAATATATGAATCAGCGGTCCCAAAAAGCAAAAACCGAGCGCTTTTTCCAAAATTATCAAAAAGGGAAGTGTACAGCTCAGGCAGTCGAGATAAACAAATTTGGTAATATGCCAAAAGAAATAGCTACGTTTCTTGGTCAGCCGGATGCTGAGTATTATACTGGTCATAGCTTCAGGAGGACCTCTGCTACATTATTGGCAGATTCAGGAGTCAATTTGACGTCCTTAAAGCGACTAGGAGGTTGGGAGTCAGACACAATTGCAGAATGCTATATTGCTGATTCATTAAACAACAAACTAGAAACTAAGAAAAAAATCACACAATCCATTTATTTAAAGTACAGTTCGTCTCCTTCACATGACAATCATTCTTCATCATCATTCTTGATTCAAACTTCACATCGTTGATAATGATAATTCATCAGATCCAATTCCATCAACTAGCAAACGCCATTGTATAACACCTTTGACAAATATACATGAACAATAATACGAAATTAATAATAGTTTGTCTCAAACAGTAGGTAAATATGCAACCTACAACTTCCTCAGTTAGTATAAAAAACTGTACCAATTTCAATGTAAACGTGAATTATAACTTTTAAAAGAAATAAATGATTAGTTAATTGAGTTTGTGTTTTTATTATTTTATTAAATTGCTTATTTTTTTTGCAACTGTATTAAAAATAGTTGTTCAATACAACGTGGGGGACTGTTATTTCAACTCGTTCCGGCTGTCTATCCTCGCCTTTGGCTCGGGTCAACATCTGTCGGTACTTGTTGTAATAACAGAAAACTACTATTCTTCAATTAATAAATTGAATTATTCAGCTAGTTTGTACCCAGGTGCGTACAGATGAATCTAAAACACACTCCTATTTATGGCTTACCTAAAATTCGTAAGGATGATGTACCGGTTCAAACTGTAATTTCATATGTAAACGCACCTGCACATCAAGTAACGAAATTCATCTATTTATTGAATAGGGAGCGCGACGGTAGGTAATACCAAAACGACACGTGCTGAAGTGGTCGTGTGCACCCGGTAACCGCTTACCATCATGCCGTTCGTAGTCTCCGTTTCGACAAACTGGCAGATTAGACTTTTGTCCGTAGTATGTAGGTTTATCAGTTCCGGTCTAGAGGGTTCATTCTTAATCGATTTTCACCAAACTTGGCACATATATTCTGTGATTTAAAACTCAACTTTTGTCGAGGGCTTTTTTTATAAGAGGGAAAATGAGAGAGAAAAGGCGTTAGTTTGCTGGCGCGTTATTTATGTACGGATTTTGATGATTTTTTGCTGAAACATGAAAGACATGATTCCGCACAGGTTGTGGTAAAAATAATCATGCATCAGTAAGGGTAGCTTCACTATTAAAAGGTTGTTTTTAAGAACCCATCGTCATTATTTTTTGTTGTAACATCCAGGACTATTTAAACTAAGAAGATACGTATCGTTCTTTTTTTTTAAGTTTTTTTTTCGAGGATACCAAAAAATACGGTAAAGTGTGCTCGCGAAGCCTACGGTTTACTGGACTACTAACTGTATTAGGAGTAGGTTTACGCCACCAGTAGTGTAACGGCTAAGGCTCGAACCCGGGACCTCTTAATCGTAAGTTCAACTCCAATGACGAAGATATAATAATGTATATATTTCAATACTGCACTATTATCTATTCCGTGATACTGCTACTATACAGTGTGTCACGTTATATGACAAAAGTCACAGTATTTCCGAAATCTAAAACAGAGTACACACCAACTGGGTCCAGATTTTGCAATTCTTTTTTTCATGGCAAAACCACTGAGGTACCACAGACACTGTAACCAATGCCATTTAACTTTAGACTTTACTATAATGCTGTCAAAGTCTAAAATTAAATAACAGTCTCGTGGATTGAATGAAAAATGTTATAAACTCTTTCTCTTTTCGTTTTGGACTTTAAAAGTCAGCTATAAAGTCTAAAATTTAATGGCATTTTATGCAGTGTCAGCGGTATGACAGTGGTTTTGTTACGTCATAAAATGGCTGGGACACGGAAGAAATGTGTGTGAAAAAGTGACGAACAATCATCCTCATGAAAAAAAATGAATATGGAGGTTTAAATTTATAATTTGCTGGGATACTGATTCTTATATTTTGACTTCATACATATATTATTATTATCTTTTAGAATAAAAACGAATAGATAAAGAGTGAAGCACTAAGAGTGCACTCCCTTATGCATTTAAACTACAGTTAATTTAATGTTAGATAGCAGACTACACTTTCCTATGCAAATAAATGCACTGAGTTGGTACTAAGTACTTATCATGTTAGTACTTGAAGCGAAAAATTCAGATTTCTTGTTAGGAATATTATACATACGTGGGAGTGTGATATTCTATAAATTTATTCATTTTATGGAGAAGTGCAGAAGTTTAAATTTTGTATGGAATATGAGTGTCAAATACTTTATTATTAAATATAATAAAATATTAAACAATGCTTATGTTCATACTGGCAGTATCAAAGAAGTAATAGTATAGTGGAAGAACTTGCGTAAATAATGACCGGAAAGGTAATTTGTTAAAAGATTCTCAATAGCATTCAAACTTGATCAGCTACAGTCGACTATCCAATTAGAAACAAGCAGATATAGTTTGGCACTTTGAGAGGCTGACAAGCACAATTAATACTATGATTGTCAGCCTCTCAAAGTACTTAATAGTACCTAATAACAAATCTCAAGACTCGTTCTATGACTGAAATTACTTTAAACCGAAACATACAGACAGGGTTCAGGCTCTCTATTCATACATTTTAGTCGTATATTCATAAGAGCGACGTATTATTTAGACGTGGGAATGAATATGTCACCCGTCGTTACCAAAATGGCGCTGGTCGTCATTAAGTCGGAGTGCCCTCGTTTAAGTCCGCGGCGCGTGAACGGAAGGAAGGCTGACTAAAAGCTACAGGGTAGTGGTGCAGCTTGCAAATTAGCCACGCTTGCTGGATAAAACACGTGAGAACGGGCTAAGAGATTACTTTTCATGAAACACCAGCGTATTTGCGTAAGTGCGCTAAAAGGCGACATATTGCTTTTGAATATATATTTTTTTACCCTTTTAGAAAATTTGTATGCACCTCCCCTTTATGTGCTTAAAATTTGTGCCAAAGACTAATTCATCGAATAATTTTAATGATGTGACATGGAAAAATGAGGTATTCATTAAATCCTATATAGCTGCCAATGTAAGAGTGGTATTAAAAAAGAATATGTTACATGCTAACATGAACATAATAGTACAATAAAATTAACTGAATCTGCAAGAAAGGCAAACCTGGAAAAAAATCCAAGTAATAATTTTCTTTCGAAGGTCACTAGTAGTCTAATGGCATTTGGTTCGTTGTGTTCGCCGCCATCTTGTATTGAATGCATTTAAGGGTGAAATTACATTTACCTTATGAGTAATACAATAGTTGTTTAGAATTGAACATTATTTTGGTCTCCATAATGTTTGTGCTGAATTTAAAAAGAGAAATTTAATTCCAATCACCATGATGACACCATGTGTAAAATTAAAATAAACGACAATCAGTTAACAATTTTTTTCCCTTAAATTGAAGATGGCAGATAACGCAACGAACCGAATACCACGCTAAACTAAATTTAGACTGTCAGTGACCTCTCTCAACAAATTCCGAAAGAAAATTGCTACTAAGATTTTTTCTTTGTCAAATCCATACTTTTTTGTAGTATAATAAAGTTTTTTCATAAGTCACGTTACGGTAAATGTAATGTCAATTGGTTAAATTGTTAAAATTTCATAATAAGTTAACTTCTTTAAACATTTAAGTTCTTCATTAATTTATTTATTTAATTAAAATACTTATCTATTTATCTTTCTTCTCCTCATTTGTGTCTACCTATAGCATCACATGTCTCTGCATGTCGGTTTGGCTGCTTCATTCATATTTATCATATTTCATTGTAACGTAATTCTTCGGATGACCTGTGACATAGTAGGAAAACGTCTATCTGCTAGGTCAGTGGCAGCGTGTCCGATACCCTCTCAGTGCTCATCAAACCTCTGCCTAGACCTCTGACCTCTGCCGGTCTCGGTAACTTTGTTTCTTTCAGTAATTTGTGATTAGTTTTCAAGTATGATATACCTATTTATAATCACACCTTTCTCTCTCCAGGGTAGGTAGAGATGACGGCCTGGAATCGGTTTTTCCCTATACTTCACGAGTTTCCTCTATTATTATTATGTTCCAGATTTGTAATGTTAGTTTTCTCTAAATATATTTGTATAATTTTCTATCGTTCTGCCAATTCTACAATTGATTTAATATTTGTTGGATTCACTCTTATTTTATTGTCCACATCTGTCACTCATTTCTGGTCTTTGATCATTTCTATCATAACATTTGGTGCATAAATCGAAACTACAGATGAGCACAAGATTATTGAACCATTTAAATCGACTTGAAGCAAAACCTTGTAAATTCTAGTAATTATAAATGAGGATTGCCCTCAGAGTGTAGCTGTCGCAATGTTAAATAAGACGTCGGGGTCCAATGTAGCCGAGATTTACTATGGTCAAACTTAGACATCTCTCCCCCGGGATGATCACGCAAAACCACGGACCTGTAGGCACGTACCCACCAACAGACCAATATATTTGTATTTGTGCACTTAAATGATAAATGCGTTCATACGTGTGTACGATGCGGTTCACACTGGTTGCATTCGCATGTAATTCCGATTTTTATATTAGTTGGAAGTATCTTGCGTTTTATTATCGATGGTAATCATAAAATTTGACTATTGTAACAAATTGTGCCCACTTATATTTATGAGAGTTAGTGGGTTTACGGAAGTTTTTCGATATAAATAATTCCCTGTATATAGGTACTCGATTCGCATTCATTTTTATGTGTGTACGTCTCCTTATCTTTAAAGTAGTAAGCATGAGTAGGTATATATTAAAACACAGTTTGCACAGTTATATTATTTGTAATCACATATAAGATCACCTTCTATCGGACAAATTTTCAGATTCTATTTGCTAATGATGATGCAGTCTCCGTAAGTCTGTTACACTTACAATAAAAAATCCTAACAAAAACTAACACTGCCTGTTCCAGTTAGCAAACTCGGAATCTAACATACACAGACAGATTTATATGGTAACGGTTACCGTCTCAACTATTCTAAATATTAATCTGTCTTCTAAATTTAATACGGCTCGAAACCGCAGTATAATCCCAAACCATTGAATGAGTAAATACTGGTATTCAAAATTTTGCTTGCGTGCTTACTGACGGAAGTTAGTTATGCTGGTTAAGCTGTTGTATGTGTATGCCTTTACAGTAAGTCCACTTCAAGCGTACATTTAATTGGCTTAGCTTAAAATGGTTATTGCGGCTACAGCTCTATGTGTATCATGCACTTAAGCTTTGGAAGAAATCCAAGTCTATTATTGCACTTCTGCTAGTGGTTAGTGAATCAAAGAATATGCAATTCCATAATATTACGCAATAGGTGTTTTTTCCTTCAGAAATATTCTGTTTCCAAATAGATATTAAGTTTTGGCCACGGCAGACGCGAGTATTCAGTGGTTAACATTAAAGATTTCATAATTGATTAACATTAAAGAAACAAAAAATATTTCAGACTAAATCAATTAAAATGTCGGATTATTTGATTATATTATTGACTGAAATTAGTCAATCCAAATAAGGTTTTGTCCGGATTAATCCCTGCCGCGACAACATTTTCATCCTCACAACTTGGATGGTTGGCAGTCCTCAACTGTGCGTTTCCCCAGGAACCTCCCGCCTCGCACAGCTAAACTGTCACCTGCGGTATTTCCGGACCGATACGACCTTCAATCCAAACGAAGAGGGCGTACTCCCTCCTTTGAATTGCTTAATTAATAATAATAATAATTGCTTTACTTATAGAAACGAGATGAGCGATCAAGTTCAGACTTATCAAGTCCAGAGTGCAAGTGAAATTCAAAAGGTTTATTGAAATAAAATAGTACTCTATAAATAACCACACAGTGCACAAACATAGCCAAAGGACTCGAAGCAGATTGATCTTCCGCATGAACAGGAAGTTTGATTGCGTTGCAGTTTTATTAGGTTTGAGGCATTGTAACAAGTTTACCAACGTTATGAAATTTTGAGCTATATCGAACACTCCGTAATTCATGAAATATTTTTTCACAAATTTTGAAAATGAAAGATTTAATTTTTTTTTCATAAATCGAACATTAATATATTAACTTAGTTACGTTTATAAATAATAAGAGAACATTTTTAGTCATACTATTTTTATTTTCGTTTTACAGCCAAAAAGTGTTAATGGTTGTATAGAACAGCAAAACCTTCGAAGCCCAAGCCCCGAAGTATCCGCTACATTTACCTACACTTGCTGATTAACATGACGGACATCACCGGACGGACGTTACTTTCCTCTTGAAGTTGGGAAGTCATACGACAACAATTTTTAAAATGAAATACAAAAAAATCCAATAAAAGAGAAGGAGCAATTGAAGCCCTGGCTCCGAGTTGAAAGTCTCGACTGCAACTAGAAATAAAACTAAAATTATGATGATGGACCATATTTTTTTAAAATTACAAATAAGATTTCCTTATCTCTAAATAGAATATAACATAGCGTAAGAAAACTATCTAATAAATAAGTGCCTACTTTTTGTATGATCTGCGCACTTGGAAGTGAAACCGACTCGTTTACTGTGATGGCTTAAAATCGTCATTACACTATCTTCTATCTACGTCACCCCTCTCGAATGCTTTTTGAGCGTGTGTGTGCAATATATGGCGATACATATACTTCATTGCTCCTCTGTGTGAGTTGTACAATCTTCCCCTTATTCCGTTTGACCGACCGTAACATGAATACTCGAAGCTGTGACAATATCTTGCGCTCTCCATCCAAACCAACATCATCTTTTAGGCCAGTTGGGACCAAGTGACCCAAGTATTTAAGTTCGAAGTGCTTGTTATCGGTATACCATTTAGATATAAACAGCGAAAACTTTTGACACCATTGGAAATCATGACGTTCGTGACTCTATTTGCATACACCAAGCAAATTACGGAGTATTTAAGATATGCTCATAAGATAAGTATTATCATAGACGGTACTAAATCTGTCGAGCGGGCTGTAAAGGAATAAAATGTTCGAGGAAGCGTTGTTATAAGGGAGTCATTGACATTCACGCCATTTGAGCCACGGCGTTCTTTTTTATCTAAATTAACCGTGCAAAAAATGTTAGACGTAACCTTTCAAAAGCGAGCATCGCCACTCTTTGCGAACTAATGATCGCTGTGAGGCGTGCAATTCAAATAAAAAAGTTTCTAGGCCACACGCTGTATATAGTTATTATTTGGAAATTAAATGGTATGACGCCATCAGCTATTACGCCTATATATTGTCAAACGTGTAGCAGAGGTGCATTACCAATACTGACATATTGATAGCTACATATTTTATTCCACGTAAAATTTGTATATTCTCTAGTAATATTCTATAGTAATTTTATCGTCAGGGATGAGCCTATTTCGGTATAAAGCTCAGTAAATTAATTTCGTAATATTTAAGTGTTACTTAATCTGTACCAGGTTCCCGACCCAGGCCCAGCGCCTGACTATTTATCTGCAGAAATGGAAAACTGCGGGTGTGCTGGGTAAGGCCGGGAACAGCCGGGATTGCGGAGTCGTCACGGCGATCAGAGCGGAACACCTTCGGCGGGGTACCTCGGTTAGTTCGGGCAGCGTTGGGGGATTAGGTTCTTGTTGGGACGTGAAGGAAACACCGGTTCTTGAAAGAAAATGCTTTATGCGTTTAGCATGTTCTTGATGTTATTACTATTTGTAGTCCTTGTCGACTAAGGTACGGTGCCAACATGGTGGCTGTTTATATAGTATTCGTTTGACCTTAAAAACGCAGGCACGTGTCTATTTTAGCCTACTATTCTATGATTCGCCGATTCACTTTATCGGCTCGAAATGTTCTTATGCGGCCTAATTCTTTTATTTCGCGTACCTGTATTTTCTTATTTACTAATTATATGTATGTTATATCTATGTATCTACATTCTATGTGTCTATTCTAATAAGATTCTACAAGTTATATGTAAAAAATCGGAAATAAATTTCTATGAGAATAAACGTTTCTATGAGAATTTCTATGAGAATAACGGAAATAAATTTCTATGAGTATAAACGTAATTCGAAACGACTTATTTTTTAAACTATTACGCGTAGTGTCCTACTGTTTGTTGTAAAAAATATTTATTTTATAAAATCAGCTTATCTACTAAACTTATTTACTATTTACTACTATATAAACTATTCTATTAAATACTTACACTGTATTTTCACTTTTTAATGTCTTTGTTCTGCACATAATCAGTCTGCGATATTAAGATGAATAAATTTTCGCTCAAAAGTACATGATCATAATTAGTACGTATAATTTTATAAAGCACACATTGATCTTTCTTAATAATACCAAACGATTTTGTGTATTTAGTGGTGTAGTTTTTATAAAGTTGGGATATGAAAGTCTTCGCATCTCTAAGTGCGGCACTACAAAGAGCTTCGAAAACAAGCCAACTCACTTGCAAACTGGTATACCTGCTAATTGACGAACGAGGTTCTGACTAACCAAAATGTATTGTCATGTCACTCGTACCTACGAGTGCACACTCATATAGCGCGATAGCATGGTAACATTTTAAATTGCCAACATAAAAATATTTTTTTTTTTATCAAAAGCCATTAAAGTCAGAGAAATTTTTTTTTTTTGTTTTAATGAACTTTCCTTTAGAATTTAGTTTGCTCTGCAACTTTTAAACGTAGAACTCGTTCACACTAACAAAGTTCTGCGAGACTCGGTAAATTAAGAAGACAAATAAATGTTTCATGTGAACTTAACACACAATACTCTACACAAACACAGCTAATGAGATGACTACTCGAAATAATGCAGATTACATGCATTGCATTGTAGAATTCGTATCATGAATTTTGACTGTTTCCGAAACCCAAGTTCCTTCAATTTAATTGAATAGATTTATAAAGACAATACATTGCCTTTGTTTGAAGATTTTTAAAGGAAATTAAATGGTCATACCCTCTTAAACTGAGTGGCTCACGGCGCAACTGCAATTCTCTAGAATAAAGCGGAGAACACATGTGCGTTTATTTCAGCCGCTGTACAACTTTTTGCTAAGCTGCTAATAGCTATGTTACATACTTTCTTACTTTATATAAGGAGTATATGTTTAACTGTGTGGAGATACAAAGACTATTAAAACTTTTTTTAACACATTAGCAACATTTTATCTAAAGGATTTCATGTAAATAAATGTTGTTCTTTCCATTACCCCACTATTAACCTTTTTACTATTGCAAGTAAAAAAGGGAAAATATTTAGGAGATAGTTTTCTGCGGAATGTAGCACTCAACTAAATATTTTTAGAAATAGTAGCCAGCCGTCAGTGCTTCTAACAGAAAAAATGAGAGCCATTATTGTAGCTTTTTTTAAACTTCTATGGATACCCTTATTCCTGAGATTTTCCCATTAGCTTACCAACAGTGCAAGAGGAGTATTTACTAGTTGTGAGCATAAAGCGCGTTAGAGGTGCGCAAGAAATGTGCTATCGCAACAAAAATAGTCTGTATAATCACGCATAGTCTCCTCGCTTTACACCTTTTCTGTATAATTAACATCTGGGAACCCTTTTGGTCTCTTAATGACGTTATCTTTTTCCCTTAGAATCTCAGGTAGGCTACGTGTAATACTAACAAAAGCAGGCCGGCATCCGTTTAATTTCATTAAAATAAACAATAACTGTTGATTGCATTTATTTAACAAATGTGAACAATTTTACCCGGTGAAACTTTAGTTGCCATATATTTATCAACTGTTATTCTTCTAAAACTTCGCTCCGCAAAACTTTGGGTAACATATATTACTTAACATTCTGGTGAAAAGTTTCCTCTGCCTTCTTGGGTCCCATTTTGAAAAATGAAGTTTAAACTGTATTATTAAAAAAAAAGTTTTCACTCGTTATATTCTCTTGGTTTTTTATTTTATATACCACTTAAGTGGTGGACAAGCGCACGGTCCACCTGATGGAAAGTGGTTACCGTGGCATATGGACGTGTGCAAAACCAGGGGCGTCACACTCGAGCTGCCGACCCTGTAAGAACAGAGATTTTCTGTGCCGTCAGTGTAGAAGATAAAGCAGGGCAAGCCGATTGATAGCACAAAAACTCTCCAGTGAGCTCTGGCTACTCTACTCACAGCCGAAAACACAACGCAAGGTTATTATGACCGCGGTATTCTTTAGGGCGGAGGTACTTCCCCAGTCGGACTGCTCAATTGGAGGGCAGTCCAATAAGTCGGTCTTAGCGTATGAAATCTTGATATCAACTTCTCAACCAGTATCCCTGTCCCATAGATATAAAGGGTCACCAAAACTGGATCATTTCAAGAAATGACTAGAACAGAACTAAAAAAATTGCAATGACATTCTAGGTGGGCTTCGTGAACACTCTCATAATAAGTAGCATTTCCTCTTCACTGTACAAACAATAAATTGAACTTGAATTGAAAATTAATCCCAAAAACTTCAATATCCTGTTGTGCTTCATATTAAAGCAAATCAAAGCGTCTCACATTTCTCGGTAAGTCTGAATCCAGCCTTAAATAACATTCGTTGTTTTGGCTGTCATCCAACTGCTTGTTAAGGAAACTAGGGAATTTCGCGGAGCCACCGTTGTTTCTTGTTGTGTACATAAAGGCGCGAGAGACCCACGGCCCAGCCTCTAAATGTATGCAATGGAATAATTTCCGTTCAATTATTTCGTTATCTAGTGCAATGAGAGGCTTTATTGGTTTTGAGGTTTTGTTTAAACTTTGGAATGGATAAATGAGTGGTTTTAGTTTAAAATTTGTCTAAATGAAGCATATTTATACAAGTATGTTTTTATTTAACTACTTTAATAAACGTACTCGGTACCAACCGAGTACGTTTATTAAAGTAGTTAAATAAAAACAGATTCAACAGATATGTATCAATAAATTAACCATAATTTATTGATACATATCTGTTGAATCTGTACAATGCGAATCTTTTCTTATTAGGTAACATATTTTAAAGACATGTGATTTTTTCTATTATTTGTAGTTTGGTAATCGATAATACTGCAATCTTCTTATCAATTATGCTAACTGTTATCTAGCCCAGAAGTAGGCGAATAAGTCAACTTTATCACTTGCTCTATATAGTCTCTATAGTGAGGGTAGAGTGACAAAATTGATAAACATAACACACACGCCATAACTACTGTCTACACGAAAATGAATGAACATTTTAATGTCTCACTAATTACTGTTACTGTATCGTGTCACTACTTAATGTATATGTATCTGACTCAGATTGAAACCTATTAAAGTGAGAATATAACATTGTAACAAATTAACACGAAATGGATATTGGATTGAGTTCTATGTTTTGAAATTTTGAGTTGTCATCATTAAAAGACTCGGTCATTACGGTCAAGGCGGAATAGAAAAAAAATAGCCACCGGGATAATCGTTAAGTCGGTTTAGGAATACAAGCCACAGTTGTAGTATTGTTGTGAAATTAGACACTCTTTTAGAATGACGTTTTGTAGTAATTGTATGCAGAATTATTCGCGGATACCACCCCTGGCCAAATGGGTTGATTTTTGTCGGATTTTGTGTCCGTATGGATTGAGGAGCCCCTTCAGATTTCGGAATATTCTCACTGTAAAATTCATAAAAGCTCCGACCAATCAATATTAATTCATTCTTTAATTTATGTCGAAATTGACTAGGTACTAAATATCCTACTTATGATGAATCTTTATACCGAATATAACATTTTCAGATTTTTAGTAAACACTATACACAATTGCTACTAAATGATATAAAATTTTCAAAAATATAAATGAAATACTTTCTGTGTTTTAGGAGGCTCCTCAATTCAGATGTTTGGATTGAGGGGCCACATTCACATTGATATAACTTTAGACATACTTTACTACAAATTTCAGAAATCGGTTCACAAAATTATTTACTTCCCTACTAATTAAGAGGGTGAGCTTCCTTTTAAAATCTGAAGTGGCTCCTCAATCCATATGCACACCGAATTTTAACTGACTAAAACAGCACGGTATCAAGTGTCTCAATTACCGGGCTATAAGTTGGACTGGACCTTAGGACCTGCCTCCTCTTCTTTGTGCGCTCCACTAGTCAGAGATTCACGTGAAAGTCCTTCTAGTAGCCCTCTACAGGGCCGCTTCTGCTGCAGTAGGTACTACCTTCTCCCTTGTGTCCTCTTGCGGGAGAGAACCGCAGTTGCCTTCGTTACCCCTGGTGCACCGCGTAAATGTTCTGGTTAGCACCCCCTTAAAAAGTATCTAATAGGTTTTATGATATTTTTACCTTGGATATAATAATAAAGCAACCGGCCACTTAATCATTTCGTAGTATCGTATTGAATTCTGTAATGAGCAATTTTGAGGGTATCATAACATAATACAGTTATGAAATGCACATCCTGATATTTTATTGTCCTATTATTAATTTTGAACCACTTTGATAAAATTCACAAAATAAAACAGTATGACGAGACGTTAGAACATTTAGCATTTAAAGTTAGACCATCTTTGTTTTCTTTATATAAGATAATAACAGGAAATGCGGGTCCACCGTGTGAGAATTGGTTCAGTGTGGTAAATTTCCTGAGCATTTGTTCACTGCGAATGCATCTATTGTGAAGTCACCCTATCATTTATATCTTGGAGTTAAACGGGGCTTAAGGCCGTTGCATGTATTAGTCTTGGATTGGAACTTCGTACCATCTATGTGACTTTCCTCTCTCGAGATTTATAAAAAGGTATTAACTCGTAAGGATGAAATATTTCGAAAAAATTTATGCAGTTAAAAAGAGTAACGAGTTTATAATAGATTTTTATTTATTCAGTTTCAGAATGCTATTAAGACCCCACATAAGCATATAACTAGCTAATCATACATTGATTTTTTATAACAACCATCGTAATTTAATAAAAAATATTTACAACAAATTACGAGTATTGAATAACAATTTCACTTGTACTTTTCCACAGTATATTTTTATTTTTAACTTGACGGCATCCGATTTCACCTTTGATACTGTTGTAAGGTAAAACCGGTTAGGTTGAAAATAAAAAAATAAACTATGGATAAGTACAAAAATCGTTGTTCAATATGTGTAGTAGATTCCACCGAGTGCCATCAATCTCCAGTATAAAAAAAAATATTACGAGTACTATCATCAATATATTAGAACGATTTTAATACTTTCTTTATAATGATACGCTGGATTTCAAAAGTTCACAACGAGTCGGAGATAAGCCTTTTTCCTAACGCGAGAAAAGTTCTCACTTTCAGGGTAACGGCGAACCTTGACCGTCGATCAAGAAACAGGCGGTGGCTTCCGCACTCGAAGAGGCCGCCAGTTTTAGCGATTTATATTTCAGCTTCTTTTAGTTTTCTTTACTTATTTTTATTGGTTTACTTTATTTATCTAATCCGAATAAAACCTAGTCTAAATATATAATAGATAATGATAAGTATTTAAGACACGGTGAAGTACATAATATAGTGAAGTGTAGGTAAATACATTTGAACTGAAAAGGACAAGAATAGTTGCAATTACTATTGTTATGGAGAATATAAATAGTCCCTATCCCTTAGCTGCCTTCTACGACACTTACATATACATATACCAATAGTAAATTAATGTTAAACTAATTAAAAAGTTAAAAAGTATAATTCACACTTAGCACGTAGCTACAAAGCTCGCTCGCCTTGAGCATTTATTGGAAAAACGATAGAGTGTAATGTGTGTGCGTCATAATTGTCGTACAACTTAATTTACTGCATTCCATTGAGAGCCTTTACAGCGTTGACACTTATTTCTTTCGTTCTTTTTATCGATGTTTTCATTAAGTCTCGGAGTAAACGCTATGTGTTAATTAGAGTTCGATACGATATTTAGTGCTTTATTGTCCAGAATGAAATCAATAAAACATCATACTACTAGTATAATGACGTCTGCTATGGTGCCCTCGCCGGGTCCCGGTAGAAGGCGTAGGCCCAAGAAGTCCTGGATTGACGTTGTAGAGGGTGACATGCGTGCAAATGGTCTCACTACCATGGACGCCCAAGATTGTACGAAATGGAGGAGAAAGAGTCGGAAGGCGGACCCTGAGTTCCGAGGGCATTTTGGCCTCGGATGAAATCAGGATAATGTCTAAATGTGGATGATGATGACTAAAATGTAATGAAACAACAATAGTTGAATTGTATTTCACTAATTTAGATTTTCAAACTCATAGGCAGGGTCGAGTCCCGATTCATACCTTTAATATGATAATATTCATACCTTTTATATATAACGAACCCGAAATAAAACGCGGAATGAAAACATTAAAGTATCATCATTAAGCCATCTGGGGACTATTACTGTATGTGGGGCTATTGTATATAGTTCCTATAACCCTATCGTAAAAGGCAATAAACTGTGTTGATGTAAGTTTTACGACTTATGTCGTAGAGCCATACCCACGTAATATCACATCACACAACAACTAACATTTTGATCAGTAGAAGAGATTTCTTAATGTAACGTTATTATCAGACCCGCAGATTATATAGCGTGTAGGTGAAAGCAGCGTAGTTAATTTATTATTTACATACACACTCCTTTGGTAAATAACTAATGTTACGATACAAATGTTACTAGTTATATTGTTCGGATATATATTTGGTTCCATCACAATCTAAGGGGCCCAGGCCAACGATAGTATTGTCAAATGTATAAAATTTTCGAATAAAGGTGTTCTGGGCTATGTCACGAAGTCGCGATATGAGAGTTCTTTTAACTGTGCAATAAAATAGTAATAAAATGTACAACAGCAACGCACAGCAGCACCGTGAGTTTTAAAATCATTCCTTGGTTTCAATAACTGCTAGCACAGATAACATAATACTCAAGAATCGCTATCTTGTTAGTTATTTATTTATTGTAAAACTTCCATAGTAGCCGTACTTAGTAGTAGCTGCTCAAACGTGAAATAAAGCTATACAATCTCCCCAACTTACTACCCAATTCCCTCGAACCATTGAATTTTATCAACAAATAAAGTCAAAATCACTTCATTTACAAAGGATATTAAGGGATTAGGTAATGTGTGTGGCAGTCTTCTTCTTCATCCTGGCGTTAATCCCAGTCGCATCCGAAGCTTTCAGTTTTGAGTCTGTGGTCTGCTTTACCAGTCTAATTGCGGATTTGGCTAAAGAAGAAGAGGTCAGCGGCAGTTTATTCACGGAGAATATCGAATATTCTCCGTGAATAAACTGCCGCTGACCTCCACAACCCAAAGGCGATATCGAATCAATGCAGTTAGACCAGTAGTTGGATTTTTTAGGGCTCCAACTACCCGTAACGACTGCCATAGATTTTCGTATGGCAACCGGGACCGACGGCTTAACGAGCTCTCCGAGGCATGACAAGACCAATGCAAATATACATTTTCATGAATATAAATACTTGTATTGCGCGGGCTTGAACCTTTGCCTCCTGCGTAGCGGCGGGGTTCACTACCGCTGCACCACAAAGGCTATCAGTGCGAGGCAGTATGGTATGAAATATAACTCACCTCACGATATCATCTAGTCGTATTCACAATCAAAATACCGAGGACATAAATATTTTCTGGGTTCTTATTATTTCCATATATATTGTTTCTCAATCGATCGTTGACTTTCAAATGCCATTTCAGTTAGATTTTTATAGCTTGTTCATTCATTTAAATGAGACCGTATATAGCGGTAACGAATCCTTAGTTGATTGAATCTTTCTTTACAAGCCAGATACGACCCACTCATTCCCGATTTACTGGAAGAATTTGAATTTTATTCCAATCATGCTACACAATTTCATTGAAATCGACACGGTTTAGTAAAATACGTGAATATGTAAGCAAAACTCAGCCAACACAATCATGTATTCAATTTGTGCTCGGATTACACTTACTTTCGTGATTTGAATTCTATTTAAATATAAATCTGTTTATCGGTAGCGAGATGGGACTATCTGTACACTGACATTGTGGTCAATCGGCTTGGTATAGCGTTATACTAGAGAAAGCAATTTGTCATTCCTAAAATATAATGGCCCACAGTGCGGTTAAGCCTTCGAAAAGAGAATAATGCTGTATGTAATAAGCATTATCAATTATAACTAATATGTAACTAGTGTTTGCCCATTGACCAAAATTGGACCATAATTGGGATCAAACAGTGATGACGTTGAAAAAATAATAATTGATTTTATATTGTCGTATGTAAGTAATAGAATATTAATTCACTATTTAAGAGTAAATGGTGTACGAAGTTAAATCGAATACGAGGTTTAATTATTTGGATAAAGAGAGATTAGTCTATCCGTCTAGTAAAATCTATGCGCGGCAGTAGATATGTTACTTGAAATATTTTTATATTTTGTTGGCTCATTTGATGGAAAGGAAATATGGAAGAATACAATATTTAAGAGGTAGCTACACTTTTGAATTATCACTCTTTGATAAATATAGGTAGGAAAGGACAACATTACACAAGTAAATAGTTGCGGATATAATATGCGTAGAGTAAATGGTGTACGAAGTTAAATCGAATACGAGGTTTAATTATTTGGATAAAGAGAGATTAGTCTATCCGTCTAGTAAAATCTATGCGCGGCAGTAGATATGTTACTTGAAATATTTTTATATTTTGTTGGCTCATTTGATGGAAAGGAAATATGGAAGAATACAATATTTAAGAGGTAGCTACACTTTTGAATTATCACTCTTTGATAAATATAGGTAGGAAAGGACAACATTACACAAGTAAATAGTTGCGGATATAATATGCGTAGAGCTAATATATATGCGTGTGTACACAAGTCAGTCAAATATGAAGTTAAAGGTGACGCAGCCGAGCGAGCAACTCCGCAATAAAATAATGGCTTTAAAAGTTTATTGTACTAAACCCATAACGTAAGACGTTGACAAATTTAAGTTTTCATTATATTTACGTGGTAAAAATAAAATTATATATTCCCAACGTGGAATTATGTTGACAAATTTTATTCGGAGGGTAGTTTTGGCAAGTGCAGGAGATATTTCTTACTGCGGCCCGCCCTCTCCGCATCGGTCGCGGTGCTTTTGTCGTCATAAAGCAGTAAATCTTAGTAGCTTCTCTTAAATTTAGTTGCTTTCTTCATCAAATATTCCCTCAGCTAAGAGGGTTTTCTCTGAAAAGGTTCCCAAGGAGATTTTGTACAAACTTGATGTTTAAATAAATTGATGAATACAAAATCGGATTAGATATTTGGTAACACACAAATTAGCAATGGAAATTTAGAAGGTTTAATATTATTCTTTATATATATACAGCTCTCAGTGCACGTGTAATAGAGCGTACAAAAATGAGGAATATATTTTACACGAAAATACTTACGAGGATACTCATAAATATTTTCCTTTCCTTTTCTTTCCAGAGGTCTAATTATTATTTTCTGTAGGAATTTCGCGCGTTGATAACTGGTACCTACTCATACTTCTTAGTAATTCCTTCCCTGGGTATACCCGCGGTTGGTTGGTTAACTTAGTTGCAATATTGTCACCGCGGCTAACCCTAGTGAGCCTCGCCATCGAGTATCAGTCGCTTAATAGGGTTACTATAGTACTGAGCGACTGTGACTTGATGCCGTTTGACCTCCCAGCCCCTAGAGGAAAGAGCGTAGAACCTGTCAATTTGCAGGTGAACCTGCTTATAGGAGAGGTTGGCCTGAGATTGATATAGGTACGCTCAGCCTTAATAGTATTTTCATTTTTTTTATATATAGGATACGTCAATTTGCCTTCACCTCGCCTGATGGTAAGCTGAAGGTAAAGTCTCAGGAAAGAGGTTCACCATTACATACACGTACCATGTTAACAATGTTGGCATTCAGATTGATGGCCTCATCAAAAGAGTATTGTCGTCACAGCACCGCTTGACACCCACCGGCCCACTAGTGCTGTGACCACAATCCCCTCTGCCTGGCTATGCACTTGCTGACCCCTGAAGGCAATCCAGTATGTATCATAAAAGTCAAATAACCTTCTATTGTTCTTAGATAGGTACTGTGGACCTAATTTCTATTATATTCATATAATAGAAATTAGGTTCAGAGTATATACTGATGCATTTAAATACCTCAGTATCGTGGTTGTAGAGCGGTCTACTGCTAAAACGGTGGCCGCGGTCTGATTCCCGCTCAGTAAAAGAATTGTATGCATAAATGTATTTATTTGAATTGGTTTGAGCGTTTCTGTGTTTAATATGTAACATGGTAGGGTAGCAAGTCTAATTATTCTAGAACACATATAAAAGCCATCTACGTTAATTTTTCATATAAGCCTAGGTAGCGCTATGTAGTATATTTTATGTTAAGGCCAGAAAAGGGTATTTTCTTGGTTCAAATAATATTTTCCGTTAATGCGTTGTGCAAGTTCGCGGGTACGTCCTCGATTCTGTCGTAGCGAGGCCGAGTAGCGATAATTTTGCGAAAATGGCCGCCTTGTCGACAGCAGTGCCTCTGCTACGAGCCCGGGTGAAATAATAACCACATTATGATTTTAGACAGGCCACCGCTTAAAGTGGTTTAAGGTGACGTAAAGTGAGAGGGCGCCTTTGTGCCACAGTGAAAAATGTAATCAGGACATCCGCCTTTTCTTGTTTCGTGCAGTTATTTACTTACTAAGATATAAAACTATGAATGAGATGTTGCTGTGAAGAACAGTTTTCTTTTGACAAAATTAAGTTTTTCAAAGTCTCATGAAGTTTCAATTTAAATTATTCTAGGAGAAAGGAGGATGCCGGATTTTGTAAGGACTCCGTTTCTACCCTCCAAAAGACATGGAATGCATGTCAGTTTGTTCGTTCCTACCCAAAAAAGACCAAACACCTGATTTAGTTGGAAAAGGGTTTATTCAAGCTTTTCCATAAATGTGTTTATTTTTATTCAACATTATATTTTATGTAAACATAGGCATATTTTAGGTAAATAAATGAAGAATTGTTTATACTGGAGATTGATGGCACTTGGTGGAATCTGCTACACATATTGAATAATTATAACACATCTGACATCTGACATTTAACTTTAATACAACTAGCGTTGTACCTATAATGTATTCATTAATTTTCAAACCAAATAACTTTTAAGGAAATTCAAAAAAATATTTTCCAAAAATGTTGGGTAAAAATTGAACCTGGTATACACATTTATAACTACGCACATGTAAAAAATGTAGTATTTAGAAATATAATTGCTTAAAACCATTATTATGTATTCAGTAAACCTTTGATAATGCCGTGAGGTGAAACCGGTCAGGTTAAAAATAAAAATAAAATAAAGTGTGGAAAAGTACAAGTGTTATAATTATTCAAATGAAGAATTGTTCCAAAAATAAACATGGTCCTCAAAATTAAATAACGTTGAGGTGAATCATATAATATAAAAAAATATAATCATAAGTCATCACGTATTTTTTTTATTTAACAGTCGTTACGATAAGTTACAACAGTCAATGTAAACGTGTCTTTAGCTGTGGGTAGTTTTGACAAACAGCTGACTTTTATTTTGATCTCAATTAAAATTAAAAATATATACAAGTCCTATTAGATAATTATATGCACACAATTACCAACTAATATACTACACCTACCAGTGTGAGTGTTATCTCCAACAACAAAGCCACATTGACTGCAATTTCACTGGCAATATGGAGCACATGCAAGAGTCCCTGTGTGACCTGAGGAAAATGTTCCAGGAAGGTCTAAGTTTGAGTCTAGGTTGCAGAAAGTCACTGGGGCAACAGGGGTGGATGACACAGCAAGTATTGCGGCGAACTTTGGAGCATTAAAAAAACATTCACATTGAGGGCCCTAAATCTGTTGCAGCGTGTACTACACTACATGTAAAAAAAGCACAATCTCTAGAGTCGTTCAAAAAAAAGTTATAAGATCATTACTTATCCTTGGGTAACTATATTATGTAATTTTGTATAATTAAAACGTTTGTGTAGTATATAATATGGATACTGAGTAATATAAGTATATTGTAAATATTATGTATTGTATAGGTGTACTGTGTTATTGACACACTATGTAGTATATGTTTACTGACTGATATACAGGGTGTAATCGTTAAGTGTGCCCAGGCGATTAATCCGTAACTATTACAGATATCAAAAACCTTTAAACTGATATCGAAATCACGTTACCTAATGAGTAAAATGACATCAATAACTTTTTAAAAATCTAACGAGAAGTATCTAACATTTTGACATTAAACACTCCCATACATTTAGTATGAGATTAGTAGAAAGGTTTTAGTTTCCTTATTTTAAGTGATCTAGTACCCATTTTATCTTAATCATATTTTATGATTACGTATAATATGACAATGATGATTTTAAAGTAGATACACGTGTAAATTAATTATCTTACCACTTCAAATTAGTAATAAACCGTGTTTCAATATCGCATTAAGTAATTTGAGCTAACTGAAAAGCAAGACACTACAAAAAAAAGATACTCTTTGGTGTTCGTTCTAAATTCAAAACTTTCATCTCGGGTTGTTGTTCCCGTCAATTTATCGTTGTTTTTTTTTCAATTTGCGTTATAAATCGTGATTATTTCATTTATTGATTGCAAAATGGCATATTCCAAAAGAGAAAAGAGAGATATGCTAAAAATTTACTACAAATATGATTGTAACAAAAGAGCGGCCATTATCGCCTACAGAAGAGAGTACCCAGATAGAGAAGTCCCTTCTGGTGCGTACCTAAAACCTTTCTACTAATCTCATACTAAATGTATGGGAGTGTTTAATGTCAAAATGTTAGATACCCCTCGTTTGATTTTTAATAAGTTATTGATGCCATTTTACTCAATAAGTAACGTACTTTCGATATCAGTTTGAAGTTTTTTGATTTCTGTTATAGTTACGGAATAATCGCCTGGACACACTTAACGATTACACCCTGTATAACTTGTTATATTACTAATCAATTTATCATTGTTTCTTCTTTAAAAAAATTGTACGCCACCCTATCATCTTTTTTGTTTCTATCCATCCAAAGGTTGCCTGGAAGAAATCGCTGTTAGCGATAAGGCCGCCCATTGTGCATTATATACCTAAAAAATTGTCATCGCATAATACTTTTATGGTGTACAATAAAGAATATCTTATCTTATCTTATCTGTAGGACTACCAATTGAGAGAGCTTTGGTATTATTGTCAAAACTTCTGTATTTTTTTAAAGTTTAAGTATCATCAATACCATCAGTAGTGCTGGTGATAGACTTTATTTTTCTCTTCTTGTGTAAAAGTCCGAAGAGACTACTGGATATGGTTCAAAGCGAACCATTGTATCATGATGGTCCAGTGCGATGTGTGGAACGGACATCGCTTTGGACGGTTCGGCCCCACAGAGTACATAAGAATGCTTAGGTTAGTATATTACTTACTCTATGGTGAAACGGTATTGTATAATCTATGGAAATAGTTATGAGTATAGTTCGTCCAATTCACAAAGACGCGCCCCGCTCATATTAGACTAAGGAGAACGCGCGTCTTCGTGAATTAAATGAACTATATATCTTGATCCCAGTTATTTCATAAAATGCACTGAGCGCAACTGGGTGTCTCTTGAGGATAACACGGGGTACTATGGTGGCGAACGAGCTCGAATTCACCACTCGTAGATTATATCAAACCAATATGCGCGCACCAGGGCCTCGTTTCTATCACGACTTGGGGTCAAGATGTATGCCGGGAACTATAGCGAACCATCAAAACGGTCCGGTGGTCATTCACATGATTGAATTTGGGTCGGAGCAGACCAAGCAGACCAACTGCGTTTAGTTGCGTTAAGTGTAATCTGTTGGTGGGTAGGGAAGTTTTCATGCATTTGCATTGCCCTTTCTATAAAAAAAAATAATTCAAAGCAGGCTGTTCCCTTCTTGTTTTCAACCGATTGCAGGGAAACCAAAACAAAACATACCTGTTCCCTCTGAACTTAATATTTAAAAATATAGCAGAATGGTTAAAGAGTCGGCCCGATATCGGTTATCGGAGCCAACACCACTGTTTTGGCCCGAAATCGGAACACAAAGAGACTAAAACAGCGACTGCAAGCAATTTTCGACCTTAAGGCCATTTTCTGAGTTACTGAGTTACATGTCTTTTCGCGTTAATTGATGACGCAGATCACGAATATAAGAATAAAACTCGATACCATGTCATGTCCATAAGGTCGAAAATTGCTAGCACTTTTTCTCTTCTTTTTCGCTCCTACCATCCTCTAGCCGTATCGGGTCGATTTTATCGGATAAATGTGAAAATAGCACAAGGTGGCTATCGGATGGCGGCTATCGGCGTCCGACACCTGTATCGGATGAGTGTGAAAACGCTCTTACGATGGCCTTTTGGCCATTACACTACCGACGTGAACCCACCCCTTGCACAAGCAATTTAGCTTACTTGGAGAGGTTAAAGGGAATATTAGTACTTTCGATAATACCGGTTATTACCTTACAGATTCATGAGTTCGTTATTCCTGAAATTTAATAGCTATTTCCATTGTTTATACTCTGTTTGAAAGTTGATTTCAATGATTTACAACTCTGTATTAAATTTTGTTTTTATTGGCCGCTTGATAAATTAAATTCGATCTTCAAAAACAGCAATTTCTAAATGCTATCCATCTTGTTGATAAATTTCGTATTACTTTTATACAGCTGTCACTTTTCAAAAATGTAATAAAAGTTGCTGTTAGCTTAATGGTGTCTCATTCATACACAAAAAAAAATCATAAAATTTGGATTTATCATTCCTAAAAATATGCAAAAATGTTAGTACTGCAAATTGGATTTCCTCCAATTTCTTCAATAAAACGGCAATTTCATATGTAACGACCTATTATTTCTGATCGTTTATCAACTAAACTACTTTTTTATTTCATTTTCATTCATTTTACTACTCGTAACAATATACATATTACCTACTTTATTTATACGAATGAGTAAGGACTAATATTCTATAAATAAAACGATTTAGTCCAAAAATAAAATTAATACATCTAATTAAATTAAAGCACCTCATCTATTTGCACGCCAAATTGTTATTTAAATCCATTTTGTTATTTTTGCGTAATTGAATAACAAACCCAAAGGTACTTGTATAATAACAGCGAGATTACGCTTTTGGCTGGCTTATTACCAGGTGCTATAAAATAACAACTGTACCGCAGAATCTATAAAAATATAAGGTGTCCTTTAACCATAAAATGTTTTTATCTTTGCCACGTTTGTCACGTTTCGAATAAGGCAGAAGAGGACTTTAGCTAAAACACTCTTAACAATTTTTATGAATAAGGTGATTAAACTTTGGTGCTCTATTAAAAGGTTATTTTGTTTTTACTTACGAACGTATTTTTCTTATTAGACTCCTTAAATTATATAAACGGTATTAAGTGTCCGGAGACCGCATCTTAATGTTGTATTTTTTTATCTTATGCTTAATATTTAGGTATTTATATTTAGTAAAGGTGATTAAAATAATGCTGTTCAATATGCTGCGTAATACTTTTAGTAACCGTGTTTCACCCGTAGTACATACTTGGTACTATCATTTTTGTTACTGAACGGCTGGTAAGTACCATAGAATGATATGAAATACGTCTACCTTAATTTGCCTGAATATTTTATGTTATAAGATGCACACCAACAACTTCACCTTTTACTCCTGCGAAGTAGGCACTGTAGGCAGTGATAATACAGGGTTTGATTGCACGCCGCTGATTAACACACCCACCTTACCTTTAAGGCTAGGCGCAGACGGGCCACCGACTACAGCTACCTGTGGCGGTTGCGCGCCACCGCCACATTTATAATATTGTCAGAAGCGCGCGCGTCAGCCACCGGTGTTCGGAAGCCACCACTTTTGGTAAGCCGCTCCCGCTGCGCGGTCTAACGATGGACTCCGACACGCAAAGTTTGCTCGCGTTATTGTTGATACGCAGATGACGTAGACAACGACGACGATGCCCTTATTGGGTTCATCCAATTTTAAGTGGTCCTACAGTAAAACATAACTTGCATTTCGATAATATTCAAAGATATCCAAAAAAGTTTTTTAGACATTTTCCAATGAGTTTGACTAAATTTCAAGAACTACTTTGGTGTTACAAGATGGATTAATACGGCAAATTACCTGCAAAGCATCGCCCCTGCAAAAAGACTCGCAATCACATTAAGATAAGTAAAACACATTTAATATTTTAATATTTATTATGATGAATAATTATTATTACATTACATACTGCATGTTGTAATTATTAACTGTAACAACGAATTGTTAGAAAATTATATTTTCTATGATTCGGTATCAAACATATCGTCTATTATAGAAGTATCGTTTGAATAATTTGATAATACCGATGGAGAAGACATCGAAATTGATATAGTAGCCTGGTTTGTTGTATAAGCATTTGGGAAAAATATTCATAAGAGTATGATGAGTACGATCTGTAATTATGAATAGGATCATACATTTTGTACTTCTTAATCAAGTAACATTTTACTCTTGAAATCAATTTCAAAATCATCATGAATTTTTCGAATATTCGGCAAGACTGACAAGCATGAAATTTTTGTCAGGATCCACATGTTCAGGTCTTTCATATATTTTTTTTAAATTGTCTGATAGTTGTTGCAATATTTTGTTTTCTTATTTAACAACATTTCTTTCGGTGCCCTGCTTATAGAACAAGTTTGATTTTTGATTTTGTTCTTGTTGTTGTTCTAGTTCTGAATCATTTTCATTAATCCCTTCATCTGTAGTAGGTCTCACATGTTTAAGTCGTTTAAAAAGATGCAATTATTTAAGATATATGTATTCTTTGAAACTATCACGGAGACTCTACTACTTTCGTTGCAATGTGGCAGCTGTAACAAATCATATTATTTTTCAACAATACTGTATTTAACATAGAACTTATTGTTTGTTTCAGGTACCTTGCCTCCGGATGTTCAGGCAGTTCAGGCTTTTAATTTCTCATTTCTATTGCTGTACAAATCAGAATTGATTTCGAAGATTTCGAAGAAGAACAGAAAATTTCCGATATGAATATATCAACATCCATTAAGGCGTCGTGCTCCATGGTGACGCGTACGATACGTAGAACGTCTACGGTTAACTGCGCGGGGAGTGGAGCAGTGCGACAGTGGCGGGTGTCGACGTTTTATGTGGCCCGTAGCGACCACGAGTGGAGCGTCGCGGACACTGCTGTAGCGAGTGGCCGCCACCGGCTGTGCGGCGCGTCTATACAAAATATATGAAAAAATATGTTAAGTGGCTGTCGCTGGCCACCAGTGGCCGTGGTCGATGGCCCGTTTGCGCGGAGCCTTAGACTTTTCGTAGAACTGAGATTATACTTGCTATTTTAACTTTTTCAATTACTGAGATATTTATATTTGTAAGCTAAGCTAAGCAAAGATTACAAACTAGGCCTTTATATTTACGGTGGTATTGATGTTTCCAAGTAACAAAGAAATTAATTTCCTCCGGCTCGGCTTTCACGAGTAATTATTTGTAAACAGATTACGCCTGTCGCTGCGAAAGACGCACTATACTTAACTACAGAGCTGTGACACTTTCAACAAATTTCATAATATGCAATAAGAGTTTTAGAGCAAAAAGTATTTTGAATCGGAATGTCACATAATAGCTTTAAACGAATTTCGACATCAATAGTTATCAACAAATTATATTATTAGTCCTAAACTTGATTCCTTATCAAATAAAAGAAAATTAATTGTAAGACAGAAATGTATGATTTATGCATTATATAGTTAAAGTGAATGCCCTTCTTATAAAAGGCCAATGATAATCATATTTAATTTATCCAAAATCATTGACGAAAGAACAACAAAAATATTTTAACAAAAGACAATTGATTTGGGGTATTCACAGCAATATTAGGAAGAATTTTATACCTAAACGAAAAGGACGTTAATGACTTTATATTTGTCGTTCGCTTAAACAGCTTAACAAGCCTACGTAAATAGGAAACTGTAGATTAATTCACACATGAGCTTATTCAGGATAGAACTAATCAAAACCGGCTCCCTAACAAGTGCCCATGAATAAATTACTTGTTGGAATTTGCATGTTTAGCCAAAATATATACGCGAAAAACTTTTGGGAACAATTAAATTGAATAAATAAAGGAGAGGAAGCAAACACCCTATTGTTGTATTGTCTTAACGTTTCTCGGTACTTTGTGATGGGTAATCAGAACCCGTTGTCGGCCTGTCATGTCTGAGCTTGTATTCATCTCATTTACTTTCAATTCGAGTCGTTTATAAGAAATAAAAATGAGTCAAGTCGTGAATCGTTTTATTTTTGTATCAATTCGTTGTTATAATTTCGTTTTTATTTTTTGTTCTAGTATTTTGTCTTTTTAGTATTGGGTCAAACGAGGTTTACATTAATGGATGTAAACGATACAGTTTAATTATATTTTAGTCAGAAAAGACTCAATTGAATGAGATTAATGACATCTGTACGCCAGTAAACGAGAAATTTGCAATTAATTAACCAAATTTTGTGTAAATGCACAAGCAGCATTTGTTTAGTTATTTTCTGTACACGCCACAACACAATTGATTGATTAAAACTACGTGCCAGTTTTGGGTCAGTAATTGAGTCGTCTCTGACTGAAATATAATTAAACTTTCTCTAACGAAAATTGAACCATTACTAATAAGTAATGGGTCAATTTTCGTTAGAGAAATATATTCGCTCCCTGAGGGGATATATGTAGATATATCTTCTTAATTCATTTTTTTTATGACATAGTAGGCAAACGAGCCGACGGGTCGCGTGATGGTAAGTGATCACCGCCGCCCATGGACACCTGAAACACCAGAAGGGTTCTAGGTGCGTTGCCGGCCTTTCAGGTGATGGGAGTACGCCCTTTTCTTGATGGTTTGAAGGTCGTATCGGTCCGAAAATACTGCAGGCGATAGTTCATTCCACAGTTTAGCTGTGCGAGGCAGGAAGTTTCTGGAGAAACGCACAGTTGAGGACCACCAACCATCCAAGTGTTGAGGATGAAAATGCTGTCGCGTAGGGCGATGGCGGAGAGATGCGGCAGGGATTAATCCGAAAAATTCCTCAGAGCACTGGGCGGCCTGAATGTTATTTGAGCATGATAAGGTTACCATAGGATACAGCTGTTCTTGATCCGATAGTGCAGTGCATTGCATTCAAAGCACTGCACACAACTGCACACTGACAGTAAATACACTGTCCCTAACAAATATCCCGTCTGCTGGCGATAGGCACACGCTTTTAAGTGGGACCAAATAAATGTTTGAAAAGATGTGATGTTTTACACCATTCTGCCTATCCCTTGAGGAATTAGACCATCCTTGGGTACACAAAATTTTACAATTAATAAAATAACATATTTTATAATCCTTCTTTTTATGGCAAAGATTTATTTGAAAGAATGTAAATGGACCTGTCACAAAAAAGCTTAAACAACAACAACAAGTCGTGAATCGTTTTATTTTTATTTCAATTCGTTGTTATCATTTCATATTTATTTTTTGTTCTAGTATTTTATTTATCATTTTAGTATTAGGTTAAATTAAGTATACATTAATGGATGTAAACGATACAGTTTAATTATATTTCAGTCAGAGACGACTCAATTGAATGAGTTTAATGATAACGCCAGTAAATGGGAAATTAGTAATAAATTGACCAAATATTGTGTAAATGTAAAAGCAGTTTTCGTTTACATCATTTCTATACAGAAATCTCGTCGTATCGTATACACGCCTGAACACAATTGAGTGAGTAACAGTATGTGTCAGTTTTATCATTTGTGCATTTACTGTGCCTTTACATGTCATATTCATTACTAAATAATAGACTTTAACTACAATCGCTAGAACTTGATCGATGGTCTACGATCTAGTGTTGAATCTTAGACACCACCGTGTTTTTTAGTTGTAATATTTCTAGGGTTGACAAACGTCTGTATACTATATTAATACGTGTATAATATTGATGTGTGTTAATTTAAACTAAGTCTATGGTTACAGAGTCCAGAGAGAACCAGCGGTTACCTTGTCAACCACCACAGAATCGAATGTTGTGGCTTTGATCCCCACATACAACAATTTATGATTGATAATTTCTGTGATTTGCAGAAAATAATTCAGAATTTGAGATGCTTTGTGTCCGTTAATTAAATATACCTCATATTGTGAAACACATATGTATTTTTGATCACTTCCTGAACACCAATAAACTAATTTACCCGCGAATTTATATTAATTAACATTCCTTTACCCGCGAATTTGTCTGTTAGACCCCAAGACAGAGTCTCAAGTTATAATTATAAAATAGACAATGGAATACGATATGGCTAAGTTTATGCCGAGCTCTCATAATCAGATAGATCACAATATATCAAATTAGCAAAGTTTCGAGCGTTGAAGGCTTCTGATCGGTAACAGTTTTACTCCGATATTGAAATAGAACAAACAACAATAACAAAGCAGTCTTGTCGAAACATATACGTTCCCTAGGCAGGGTCTTCGCAAGATTCGTAACTTTTCTTTCGCTACGTAACATGTAAGGAACCAATAGCGGAACCAAACTCAACATTGTGAGTAATTAAATTAATTACGCGCATCATGTTATATCATGTATCGCATATTAGTGTTTTTAACAGCCTTTGTCTCGTAGAGGAAAACTGCCAAGTATGAAATCGCAGATTCGATTCCCGTTCAGTGTAAATATTTACATCAGTGTGTGCATTTGCATTGGTTTGGGTAAGTCTATGCATAACACGTATGTATTTACGTGATCCGCTTTCTATTCCATATTACAAGCAAGTTAAGCTAATTTACTTTAGATCTGGACGATAAGGTAAGCTAGACTAGAAGATTTATTTATCGTAACAATACCTACATAATTACTTATAAGTTGACAGAAACAGGTCAAGTGAGACTTGCATTCAGTCGAAGAGCGAGCGTTCCGAAGTATGAATACGATATTCTTATTATCCGTTTCCCGCGGGAAATTACAGCTTCGGACTTCCATTTATGTTTTCCTGTTAACTATAATAATTAAGACCCTGTATTCTGTTTTTGTTTTGTAAATTTCAGGCTTTTAGGTATCTTGAATATAATAACTCTGGGCTATTCAACAATTTTCCATTATATAAGATTTAATGCGCTCTAATGGTTACTAAACAATTTTGTTGAATCAAATTCAATTGTAAAAAGATTAGCTGGTTTCCGCGGCTCCGCCCGAGTGGAATTTGAATTCCGTTCCCGCAATCTTTGAAATATTCTATACTCAGGATTAAAAGTAGTCTACGTGTTATTGGTTGCTGTTAAAATTTCAGTCGGATCCATTCAGCCGTTAAAGCGTAATTACATAACAAACATCTTCAAAAAGTTTCACACATATATACAATCACGCCTTTATCCCCGGAGGATTAGGCAGAGGTGAAGTGATACATACATTTTACCAATCAGTGTATTCGGTCCCACGTAATAGGGGTGAGCCTATTGCCGTATTCTGGGCACTATTATTGACTCGAGTCATGCATCTGAGGCTTTTACTTTTATAATGTTAGTAACATTTACGTCCGTAGTATTTACTATCGCAGTTGTCAACATTTGACACAAAGTAACTCTGCACGTTAGTCCATACACAATTACAACGTGGTGTAGGCCCGTGTACAACGGCCAGGTGGAAGGATGACCTCATCAAGGTCGCCGGGAAGTGCTGGATACGGGCTGCTTTAGATCGGTCGTGCTGGAAGTCTATAGGAGATGCCTATGTTCAGCAGTGGACTATGTGTGGCTGATATAATGATGATGAATTGTGTACGGAATAGATTTACTCAATATTACAGAGATTATATACAGGTTCGTATTTTTTAAATGGGTCAATAATAATCGTTACAAAAATATAGTTGCTTGAACCGGCGTTTAATGAGAGAATATATGTGTATTTTAGTAATTCATTATTATAGGTACCTATGTATGATAAGATTACCATAGGATACAGCTGTTCTTCATACGATAGTCACATCATTATCGTTATAGCAATTTCCCAGTTACATTCAAGGCACTGCACGCCAACTGCACACTGACAGTAAATACATTGTTCAAAACAAATATTCCAGCTGATGGCGATAGGCTCACGTAGTTATATGGGACCAAAAACATACTTGACAAGATGTGGGTGTTTTATACCACTCTGCCTATCCCTTTAGAAATTAGACCATCCTTGGTATTTAAACTGGGTACAACAAATTGTACTATAAATAAAATAATACATTTTATAATCCTTCTTCTAATGGCAAAGATTTATTTCAAGGAATGTAAATGGATCCGTCACAAAAAAGCTCGCTCGCTAGCAGATACATTAATACAATCAAGTTTTTTTAATAAACCTCTCAGACCAACTTTGTTCACCAAGGCAAACTTATATCCAAACTTTTCACTTAAGACATAGCTCGTTTCTATCGCGTTTCATGAATAAGACAATATATTAGTTAGTCCAACGAGAATAAAGGCTATATAGTTCAACATCATTTTAGCTACGGTTGGTGGGCGAGAGTCATTACTTAAAGATACACGGTACTTATACAACAATATGAGTACTTACGTACTGCTAAGGGACTGTTAATATCTTATGTTGTGTAAAGGCATTCCTCTCTGATGTTATTAATATGTTTACCAAAGTATTTAGGTCCGGTGTTGTACTTGCGTTCCGGGAAATAAAATCATTGAGGGAAATTAATTTTGTTTGGTATTTTCAGAATTGTTATTATATAATCTGTTTTTCCCTTTTTGTAGAGTAAGCCTGGCAATCGTGCCCCACCAATAGGAGAATTGAAATAAAAAAGGTTTTATTTAATTCATGTTTATTTAAGTAATTAGACGTACCTCTGACTCAATTTCATAACATAAATTTAAAAAAAAAATGTAATTAAAGCAGCTAAAATCAACGATTTCTTAAAGTCTAGGGGGCACATTACACGGATAAATCGGTCTTATGTGCCCCAGTACAGATTTGTGTCTTGTCGTCTTTTTTTCTTTCCCATTCCCTTTATTATTGCCTTTTTACTTGTTGCATTTCACTGAAAAACTTGAACAGTCTCCATGTAACCAGCCATAATACTGCCAAGACTGGATATTAATATTTCATATAACCGGCTAGCCGCATTCACTCCCAGTTTTGGTCCTGTAACATCTCCTATCACTTTTATCATATTTTCTTTTGTCCATATCCTGAGGTCTGCAGATTCTTCTTTCCCATTCCGTGATATGTAATAATTGATAGGAATACATCAAAATAATGACTCAAAAGAATACATAAATGGAACATATTACCTGAGGAAAATCAGGCCACATTAGCCAATTTTCAGATTAACGTGCCCCACTTAACTTCAATAGATAAGTTTACCTGAAACTAAATTGAATTGTAGGCATACAGAGTTCAAAGAGGTTAGTTTTAGAATTGAACTTTAAAACCTTAAACAAATATGAAGCAAATACTTTAGTGTAATAACAAATATAAAACAAATTCAGACTATCATACATACCTTTAGTCACTTTCTCTTACTTAAAACAAATAAAAATCAGCACTATATTGTTTACAATGCAGCCACACCTGTGTGGCTTGCCCATTCAAATCAAATTGACGATAAATTAAAAAAAAATCTGTCAGTTTTGCTTGTGGGGCACGTTACCGACTGGGACACGGTTTACCCTAGTAGTACCTACGTACTAAAGTTTAACTAAACTAAATGAAATGGAAATGCATATTTCCATTTCATTTAGTTTAGTTAAACTTTAGTACTTTGTTTCACATTATTAATTTGTTTCACATTTTTCACTTTCTTATGTCAAAGCATTTTTTTTACCTGACTGTCAAGATGGGTTTAGTTTTTCGCACGTATCTTGTATGTATGTTTGTAATATTATTTGTTACCTCATATCTCTTGAACCACCGAACGGATTTCAAAGATTCATATCTCAAATGAAAGGTATTTATTGCCCAAGTGTTCCTAGGTACATAAAATATGAACAAAAGCTATATTGGTTTATTGGCCCCAAAATTTATCAAGTGAGGTATCAAAATGAAGGAAATTAGAAGACAAAAATATATGTAATAATATGTCATAGTCACAACTAAAAAGTATGATTTTTTTTTATTAAAAATAAAACACCCGACTGATGCTGTAAAGATCGAAACAAGCTTTATAGCAGGCGGTACCCATTTGCAAATTTCAAACCAGATGAAAATTAATGGGAACCGCCTGCTTTAAAGCTTGTTTCGATCTATACAGAATCAGTCGGGTTTTTTATTATAAATAATTAATTTTCAAATAATTTCTCTAATTATTCAAGTGCATAATAATATTAATATTAATATTAATATTATAAAAAAAAGAATTCTATAACTTTCAAAAACTAAAATTAGCCAAGACTATCTAAGACTGGAGGTATGCAAATTATTGGAACAAAAATAACAAGTTGTAGGGTATTAAGCATGGAGTAGGTAATAATTCTTGATACTAATGTTAATTCCGAAGTATGCTAAAACCTGACGCAAATTCTATATTCACAGTCAGACATTTTGTCAAACTTAATTGGCTGTGATCCCGACAGCTGCTTCGACCATTCGTCTCCAGTTTAAGCTATTTTAGACGTTAAACACCTTTGTTCAAAACGCTTAGACAGACAGACTATTCGAAATCATATTCCACTTATGTACAAATAGTTAAAAAACCGTACATTTGTACTTGCTGCTTGTTCACTGATAATTTGGTAAATATTGATAAACTTTGATGTTATTAAAAGAAATATTACCCTATACTCAGGGTGAGTATGGGATACTCACTACTCAGGTATGTTAGCTTTTGAAGCAGCAAAAAATAAAACTTCTAAAGCGACGCGTTCAAAAAATAAGGATAGCTGTGTGAACACCAAATGTACCTTTTTAGAAAGAATCGAAACCTATTGGGAGCTTATCCAATTGCCAAACTGAAGTGGCAATGGGAAGGCCACATTGCACGGAGAACTGACGGTCGTTGGGGGGGGTGAAAGTTCTCTACCAAGAACCACCAAACGCGGAGTAGGCAGGCCTCTATCAGAGATAGAGAGAGATAACACCTTATTTAATTTGTCAATTTCAGCCTATAGTGAGTGATATAAGTCTGCGCTTTAGTCGTGATTCACCAAGTCTATTGCAGTTACCTATTCAGATGTTAGTTTAGCTGACTGAAGGCAATCACGCAATCTTGGATACAACCTGGGACCATAAAGACGCTGATGATGACAATACTACTGACAGTCAGCTACCTGTAAAAAGCATCTTTGCAGTATAATACTTCACATAGTATCTGATATAGTATTATTGAGAGCAGGTAAACACCAGGGATGCCAGATATTTATGAATATGTAAATCTATTCATTTTTTTATTGCTATAATATTAAATCTGGCGCTTCTTCATCTAAAATATAAAAGTATTGTGATTCATATTCTGTTGAATATTCAAGAAATCAAGAATATTCATAGCTGGCTCGTTAACGAGCGGCCCGGTAACTTATGGAAAGTATTGCATAATTGATTTTAAACTGTCGTGTTTGTTGTACTCGTAGTAACAGTTTTAACTATGCATATAGTTTGAGTCTAGTATATACCTACTATAGTAGAAACCTACTGAAAAAAAGGCATTTCGTTTCACTTTAGCATATTAGCCTCCTTAGACAAATGGCAATTCGTTGGTCGACGTATTGACACGTATTAATGTATTATCCGCCAATATAAATGCATTTGAAGCGCTAGATGCGGGCTGCTTTAGATCGGTCATTCTGGAAGTATATGGGAGAGGCCTATATTCAGCAGTGGACTGTGTGTGTTTGATATGATGATGATGATTGAAGTATATATATTGACAGTATAGAAGAAGGAATATGTGCAGGTATGTTAAAAAAACATCTTAGTAGATATGCGAAAAATTAGGTCTCAGTTGATTTGAGTTACAATTATTCTGGAAGAAGGTTAAATTAGTTAATAGAGCTAATTGAAACACTCGCCATGGTCATAGTAGCAATATTTGTTTGTTTTTACCTTTTAGTATTTTTGCAAATGGTTATTAAAATCGCAAACATCTAACTTCAATTTCAAAATAAACCATTGAACGAAGTGACATACTACTCTACTAATTTATGTCTCTATAAGAGGTTATACAAGCAAGAACAATCTTGTCAAAACAAAAACAAAACCGTACTTTACCGGAATAAAACGGTAATACTTTATACGGCTGTTGTTGACAAAAAATAAGAAATGATTTACCGGTAGGGAGCCGGTAAAACCGCACCGTTCATTCACAACGTCACCGAAGCTTAGTTATGTAGACGCTGCCTGATAAGTCCCACTTTACTCTGATTTGTGGCCCACGGTAAGCACCGATATATATTTTCATCAACGTTATTTATATGAACAAGTTATTTTTATGACATTCTTAAGGAACAGTAACCGACTGAAAGCTCTTACAAGCACTTGAAAAATACTTTCATATGTTGTTACGCATTTTATCGCAGTTTACATAAAAAAATGTGCTATATGCTGCGTAATTTATATTATCTTCTACAATAAATTATACGAGTGAGATAGAACTTTCCTTTTCAGGGATTCAGGACGATTTACCCTTTTTCTTTTTAGGACGATAACCATGTACGACCTTTACCTACTGAACTAAAACCGGTACTGCTTTAGGATCCACAAAGCGCAAGCCCTCAGCTATGCATTTGAGACCTGTCTGTATCAGCAGTTTTAGCAGGCGGGATTCCTTTACATACGAGAAAAGGAAACCGAAAGATAAGAGTCCCGTGCTGCTTTCTTACCCTCTAACAAAGACAGTACGTGAAGGCTCCGACTTAGACCGGATCTAGTTTTGGTTTTATGTCACGACAAATTGATTAGATTTGCTTTGGATTTGAATTGCATCCCGGTCGCATCCGGAGTCCCATTTTCTAGTCTGAGTGTTTGGTGAACTTTTTCGTGAAAAAATTTACATTACAGAACAGTTTTTAAACATTTTGAAGAAATTGATTGAGAAAGGAAAAGAATCGGTCCAGGCGGGAATCTAACCCGTAACCTTCCCCTTACAGAGGGAACGCTCTGACCACTGAGCTACCGAACTCCACCCGAACCAATCCAAAAAATAATATCGGCCGACAGCTTCACTATCGCCTCAAAGAATGATATAAGGGCAATTTGGATTGGTTCGGGCGGGGTCCGGTAGCATTCCCCCTGTAAGGGAAAGATCGCGGGTTCGAGTCCCCTCTCGACTGATTTAATATTTCAACTACCTAAATCGATTTGAATAGTTAGCATGCAAAAAGCTTTAAAATTTCATTCAACTTTTAAAAAATATTGTAATATTTTTCTCTTAATAATTTTACAGTTTTAGTAACAATATAAATCAATTCTTTACAACATTTTATATGACCCAGAAAATTGACCCAAGTCTTTGAAGCATTACGGGCGAGGCAATATACATATGCGTAATTTTTTGTGAACCCATTTGCCCATTTCAATACATAAAATATCAGAAACCGGTCAAGCAAAGCTTGTTATAAAAAAGTCAAAAGCAAAAACCAGCGTTTATACAGTCTTTGAGTTCTCGGCTTTGTAAGCAAAGTCAGTAATTGTCGCTGTACACAGCTCGCTCCTTTGAATTGGTAAAAATATCCAATTGGATTATTATCAAAGGTTTTTTTAAGCCAGAGATAGAGTTTCGGTTTAATTAAATATTACACAAATTTAAAAGTTACATATCCTATTTTTGATACATAAAAGAAATGATGGTAAGTAGATAAAATTATCGTCCCATAAGAGCCAAACGAGCGTATCACCAAAATATCGAAAAAAATTTTTTTTCATAAATACCTTGTCTAAGTGGTCCTACACCATTTGCCAAAAGGACGTATTCGTATAGTCAATAGTTTCAGAGTTCCATTGTAACGTATCAGAAAAAAGTATATTTTCTTTACGACGATAACAGCTTAACGTTCGATTGGTGTATGTCAATGTTACCCGTTTAATTTTTAGTTAGTTCAAAATGAACGTATTTGTTTACGAGTTTATTTGATACTGATTTTTTTCCTAATTGTCAATTTCTAACCAACCATAAAAACGTAACAACTTATACGTTCCTTTAGTTAAAAAAAAAAGCGAGTTTGAAGTTATAATTAAGAGCCATTTGAACGTATAAAAGTTTACGTCAGTTTGAAACTTATTTCGAATTGAATATCTTTTATTTAACTGATTGACAATACCACGTTAAATCAATTACGTTACTTTGGCAGTAACATTAACGTATTATACTCAGGTCTTAGGTAGATTTTGATTGCAATTACGTTCAAATGGCCCTTAAAAGTTAAGGTACCCCCGATAATTACTTGAAATCGACAGCGCGGGGAGCCCCGAAAGTTAATGTTATAGGACGATTATTGATTTGTTTTTTGAAAAATTTAATTGAAATTTAGTGATAAAGGACCATTATAGTTCTTTCAACATGAAAAGAAACAGCCGAACATGGAAGATTCTGGAATCTTTAAACCAGCAGGTGAGTTTATTTTATACATAAGTACCTAATTATTATAATAATACGTTAACTAATTAAATTAAATCTAATCACAGTTCTTGTTTAATGATTTCATACTTTAAACGGTTCTATTACCTATATTATACATTTCGTTCATACGTAATATTTAGGTATTTGAGCAGAAATAACTGTGATTTGACGTGGTCCGTTTCAGCTAAAACATTTATTTAAATTCTCCATAAATTATGTTATATCTATATATTAACAATTTTAACAAAGGTTCCTTTCTGATTAAACCCTTGTAGGTATTGACTTTTGACTAACAGCCGATCACAATAATGAACCTACCAAAAGTTTTACTCGGATAAAGTTAACCAAAAATAGACCAGTTTTGTAGGGGAATTCCTATGTATCTCCGTTTATTTAGTACGAAGCTGGATAGGATTTCCCCTCCGCAACTGATCTATCCTTGGTTAACTTTATCCTAGCTGTTTAATATGAGGAGCTCATTCATCTGTGCGTACGACTGCGTACTAACCTCAATGCAAAGCGTTTAATCAGATGGTACCTTCTTTATTGATATACAATAATATGTATATTATAGCTAGCTAGCTAATTTAAGTTAATTTACCGTAAATAAATGTTGTTTAGGGTAAATTAACTTACTTGGCCTGTGGTTAATGACCCTGACTGTTAAACCGGAGGTCGTGGGTTCGATTCCCACCCCGGACAAATCTTGTGAGGAGGATGGTTGCTTATTCTGCATCTATGTGTACCATAGTACAAGGTTTGCTTAGTTGGCGATCATGGTGTGTGATTGGTGAGGAAAATATTAAAGATCACTATTTTGAAAAATATATCAGTATGTTTTTTTTTCAGGGTCCAGTGAATTCATTTGATGCTAACTCAAATGCTAATGACATTTTCAACGTTGAAATTCCTTATCTGCAACCATGTACAGTAACGGCAGAACATAATATTATAGATAGCTTAGAAGTAGAATGCACGTTCCAAGACTCTATTGATCTCCCAAATTCTTCAGTATTGACATCATTACAAAACGTTTCCCTTATTGATCTGTTGAATGAAGATTTACATCTATCAGATTCGAGTAATGATTATTTACCTCAACCAGATGAATGCATTATATCGTCTACTGATTGTACCATTTCCGAAATAACAAATAATAAAACGAACAATTCGAGTACATTATCTAAAAGTATTCTTACTACCGAAAATATCCACCACTTAATCGATGAAAATGTATTGATCAATATTACTGATACAACTGAGGTTCAATCTATTATTCCTGGACATCAAAACCGCAAACGCAAACGCAGAGGCCAAGCTGATCCTAATGAATGGAAGAAGAATATAAGGAAGAATAAGCGACTAAAAGGAGAGCCTTACCTATCAGTTAAGGGTGGCATGAAACCTGGAAAATCATTGCTGGAAAGTAAATGTATGGGAACATGTAACCAAAAACGTGCTAACAATTTCAGCAAGGATGAAAGACTAGACATTTTTTCCTGCTTTTGGAATATTAATAGCATTGATCAGAAGAGACAGTACATTGTAAGCTTAGTAGATCGTATACCAACAATAAGAACACTAAATGGAAAAGAAAGCAGAAGGAAGATGACTAACAATTATTATTTGAAAAAATCCGTATGATCAGAAAAGTTAAAAGTATGCCAAAAATTTTTTTTATCAACATTCAATGTTTCGGAAACATACGTCAGAAATTGTTTGAAGAACTGTAATGAAACCGGTGTTGTAAAAACTGACCAGAGAGGCCACCACGTACCACATAATAAAATACCAGAGCAAGAAAAACAATTCATACGAGACCATGTTAATTTATTTCCGCGAACACCAGCCTACTACGTGAGACAAAAATCTAAGAAAGAATACCTAGACCAAGGCCTGAATGTCACCAAAATGTATGAACTTTATAAAAGTAAATGCGAAGATGAGGATAGACAGCCAGTGAATATATCATACTATCGTAAGATAATTAACACAGATTTTAATATCGGTTTCCATAAACCACGCAAAGATGTATGTGACAAATGTTTTATTTTTAATAATTTAAGTGAAGAAGATAAAGAGAAAGAAAACACAGAATACGAAGAGCATTTAAAAAGAAAAGTCACTGCCCGAAAACGTCGTGATGAAGCGAAAATATTGGCTGAGTCTGGTGAAATACAGTTCGTTGAATATGACTTGGAGGCAATATGCAATTGTCCATCTTCCTCATCCAAATTAATTTATTATAAACGCAGAATTCCTGTTTATAATTTTACCATGTTAGACTTTGGCAAGGAAAACCGCTAAGTGTATTGTTACTGTTGGCATGAAGGTATTGGACGAAAAGGAGCCATTGAGATTGGTTCTTGCCAAATTAAATTCCTCAAAAATAAAGCCAATGGTAATAAAGCCAATTTAATTGAAAATAATAAGAGCCAAAAAAACGTAACCCTGGCATTTTTCGAAAAACCATAAATATTTAATATATATCAAAACATTATCAATTAGTTTTTTGCTATGTTAACTCTCTAATAACTAGTCCATATTTAGGCTTTTTTTCTTTCTCGTTTACCTGTTATATAATGTATAATAAAGTACTTCAAAGAACAGAATAGTGGTATTTGCACAGTTTTTTTGCTCTCCTGTAAAGTTGTCAAAATGGCGATACGCTCGTTTGGCTCTTATGGGACGTTATAGTATAATAAAGAAAAATATATTTGTTTCTTGTCAATGCACGTATATTCGTTTTAAATCTTCAAAAAGAGGAAATTAGCAATTGACACATTTTTCAACTCATATTTACGTTACAAGTGCCGTTAATCACGGATTAAATTGGCCGCTGCATGAAATGCTCGAAATATGCAAAAAAAGTAAACATGGTGAATTAAATTATTTCAATTATATTAATATAGTAAGTTATCCAAACAATCTTAACAAGACATACCTTATACCTTTACAATGAAATTTTTGCATATTATAAAAGAAACGACCTGCAGGAGGCCTCTGGGCCCTTCAAGTTGGGAAACAACCGACCCAAAGCATTCGCCGTGGTCACCAACTTGGGGCGCAGACTTCGGAAATGCTGTCCGAAGTCCCATCGACTGTCAAGCACGAGCCCCAGGTATTTCAACAGGGGCTTGATATCGATGGGGGCGCCTCTTACTGTAAGGCTGGCTCCCGGGCCTGGCCTGCGCCGAGGGCCATGACAGAACATGGCCTCGGACTTGTGCAGAGCCACCCCGAGACTCAGCCGCCGGATCTGTTCAACTACTTGAGCAACCGCGGTCGTGGCCCTCAAGGTCGCTTCGCGGTGCGTAGCTCCGCTCACCGTCATCAACGTGTCGTCCGCGTAACACGTGACGGTGGCACCGTACGCGAAATCGCCGCGAAGCACCCAGTCGTAACCGATGTTCCACAGAAGCGGCCCCAGGACCGATCCCTGTGGAACACCGCACGACGCCTACCGACTTCGGTCGAACTTGGGTAGATGACGGCTCTCTCCGTCAGGTACGCTCCGACTATGCGGCGGAGGTAGACAGGCACATCGTGGTACACGAATGCCTCCCTGATGCAACTCTAGGGCAAGGTGTTGAATGCGTTGGAGATGTCCAAGGACACTGCCAACATCACTTCGCCCCGGGCGACCGCCTCCCCCGGCAGAGTCCTCACATGCATGATAGCATCCACAGTAGAACGCCACCGGCGGAACCTGAACTTGGTATTCGCCAGTTCCGGCCCCACTCTAGAGAGATGCTTGACGAGGCGCTTGGCAATTACTCTTTCAAAGAGCTTGCCCACCTCGTCGAGCAACGCTATGGGCCGGTCGTTCAAATACTCCTGTTATACTGATGCAAAAACTATGTTCTGTGCAAGTAAGGTTATGTTATGCATTTCAAATTCCTCTGCATTATATCTGTTAAGAATTTAAAAATACTAGAATGTTTTTTCAGATAATTTTTTTAAAGGTACATGGTGCAGGTAGCTTGTGCATGTTGAGGAACTTGGGCAGGTTATATGTATCGTAAAAATTACATTGAAAAACATCTGCGGGCCTAGCGACTCGAGCACGCACCAAAGAGAGCCACCCACCACAAAGCGCGCATAGCCTCTCGATGTCAAATAACTTGTGCGTTTTACTTACGACAGTAGCCCATGACTTCACTTGCTCCAATTATTTGTACCATGTACTAGGACAAGCGCGTAATTTGTATAATCAGCTTGTGCATGCTACTCTCGCATGTAACTCGCATCTTTACTTGCTCTAGCTAGTTGCATCATGTAGATACACCCTAAGTGTAAGGATATAGAAGATATTATTAAAACTAAGACCAGTAGTGAAGTAACTCTAGCATGGCAGTAGAACGATCGAATACTTGAGTTTGATTGCCACATAATGTAAATGCATGAATATCTTGCATATTTCATATTATTTGTACACTTGATAGTGTGAAGTGAACCTCACGGTTACACTTCTCCTTCGCACGTACAGGTAGTCATTAGCCAGCACCACTATCGTATTACTTGCCAATAATATTTTTTTTAACTACTTAGCTGATGCGTTCCACCATCATATCTTCCTTTAACTTTATGGGTGGGTAACCCTACTTGAACACCAACTGCCGAATCCAAACTATGCCTATAACGAGCAAGTGCAAGCCATAACTTGACAAAGTTTTATAACAATCAGATAAACGGCTCAGAGCGCATAAAAACAAGGAACAAAACAAGGATTTTTATGTATTAAAAGAATCTTTCCAACTCGCCAGGGAATTGCAAAGACACCATGGCATAAATAACGTTTATAAAAATGTAAATCCGCCATCCAGTTTAAATGTTTTAGAGAACATTAAAAAAAATCATTTCAAACAAAAATGAAAGATAAGTAAATTCAACATCCGACAGAAAATGAGCGCACGATGTAGATATTCAGTTTCAGTTCCCGTTTTCCTCTCGGGCAAGCATAGACCCGGATTGGAGCTGGTAAATTCTCCTGGTAGAGTAAAAAACGGAAAAAGAAATACAAAAGGCGTCCGCCGGCAAAATTACCTGTAGCCACGTAACAATGAAATATCGACCTTACCATTTACGGAATAAAAGTGAAATAGCAACAAATAAAAATGTTGGTAGACATGTTCGTGAGCTTCATTTGGGCAAAGGGAGGTCAAACACTTAAACTCCGGAGATACAAGATTGCAGACGAGTTGTAGCAAACGAAGCAAGCCTCATGAATCGCTTTCGTGCATGCGAGGGGGAATTTTTGAGGGCTGCTATGTAATAAGCCTTCTATTTTGATGGTTCTATGCACTTTACCAAACCTTTTCATGTTTCTTGAGTAGGTATTGAATTAAAATTAAAAATATATTCGAATTTTACAAATTTTAGTAGTAGACGAAGATTGACGATTTAGTAGCTCTTAATCGTACGCTATCCTTTAGGGAAACTTTACATGCCTTTAATTGTTGTACATATCAGAACTATACCTTGTATTTCACGATAACAATAATGTATATACATATACTGTTGGTGTGTCTATCAATAAATAAATAAATAAATAAATAGTAGAACATAGGTATATTCTGCTTTGTGAATTTGCTAAATTTATGTTGACCATCTGCACTGCATTCTGGAATTAAAACGGAAGACCCTATTGAGTTGATGAGTAGTCGTCTAGTCGTCTCAGATGGATTTAAGTTTTATCGATTATCTTGGAAGCAAGTTGACAACGACGATAACGTATGGTTGGCATAGCTTAGACAGTTAACCTATGACCACGGCTAGTGTAATCCAGTGGAAACGTCAGGTAGTTCAAATCTCAAATGCTTGACATATACGTCTCTGGAACGAGAAGCTATTGTATTAATAACATTGTTATTATGTAAATCGGTACTCTTCATTCTCCTGTTCGTAAAAACATCCACATTTGCCTTAGCAACATATATGAAATTCATATATACTGGACAGATCGTCATCGTTGGAAAAGAAAAAACAGGAAACGTGTGAAAAAAGAGCCCCTTTTCCTGGTCGAAAGGCGTGAACGCGACGCATCACCTATTTCTAAAGAAACGTAAATAAACGCACCTTGAAGAGTGCGTTTGAATCGACACATGTCGTACTCGTATCACCCCCGCCAAGAGTCAACACTGGCGAAAGGCTTATTCCGAGGCAATACAGCTTCACTAATTTACCGCTGGATATGTCCTTTTCTCATAATCCTTTATAAGAGTCTCGCTTGGGAATAAAATAATCTCGTAAAATTACTGAAACGGTTGCGTTCGTTTCTTATTTAAATCTTTTATGCTTTGAATTTGAAGTTTAGTGTGCTGAATGAATATTGTACAATGTTTGTTATGAAATCTGTTGAAATTACTAAACAAAATTTTTGTTACAAACGTGACAAAAATTTTGTTCAACAAATCTGCTTAATTAATTTAAGCACATGGCACAGTTCCCGCCACTTGCCTTGTCATAATCTGTCAGGTTGATGAATGTTATTTTTTATATGAAATATAATATTCACTCACATCCAGGCATGAGGTAGAAATTTCAAAAGCAACCAAGACATTCGCTAGCACCGCGATAACTATGATGAGTATACTCGTGATTCGATTGATGATATTTCGAATAATAATAATTACTAGAACCCGAGTTGTCTCTCTCCCTATGCAATAAGCGCTTGCAATTCTACTAACACACGAAACACTGATGACGGCTTTTTAAACCGAGAACAAATGTTCTAAATCAGAGGCGCTGTATATCTGGTTAAATGAGAGAGGAAGGTCGTGAAGTGTACAAAAACAGAAGTGGATGGCCGAGTTCATAAACAGAGTGAGAACAGCGTGTAATAAATTAAGTGTCCAGCAGTGGGCTAAGTGATTGATGACACACTGCTATAAGTTAAACTATAATAAAAGACATTTCCGGTTATAAATTAGGATAGGCTAACAGTCACAAAATCTAAAACGGAATAATCCTTCCTATTGCTTAGTATATTCAAAGGAACTCTTCTAATTACTACAACTCGTTGGTGCGGTTGCCTTCACTACGTCATCAAAGGGGTTGCAAGTGACGTTGCAATCCGCAAAGAAAAACGTTTTTTGTTCTCTTTGACCGGAAACTAAACACATGACAAATGCAGAGATTTTTACTTAGATTAGTTCTATAATGTATTGTTATTTGTGTTGAGTTCAGTTGCGGTAAAATAAAAACGTTATTAAGGAGAATTTGCTTCATTGGTATATCGTAATTTTTGGCTCATCGGCTGTTGAAAAGGATTTTATTAACTTAAATTGTCGTACAAAAATGTGTCATAAAGTGCTCAAGTGCTAAATCGCGTCCAGGTCAGAGCTAGAGGGTAGACAGATGAATACGACCAATCAACCTAATAGTAGTTATAGTACAGAATTAAGCCGATAGAAACACTACGCTTTCTATTAGTTTGCAATTTTTCTATCTTTTAACTCTTTTCACACTACATAGTTAATTTTCAAATGAACTATTCAACGATTTACCTTACTACCTTTGCAGTTTGCAGTTGTAATAAGTCAAAAGTCTTAACAAATCAAAATGCTTAATACTCAAGAGCAAAGTTTGAGCGCGCTCCCGTGTAAACTCACATTAATCGTCCTTATAGAACAAACTAGTTTCTCTAATTATTTCCTCGCCTTCGACCCTCTGGTTTTGTGTCACGGATTGCTGCATTCAAATAACGGCACTATTAATCCGCAAATTCAATGGAATCTTCAGTGTGTCACAAAGTAACATCGAATAATAGTTGCAATAAATTTGACTCCGCGCACATTTGTTAAACAATCACCAGCATTATTAGCGCTTCTAATTGATATCATCGAAGTTAAACATGATGTTGTGACTATAGCATTATTCTTTAAACCTTGTACGCTTAACTCTCTTGTGGAGTGAAAATTTTTATTATTATTTTTATAAATTAAGAAACTTACAATTTTTGGGTACTAAAACATCCACAAACTGCGTGTGTGTGTCTGCGCATTGTTTTCTGAATTTTTATCCTGAACTCAAACATTTCAAACCATTTGATTTTTATGTTAAATATGCTTGATACAAATCTTTACATTGTAAATAACCGTCACGCACAACTGTAACAAGAATAAAGAAATGACAAACAATGCCAGCATAAGAAACAGTTGAGAATTCTATTAAATGGCTTGAAAGTGACATTGTAAACGCAGTAGGGAAATGGAATATCCGCATGCACTGTTTCAAATCCCTTCCTTGTCGGAGTGTCGTATCTCTACGGTATAATAACACGAGCGTGCAATCACGGGTCGTGTTTGCTTAAGGACTGTGGTATTTATTTGCAGAACTCTTGAAGGCACGCTTGGTAACGTTGGCTTAATTTCAAAACTAAAGTTGAGCAAGCATCCGATTGAGGATTAACACAGCCAAATATAGCAATGAAATTAATGAAATTTTGCATGTGCGCTTTTGATTTCTCGCTTGCATGATAACCATTTTATTTTCTACAGAATGACTTTGGCTTCCACGAGTTCTAAAATTTTATCTTTCATATAGTTTGAGCATCACCAGAGGTTTGTAGATATTATATAAAACTCAGTACCAACGGGTTTGGCCAGAATTTTGCACGATTACAAACAGCCACTTGCTGCAAAAGCTATAAAGTTCCTAATATACGAAATAATTTTTATTGAAACATACTGCTTACACTACTTGTATATATTTAAAGGGAAACCCGTTAAGACTGGCTTTGATTGTGATACAAAAACCTATTCCCGTTATAAAGTAAAAAAGTTTATAATACTCCAAAAAATGCATTTACTTTCCCATATGCATCAAATCTTTTGTCTCAATGTTTTTCTACCGCTAATATATATATATATATATATATATATATATATATATATATATATATATATATATATATATATATATATATATATATATATATATATATATATATATATATATATATATATATATATATATATATATATATATAATTACTACCAATATATATATATATACTAACGGATTATACATAGTTTTATTAAAAGTTTTCCAATTTAGCAATCGCTAAATGTGTAAATTGAAAGGAATTCAATCACTGTCATTCTTTTTAATGATCGGGATCGATTGCTTTGCAATTGAATTGAATGAATGGGAGTTTTCAATTAAAAGTGAAAATCGAATGAAAGCTCGTCTGATAGGTTACTGGCGAAGCAGCAAAGTAGTTCTTATGCTTCTATTCAGATTTTGTAGGCGTACGGGTGACAAAAGCCTTGGTAATTAAATTTTAGACCATCAAAGCCGTTAGAGTTTAAATTTGCATCTTATTCAAAGATCGAATCTGATTAATCACAGAATGTATAGTACGAACCCTTTGATTTAAACTTTATAAATACTATACAACGAAAAAAAGTGAATTAATAACGTACTGACTGAGCTTTGCTAAGAAAATTCGTCGCAAAAAACGACGTGAGAAATTGGTTTTCTGCGAGTAGGCCAATGTCAATATTGTTCTTTAAACTGTCAATGTGGGTACGTGAGGATGTAGGCATATGTCAAAGTATACAGAAGTATTACACATTTTTACGCGTGCGGCGTTGTAGTTTATATATAAGTTAAGCTTGTTGGTATTGTTCTGGTAAATATGAACTGGTTGTTTATACGTTGAACATCTAGAAGAAAAATATATTTTATTATGGCCTTTTCTCTGTGTATAGTTTGAATTTAGATAACACAATCTTCGTGGGCATACTTGTGTTCAAAAAATTATATCACAATAATTTAAAAAATAATAACCATATACAGTATCCATGTCTTGAGCAACACAACAATCATGGAGCAAATTCCTAATTATTATTCACTATATTATACAATAACTGATTTGTACAAATACTGAAGAGAAATTTTGAAGAAAAAAAAGGAAGGTTTTTCGTACCATCCATCTAGTTCAATTTTGTTACGAAATTAATTTGACTTTTGTTAGGTTTCCTTTACGATAATGAGATTCAGTTAAAAGACAACAACATCAAAGAAAGTTCGAGGCAGTATATACGACTCTTCTGCCCCTCTAACATTTTAATAAATATTTTTTTTTAAATATTTTTTTTTTTACATCTGACGTCACATGTCACATATCTAAAAATCAAGTTGTTGGCAACAAGATAGGTTTAATCTTGACTAGCAGTATACAGCAATATTTTGACTGTTCAATATTATTAATAACATAACATAAACTCACGCCTGTATCCCCGAAGGGGTAGGCAGAGGTGCTAGCATCCCAGGTTTTACGATGGCACACACCAATGACTTTTCGATGCTTTTCGAAGTTATGTGTGTATTTATCGCTGGTTTATAAGTGCCCGGTTAATGGCAATAGGCTCGCCACCTATTACATTGGCACCTAAACATTACTGGCGAAATGTGGGTGCTAGCACCTCTGCCTACCCCTTCGGGGATATAGGCGTGAGTTTATGTATGTAATATTATTAAGTCAAAATATATCGGAATAATTAGTATCTATTAACGCATGTGTTACCTTTGGGAAGAACACAAACGAGATGTAACGTTACTTAGTGATGTGGTATTATGCACATATTTTATTACGAAATATTCTCCTGAGCTTTATAATAAATTCATGGTAATCTAAAACATCCACATCATAATTTACTTTATCTTGCGTATAACTCTCGTATACTTGCGCGTACATACATGCTTATTTCTTGTTGATATATATTTTGTGATCCAGACGACTTGGGAGCAGTATATCCTAAACTTTACCCAAACCGGTTTGCAATATTAATGTATTGTACGTGGTAATCTTACTAATGTCGATACTGAATCGAACAACTGAAATTATTATAACAGCCATCCTTATATGTTTCGAGTGTGTTATGATATTATATCTCCTAAGATAAACTGATTAGGAATGTTCATATTTCTTGGCAAAACAATACTATTTTATGATATTGGATCTGTAAGAAAACTTTTGGCTACTATTGCCATTTTGCGATTATTAGTCTTAGAGCACATATTTGAATGTTAACTTGATTAAAATTATCATTTTTTTTTAATAATGATATGCATTTAAAATTTATTTTAAATACGGACAAGTAGGAAAGAAAATTTCTTCACAAAAACCTGTTAAGCATAATCAAAGACCTTCCTATTAAAAGAGCCTATAAGGGTATGTGAAAGCTATATGAGAAGGTAAAGTAGTATAATAAATAAGCGTTACATTATTAGAGTAAATTTGAAAAATGATATTGAAGTTAACCGGTCCCTTGAAAATCTGCCAATTCTCTTTCTCTCTCTCAGTAAGACCAAAACACTACGCTGTGTTCTTGCTTAACAGAGTAAGGATTTGTTTGGTAGGATGTTTTTCCTCAGTAGGAGTCAAAGTCAACCAAAAAATCTTATCACCCTACTTCTCATAACAATTTTGCTACGAGTACAAGTATTCGATGTCAAAAAAAATTAAACGAAAATCCGGAAAGCCGGTTTCTGTGAGCTTCAAGCGAATGAAACTTTCCCTTTGTGATGTTAATACGATACTTGGCGTATGATAATTGCCGACTCGTCGGAGTCAAATTGGTCTCAAATTAGACCCAAAGAGTACATCAGGGGATTTTCAAAGAGGAGGTTGACAGTTAAAAGATAAACATTGCAGGTCTTTTGTTAATGAGATTTCATTACCATAGAAATGATAGCTTGAAAGATTGTTACTTCTGATGATTACTTAGCCTATAGGTCGTGTCAGGTCTAACTTATTGAATGCTAATATTGTTACGAATGTACTAGGTATCACATTTTTTGTTAACATAATCATTTGTCAGCATGTTGGGCATGTACTCTATTCAAGGATTGCAACTAAACAATAATTACAGAATCGAACATCGCCGGTAAAGTAATTACTACGTAGATCCTTTATCGAGTTCACCCTCGGATTAATCTTAAGTATCCATCCTCTCAATACTTGATCGTATTCCGACAATTGTATTAAAAGTTTAGTGCGATTCGATGAGTGTTAATAAAATTAATTGTTCTTTAGAAACTCATATCTTCATGATATATTATTATAAATTATTCCTACTATATCCATTTAGTCTGAATATATGAGTACGTACTTAAGTGCATTTTGGAACCTGGCTATCTCAAATATGAAGGACTTGTCTTATGCATAATTAACTCCACTAAAAGGCTATTAAGAGCATGGTCATTGGTAGATCTTCACCTAAAAGCTGATTTATAACATCTGTCAGAAAACATAAAGTTATATTGTATTAATTATTAGTTAATCCTTCAAATTAACTTTAATTTTTTACCATTTTATCACACATTTTACTTTAAAAAAAACACAATATTTAAATTCTATGTGAAGTAAAGTAAATAAAAGCTTAGATATTTGGGATTATAATTCTGACAGATCCTATATACCTTGATTCATATTTGACTCCAAAATGTATTGCTTCTTTATTGAGACTCATCTGATTAATTGCCTTAGCCCCGTCCTGCCTCTATTACGTTGGAAAGAAAATCGCTTCCAATTAATTGTACCTAACTTGTACAAAATTTATTTGGGTATAAATTTTTAAGATTGAAATTCCATGGTAATAGGCATCAGGTGTCTCTCTAGCTTCTCTTACAAATTAATGTACAAAATTCTCTTTAAGCTGTATAAGGTTCTGAGTAAATTTTTATTTTCAAGTAATAATCTGGAGGGTTATTCTCAGAATTCTATTGTCTACAATGCACAGCTTAAACGAATACTCCATATTACAAAACGGAAACGCATTTTTTTTAACTTGGACTGTAATTTTTATATTCGTCGGGCTGTGATATTGGCTCATGGTAGCTGTGCTACAAATAATTATAAGACGTTATTTAAAGACTTTTTTTTTGACTTCGCACGGGAAAATTTTGTATAAATATCCTATGACCCGATTGCAGTTAAATCGACCAGATTTAGTTATTGTATACCTTCATACAAGTGCAATCTGTAGGTTAATCAAGCTTTATCGTAATCGTATGAACGGTGTAATAGCAATATACAAAATAGGAACGAATAATCTTTGATCTTTTTTAATTTTAAATTGGTTTCACTATTTACTCTTGATAAATAATATGGTCATGTTTCTAGTATATGAGATTTATCGATCAAGACTGGCACGTTACGACGAAGTTAAAATATCACCAAAGACGCCAGCCCCAAAGGTATCGTCCGACGGGAATAAAAGTTAAGTCGACCGGTTTACTGCTGTCAACGTGAGCGATAACTTGTCTTCTACGGGATTTGTGTTATCATCTGTGGCTAATATACTCAAGGCTTTGTTCCGAGAGTTTTTGGTATGTTAATGGTACAGAAAATGGGCGTAACCAGGTTTTAGCTTTGTGGGCAGGGAGTAAGGAGGTTGTGCATAAACAAAATCACGCATGACTGTTATCCTAAAAGTATAAATATTAGGGGTTAAAGTATGAAATTGCCGATTTGTACTGACAAATTGAAATTCGTTTTTTTTTTTTAATTTAACGTATTTATTTAATCAAAATAATTACCATTATTATCTATACATTGCTGCCATCTAGTAGGAAGGTCATTTATGCCTTTGCGATAGAACTCTGGTGATCTAGATTCGACAAACTGTGTGAAAGCATTTTGTACTGCCTCCTGAGAAGAAAACTTTTTATCACATAGAAAATTGTCCAAATCACGAAAAAAATGGTAGTCTGTTGGAGCAAGGTCTGGCGAATACGGAGGGTGACGGATAGTTCCTAATTGCAGTTCCTGTAGAGTTAAAACTGTTTCTCGTGCTGTATCAGGTCTCGCGTTATCATGGAGCAATAATGGTGAAGATCGATTCATGAGTCGGGGCTGTTTCACTGCTAGTTTTGCTATCATTGTTCGGAGTTCGGCACAGTAGACATCTGCCGTTATTGCTTGACCAGATCGTAGAAAGCTATAGTGAATAACACCATGCTGAGACCACCAAACAGTTACCATTACCTTTTTATTGGTAAGCTTTGCTTTAGGACACTGTTGTGGCGTTTCACCTGGGGTCAGCCATTGCATTTTTCGCTTACGGTTATCGTAAAGAATCCACTTTTCATCACATGTCACAATTCGATCCAATATTCCTTCATTTCTGTATCGATTCAACAAGGCAACACAAGTTTCAACACGCATTTCTTTCTGCAGATCAGTCAAATCATGAGGTACCCATTTTTCACATTTTTTTATTTTATTGATTTGACGCAAATGAGTCAATATTGTTGGTAAGGTAACGTTAAACCATGCAGCTAATTCCTGGGTAGTTTGGCTCGGATCGGCTTCCACCATGTCTTTCAATTCATTGTTATTCACCTGTGTGGACGGCCTTCCTCGTGGTTCGTTCTTCAAATCAAAGTTTCCATCACGAAAGCGTTTAAACCAAAATCGCACGGTGCGTTCATTAGCAGTCCCCTCTCCAAACGCAACATTGATATTGCGAGCTGTTTCTGCCGCGTTAGTTCCGCGTCGGAACTCGTATTCAAAAATCACTCGAATTTTCGAAGTATCCATCTTTCTTGTCTAAGCTGAATAAAAAAAGCAACTGAAAGTCGATAATCGAATGTTGCACATTTTTAAATGAAGAACTACATAGGTACCATGTGGAAAAAGTTTCACTCAAAAATCTCAAACCATGAAGGTTCTATGTCAATTCGAAGTACCTATTACAATGAAACGGCAATTCCATACTTTAACCCCTATTATTAGTATTAGGCAAAGGTAAATATGCATTCCCATTTTAGTATAATATGCATACATAAAATCAAACACTTTTTCTAAATCTAGATAGTTTAAAAAAATATAAATTAAGCAATTCATTTTAAATTGATTGTTTTATTAAATCACTTGCCCAGAACACAATATAAATTATGTAATCAACTAGCAACCCTTTCCAAATTTAAAATTTTGCATTTTACCTCTTAGGGTTTAATTTCAAAAAACTTCTTTAATCGACTCCACAGACATATTAGTAATAGAAATATTGTGAAAGTGAAATTGAGAAAGTGTGTGGGTAGTCGCAACACATACACGCAAATTTAGGCTCCTATATTTTTTTATATAATTTAAATTTATTTTTTTATTAAAACCTAATATTAATGTTAGAATCTTGCATAAAAATCAACTTACACTTGCTGGCGAGTGCAATCCAATATATTACACACTATAACTTCACTTCTTTTGGTCTTACAACTCACTATTATGGACCTCAAGCTGGCTAGCAGTCTAGAAGAGCTAGAGAAGCTGTTCAGCTCCCGTATGGGCGATTATGAGGAGAAGCTGCAGAAGGCAACATCTGAGGAGACACCTGTGCACGCAGTCCCTGAGGTCCCCAATGAAAAGCTTCATGACTCAATTGCCAAAATCATCGCTGCAGACATGAAGCTTCCGGATGTCCAAAAGCTTGATATTAACATCTGTCACCGACTGGGAGGGGCACAGGGGAAGGCACGCCCCATTGTGGTCAGATTTCACAAACTGGAACAACGGCACGCAGTGTGGGATAACAAAACGACACTTAAGGGGTCCGGGATCACTATATCAGAGTTTCTGACTAAGGCTAGGCATCAAGTCTTCACTACAGCCCGGAAGCACTTTGGCAACAGGAGTTGTTGGTCAATGGATGGTAAGATCATCATTCTAACCCCAGATAAAAATCGTCGGAAAGTAGTATGCAAGGCGGAGCTCGACGCCTTGATGGCCCAATACCCACCCTCTGCTGCTGTGACCCACGACTCCCTGGCTTCTAAAGGTGAACCAGCTCCAGCACCTAAGAACTCGGATCTGAAAAGTTCAGTGAAGACCGCGAGGACAGCTGCGAGACGTCGTGCGCCGTGATAGGGTCAGTCTTGTAGTTTGATCTTGCACCGACAATCAAAGCTACCGTCTTTCTCGTGCTAACTAAAATACCCACAGTAATATTATTCATTTCAGATATTATTATAATTTTGTTAAAATGTAATTTAATTTGCTTGCCGGTAGTTTAGTTTTATATAAGTTATGTTATATTAAAAACTTTTGATAAATGTTAACTTCAACTTCTTCATTGACACTTGTATGACTTATGACAACATTTGACAATTGACAGTTGTACGGCTTTTAGTTGTCAGTGTCAGTTACTGTCACATTCACTTTTTTTTACGTTTTGTATCACTTCACGTTCCATTATACATGTATTTTTTTTTATCTTTTCTTAAAGTTGTTCTCACATACGAAACGTTTTGTTCATTGTTACCACTTCAACAAATTGAGTATGACTTGCGTTCCGTTATATATTGTGCTCTATTTTTTTTTTAAGCTATGTCCTTATGAACGAACTTTCTCTTATATCAAATTCATGCTTTTTTTTGTTCTCTTTTGTTTGCTTAGCGCAAGCATATTTTAATTGCTAAGTTTCTGCCACTAAACCAGCGAGTTGTTGAGTTGCGCAAGAGAAAAAAGTAAAAAGAAGGAATTACTGTTTAATATAGTATTTACATATTTATTATAATATATACATATTTTCTTATTGTATTTAATGCAAGACATAGAGGATTCTGACAACAGTTTCTACTCCTGCTCATCTGATTCAGCCAGTTTTATCAGTATGGACGATGCACGATGAAATTTCTTCTATTTTTTCTGACTATCCTAAAAATCTCAATCTAGTCCATATCAATGCCCAAAGTGTTGCAGGTCATTATTCTGACCTTCTAGCCTCATTTAGTGGTGCTCACCTCGATGCCATTCTCATATCCGAGTCTTATTTTAAGCCTAGTCTCCCTTCCACACACTTTTCACTTCCTGGGTTTGTCTTGATCCGTAACGATAGAACCGGAAAGGGATGTGGTGGCGTTGCAGTTTATCTTCGTGCCAATATTCCTTTTAAACTTATCAACGCATCTCCATCTTCCTATTCCGGCTCGGCTGAACATCTTTTCCTGGAAATTTCAGTGCAGCACACAAAAATATTACTCGGAGTCTTTTACTGCCCCAATGAAAATATCAACTACTTTAACTCTTTTGAAACTCTTTTACACAACACTTCCTCTAACTATGATCACGTAATCATAATGGGCGACTTCAATACGTGCCTACTAAGAGATGACTGCCGGTCCCGTCAACTTTTATCGCTCCTTTCCTCTTTCAACCTACATTCTTTACCTCTATCCAGTACTCATCACCTCCCCAATCGTATTCCCACGCTGTTGGACCTTATTATCGTCTCTTCTACTGATTATGTTAGCACTCACGGCCAACGTGATAATCCCTTTTCCCATCACGGTCTACTTTATCTCTCCTATCGTATCCGCCCCCCTAAGCTTAAGATACAATTTCGCCTACTGCGGAATTACAAGGCCATCGACTTGGAATCTCTGCGCTAGACGCAACATGCTTAGACTGGTCCCCGATTTATGAGTCCACCGACGTGAATGCCATGGTAAACGTCTTTGGCACTAGGCTGACCGACCTGTACGACCGCCATGCCCCCATCCATAAGGTTAAATTAAAACATGATCCTGCACCATGGCTCACACCCGCCATTAAAAACTTAATGGCTTGCTGGAATAGGGCCAAAGCCAGATGCAGGCGCAATCCGTCCGATCACAACCTGAACCGCTACAAGACACTTCGAAACCGCTGCAGGAAGATGTGTAGAGATGCCAAAAGATGCCATTTCCACAAACATCTAGATAACCATAACTCTTCCAATATCTGGAGATTTTTAAAATCTGTGGGAATTGGTAAGGTCCCTGACCCGGCGGTGCCAAAAATTGATCTGGGTGAATTAAATAGACATTTCTCACATCCACCTATCACTCTAAACCCAAACCTTAAAAATGCCACACTGCAGTCTCTTTTGGCTCTGCCAATCCCACAGATACCTGCATTCGACTTGGACCCTATCACAGAAGCTGACGTGCAAAAGTCCCTTCCCTCTATTTCCTCTTCTGCTGTTGGCAACGACAATATCTGCTCAAGGATGATTACGCCTATTCTTCCCGTTGTACTTCCTGTACTCACACATATTTTTAATTACTCGCTGTATTCTTGTATATTTCCTAACACTTGGAAGCTAGCCCATATAATTCCTCTTCCTAAAACGCCGAATCCCACAATAGCATCTCATTACCGCCCTATATCCATCTTGCCATTTCTCTCAAAGGTTCTTGAGCATATTGTTCACCGACAGCTATCCTATTTCTTACTCACCAACAATCTTCTTAGTTCCTACCAATCAGGTTTTCGCACGGGCCACAGTACAACAACAGCACTCCTCAAAGTTACTGATGACATCCGCTGGGCCATAGAAAATAGGGAACTTACACTCTTGGTCTTGCTAGACTTTAGTAGTGCTTATAACTCAGTTGATTTTGACGTTCTCCTAGGCATACTAAAGTCCATAAATGTTTCAGACACTGCTATTGCTTGGTTTGACTCTTATCTCCGGGGACGCTCACAGTGTGTCAGGGGAGTTGAATCCACGTCAGACTGGTGTGACCTCACGACGGGCGTACCCCAGGGTGGTGTCCTCTCTCCTCTTCTCTTCTCAATCTTTATAAACTCTGTCACGCAGTTCATATCTTCCAGCTTCCATCTCTATGCAGACGACCTGCAAATATATCGTCATTTTGTGGCAGCCGACATGGAGTCAGCTATTGCCGATATGAATAGTGACGTGCAGTGCCTCAGCGAATGGGCTAAATCTTTCGGTATCCTCATTAACGCAGCCAAATCACAAGCTGTCATTATTGGCAGCAGGTATAAGCGTAACGAGATCACTGGCTCATCAGTTGACCCAATTCTGTTAGAGGGTATACAAATACCTTTATCAGACTCGGTAAAGAATCTAGGAGTTCATATCGACTCCTATCTCTCATGGCATACTCACTTGGCTGAAATCAGTAGAAAGGTACGTTTCGCCTTTCACTCGCTGAAATGTCTCCAAAGCTTTTTACCCCTAAAAACAAAAATTTACTTGGCACAAACCCTCATAATGCCCATTATAGATTATGCTGACGCCTGCTATTTGGATGCCAATGAAGAACTCCTGGATAAGATTGAGCGACTGCGAAATCTGTGCATACGTTTCATCTTCAACCTAAAAAAATACGATCATGTCTCGTCTTATCGCAGAGAACTCAAGTGGCTTCCTATCCGTCTTCGCAGGAACACTCGGGTATTGTGCCTACTTTTCAACATTCTCCACAATCCTTCAGCTCCCTCCTACCTGCGCGAGCGATTTTCCTTTGCTCGTTCTCCCGAAGTACCCTGTAGATCCCATCTACGCACCATGCTCAAATTTCCTTCTAATAAATCCGACTCCTACTCTTTTTCCTTTTCCGTTCACGCTGTGAGGCTGTGGAACTCGCTTCCTGCTGATATCAGAGACTGCAACACAGTTAATAGTTTCAAATACAAACTTCGTAAGCACTATCTATCCTCCACCTATGACTAACTCATTCCCCTAATCCGTATATACTCTTGCATATCTTATGTAACAATATATACTTATATTTATATTGTTTTTATGTATATTATGTATGTTTTTATATATATTATGTATCTTTATATATATATATATATATATATATATATATATATATATATATATATATATATATAAATCTTTATGTATTTATATATCTGTCTGTCGTCTTTCCTACACACTTTTCACTAAGTTCTCTACTTCTCACACTCTCCTCTCGCAGGTCTGCTGGAAGAGATTTCTAATAGAAATAAGCAGAGCCTCTGTACTATTATTTCCAACTATGTATCTGTATATTTGTTCGTGTGTGTACATAAATAAATAAATAAATTAATTAATTAAACATCCTTTTTCTTCAATTACTAAATTTAAAATGTGTAGCCCTCTAAACAGTCAGCACAAGCAACTATGATCACAAAAATTCCTTAAAAAAACCTATTTAAATACAATCATACAGCGCGGTAGCGAAACATACATGTATATACTATTTTTGGATTAAATATTTCATTTTCATCCTACATTGTAGAAGTTTTCAATACAAGGTTTAATATGAGTTTCATTTCGTGTCTCGTTTATTGAAATCCACCAAGGCATTCGGCGTCAAGTTTATTGCAAAAATACCTGCCAAGTCGAATGCATAATATTCTGTAACTTATAAACTCCACCGTTCTATTGCATCGATGCACATTAAAGCCCATTTTTTAATATGACAGCTGATAATGTGACAGATTGGCGTAAGTATAGGATGTATGGGGTCTCACCAAAATTTTCGATGTCCATTAATAAGGACATGCTTTCTTAACCGGTACACCTGCTTATAAATGTAATATTTTGGTGCAGGCTTCGGTGTTGGGAGGTAAGGTAGCAGTCACTCCCATACCGCTTAAGTTATGCTAAATCAATTGAAGGCAGACTCAGCGGAGTCCGAGTTGAAAGCTTCAGATGTAAGTTGTGACAGAATTATATTTTTGATAACTTTTATTTTAATACAAAATGGCACACATTGAGAGACATCTAAGTCCAGTGTCCAATTAGCCCACTCCAGTCCATTGCAGTGGGCTAATTGAACAAATCTTTTAATAAATTCTGCTAATTGGAAAATCGTTAACGTGTATTAAAAATTACACGTTAGCGATTTTCACACTGCCACACGATCAGTCTTAGATCAGTCAGCTTCGTCTAAATTTAGTTAAGCTCTAGTGGTTGCAGTGTATTATGAGTTTTATTTATGATTCAAAACTCGTATGAAACGTGCTATGACTTTTAAGTTGTTCTTCTCGCGATTTTTAAAACATCTCTTCTGAGATATAAATTTTTTATATCTGTACCTACTTTTATTAGTATGAAGAAGTAAAGAAAGTGATGTTTGTGTATGTAATCTCTGGATCTACTAAACCGATTTTGTAAATTCTGTTACTAACAGAAAGTCATATTATTATTTGTTAGTCTCACAGGCGTTGGTGACAGATTATTTGTTAAGTATCATCACGTTAGTGGAGACGATCAGCAGCGGGAACAGAAACAGAAGTCCACGCTTAGAAAGCCACGGGCTACATCGAGTTACGTATATTTAATGGGGTACCCTTACGCTCTTAAATATACTCGTACATAACCGGCGTGCAGGTATGAAAACAATCAAGTATGAAAGTGAAAAAAAAAACCAAATATATATGCCAGGATCGTTGCGCAACTGTAAACAGATTAGCCAATCAACTGTACAATCAACTGTAAAAGGTCAATGTGAATGTAAATGTTAATTTGAATTCACTCTAAACGATATAAATTTAGTTATATCTATTATTATGTATTTATTCCAGAACTTTAATTTCATAAATTCAGAGGTGGGCATTAATCACGAAATAGTTTACAACTAACACAGTTTGTCGAGTTTTCATTCGTTATTAATTATTCACGAATACAAATTACCCCTTCTTTTCTGTATTTGCAACTTAATTCCAGAATACGTAATCATACGTTGCAACCGACAAGAACGGTATTTATGTGCTTTTAACATATTTGTATACTATCAAACATTAGTCGCGGTTACCTTGGGCCTGCTTTCCAACTCGTACATATTTTTGTATGGCGCATTATTATTGTAGATTTCCGGACCACGAAAGGAACGTCTGAACCTCATATGTTATTTTTCAGGTGTACCGGCTGTCACATGAGGTTAACTCGAAGATCTTCGTAGGGCCTTGAACAGTCTGTGTATTTCTCTCTATATTTATATTTGTATTTGCACAATTTTGATGTGTCTTTTTAATATTTTTTATTTAAAAACACAGTTTATATAAATATAAAAATCGCTACTAGATTGTTTACGTTTATTTGAGTAGGTACTAAAACGGAACTTAGGGCCTACGGCCCTACGCTACGTGTGCTGTGATCGTCTAGATTGCTATCGTCGAAACCTACTACACTAATCTATTTACATTCAATATTGACTCCTGACCGTATGTATATATTCGTATAACAAATGCTAAGAGCGTCTATTTAAATCGATAATTCGCCACCTCAGTGGTATATAAAGTATGATGCTCTATCCCAACTTTTAACTTTTACTGTCTGTATGGAATATATATTATGATTTCACAGTTCAAGTGAGCTGTGTGCTTGTTTGCCACCTCAGTGGTATATTTAACTTTACTGGATGTATGGAATATATATTATGATTTCACAGTTCATGTGAGCTGTGTGCTTGTTTGCCACCTCAGTGGTATATTTAACTTTACTGGATGTATGGAATATATATTATGATTTCACAGTTCATGTGAGCTGTGTGCTTGTTTGCCACCTCAGTGGTATATTTAACTTTACTGGATGTATGGAATATATATTATGATTTCACAGTTCATGTGAGCTGTATGCTTGTTTGCCACCTCAGTGGTATATTTAACTTTACTGGATGTATGGAATATATATTATGATTTCACAGTTCAAGTGAGCTGTGTGCTTGTTTGCCACCTCAGTGGTATATTTAACTTTACTGGATGTATGGAATATATATTATGATGACAAGACTGTGGATTTATTTGGAATCAAATGAATTAGTATTAAATGCAAAATATAGGTCTGTGATAGTTTGATTTTAAGTGTTTGGCCTCTTTGGGCGTCTTTTTCAGCTGTATTTATATTTTTATAGGCCTTTAATTGTCGTAGATATCATATATGATTTATAATATGTGATCCGGATCAATTATATATTTTTTTGTTGTGTATTGCAATACAATATTATCTCAAGCTCCGAAAAGCGAGATTTAGATCAATTCCGAAGAATCGATAGCTCTGATCAACAGATCTAGCTCTCCTTCAACTCGTCACAATGAATTTAATTTAGCTTGTAATACCTCCGCTGACTTCATTGTGTACTGTAGGTTTCCGTGTTAGCGTTCAGCTCCAGTACAAAATGATAGACCCTTAGACCTCGTGACATTAATGATTCAACTGAAGCAATTATGAAGGTAAAATGATAATGATTATGAGTCTTATTATTCCAACGACAGTATCGTAAACTTTTACAGCAATGGTTGGCTGTCAGTTATTAATGGGATATTTTATTTCTCAAATAGGCTTCAGCAGAAAACTAGTGTCACTACACATTACAAACTTGGGCTCAAATACTGGTCCAAATGACTCAGGAGCTAAGTGAATTTACCTACAGATGTTTCAATGAGTATAGCTTTGGCTGATATGATGTAATGAGTGAGATCTTGTATATGTCGGAGATGTCAATTAGTCTCTCATTAGCAACTATGTGCTGAATTTAATGATCTCAATAAATAAAGCCTTTTGTTTATTCAATGTACTGACTTTGTGAAGTAAAGTAGAGTTAATCAATGTATATGATTTAGGTATATTGTTAATATACTAACTTTAATCAAATTATAATTATAGTTACACTTGTCACTATTATTTTGAATAAATCCCGACTGTAAGAGCACAATAATCTGCTTATTTATTTATAATAAAATAAAATACGTTATTATAACGTATAATTACCCCAATTTCAATTATTATATTAACACAAAATAAACGCACAAATTAACTTTTCACCAAACGTAATCTATAAATTACCACTATAATTCTCGTAAGAATTCCTAGGTTCTATCGCAATAGAACGTCTATACCTGCATTCTAGCTAGAAACCTAGTGTAACCTGTAGACCATGAGCTCGTACCAAGAAGAACATGGATGTGTGTGATTTTAAATGTGTGTGTATTGCGAATTGTGTAAAGGAAATCAAACTTGAAACTAGCTACGTGGAATAGGGAGTGCTCTAGTTTTTAGACTTTCCTACAACTAGATCACGGAATCCTAGATGATCGGGATAAAGGTATTCGATTTGCTTCCGGAAGCCAGTCTCAACTCCCAGACTTACAGTCAAAAATCTACCTATAAGAACTTTTCAATCGACGGCAAATCAATGGAATATAGGTGTTGATGGAAGGTATGATAAAGTAATTAGGAACTTCTAAATATCAATTCAGAAGCGCGTTGTTTTCAAAACACGACTCAAGACACTGTCTTATCACATCCACAATATTTGCACTTGCTTAAAACGGCAGCGTCCAAAACGTGTGAATGCCATTAACCAGCGTATCGAAGCAATGTCAGATCCCAACTGGCCCACAAAACGTTAGAAATCACTTTTTATTGAGACGCAAGGTCTGAGCGTCCCGCGCCCTGCGTCCCTTTTCAGGTAAGCGTCTGCGCCGGGAGCTCGCTATCCTTTGTGTGCAATGTAATGGACAATGTATTTGTTATCTTGCAGCTTATAACTATATTTAAATGATAACATGCCTTCGTGCAATGTAATTAATTTTCCTTCTACAGAATATCAAACCATGCAAATTGATACCATATAATATTATAAATAATATACCAACAGTATACACTCAATTTAACCAATTTAACCAATTTAACCAGCTGGTCATGCATTTTAATGATATAATTACATAAGTATTATAGTACTATGCGCTTATCTCGGCGGAGCTCTGATTATTATTATTTTTTTGATAGAATTCTATTTTATGTATTTTTTATTTGCATTTTTGGCCATTTGGATCAAACTCGCATAAATCTACAATATGGTGCCTTAATTATGGCATTTACATTAAATCCACCTACTTAGTCATCATAAATAATATATTCCAACAATATGAATATCATCGTTTCATATTTGCATTCTTTCAAGCAAGATAATTTTAGAAATATTATAACATCTGAGTATTTTAAACACCATGTGCTTACAATAAAGTATCGTGTCTGTACCCAAAACGCTTAAACCAATTGATTATCGCTTTGTTCTAAATATCCCTTTTTTTTTACTTGAATTCCTTTATTCTTAAAATAGTTTTAAAGTCGTTGGCTATTTTTTTTTGCACTATGAACCAACACAGGACATTACCGCCATATGGTTGCAACGCAGTCCGACCTTTTCGTGTCTTTGTGCTCCTAAATGAGAGCTTTTAAATGAATGAAATGAAATAGTAATATTAATAGACATATTCTAAATACTTAGGGCAGGCGTATATTCCAATATAGACTGTCCCGTCTCAGTACCTAACCGAATAGACTATATATACTATATTTCAATTCTATTCTTCAAAACGACGAAAAGCAACTTCGTGGTAGTAATCTACTTCGTAGCTCAAAATGATCGAACATTTCTGAAATAAAACGGTACATTTCTTGGAAATGTGTAATGTGTGGTTAGAACTGGTACCGCGATATACAATAAGCACGCCACGCCACCTCTATCATATTCGCGTGCGTAATTAATCCCTACATCAGCGCAGCATTTATATGCAAATTGACCTAAATCCATACCCGATTAGCTTACACATAAATTGTTTTGGTTTGGCAATTCAATATAACCATTTTTTAGAACACGTTGTTTATCAAAATGTTTGGATTAAATTGTTTCAATTTTTAGAAATACATGCTAAAAATATAAATTGATTTAAAGGTTAAACATAGGTGGGGAGAATAGGTGTAAAAAGGGTTCCACTGAAATCTCTGCGCCTCAGACACCTGCAATCTACTGACCGTAAAACGATCTTCTGAGGCAAAAGGCAACCTTTTAATGGTTAAGAGGGCAGACGGCAGACAATCTCACAATGTATTATCATTGCTAAATTAAACAAAAGTTAAGGCTTGCGTGCCCCTGGGTTCAGAGGTAAAACCTTACGTTGCGTTCATCACAGTTGCATCCGATCAACCGGGAGCAACGTTAAGATGGTGTTCTCAACTTAGATTTAAAAAAACATTAGCACTTTGGGAGTGCCGACAAATGTGAAAACAAGACCAAGTACTTATATATATGTAGAGGTGTCACATGTCAATAATCACAATTATTCAAAAGAGTAGCCCAGACTCCAAGTTGATAGCTTTGGATGCGACTGGGATTAGCGCTAGGATGAAGAAGAAGAAGTCAAAAGAGGTGTCGGTTAATATATCGCGAATCCAATGGTTGTCCATATACCATCTCGAAAATATTTTCTACGAAAAATGCTCAACGACGCGCCTATAGAAGATTTTATTTAAAAAACAAACACCTAGTTTGGTGTATTTAGGACCCCCTTTATACTCAATTTTTTGTTTTGTTTAAACTCCCTTCATAAACAACAATTTTTAATGTGATTTTGAATTCCCCATCCTTGTATTGTATTCATTATTTGCTTTTAAGTCCCTCGTAGCAAAGACAGATTTAAAATATCCCTTTGTGTTGTGGATTTTACAATGCAATTGTTCCGTAAAGTAAGACGATATTCGAGTGAATCTTGTTAAGCTAGAAGTCGACTTTAATATATTTACTTAATACGATCTCATGTTTCATAATAAAAAGCAGCAGACAAAGTCTCGCGGAGCTTTCCAAACACCCCAGTTCCGACACAAGTGCCAACTATGTCGACAAACAAGTTTCAAATAAGTAATTGAATTACAAGCCGAGGCGGTACGTCTAAATAATTATGCTAAGTCCTCTTTGCTGTCTATATTTGTATTTTAAATAGAATTTGGCAAAATAAGGAAAGGCAGATAAGGAAAAGTGAAAGATTCAATTCGGATTTGCGTCCATTTTGTATATTAGTGCGAGATATAGGAGTAGGGTGGAAATATAGGAATGTTACGAGTAGGTACATTTGTTGTGAATATTTATTTGTCGGATTATACTGTTCTAGTTGACTGTTGAATGTTGCTTAAAACATATACAATTATACACAGGAATCATTTTTATTTCAGGCGAAGTAAAAGGTATGTAGGTATCCACAAGAATAAAAAGTCAGAGTGCTAATAGAGTGAAAATAGAGGCCCAGAAAAAACGAAAGACTCAATGCAGGCTTTACCTTCAGAGTTGGGGGGGTCAAATGGTAGTCGTAAAGCCGACATATCAACCAAAAGCAACCCCAAAGACAAAACTGCAGACTTAGCTTGAAAATTACTATGCTATTTATGTATAAAATAATTAAGTAAACTGAATACCTACCTAGGTATATTCAAAGACCGTTCAAACTTAAAATTCACTTTACGACCAAATCGTGCATCAAATTCACAATCTTTATCCGCCTTTGCAGTACATACGTATTAAAAAGACTTCCATAATCGGTTTTTTATCATCCAGCGGGATATCATTCTGCATTTAGGCAATAAAACCACGGCAGCGCGCCCCGCGCCTTATCTCCACCGAGCAGCCACGAAAATATAGATCTAAAAAAAATTGATAGCAATTTATATGTTAAACATGAATGGCTTGAATGAGATATTTCGCATCTTCTACGTTCCGTGCATGATATATAGACTTAAAGATGAATATTATTCAAAATTGACTTCTTCTGCCTTATAATAAATGTTCTATATTAAGAAAAAGAAACAAAATTCTTTTCATCGTCCGACTTGGAAGTGTTCTTTAAGGGAAATGAGGTTGAATAATGCTTGTTGGCGCTGAAGGCGCGACTTGTCTTTGTCAATAAGCTCGTCACGGTATTGGCATGTGCTACTTCTTGGAGCTAACGGGTGATGTACGTTTTAATACGGGAATTAAAATTTGATTTTATTTGAGGTATATTGCATATATATATATATATATATATATATATATATATATATATTATTGCACAATATGCCTATATTGTGATTGTGAGAAATGTATAAACTGAAATGTCAAATTACTGAATAACATGATTTTCTGCATTTCTCGTGATGTCGCTTAACAGGTTAATTTAAATGTATTTTTAACTACATCAAGAAAATAAACTTAAGTTTTCTATTACTTTTATTTACCTTTTGCCACTCCACTCTCCCCCTTTCTTCTCAAAAAACATATTGTGATGAAAAGGTGATGAATACATAATAGCACCTACATAAAAAATATGAACTGCACTGGGCTAATTGATTGATTGAAAAAATAGGACACGACTTTTGCCTGTAGACCCCTACAGGCAAAAGTCGTGTCCTATTTTTTAGCCGTTAGAGGATATTAGGGATACTGGTTATATTTTTATGTTATGATAATTTGTAACTGCTATGCATGACTGTACCTGTCTTCTCTTCCGTTTTCCGCTACAACGAACGTGATAACTGTTAACTGTCTTTAAATACTACTACTCATATATACTTTTATAAAATCTTATAATTATCTTTAACTAACTCTTTATTAATCTCAGTAAACACCTGGTAACAAGACCCAAGTTAAAATATCGAAATTTCAGATAAGGAATATTAAAAATACTATCAACGGATTTCACTATAAGCTGAAATGACCTAAATTAAACTATAAGAGAGAGAGAAAGGAATGCGTAATGGGAATATACTAACTGGGATTTGGTACCAGGCCGCGGCAACACGCTACCTGTAGGTATGATCGTTAATAATGAGAGTAGTGGCGCTTGCAATTCATAGTTAAGATACCACATGCATTAATAAACCTTTTACATCGAGCTGATCGAAATTAGGTTACATTTCAGTGCACTAAAAGGATAGTTTTATGTGATATTAACACTTAAAAAAGCCACCTGGTGAACTAAATTAGATGGGATATCTATCTATACTTTAAATTTATCTCTCTAGATGAATTATATACTTTAGAGTTAGACACTAATTTGGAGATCGAAGTTATTCGTCGTACTCTCTCGAATCCGGTGGCCGTGTCTTATTATCCACGTTAATAGTTTAAATAATATCTGACACCAAATTTCAAATATCCCTTTATTTTTAAAAAGATTTAAGAATTAAGAATACAATATACGCAGTCACGGTCAGAGTAGCAGTAGTTTTCAATGACAATAATGTTTACAACGGTTTTACTCATAAACCAGTGTGATATTTACAGTTTACGGTTAGATAAACCTAGACTCTTTAGGTAATTTATAAGTAACATAAAAAAAGGCTTCCTTGTGTCTACAACGATACGTCTTTTGAAGTGTTTTAGGGTTAAATAAATCCTTCCAATATGGCGTACTCGTGAGGTTATACATATCTTATAAGGTGAGTACTAACTTCCTAAAGGGATTTCCTTAAAGTACTAAGATATTTTTTTTTAAGTTTTGTGACTTGTTGAATATAGGTTGATGTAGTTTGATTATGAGTTTGGAACCTTTGTAAGTTTATAAAAACACTAGCTGTTGGATGTGACTTCGGCTGCGTAGTAAGTACTGATTCGATTTTCGCGCTGGAACCTATTCTCAGGATAAGGAATCCTATGTACTATTCTAGCTATTTTCTCTGTGCTGAAATTCATCTGAAACTGTAGAACTTTTCAACTTTTCTCTTATTCTTGGCGTACAAAGTAACAAATATCCATTCAAATCTTCGCGATTATAACAGTTAGTAAGGAGTAAGATATAAACAGAATAAGCAGAGATCAGAGAACTGAAAACCTTGGAACTTACTTTTGAGATTAGATGTATAGATAGTTAGTCGTTAATTCAAAGTTAGTAAATCTTGAAATAAATTAGGCATTGAAATAAAATCACTTTTTAATGGATTCTATCGCGTTACGTTAGAACGAAATTCTAATAGAGAAGATGGTTGGAGCGTACCAGCAGCCTGGGACCCAGACATCCACTGAATCAAACCTAATGAACAGCAAAATACAGCAAGACTTAACGACACAGTAAGCGCAGTCTGCGTAAATAGTAACACCAACATTTCATCATGATTTGGGTGCTTCGAGATAACTTGCACTTCAAATTATATGACAACTACCACCTTAAGTCAAACCGCGAACATGGCTGCTGAAAAGTAGCCGAAACGTCGATCTAAAATAAATAATAACAAATAAATCACGATAAAAGCCGTTAAAAAGTGGTTTTATTTCAATAAATGATATTTGCGTAAACTTCAGAAAATATCATAAATTAGGCAGTTGGAAATCAAATCGTTTAGAAATACAAAAAAAAGCTTTGTAATGTCTCACTTGATGCTATTTCTTTTCTTGTCTGGCTGAAGTGAATTGACTGAATGATGTCATTATTTTAACTCCATTTTGTTACTTCTTATAGGCAAATTGGCAAAACCATTTGAATAATTACCTGGATGACGTTTGGAGTTTTTATATGTTTATTTTTTTATGATAAACATCATATAAAAAATGTATAGTATCGAAGTTGTTTTTTACCCCAGTATGCATATTTGCATACCTTTAAATGTTATTTATATCAAAAAAAGTAAAAGTAGTTAAGTTCAATCAATAAGGCATTTTCATTTCTGTCTCAAAATTAATCACACGACCGGTTGGGAAAGCTTCCAAACATTTGGTTAAGTTCAGCAGGAACTAATGTCACTACGTTTGAGCTATGTATACGTCACAGGCGAAAATTATAGTTAAAGTTGTTTTAGAAGTTAGTTTCCCACCTCTACTAATTTCGGATGGATATGCAAGTTAGTTTTGATATAAGTATAGAGGTATCTACATTTATCGGGAATTGGAATTTTGCATTGACTAACAAGATGCAGATTGCAGAACTCAAGTCTAGAAAGATGTAGTGTTATTATTGGTTATAGGTTATTTAAGACTAAATTTGTATTATTTCACAGTTGATACCCGTTATTAAGCAGTGATTGAGTTTGTTAGACTGTTTAAAAGCAAACAAAACGTCAAAAATTGGGTAAATAGTAAAATAAAATAAATCACGTCATTCAAATTTTTTAAATCCATTAAAAATAGTTTATTGTTACTAACTGAAATAGTTTTATATAACAGTTACCGATGTATCAAAAAGCGTTGAGAATACATATTACTGAAGTAGCAAGCAACAGTTGTAATTGAATGCTACTTTTAAAAAATCTGGTAAGTAATGCCTTATTCTTAGACAGATGCCGTTCCATTTATTATGGAAACACATAACATGTATAACTTCTTCTTCTACTAACACATAACAAAGACTAAGATTTAACCTGCTCCTTCATGCACGATAAATTTGTGGGCCGCGTCCCAAAGGAACCATGAATTTTTTTGAGGTAATAAATCCATGTCACTCTTGACTAAAACTATCTCTTTTCTTGAGACTTAAGTAGCTTCCTTACTGAGTTTACAATCCAGCAAATTAACAAACATAATTTTTTACATTTTGTTTCAGGTACTATTACGAATTAAATTACCAAATAGTTCACAAATCGTTTCTTACTTCAAAAATACTTTACAATAGATCTTTGAAATGACTGCCGTCTACCAGACCTGACCAGACCTTTATGATAATTAATATTATAACGTATGTGCTATAATAGCGATACAGTGGTCGACTGCCGCGATATAGATCACTGTTTTAGTTCCGTTCAGAGAAAATAGTTTTATGCATGAATTGAATGCATGCATTTTATCATATGCGTGTAATGTAAAAAATGTGTCTACTAAGTATGCTTATCCGCATTCAGGATAAGCATACTTAGTACATTATAAACAAGTTAATTCGCATACCTCTTTGGATCCAGATATCGCTGCATAATATAGGTATTGTAAGAAATTATTATTACTATTAATGCTAACGTGAAAAGATCTAACGATAAAGCACTGTGAAAAAAATAAACACTACAGTTTACAAGTCGAACAGTAGACAAAAAAAAGTATTGATTGAATGGTCGTGGATATCCGAACTTGTATTGTTTTTCTTCGAGTATTGTTCCCGTAAACAATAGTATTAATAGTGTTCTGTTTCAGAGAGATATCATTACAGCGGTAGCCAACGAGACGCGTAAGTGCAAACACGGGGACGAGACTACAGGAAGGTATTTGTCGCGCTGCCTTGTCGCTCCTTCCTTTCATCGTTATGATTAATGACACGTTATTTTTCATTGGAACAGCTGCCGCGTATTTTTTTCTACTTTCAAGTCCTCTGTTCCATGACGTTCACCTATTAGTCATGCTCTGAAAAGCTTTCGATGTGGGTTTTTAAACTTGTTTTTTTCCTCTATCTTCGACATTTGAACGCATCGCGTCTGTTTGGCTTTGACTTTTAAGAGCGTGCCCTCATTATTGTTCCCAATTTTTTTATTTAGAGCTAGATCTCGTTAATTTTCTCGGTAGTAGGTTTTGTTGAAGCGCGTAGATATATTTGGTACCTAAAATAGGTATCTACACACGTAGCTTTAAAGTGTTGGATGTTTACATTTTACACTGGCCGTGGTCACAGACTAACTGGCTCAATAGCCATTGCGATCTGAACGAAGCGTTACCACAATAAAGTTAATTATTTCTAGTATTTTCTAGAATGCATTGTGCAATTTAGAGAACGAGTTTTGAATACAAAAAGCATTTATAGAAGTTTTCTTTACAGAAATAACAAAACGGGCTGGAATAATCTATCACGAATATTATTATTAAGTTATGGCTTTTTTTAATATAAAAACACAATGTACAAAATAATTAAAAAGAAACCTTAAGCCTACAATATACCTATCTAATTTACGAGAAATTGCCTTAGTATGACTACATAATGCATTGGCTTATCATATGATAGGTGCTATGGTTCCATCCTTTCCATAATACAACATAATTAAAAAAGTCAATTGATAAATAATTCATTTTTCATTCATCATACTTATCCCATAGAGGCTTGCTTTAGGTGATTTGCTACCGAGAAGAAGGCGGTTATTTTCAAAAGCATGAAAATTACACAGACGCTGTTCAAATATATGTGCATGTGTATGAATATGTATATTTGCATTGGTCTGGGTGTTTCTATATATAATATGTACGTAATTACAAAAAAAGTTAACTTAACTTAATATTAGGGGTTAAAGTATGAAATTGCCGATTTGTACTGACAAATTGAAATTCGTTTTTTTTTTAATTTAACGTATTTATTTAATCAAAATAATTACCATTATTATCTATACATTACTGCCATCTAGTAGGAAGGTCATTTATGCCTTTGCGATAGAACTCTTGTGATCTAGATTCGACAAACTGTGTGAAAGCATTTTGTACTGCCTCCTGAGAAGAAAACTTTTTATCACATAGAAAATTGTCCAAATCACGAAAAAAAATGGTAGTCTGTTGGAGCAAGGTCTGGCGAATACGGAGGGTGACGGATAGTTTCTAATTGCAGTTCCTGTAGAGTTAAAACGGTTTCTCGTGCTGTATGAGGTCTCGCGTTATCATGGAGCAATAATGGTGAAGATCGATTCATGAGTCGGGGCTGTTTCACTGCTAGTTTTGCTATCATTGTTCGGAGTTCGGCACAGTAGACATCTGCCGTTATTGCTTGACCAGATCGTAGAAAGCTATAGTGAATAACACCATGCTGAGACCACCAAACAGTTACCATTACCTTTTTATTGGTAAGCTTTGCTTTAGGACACTGTTGTGGCGTTTCACCTGGGGTCAGCCATTGCATTTTTCGCTTACGGTTATCGTAAAGAATCCACTTTTCATCACATGTCACAATTCGATCCAATATTCCTTCATTTCTGTATCGATTCAACAAGGCAACACAAGTTTCAACACGTATTTCTTTCTGCAGATCAGTCAAATCATGAGGTACCCATTTTTCACATTTTTTTTATTTTATTGATTTGACGCAAATGAGTCAATATTGTTGGTAAGGTAACGTTAAACCATGCAGCTAATTCCTGGGTAGTTTGGCTCGGATCGGCTTCCACCATGTCTTTCAATTCATTGTTATTCACCTGTGTGGACGGCCTTCCTCGTGGTTCGTTCTTCAAATCAAAGTTTCCATCACGAAAGCGTTTAAACCAAAATCGCACGGTGCGTTCATTAGCAGTCCCCTCTCCAAACGCAACATTGATATTGCGAGCTGTTTCTGCCGCGTTAGTTCCGCGTCGGAACTCGTATTCAAAAATCACTCGAATTTTCGAAGTATCCATCTTTCTTGTCTAAGCTGAATAAAAAAAACAACTGAAAGTCGATAATCGAATGTTGCACATTTTTAAATGAAGAACTACATAGGTACCATGTGGAAAAAGTTTCACTCAAAAATCTCAAACCATGAAGGTTCTATGTCAATTCGAAGTACCTATTACAATGAAACGGCAATTCCATACTTTAACCCCTATTACTATTTATTTATGTATACCATTATAATAATATATATTGTCAATAGATATACCTAGATGTTTTTCCGTCAAACCGAACAGTCAAACCGTTTGTGCGGTTTTGTGGGACGATGTATTAGTTCATAAGCTGTATATGTACTTATGACAAATAAATAAATAAATAAAAAATAAACAATAATGTAGCGGAATATTAAAAGAAAATCAATTTTGAGTCATTCATAAAGTGGGCTACTTTTTGAATGACTCATAATCGATCATTTTTTTACGATACATATATTTTCCTGGGTCCTTGTAAAAATTGTCTTCTCATTCAAACATTTATTCTATTTATCATTATGAAAGGCCCAAATTAATACAAACAAAGACTCGATTACACTTTTACATGAGCTATCTGATCCCCTAACCCTGAGAAGAAACTTTGTGCCAAAGACTGAACCGCTAATCAACTGATGTATCAGCTTACTGCTGAGGCTGGCTTCAAAGGTCGTAGTGGGGCACATCAGAAAAAAAATTTTTGGGAAATTGGATTTCTGGGTCCTTGAAAAAATTGTCTTCTCATTCTAATATTTATTCTATTTATCATTATGAAAGGCCCAAATTAATACAAACAAAGACTCGATTACACTTTTAAATGAGCTATCTGACCCCCTAACCCTGAGAAGAAACTTTGTGCCAAAGACTGAACCGCTAATCAACTGATGTATTAGCTTACTGCTGAGGGTGGCTTCAAAGGTCGTAGTGGGGCACATCAGAAAAAATATTATTGGCAATTTGTACCACTTCATACAAAATATTCAGTCACATTTTATTAAGAAACTTTGAAAGCAAAAGTAAATAAAGTGATGAGATAACTGAAGGTCGAATACTAATAACCTTGGGCTAGAAGTGCTAGTGTAACCTGATAAGACTAAAATACCTACGAATTTTTTTACTTCGTTAGTGGTTAATGGAAATATAAGTATGATGTTAAAAAGCGATGATTAGAACATAAATCGTTAAAAAAATGTTCAAGGTTCCTACTGTTTTCGGCTCACCACTAAGGCAAAATTTACAAATTCAGTGTTAAAAAGTCCAGAATCAGAAATTCTTAGTATTTTTCTAAGCATATTGACTTCTTTATATTTTTGGACTCCATTAGATTATTACTATTAATAGTCGTTTATTATATACAACAAACAAAAATAAAAGATTAACATCCTATTTTTATTATAAAGATGTTACATTTTTTATTTCTAATATAGACTGATTATTCACTTTGTGCTAATAAGTAATATATTATGTAATAGTAATCATAACGTACACTCATTTTGTTAATAAAACAGTGCCTAAAACATTTGTATCACATTCTGGTTCTGATCTGCATTAAGGCTCTTTGGGTACAGTGCCGTAAAGATTTGACCTAATATAATTTGATCGCAACGTTAAAACCAGATAAACTAGTAAAAAATCTGACCATGATCTCTTTTCATTTTATGAACATTTAGGTAACATTTCTTACACAGAATATCTAAATTAAAGAACTCTTCTTATAATTAACTAGCAATGCAGCCAAAGTAAATGGTTTTCCTGGCAATTAAATAACATTTTTATTTGAGCCCGGAACGTTTTTAGAACACTCAACCCATACGTTGCGGAGATAATGAAATTATCTTATTACATAATTTTATCCTTCACGAGTCGTCGACTTCGGGACAATGTTTAAATGGCTGATTTAAAACGTAATAATGTGAAAGCCCCGCCTGTGGGGTGGCAGGAGGTACATACAAGGACGCTGGCAACAGGGTAGGTAGCTACGTAGGTACATTATGCCGGCCGGCGTCGCCAGTTTCTTTCATTTCCGTTTTTCGTGGAAGTTTTCGACTCTTCCTGTCTGTAATGGACTCAGCTCAACGTAATTTTTTACATTTTCAGGGATAAATATATCAAGTGCGCACAGCATTCCATCAAATCAATCTTGACGACAAATAGATGATGAAAATAGCATTTTATTAATGGATTTTAATCGTATTTATCGTTATTCAGACAGTTGCAATTAAATCTATGCGTAAAATCGCATTGTGTGCAATTTGGTTGTGTGTTGTAAAAAAAAAAAAACATAATGGACATACCTAATTTCGATAGTATAGCACTTTTCCCAACTCTCAACCGTGAACATTTTTATGGCAGCTACTTCTACTGCTACTGAAATACTTTCTAAGTCATCACGATCTGTGCTATATCGATTACATTAACAGACCTTAAATTTTATACCTTTGTTAAGTTCATTTTGCGTAGTAATAATGAATTTTGAAGACAATTCACACTAATAAGAACATTCTTTGGTGGCCACAAAGTTAATAAAGCAGAATTCTCTCGGTACCGTCTGATGGCAATGGGCACGATGAACCAAACAGTCCCTCAGCTCAAATTTCGTAAATTATAGTAGCAGAACCGCGTCCTAAATATATTGAGTGAGACTTCGTACAACTATGAAATTGTTCACGAAAATCTCTTGAGACGTAGGCCCTACATAATTATAGATATATTTTCTGTTTACTGAACGTGTAAACCTTAAGAGTGAATGTTTCTAATGAAAGTAACCAGTTTCACAAGTTGTTAACTTTATAGAATGAATTAGGTATTATGTTTTCACCACGCAACAGAAACCTTTCACAAACTTTATGAATTAAAAACCATTAACATATTTCTGAAGGAGTTCAGTACAGTTACAGTGGATGGTTATTTAAATTTTTATTCGCTTTTTAATCAGTTTAGGGTAAATGGATGTGTATCACATGGTGGTTTTTCTAGGAATTCTAAAATGGAATAAGCTATTTATATCAGATATTTTTCCATGATTTTAGTTCATATTTTATGTTTAATTTTAGTTTCGCAGTAATAAGGTAGTGTTGCAGTAGTAAGATAAAAGAGAAGATGCCACAAAATGGCTTCATGAATTCTATCCGTAAACTTCCTTCAAATGCTTTCACATCAAACCTTGTGACTGACAAAAAGGAACACAAAAAAGACTTATCCAATTGGGTGCAGTCGTTCTGAAGTTAAGGCCGTATTGTAGTGCGACGTTCGTAATCTTCGCACTGCTAATATAAAGTCCGCAAGAGAGAGAGAGACACGTCAAATTATATCTTATAATACAAACTTTGTCATCATTCGATAACGGCACGGCATCTTAGTGTAAAATGTGTCTGAAATAGTGGTTTGGAGCATTTTAGAGCCATGTTTGATGCTAATTTCATTTGAGGCAAACATTATGAATCGTGTTTCTGTCTTTACACGTTCCTAGAAGGTTTATCGTACTTTGTGAATTATGATTTTTATGTGGGGCAATTTGCTATATAACTTGGTGATAAATGTTTTCAAAAATGTTATAAACGACTGCTACCTGGCCTTAGGGGCCCGAGGAGGGCCAGACCGGGAGGGATGGCCCTGGGTGCGAGGGATATGTCGTCTGACAACCTCACCTTCGGCCTAAAACAACGACCCGCAGATTAGTCGGTTCGAGTCCGACACAACCTCTCTTCCGGCTCCGGAGGGGGGGGGGGGGCGTATCCAGGAGGATTTCGTGCACATAAAAAAACCGGCCTTAAGGGCATACTTTACTATACGTTTGTTAATATTAATTTCCTTTAACCGTGACTTCTTATTTTAAAAACCCAGCAAGTTAAATATTGGCTGCATTTAGGTGAGATAATTCTTCTAGCCCCAGGCTAAATACGACCGACGACAACTTACCGACTACTCACTGCAGTAAGTACCACAAACAAACGTAGCACTCTAACACATATTATACGCTTCTAAGCTCCAGTAGACACTAAAGCCATTAGGTCTCGGCTAGGTGTTTCAGCTTAGAATCTTTGTGAGCTTTTCAATTTCCTTGATATTTGCACAACTGCAAATGAGAAATAGAACAAGTAAGTATTAGTAGGTTGAATTAGTAAGTAGGTATAAGATTGAAAATCAAATTTGCTTCATGGAGTTGTCATCAACATTTAGTTAGGGTCTAAAACCAAATTTTAAAATTGGTTAAAACATTTTAAGGAATATGTAGAACAAAAAGCTAGGAGCGGATATAAATTCTTGTTGTATATAAAAAATTCTAAAGTTCGTGGTAAGAAACGAGCGAAGATGGATGAAAATAGTATAAAAAGTTTGTCTAACTTTTAAAGAGTTACGCTTTTCTTCGTCACCATAATTATGTGTACTCTAGAGTTCTCCTATAATGTATTTTCTGAACTATTAATGACGTTATATTCATCTTGTGCGCTATTTACTTCTCAGTTTCGCTTAATATCTGTTAGTTAAATGTGTAATGGCCACCAACAACATTTTTGAGGTCCATACAAACCTCATAACAAGCCAGTACACCTTCAGATTAACGAATGAGGCTCTCACACAGGAACGCTGCATAATCGGTCATACGTAGAGCCCTTCTATTTACCCCGCATATCATATGTACGCATATGTAAGGCCATTAACTATATCAGTATCTTTAGCCGGACCGAGCAAGCAGTCGCTATATACTGATATATTTTGAAATATCGAAAAAACGTTTAGGAGTAGCAGAGTGGCATAGCAATAACGGTATATAATTCGAACTGAGAGAATTCCACAGATTTTCCATATACATACAATCTACACGGTGCTATTTAGATCTAAAGTAAAGTAAAGTAAAATTTTGATTTTGATTTTGAACATACATAGAAATACCCAGACTAATGAAAACTTAAATTTTTATGCATACAAATATTTGGTCGAAGCAGGAATTGATCCTGTGAACTCTGATTTAGCAGTCGAATGCTCTATTTCTGTACCACATAGGTGGTAAAGAGTACCAACACATTTATTCAGATGCGCAAGCAAAGTTTACGATTCCTAAAAGCTGTTAAAGAGTCACTTAGTTCTCAACGTGTACACTTATTGTGACGTATGAGATTGTCATAAATTGTCGTAAGTTACTTTTATGGGTATACGTAAGTGTGCTTAACATAGCCTCCTACCTTTTACAAACTTGGAGCATTCATCTTGCGTTTTGAAGTTTTGCAAAGCGAAGTTTACAACAAAGGCTTTTCTAACTTCGAAACTACAGATTTTAACCCAATACTCATATAAAATGACTTGTATCGGTATTCCCTGCACGTACTATCGCTAGTAGATATATGGTGCGCTGATTTAATCACATGCAAAATTTCCATGAATTTTATTTCTTACTAGCGATCCGCCCCGGCTTCGCGCGGGTGGTAAAAACGTTCCCGTGGAAATCCAATATAGCCTACGTTACTCAGGAGGAATGTAGTTTTTCAGTAGAGAAAGAATTTTTGAAATCGGCACAGTAGTTTTTAAGTTTATTTGCTACAAAGATACAAATTTTTCCTCTTTATAATAGTAGTGTAGATTTACCCCACGATGTTTTGGCTCGCACAAATCGCTCCTGTTTTGATTTCCATTTAACTTATTTTTCTCTTCGAAACTCATTTTAATGATTTATTTATTACTATTTTTAAGCTATCACGGAGTGAACTGTTCGGGACTTTTCGCGATAAATTATGGAGCTTACTATTTTTGCCGACGTTTCGGATGCGTTGCAGCGCCCGTGGTCACGGCTAGACTGGTTTCCGAGCGTCGTAAGGTATGCGGAGAAGATTTTGTGTGCGCCTACCCTCCATTACTTTTTACTTCCCATCAGTGAAGAGTACTTTGGGTTGATGAAGCTCAATCCAGTGATTGGTACCCGACTCAAGATATTCTGCTACTGCCGATTTGTTAAACTGACGGTTTTTCACAGCTTTGATATGTTCTCTGACTCTCTCTGCACTGGTTCGCTTGGTTTGGCCTATGTACGAACTACTGCAGCTGCTATCCACTTTGTAGACACCCGGTGTTTGTAGAGGTATGACGTCCTTCGATGTTCGCATGTATTTCGCTACTTTGGCAAACGGTTTAAAGATCGTTTTGATGGAAAACTTCCGTAAGCAAGAGTTAAATCATGTTCAGGAGGTTCTTCAAGTGAACAGGTATGTTACGATTTCTAGAAAGCCTCAGCGTGCACCGAGGAAGATGCTGCCGGGTGTTGGACGCCAACCGGCATACATGCCGTACTTCACGTACGGCATGTATGCCGGTTGGCGTCCAACACCCGGTAACGAGTAACGGACAAGATCAGATCTTGCTTACGGAAGTTTTCCAGGAGTTTAGGTAAAATCAAACTTCTAAGTGAACGCAATAAAAATATAGAGCGAGACTACAAGTATTGGACACTACAAGTTATTTAGACAGCTCAATGATTATAATGTTTATAGGGATAATATTTGATTTTAACTCTATCTATATGTCGTTGCCAACTAGCTTAGTCAGCCGTTCAATTAACTGCCTACTGCCCTGCTCCTGATTTCCCAATCTGTGCCGGAGCCTCATCCGACAATTGGCAGGCGTACCGGCTTGCAGTTAAGGTTACATAAGCCAATTAGCACCCTACTTCGTAGGAGGTAGGACACGACGGTATTCCCGTCCAATTGAGCAGTCCGGCTGGGGGAAGGGGCTCCTTGGTCCTGGTTTTGCATACGTCCATAGGCCACGGTAACGACTTACCATCAGATTGGCCATGTGCTTGTCTGCTACATCAGTCGTTTAAAAAAAAGTAGGTACAAAACACTGAAATACAACCGTGAACCTGGCCGGCCTAGGGAAATCCGTCAGTTACCACATAATCATAGTCAGCACTTACAGTTCGGTGACCGCATAGCTGATCTAACACCAGCAATTAACTAAACATGATCCGAACTGTAACCTCACAGTAGTTACAGTTTATCCACCATGTACTCATTCGGACACCGATACTCGCAATCAAAGAAAGCAGCTCACTATTCCAACGTTGGTAACTTCACTGGGTACTTTGTTCCCGACAGCCTATGTGCCGATATCGCGACAGTGACTGAACTGAAACCCACTTTAAGTTATTACTGCATTGCCCCCCAGTAGAGATCGAGAGAGTTGGCCCTAGGTCAGCAGGGGTGCGAGGGATATGCTCTATAGCTACCTTACCTTCGACCTTGCACTGCGACCCACAGACGGCGTGCGGTTTAGTTGGTTCGAGTCCGGCTCCGGCGGGATTTCGCGCACATTAAGAGGTATCACTGCATTGTAACAAAAATATAATGAGACCTGAAAGAATATGCTATTCGATTTATATACATAATGTTTTTTTTTTAATTTCTACTTTATTTACTGTATATGTGTATGTATGTACACATAAAATTTATTTTCGGTTCTTTCAGGGCAACGGACTCGGAGCTAGGTGTGAATGCAATCCTGCAACCACAACCGCGCCCCACACCGCGCCGCGCCTTGACGTCGCGGTGCGCTTTGGCTCGTACCGCCAAAATGTAACTACCTACGAAGATTTATAGATGCCATAAGAAGTAGAGGCGACAATCAAAATTAATTATCTAAGCTTTCATGAGAGCAACTACCACCAATAAAAAATAACAAAAGGGCTGTTGGTTTTTATGAAATCGCCAACAGTTTGACGCCCGATCCCAGCAAATGGCAGATAGTCGCTCTCGTTAAAGCTGTTGCCGCCTGTCAAAAATAATAGGCGAACCACAGGCTCCGAAGCGTAAGCTTTAGAGCCAACCAGAAAATCGCCAGGGTTTATGACATGTACCTAAGTACTTCATTATCTGGTATGCTTAGCCGGGCACCTCGGGTCGGGAATTTGTTGTAACAAAGTGGAAGTAGTTTTAACTACTAAATCATTCAATAGGTGGGTACCATAACCAACAGGTAGCTAAACTTATGAAATAAAAGTTGCGAATGTGGTATTATAGCATAGGTGTCGACAAAGTATTGCCGAATAATAAAATTACTTTTTCATATTTTCGCTAATTTTGCAGTTCTGCGTTGAAACTCGAGTGCGCGTGAACGATCATCATAAACTGTCTTGTTTAATCGTTTTGTTGTTGTTGTTACTACTTTATTGTTTTGTTGTTAATTTTATAGTTAAGTTTTGTATTTCTTGTTAAGTTTGTGTTATTTTATAATTATATTGTTTTAAGTTTGCGTAATGCGTACGTGTACAGTTATCGTGAATACGGCAACATATTGATATGCCTAGGCTAAGCTCATGGAAATGCTTCACGTGCACTGAGAGTCTACCAAGAGAGATTTCCAAATAATCGACATCCGGTCGACTCTCGGTTGAAAAGAGAAACATTCCAGCGAGTGTTAGATAATCGGCCTATTACTCCGGGAGCGGTAGGAGCTGGATGTCAAATGCCTGTTCAGTCAGAAGAGCTTATTTTAGATGTCGTTGGTCAGAATTCCAGGTTATTAATATTAAAGCGTCGGGATGGATCACGCTTGTCGCGCTGGACAGCACATAAATTAATAAGCGTAACCGAATACACCATACACAAACAAAATGCACAAAGTCCATGCCTTAATACCTGGCGGTCACGAGCGCTGGCAAGTCTACTGTCGTTGGCTTCTAAATCAGCAACAACGTGTGCCTGATTTATTACTCATAGCATCTTCAGTCCACATTCACCAGAAACGGTATATGGAATTGAAGAAATACACATGTGTATTCCGAGTTGAACCCGTATGTTATTCCGCAAACCGGGCATCAAACCTGATGGTTCATAAACGCATTAGCAGGTGTCTCTAAAAATCGCATATTTAGATCAGTGTTCCTCCCCCAGCCACTTAATGGTCAACGCTATTTAAACTTTATAAATGAGCAGTTGGTGGACATTTTAGACGACCTATCCTTGGCCAAATATCGCCGCACATGGTTACAACTTGACGGTGCACCTCTACATGTCGTAAGTTACTTCCTTGAACGGCACACTGAGCTGTTCGAAGATCGCTGGATTGGCAGACTGGGTCACCCGATTTGACCCCATTCAAATGTTTTTGGGTCTTGAAAGAAAGGATTTTTGACCATAAGTGTGAGAGTTCTGACGAAATATACCAAACGGATCGTCAAAATTTTCGATAAACTTCGAGCCCAAATCTGCATCAACATTTGAACCGTATGTTAAAAGGCCACGGAGGACATAAATCGGCAAGCAGTTTAATACCTATTTAAGTAGATAGGTTTAGTAGGTATGTGTTCAATTCAATGCTCGACGTAGCGTCCTATGCACTGGGCCACAATGAAATTATTTAAAAATGGAAAATATTGTGGCGTATTTTTTTTTGTAAAGTAATGTTTTTTCATGAAATTATTGTTTCATTTAGCTTTACTTACACGATGGAACGCAAATGATGCTAATAAAAGTTGTCAATTTTTTCTTTAAAAACGTCCAAATCGTAATTTTTTTCCGGCCAAAATGTAGTGTATCTGAAGTACTACCAGGTACCTTCGACTTCGGGACTGTTACCCTAACATCCGGTATAGTTAAAACCAAATTTTCTTTGTCATTCTCAACAATTAAGTAACATTCAAACATAAAATGCAGGGGTCTCACTGACCCCACGTCCATAGAAGTGTAACAAAAAATTACGTCCATAGTTAATATTGTCAATAAAGTGAAGCGTCTGATTCTACAAATAAAAATTGTTTGCCGCACCGTACTGACAGTCTGCGCCGGCCCTTAATGTACTATCCCATTATGAGTCTAGTTATAGTTTTTATAATAAACTAATAAAAGCCTTGGAAAGCTGTAAAGTTGACCTTTGTAAGTTAACCCTTCAATATAGGAAGTCGGTCTGAAATTTAAAGCAATATATATTTTTAGTAAGGGTTAACCCTTTTTTTGATGGCAATTGGCTGACCCATAACAAAAGGGGGCAAACGTGACGTGCAAAATGCGGGTATAATAAACCCCTGTCAAATCGTGTATGAGGGTGTGATATGTAAAATAAATAGTAGTGTTATCACATTATAAGATATGGAATGCTGCTTTTAACAACTACAATATTTCAGTAAGATATGATATGCAGTTAAAAAAACCACAAAATTTACCTACCTAGTGAATAAAAAAGATTCACCAAAATGTGTGTACGCAGTTACGTACTGCCAAAGGACGGCACTAAATTGGATACCTTTTTGTATTCGTTAGTGTCAGCACAAGGTTTGTATAAAAGAAAGTTTAAAAAAATGTTTGCGGGACCAGTATTAGAATTTCACACAGGCGATGCCGTAGGCCACTGCTAGTATATTACGAAAACCAATATTGTTGCTTTCTATTTTGTACACTACCCTACCGTGCTGGCCATCCTACTGCGATCAAACTATCAACTTATAGTTTGCAAAGCTTGCTATAAGTACCAAAAATTTTACGTAAAGCAACTGAACCAGTGCCTCTTATTAAATTCATAATAACATTAACTATAAGAATGAAAAAAAAATGAAAGCAGTAAATTTCGTTTCAACATTAAACTTGCTATCTGCGTAATTCGTAGGGGACATATTTGCTATGCAGGAATACGCGTTTCGTGTTAAATACTTGCACAACTTCAACTGTCGGACGGTTGCATTGTACAACTAACTTTAATACAATGTTACTTCTCCGTGTTTATATTCAAAAGTGCATTAAGTACTCGTAACTTCTGACTTTGTTGCCTACTTCGCGAAGTTTCTCTTCGGTATTGTGTTGAGTAAACTTACATTAAAATGGTCTTCTGAAGACGTTCTTTCAGTATTATGTTCTTATTTATTCTACTACTTTATTATTGATGACTCTTTTTTTATCTGGGTTAGCCATCACTGCTGGTACTACTTCATCCGAGCATTAATACCGGTCGGATAGGAAGCTTTTACCTCAGAATCCGGGTTAGGCTAACTGGGTGTTTTGACTGGGAAGTGACTGCAACCTGACCTCCACAACCCATTAGTGATATAGTAATATTGCAGTTTGACCAGTCATTTGAAGGTTTTAGAACTCCAACTGCTCAGACTTCTCACATCTGTCACGTGGGAGCAGAAAACCTCACGCTGTAGACTAGCCAGTTCAAATTCAAATTCAAATTCAAAAAATCATTTATTCCATAAAAATATTAAATTTGTTTGGAACCGTCATTATTTTTTCCCCTACCGTGCAGTGCGTGACATGGCAACTACTGAGAAACACTGCCAAAAAACTCAGTAGGAATCATTATTTTTAAAAAACGTCGTCATGTATGTACAATCATTTTCTTGTGTTGACTTAGAGCTACTTAATCCCAAGCATTTTTATCATTCAAATAGTCTGAAATGTTATAATATGCTCTGCTACACAATTTGGCCTTAATTGTTGTTTTAAATTTATTTATGGACAATGTTCTAATTTCATTGGGAAGTTTATTGTAGAATCTAATACATTGCCCCATAAAAGAGTTGCTTATTTTTTGGAGACGAATAGTATGTAACACAAGATTACCTTTATGTCTAGTATTTATACCATGTAATCACTCTTTTTAGTAAAGGAGTTTATATTTTTATGCACATAAAGTAAATTTTCATAAATAAATTGCGAAATAACCGTAAGAATGTTTATTTCTTTGAACTTTTCTCTTAGAGACATTCTAGGACCAAGTTGGTATATTGCTCTTACAGCTTTCTTTTGCAATACAAAGATGCTATTAATGTCCGCAGAATTACCCCAGAGAAGAATTCCATATAACATAACACTATGGAAATAACTAAAATAAACTATTCTAGCTGTCTCAATATCAGTAAGCCGTCTAATTGTTTTTACTGCATATACTGCAGAACTTAATTTGCCTGATAATTTTTCAATCCGCGGTCCCCACTGCAGTTTTGAGTCAATAGTGATACCCAAAAATACAGCAGTCCCCACAGGGTCCAACCCAGATTCATTAAGTTGTACATTGGTAGCTACCTGCCTTACATTAGGTGTCGAGAATTTGATTACTTTAGTTTTTTTATCATTCAAAAGAAGATTATTAACATTAAACCAAAGAACAACCTTTGAGAGTGCACTGTTAACTTTGTCATAATTGTGTAATTGACTATTAATTTTAAACGTCAAGGAAGTATCATCTGCAAACAATACAATCTCATGCTTATCCCCTACATACATACATCCCCTAGTTAACACACTTCCATGCTGCAAAGGTGTATCGAGTGTCCACCACTTCAGATTCAGAAATATAATATACCATGTTATTGGCGGTATTTTCTTTTTAAACGTATGACTAAACTTTCAATATAAAACGCAAACAAATCAATTGGCAATAAATAATCAATAGAAAATAAAAAAATGGGTTGAATTGGCTTAAACAACCGTATTTCAATCGAGTATTATTGAAAATGTACGCAGATTTATGCATAAAAATTATTGTACCTTGATTAATTATTAAATAATCCGTGGCTTACATAATGAAATGATGAACAAATAAAGGAGTATTGACTAAATTTTAATCTGTACAACGAGTTGTTTTGTCGCAATTATAATCCAGACAAAATAAACATTTGACCTTACAAGAATTAGCATAGAGCTAAAAATTAGCAGAGGTTTTTTTAAATACACCATAATAGAAGAAATATCAAAAGTCCCCGTCAATTGGACGCCTGCATTTTTTTAATCAAGTTCAATGGTTAAAATATTGTATTCTTACATTTTTCTCGTAAACGGCAAATTTTACTTGTACAACGGCAACGACAACTAGTACTTAAGCCCCCCTCCCCCCCCCCCCCCAATTTCCAGCTCTTTGCAAATTTATGCAAGCTTACTATTTTATTTGGTTTATTGTTTATTGTTTTTCGTTTGACTGCATTATTATTTAAATAAGTTTATTTCAATAAAAGAACTCTTTTTGGAATCCGTATTTGTTTTTATTTTGCATACGCTGCTCGATTTTTAAAATAATATTTCAATCAACGTTGGTAGTAAACTGTTACTATACAAATCTGCCCATTGTCCTTTGACATTTTTACGACATCGTCGTTACATGAATATGTGAAGTTTAACGTGAATTTAACTTGTATTTCTACAATTAATATATATTTTCAAAGCTGTGATAAACAATGGAAAAAAATTAACTACCTAATTTATTAGCATTAGGTGTAGGTATATGGTGTTTATAATAATCAATTCCCAAGAGATAATATCAATTTCCATTTTGCATACAACTATGAAATTTATCTGGATTAATGAGGCATTTTCATAAAATTCTATAATTTAATTGTATTGTTACTAAGTGACTTATCGAGCGCGAGTGGTATATTCCCTTAAAAAGCATAAATAAGTAGGATTAATAATCAATTTAATCGCACTACCAATAATTAGTCGTATCATTCAAAGCAATCAAAGCAAAATCTAGGAACTTGACGCTGGGATTGCCAGCGCACTCTACTGCTTATCTATGTACTGTGATAATATTGGTGTGCAATAAAGAATTATCTATCTATCTATCAATCCGATGCATTTGATGATAAGAGATGTCTACTTTCTTCTTAGGGATGGGTGAATGGGTAAGGAAAGGAAATAATGGGCAAAAGGAAAATTAACTCACAGACCAAGAAAACGTTTGGGTCGGCTTAGGTCCTGTCAGCCTTTTAAAGGCGAGTACACATGAAAATATGCATAAGTTAAACATTGTCGCGACATTTTTCATCTAGTAAAAGTACGCCATATAGAATTATGCACCATATACAATGAGCTTTTAGGTTAGTATGCAAATAAATAAGTTACTAAAAGTTAGATGAGTGAGATTATTAAGGGATTGTTTCAAGAGTTTTGTTGACGGGATTATATTTTTTAGAATACTTATTTCTATTTTAGAGCTCATGCTTGAACTTTTAACACTTTCAGATAAGTGACCGATCTTTAAAGAATATAACTGCTAAAAGTTTATTATGCGGTTTCTATTGCAGATAATGTATCTTAGAAGAGAGTCCACTGTCTCTATGCGGAACACTTTGTTGTTAGTAATGTCAATTCCACAACATTTCACACAACGCTATCTAGACCCGTGATAAGCTTAGCTTAACTAGCTTGTGTTATGGAATCTAGAATGCGGATAAACATACTTAGGTACTTTGTTTTTGTAAATAGATACATATTATCCATAGAAACACCCAGACAAATGTAAATATTCATATATACAAATATTTGCATTGAGCGGGGATGGAACCCGCGCCTCCTGCACAGCGGCCGCGTTCACTACCGCTAATATCTAAATTTCATCTTACACCGCGTGCCACATCTTTTCATGAAGGATAAACGCAGTCTGCGCAAAACAGGTTGAATCTCTCCGCTCTTGCTTAATCCAAATAAATATATAACATATTCTTGGACATTCTATAAAGCGTTATCTAGACACAAAGAAAATATAATGCAAATATACTTATTCATGCGTACATATACTTGCACAGAGCGGAAATCGAATCCATAACCTCTGACTTAACAATCGATTGAAGTCGTCAAATAAAAACTAAATTTAAATAAATTGTGTAAAATGCATTCCTAAAAACATTTTGAAAAATAAATTAACCAACATTCAATTTGTTTAACCATGCAAAAGGAAATGAAAAGAGCAAGAACTGTGCTTGTGTCAAAGATTGTAGTTCACGACTCACTTAACGTTGAGTAGTTACTGCGCTCTGAGAGCAACATTAATAGGTACTTAAGTTTCATTTCTTTTGTGTTTTATAAATTACAGTTATATGATTTTTTTAACTATTTTAGCAAAAATAATGACCTGATAGTAAATATCTTCCAAATAATAATATGTAAAAAGGGCAAATAGTAAGTGCATACGAGTACACTGCATGAGTCTAATACCGAAAATATAGGAGATTTTGTCACTGAATACCTATCTTCGGTGAATTTGGACATTTTCTGTATAAATCATAAAATGGTAGTTACAAACCGGTCAAGGAGAAAAAAAAAAGAAAACGCGGTTCCATTCTGAAAAAACTCCGGAAAGAAACTCAGCGAGCTTTTATTTGTCGCCTATTAACATTATTTCTTACACTTAGCATACCTTGTGTACTATTAGTTCTATAACAGGTATTTCATCGATTTTTCTTGATATACACATCGTTAAATACATACACGTAGACTTATGCTCCAACGCGGATTCGTAATCAAGCATTTAATTATACAACTTATAAAGCGAAACTTTGTATAGAAACGGCATATATTTTGTGCAAACTTAAACTATTTACACTTAGAGTTTAGTAGAGAGATGTCTTGGCTTTACTACGTACCTTATGGCTATAAACGTATGTGCCATTAAGAGCAGCAAGTTGTCACAAGTAGTTGGGTGAACGAGCGACTTAGCATTCGCAATGATCATCCGAGACCTCGCTGCGGGGCTGTAATCGAGACAAACTGTGATTTAACTAAAATAAGTTACGGCTACAGTGTTTCACGTGCGGTGTAACTTGCGTCAGTAGGTGTTCATTTTCTAACGCTTTACATAAAAATACAATTTTTGAAGTGAAAACTTCTTTAGCGGCGTTGGATGGGTGTAAAATGTTAAGGAAGCGTCAGGATTAGTTGACCTTTGAACCGTAACCGACGACTGACGTCATACAAGATTAGGTACAGACTATCTATTTTGCAAGTTACGATAGATAGCGTCGTAGCTTAAACGGTAAGCACTTCGACTGTAAGTCCTTATAGTTTCAGATAGTATCGGGTTCAAACCACCTGGCCTTCAGAGATTTTTTGTGATTGTTTTTCTTTTTGTAATTTATTACTTATTGTGATTATCTTTTCTTTTTGTAATTTATTAATTTCTTCTGACAGAAAATTAGCAGAAATTTAGTGATAGGTGCTATGATTGGAGCTATATTATAGGTATGGTATGGTATGTTCTTTTTATCTTTTTCTATGTATATAACGAAGAAAGAAATAAAGAAAATGTTTTCACTTCTGCCGGCACTCCCAGAGTGCAACCCGTCTTTTTTATATAATTTAAGTAGCAGACAAGCACACAGCCCACCTGATGGAAAGTGGTTACCGTGGCCTATGGACGTGTGCAACACCAGGGGCGTCGGCCACTCACGCCGCCGCCCCTGTTGGAACAGAGAGTTTCTGTACCATCAGTGTAGAAGAAATTCAGTGTAAAGAGTGTAAAGCAGGACAACGATTTGGTCTTCCCACTGACAACACAAAAACTCTCCTTACCTACCTACCTACCCTACCCTACTCACCGCTGGGAACACAACACAAGGTTATTATTCTGTAGGGCGGAGGTATTTCCCCAGTCGGACTGCTCAATTGGACGGAAATACCGTCGTGTTCTTCCTCCTACAGATGTTCTTCTTCTTCATCCTAGCGTTAATCCCAGTCCCATCCGAAGCTTTCCACTTAGAGTCTGATGTACTCTTTTTTCGTACTCTTTATCCGCTTACAGACGAGACGACACACGTTGGCGAGGCGTGTGTCAGTGTGCGGGTCGCCCAGCGCCTGATCGTGGCGGCACTGGGAATACGCACTAAAACTCCTCGGCTACCATTCTGCCCTAGTTGGAGTGTTTTGGGGCCTGTTAAATTCACCGAAACGAGGTCCTCTTTACCAGTCTAAATGCCGTGAAGTGACTGTGATCTGACCTCCATAACCCAAAGGCAGTTTGACCAGTTATTTGATAATGACAAATGTTCAAAATGTATTATTGCAACTTCTGGATACAGGAGGTGGTGTTTAATCACGGTAATTATATATGCATTTCATGTACCAAAGAAGTACATAAATTTTCATTTGAAATACTAAAAATAGTCTTGACTTCTAGTAGTCTTAGGATTGGTAAGCGTTCTTTCTTAAAACATTATGATCCTTCGTACCTTTTAGAGCACGTTGAGCCATCGGTCCCGGTTACCCTACGAAAATCTATGGCAGTCATTCTGGGTAGTTGAACCCTAAAAAAACCAACATCTGGTCTAACTACAGTGGCGGTCAGGTGGCAGTCATTTTAAGGACAATGTCGAAGTTTGTCAGCTTCATAGTTAGTTAGAATTGCTGACCTAAACTGAGTTGGAAAAAGGCTCGAAGAATAATACTCATTTGAATAGTAAAATATTTACAAAACATTAATCAACTACCTAATAAAGTGGCAACTTGTCTGAATAAAGTGCGATGTGAATGGGATACAATAGGATTATAACACAATCATAGCCATTTATTTGCATCGCATTGCGTTATATTTAGTTTGAATTATTGACCAAACGTTTATTAATTTAGAACTGACACGTTATTTATGGTAATTGCCCCAACAGTTGTCCGTTCAGCTGCCGAATCGAGTTCTATCTGATAGAATACCGATCACGTAGAGATGTGAACGGTTCCACTGTACACAACAATGTACAGTCGCTTCTTTTTATGTTAGCACATTTCAGTTAGGGACGTTTAAAACGTTACATAAAATAAATATATTTGAAATGCCGAATTTATTTTCCGAAAATTGAAAAAAAAAAACATTATTATAAAATTATTTATTAATCTCTTTCTCCAATGTAGCTCTTTCTGAAGACAACTGTACATCGAATAACACAGGTACATATCTACATATTTATGGTTCGCATCAACTTGCTAAGTGAATTCTGAAAGGGAATATGGATTAGTACTTACGCAAGACACGAATTTCCAATTCAAAGGATCATTGACATAAAATACATAAATATTTTATCACCATTACCAATAATCTTAGCGTTGTTTCCAGTTGCATCGGTGTCTTTCTTTTTGCAGCCCAGGATCAGTCTATGCTTCCTTTTTATGCCATATAGGCGGCAAACAAGTCAGTGTAAATATTTGTATGCCTGAATATGGGTATTTGCATTGGTCTGGTTGCGCCTGCGCCTCGGAGAGCATATTAAGATAACGGTCTCGGTTGGTATTCGAATATTTATGGCACTCGTTACGGGTAGTTGGAGCCCTAAAAAGTTCAACAACTAGACCAGTTGCTAACCTTCTATATCGCCTTTGGGTTCTGGAGGTCAGTGGCAGTCACTTTCCAGAAAAAATTGAAGTACAGCCAAATCCGTAGTTAGACTGGTAAAACTGAGACCCAAACTCCAAGCTGAAAGCTTCGGGTGCAACTAGGATTATCGCTAAAAGAAAGAAGAAGATGGGTGGCAATCTAGCACACAGCCCACCTGATGGAAACTTTTACGTAAAACAATTTAAAAAAGATATATACGAGTAATAGGAACATACCTAGTTGTTTATTCAGGTTATCCTGACCATTAATCTACCACGGTTAACACAAAACTCAAAAGTCAAAAGACAAAAATCATTTAGTCTGCATAGATTATTAACACGGCACTTACAAAACGTCAAGTTTAAAAAAATCTAGACTAGTTTGGAAAATGGACCACCGCCGGTTCGAAACGCGGCCCCGACCTGAGAAGACTCCGGCAAGAAACTCAGCGGGCATTTTTTTGGTCTCCTTACAAAAACATAAATTGCTTGCTTAATTGCCAAGGTGGATGAATACTAGTAATTTTGGGTTACTGATGAAACTACGAATTTCATAGTTATACTCTTCTAACTTTTACCACATGCACCAAATATATAAGATAGAAGATCTTAAACAAGATTGATAACCTATAATATTACACCATAATCAACGACGCTCTTCATGCATGAATACAATCATATGAAATCACAATGTGAGCGTCTCGTCGCGAACACTACTATCGCAGTTAATGTCCCCGTGCTACGTTGCCATATAAATTGGCCTTATCATGCAAAGTATAACGAGAGTTCCATACATTTAGCGCGTCTGACAGGGCTCATGTCTCACCCCGGTTAGCAAACCAAATCACGCGATATGAAGTGCATATATGAAAGACCTCGCATTTGTGTGGAACTACGTGCACGCTGCTACGAGTATGCTACGTATTGCTACGAAGAGCTACATTATGCTACGTAGCATTTACAATGTGTGCTAATAATATAATTGTTAACGGTCAAGTCCTGAAATCCTGGTCCTAGTTCTGAAATCCTGGATTTCAGAGACTAATTAAAACAATACGAGAACTCAAAAGTAGAGGTGCTGTATCAAACTGTGCGTGATGATTGACAGGACTCAACTTCAATTTCTCAATTCAGGAACTGGTCCATACCTACATCTATTTTAAATCGTTGACCGTCTACCACACACCAACAGCGACATTGACGTGCCATGAATAAGGAATATGCATTTACTGTTTAAATTCGGACGCGAAATTAGGCCCTGATAGTTACTTCATTTATACATGTACCACCTAAACGTTAAACAAAATTTGCAAAATAAGTAAAAAAAAACATGAATCGTACAGCTATTTATTATAATATAATAAATGGTTTTACGATTGGTTAATTTTCAAATTTATATGAATAAACTAGCTGTTGCCCGCGACTCCGCCGGTGTGTATGTCGGTAATCGGTTAGTGTTGAGTCAACGCTATTTTTCGAAAATAAAAGAAGCCTAAGTTACTCCTTATTACATCAGCTACCTGCCAATAAAGTTACCAAATAACATTAAAATCGGTGGTTTAGGCGTGAAAGCGAAACAGATAATCAGACAGAAAGACTGACAGAGTTACTTTCACTTTTAAAATATTAGTATGGATACATCATTTGATATACACGATACTGACCGTCTTAGCGAAACATGATAAAAACCCCTAGTTAAATACATTTTACCATTTCTTCAATCTATATTAAGATATCTAAACATAATAAATATCTGATAAATGGATGTTTTTCTCGCGTATTTACGGACAAACTTCCGTGGATATTATTTGTATGTATTGCTTACGTGACGTGGATAAGCTAGCAGTATCTGATATTGAACACCACAAAATTGTTTGCTCTGAAAAAATAAGTTATGTTTGGCGTTAGTACACAATGACGTGTACGTACAATACAATGGGAGCTAGAACATAAAGAAAAATATCGGATTTCCGTTTTAATTTGGAGCCGTGTGACTGGAAGACTGGAGAAGCACCACCATTTTGAAAAAAATAATAACAAAATATATGTTTTTGACTAGACGCTATCCGCGACCCCACTCCCTACAGTTTCCTATGGTAACTCTTTCTAGGAACAAAAATTATAGACTAAAATCTAAAGCTGTTTCATATTTAAGCCTGATCTGTTCAGCCCTTTGAGCATGATTAACTGACCAACATCCAAACATCTTCACAAACTTACACATCTATACATATAAAAAAAATTAGAGTGTCTGTTTGTAATATTGAAATAACAGTTTTTTACCACATACATATGAATGTAATACGGTACATACAAGAAAATAACATTTTTTTACAATTTTTGTCTGTTTGTTGCGGCAAATCTCTGAAATGGCTGGACCGATTTTGACGGGACTTTTATTGGCAGGTAGCTGATGTAATAAGGAGTAACTTAGGCTACTATTATTTTAGAAAAATTGCGTTGACTCAACACTAAGCGATAATCGACATCCACGCGGGCGGAGCCGCGGGCAACAGCTAGTTTATAATATTAGTAGTAGTAAACGGAAGTCTGGTATCTACGTACTAGAAATGAATCAGGTATAAGTTTTTGTGGGTAGACTCTTAAGAAGGACGATTGCTTACTTGTAACCACTTCTAAACAGTTAATTAAAAGAAAAACGAAAAAGAAAATCCCAAATATGCCAGCTATTTCTGTTTCTCTCATTAAAATGTTCCATGACGGTGCAATTTACATCGTCCTTTTCACTAACTACGTAAAAGAAACTGTTACATTTTAGTTTACCCATGTTTTACATTTTTACGCACTTTATTCATAACGACGCAACTTTTATATTAAAGTTGAGCTCAAAAGCTGGTAGATTCGTGTGGCGGCGAAACATAATCATTGAATTAAATCAGTACGTAAGCATGTCAGGGGGCAACAACCCATAACTCAGAAGTGGAGAGCGTCTCGCGGCCCATAACATTCAATCGTCCGCACGGAGGGAGAATTTTGATGACCTCAAGGAAAAGTTAGCGTCAGAATACTCTGTATAAATCCGGGAGTCATGTCGGGATTTTCTAAATCGCCTTTTTTATTTATTACGCGGCTACTGCAGTAGGCAGCCGTTTAGCGTGTGACGTCATGTTACATGTACGTGATACGTTTATCTAGACAAATGAAAACATGGGTGGATTAGACTCTTTTTTGTGTTAATGTTGAGTTAGTTATAAAAGATCTTGAGGCGTTTAGATGTTTTACGGTTTATAGGTTCTATTTTTACGTTTAATGCTAGTAATTCAGTTGTACCACTAAAGTGATTAGGAATAATTAATCTATGATTTGTTATGCAGAACGTATGAAGTGGTAGTGGTACAAAATTTTAACACATTAAATAATTCACATCGGATTATATCAGTGAATAAGAAGAAAATTCCTACATTTACGAAAATAAAACTTGCTAAGTATTTCCAACAAAATGTCACAATAAATAATTTCTAAAATATATCTGAAAATAGAGCCAGAAGGTGGATAGTGGGAGTGTGAACCCTACTGGTAAATCTTTAGAGATTGGGCTCAATTGATTTTTTTTTTACAAATCCCATACTTCGCACTTGGGGGGTCTGGCAAAAACCAACGGTTTTTAGTTGTTCGAACTATAACATTGAATGTTACTTACATACACAAATATTGATAGACATAATCCTGGAAGCCTGACGTTATTAAAGTAGAGGTATATTAATATTTTAATACATATCTTGGAACGAGAATTTTCCGTTCCAGATAACAGGGGGTGATACAGTTAGGGCAGTATCGGCGGTCGCTGGAGCGGCTGACCGACGTCGTCAATGCCTGTACGCCTCGTCCGGTTCTTGTGCTCGGGGACTTCAACGCCTGGTCTCAGGCCTGGGGTTCCCGGCGCACAAACGCGCGGGGCAGGGCTCTGGAGAGCTGGGCTGATTCTCTCGGCTTAGTTCTCCAGAATCGCGGGGCCGAAGCCACGTATATGGCCACGTTTGTGGCGGGGGAGCGCAGTTCAATCGTAGATCTTTCGTTCGCGAGCGCTTCCCTGTCACTCCGCGTGCGGGGCTGGCGTGTCGCCGCGGAGGAGGAGACACTGTCGGATCACCGATACGTTCGGTTCGATGTCTCCCCTCCCCCGAGCGATGCGCCAGTCATTTCGGCCCAACGCGAGCCGCGCTGGGTGTTGGGGCGATTGAATCGGGAGGACCTCCTGGAGGCCGCCATCGTACAGGCCTGGGCCATTGCGCCGGACAGGCCTGTCGATGTCGACGATGAAGCGGCGTGGTTCCGGGAGGCCATGACACGGGTCTGCGATGCGAGTATGCCTAGGGCTCCAGCCTATAATCCGAGGCGTCGGGTCTACTGGTGGAATGCGGAGATCGCGAGGCTGCGTATGGCCTGCGTGATCACGCATCGCCGGTGGGCCCGATTCCGTAGGAGGCGTACTCGTCCCGCAGACTCGGAGCCCCGATTGGCGGAGCTTCATGAGGGATACAGGGAGGCCCGGAATGCCCTCCGAGCGGAGATCAAGCGGTCAAAGGCCGCTTGTTACCGGGAGCTCCTGGAGACGCTGGAGCGGGACCCATGGGGGCGGCCTTACCTTATGGTAAGAGAAAAGCTGCGCCCCCGGGCCCCTCCGCTGACTCAGGTGCTCGAACCGGCTCTGCTCGGAGGAGTGGTGGGATCCCTGTTCCCGGCGCGAGCGGAACATGTTCCGCCGCAGATGGCTCCGCCGCCTCGGTCGCCTACGGCACCCAGGGTGGTGATTGACGACGAAGTGCCCGAGGTCACTTGGGTAGAACTAGAGCTGGCGGTGCGAAGGCTTAGGGCCAAGAAAGGCACCGCCCCGGGACCCGACGGCATTCCAGGCCGCGCGTGGGTCCTAGCTCTAGGGGAAGACGGCCTCGAACCCCGACTGAGAGGGTTCTTCAGCGCATGCTTGGAGCGGGGCCAGTTTCCGAAGATGTGGAGGACGGGTAAACTGGTCCTCATCCGCAAGCAGGGACGCCCGGCGGACGAGCCGTCCGGGTACCGGCCCATAGTGCTGCTCGACGAGGTGGGCAAACTCTTTGAAAGAGTTATTGCCAAGCGCCTCGTCGAGCATCTCTCTAGAGTGGGGCCGGACCTGGCGAACACCCAGTTTGGGTTCCGCCGGTGGCGTTCCACTGTGGATGCCATCATGCGCGTGAGGACTCTGGCGGGGGATGCGGTTGCCCGGGGCGAGGTGATGTTGGCGGTGTCCTTGGACATCTCCAACGCCTTCAACACCTTGCCCTGGAGTTGCATCAGGGAGGCACTCGTGTACCACGATGTGCCTCTCTACCTCCGCCGCATAGTCGGGGCGTACCTGACGGAGAGAGCCGTCATCTACCCAAGTTCGACGGGAGTCGGTAGGCGTGAGATGTCGTGCGGTGTTCCACAGGGGTCGGTCCTGGGGCCGCTCCTGTGGAACATCGGTTACGACTGGGTGCTTCGCGGTGACTTCGCGTACGGGGCCACCGTCACGTGTTATGCGGATGACACGCTAGTGACGGTGAGCGGGGCTACGCACCGCGAAGCGACCATGAGGGCCACGACCGCGGTTGCTCAGGTCGTCGACAGGATCCGGCGGCTGGGTCTCGAGGTGGCTCTGCACAAGTCCGAGGCCATGTTCTTTCATGGCCCTCGGCGCAGGCTAGGCCCGGGAGCCAGCCTAACAGTGGGAGGTACTCCCATCGACATCAAGCCCCGGTTGAAATACCTGGGGCTCGTGCTTGATGGTCGATGGGACTTCGGACAGCATTTCCGAAGTCTGCGCCCCAAGTTGGTGCTCACGGCGAATGCCTTGGGCCGGTTGTTGCCCAACTTGAAGGGCCCAGAGTCCTCCTGCAGGAGACTCTACGCGGGTGTCGTGCGGTCCATGGCCCTATATGGGTGCCCCGTGTGGGCGGACACCCTGGAGGCCAGATTCCTGCCTCTGCTCCGTACGGCGCAGAGCACGATGGCCTCCAGGGCCATCAGGGGATACCGCACGATATCCTTCGAAGCGGCGAGTCTCCTGGCCGGATCGCCACCGTGGATCCTGGAAGCGAGGGCCCTTTCGGCACTATATAAGTTCCGAAAGGAGGCGCGGGAGCGGGGATTCGATCCCGAGCCCGAGGATATTCGGGCCGAGAAATCCCGGCTCCACCAGGTCATGGTGGCCGAGTGGGAGCGACGACTTGGGCAACCACGCGCAGGGCACGCCGTCATTGCGGCGGTAAGGCCCATCATGGGGGAGTGGCTAGAGAGGCCACACGGTAGCCTCTCGTACCGTCAGACGCAGATTATTACCGGGCACGGTAGCTTCGGGCGGTATCTGCATCTGATGGGTATTGAGCCAACGCCCGAGTGCCATCACTGCGACGCGAGCGTGGACTCGGGGCTGCACACGCTCACCGAGTGCCCGGCGTTTGAGACGCCGAGGCGGGAGCTTGTGGCGGCCCTGGGGGTGAGAGTGCTCACGCTCTCCACCCTGCTCGCGGCGATGGTCCGCTGCGCGGATGCGTGGGCGGCCAGCGCCTCCTTCTGCGAGCAGGTCATGCTCGCGAAGGAGACAGCAGAGCGGGCGCGGCGCGATGAGCGAGAGAGGCTCGCTGACATCGCTGCACGCGCCCGAAGGCGGCTCGGGCGTCGGAGGGCGCAAACTGACCTCCGCCCCTCATGAGCGCGGGCCTGAGGGTGACGGGTGGAGCCGCCCGTCATCCTAGCAGAAGCAGGCCACGGCGGCGGCGCGCATCGTAGGACGATGCGCGCCTCCCCACACCGGGGTTGAGTCGGGGACCGCGTGGTCCCCCCCTTCCCGAGGAGGGCCAGACCGAGAGGGATGGCCCTGGGTCAGCCGGGGTGCGAGGGATATGTCGCATGACAACCTCACCTTCGGCCTAGCACTACGACCCAGAGACGGCGTGCGGTTTAGTCGGTTCGAGTCCGACATAACCTCCCCCTCCGGCTCCGGAGGGGTGGGTATCCGTGGGGATTTCCCGCACGTAAAAAAAAAAAAAAAAAAAAAGGGGGTGATACAGTATTTCCGTCAATGGTGTACTTTTTCAAAGGCTTTGTTTTTATTGATATACAGTAAAGCAGCCCTATTACTTAAATTTTAATGTAATAATTTAATAACAAAATTAATTTCGTTGGCTCGTCTTGGCGGTGTACCGTGCGCCTAGATATAAATATAATAGACTGACCGGCTTGCTACGCGACCGCACTTTCATCAGACGGTTGCGTCCACTTATCTTTCTCTGCCATGTCCGACAAATTACATGTTCGATTCTTCTATTATTTTGCATATCCTATAATGCGATAAGGCTGCTAATTGTGTATATCATATTTATTTCATTCTTGGAGTACAAAAGATAGATATACTACTATTACTAGTCTTCACTTTCTCCCTCTGGGGGTCATAGCATTTTACATGAGACTGTTTTCGCATCTTTTCTCTACTTTTTAACTTAGAATTATGATATTCTATCTTAATTAATTGGCATACGAGTATGCAGTTATGTAGCCAGTTTTCTATTTATCTTAGGTCATTTTAGTTTATGAAAAATATCAATCTGAAGCTGCAATACTTTCCGCGGAGGAAGAAAAACAGGTGAAGGGCCTCCCTTCACCTGTTTTTCTTCCTTCGAGGTGGTTTTCTAGTTTAAAATTTTATTACTCTACATGTGCTGACACCCTTGCGCCTTCACATCTTCCAGGGACTGGGGACTGTGCCTGCGCTGCTGCTGCTTCGGGAGAGACCCTCAAACGGCGCAAATATCGTAGTTTAAGTGATAATTACATATTTGAGCCGTTTGGGGTCGAGACGCTGGGATCATGGGGTCCAAGTGCCCGTCTATTATTTAAAGATATTTCCAAACGGTTAATAGACGCTACCCGTGACCAGAGGGCTGGTTTATTCCTTGCGCAAAGGATCAGTATTGCCATTCAACGTGGCAATGCTGCCAGCCTTCTGGCCACCCTCCCAGTTGACATCGATGGTGAGGAATTCTTTGACGCCTGAACCTGCTGGTTTGTATATATTATGTACTTATTGTTTTTATATTTTTTATTTAAATAATTCTAATGTACATATTGTAAATAATTATTGTTAATAAAATTTCTTTAATATGTTCTTTTTTATAGCTTATCATTACTCTAAATATACAATTAATATTTCTTATTCCACTTTCATTACGCTAAAGATTCTCATAAAATACAAATTATATAATTTCACATTTTTCCATCAGCTAAAAACTGCACCTATGTATTCTTTTTTCAAGAATCTTTCAGAAAACCATATTCTGTTGATTAATATGACGCAAAACTAAGATGACAAATCTTAATTGCAAGGTAGGTATAATTCTATATTAAACAAAGCTGTACAGTCTTTATAGCCTTCATATAAAATTCGAGTCATGTACACAATCGGTCTCTCTTTCGTTAACTTTCCTTCTATTTAACTGACATTGTTTGTTACAGTAATGATGTGTACCCAGTAAACACAGATTCGACGATTTTACCCATTTGTACCTAATAAAGGTAATTCTTTAAAAACACCGAACTTCTTTTCCCTTCAATGTGAGAATAAAGGAAGGAAACTGAAATTGCCAAAATTTAATGATCCGAATACATTGTCGCCAAACAAAGGAAATAAAAGTCGCAAGAATCCCTTTTGATATTATATACCTACTCTGTTTTTTTTGGATTAACTAAGTGAATTTACTATTTAGGAATGTGTTTTGCGACAGTAACTTCAAGCCAAAGAATTGTGCATTTTTTTTTCAATTAAAATTAATAGATTAGGAAATCTCATTATATTATATACTAAAGAATTATGCATAATTCTTTAGCTTGAAGTTCTTTAGCTTATAAATTCTACCAGATTTTCTTCGTTACTTTCAGCTTTTTGATATTTACGCAGCAGTAATTGAATTCTTTGGCATATTTATTTAAATCCACCGATAAAATAAACATAAGTACCTTAAAAAATACACATCCTACAAAACACTGGACCCAGAGAAAATGGCTTTTATCTAACAAGGCGAAAGTAAAAAAGTAGGTATCAGTGACAATTGACAAAGGTTAGACAATGAGAAGCTTATTTATATACGACGTGAACTTCAAATAATGAGATTACTTTCCTAAGTAAGGATAATGCAAACATAAACTTAATAAACACAATATCAAATATGTTTATAAGCTGCCATAGTGTTAGATCATTGACTCCTCTAGACCATAGATCATATAGCCCTTTTTTACATGTATATGTACAACATATACATACAGCTTAACCAGCCGTTCAATTAATTGCCTAGCCTGATAACATATATATTATACAATCGGCCTCTGAAGTTATTAGTATTATTACATTATTATGTTTATTAATCTTTACATTGAAATATAACATAATGATGTTTAGTTATTTTGGTTCCGCAGTTGACAAATTTAACATTTTTCATAATTTGTTTTTTTTTATATATATAATTTAAGAGTTAACGTGGTAGATTGTATTAAGCTAATACTAACAGCGAGTCTGTAACTTTACCAGGCTTGTGATGATGTGCATGTTTTGGACGACGTAAACCACACGGTGTTCCATCACGGGTACCTATTGTGGCGAGATGGTATATCTAGAGCATGAGAAGGAATTCCTCAGGATCCTAGCCATACATTCTTTGCATCTTGTCAGCCAGTAAAGGTTAATATTTTTTCTGGTTTGTAAAGAAAATTACTACTATGACTACTTTTACTTTCATATTCAAGAAAGTTATAATGATCTCTGACACCCGCGTGAACTCCAAAAGTCAGAGGTTAAGTGACTGAGCTCGAACTTGTGCTAAATTCCCAATAAATTAAATAGTAAATTGATCTTCTTAGACAATGAGAGTCAGACGAAGTGCGCCAAAATATTTAATTAAATCTTTTTTTATATTATTCAATAGATTCATGCCTCTGTCCTCTCAGATAACGGTCATTACTTAATTCAGAGAATTGGATCAAGTTTGTACAAATTTAGACTATCACCTCGGTCGTCGACATGAAAGCCTTGGATTCAATTATTATTAAACACTGAGATGATGATGAAATTTAGATATACATAAGCAAAGTTAAGGATTTGGGTGTACAGGAGCACAACTAAGGTTTATGAAACAAGCTAGTCTACCCCTTCCGCTTGGCGCTTTTCTTTTAAATGCGGAAATCCCCAAGTATAATATATAGTAACAATAAATGAATAAACTCTTAGAACTATAACACAGGTATATTTTTAGTCCTAGTACTATAAATGTGAATTGGTATTTGTATGTCTTGTTACTTCATCACGCACAAACAGCATTAGATTGTAGACACATACACAGACTACTTTTCATATCTGGAATAGGTTCCAATGAGTTACAGGAATGGAATGTGAATTCCATGTGGGTACTGCCGCATGCAACACCAAGTTTAAAAGTATATAAACTACTATAGAAAAAAATTACATTTATGTTAGCAAGCTGCTGATGTAATCTAAATTGTGAATACATACTCGTAGTTACTCACTTTTTGTATCACACTCTTCATGAACTTTAGAGCCGTCGTTAGCACTGCGCCTCCTTAATGAGCTCTGCAATAAATACGTGACAGAGGTTTTTTGAGCGCAGAATGTGTTGTAAATATATTTTTGCAGAACTTTCCAAAGCATACAAACTGCATATTAGAGCTTAGCTGTGCAAAATCTTTCTAAAACAGACGCAACAATCATTCATCACAGTTGGTGTTTATTTGCTGAATTAAAAATTGAGTACAATATTATACAACTTTAATAGTGTATCTATATATAGCACATTTAAAATAAGTGCCTGTTCTTATATACAATCATCTCAGGGCAACATAGCAGCAATCTGCCAGAATTTTTATGAATCACGGAATAATTAATAGTAATATACCATAGTTGATGCTAAAAAAACTACATGGTGGTAAAAAATTTATGGCATAAATTTGACACAAATTTCGGCCGGTGGTACCCCCACCGTGCACGATTGCGAAAATCTCTCCATAGTAATCTAATCTCGGTTGGATTGCGTTCAAGGGTCAGCAAGTGTATAGCCGGGCAAGGGGGATTGTGCGCGCAGCACCAGTGGGCCCGGTGGGTGTCACGCGGTGCGCAGACGACAATTCTCTTTGGATGAGGCCGTCAAGATGAATGCCACCATTGTTAACATGGTAGGTACTTGTACGAGTATGTAATGGTGGCCCTTTTTCTTAAGAATTTACTTTCAGCTTCAGCTTACCTTACCTGATGGTATATCAGGCAAGGTGAAGCCAAATTGACGTATCCTATATAAATCCTATAAAAAAATCATATGTAGCCAGAATCATAAACACGTACAAAGTAAAATATAACATGGCTTGCAATTTTATGTTAGAGGTAGTAAATATCATGCGCTATCAAACGATACGCCGAGCTCCAATCCCATTCATTATTTAAACTCGAAGTCTATTCATAACATTGGAGCTCTATTGAACATCGTTCTCACATGTTGCAATAAAAAAGCTCTGCATCAAAGGCCTCTAATGAAATTGCTGAGTGGGAGCACGAATAATCTCCTACTGGCGTTAAAATAATTCCCCTCAGTGCGCCGGAAGTGACGATGGCGGCCGGCACCGGTAGCGGGCTGCGCTACGGCACGTCCTTCCGGCGCCGGTCTCTGCGGCTCCCTTGAGCCCCTTAGGTGGCTTTCACGCTACATACTACGACGAAATTATACGAACACATTTAGAGAACTGTGACGACATCAACGTCTTTGTGCACGCGCGACGGAATTTGTAAGTATCCACTAAATTTAATACCTGTAGGTACATGTAGATATAAGTATCATGATTATACATGCAGGTGAATAGTCATGAGATGTGGACGAAATCGAGTTTACATCTTGCAACTGTATAAAAGGCAAAAGAAAACTAATAATCTAACCGTATATATATAGCATCAACACGCGGCTAAATTCACTCATACTTGACCAATTTTAATAGATAATTGTATGATCTTTAACTTTGTCTCAGACATCTCTATACTTAATCTTGCTGGAAATCGTAAAAATCCCGTTTTTATGACCTTTGACTTCGACTTTATTCGACTATTCGACTCGATGAGGACTTTTTATATTTAATTTATAATGGTGTTTTCAACAATCCCACTAATTTTCACATCGGTGTGAATTATTATAGCCTCGGAATGGTACTTCGACCGGAATAGTATAAGGTATTGGCGAGTTATCATCTACCACAGCTATTAAAATGTTTCTTGTTAAAGGAAAGTGGAATGAAAAAAAAATCCAACACCTTTTCAATTAGCCCCCCTCTATGGAACCATTTTCATTTTATTTACATAATTTCCAGTAGGTTTTCATCTGTTAGAGATGGTTTGTGTCATTCTTTATTGCTGGTGTGGACTATCCCTGGAGGGTATTCAATCTTGTATTAAATGAATTAAAATTGTCCATGTAAATCCCAAAGGACCTCCGAATAAGAAGATCCTCCTAATAATAAGCACGGTTACCCACACAAAGAGAGAAATATTTTGTAGTCAAATAACTTTAGAATAAGTTAGGCTGATATTGACAGGATTCCCTCTGACAGATGGCTGACATCTGAGATGATATTTGAGGCTACTTTTTTTAGAAAATGGATCTCAATTCCACGTACAAACAATAAAAGCTATGAAATTGTGTAGTTCCATGCAAACGAATTCGCGGGTGACGGCTTGTGTAAACCTTTATGTGAATATTTTACTAATAAACGATGCACTGATTTAAAGTAATTAATTTACCATCGCAAATACCAAAGATGCATGTTTTTAGCCTCACGCAAATGCCAGGCATAAGAATGGTACTAAGTTGCATCGTAATCTGATATATGCTATTGGCACGCACAGGAATAAACAAAGAAACATTGCTTTATATCAGTAGCGCGGTTATGACGTAGGCCTTTCAGTGCGAAGTTATCAGTGATTTTATCCCTTTCAAAGGTAATAATTACAAGGGCATTAGTTTGGTCACATTCTAGAACTAGATGCGGCCCACGTTTTCACCCACCGCTAATTGCTCGGTCATAGTGCGATGTACAATATGATGGACTTTCAAATTCAAAAACAGTGTATCTAATTGCTTAGTTTCATTTCGTTCAAGACTAAAAAAAAACGATCTTTAAAACATGTAGTTTCATGCAAACGATCATCAATATTGCAAATCATTCACTTATCTGCACGTTTCATAGTTCAGCTTGTCTATGGCTTAGATATAAGTACAATCATGTGTCAGTCATTGTGAAAAATTCCCGTACTCCATCTATCCGCAAATCGAACTCGCTGTATCATGATATCCCCTTTCAATTGATCCATACTTCGATAGCACCAACTGGTACTTTACTGACAAAGAGCTTACCCACTTGAAATTTTGGCAGTAGATGCTTTATATTTGAATGAAATTTCGAGGCATTTACTATGCTAACTTTTCAAATCGATTAAGATACGAAAAAGTGAATCGCTCAGGTGGGACTCGAACCCACGATCTGTCCCTTACAGGGGGAATGCTCTGGCCACTGAGCCACCGAGCCACACCTGAAGCTATCCAAATTCTCCTATACTACCGTCTTAGGGTGACGGTGGGAGCATCTATCGACATTCATACGAAATATCGAAAACTATGAATGATGTTGCAATCATTTTTAAACATTGTTTTTCGATGACTCCGCCCAAATAATTGAATGTAATGTAATAATGTGTAATGTAATAATTGCTTTATATGTTGTAAGCTGTAAGCACCCACTAATAAACTACTAAAGAAATGGAAGTTTGAATAGAAGGCCGTCATTTTCAAATCTAGATGCATGAAATTTCAAACACCTGCGTCTTTTTGGTACTATAATTAATTAGCCCACCGCAAGCTGCTGCTGGACTAAGATGGTAAAAAAGGCGACGTACGGTTGCATGGAATTTTTGTAATTTTCAAACCTAGAAGCATGAAATTGCTCACACTTTCGTCTAAATAAACAGTCACCGAAACAAATAAATACGAGTATCAGCGTTCAAAATTACACTAATAAAGGGACAAATTCGGCAAATCACTTTTAAGAACCCTTAGTCAAACCGTGAACATGGCTGCTGAAAAGTAGCCGAAACGTCGATCTTAATGTAAATAATATCAAATAAATCTTTTTTTATATAGGACACGTCGGTTTGACTTCACCTCGCCTGATGGTAAACTGAAGGCAAAGCCTTAGGAAAGAGGGTACCATGTTAACAATGGTGGCATTCAGCTTGACGGCCTCATCAAAAGATGGACGCACCACAATCCCCCCTGCCCGGCTATACGCATGCTGACCCCTGAACGCAATACAACCGAAATTGAATTATTATGGAGGGTTTTTCGCAATCGTGCTCGGTGGTACCCACCAGGCCGAAATTTGTGACAGATTTGTGCCATCAAATTTCTACCACCAGTAGAGCTGAAAAGTAACTGAAACGTCGGACTAAAAGTAGATAATAACAAATAAATCGCGATAGAATGCGTAAAAAGAGGTTTTATTTCAATGAACGATACTTACATAATCTTTAGAAAATATCACAAATCAAGCTTCTTTAATATTTTTAATAGCACAAGGACCAATACGTAAAAACTATTTCATTGAATATAAGCTTCAAAACGATTGGAAATCATTCAGCGGAAGCTTCCACTCGAGACTAATAGACGATCAAACCAAATATGTTAAAAGCCTTTTGATATCTCAATAAAATATTTACCTATTACCTACCGTACATAGGGAACATAAAAATAGCGGTTAAAATGTCAAACATTTTGTTCACATCATATTTCTTTTAATAGTACATTACTACAAAGGCCGGGAAGAAAGGGGTTACCGGCCGAAGACATATAGACGGCCGAGCGAAGCAAGGCCGGACAGGTATGAGGCGGGCAACCCTATATTTCCCGCCGAGGTATGTATAGTGCTTTTCTCAAACAGGCAATGAAATAAACAACAAAATAATTAAAGATTTATTTTTCGTCTATTTTAGCTTGATTTTAACAGAAAACAACATTTATGTTAATTATGTCTTTTTATTATGTGTTATTGTGATCATGTTACTTCAAAAAGTATAAAGGCACGTTTCAGAACGAACTTTTAGAATTGACAGTGACACTTGTCATTGTTATAAATGTCAATTTGTTACAACTAAATTAAATATTAATATTTCAATGTTAATATGTATAGTTCAGAAAAAAATTGATAATAATGTGTTATTAGTTGTTTATGTGGATTTTTTATGTAAATAAAACTGTTCTAAGTACATACCAAGTCGTTTATTGTTTTTTTTTAATACGCATAGTGGCAGAGTGTCTTTGCCACAAATTTACGTGGAATCGAAATTAAAAAAGAAGACTTTGCCGGCCTAGGCCTGCAAGGTTTGTATGAAATTCCATTACCGACCTATGGTCCTAGCCGCGCCTAAAACGTCATACTTCGTAGCCTATTAAGAGGAACATAGTGTCAATGATTCATTGCATGTTTGAGAAAAACTATTTTCCTAAAGATTAGTGTTAGTCAAAGTTCTCAAGTTAATGCTAAATTGAAATAAAACCATTTTCTAACGGATTCTATCGCGCTTTATTTGTTATTATCTACTTTTAGACCGACGTTTCGGCTACTTTTCAGCAGCCATGGTCGCGGGGTGACTAAAGGTGGCAGTTATCACATAGTTTGAAGTATAAATTATCTTAAAGTACCCGAATCATTTGTGTTTTACTTACCAGCGACATAGCTTTGCCACCATACAAAAAATTAATGTATTTTTATTCAAATTAAAAATGTTTGAATTCATTCAATGAATGAAGGTTTCAGCCCAGGCTCAGTATCCGTAGGTTCTGTCTGCAATGTTTGGGATTGTGAAGATAAGTGTGATATCTGATCAAAGTTAAAAGAGCGAATACGAATGTTCGATCTTTGAAATCTCGTAATGGACGAAAACGACATCGTGAGTACAAACCGCCGTTTGTCACATAACTAATGGTGCGGAAAATCGCGAAAGTTCCGCTTTCTAACAACGTCGAAGTAAAATCGATAGATTGAAACCGAATAACGCGTAATATATTAGGCATTCTCGAGTTTCCCTGTACCTTACATACGTACATGAGATGCTGCTTGCTCTACAACTTGTGTAAATACTAGATGGAAAGCTCGATCCGTAATGGTAGGGAACGGAGCACCGCCCAAACCTTAGGCTTAAATACATAGAAGGTTGCCATGATAATGATGATACCTTTAAGCATTATCCCACAAAGGGGTAGGAATAATGACTATAGGTTATATCTAAAATAGATCAATGGATTGGTGGACAAAAGTAGCGGTGTATAAATCCTCACCTTAGCTTTGAAATCTAAATCAATCCCGGGTTTGTGAATTTATTTATAATTTTATAAATTAATTCACAGATTTATTTTTTAATGTTTAATTTGAATAGTATTATTCAAATTAAACATTAAAAATAAAAACCAGAAGAAATCGAGGGTAAAACAGTTCTAAAAATTTTATTGAAATCATCTGTTTAAATGACTCCTAAATACGTTGATTATATTTTTTACGTAAGTTTAATTTTTAATTATTATAAAAGAGCATAGCGCGTGGTTAAAATTATAAAATATACGTTACTGATATTTTCATTTTTGTACTTTATTTAAGTTTTAAAGTAGGTACCTACTGTGGGCAATCTATGCTGAATAAAAAAGTATTATTATGGTAATATTTTCTAAATCTAAAAGTACAAGTGCCGTTGATTCTCAATTCGGTTATTTCGGTACAGTGGAAAAAATGTAGCTCCCTATTGATCCTACAGTGTATCAAGAACATTTTATCTCGATTTGATATTTTCGCAATAATTCTTTCATAAGGATGAAACAACTTTATTTATTAATGTAGGAGGCAAATACTCAATATACTAAGATGGAATTTTCTCGACATAAAATGATATCAAATGCCTCGGGACTTTTACGGTATTTAAAAGAATTTATTCGTATTTTCTTATTTTTATTTGTTCGTATTTGTAAAAAATACCGTTTATACATTTTAAATCTATATAGTTCGCTTCATTTCATGGACCTTTTGTTAGAAATATTGTGTACCAAAGGAGATTTACAATATGAAGAGTTGTCTCGCAGTTAGACGCGTAGTATTTATGTAAAGTGTAGTGCAATGTAGATATTGTAGCTTAACCAATGCGTGGACCAACGACCTGAAAAAGGTGGCTAGCCGTGGCGAGGCGTTCGTATAGTTCAATTTCTGCCGGCTTCCGGAAACTAAATCGCTGTAAGTTACTTTTATCTACTGGCTTCCCGTATCGCTACTTGTGGCTAGGATAGTCTGGATGCGGAAGATTAAGGATGGGATCCATTAGGAGAGGTCAATGTCCAGCAGAGAACTGCAATAGGGTAATCGTCGGTATGCGTCGGCAGCTTAGTGGTTAAGGAGTCGGCCTTACGATCGAGAGGTCCCGGTTTCGTATCCTGGCCATTACACTACCGACGTGAACTCACTCCTAGCACAAGCAATTTAGCTTAGTTTGAGAGGTTAGAGGGAATATTAGTAATTGCGATAATTTCGGTTGCTAATATTCATTATAAAAAAAAATTTTCTCACGAATGCAGGAGTTGGGAGATTTCACCTTTTCATTTATTATTAATTTGATACTGCATATTTATGGTTTCGGAGAACGTCGCGAGTCCTTTATCTTTCTCACATTTCTTTCTCATTATCTTTCAACTCTAAAATTTTTAGTCCTCCTTTTCATTGTTACTTCGTTCCTCTCAAAACCTTCCTATAAATGGTAAACACAATTTTAGATTTCGACTTTATTATATTCGATCCCAGAGGCTTTACAGCGTGATGCCTCAACTGATTTTACAGCCACGTCATAATTAAGTCCGCGCATGGCACTATCCATTAATTAGTGCCAGTAATCTCATTAAGTTTTGCATATTGTAAAAGTAGTGGTAACTTTAAGCCACTGTATGCTTTTCCGAGTTCCTGATTCATGTTATCAAGCTATTGACTTTGTAATCTAGTTACCTAACCAAATTTCAGAACATTGATTACTTCTAGATTCAACTAACCATACACACATACAACTGCCTAAAACTCTCTCTCTCTTCCAAGCACTTACACTCAATAATAACCTTTTATAAACTTTTACTGTTACTACATGACTGTATCAAAATAATATTTACACTTGAGCTCCCATCTTCATTATTTTTACGTTTGCGGCTAGATAAACGGATATCTCAATATTATAATCCGCTAGCTTAAAAATCAAATACGGGATCTAAACCTAAATAAATTTATCAATGAGCACAAAACCATCGTGAAGGTAGATACTTCGCCCTAAACCTACAATCAACCGATAACAATATTAGGGCCTAGGTAATAAAGATCGGTCTGGCTCAATTCATACAAAAAAATTTAGATATAGGTAAATTGTTCTCACTCTAAGCACAATGGTGATGTGGAGAATCGTTAATGTTAGACATAATGAGAATTCTCGTTAACCTTTTCAACTAAGCAAAATAAAGTCTGTTTTAGATCTTTATGCCGGTTTCGTCGGTATTATGCAGGGTTTCGTTAAAAAATACTTAGACAAAATATAAGCTTGGAACTGAATTGCTTGCTTTAATATGATAAATAACCTTGCCACGGTTTGGTGTGAACTTCAACGAAGTACCATACATTTTAGATACAAAGCTTAATACAAAGTGTAACACAATATTGTGCAAAAATAAAGTGTAGACGACGTCGTGACAACAATCCACTGTTCCGTACACAGAGGAAACACGACAAGGCATTGATGGGTGCGTTTATGCCACAAAAGCTTGGGGAACGCTAAGATTATACGCCTGATTAAATGTTTTCGCTCGAATGCAAATAAAGGTTGTTCGTATGTTCAGAGGAAAAATTTACCCTTGAACATTTCGATTCTACCGTATACATTTTACTTATTTAGACGTTTGGATTGTGACTGTGTAGCTTATGGCCTTGTATATTATTACAGTTGTATTAACAAATGTAAATCAGAGAATAATTGTGGAATAGTATATTTATGCGTAATTTAAGAGTGGAACGATTTAAGTATATTACCATTCTGGGTATATTTTGACTAGTGTTATTTCATTGTCTTCCTAATATACACCTAGGTACAGTTTTTGAAAGCTATATTTGTCTGTCTCAAGTCTGCTACTGTCTCAATCAATCAATTATCTCTTATAATAATAAGTTATGGTAACGCTCATAACTCAAAAACTAGCCAACCAATTTTCATCGGCTTTTTTTTTAAATTAAAGCTTAGGGTCCAAAGAGGTGCAGAAAAATAGGACATCAAAAACAAAACAACGCGGAGCCGCGGAAAAAAGCTAGTATCTGTCTATTGCATTGGAACTTCACAAGAACAAACAAGGGATAGAGATGTTCTCCACCTGACAGTTAACGTACAGCCCATGACAATTGCCGGCAATTTGGTTGACCCCTATTACGTGGAACCGAAAATTGTAGTTAGCGAAATGTGGGTGCTACACTTCTGATTTACAGGTGTCAATATAGTACGTATCGATCAATCAATCAATTAGCCTACTGCGGACTGCACTGGGCTAATTGATTGATTAATTGATGATGATTGATGCTGGACATAGGTCTCTCCCAATGTGCGCCATTGGTCAGATGGACAGGTCATCGACCTGAAAAAGGTGGCTGGGATAGACTGGATACGGAAGGCGGAGAATCGTACGAAATAGTACGTATGACACTTCACAATTTTTTCATTTTTACTTTATGAAAATTATAAAGCCACAATTTTGCAACTAAAAATGCTATAAGTTACTCAGTTCTTAAAGTAATAATATATGTGAATCACAATTAGGTCGCGCTCGAGAATCAGCATGTACTGCCGCTCCTAATTTATATAAAACGACAAGTCATCAAGTCAAGGATCGAGTACGACACATTCGCTGTGAGTTCTATACCCACTTTTTGGACCTCCGATACCAAATTTAATTACACAAAAACGAATATTCCCCACGATAAATTACAACACTTTCATGAATATTACGCTTAATGTACTACCCAACATCTGAGTTGCATTAAGGCTCTATTGTTCGGTTTTTTGCTACACAACCCTAATTATTTACTAAAGTGGCATGAATGTAAAATCTGACCCAAATACGTGACAACTCCCTTCAAGGGGAGGTGAGACTTATTAATGTCACATTATTTTATACGAAAAAGCCGAATGCAAAAAGTAAACCTTTCCGCCTCTCTGAATGACAATGTTAAAACCGGACGAAGATTTTTTCGTTGCTATTATTACGTTTTGTGGAAATCTCAGGTGTGTTCCCGTTATGATGATAACTAAAATGTCAAATAATTTTCTCGCAAGCTAAAAATTTATTTTCACAATTACTGGGTCAAATATACAACTTTTATTTTATAATATTATCTACTAACAAGAAATCGCGTGATTCCTGTCTAAATATAATATAGAGATATGAATATTGCCGGTGACCATCGAAAAAAACATAAGTACATCCCATAGAAAGTAGCCAATTGCTGGAATAAATAAAACGTGTTGTATATAATCTCTCAAATCGTAAGAAGAGGAAGAAATGATTATTTCTAACCTCATTGCCGTAATTCGTAATACTCCTCTTTGATCAGATATTATTATATATTTTGTACTGGTAGATACTATATCTTAATGATGACGTCACACCCAAATTTAACGCGCACTTTTCAAGCTAACAAAGTAAAAACGCTATTTTATTCATTTATAATGTTTTTTTGCGAAAAAGATACATTGTAAAAGGTTTAAAAAATCTACATATTTTAAGGTAGGTTCCTAAAATTTGACAAAAACGCAATTTCTTGAATTCACGATGCTTCCAAATATTTCCTAAAACAAAAATCTAGTAAAATTTAACTCGTCCCGTAAAAGGAACCAGGCTCATGCACAGTAATTGCTTTAGCTACCGCAGTGCCATTACGCTACGGAAGTAATGCAACTAGTACAACAGTGTTCTGTAACTGAGTAGGTAAATTTCAAAGTTAAGTAATTACTGGTCAGGTCAGTTTCTGCACGGGTGACCATTCTTAACATAGGTATTGTGACTCCTCCTACATTAAGCCGACCTTCCAGGTTGTCATTTTAGAACCTGTGGAAAACGTTATTACCATACTTACATTAATAACACCAGGGAATTGTAAATGTCAGATTTCAGAGTAGGTTCACGGCAATTCATAGTTCGACGGAAAAGCCAACCGCTACTGAGTTGTGAAAAGATTCAAAGGATAAAAATGGCGATCTATTAATGTGACTTCTGTATACTTAGAATGATGCCGTATGAAGTAATTGTTTTTGGCAATAGTTTCGTCCAATACTGTACAGCAAATATGCCTAGCACTAAGCAACACAATAATTACATAAAACTTATCCAAACAATATCAAACCTGAACATACTGAAAGTATGTAAAATTAAGTGGTCATGTTGCTTATTTCACAAACAATGTCCGAACGATAATAACCAATACGCTGCTGCCCGTGAGCCCTGGGTACCAAATCTACTGTTTCAAATCTAACCGACTAGTCTTTCGTATATACATTAGCATTATTAAAACATCATTATGACACGTGAATTTATACATACCACTGTAATACACAACACAATAACTTGTACCATATTTGATGGAGAGTGTGATCCTCTTTTGAAATGCAATCAAATTTTGTGTGGTTTAATAGTGTTTTGGCTGATCCGTTAGAGAGTGTGTTTTCTTTTAGGCTTTATTTAGTAATAGCCCAGAGTCCGACAAATTGTGCTCAGTGCGAGTGACTACCGCCTGACCACCTAATTCCGAGACAAAAATCTAAAAATAAAATATGGGAAGAACGGGTATCCGTAAATAAAGAATATAACAAGTCGTTATGTTTTAAACATTATTTCTCCAAATAGTAAAATTTGTATTATAATACACTTACTAGAATCTTCGATCTTTTAATAAAATATTGAAAATTATATTATGGTACTCATTAGTATAGTAAAATCAAACGTAATTGAATTGAACAGAACGGTATTATTGAGTGAATATTTCTATTGTTACATACTCGATCAGGGCTGGCCTAGGGGATCGACCCTAGCTGAATGGAAGTCTTTTGTCGTAACACAGTTTGATCTCCGAAATACAGAAGGGCTATGACGTAACTAAAACATCCACTAAATTGCTCACTCACCCGTTACGGGTGATGTAATTAACTGAAAAGTATTTAACATGAAACTGAGTGGGTGCTTTGCTACTTTTACGAGAGAAACATGTTTGTTTTGGAACATTTTTGTAGCCCACGTACTACTTTACACGCTCTAAAAAATAAAAGGACGTGAATAAATATTTATCGTTAAATTAACTGTTTGTTTGAACTTCACACAATAACTAATTTTTGATAGGATTTCGTGACTAAAATTTTCTAATATGATACTGAAGACAGGCATACATACATATCTTTCTGATCTTTTCGTTTAGTGAAATTGACATTGGAATAGAAACCTTTCTAAGGATCAAAACGGGACGCCGGACTATTAATTAACATTCAAGTCTCATGGCTCTACTTCGATCTTCGGGATACTTGTCATGCAATGAATCACGCTCTGGTACAGATTTTAGAATTCTGTGCCAGCTAATAAACATAGCATAATGGCTAAAAAGTGGACCCTGGGTACCAAAGTGGAAGCCGGAGGTAAAGAAAGGGAGGGTATCAACAGTAGGATGAAGAAAAGAGATAACCAGGACTATAATAGTTACTACATTAAGTTTATTTTGCGTTCTTGTATAGCTGTATATGTTGGGTTCCAAACTATAAACTAAAATATAAACTTTTTGGTCCAATGGTTGTCCTAGACATATTGGTTTTGTTTTTGAATTTGTATTTTCTTGGAAGTGTCACTTTGGATAAGTCGGCGGTCAGGCTCGATAAGCCCCCACCATAACTAACGGTATAGTTGTAACATATTTCAGACGAACCCTTTCGCTAAACACGAATGCTCCGTTTACAATATTTTGTTGTACCAGTGTTAATGTCGAAAGGTTAAATAAGTTTTCGGTCAATGTGTATTGACGAGTGTATTTGGATAATTTTAGATATGCAGTCTTTAGCTTAATGAATGATGAATGAATGAATGAATATATTTATTTCAGGTAATTAACCCATAGCAATGTATTACATGTAATTAAAATTATATCATAAAAACATATTAAAAACTAAACAACCATAAATAAAAATAAAAATAAAAAATCACAAATAAATAAATAAAAAATAACGAATTACAGATCAAAAAAAATTAAATTGAAATCAAATTAATCAATTAATCATAAAGTAATCAAAAATGTAATTAAATTAAAAATTAAGAATTTATTTATTTATTTACTCGTTTCCTAGTGGGATTACAACGTCAGAGGCCGTATATGTGAGTCCTACAAGCCAGATATACGGCCTCTACTATAACATTTGTTGTATCCCTGATAGTGGACATGAAAGAGGCGTGTCGTTTTCGCATGACAGCATAGAAGTCATCCACCCTGTTCATGGCAAACATGCCAGACGCACTGCACCTCCACGGCAGCCGCAGCATGCAGCGAAAGGCGTTATTATATTGTACTCTCAGCGCATTATACGCTCGCTGTGTGTAGTGCCGCCACAGCTGACAGGTGTACATGGGCTGGCAGTAAGGCTACCGAATCTAATAATTTCGTCAGCTGCCTTTGTTAAAATAAATATAAGAGCAAACAAATACAAGAAAGTGCTTGTTCTATTTTGAACAGGGAAGGAGAGGAAGAGAATTGAGAGTGCTCATTTATTATAATATTTAGTGTCGTAATTAGTAGCGTCTTAATTGTCATCACAGTAATACGTCAAAACAAATTAACTGTCACCTTCTTAGCGATGTGTCCGGAGATTTCTGGCCGCGATATCTGCTTGCTTCTTCTTATAGTAGTAAGGATAATACACGGATTTTGTGGGATAGACTGCCGTTTGACTACCAAACCTCAGAAAGAAAATTTGCGTATGATTTGCGTCCGGCAAACAGCAGGTGTACCGTACCGACTAACCTTCACACAAACTGTACGATTTATCAACATGATATACTTTATTTGGTTACAATGGTGAAAGCAGCTTATGTTAATGTTATAGCTCGTAATCTTATAGCTATCGTATCGTATCTATATACTAGTACATATCTAAAAATAAAATCTTCACGTCTTGACTGTGTTTTGTGAAATATTTCAATGTTTAAGTTTAATCACACACCCAAGATACAGAACAACAGCTTTTATTACAATAGGTTTTTAAGTCTTACAATGCTCCGTTACGATATCAAATTGAAGTTGTATCCATTTAATGGTTCACCCCTTATCACATTGGTTCATCATATTGTCATTTATGGATCGTTATTGAACGATAATGTACCCCGATCTAACCCTTCTATGAAAATTATACACATGAAATTAAAGGAAAACAATATTATATACGATACCCGTATACCGAATACTATTGAGATCAATGACTTAAATTTATTTTCTAGATTCAAGTTAATTACAATACAATACATATTCAGAAAGTATAATTCTATTAATAACGTCAAAGAACGTTCTATAACTATTTACACGTATGATTTGTTGTATGATAAATTTCATTTATGCAATCAAATAAACAAACTCCTCAGCTTTATTAATAGTATAAATAATGCTCATATTTTCAGATCCTTTAAGTGTTGCCAAAGCCTTAAAACCGACAGGCATTCAGAATTTAGCTGACGCATTTTCTAAAATTGAGTAAAATATCAAATCTTTCGTTTAAGACTATTATAAAGACCTATCACATTGTCCGGCTCACAATGCTCGTCGATGATATACGTCGATGAGAAATATCTCCACTCAGCTAAAATGAGGGTCACAAGAATAGACAGGATTAGGAATGAATAGATGTGTATATAAAAGAAAAGTTTGAAAATGGCGGTTTGCTTTTTGGGTGTGTTTTAGGCATTTGGGTTAGACAACCAAGATGAAATAGAAATGGAAATTGAAAAAAGTTATTTCATCAACCTAACGTTGCGATAGAAGTTTATACATTATGTAATGAAATGTATCAACGAAATGTATATAGTATAAAACGATATGAACAGAATTCTCATAAATACAAATAAAACAGTCATTACATCGTACTTATATTAGAAATGTAAAAGTTTGTGAAGACGTTTGAATGTCTGCTATTCAAACACTCTCTAATGGCTGAACGAAAGTAGCTGAAATTGATACAGATATTATATATAGACTGGAACAAATATAGGACTTTTCATCCTGGTAATAGGGTCCCATGGGTTGCGGGAATGGATCAAAAATTCACGCGGTCGACGCCGAGGGCATCAGCTAATCACGACGATATTTCCGTCCAATTGAGCAGTCCGACTGGGGAAGTACCTCCGCCTTACAGAATACCGCGGCAATAATAACCTCGTGTTGTGTTCCCGCCGGTGAGTAAGGTAGCAAGAGCTTACTGGAGATTTTTTGTGCTGTCAGTGGGCTTGTATCGTTTTTTTCTTCTACACTGACGGCACAGAAACTCTCTGTGCTTTCAAAGTCGGCAGCATGAGTGTGACTCCCCTGGTGTTGCGCTCGTCCATAGACCACGGTAACCACTTTCCATCAGATAGGACGTATGCTTGTTTGCCTCCTAAGTGGTATAAAAAAGGAGTATGTCATTTTACGCAATGTTACTAACTGTATCAATATACACAACTAAATTACCGCCAAACTATCATTTTGGTTGCATATACATAATTAAAATCGGTGGTAACTGTAACGTACGTACCACACATACCTAGTAATAATTATTGCTACTATACTCGTACGTAATTATTAATTATAAGACATCGCCAGTTTATTTCTAGCTTTGGGAGCCGATACTGTTGAGCAGTGCCTTGTTCTCTGTTTTCATCTCGTTCACAGTTCATCATTGAATATAAGTTATATCTTTCTTCAATGAAAACACTTGTACTATTCCACATTATTTATTAAATTCCTGACCGGTTTCGCCTTACGGCATTATCAAAGGTTGAAAAACATGTATCAACCTTTTATAATGCCGTAAGGCGAAACCGGTCAGGAATTTAATAAATAATGTGGAATAGTACAAGGTGTTTTCATTGAAGATGTGTAGCAAGTTCCACCAAATGCCATCAATCGACAGTATAAGCAATAAGTATCTTTCTGTTAAATATTTGGAAGACGATACACAATATACATATATTATATTCGATATATTACAGATAATAAATACAAGTTAGTGTTGTTACGATAACGAAGTGATGTTAATCCTACTAATATTATAAACGCGAAAGTATGTGAGTATGGATGGATGGATGGATGAATGTTTGTTAATACTCTTTCACGTAATAACTACTGAATGAATTTTAATGAAACTTTACAATAATATAGCTTATACATCAGCATAACACACGCTATAATTTATAACGATAACCGATATTATAGCGATAACCGACATACACGCCGGCGGAGCAGCGGGCAATAGCTAGGTAAAAATAAATAGATAATGAATTTTATAATAACATCAATATACCGACCACTAATCCTTAAAGAATTTCAACCTGACACTTAGGTATTCATCATAAATTAGAATTTGAGAAGTTACGTTTCTCATTGACTGTATACACACAAATTTTTTTCATACACGCGATTATCTGTATGCCACGATGAAAGATTCGCAATTGCGAATCGAAGTTTCGGGTAATCGGTTCCATTGAACACATTTATCCTGAAATTGGACCCGTGATATTGCGATTCGACCCTACCGGCAGCAAACCGAAGTGACTTCATGGTACCTACATGACTCAATACTACGTCCTTCGTTCGAGTTACGTACGGGTCTAAAATTTTGGATGTTCCTTGCGAGCAGCCCTAGTACTAAGTATTCTTAAAAAAATCCTAAATCCTTAACATTTTAACCAGCAAATATTTCTTAGTATACTGATTTCCCCTATAACTTAACGTTAAAAACGGTTATTACACAGCGTTTGTTTTGAACCCTGCGGCGATGCGCATCGTCTCCCTTCTTAAATATTGCGCCATAAATCAAAGTCGCTCCGTGTCTCGCTGTCGCCTGTCGATTATCACGCGGGAAGCGATTTTGCTGTACGCCAACGCAAATTGCAAAAGATAGCGATCGAAAGAAAATTGAACGACTATACTGATATAAAAAAAAAAGATTACACTGCGTAATATGGCCGCATTGAATTCGTGAATAACTTACAGCGGGAAGGTCCATGTGTTGAAATTATATTTTGAAAAGTTCTAATATTATACGGTAGAGAAATAAATCTATGGGAACCAGGTCCAATCACCTAAAATGTTCGTCTTTTTTAGAAGACTATCTCACAAACAAGATATTATTTTGTTGGAGTTTTATATAATAAATTTAATATTAACAAAGAATCCATCATCTTGAATTTAATCATAGTTACTAAATAAATATAAAGAACGAGCGGCGAGTTTTAGTCATACTTATATCCGGTTAAAATCAACCAAATTGTGATTAAACATACGCATCGGACTCCGTTGAGTACTTAGTTTTTGCATCCATCGCGAATAGACAGGAATTCCAAAAGAAATAATAAACAGACACGACTATTTTAGGTTTACTTTATAAAAATATAGATACATATTAAGGATATTTTGAAACCTATACCTAAGTATACGAATGAGCCCTATTTTTTACTATAAGTACATATAATAGTTCATTATGGTACGGTTGTGTAAATTGAATGAAATTTTGAAGCAATTAGCATGCTAACGTTTTGAATCGATTAAGATAGGAAAGTTCGTACGTAGGTACGAGTCGGTAGATGGCTCTCACCGTCGCTCGCTCCAAGACGGTTGCTTCAGGCGTAGCTCCGTGGCTCAGTGGTCAGAGCATTCCCCCTGTAAAGAAAAGATCGCGGGTTCGTATCCCGCCTGAACGATTCACTTTTTTTTATCTTAATCGACAAGTCCCTTCCTACTTAAAATCCCATTTTCACCTTCTCGGTTCGAACCATACTAAAAATCTACGCTCCTTTAACAATCTTCTTCTTCACTGTCCCACTCACACTTCAAGCCTTGTCCACTCTTCCTTCTTTGTACAAGCCATATTTCTTTGAAACGCGCTTCCGCTAGAAGTCAGGTTGTCCCTAAATCACTCTACCTTCAAAAATAGAGTACCTACGCTTTATTTATAACGAACCATAGGCAGTAAAATATTCATAAGCTTTTTCCGTATGTATGAATGTCGATATATTGTATGGATATCTATAATTTATATATAGGTCTATATGTGTATGTAAATATTTGTGTATGTTATTTAATATATTATGTATTATCGTTACTAACTTATTTAAGTATACCTATTTATATTTACTGTTTATACACCGTACTAGATTAGTACTTCGAGCACCTACCTCGATAAATCTCTGCATCACCCTAAGATTAACTGGTAGAAAGTCCGCCTTTGTGCATTTATTTTATATTTGTGCAAGAAGAATAAATAAAAAATAAAAAATAAGTGTGTAAAGTTGATTACCCTGAGGCGCCATTGAGACCCGAGCCGCTAGGTGAGGGCCTTAAGAGAGCCGAGGACAGTAATCGCCAACTTCTCGATCGGCCATTGACTAAAAGAGGTTACTTTTTTATTTGTCGCGGACTACATGGGGAAATAAAAGTTTTTATACAGAAAACCATATTATAATTATAAGTTAATTGAGTTAAATTTTTGTTTATTTAACAAGTATAAGTTGAAATTATCTATTTACATACGAAGCTGCATGAAATGAGCAAGTAATAGGTAGGTATATTAAGTTATTTGTACTATAGAACACGACCTTTTTTATATCGATTTTTTTTGTGAAAGTAACTCACCCAATAAAAAATTTAAAAAACTATAACTCACTTGTGAATTATAGCAAGGAAAAGTCACAATTTGATTACAGATGTCATTATGTGGCTAATACCGGTGAAATACTATCCACTTTATGAGCAAGTGTGTTGAAAGAAATATTATGACACGAATCTCCTAATTTCATTTCATATACAAAAAAAATCCATACTCTAAGATTATATGTATTGAGGTTTCTAGTGTGTTAAGATCTACGATACCAATTAATAATATTAAACAAAGTGACTAAGTTAATTAAGTAATTGATCAATGGTGTGATGTGTAGGTATACAGAGAGAGAGAGAGAGGGAGAGATAGTTTGAGAGAGTAACTATAAACTTAACGTACTATAGCATTTATTGTCGAAAATAATAAAATATACCTCGGGACAAAGTAGTCGCTGTCAGCTTACATATTAAAATCAGTTCTCAATGTTTAGAATACATCCCCAAGGTAATCGGATAGCGGTTTTCTGCGAAATTTGGTCTCTATTTATAAATTGATGTCAAATTTGTGAACCATCCCCCGAGTGACGTGATTTGGTCTCACCAACATGTAAACACGGGCACACTGAATCGGGCAACGCTTGTTTAGTGCTTACTATTATATTAACTGGAATAATTTATTTTAATTTTCAATACTACAATTGATTGGGGGAACACTAGAATTTGGAGAAAACATAATTATTCAACCTCCATTACCTACATTTCAATAATTGTCATCAATTATTGACATGATTTTGCCATTGTTGTCAGAATTCTGCAATATAAATACAGTAGCTGAAAAGAAGAAAGAAGAGAGAAGAAGTGAAAGCCATATATCAGGGCCGTCGCATGTGAGAAACATTTTGTGTCGGTCTGGCCCAATGGTAAAGAGGCGTGACTATGTGCTTGCATGTGCGTGTTTCTGTAAATCGGCAATTCATCATATAATATTTATATTACAAAGAAATGTAAGAAACTATGGTTTCAAACAGCAACAGACAAAGTTTTAAAATAGAATACTTAAGTTTTGTGTTCTGTACACAAAGTTTATGCATTGCATTTTGAAACTTTGCCTGTTGTAATTTACAACTTTATATCGTAGCCTGATCTTTTATTTGGCGGCATTTTATAATTTCAACATTTGTCAATTCGTACATGGTATTATATTCCGCAAGCGGGACTGCCGCGGAGGTGGAGACACTATCGGATCACCGAGACGTTCGGTTTGATTTCTCCCCTCCTGCGGGTGATACGCCTGTCATATCGGCCCAACGCGAGCCGCGCTGGGTGTTGGGGCGATTGAATCGGGAGGACCTCCTGGAGGCCGCCATCGTACAGGCCTGGGCCATTGCGCCGGACAGGCCTGTCGACATAGACGATGAAGCGGCGTGGTTTCGGGAGGCCATGACACGTGTCTGCGATGCAGGTATGCCTAGGGCTCCAGCCTATAATCCGAGGCGTCGGGTCTACTGGTGGAATGCGGAGATCGCGAGGCTGCGTCAAGCCTGCGTGATCACGCACCGCCGGTGGGCCCGATTCCGTAGGAGGCGTAGCCGTCCCGCAGACTCGGAGCCCCGACTGGCGGAGCTTCATGAAGGATACAGAGAGGCCCGGAATGCCCTCCGAGCCGAGATCAAGCGGTCAAAAGCCGCTTGTTACCAGGAGCTCCTGGAGACGCTGGAGCGGGACCCATGGGAGCGGCCTTACCTTATGGTAAGAGAAAAGCTACGCCGCCGGGCCCCTCCGCTGATCCAGGTGCTCGAGCCGGCTCTGCTCGGAGTAGTGGTGGAATCCCTGTTCCCGGTGCGAGCGGAACATATTCCGCCGCAGATGACTCCGCCGCCTCGGTCGCCTACGGCGCCCAGTGTGGTGATTGACGACGACGTGCCCGAGGTCACTTGGGTAGAACTAGAGCTGGCGGTGCGAAGGCTGAGGGCCAAGAAAAACACCGCCCCGGCATTCCAGGCCGCGCGTGGGTCCTAGCTCTAGGGGAGGACGGCCTCGAACCCCGACCGAGATGGATCCTCAGCGCATGCTTGGAGCGGGGCCAGTTTCCGAAGATGTGAAGGACGGGGAAACTGGTCCTCATCCGCAAGAAGGGACGCCCGGCGGACGAGCCGTCCGGATACCGGCCCATAGTGCTGCTTGACGATGTGGGCAAACTTTTCGAAAGAGTTATTGCTAAGCGCCTCGTCTAAAATCACTCTAGAGTGGTGCCGGACCTGGCGAACACCCAGTTTGGGTTCCGCCAGTGGCGTTCCACTGTGGATGCCATCATGCTTGTGAGGACTCTAGCGGAGGACGCGGTCGCTCGGGCCGGGGTGATGTTGGCGGTGTCCTTGGACATCTCCAACGCGTTTAACACCTTGCCCTGGAGTTGCATTATGGAGGCACTCGTGTAGCACGACGTGCCTCTCTACCTCCGCCGCATAGTCGGGGCGTACCTGACGGAGAGAGCCGTCTTCTGCCCGAGTTCGACCGAAGTCGGTAGGCGTGAGATGTCGTGCGGTGTTCCGCAGGGATCGGTCCTGGGGCCGCTTCTGTGGAACATCGGTTACGACTGGGTGCTTCGTGGTGACTTCGCGTATGGTGCCACCGTCACGTGTTACGAGGACGACACGCTGATGACGGTGAGCGGGGCTACGCACCGCGAGGCGACCCTAAGGGCCACGACCCCGGTTGCTCAAGTCGTCGAACGGATCCGGCGGCTGGGTCTCGAGGTGGCTCTGCACAAGTCCGAGGCCATGTTCTTTCATGGCCTTTGGCGCAGGCCAGGCCCGGGAGCCAGCCTCACAGTGAGAGGCACTCCCATCGACATCAAGCCCCTGTTGAAATACCTGGGGCTCGTGCTTGACGGTCGATGGGACTTCGGACAGCATTTCGGAAGTCTGCGCCCCAAGTTGGTGACCACGGCGAATGCCTTGGGTCGGTTGTTGCCCAACTTGAAGGGTCCAGAGGCCTCCTGCAGGAGACTTTATGCGGGTGTCGTGCGGTCCATGGCCCTATACGGGTGCCCCGTGTGGGCGGACACCCTGGAGGCCACATTCCTGCCTCTGCTCCGTACTGTGCAGAGCACGATGGCCTCCAGGGCCATCAGGGGATACCGCACGATATCCTTCGAAGCGGCGAGTCTTCTGGCCGGATCGCCACCGTGGATCCTGGAAGCGAGGATCCTTTCAGCACTATATCAGTTGCGAAAGGAGGTGCGGGAGCGGGGATTCGATCCCGAGCCCGAGGATATTCGGGCCGAGAAATCTCGGCTCCACCAGGACATGGTGGCCGAGTGGGAGCGACGACTTGAGCAACCACGCGCAGGGCACGCCGTGATTGCGGCGGTAAGACCCATCATGGGGGAGTAGTTAGAGAGGCCACACGGTAGCCTCTCGTACCGTCACATGCAGATCATCACCGGACACAGTAGCTTCGGGCGGTATCTGCATCTGATGGGCATAGAGCCAACGCCCGAGTGCCATCACTGCGACGCGAGCGTGAACTCGGGGCTGCACACGCTCACCGAGTGTCTGGCGTTTGAGGCGCCGAGGCGGGAGCTTGTGGCGGCCCTGGGGGTGTGAGTGCTCACGCTCTCCACCCTGCTCGCGGCGATGGTCTGCTGCGCAGATGCGTGGGCGGCCAGCGCCTCCTTCTGCGAGCAGGTCATGCTCGTGAAGGAGACAGCAGAGCAGCGCGGCGCGATGAGCGCGAGAGACTCGCTGACATCGCTGCACACGCCCGTAGGCGGCTCGGGCGTCGGAGGGCGCAGACCGACCTCCGCCCCCCATGAGCGCGGGCCTGAGGGTGACGGGTGGAGCCGCCCGTCACCCTAGCAGAAGCAGGCCACGGCGACGGCGCGCATCGTAGGACGATGCGCGCCACCCAACACCGGGGACCGCGTGGTTACCCCTCCCGAGGAGGGCCAGACCGAGAGGGATGGCCCTGGGTCAGCCGGGGTGCGAGGGATATGTCGCATGACAACCTCACCTTCGGTTCGAGTCCGACATAACCTCCCCCTCCGGCTCCGGAGGGGGAGGTTATCGGTGTATCGGGTATCGGTGGGGATATCCCGCACGTAAAAAAAAGGTATTATATTAGGAAGATTAACATCTGTTGTATGTTTGAACCAGATATATGGCTAAAAGTTGCGATAATCGACAAGCACTCGGGCAGAGTTGCGAGTATCAGCTTACTCTAAACAAGAATAAAATATTTAATTCTGCGAACAAATAAACTCTCCAGTTAATACAAATAGAAACACAAAGCTTCATCCAACATAAGGCAGAAAAATATCAAAAGATTTAATCCAAGTTACGCGTTACATACGCGTAACTTGGATTAAATCTTTTGATATTTGTAGTACCAAAATGTAGCAAATTACTAAGCAACTTCGTTGGAAGCTTATTATATAGTAGCGTTTGACAAATTCACTTAGATTTTGTTCATGACGCTCGCTTCCGGCAACTTTACAACTCGGTTAGTCACACAGTTGAGTTTCGTAACTGACGCAAAGAAGACTGTAAACATGTCGGAAATAGATTTCACCGAGATAGGTACCGTAATGTAATTAAGTTCGATCCTGAACAACATTCCTATTTACAGGTTTAACTTCGAATCCAATTTTATTTTTCACTACGCATGAAAGTCTTAACATTGTTTCCGGTTGTTTCCGTGGCTTTCACTTTGGAAGCCGGGTTTCGTTTGCTTCTTTTTTTCAGTCTATCTTTGCATTGGTATTTTTTGTAGAAATGAGCAAGCAACATACTATTCCTGACTATAGTAACCTACCTTGACAGCAATCGATATACTTGTTGGAAACCAAAATTCATGTAAATATATTCCATTAACCCGCCCATTAAAGGAAGAACTTATGAAGTGTGGTATATTGGTACAAACTAAAGGACTGAATAACGCATAGGTTGACCTAGTTGTGGCAAGAGTCCCCATGGGAGGTAAAGGAGCACTCAACTGCGGGGTGGCTGATGTGAAAGCTAACAGGCTCGCTATCGAGGATGCATTTGAACGGAAGCGTGGAGAAACCTGGCAAGAGACGTTACAAAGCCAATGCTTACACAAGAGTTTTTTACTGTAGGTACTAGTTGACTAGAAACTTTAGTGGTGTTAATAAGTCCGTGTTTATCGTTGAATTTTTTTTCAATAAATATTAATAAATTGATACGCACACCGTAGCTGTAGGTATAATATTTCAAAGTGTTTGCGGTACAAAATATATTATGCTACTCAACACAAAAAGTCACTTACTCATTCATTTACATAATATATCTAACAAATAGCATAAATGAGGTAAAATATTAAACCTAAACACGGCAATTCTTACTCAATTCGGTCTTCTAAAAATACGGTGGTAATGACGCAATAGTCTAAAATTAGTAAAAGAACATAGATCTGTATCTTTTAATCCCTATTCAGGATGTAAACAAAGTAGTGTCGACGTGACATTGATAGGCCTCGTGCCGTGAATTCCAATAAACATAATCTTACCGATAATAACTTTGGCGTTTTCCTCATGCGTATAGGAAGAAACGGGGATTCAGACCACGCATCAACTTTCAACACGTCATGTCACGTCACGTCATCATCATAGCGATTTTCCAGTTGCGTCCAATGTTCGCACTTTGGAGCCTGAGGTCGGTTTATTATTTTTCATTGGTATGGCAGCATTTGCGAGAGTGAATTCGGTCTGACCTCCCAACTTTAAAAGGAAACAACGTCTCTTGTGCAACAGGTCATGTTAGTTTGGGCCTAAAACACGAATACCAGCTGTACTAATCATAGTTATCATGGACGTCCTGCAGATAAGCAGACGCATATCGCGGAAAAAAGGCAGCTTCTTGTCACTGAGCTTGACGGGATCCTGAAACACATTTCCCAATGGGGCTCTGAGAACTTGGTCGAGTTCAATGCCAAGAAGACGCAGGGATGTGCGTTTACAGCAAAGGTATCTTCTTTCCTTCCCCTTCCCGCTCTTCAGAGCACGCCACTGCCACTGCAGAACCACTTCAATATCCTCGGTATGGATGTTCGCTGTAAACTGAATAACAAAAACTACATCGAGAGTATCATCAAAACAGCCTCGCGTAAACTCGGAGTGCTGAACAGAGTGAGACGGTTTTTCGCGCCGGAGCAACGGTGTCTTCTATACAAGACACAAATTCGTTCCTGCGTGGAATACTGCTCGCATCTCTGGGATGGATCCGCAAAGTACTTATTAGATGCTCTCGACAGGTTGCAGCGACGTGCGGTCCGCATTCTCGGAAATCCTGTGGTCACGAGTACCCTCGAGCCTCTGCAGATGCGTAGAGATGTTGCTTCCTTGGCAGTATTTTACCGTCTCTACCATGGTGAATGTTCTGAGGAGCTATTCCAATTAGTCCCACCCTCTCTTTTCCTATAAAGGACGACACGTGCAGGACTTAGATGTCACCCGCATACGATGCAGCACATTCCTTCAAGAACCAAGCGGTTCGGTGACTCTTTCCTGTGTCGCACCATTAAGACCTGGAATTCCTTGCCAGCTCACGTGTTTCCCTCTTCCTACAGTCCCGGGTCCTTTAAGCGGGGCGTGAAAACGCATCTGATGAGGCCGTCAAGCTGAGTGCCACCATTGTTAACATGGCACGTGTATAAGGGTGGCTCTCTCCTGAGACTCAGCCTTCAGCTTACCATCAGGCAAGGTAAAGTCAAATTATCGTGTCCTATATTAAAAAAAAAATCTCACAAATATTATTTTAGTTCAGTCCCCGAAAGTTTGACTATATAATATCATGTTGTCAATATGGCAAAGACGTTGATATAAAAATGAATTAAAATCTTACGTTTGTTTGATCGGTTGAATAGTACCGATGATATCACCTTAGGTTGCGAAAACTGTACACACCATAGGTTAGTTATTATTCTTAATACTTAGGTACCGCATATAATTTGGTTCTCAGTGTACATATTTGGAACTGGAAACTGGAATAAACTACCACACTACTGTAGCCTATCTAAAAGCCTGTTCTAGGAGCAAACGGGATCACCTATAAAGTAATAAAAATACGAGTTGAATTCAAAACCTTCTCCTTTTTGAAATCGTTTAAAATTAATGAGATAAAAAGTGTTCGTGTTGCTTCAACTCTATCGATACTTATGATTATAGTATGATCAATATACATTCGTTGCACTCTCACTCAATGGAAACGAACACATGTGCACAGATGGAAAAATCTAGATGCAAGCTAATGCTCCAATTATATAATTTTAGCTCTAAACAGTCTAGATTTTTCCATCTGTGCACATGTGTTCCTTTCCGTTGAGTGAGAGTGCAACGAATGTATATTGATCATACTATAATTATAAGTATCCATAGAGTTGAAGCAACACGAACACTTTCTATCTCATTAATTAGTATGGTAGTTTATTCCAGTTTCCAGTCCCAAATATGTACACTGAGAACCAAATTATATGCGGTACCTAAGTATTAAGAATAATAACTAACCTATGGTGTGTATAGTTTTCGCAACCTATAGTGATATCATCGGTACTATTCAACCGATCAAATAAACGTAAGATTTTAATTCATTTTTATTTCATATCTCACTGATTTTTTGTAACTGTAACCTCAAAGATTATGGTGTTTTTAAATCTTTAAGTTTTCATAAATATTTGTATATCACTCAAATTAGTAGAATATAGTGAAACAATTAATACAATATGTAAGATCGAAACAAACCTGTATTCCACAAATAAATAAATTGTGAATTATGAATTAGGATTGAATATTATAGTAGTTTTTACGGCTATCGAGGAGAACCGATAAGAGATCCAAAGTAAAAGACATTTTTGGCTATCCTTAATTTAACATAGTCAAAGTATTTTTCAATATCTAATTTTAAAAATGTAATTCTCAAACATGACCACTTTATAATTCCAAAATAGTATCTATAGATAAGAAACATATCATAAATAAACTAGAAAAAATTAAAAGTACCTAACCAAAAACTAATTCATCTGTAACGAATTTAATATAATTTTATCTCCAACTAACGTAGTTCATAAAGGCACTAAATCATGCTCGTTACAGGCGCTATTCAAACGAAGTGCAGTTAAAGTGATACTGATTGCGTATTATACCCAAATACTAAATTGTACCAAATTTTACCTAAATGCATGCATTCAAACGTGAACTAAACCGCTTCGATTTCACTAACCAGTATTTTGATAGTTTGTAATTTGTGGTATTCTGTTAAACGATTCGTTAATTTGGAGAGATTTTTGTGATAGATCCTGCTTCGTAGTAACGTAATAAATATTAAGGTTTATGAAAATAGATGGATAGATATAGACGCAGAACGACCTCCGCCCCCCATAAGCGCCTCCCCATGCCGGGGACAAGTTGGGGACCCCGTGGCACCCCTCCCGAGGAGCGGCAGACCGAGAGGGATGGCCCTGGGTCAGACAGGGTGCGAGGGATATGTCACACAAACTTTACCTTCGGCCTAGCACAACGACCCACAGACGGCATACGGTTTAGTCGGTTCTAGTCCGACATAACCGTGGTACCCCTCCGGCTCTGGAGGGGGGTATTCGTGGGGATTTTCCGCACGTAAAAAAATTAAAGATAGTTAGATAGACTACTCTTTATTGTACACTAACATCAGATTACAAGAGATAATAGTATGGATTACAGTAATTATAGTCAAATGTATAATGGGCGGCCTTATCTTATGGATGTTTGTGTGTAAGTGCATTTTTTTTACTTTTCACATAAAGAGGGTTAAACGAATTGGAATGAAATTCGTATGTGAGTATCTACCCTGACACTGCAATTGGGACAGGGCGAATTTCGTTCTATTAGTTAAATTACATGATTACTCATCAACAAGTATGCCACCATTATTACAAAACGTACTTATTTTTAAGATTTAAACAGTCAGAAAACTAAGCTGCGTTTCCAATTAACATTAGGAAAAAAAAAAAAACAAATGAAAACCAACGAAAAATTACATCATATCAGACTCTGATCTCAATTATGTTTGACGATAAAAATATTAAACTTGGTACAGTAAAACAAACGATACCGTGAAATGACAAAAATGGTAATAAAATAGGAACTACTTTTATCACTGCTATTTTAATCCAATTATAAGACAAAATTTAGGACGATTTTGTTGAATTTTATATAATTTACTTATGCAAAAATTAATACAATACAAACTTCATGAATAAACCTCCTTATAAGCTAACTGGCCTTTAAAATATTTATCTATGTCAGTCTGCCTCTCGTTTAAATTTGTAGAACTATCATTGATCCCTCGTGTAAAATACTTAAATTAAAAGTAATTAGGTATATCACGAATTCAGTGTTTATTTTATCATAAATTCCAATAGGTTTAACATTCTTGAAAGGAAAGTGGCGGTCTCGTTCAGTTCACAGAAATGTTACTTAGGTATATAGCACACGCGCAAAACAGAATTGGTAAAATAGTTCTTTTTAATACACCATTTTTGGCGGTCTCTTCTGTATCTGTACATAAAAATATCCAATAAAATAAATCTACCTCTAACGTTATTATATTGTACCATATTGTAATACAAAAAATGTGTTGTGACGGGTAGATATATTGGTTGGCGGTGATGGAGTATAGAATTTTATTACATGAGATTTAATTCTGTTACTATGTGACTCTTGCGTTATTGTATAGTAAAATATGACTTAATCTATACAAAAACTCTATTAGAATTTTAGTAAGTAAACTTTTTCAAATAAAATTGACGAGTTTTTTTTAGCAATCTTTAACGTTAACAGTTTTATGGAAGCATAATGTACAAATTTTCAATTTTCAATTGATAAAGTAACATTAACTCTGGTTCATTGACTTCTCTTAAGTTAAATTGAACGCAAGCTACAAAATAAAACTTACAGGGGGAATGCTCTGACCACTGAGCCACTGGCTCAGTGGTCAGAGCATTCCCCCTGTAAGGGAAAGATCGTGGGTTCGAGTCCCACCTGGGCATTCACTTTTTCCTATCTTAATCGATTTGAAAAGTTAGCATAGTAAATGCTTCAAAATTTAATTCAAAATAAAACTTACAGTATAAGGGCCAGCTTCTATCGATTTTGCATGGCGGTTTATAGGTCTTAGGCAAAGGATAAAAACGGATTTTGTGAAATTTCTCAGGGATCGAAGTAATCAGGAATAAGTCTCAAAGATTCAGAGTTGAGTTTTTTAACCAATTCACCCCTAAATGGGCTTCTTCAGAAAAAACCAGCTAAGGCTGAACTTTTATTGCAACCATAAAATATTTTTGTAAAATGTATAATGAAGCCTCGGTCGTAAAAAAACACAAAAGCCAACTGAAATTAAAATTTTAGACAAAAAAATAACATTTTACTTTTTAATTAACTTAAGTGCTTAACTAATAAGCGAAGAGTTTATTTTAATCCTGCTTGAGTAATCCTTTGGGGGATTACAGTAACTAAACAACTACTTTAGAAGCAGTATAACTATGAATATTTCTGTAATATATATATAATATATTAATAATAAATATTCCACAACATTTCACACAACGCTATTTAGATCCATGGTAAGCATAGCTTAACTAGCTTGTGTTATGAAATCTAGAATGCGGATAAACATACTTAGAAACTTTTTTTTTTGGAAATACATACATATTATATATAGAAACACCCAAACCAATGCAAATATACATATTCATGCATACAAATATTTGCACTAAGCGGGGATCCAACCCGCGCCACCTGCGTGGTGGTCGCGTTCACTACCGCCACGCCACAGAGGCTGTCAGAATATATATATACAAATAATATATATTTAATTGTATTAATTTGTTTTTTGACTAAGTCTAGTTTAATTGCCGTTTGTAATTTAATCGAGTTTGGTACGACCAGCTTAAAGAGTTTAAAAGATTTTAATCCAGTGCTTTACTGTAGACAAGTTTAAGAAACAAAATTAAGTTTTGGTCCCGTACAAGAGAATTGGGATCACTATTAATCTTGATGCTTTTATCTGAGAGGCACCGCTTTATCCCAAAATATTATTATTCAAGAAACCAGTGTACTGAGGGCCTATACTGGTATTAAATGAGTTATAATTAGTTCTAACTTTTCTTCGTTCACACACCGGACCGAGTCAATGTTTGTAATAGACATAACACAATACAGCAAACATCGAATATTATTGGAACCGGCGACAAAGACTAGTTTTTAGTGATAAAATCCACCCTAAAGAATTTGGTAAGCAAATCGACATTTGGGTAATCAAATCTTTGTTATTATAACGTACTCTCAGCTCTTTGGGTTGAGTTGGCAAAGAAGCATCCTTATAGAGAGGTAGGTACAGTCAGCATCAGAATAATGTTGACCACAAAAGTACTCAAAATAATTGAGTACTTTTGTGAATGCCAAAATTCCAATTTCGTATAAGTTCATATCATATTATATCATATCACAGTGCTCAAATAGTTGTAAGTTTCCAGAGTAGTCAATCCTTCATAGCAATCCGTTTACGATATTATGTAAGTTAGTAAAGTGTTTATATTCATATGTTCAAATACGCCGCTCGATGGTAGATATCTATTCAAATATATGCTCAAAATTATGGTAATATTGTCATTTAAACACATTTGTATCCTTTTACTACTTATATCGCCATCCCTTTAATTTTGTTCTGACTTTTGTATTTCATTTTATTCGTGACAGTTGCTTGAGCCTTAAATTATTAATCCATTCCAGTACGAATACGTAAATAATTAATATGTGTAAGTTACTGTCACAGAGTTAACAATAATGCCCCAAGTTGGTGGCAACGGCGAATGCCTTGGGCAGGCTGTTGCTCAACTTAGGGGCCCAGAGGACTCCTGCAGGAGACTCTACGCGGGTGTCGTGCGGTCCATGGCCCTGTACGGGTGCCCCGTATGGGCGGACACCCTGGGGGCCAGATTCCTGCCTCTGCTCCACGCGGCGCAGAGGACTACGGCCTCCAGGACCATTAGGAGGTACCGCACGATATCCTTTGAAGCGGCGAGTCTCCTGGCCGGATCGCCACCGTGGATCCTGGAAGCGAGGACCCTTTCGGCACTCTATCGGTTCCGAAAGGAGGCGCGGGAGCGGGGACTCGATCCCGAGCCCGAAGAAAAGAAGAATTCCCGGCTCCACAGGGCCATGGTGACCGAGTGGGAGCTACGACTTGAGCAACCACGCGCAGGGCACGCCGTGATTGCGGCGGTAAGATCCATCATGGGGGAGTGGCTAGAGAGGCCACACGGTGGCCTCTCGTACCGTCAGACGCAGGTCATTACCGGACACGGTAATTTCGGGCGGTACCTGCATCTGATGGGCATAGAGCCAACGCCCAAGTGCCATCACTGCGACGCGAGCGTGGACTCGGGGCTGCACACGCTCACCGAGTGACCGGCGTTTGAAGCGCCGAGGCGGGAGCTTGTGACGGCCCTGGGGGTGAGAGTGCTCACGCTCTCCACCCTGCTCGCGGCGATGGTCCGCTGCGCGGATGCGTGGGAGGCCAGCGCCTCCTTCTGCGAGCAGGTCATGCTCGTGAAGGAGACAGCAGAGCGGGCGCGGCGCAGCGAGCGAGAAAGACTCGCGGACATCGCTGGCCGCGTTCGAAGGCGGCTCGGGCGTCGGAGGGCGCAAACCGACCTCCGCCCCCAATGAGCGCGGGCCTGAGGGTGACGGGTGGAGCCGCTCGTCACTCTAGCAGAAGCAGGCCACGGCGGGGGCGAGTCGGGGACCGCGTGGTCCCCCCTCCCTAGGAGGGCCAGACCGACAGGAATGGCCCTGGGTCAGCCGGGGTGCGAGGGATATGTCACAAGACAACCTCACCTTCGGCCTAGCACATCGACCCACAGACGGCGTGCGGTTTAATCGGTTCGAGTCCGACATAACCTCTCCCTTCGGCTCCGAAGGGGGGGGGGGTATACGTGGGGATTTCCCGCACGTAAAAAAAAAAAAAGAGTTAACAATAATACTTTTTATACCTCATATTAAATATTACTATACACATTATCAAGTATGTATTTATTACGTATTGGAACTCTTTTCTCATCAATACAAGTATTAGAATACGGCTCAAGCAACTGTCATGCATAAACAATATTTAGTGTGTTTAAATGATAATGTTAACATTATTTTGATTGGATACCATCTTTTTAGATTTAATCAGATCATTTTGAGTACTTTTTTGTGGTCAACATTTATCTGATCTGACTATACGTATGGTAAGCACATTATCAACGCTAACTCTAGATGAAATTCATATTATAACTTATCCGATTTATATACGAGTTCCCAATATAAAAGTTGATTTAGTTTTGCTGTTGTTCCACATGTTGATAATGCACTTGTACTAATTGCACTGTTGTACCTATTGCTAAATAAAAAAAAAATACTGATCTTTATTTCAGCAAATTGCTTGAAATCCACCGACTAATGATGTTAGACCATGATTAAAGTTCGTTTCTAAACTAAATAAATTCCTCTGGCTGCTAACTGCTAACGTGACTTAAGGTAGGTATGTATGTTTGTTAATCTTTCAGACTAAATAAACCTTTCAGTGAAATTTTAGACCAAAATAGCTGCCGCTTCTGTTATCGTAGAGCAAACATAGGCTTGGTTATGTTCCGAAAAAATTAACCACAGGAAAAATTGACTAGGTAAGATGCCTGTTGCACGAGTGGACAATACCTGTCGGGGTACAAAAGAAGAGTAATTGATTAAAAAATTCAACTAATGAAATACGAAAAAGTATCTTTGAAACCTAAAGTTCCAGTTAGTCGTGATATAAGTCTAGGCAATAACAACAGTGAAACCGAAGAAAATGTTATCTAGCTCCGTGGTCACTATTCTAACACGGTTCGCCAGTCCGGCTCTTCATAACAAGTAGACAACATTCATATTGTACTTGTATTTTATATTCCCAATAGATGAAACTATCCATAAACGAGATCACAAAGGGAAAATAAATCGGTGCCGTTTTGCTAACAAATGAGGGTAAGCGATGTTCCAATCTTATGTTTGGTCTGACGTTCTGAATAACGGTAATTTTTCTTTACTATTCAACGCTGTAATATCATAAAAATATATTAAATACTATCAATTATTCTCCGTTTGACGCGTACTCACTGATTCTGAATAGTAAGAAATTGTGATTAGCGTCTTCTTATCAGAATCTTTAGCACTTCAGGTTCTTAGGGCCCCAAAGATCTTGGTACTCAATACACTCAATAATTTCTCCTAGTTCATCTGAGGAAAAAAAAACCGGTGAAAAACCAGTGGAACTCGCGCACCGACAAGGTTCCGTACGCAATAGGATTAAAGGATAAATTTAACGTTGCTGTTGGAATACGGGAGTTACCAACATAACTTGCAGGAAACTGAAGTGATAATGGCCGCAAACGAGTCCCATAGTGGCGACGGTGCACCGTCCTATAAACAAATGATCGGACGTCCCGCAACCTAATAAATTGACAGCCAAAGAAGGTGGCTGGGTTAGACTAGATACTGAATGCAGAGGATTGAGTGCCGTATCTATATGCACCTGTAGACTGTAATGGGCTAGAACTAAAGGATTGAACTATGTTTTGTTTATATTTTTACTACATAGTTACTAATGGAGGGCACGCCGTGATTGCGGCGGCAAGAACCAATCATGGGGCAGTAGCTAAAGAGGCCATACAGTAGCCTCTCGTACCGTCAGACGCAGATCATTACCGGACACGGGAACTTCGGGCGGTATCTGCATCTGTTGGGCATAGAGTCAACGCCCGAGTGCCATCACTGCGATGCGAGCGAGGATTCTGGGCTGCACACGCTCACCGAGTGTCCGGCGTGGGAGATGCCGAGGCGGGATCTGGTGACGGCCCTGGGGGTGAGTGTGCCCATGCTCGCCACCTTGCTCGCGGTGATGGTCCGCTGCGCGGATGCGTGGACGGCCAGCCCCATCTTCTGCGAACAAGTCATGCTCGAGGAGACAGCAGAGCTGGCGCGGTGCGATGAGCGGACATCGCTGCCCGCGTGGCGGCGTGTATCGCGCAATGCGCGCCTCCCCATTCCGGGGGCGAGTCGGGGACTGCGTGGTTCCACCTCCCAAGGAAGGCCAGACCAAAAGGGATAGCCCTGGGTCAGCCGGGTTGCGAGGGATATGTTTTCGACAACCTTCGGCCTAGCAGTGTGACCCACAGACGGCGGCTCCGGAGGGCAACGGGGGGAGGGGGAGTATCCGTGGGGATTTACCGCACCTAAAAAAAGGTACTAATGGATTTGATGTGGTATAAAAAGTATTTCGTGTTAGTTTATATAAAATTCAAACCACTTCCTTACGACTTAGAAAATCTCTTAGATTCTTGAAATATAAATGACATTATTTATTCCTCATTCGCTGTAAGTACCCACTTACGCTTGCACATGTACAAAGCCTCAAATGACGCGAACGACTGCTCCCGTACGCGAATATATTTTTCACCTACTTTAAATTCTTAAGATTTATCGTTGATCTGTTCACTGTATTTGAATTTACACATGACCTAACATTTTTAAGTTATAGCTCCGACGACTCGAGTATTTTTTCATCTTTTTTTTTTTACGTGCGGGAAATCCCCACCGATGCCCACCCCTCCGGAGCCGGAGGGGGAGGTTATGTCGGACTCGAACCGACTAAACCGCACGCCGTCTCTGGGTCGTAGTGCTAGGCCGAAGGTGAGGTTGTCATGCGACATATCCCTCGCACCCCGGCTGACCCAGGGCCATCCCTCTCGGTCTGGCCCTCCTCGGGAAGGGGGGGACCACGCGGTCCCCGACTCAACCCCGGTGTGGGGAGGCGCGCATCGTCCTACGATGCGCGCCGCCGCCGTGGCCTGCTACTGCTAGGGTGACGGGCGGCTCCACCCGTCACCCTCAGGCCCGCGCTCATGGGGGGCGGAGGTCAGTTTGCGCCCTCCGACGCCCGAGCCGCCTTCGGGCGCGTGCAGCGATGTCAGCGAGCCTTTCTCGCTCATCGCGCCGCGCCCGGAGTATTTTTTCATCAACTAATACAGTCGATCTATTACATAGAGGAAAATCAACAACGCGTTTTACTGTTACAATAAAAGAAAAACATTGAATGGATTATTTGTAGTACCTTGTTGTTTAACATTTACTGATAGGTGTTTTATTGATAACTGACTAGAAATAAAATGTTATAAGTATTTGTGATACCATGAACTACGTTTATAACTTATGTTTTGTACTTAAAATTTGATCATACATATCGTTGTGACTGACTTGACCACATGATCTACCAAAATAGTTGACGTCGTATAATAAATGTAATATAGTTGAAATATATGTTTGGAAATTACAGGTCAGTCCGTCTGTCTTTGTCTGTATTGTAAGCGTTATAATAAAATATGCTTGACTGGTCCAAAAACATGTAATGTGTTTATTTTTTACAAACATCTGCATTCAACAGACTTTCACTTCATACACTCCGGAGCTTTTTAGATTAGTTTAATATCAGCTTCTAGTTTTAAATGTAATTATATTTTGTGTATACAGGTTAAATTTAATATTAATATATCTGAACAATGCTTCACTAGAGTTGGAATGCAACAATCGAAAACAGATCCCTGTTTCTATCATAATACCGAGAAAAATACATTAATTGCTGTCTGGCTAAACGATTTAATAATTGTACTGCACAAAATTCAACTGAAAATTTATTATAGGAGTAATTAAAACGGCACTTTGAAATGAAAGATTGAGCAAGCCAGTGCATAGATCTGCATTAGTAGTAGTAAATTTCGATCTGTCTGTCTACCGCGGCACAGGAGGCGCTATGGCTGCAGCAGCTTCATGGTGAGCTCAGTCACCAGCTAAGGAATCCACTTCTTATAATCAGTGATAATCAAAGTGCCATAAGGTTAACAAAAGTGACTGCTACTACCTACCTAGAAGCAAGCACATATATATTCGTCTTAATTTTTTTTTAAATCATGTTAATAGTCTAAACGTTACGTTTTTGTTTATAAAGAGAGAAGAAATGGTGGCCCATAATCTCACTAAGGGCACTTCTTATACCTTGTGTCACAAAAATGGGGTTGTGTTCAAGGGTGGGTGTTAAAATATATGTGTTTGGAACTCAACCTATTTTGTTAGTTTTAAAATACTGTCAAGGGTGTCTCTGCACTCCGTCTGTATTTGTGTTGTAAGCGTTACAATAAAATATGCATGGCCGGTCCAAAAACTTTGGTTTCGGTTTTTACAAACATCGACGTTAATTCCATTATATATGATTCCCAGCCGTGTGTGAGATGTCAATTGTCCCTCTTTGTTGCGTGGCATATGTTTCTCGTCGCCATCAATCATACAACAGCGTCGTGCGCTGTTGCGCATCGATACACATGCACTCGATTTATTTTCAGTTTGACTAGAACTGTCGTTGGACAACGTAACACGCAGGACACACTTGATTCTCTACAAAAAAAATCAATAAAAGTTTGTTATTATAGTGTGAATTCTATACATTGTATTAAGCATTTGTATATAGAACATATTTTTCTGTTATTTGTCTTATCACAATATAGATATAGGTACGTTTACAATATAATAACGATATTTTTTTATTTTGTGCTTTTAAAAAGCGGCTTCAAAATGAGGAGATTCTTAGTTTTTCTGTATCTATGTTTATAATATTTCTGCCGAAATTTTCTTATTTTTTAACAGATTAAATTAATATTTATGCACTAGGTTTGGTTTAGCGCCAAGTTAGTTCTATAGGTTTATTGATATTGGACCTTGAAATTCGAAGATCGGTTCAGCAGGGAATTCGTCAGTATCAAATAGAAAATGTGAAACGATTGAGGTATAGTTAGATTAATGACCACTCTTAGAAAGTAGATACACTACTGTATTCAGTTGCCCAGACTCAGACTACGAGGGTAGACAACAGAACCCAATAATGATGTCCAGCATCAATGACAATTTTAAGATAACATTGATCGAACAAAGTAACTATGGTCACAGACGTCCGGAAATGCACCAAACTTGACCTACAAAAGACAATATAACAAACACAATTCTCCTGTCCTATCACAACAAACTGTAGTCAATCCATACGAATAGTTGCTCGTTTATAAGGGACGAGTAGAAAGTAACGAGACTAACAAACTTGAACGTAACTTGTGTCCAATAAGTAATCAAATATTGCTAGGTTCTAAATAATTTTAAACTTATACTTAGCTATAATGGCTTAATAAAGTCCTACTTCATAAACGAATAACGTTTTAAACAAATAATTTGTCATACCGTGCAAAATTTCAGGAAACTCTTTTCATTATCACGGAAATATTATTTTACAAAATCTAAAAACCATCCAACATCTGCCATCTCGAAGCCATTCTAGAGACTAGAAGGTTCTCTTTGCCATATTAAACGCTCCGTAACCTCAATACAGCTAACGCCACCTGGCGGTGTCTATTTGAAACGCTTGACTTCCCTTCATACGGCCGTGGTGTACTGAGAGGCGAAAGCTTCGAAAGCTCCTAACAATTTGGTTCACGGTTAACCAAATTTATTTTTGTAGTTTCCGACTTAACCGCTAGAGCAAAGTAATATTATTCGTCTGAGTGCTTAACTGTTATTAAAATGTGTATAGACTTTAACAGAAAATAAGAAAATCTGTCTGGATATGAATTTTTGTGTCGTTTTTTTTTTCATATATTAAACATTGGGTTATTATGTTTAATGCTCATAATAGGTTACAAGTAAGTTTGTGCTTTTGTTTCATATATTAAACATTCGATTATTATGTTTAATGCTTTTTTTTTTTTTTTTTTTTTTTTTTTTTTTTTTTTTTTTACGTGCGGGAAATCCCCACGGATACCCGCCCCTCCGGAGCCGGAGGGGTAGGTTATGTCGGACTCGAACCGACTAAACCGCACGCCGTCTGTGGGTCGTGGTGCTAGGCCGAAGGTGAGGTTGTCTTGCGACATATCCCTCGCACCCCGGCTGACCCAGGGCCATCCCTTTCGGTCTGGCCCTCCTCGGGAGGTGGGGACCACGCCGTCCCCGACTCAACCCCGGTGTGGGGAGGCGCGCATCGTCCTACGATGCGCGCCGCCGCCGTGGCCTGCTTCTGCTAGGGTGACGGGTGGCTCCACCCGTCACCCTCAGGCCCGCGCTCATGGGGGGCGGAGGTCTGTAAGCGCCCTCCGACGCCCGAGCCGCCTTCGGGCGCGAGCAGCGATGTCAGTGAGTCTTTCTCGCTCACCGCGCCGCGCCCGCTCTGCTGTCTCCTTCGCGAGCATGACCTGCTCGCAGAAAGAGGCGCTGGCCGCCCACGCATCCGCGCAGCGGACCATCGCCGCGAGCAGGGCGGAGAGCGTGAGCACTCTCACTCCCAGGGCCTGCACAAGCTCCCGCCTCGGCGTCTCAAACGCCGGACACTCGGTGAGCGTGTGCAGCCCCGAGTCCACGCTCGCGTCGCAGTGATGGCACTCGGGCGTTGGCTCAATACCCATCAGATGCAGATACCGCCCGAAGTAACCGTGCCCGGTTATCATCTGCGTCTGAGGGTACGAGAGGCTCCCGTGTGGCCTCTCTAGCCACTCCCCCATGATGGGCCTTACCGCCGCAATGACGGCGTGCCCTGCGCGTGGTTGCCCAAGTCGTCGCTCCCACTCGGCCACCATGACCTGGTGGAGCCGGGATTTCTCGGCCCGAATGTCCTCGGGCTCGGGATCGAATCCCCGCTCCCGCGCCTCCTTTCGGAACTGGTATAGTGCCGAAAGGGCCCTCGCTTCCAGGATCCACGGTGGCGATCCGGCCAGGAGACTCGCCGCTTCGAAGGATATCGTGCGGTATCCCCTGATGGCCCTGGAGGCCATCGTCCTCTGCGCCGTACGGAGCAGAGGCAGGAATCTGGCCCCCAGGGTGTCCGCCCACACGGGGCACCCATATAGGGCCATGGACCGCACGACACCCGCGTAGAGTCTCCTGCAGGAGGCCCCTGGGCCCTTCAAGTTGGGCAACAGCCGACTCAGGGCATTCGCCGTGGTGACCAACTTGGGGCGCAGGCTTCGGAGATGTTGTCCGAAGTCCCATCGACCGTCAAGCACGAGCCCCAGGTATTTCAGCTGGGGCTTGATGTCGATGGGAGTGCCTCCCACTGTAAGGCTGGCTCCCGGGCCTGGCCTGCGCCGAGGACCATGAAAGAACATGGCCTCGGACTTGTGCAGAGCCACCTCGAGACCCAGCCGCCGGATCCGCTCGACGACTTGGCCAACCGCGGTCGTGGCCCTCAGGGTTGCCTCGCGGTGCGTAGCCCCGCCCACCGTCACCAGCGTGTCGTCCGCATAACACGTGACGGTGGCACCGTACGCGAAGTCACCGCGAAGCACCCAGTCGTAACCGATGTTCCACAGTAACGGCCCCAGGACCGATCCCTGTGGAACACCGCACGACATCTCACGCCTACCGACTCCGGTCGAACTCGGGTAGACGACGGCTCTCTCCGTCAGGTAAGCCCCGACTATGCGGCGGAGGTAGAGAGGCACACCGTGGTACACGAGTGCCTCCCTGATGCAACTCCAGGGCAAGGTGTTGAAGGCGTTGGAGATGTCCAAGGACACCGCCAACATCACCTCGCCCCGGGCAACCGCATCCTCCGCCAGAGTCCTCACACGCATGATGGCATCCACAGTGGAACGCCACCGGCGGAACCCAAACTGGGTATTCGCCAGGTCCGGCCCCACTCTAGAGAGATGCTCGACGAGGCGCTTGGCAATTACTCTTTCGAAGAGATTGCCCACCTCGTCGAGCAGCACTATGGGCCGGTACCCGGACGGCTCGTCCGCCGGGCAACCCTTCTTGCGGATGAGGACCAGTTTCCCCGTCCTCCACATCTTCGGAAACTGGCCCCGCTCCAAACATGCGCTGAGGAACCCTCTCAGTCGGGGTTCGAGACCGTCTTCCCCTAGAGCTAGGACCCACGCGCGGCCTGGAATGCCGTCGGGTCCCGGGGCGGTGTTTTTCTTGGCTCTCAGCCTTCGCACCGCCAGCTCTAGTTCTACCCAAGTGACCTCGGGCACGTCGTCGTCAATCACCGCACTGGGCGCCGTACTGGGTGCCGTAGGCGACCGAGGCGGCGGAGCCATCTGCGGCGGAACATGTTCCGCTCGCGCCGGGAACAGGGATTCCACCACTCCTCCGAGCAGAGCCGGTTCGAGCACCTGGGTCAGCGGAGGGGCCCGGGGGCGCAGCTTTTCTCTTACCATAAGGTAAGGCCGCCCCCATGGGTCCCGCTTCAGCGTCTCCAGGAGCTCCCGGTAACAAGCGGCCTTAGACCGCTTGATCTCCGCTCGGAGGGCATTCCGGGCCTCCCTGTATCCCTCGTGAAGCTCCGCCAGTCGGGGCTCCGAATCCGCGGTACGGCTACGCCTCCTACGGAGTCGAGCCCACCGGCGGTGCGTGATCACGCAGGCTTGACGCAGCCTTGCGATCTCCGCATTCCACCAGTAGACCCGACGCCTCGGATTATAGGCTGGAGCCCTAGGCATACCCGCATCGCAGACCCGTGTCATGGCCTCCCGGAACCAGGCCGCTTCATCGTCTATGTCGACAGGCCTGTCCGGCGCAATGGCCCAGGCCTGTACGATGGCGGCCTCCAGGAGGTCCTCCCGATTCAGTCGCCCCAACACCCAGCGCGGCTCGCGTTGGGCCGATATGACCGGCGCATCACCCGCAGGAGGGGAGACATCGAACCGAACGTATCGGTGATCCGATAGTGTCTCCACCTCCACGGCGACACGCCAGTCCCGCACGCGGAGTGACAGGGAAGCGCTCGCGAACGAAAGGTCTATGATCGACCTGCGCTCCCCCGCCACAAAGGTGCCCACATACGTGGCTTCGGCCCCGCGATTCTGGAGAACTAAGCCGAGAGAATCGGCCCAGCTCTCCAGAGCCCTGCCCCGCGCGTTCGTGCGCCGGGAACCCCAAGCCTGAGACCAGGCGTTGAAGTCCCCGAGCACAAGAACCGGACGAGGCGTACAGGCATTGACGACGTCGGTCAGCCGCTCCAGCGACCGCCGATACTGCCCGATGAGTCGGTGTGACCCCGGCGTGAGATAAACGGCCACGACCGCAATCTCCCCTACACGCGCCGCTACGATGCCATGCTCCCTTGCGATCACTACAAGGGGAGGGGCACCCGCAGCGGCGTTATGCACCAGTGCCGCCGATCCATCCAGGTCGACCACCCAGGCGGGCCCGAGGGGCCGGTGAGTGTATGGATCGGCGACAGCGGCGACGTGTATGGACCACTGTGCCATGCTCTGGAGCAGAAGGGCCTGAGCATCGACACCGTGGCCCACGTTCGCCTGCAGGATGCGGAGCTGGGGATCCATTATGGAACCATCTCCGCATCCCGCATCGAACCGTTGGCGGAACGCCCGCCTCGCGGCAGCGGCTCCCCGCGGGTGCAGGCCTTGCTGCCAACCCTATGGTCGGCCGGCTTGCCCTCCGCCGCACATCTGGAACAGTGCGGCGGAGCTTCGCAATTGCCGGCTCTGTGACCGGGTTGGCTGCAGCGGAAGCAACGGTCGCCGACCGTCACCTCCGCCTTGCACTGCACACCCACGTGGCCGGCCGACAGGCACCTGAAGCACCTGTCCGGCCGAGCCTGCAGGAGCCGTACCCGGACTCCTACAACGCCGCCTACCGCGAGTATCCGCCGGTTGGCAGCCTTTTGGGCTGCTGCGATGGGGCAGCCGACAACTGTTGCCCCCTGTCCGCGACGGCCGTAGCGGATCGCTCCGACCTTAACCGCCTCCAGGGGGCAACCCCCGGCCTCCGCCACGGTGACCCGAATCTCTTCGGCCGTGATGGAGTCGTCCAGGTCCGAAATGCGCAATTCTGCGCACTTGGTGGGCCTGGACACCCGGACGTCGGCCGCATCCAGCGTGTCCCTCAGCCTAGCCGCAATGGCATCGGCCTTGGGACCACTGGAGGCGCCAGGGACGTGGATGAGACGGGCACCCGTCCGAGTGTGTGTCACTCGGAGAGTCCCCGCCACATCGAGGGCCCTCATATCAATGAGGCCCCTCGCCTGTTTCACCAGGTCCACGTACTGCACGCCCCTCGCCGTCGCCTCCGGTGTCATCGTTAAGACGACAGCGGTGGTACGGGGGACGCGCAGCTTTCCTGGCGCACCCTTCGCAGCAGCTTGGGCCTTCTTGGCCCTTTTGGCTGCCTTTTTACGGGCGTTCCGGCTTTTTCTGGCCTCGCCGACCACCTCCCAGCCCCCCGCCGGTGCGGAGCTCGTGGAGGCAGTCGGGACCGAAGCCGGGGCCGGGGCCGGGGCTGGGACTGGGGACGTCTTCCCCTTGCCCTTCCCCTTCCCCTTGCCCTTGGCTTGGGCGCTCCCGGCTGAGGCGGCGGTAGCGGCCGGAGCAGCAGGCGCAGTGGGCACACTGCGGGCCGACTCCTGCGAGGTCCCCGCCGTCACCGTACGGCTGGGGCCCCGCTTTACTGCTCCGGCGTAGCCCCCACTCGGCGGCGCCAGGGGCGGACGACGGATGGAGTCCATAATGGCCTCCAGACAACTCCGCGTCCACTCCTCGTGCGCCGCCTGCCGCTTTTCCATGGCGGCCATCGTCGCCATGCAGGCCTCCACCGGATTGGTGGGCCTCGGCTAAGCCGGCGGCGGTGGGGCCGGTAGGCGCGGCGGGGCCGGCAGACGCGGCGGCAACGGCGGCGGGGCCGGTAAACGCGCCGGTACAGGCGGCGGCGGTGGCGCCAGTGACACCGGCCGCGCCCGAGGCGGCAGTCTCGGCCGCACCGGTGACCTCGACCGCACCGGCGGCGACGGCGGCGACGGCGGCGACCGCGGCGCCAGAGATGGCGGCGGCGTCACGCGCTCGTCCGGCATGGCCTCCTGCAGCGCCGATATTTCGGCCGCCATCTTGGCCATCTCGCTGCGGTACTCCGCCGCCTGCCGCGCGCTCTCCTCGAGCATCGCAACCTGCTGCCTACCGAGCTCAGCGCGCTCGAGCTGCGCGCTGGCCAGCTCCGCCCTGAGCAGGTTGTAATGCTCGACGAGGCGTACCGTCACCCGCATGAGCCGGTCCTCCTCCGGCTTCATTGCCCCGGTCTGGGCCTTGGCCAGGCCTCTAAGGGCCTCCATCACCTCTGTCGAGGTGCTGTCGCCGGTACAGGCCAAGGGCGCCGCCGAGGTGGAGGAACTCGGCGGCGCCACCGCATCCTCCGGGGCAGAGGCCCGTGATGGACGGGCTTGGGTGGCAACTTTCTTACCACCCCGCGCCTTTTGGCGGCTAACCGCCACCAGCTTGGGCGGGGGTGGGCGCAGCATTTCGTCGCCACTGTGACTGCTGCTGGAGGACGAGTCGGTGAGCGTGCGCTCGGCATCGGACTCTGTCCTCGGTCGGGTAGGGACTTTATTTTTGACTTTGGCGCTCCTCTTACGCCATTTCGATCTTCGGGTCCTTAGACCCACCGGGCTTCTGTCCCGGCTGTCGGCGGTGTCGAAGTTCTCCGACACTGCCTGGGACGCGACCTCCGCGTCGTGGTGCAGCGCGACCTCCGCGCAGACTGTTTCACTAGGTAGGGGGGTTTTGGTTTGGTTTTTAGTTAGATCTTCCATGATGTCCCACGAGTAGAACCGCTCTAATTACACTTCCTGGGTGACGGCCATTCCAGGAAGCGGGGTACATACTGTGGAGGTCCCCAGGTATCCACAGGTTTTAAGCGACTTCGCTGTCGGGTTTTCAGACTTTTCCTTGTCGCGGGCCGGCCAATTAAGGCAAGCCCCACGGCCTCCAGGATATCGGCGTTCCCGAGTGTGGCTAGCACTCAGGTCGTTGTCGATATCTCGGAGGTTACGCGATGCGGGGGAGTAGCCAACTCTCCCAACGCCGACGGAGGCACGAATGCCCGTCAGCCCCTGCGCGAGCAGTGGGCCGACCCGTCCCCGGATCCTACGGATCCCGTCGCCTCTCCCATGTCTCCTCTGCTAAAGCAGAAGGGTACTGGGAGCGACGGCTAGCCCTGAAAAGGGCTGTTGAGGTGGGAGGAACCCTACGGATCCCTCCCCGCGGGCCTTGCAGGCCCGCCATACCACGACCCCCTCGTGCAATGGGGTCAGCTAGCCCTTAAAAGGGCTGTTGGAATGGAAGGGTGTCCTACGGACCCCTTCCCGCGGGCCTTGAAGGCCCGCCATCCCACGACCTCCTCGTGAGGTCAGCCGTTGGGTTATTTGTCAACGGCCAACAGAACTCCCAAGGTAGGAGTCTGTTAGCCGTTGTCCAGGGTGCACCAGCCCCCCCGCTTCCGCTCCCCAGGACCGCGGTCCAAAGGGGGAAGAAACGGAGAAGCCGACGTGGAGGTTACCCAACCAGCACCCCATTATGTTTAATGCTAAGGTAACAAGTTTCTTTTTTTGTATTCTTTTTTTTTAAAAGAGATCTCCCGCAATAACAAACAAGTCCTGTATCGCGGGGGACTTTACAAACATACAACTAACGGACACAAAGTACACCCAGACTCAGAACAACTATTTGTGGATCACACGAATTTTTGTCCTGTGTGGGGATCGAACCCATAACCTCGTGCACAGCCGGCGCATACTACGCCCACTGAGCCACGGAGGCAGTCACAAATAAGTTTGTGCTTTTGTTTCATATATTAAACATTCGATTATTATGTTTAATGCTAAGGTTACAAGTAAGTTTGTGGTTTTGTTTCATATATTAAACATTTGATTATTATGTTTAATGCTAAGCTTAGAAGTAAGTTTGTGGTTTTGTTTCATATAGACTGCTTGTGGCGTGGCGGTAGTCAACGCGGCTGCTACACAGGAGGCGCGGCTTCGATCCTCGCTCAGGCAAATATTTGTATGCATGAATATGTACGTGTGTTTCTATGTATATTATATATGTATTCACAAAATAAAAAGTATCTAAGTATGCTTATCCGCATTCTAGATTACATAACACAAGCCCAATTCCATATATAAATAGCGTTGTGTGAAATGTTGTGGCATATTTATTTATTTATTAAACATTAATAAGTTGTTATGTTTAATGCTCATAATAGGTTACAAGTAAGTTTTACTTTCAATAATTTCTCAATAACAACTTGAAGTCGGACAAAAGCTACTAATGAACGATAATAGGCTAACATCCTTTTACCTAGGGACCGACCGAGCGCACTTCTATTCGTTCAGAGTGACAACAGATGCGGTAATAATATAAGTTATTCATTAGGACTTAAAATGTGGTCTATACGCGCAGTACACGTTTCTTGGGTGTCTTTTGGGGATGTCATGGGGTGCTACGGCAGTGGACGAGCTCAAACTTATCAAGCAAACCAAGATTATTACAATACAACGTTTGTCTCTCGACTTAGGTCCAAGATATGTGTCCCGAGGTATACCTAAATATTTAGTTGACACAATAAACTAAAATGTCAGTGTTATGAAGATTTTTGTTTCGATTACTATGGTAATTTATTGTTGGTAGCAAAAGAAACGTGTCCCGCGTAAATTGTGTCTGAGATTAAGGTTTACCACAGTGAGAAGTATTTCATTATAATAAATTTACATAGGTCTGGGTTGGGTTATTTATAAGAAAAGGCTATTAGACACAGTGTAAGCGAGTGCTATATAAGTACCTACGTATATTCAACTGAGAATATTGATCGTCAGATGAATAATTTCATGTATACATTTATAGTATTAAAACCGTGAGTAACGTTGTGATAATAGCGATGATTCTTAGCATAAAACGAAAAGTCCTTTGTCATAGATGCAGATTGATACATACGTATAGACACTGGACAGTCTATTTACAGTGCCTCTAGACAAGTGGCAATTCGCTAGCTGGCGTTTGGTGGAATAGAATGATGAATATATGGGATTTGACGTATATGACAGTCGTTCACGCATGTCAAATACGTCAAATCCCATACATTCGTCATTCTATTCCATCAAACGCCGGTTAGCGAACTGCCACTTGACTAGAGGGGCAGAATAGGTACACTGTTAGTGCGGTATGTGACGGTACATGTCAAAAAGAAAATGTTAAAAATAACGAGAAGGAAAGGTATATGTATCCTATATCATGATCGCGTTAATTCCCGTTAACATTATTGTATACGTATAGTATATTAATGCCCATTTGCACTAAACTCTACTTAGGTTAATCCTTGTAAAGTGACTCCTAAGTCTAAGATAATCTTAACTTTATTTTCAATTGCACCAAAATATTTACGAAAGGGCATTCCTAACTTAAAATAAGCCTAGTAAAGCGAATGAAGGTGTAAATGAACGAATGAATTAGCCAAATGTCTATGATAATTGAGCGATTGTCTATGATTTCTTTAACGATCTCGTCTTATATACTCTTTGATCTCGTCGGAAATTTGGCGCGAACGCGGGAAAGCGCACATCGCAATATTATTTTATTTTTTGAAATTGGTGTGAATTCGAGTTTTTATGTGTAAAAATGTTGGATTTTAGACATAACGTCTTGGACAATTCACACAAGAGTAGGAAAGCGGGATATTACAGTGAATTGTGACATTTCGTGTTCGTTCCAAATCTCCTGGGGGAGCTTTCAGTAAAGTCTCCACAACTTTACTGAAGCAGAAATCATCACTCATCGTCATCGTCATGGCAATCATCACTCATCGCCATCGTCATGAAAAATATTGCATTGAAGATATTTAAGGTTTAGGCTGATGGCTTTGTGCCAAGCCCCAATAAATAATAATAAAAAAAACGATCTCGTCTCGTCAGTCAAGTCGCGTAAGTCACGTTGTAATCAAACTTATTTAAAAATAATATAAATAAATTTAGATTATTTATTTATTTAGTTTAATGTCATGTGCCAAACAGTATATAACAGTACCGGACATTGATTGACAACTGTCAAAAAATAGGGTTAGGAGATTCTTAAAACGTTATGACTTACTTAATCGGTGTCATAAGAATTAAGATTGACTTAGCGTGTTTAGGAGTATCTTAGGGTTGGTGCAATGCATTTTCTTGTTAAGAGTGTCTTGTATACTTTAGGCATCAGGTTAAGATACTCTTAAGTTCAGTGCAAACGGGCATAAGTGTTTATACTTTATGCAAGTCATTCCAATACTGAATGAACTCTTTGTGATATTCCTTCAACTAGGTACCTATGTACCTAATGTGTTTTGATTATTAATTAAAAGAAAAATATTTAATTACCGTTTCATAACCAGATGATAGTGAATTGACTATGGAGTCCGAAGATCTTAGTGCGGCTCCATACATACACCCATACATGTAGCTAGGTGCATACAAAATAATATTTATATCAAAAATATACCTCGTGACTTAATTCAAGAAAAATCTAACATTAATGTGCGTTACAAAAATTAAAACTAATCCAGTCAGTACTAATTAAGTATTAAAGTAACTACTTCTTCATAATATGTCAGGAGCAGTGTTGATAAACTGATTCTAAATAATGTTGTGTGTGTACAATTCCTTGAATTAAAACTTCTAACGAAATAAATATTCTTTATACTACACCTATTCGGAAAGTATAATACTTCTTACTTGAAAAAAGGGAAGAAAGTACGTAAATCCAAGCGATTTACTTACTTCCCTGCTGCAGCGGGAAGAAAATAAGCACTTTCTCCCCTCCTTTATTTTTTTAAATTCGAAATTCAAGACTAGAAGCAGGCGGATGCCAAAATAAAAACTTTATATCTCGAAGCCCACCTACGAGCGCGGCATGGCCACAAGCACCTCGCCAGCCAGATGCCCCTTTGGCGCCACGGCCTTCCTCGAGCGCTATGCCAATAGCACAACAAGCATTGTCCCAAACATCTCAAACAAACATAAATCTACCTAGAAAAAATATAATATTGAATTTCAATAATTGTAATAATTTTAACTAAATAATGTTTTTCATTTTCCTCATAGGTGTAGTATAAAGCACTATGTATCACTCGGTAGAAAGTGCGATTACTCGGTCACTTTCTCCCCTCGATGAACAATGGACTATTCTTAACGTAGTTAACTTTTAAATATTTGATGAAGAGCATCAAAGTAAAATGTAACTAGTATTGAAGTAGGTTTAAAATCGCACCTGAACCCTCTAATTATGCATAAACACGTTTTATGATCATCTTAATATTCAATAGGAAGTCTCCAGTCCTTCGAGAAGCGTAGGTGCGTTCCAGCTCCAATGCAAGGATGCCGTGTTTTTAGATAACATTTTTGAAGAATCGTGAATTCATATAAGAAACTCCGAAAACTTACTCTGTATTATTATTTATTATATATTATTTATTTCTTTTAATCAAAATCCCTCGTCAGGGGTATTAAGTAGGGTAGTTTTTCAACCGCATTATTGCTTTGACATCAGTCTTGTTATCGGGAAGGTGGTTAAATCGGGTGTGTAATTTTTGGTATAATAACAACTGCTCTAATTTCACTTGAAATAACGTTCATATGATATAATTTTTATATGCAATAATGTCAAGTAGCCTAAGTTTTATATCATCTAATATTCCTATAATATAAAAACATTTAGTATAACCTTCATTTTATATAATTTTCAATTCGTATAATATTTTTGAAGTGAAAACTTCTTTAGCGGCGTTGGATGGGTAAAAGTGTTGAACTTGCGTCAGGATCGCTTGACCTTTGAACAGTAACCGACGACTCACGTCATACAAAGAATAAAAGAATCAATTTCGTTTATTCAATTTAGGCACATACGAACGTCAAAATTTTACAATCATGTCAAGAAATAACTAATATAATATTAAATTAAGTAAATAAATCATTTGAAAATGATTCTTTCGCTGGTTCGGTAAGTTGGTTCTACTGAGAAGAGACCAGCAAGAAACTCAGTGAACAATATTATAGTTTCTTTTTTAAAACAATTTGTTTTTTTTTTTCATAGGGTAATATTGTGCGAGCAAGCAAAAAGATTAGGATGACCATGCATTTTTATCATTAAGGTATTCGTTTACTTTGTAATATCCTTTTTTCATTAAAGTCTTTTTTACTTCGATTTTAAACTTATTTAGTGGCATGTCAACCAGCTCTGGAGGAATTTTATTAAACATTACACATTACAATATTAGCTACAGACTATATATTTTGCAAAATATGATAAATAGCTTCGTAGCATAGCAGTTGGCGCTTCGACTGTAAGTCCGTATGGTTTCAGATAGTACCGGGTTCAAACCTGGCCTTCTGACACTTTTTGTGATTGTTTTTTCTTTTTGTTATTTATAACTTTTTGTGATTATTTCTTTTTGTTATATATTACTTTTTGTGATTATTTTTTCTTTTTGTAATTTATTACTTTATGTGATTATTTTTTCGTTTTGTAATTTATTAATTTCTTCTGACAGAAAATTAGCACAAAATTTGTGGTAGGTTCTATGATTGGGGCTATATTATAGGTATAGTATGGTATGGTATGTTCTTTTTATCTTTTGCTATGTATATAACGAAGAAAGTAAGAAAGAAAAAGTTTTCACTTCTGCCGGCACTCCCAGAGTGCAACCCGTCTTTTTTATATAAAATTCATTTAACCTTTAAGCTCGACGGAGCCCCCCTTGGCGGGGCTCCTACTTCTAGGTGGTTTATAAAAAAAAAGACGGGTTGCACTCTGGGAGTGCCGTCAGAAGTGAAAACATTTTCTTTTTTTCTTTCTTCGTTATATACATAGAAAAAGATAAAAAGAACATACCATACCATACCTATAATATAGCGCTAATCATAGAACCTATCACTTATTTTCTGCTAATTTTCTGTGTTATTACGTTTGGTGATTATTTATCACCAAACGTAATAAATTATAATAAGAAAAAACAATCACAAAAAATCCCTGAAGGCCAGGTGGTTTGAACCCGATACTATCTGAAACTATAAGGACTTACAGTCGACGTGCTTACCGTTTAAGCTACGTCGCTATATACGTAACTTGCAAAATACATAGTCTGTACCTAATCTTGTATGACGTCAGTCGTCGGTTACGGTTCAAAGGTCAACTAATCCTGACGCTTCCTTAACATTTTACACCCATCCAACGCCGCTAAAGAAGTTTTCACTTCAAAAACCACGAAGACGAAGGCGGGACCTCCGCTTTGCTTCGCTCCCGCCTTAGTCTTCTAACCTAACCCATCCAAGTCGGATTGCTCTGATATTAACCATAATTGATTTGGATCTTACAATATTCAGATTTTCTAAATTATTTTAAAGGTTACTTAGAGATTATGAGTATTATAGTAATTAATATTATGTCTAATGTGCAATAAAGGAAATGTTCATTATATCATAATAAATAAGATAAACTGAAATTATATCAACAATTCATTATCTCAATTGATCGCTATAGGAAACAAAAGTATATTAACTGAAATAAGGTCAAGTGAACGTTAGATTTTTTGTTATTATATCAACCGTTATACACCCGGTTAGATCGTAGGCCGAAGAAGCATCTAGGGCCTAATAAATCCTGGTCATTTGCAATATTTGGACTTTATTTCTAGTATTAGATACCCAAATATCTCTGCAACGATTTATGCTCTTAGAATATATGCCCCATCTCTATGAATATTTAATCAGCAAAATTGCCCGCAGTACTTAATATCCCAATTAATAATCATGATTGAAGTGATGTATTTTTCAGAAACTTATTAAGAAAAACTTGACCTTTCGATTCAAGCGTGGTCGTGTCAGGGCACTCCGAATTAGTAATTCACTCCGATATAAATGTTAGCGGAATGATCCGAGGTCCCCCGAGAAAGACGAAATTTGGTGCAGAAATAGATTTTCGTCGAGAATAGTACCTATATGCGCTGTGACATAGGTTACTTTTATTCTAAGAATAGATGCCTTTGGGTCGCGAATACAAGATCAAAATTTCATGCCACATCACGTTGGTAGTTGTTCTATAATATTATGCTGAATGACAATTTTAATAGCCTAAGATACGATTTATTTATTTTTATTTTTTTATTTATTTCTTACAATACATCAGTCATTACAGACAAACCCAATACGACAGTGTAGTAACAGGCTAAAAAATAATTAAAATTATGACAGTATCAATCGTAACTCACAATTCATTTAAAATACCAGCTATCAGCAAGATCTTGAAGTTCAAATAAAACGTCTGTTGCAAATTCGTTGCAAACTGGTATTTCTTTCTGAGTAATTTCAAATTTAAACGATTAAATTATAGCTTTTACGGTAATAGATAGGTTAGGTTAGGTTGACTAACGGTTTATGCTTGGAATTTCATGGAAGCAATAAAATTGAAAGTAAGTTATATTCAATCAAGATTGAAGTGTGTAGTTTTCTCTTGAATAACACACACTAATATACTTAATTATAGGACTACATTTACCACTTTCAGGCTAAGGCTAAATGGTAACCGAGCGGTTTCACACATTCTTACTGTAATTTTTAAGCAATACCAGCCAGGTCCATCGTTGTATGCATAACTATTCTTAACATATTAAGAACCCTCCATGCCTCGGCTAATACGCATAGCCCTTCGTCCAGATTTTCATATTTATAAACAGGATTTTTAAATGGCGGACAACTTAGTTTAACTAGAGAACTTCGATATCACTAGTGGGTTACAGTGTGTCGCCAAGTCTGCACCAGAGCCTTGTGTGTCAATCAACAGGTATACCAGCTTTTAACTAAGGTAGACTTGGGTCCTGAAAATCTTGAAACAGTCCATGGCAAAAATTAACCAGTATTCTTAATACCTAAGTCAATACCCGTGCACAATTAAAATACTCATTTCATATAAAAAGAAAATAGTCTACTGAATTATGGTAGGCAGTCACCGCAAGCTATGGACTTTCAACGCCAGAAGTGGGATACCTCCGTTTTCTTCAATTAACCTTAGAAGTCGTGACGACTCTTTACACCAGCAGGACATAACATCGTCCATAAAACAGTCAAGAGTAATTGCCATTGCCTCGATATCATGATAAAAACGCTCTCACAATTTTCATAAGGCTAAAAATTTATTTACTAAGACCTTGACATCATGTGACATCAATGCTGCTGATAAATGTGTGTATGTGCCTGGCATCGCAATTGCGTAGAAATATGTTAGTAGGTACCAGTAGGTACGTTAATGCCCATAATATATGTAGGCCTTCACCTACCTTCTAATATTTGCCTACCCCAATAAAAATCCTACTTAAAGGAAATAAAAGGGTTGTATTTATAACTAGCTGTTACCAGTGGCTCCACTTGCGTGAAATACTGATCCCGTGCATGCAACCACGGGAAGCAATTTAAAGGGTAAAAGTAACCTCTGCGCATTTCAGATATAAATTTATGTGCGCCTAATTTCATCTTCATCCGTTCTATCTACCTAGTTCTGATGTGATTATAATTTCATCCATACATCGATTCATTTAGCCAGATGAACTTTTGCAGTTATAGTAAAACAATTGCTTGCTGTATATCAAGCGACTTCAAGATGAACAGTTTCAGCTGGTGGTCTGTACCTTGATAGAAAATAAAGAAAAACTAACTGTAAAAATATTAGTAAATATATTCGTAGAATAATGACCCTGAAGCCTTTATCAAACACATTATTATTTCGTTTAAGGTTTCGAATGAGATTTGATGATAAAAGCTGTTTGAAAATCAATGAGGTTTAGCAATACAAGTTTGGTGCTTGAGTACGCAGCCGCTTGAGCGCTTTTTCAGGAATTAATTTTTTTGGTTTACTTGAAATCATTACGTATAATTATGGATAACAACTTTCAATTTCATTACTTTTATACTAAATTACAGGTTATTTCCGATTGTAACCCTCGGAAAAGTAAAACTAATAATCATTATTTTTTGTATTGTGTCGATTGGTACACAACACTGTAGGTACGTAGGTACAACTATTCTAATAAAGACATATATTTTAGTATGCATATAGCGTCACATAAGCTTACACGTTGAATTCAAGTTAATAACAACTATGTGTACAAGAAAGAATATTTATTAACCGTCTTTCAAGAAACAGGTTCTCAATTCTATCGGTATTTTTTTAAGTATGTACACCGATTATTCTGAGATTTATTATTCGATTTACGTGATTTCGTCCATAAAAAATGTATATAGTTTGTTCCAGTACTATTCATGATGTGAACATTTTTGTATTATTTAATTCTAACTTGTAACCGACTTATCTACTATTTTTTATGAAATATGGGAGATATTTCCGTCGTTTATGAACCTATTTAAAAATCTTTTTGCATTGAGTTTAGTATAACTCAAAGGTCCCATATCAATTTTATGGGTTTCACCTTGGACTCCGGAGACACACCAGAGAACTCCTCAAAATCAAATAGTAAATGGGAAATTATTGGTTTTAGCTAGTTTTAGGACGATCCTGTGACAAGGTAAGCTACATTATGATGGTCAAGGACGTACTAGGATTACCTAGTCTTCAAATATGGAGGCAGACAACAGTACTCCTTAATTATATATAGCATGAATGTCTCGTTAATGTTATGTCTTATGAAAAAAAGTAAAAACTATGGTCGAAAGTATACTGGACTAAGGCTGGACTGGAATAAATCACTAAAAGCAAAAAAAAAATTAAGCACTTATTACAAACACTGAAAAGTAAAAAATAAAAAAACTACGTTTAAAAAACCGACTTCAAAAACTGAAATGTATAAAATAACTTAGAGAAAAATAACTGAATTTACAGATTTACTATTCTGTTAGAAGTCGGTGCCAACTTTGTTTGTGTTGCTTGAACTACTTTTCTGGAATCAATTGAAATATAACCTCTCGATCAAGACACCGACATCTAACAGTTCGGTAAATCAGTTTTACATTTCAGTTTTGAAGTCGCTTTTTACTAAACGTAGCTTTTTTATTTTCTCATATTGGTTGAAATAAAACTAGATGTATTTAGGATACCGTTTTACTTAGTAACCCTACTTAAAAACCATTTTCATTAATTCAACTTCACATTTTGATTACAAAATTAGGCAATAATTATTGTCATAATCAAAACATAAGAAGCTTTTAAAACATGAATATTAACCTAAAAATTATCATCCGAAACTTCCAGAAGTGTTCCATTACAATTAAAGTTGACAATATTTATGATTATTTAAAACGCTTAATACCTCGCTTAAATCGCTTTAACCTTGGCGTGCGGGGGCGAGCAAGCGACGGCAGCGCCACTGAAACACTTCAGTTTCAGGCGTCAACCACGCGAAACGCTTGTGCCGACACCACGCTCAAAACACCCACGGTGCACCAAACCCACGTGATGGGACTAACACACTGTACTATTGTGTATCATACTTAGTGCTCCATCAATCTATACGGTAAGTCAATTTTATTTCTTACAGTATATTTATTAGGTAATAATTAGGTATAGGTACTGAAATATATGGTCGTGATTAGTCACTATTTTGTATTCAGAATAACTATAATAGTTATGGCGATGTATGTATTAGTGTAAGAATAATAAATAACGGATTTAGGAGAACATATTCTCGAAATGAAAATATGCAGTAAAGCAACTTTGACGCAATATGTCCACAACTATTTACCTAAGTAGGAACGTCCCATAAATCCGTGTGTGTTTCAATTTCATGTTTACGCTTTTACAGGAAAGGTAGGAAAAGCCTTATCTGCAGTAAGCCTAGTACCTATGTGTTATATTTGATGTTATCGATATTGTATAATACAAAAGGGCACTACACCTTTCTTGCCACCGTTCACTTTTAAGGCCTTTGTTTTAAGCCCGGTTTTCTCTCCATTCATATTGTATCGTACTTCTCTCTGAACATAAATGTTATTATGTTCACCTTATCTAAAATAACATTAAGTCTTCACAAATATGGATAACTAACTATATAGATAACAGAAATTAAAATTGTTATAAATATAACTAAATAACGTACACTATTTGCACACACACATCATCGATGCACAGTTCAAGTTTTCAAGTACCTAATGTAGTAAAAAAAATTAAAAGCTCTCTGCTTAAGTTAAGCTGCTGACGTTGTCTCACTAGAGCCTTGCCGAAACTGAAATGACGTGACGGTCCCATGGCACAACTCAATGACACTACCAGTGTGTCAGTGGTATTATTTTATCCCCATGACTTTACCGATAGAGAGCAGGGTAAAAATTTAATCCCTATAACACCACTAGTAGTGTCAAGGGTATTTTTCGTAGTTGTGCCTAGTACCTACCTACAAACGTAAATGGATTTTCGCTAATAGAACACGCAATAACTTTTACATAATTATTCTAGACCTACTGAGGCGGGATGAATTTTGAATTCCAAATATGGAACGGAACTGACATCTACCTTTATAGGAATAGCGCACTTTTTTGTAATGGTGTCTTTATGAGAGCTACAAAAATTCGCGCTTTATTGCTAGAAGTAGTAGTCTTTCACGATTCCAAATTTTTGTTCCGATTAACCCGTCTAGTAGTATACAATAGAAGACTTTGTTTACACGGGTTCTTGAAGTGAATCGGGAAAAAATCTATAACGTGGCTTTCATCCATACTAATATTATAAATGCGAAAATAACTCTGTCTGTCTGTCTGTCTGTATGTTACGCTTTCACGCCTGAACCACTGAACCGATCTTGATGAAATTTGGTACAGTGGTATATTAGAGCTTGAGAACGGACATAGGCTACCTTTTATTTCGAGAAAGGGTGTTTAAGGGGGGAAATAGGGGATGAAAGTTTGTTATTTCTGAAGATATCTTAATGAAATTTGGTACAGAGGTAGATTAGAGCTTGGAAACGGACATAGGCCACGTTTTATCGCGAAAAGGGGGGTAGAAGGCGGGGAATAGGGCCTTGGGATGAAAGTTTGTCATTTTTGAAGATTTCCTGATGAAATTTGGTACAAGAGATAGTTTAGAGCTTGGGAACGGATATAGGCTACCTTTTATTGCGAAAAGGGGAGTTGAAGGGATGGAATAAGGCTAGGGTATGTAAAGTTTGAAAATTTTGAAGATATGTTGATGAAATTGGTATAGAGATGGATTAGAGCTTGGAAAGGGACATAGGCTACCCTTTATCGCGAAAAAAGGGATAGAAGGGGAGGGGTAAAGGGGAATAGGCCTGTGGGCAATGGCACAAAAAAGGGGGTGAATATGGCATAAATAGTAAGAATTTCTTTTAAGATGTCCTCATGAAATTTGGAACAAAGGTGAATTAGAGCTTCGAAACGGACATAGTCGAGTAACGAACCAAATATAAAAGCGAGTGGAGAGGCGAGTAAAGATTGTTATAGGGACGAGTGGATAGGCGTGTAAAGATCGAAAGTCGAGTAGAGTCGACTACAGGGGCGAGTAGATATGCGACTAGAGAGCCAGTGGAGAGGCGAGTATAGAATCAAATAGAATGCAGTAAAGGGTTGAGTAGAGAGGCGAATAGGGAGGCGAGTGGAAAGATGAATGTAGTGGCGAGTAGAGATCGAATAGAGAGTTGAGTAGAGGTGCGAGTAGATAGGTGAGTGGGGAGAGTCAAGTAGAGAGGCGAAAAGAGAATCGAATGGATGGGCAAGTAAAGAGGCCAATGGAAAGGCGAGTATAGAGAAGAGTACAAAGTCGAGTAGAGAAGAGAACAGAGAAGTCAGTAGAGAGTCGAGTATAAATTCAAGTATAGAGGCGAGTAGAAAGTCGAGTAGAGAGTCGAATATAGATGCGAGTAAAAAGTCGAGAACAGAGGTGAGTACATAGTTGAGGATAAAGTCGAGTAGAGAGGCGAATTTAATGCTCAATAGCGTCGGATCAACACTAATCGATAACCGACATCCATGCGGGTGGAGCCGCGGGTAAAAGCTAGTTCTTAATATTTCTCTCAAAGTTTATCTATAAGGCTGTATGAACTCATATTCTCAAAAAAAAAGTACTTGATTGGGCGTGAAGTGAAAGTGGAATTGATTAATCTACTCTGATCACCTCGGAAATTAATCACCCAGGTTAACAAAGTGGAATTGATTAGTCTACTTTGATCACCTCGAATAAAAATTACCTGACTCACCTGCTGTCGTATGCCACTTGTCCAAACACTTATACACCGGAGGAACTCATGAGTGCCTCTGAAAACGCTATCAGGTTGGCTCCATACAAGGCAAACAAAACATGACACGAAATGCCGTCTACTCGACTAAAGAAGAAGTCTACGATCAGGCAAGGTGGAGAAGACATTTTGACGTGCCCTTCCAAAAAAAAATGTTTGTGATTCTGCGGCAAGAAAGCATATTCGAGGCGTATTTTCAGAAAGAAATCGGGTTAAGTTTATCCACTGCCTATTGATCTGTAACAGCAATTTTTATTTTTAGCTACCTTTATATTTAGCTGAAAGTAACTCTTGATATGACCCGTAAAGTAGAAGTACCTAGTTAATGTTCGTTAACCACCTCATATCTGATAAGTCTATATCCGTTTATTGGTCAGTATTTCTTGACATAAAGACCCAATAACACTCGTAATCCAATCGAAAAGCTCACAGTTGCACACACATAATACTACAATACCATAAGAACATAGGTGTATTAATGTAAACTTGGCATCAAACCTTCCTCACTGTTACATACCTACGTCGTTATTAAGCTAAAAATAATGCAGTAAAATACCTCACACGTAAATTAATGGGGCTATAAATGTGTTTGTTTATAAAACAACGTGCCGTGATTATTGTGAACGATAATGGAGTTGGGGTAGTCAATATTATTGGAATTAAGTATGTGCGTGGGTGTGTGAGATGTCTTAGATCTTAGAGACCCTAGTCTACATAACCCTGTCAGTCAATATCACCCGTTGACTGACATCAGGCTCTGACGAAGGTTTTTCAGGGGGAAGGTATCATTTCGGGGGTACAAACGGCCACGCTCCATAAACACTAAAAATACTTAAAGGAGAGCGAACCCCGGGATTTAAATTGCAAGAAGTCATTAAAAATCACTTTTATCAGGTGTGTAGTGACGGCTTGTGCAGTGTCGCGTCAGAAGCGAGCAGAGCAATAGAGAATTACGGCACAACATTTCAGGAAAGTGTGTTTGCCGCTCTAGACTTGTACGTTATCAGCAGAGAAGAAAGAGGATAGAACATATGAAAACAAGAAAAAATAAAGAGAAGGAATTAAGGGCATCGTCATAAACAATGCAATATGTACCTAGTAAACTGCTTTTGAACTTTGATATTAAATTAGAGAGTGGTTTGCCTACTAAACTTAGAATCTATTATATTAGGTAACGCTCTAATTTATTATTAGGTTTTGAAAGGTTTCAATTATTTTATTTTTCATAAACGAGTAGGTATTTCAGCAAATGTAGGAACACCAATGTTGAAATAGATTTAGCATATTTTCACCGAATTTATAAAGTTTTATATGAATAATAAGGGATTACTGTCTGTTTCACGGCTCCACCCACCTGAATCACTTATCTCCCGTTCCACTCAACCGATTTTAATCAAACGAACATAAGATTTTAAGTCTGACCAAGACCATTGTAACGTTCAGTAATGTTTGCTTGTATGGCGAATAAACATTTCTAATGAACAGTATAGGTATATAAATGTTCTAAATTTGATGTAAATTATCACCACTCGCATATATATAGGTAAGGTAACAAATAAGGAAAATAAATAAAAGTATAAATTAGCTTCTAAGAGTAGTCGAAATTTTGTCCGCCCATTTGTCAAGGTTCCTTTTCGTTGTCTTCTTTGTTAAAGTTTTTAATGAAAATACGTACATTTATGTGTAGGTCCATACAATACATATCTACATTTTATATATAAGACTGTCGGCATTCACACTGCGCAACTGGGTAATTTTAAATATTACATCCACGTCAAATCACTCTAGTAAAAAGTTATGAAATAAAATCTGATAGGAGCCACGAATACTGAAAAATAACATGGCTTTCTGAATCTTTATTTTGTAATAGTGTTAGTTTATCTGCAGTGGTAGATGCAAGTGGCTTCGATTTTTATAAATTTATACAAAGTTAAACCAGAACATTTAGCAAAGAAACCATGATTCACCATGATGACTATTATAGTTCCAAACGTATTGCGTATGAGTTCAGTAGATAGAACTGCACGAATTTTAATGTGGGAGTAGAAGAGCAGTCCCGGACTTTAAAGCGGAAACTTTGAATGCAACTGGGAATAAAGTTGAAATAATGATAATTTCCTTTTTTTATACCTTTGGCTGATCTTCAAGTAGCACCCAATACCTTTAGCACCCAATTTGTATATACCCAACAACGTGGAAAGCTTAAACTCAAGTCTCCTTTATTAATTTCATTAGGATTTTTATTTTATTTAGGTAATTCATGAAGTTACACTTGTGATATTCATGATTAACTTTGCTTAGACCTACAACAAGAGATTTGCAATTATTATATTGCATAAACTCTAAAAGAATCATATGTATCACTTTTTTAATCACCAGTATGGTTTCAGAAGATAAAAAATTGTACCTATCTAATTCACCACCCGTGTACGGCTGTCATGAATCACTCGTACCTACATACATTTTAAATTACGAATATACACTCGGGAAAGGGTAGGTGTATTATTCCCACATAGTAGGAAGCAAGCATTTCGTCACAAACTGAGCACTTTGAGATAAAAAATATGGAAAAAAAAGAGGAGAATATACCTATTCAAAGCAAAAAGGGGATATCGCAAGAATATGAAGGCAGATAACAAGCAATAATTTAAAAAGCTAGAAGCCCTGTAAAGTTAAAGTCCTTTAATAAGAATCTGAAAAAGTGAAAGAACCAAAACCAATTTATAGAACAGATTGGACAATAATGAGTTTTGTTAACAATAAGAATATTATAACCAATAATATAATCCAACAAACAAATAAACATTTGAGCTTGCGCAAATTCACATAGAGCTAAAATTGATGGAGGTCTTAAAAACATCATAGCAATATGAAAAGTCGCATAGATTGGACTTCTACATTTTTATTGAAGGTCATAATGCAGAGCTCTTTAGAAATAGATAAGATGTCTTTTCTATCAATAACTAAGTGATTGCGGATGCAAATCTTAAGATTAGGAATATAGTCGCAAGATTACCGGGCTCTGTACATAACAGTACAATTTTCAAAGTCAAAAGATTCAAAAGCTCCAACGACAAACAAAACTAACATTTGAATATTTGACAGACGAAAATAAAATGTTGCCATATAAAAATAACTTCCTAATGACGTATGCTTATTACAATAGCAACATAGATAACCATTACTCAATATAGCTATTAGTTAAATTATGTTTGAAGAATGAAATCTTGGTTTAACAATTGGTTAGTACTTGAACCATGGTCAGCATAACTTGTGGTTATAACGATTTTTACCACGGATCAAAGAACCGGCCTTTAGTATTTATAATCAGACGAAGTAAGCTGACGTTTACTGGGTTACCAGTTTTTGATGAAATTAAAATAGTATTATGACAAAGTGAATGATTTTGAGAATTTTAATAAAATGATTCTTTGCTTCCTCTTTTAATCCGTCAATCAAGTCATGATAATTGAGGGTGCTGCGCCCTGAGTGAACGAAAGCTGTATGCATCACTATTACATTGAATTTGGTATCATTATTTAACAAAGTGACAACAGCTGCTGTTAATTTATTTGGTCTAATTAAAAATTCGACTATAGGGTGGGTTGCTTCACAGGATTGGATAACGCAACATTAGTACGTACGTCACGTTGACTTTTCGTTGAATTGACATTGACGCGTACGTTAAGTGATGCTGAAACAACCCACCCATATGGTAGGCGTCCTTAAGCGACGGATCGGAGCGGATCGTGTCGGATCGGGCCGCGCCGCTTCGATGCTTGTACGTCCTTATAGTAAGAGGCGCGGCCACGGAGGACAGAATATGATTAAGTAGTGGAGATGCCACATTCAAATTTCTCTTAAGAAAAACGCGTGACCAAATGCGGGTGGGAAGGGAGACGCGGGGGGCATGGCGTAATACTTCGTCCCCCGTCTCTATCTAGTGCGACATAGCGAAACCGAACAGAAACAGAGCTTGTAATTTTTGTTTTATATTGACTACTCGCCACTAAGCGCTATATATATATTTTTTAAATAAGTAAAAGTATAACAAATATAATAAATATCTTTCGGCTTATAGCAAAATTATTAAGGCCCCCTTAATGATTTGGCCTCATACCGACAGATGGCCCAATTGTTTTTATTTTAATTTTCAATTTCCGCTAAATTTACCTTAAATGGCCATTTTTTATGGTAAATTAAACAAAATAACATTATTGAAATAGCTAATGAACTCGAATGTGATTATTGTGATGAAATTTTCATACAATAGATTGAGTTATTATTGCAACTATTATACATGTAAGACAAGGTTACTTATTTCTTCTCTACGCTAGATGGTTCTGTCAAGACATTTTTTTTGTTTTAAATAAGATATAAATATAGTGGACTTACTGATGAAATGTTATACTCTTAAAATGTTTAAATTGTATATCTGTACACTTTGTACATCCTTGTACTGCACACTTCATCCTTAAACCAGGCTAAAGCTATTTTTATCGTTGAACTTTTGACCAAAAATGACAACCGACCGCAAGGACGTTTCACTAGAACTAGATGGTGACGTCACAGACCAATTGAGTCGTTTTGACCATGGTCGAAGACAACACTTATTATTATACCATGGTTTTGACGTATGGAAAGCTCGCGACTCGATTGCCTTGCAACATCTCCGCTATCATTTCTTTTTCCATGGGCGCGGCGGATCGGCTGGGCGAATTTTTGTGTTACGATGCGCCCCGGTCGCGGCCCGAACCACCTAGTGGATCCTTTGGAATCCTTTACACTTCAACAATAGATAATCATAGTTGAAGCGTGAAGCTAGTAACCTGACTGCATTATGATGCTACCTCATTCGGGTGAACATTACGAGACTTGCAGATAACAAATAGTAGTTATTAAGTACTTAAGGAAAGCTTCACAACCATATGATCTAAAAAAAAATAAAAGGAGCCAGCTACTATTTCTCCTTCTCTGTACTATTTATATTTAGAAGGAGGTGAATTTGACACCACAGCTTTATTACCTGGTTTAAGTTATAGCAGCAAACTTAGCCAGGAAAATCCAACAAAAACTAAAGAAAATATCTAGTTTACGAGAAAGATGTCAAAAATTAAAATAAATAATGCTGGCAATTTCTTTATGTATCATACCCATACTATCTTTTACCAATATGGCAAATCACTTTGTCTGTTTGGTAAAAGATTCCGGAACCTGGTCTTTCTTAGTTATATCTTACTTTTATCTACTTACAGTTAGAACGGCTCGTACGCTAAATTAAATAAATTCAGAGTTTTTAGAACTTTGCGAGGATAAAAATTGTTTTTCCTTTTTTAGGCTGCCATTAAATTAGATGCGTGAAGAAGTAGTTGTAGCGCCACTGCTAATTTTAACAGCGTCGTATTCACCTCCAAAATGTTCATATTTTATAATAGTTTTCGGTCAACCATTAGCGCGCTGAATTTAAGTGTTATTTCCATGATAAGATACACGAAGGTCACCAATGACTGTAATAGAGAAATTGCCTAGAGTGAGTCAAATCTATGTAGGTAATCAATACAGGAAATCGCAATACCTACCACACAACCGTAGATAATATCCTACATATGGACTAATTACGTGTCACCTGATGCAACATTTTTTCAACTACGGATATAATAAAAGCTTTCGTAGAATCATTTATCATTAAATTTTTCATTATTTCATTTATCATAAGTTCTGTTTATTACCTCATGAACTCAAATTTATCGATACCAGGAGTGAGCGTGCAAAAAAGTTTATTGTTGAAGTTCAACCTTGTTCAACCTTATTAATTGTTACATCGCATATAAAATAGAAACTTGGCATGTATAACAATTTGGTATCGGGCCCTCTGAAAGGTATTCAAAGGTGTCATCATGCCAATGACGTCAAAGCTCAGAGAATTTTTATGCTAGAACAAAATAACTTCCAAGGAAAACATAGGGCAGTTCAAACTACCTAGGTGGTACAAAACCATCTACACTCAACCGAAGTTTGTGTACCTAAGACGTTCTGCTTTAAATAAAGAGTTCGAAAGCACATCCATTTTATTAATTAATCAATAGGCCTTTTTTTAACATTGGGAGGCTTTGGCCTTTTTTACATTCGAAAGCCCTCTCGGATGGTTATGTCAGATTCGGAGCAACTAACATCACACGGCAGCCTCGGGCCATCAGTTATATCCCTCGCACACCTCGACTGACCAGGGCCATAAAAGGCCCTCTCAGGCGTCCCCATCATCGGCGTTTTTGGGACGCTTTGGCCTACTATTTCCACGCTGGTCATACGGGTTGGCACAGGGTTTTATTTCGAATTTTCCTCCTCTCGCAGTGATGTCACGTGCATATTTATTCCGGTAGTCGCCGTTTCAGTTGAAATGGAGTGGAGAGTAGTGATAAGTACTAGTATTCTTTCTTCGTCACCACACGGATTCATCACCACACAGATTGGATCCATTACCAACTGAGCTTAATAATGTAATGATCAAAATCTCTTAAAACAAAACGGATAGTTAGTTGTAGATGTATATTACAGTGTTAGGATAATAATAATCTTTATTACTTTATGCCAAAACTTCTAAAGTAACTTCTGACATTTTTCACTTCATTGAGCACATGACGGTTCAACCTTGAAAAAAGCTTACCGTGATGTTACAGGTCTTTATGTAGAAGGCTCTTAGCAGCATCAATCTCGTATTCAGGCGTATGTTTAGAAGTAAAATACTTTTTCAACACACGTGCTCATAAAGTGGCTCTAATTTACCGCAATTAGGCACATAATGACACATGTAATCAAACTGTGACTTTTTACTTATTATTATTCACAAATGAGTTATAGATATTTTTTTTAATTTTATGTGTCAAGTTAAGAGAAAAAAGTTTCTACTTAAAAAAGATAGAAAAATATTACCTACCTATTGCCTGCTAATTTCATGCAAGTTCATAGATAATTTCAACTTATAAACAAAACAATGGCATCAAAAACAGTAAATTATAATTTTAATAACTGCATATTTACTATTAGATATAAGTCCCACCCTCTCCTTTCCTATACAGGACAACACGTGCAAGACTTAGATGTCAGCCGCATACGGTGCACAATATTCCTTCAAGAACCAAGCGGTTCGGTGACTCTTTCCTTTGTCGCACCATTAAGACCTGCAATTTCATGCCAGCTCACATGTTTCCCTCTTCCAACAGTTCCGGGTCCCTTAAACCGGGGCGTGAAAAAGCATCTGATGAGGCCGTCAAGCTGAGTGCCACCATTATTAACATGGCACATGTATATAATAGTGGCCCTCTTTCCTGAGACTTTGCCTTCGTCTTACCATCAGGCGAGGTATAGTCAAATTGACGTGACCTATTTAAAAAAAACTGTTTCTCTAAATAGTTTATGAAAAGGGTTATTAAAATATTATATGAGTGTGAGTTAAAAAAACGAGCCGTATTTGAAGACCAAATTATGTGAGTAATTAATTATGTGCAGTTGCATACATTAATTTATCTAATCTCATAAAATAATTAATATAATTGGCGTAATGATGATCGGGGATGCGAGTTGCACCGCGTCCACAGCCTATGTAGAAACAAATCCAGCTGAAGTTTTAAAATTTATTTGGATATTCTGTGCGCGGACTTTTTTTTAAACCTGTAAAGGAGTAAATATTCAGCCATTAAATTAGTTTGTTATTATCTTAAAGGGATTAGACAGGGTACTGAATTATAGCTCTCAGTCGGTTTCATATCTTTCGTCAACTTGAAGAATTGTTATAAAGTGACATACCTAAGCATATATTAACAGAAAACAGTATCACAGATATTGAATCATCATACTATTGAAATTAATTTTCGTCCTAAATCTAAACGGTAATGTGTTGCGTATTGTTATTTATACTATCATATAATTTGTAAAGTCTACACTGCGCGGGTTCGATCCCCACTCAGTCTAAATATTTGTATGCATGAATATAGGTTATTTACATTGGTCTAGTCGTACGTTGCCATACGAGCATCTATGGCAGTCGTTTCGGGTAGTTGGGACCTTTAAAACTGGTCTAGCTGCAATGTTTTGATATCGCAATTGGGTTGTGGAGATCAGATAGCAGTCGTTTCACGGAAAATATCGAAGTCCAGCCAAATCCGTGGTTAGACTGGAAAAGCGAACCCCAACTTTCATGTTAAAGCTTCGGATGCGGCTGGTACTAACGCTAAGATGAAGAAGAAGGAGGTAACTTGAAAAGAGGTTGTGTTTTACGCTGAAGATATTAAAAAAATATAGCTACCTACTTGAGTTATATTAGGTTAGCGATACTGAACACAAAAAAATTGTCGTATCGGAATGTTTGTTCGCGATGGACATGAAAACCAGCAAAATGTATTTTGATGCGGTTTTTTTGTTTGAAAGGACTTGGTAGTACCAGAGATTAGACCGTCGCGATAACCGACATCCACGTGAGCGGAGCCGCTGCTTAGGCTAATACATCAAGTTCAAAAAATTACCAAGTCAGTTAGAACTCATGGATGTGTCCACTCTGTAGCTTTTTAACTACATCATTCATTCATTTCCGATATTTTTATTATTATACACTTTAATGGCGTGTGCACGTGATTGCGGTGTGGTGCGCGGCTGTGCTCATTACGTTCGTGGACTCCACCCATTCGCTCTAAGGCATCGTCTCTTATAAGCACCTTAAAAACCTTGCATGTCCAAAAGGTGCGTATTAAAACAATTTTTATTGTAAAATAAATGAGCTATTACTCGAGGGACAAAAATCAATACTTTCTAACTAGGTTTTGCACAAGACAAAAAATAACGTTGCTATATTGGGCTCTAATGCTGGCTACTGTACACTTTACCAGCTAAAAGCTTTAATTGTTTTGTGATCTATCTACGTTATTATTCTAACGTTATAATAAGACAGGATATAACAGAAGTGAACTCTAATCGAAGCTAAGCGAACTGTGAACAAAATAATTAATTGACTGAGAAAATGGACTAAGATTAAGCGGAATCGATACAATTTTTTATATTTTATTTATTATTAATAAAAATAAAATTTAAAAATTGTATCGATTCCGCTAATCTTATCTATTGTTAATATGGCGTAATAACAGGCAGTCTTATATTATACCTGTTTGTAATCTAATAAAATTAAATTTAATTAGATATAAGTTAAATTTTTGCATGCCACTGTGACGGCTAAATAGGATAGGTCATTATCATTATTAATATAACACTACTATATACACTATTTTTTTCAAATAAATATTTGAATTGAATTGAATTTGAGCTCTGTTACTCTATAAAACAGTGTGGCTTAATATTAGATACCGCTAACTACCAGTTTCAAGACTTGTGTTCTATTATGATCAATTTTGAAACCAAGAATTAGTGTCATTAAAGTGACTCTAGAAAATAATAGACTCTAGACTCTACTAAACTTACTTTTTTTCAATGATAGGAATGATCCCAGCTTCATTATTAAACTAACCCTAATCATTAAATTAGATGTTTTACTATAACTTCGAGCGTATGGTGCCCTATACATCTTAAAACTTTGGAACGAGTACGCCTGCTGATGTACAAACAAGGCTCTCTGGCGCAGGCTTTCCTCTCGAGATGGAAATCAGATAGTAGTCGCCTCTGTAAAAGATATAGAAAACAAAACAAAAGTAGAAGAAGAAGTAAGCGGACTTCGAACTCCAAGAAGCTCGGAACCGGGACCGACGATAAGATGATGATGAGATAAGATGGTCTACTCTTTATTACTGTCAGGTTTTATATTATTTACTACTAAAAAATACAGGTCACTGGCTTATGTATTTAAGTGCAGTTTAATAAAATAAAAGTAACTGAAAAGGAATATTATATTGATATTATCACGAACTCATTAGCGACTGGTATTATTTGTGTTCCTAATTTGAAAAGCACTGGCCATCATGTTAAAGAAAAAAAATTGAAAGTTATTCTATGGTTTTGTTTCAATTGTCCTCTTAGCTTGTATCGCTGTTTACGGAGAAAGTTTTACTTTTCAATTTTAATTGATTATTTATCATCTCGCGGTACTTATACCACCCGTATGAAGACACATGGATACGATTACTGCAACCAGAGCGAGAGCCAAAACAATGATTCAAGAAGGACGTTCTCAGCGTTATGTGAGTTTACAGTTGGTTTTGCTCGCAGAGCTATCTAAAATGCATGGAACCGCTTCCAAGAGACCGGTAGTGTTGCCAGAAGACCTTGCTCAGGTAGAGTTCGTAAAACAACGGCGCACGGGAATCGGCACGTCCAGTTAAGTGCATGTTGTGATCGTACAGTAACGGCTTTAATGATTATCGACGTATTACTGTGTGGAGACGACGCGGCGAGCAGTTTTCGGAGTCCTGCATCCACGAAATTGACCGTTTTGGTAGTCCCAACGTAATGGTTCGGGGTGTGATCAGCTTACACGGTAAAACTGAGCTCACTATTTTAAGTGCGGGTTCCGTAAATGTAGAACGTTACATCGAGGACATCATCAGGCCTCAAGTGATCCCATTTGCACAACGAGTGGTTCCTGGATTTATCCTGATGCAAGACAATACCCTTGCACACACAACTCGAGCTACCCAAACTAGAAAAGTATCATTTTGAGGTGTTACCATGGCCAGCTAACAGTCCGAATTTAAATCCAATTGAGCATATGTGGGACCAATCGAGTAAGAGAGTTAGAGAGAATGAGCGAGGCATCTGCGACCAACAGTGGCTGATTGATGCTTTAAAACGTATCTGAGGGAGATTCCAGATGCAGACGTGAGCAATTTGATCTAAAAAAAATGCATATGCGGCGTCAGGAATGCATTGCTAAGACAGGAGAACATACCCATTACTTAAAAGAAGAAGCAAAAGTGGAAAGAATAATAAGTATTGTCTTTCTGGTGATTTTCTTTTGTTATGTTATCCATTCAAAATGGCCAATTTCATTTTTCAGTAAAAAAAAACAATTAGTTTCTCTTAAAGCAACTGCTTATGGTTTTAACTGAAACCGATCGCATGTTAGGACAAAAATAATTAAAACTAACAATTCACGATCATTATTGTAAACAATTGTTAGCCTACATTGTTAATAATAACATTATTTTGTAGTTAAATAAGTTAAACAGTGTAATGTCTTTACTGTTTTCGTGGAACAGCAACAAATGTCAGTAGCCCTTATTTTGTGTTGAGTAGTATATTGTTATGTAGAGTTGCTAGTCAGTGAGTATGCACTCGGCTCCACCACCATACCTTATGGTCATTAATACCCACGCCTAGACAGGCAGTCCAAAAGTAGTTGACAGTTTGAACGAATTGAAATAGCTACTTTCAAAATTACTCCTAAATAAGGAGTGATTATTAATGATCACTTCTAACTAAATTAAGAGTGATTTTGGAAATAGCTTCTTAAGAAACATAATAGTATTTAGAGTCCTATTGGATAAGTGGCATCTAATATCCATTGCTATGTAGCCAGGGGATATTAAGGGCCTCTCATATTATATGCTCGTTGGTAAAAGCGCGAGCAAGCAGTTGTATGCAAATTGCAAGAACACAACCCTCGATCCTCCACACTCATAGAGATCCATCTCTTTTTTAATCATGGACTCTAACGTGTCTGTAATAGTAGCAACACTAGTAACGCGCGAAAAAGAACTTTTACACACTTTCAACGTATCCTCTAGTAGCCAGTTCCTCTTGAAGACATATATTTGAATTCATATCTTCTGCAATCATTAAAAGAGGCACTTCATCCTCGTCTGCCAAATTTCCTGCAATAGGGTACCAGAGATGTAATCGTCTGATAATATTCCTAATTTCCTTTCTTATCATATACTTGCAAGGTAATGGAAAAGTTTCATCGCTCTTCTATTGTTCTAAATATATCGTGATCATCTGACCACCATGAACTTGCCACTGGTGATGACTTAGGATTTCTAAATCCCAACTGACTACCAGTGACCAAATAACACAGTACTACTCCCATATCACCACCAGTGGTGAAAATTGTCTCATTTTACCACTCCATTACGGCACTACCACTCGCCCCCCGCATAGGCACCCGCTAAAACAAGCTCTCAAAAAACTAACAAAATGGTGGTCTGTGTCTTCAAAAATCTCTACTTCAAATCTTTATATTTCTTTTAGTAAAAAACCACGTAAAAATTCCTTTGCGTTTAAAAGAAGTTCTAAGTTTTCTTTTGAGTGACCTTTTCGCTTTGGGATTGATTTTCATATAGTAATTTTAAAGTGAAAATAACAAATGTTCAATTCGTCATCAAGAAACCAACGAATGACTCAACATTAACAGTTTTCAAATAAGTTCACAAATAAAGAAGTAGTTGGTATCTAAACATATGCCCAAAATCTGTATCGACGCTGCAAAGAACTTTAACGTGATCGCAAAAAACTTGTTTTCTTTGGAAATGTAAATTATTCTTTATAATTCCAGCAAATTACACTGTCTAGAGACTCTTGTGTCTGCCAACTTTTTTTATTTTTTTATTTTTTTTCATTTTATTAATCTTAAAAACCTTTCAGAATAGGATTAATGTTAGGCAAAATAGCTTTGCAATAAGTAGAGTAGGTGTCCTATTTCAAATCGGTCTTGCAAAGGTGATATCTAGCAATGGCCTACATTCTACCTTCGGAATCGTACCCGTCTACCGTATCGAGAGCATTTTTCCTTAAGGTATTCAGTCTATATTACTACAATAGAATATCAATACGTATGCCGTGAGAGACTGCTATTTTAATAATGAACTTTATAATAGGTAGCATAGCTAGAGTGAAGAATAATCTGTATTTATGAACTACCCGATCGTATACGTAAGTGGAATTCTATAATTACAATTATAATATGGTAATCTATACTATCAAATACTTATTAAGTCCTTATGATTGAAACTGTACAATTGTTTTAAACTTTAATGGCATATTATATTTGTAATCTTACTTAAAAGTTACTCTTGAAATAGTCAAGCATTGAACACCTTGCAGAATATCGTGTTTGAGTATGAGCAAAGAGGTAACCCTGTTATCGATAAATTAGCTTAAAGTCATCTTCACTTACTAACGCCTCCTTATTAGGTTCCATCCCAGTTTGTGTACAATTCCTGTGTTAGTTAATTTTCTTTTATATATTAACTTTATACATAGGTACATAGATATATTTACACCTTTCCATACAACAAACGTATCTCTTTTGTCGACTGTACCTATGGGTACATTTTTTATTCTTACCTATGGGTAAGATATGTAATGTATTTAAATCAATTAACAAAAGCATGTTGCGAAACCCTAAGAAAACCGAACCTATTTATTTATAAAAGCTGTTGACCGCGACTCCGCCCACGTGGATGTCGGTTATCGCTTACTGTTGTGTCAACGCTATTTTTCTAAAATAAAAGTAGTCTAAGTTACTCCTTATTACATCAGCTACCTGTCAATAAAAGTCCCGTCAGAATCGGTCCAGCCATTTCAGAGATTAGCCGGAATAGACAGACAGACAGACAGACAAAAATTGTTTTTTTTTTTATTTTAGTGGATGTACACTAAAAACGGTTGTTTCAATATTACAAACAGACAATCCAATTTTATTTATATGTATAGATATATTCATCATTTAAATATACGTAAGTGCTTAATTCATGGTTTCCTAAAATGTTGAATCTTATCACATTTGCCCACAACTCCGTTGTTATCACTTCACACAAATACTTTTATCTCGTCGGCAAATTAATATTAATATCTGCCTTCTGTTTTATTTTATTTGTTTAGTCTACCGACCACCCGCGAGTCCTTTTAATTTGTCAAAGGCATCTTATCTCCACTGTTTGATTCATATAATATTATCATATTAAATAATGAAGAGCACACAAAGGATATTTTGTTACTCAACAAATATGTACGTCATTTATTATTATGAATATTGTTAGTATTCCAAATTGGTTCAGGTATGTAGAGGTGTAAACTAGGTGTAAACTACGCGACGTAGGTATAATGTAACAATGTATGAACTACCTGAGTACGTCACGATAACTTCAACGCGTTAACTACCATGCAATTTTCTCAATACAAAAATATTATGAAGTAGGCTCTCATCATTCAATTTAATACATTTTACCACAATATTTATACGATAAGGTGCACAACTTTGCACCAGTGTTCGTGATCTTTATTGGGTATAGTTATTCATCCTTCACAAAATCATACTAAGTAAATACCAAATAAATACGAGTTTATGATTCAAAACTTTTAAGTGCTCACTAGTTAAGTATATTATTGTGGGATCGAAAACAGTGGGCGATATAAGAGTGTTAATACACTTCAACCCATCTCTCGTTGAAATATAGGCGAGGCTATATTAGAACTCTCACTTTATGGTCTCTAAATCTCTTTTGTATGCGAGTCTTCACCCTTTACATTTTTCTTCTCTTCGATCGATATCTTACACTTAGAGGTTGAACGAGCATTGACTTAGAGTGCCTTTGTATAATTTAAGTATGAATCACTTAAGTATAATTTACCTACCATATCATGTTCGTATACAATACAGAATAAGTACTAATATTTATGCGAAACTAAATTTACTTTTGATACACATATTGAATAATGTAATCATTTGTATTGTTTCCACACTTTATTTGGTTTTTATTTTTAACCTGACCGGTTTTCATAATGCTGTGAGGTGAAACCGGTCAGGTTAAAAATAAAAACCAAATAAAGTGTGGAAACAGTACAAGTGATTAGGTATATTATTCAATATGTGTAGTAGATTCCACTAAGCGCCATCAATCTCCAGTATAAACAAAAAAAATTACTTTTTTTTGTTACTCAATCAAACAAAAAACAGCTGATCGATTTGACTGACATTTTATACATACATACAAACATATAATCACGCCTTTATCCCCGGAGGGTTAGGCAGAGGTGAATTAACACCCACATTTCACCAATCTGTATTCGGTCCCACGTAATAGGGGGTGAGCCTATTGCCGTATTCCGGGCACTGTTGTTGACTCGAGCCATGCATCTGAAGCTGAGTTTGGGCTGTACATATCTGTCTGATGTTAAAGTTAGCCCTATCCCTTAGTCGCCTTGTACGACACCACATGGAAAGAGAAGGGGTATCCCAAATTCTACTCTGCCGGGAATTACATAGGTAGAATACCTACCTACAATCGGAATTAGATCATAGGCTAGGCTATTCTGGGAATAGTCACTAGTTATTCCTTTATCTTAAATTTAACGATGTATTCAAGTTTTGGATCTTTAAACATTGTTTATACTTACTTCATGGCGCTAGATTTGAGTTTATGCGGTAATCTCTTCCTGGGTTAATAAATAAATTGTTTACTTTAAACTAAAGCCACTGAGTTCGTAATGATTACTACACGCTAGAGCTGTGCGTACTGTGTTCACTCATCATTAGATCGATCTAAATAAACAAAGTGCTCAAAATGATCTCAAACAAAGTGCTCAAAATGATCTCAAACAAAGTGCTCAAAATGATCTCAAATCGTTGGTTTTCCCCTCTTCCTGTTGACGGATTGTTCTGAAATTTGGTACACACCTTTATTCGGACAACAATACATCTACACTAGTCTACACTACTATTCTAAAGAGGAAAGCTTTGTATGGTTGCAATGAATAAACTCAAAAGCTACTGGGCCTATTTCAAGAATTCTTTCACCATTGGAAAGCTACATTCACCCTGAGTAACATAGGCTATATTGGATTTCCACAGGAACGTTTTTATCACCCGTGTGAAGCCGGGGCGGATCGCTATAATCAAAAAAAAAGTTTGATTTGCTCTCAATACCTCGGTTTTAAGATCATTTTGACACTTTATAGTAAAGATTTTTCTGACGCTGACTGTGGTACCTATAACAAAATTTCCAATTCACGCTTGAATGCTTCATAAAGTCACCCTACCAGTTAGGATTGGAGGACCAAAAAAGCTGTCGTTTTAAAACAAATGCGCTACCAGTAAAACTGAGTTCCTGGGGTTATTTTCATAGAGGTTTTCTTCCTCGTAGTTTCGATGAGAGACCGTTGTTTTACGTTGCAGGCTCGAGTTGAGATATATGAGGCCCCGATTTGCGGGAACCCAAATCAATCTCACTTGCGAGCCGGTAGGTTCATATACTGATAGATGGACGAGACTGAGAAAAGCTTACCTTTCGAGAGCAAGGTTAGAGTGTAGTCGCTCCTGTTGAAACCAAGATAAACCACGTCATAAAAGGAGAAAGCATAGAGGGTTCCAAAGTGCTAAGTTTGAAAGCAATAGGGATATTATAAGATATTATTAACTATTTCTTTTTGAGACGTCATGTTACTGTGTATAGTCAGCGTCAGATGGATTTTGATGAACAAAGTCCTTAAAATGATGTTAATTGCTTGGTTAAAGCCCCCTTCCTGTTGCCAGATTATTATAATAATACAATTTAAATAAATAAAACAATTTGATTTGTTGTTAATACCTTAGTTTTAAGATCATTTTGAGACTATGTAGACGCGATATGTTTTTTTTTTAACAGATTGAATTTATATAGGACATTAAAAAAACCACGAAGGTTTGTACTTGTGCTAATACAGTACCGTGTCGCTAACATACTATTAGGATATATAAAAAAAATACATTACACTTTAAACTATACAAAATTAAATATATTACACATTACACTATTACGCCACAAAAATATTCAAACAAGGGAGGGGAGACCAAATTTCTACCCACCCACAAGGCATTCAAAAAAGTAACAGTTTAATATTATTATCGTTCTTACCAATTATTATACACAATCAACAACAAAAAGTTGCTAATCTTTTGCAGTATAAGATACGCTTAACTAATACGCCTATATACCTTACCTAATCCTTCGTTAGGTACTGCTACGCTGTTTCATTATCCCTGCCATTTCACTAAAATATGAAATAGGTCAATATAGGTCAGAGTACTCAATGAGTTAGACTTGCTATAAAGCGTGTGAGCTCGGGCTCGGGGACAGTAAGTAGGTCTCGTGTTCGGACTTGAACCTACTCTAGCTGTTTGCTGACCCAGAAGTGACGCCAATTGTTTTACGATAAATAATGATAGGGCACACCCGAATTCGGACCCAATGCTATCTTAAGGGAACTGTGACTTTGCGATAGTGTAACAACATTTTCGTACATTCACTTACCCCGTTTTCTTTTTTTTATACCTACCACCACAGAAGTTATACCTACTTACCTATTCATTACATGAGTAGGTAGCTATGCTACATTATAAAGAAAACCATACGATATTTAAGGAACACTTAAAAAAGAAATAAAAATAATATGTAGGTTGGTACCTACGTGTCTTATTTTAAGATGGAAGAATAAAGAATCTAGTCTTACACAAAAAAAACACTAATTTGACACATTGTTGCAAGTAGGTAATTAATTGTTTAGCCTTATTATAGTTTAAGTTTATCCTATTTAAAATTTCTATGGAAATTCTTTTTAAATTGGTATAGGTACACGATCGCGTCTATAACTATCAAATATTTGTAACTCCATTGTTTAACTATTGAGGAATGTATTTGTTATTCGGCTAGCACTCGCTTTCAACATGAGCAGACGTAACACGCCCTAGACAAATATAGTGTTCTTTGTTCTTACTTAAGTAGGTACTTACTTAAATTTCAGATGGGTTAGGTATACTAAACTTATACAATGTACCTAATAAAAGCTAAGATTTGCATATTGTTAAATAAATATTAGCTTTCGTTGTGTTTCAGATTATGTAAAGGAATAAGTAGTTAGGTAAACATCAAACAGAAGTCTCATAAGCATAAAAAGAACCATACCATGTAGGTAATTCTTTAACGGATCAAATGTGGGGCAGCGTTTATAGGGGTAATTGTAAACTTGTCACAATCACAATCAAGAATCGTAGTAAACTCGCCACAGAGTAGCTGTTGTGGAGGAACAAAGAAGAAACGGAATGTTATGTGCTTCCAACATATCCCCTGACCAAGTTCTCCGGTTCTAAGGCTATTTAAATAATTTACAACAATTAGACCACCCAGAGCGCAGGTTATCTACTTTAATAACAGGTCTTGATAGTAGGTAGTAAATAAAAGCCATAACTTGTGACCTAACGCTTAATAATTATTTAATAATACAGTACATATAGGTAGGTACCTATAGCAGATTCATGATGTAATCCCCGGTCTTTATCCGAGGCCGTCAAGCTGTATATCTTCATTTTAGCATGCAAGTCATCGCATGCAAGCTTGCCTGAACTTATGCCCTGTAGATTTACGGAAGAAGCTCTGGAGCAGGCTTTCCTTTCGAGATCAGACGGCAGTCGCTTCAGTAAAAGCAGTATAAGTCAAATCTAAAGCAGTACGCGTACAGGAATATCACCAACTAAGGATGACGACCACTCTTGTGCGTGTTCGAAAAGGCAGAAATTTGTCGCAAGATGACGCAAACCATTTAAGTCATTTTGCAAAAAAAAAGCTCTATTGCTTTTTGCTCAGATTTTGACCACCTTTGTGCTCTGGTCCCAGTAGCGATATTCTCTCATTCAAGTGATCATGAAGTTGAACAACTCAATGAAGGTGGCGCAAATCAAGACAGTTCTTGGTAGAAGTGTAGGTACTACCCATTTGAGTTTGGAATAGTCTCAATAATGGCGTCCTATGACTGATAATACAATGATATTGTATTACATAAATATCATCTGGCAAGAATATTATTTCGCACTTTATATCCATACTAAAATTATAAATGTGAAAGTGTGTGTGTGTGTCAGTTTGTCCGTCTTTCAGGCCTAAACCACTAAACCGATTTTGATAAAATTAGACCTTGAGAAAGGACATAGGCTATGGTTGGTTGCGATAACCGACATCCACGCGGGCGGAGCCGTGGGTAAAAGCTAGTATCCTATAAAAAGTGCGTGGTAAAAGGCATAGAGCCATCGTCTATGTAAATATATTATCACGTGGTTGCAAAGCTCTTACACGAGATACGCCTCTGTAACGTTTTTTGTAATTAAGCCCTTGCTCGCAAAGGTCTTATGAAGGCGGTCAATAATTACGTATCTAATTATAATCACAAACCGGTGGGCATCTCACTGAAATAAATCCTACACTAACTATATAATCAAAGGCACGGACTTTAATTTGGAACTCTCTTTGTCTAGATACCAATAAAAAAATTGATAACATTATTTACAAACAATTAATTTCAGGCCTTTTTTTGGATCAATAATATTGGGTTTAGGTTCTTGCTACGAAAGATTTACAATATAATTAATTTAATTGTCATCGTTCTTAATATTACCTATATCTATTAAAAAAGATAGATAAGTACATACCTATTTGCATTACGCAGATAATTATGACTGTATGTGTTTATAGGTATGTAGCTATATATGTTATATTACATACCTACTCCGTGACAAACTATAGATATGTGATGTTTTACCATATATTAATTTGTGCATGCATCTATTCCATGAAAACGTAATAAACTAGCTTTTGCCCGCGGCTCCGCCGGCGTGGATGTCGGTTATCGCGACCAAACATAGCATATGTCCTTTCTCAAGGTCTAATCTACCTCTATACCAAATTTCATTAAAATCGGTTCAGTGGTTTAGGCGCGACAGCATAACATACAGACAGACAGAGTTACTTTCGCATTTATAATATTAGTAGGTATGGATTGAGTAGACATCTATCAATACCGAAGGCACCTGTATATCTCTCCATAGGTACCTAATCTAACTACAGTAGGGAAATGAGGATATGTTTTAAAACAGCTAATACGGTAGCTCCAGATACTATTCGCGTGTTGTAGGAATCTGACACATTTAGATGAATAGAAAGACTTTGATACTAAAGTCAAAGAGAGGCCCACATCTGACGCGGCAGCGTCTTAATATGGAAGCCTGCTTACCGGCAAGATCATAAAATTATGTTGTTACGGCCGAATATTCTATATGGTTTGAAAAGAGGACATTAGGATTATGCGATGCAATACTTCTTTACACTTTAGCTAAATATTTTTTGATTGCTATCCAACTTCCTGCACCATTCAATCAGCTTATTGTAATTCAGTAGGTACCGATTTGCATATAGTTCTATTTGCACAATAGCCATCGGATTTACATTGTAGGTACTTACTAAAAGTTTTGGTGCTAAGGTTACTTACGGTGAAAGAAGTTTGGTCGTTTGGTCGAAATATCTTAAAACCAAGATATTAACAGCAAATCAAGCTGTTTTATTGATGTAAATTGTATTATTGTCTGAACTAAAGGTGTGTACCAAATATCAGAACAATCCGTGAAATCCTTCAACAGGATTCATCAAGATCGATCCGATGCTGACTGCACCCGTACCTAACCGTAATTTGTTCAAAGCTGATTTTTTTTTACTGCACGTGATTGATTTACTAATCTAATTCTATTTTTACTCATGTCAGAATACTGAAAGACTAAAATTTTATGGTGTGTAGACATCGAATAGATATTATAATAACTAAATAGTTGTCAAATAAACCATTATTGACATTGACGCAGTATTGCGTGGGCGAGGTAGTGAACAACGCAGGCGTCTCGGTGAAGTCTCGTTAGAGATAATAACAAAGTGAAACTTACAATTTACAAGTCTATACTGAGTATATAGGTAGGCACCAATATTATATATTATAAGTTGATCTGTTTTGTGTGCTGCAGTAAGCCTAAATAAACGCATTTTTTCTTTTCCTTTCTTTCTTTTTCTTTTTCTACCTCATAATCACATGTTTTAAGGATAGCGTCGTATTTACTTTAGCTAAGTCATTTATTGATTAAGGTTATAAAAGACCTATGAACTACTTGTTTGAAATTAGTTAGGTCCTTCATTTAGTAAGAAGTTCTTGACATTTGTCGGTTTTAAAGATTTTGTTTACTTCAATGAACATTCATCGAATAACGAAATAAGCTCAACTTAAGAGTTCGAAGAAAATATTCCTGGCAACTTAAAGTCTTCATCGGTGAATTCCAAAAATTCCAATATAACGATTTTATTAAATGTCCAAATTCTCAGAAGGAAAATTCTTACTACAAAAGATTCAGTCGCTGCCTGTTAGAAATCTCGGAGCCATCTACTTTAAAAAAGGCGTGTAGGTACTACCTACGTTTTCTAATAAAAGTTATAACAGCTTTAGGTTCAAAACTATTTTACAAAATCGTATGATTACCTATATATTTTAATTTTGATTGATATACAATAGATAAGGATATCCATTTCTTATTCCCTATTAAATATCTGTCCCTTCAAAGTCAATAAGACAGCCACGGTTGTTGATCTGAGGTTCATGGCCTTTTAATATTGGTATCAGAATTTACTTCTGTTTAAAGTTTAGTGAAGCTATAGATACTAACTTTACAGATTACTTGTGGCTTATTTATTTGATGAACAGTATTAACCAAGCCTTTCTATTATTTTACAAGGTATTAAAAACATAATTATATGTACCTAGATGTAGAATGTCGGAACAAGTCACTAAACATTCTCAGCAATTATTTGATATTTTTTTATCTACGATACTGCTTCTACGTACATTGAACCATTAACATTTTAAGCTTGGCCGTCAATGTACGCAACTAGTGACGTAAACATCGGGACTTGGCCAGGAACTAAACGTAGAGGCATCGCATCGCGCAGCAGCAATCGATCGAATGCGCGCGCACCTCCGCCATCCTCGCTTCAGTACCGAGTGGTGATTCCAATAGAATACAATACTCGGCAGAAATGTACCAAAGTCGTGCAAAGTGACTACTAGGGTTATTATTACAAAAGCAAGTGAACGGTGAGCGGAGTCGGTAGGGGAGCAATCATAAGGTTAGTGGTGTAACCATACCCGTGACTAGAATCGCGATCGAACCTCTTCATTGAATACTGCAATTACGTTACAGATAGAGAAACGGTCTGTGATAATTTTAGTCTTAGTTTCTGAAAGAAACGCGTTGTATAAGTAGGTACGTATGTATGTATAGATCTAAACTACAAGTGAAATAGTGAAATTTAGGTACTGCAAAATCTAATACGATACATGTAGGTACATATATTTTACAGTACCTACAGGCTATCCCGAATCGAGTTCGAAGGTTATCTAGTGAAATCATGAAATCGCTATGAATGTGGAAGCCTTGTATTAATTTAAGATTGGCTATGAAGCATATACGCAGGAGCCGCCAGAATAAATCTTTCGTGAAACATATTATGTGTCCTGCCAATGCCAAAAACGGGTAATTGACTTACTAGGTCAGGCAAGTTTTTCAGTGACATAGTAAAAACAGAGATGACAATAATGGTTTTAATTTACTTTGCAGGCTTATGAACATCATTTTTAAATTAGACAACTTTTTCTACTATTCAACTCTTTGTAACAAGAGTGTTGTCTACCTAGTTAATAATAAACTGAGGTAGGGAAGGAGGGAGGTAAAATAAAAATCTCTTCAATATTCAGTCTCAATCCTATCTCAATCTCCCAAACGTCAAAACGGTGTTCTCATAACACATTTTTTAAGATCGAACATTGAATTCGTAATCATTCATAAAGATAGAGACTGAATATTAAAAAGATTTTCATTACGAGGATTAGCACTCAGTTGAAACTATTTACCAGTATTAATAATATAAATGCATTAGAATATAAAGGTATTTTTAGATAGTTTTTTCGATCAATCAATTTGCAGTCGACTGCTGGACAAAGAGAGAGGTCTAATAGCACTTGGTGGACCTGCCACATTCAGTCTATGCTAACTACCCGTTTCAGGTCATCCGTCGAGCTGACTCAAGGATAACTTAACTTTTCAAAAGTCTGTGTTAACACTTCAAATCACAAATAAGAAGCTCTCGTAGAATTTGGACAAATTGATTTAAATCTATCTAGTTGAAGTCCTAAAAAGTCGAACAACTGACTTAACTGCAATACTTTGATATCTTCAATGGGTTGTGAAGGTCAGATAACAGTCGCATCACAGAAAACATCATAGATCAATCAAACCCACAACTAGACTGGAAAAAGAGGTCAAAACTTCGGATGCGACTAGAATTAACGCTAAGATGAAGAAAGGTCAAAGCTATTAAGTATACATATACGCTAAATAGATAAGACAAATAACGACCACATAATGTTGGACTAAAGACAAGTTTAGCAACTTTAGTTCCTAATTACTCGTGGTAACAAGCTAGGCACCACCCACGAATGGTCCAGTACCTCTCTTCTTGAACTGCAGTAATAATAGCAACATAAATAGGCAGCTTAATTTGATTTCAAACGATTTTGAATAATATTCAAATAAATAATTGTTTAGATAATCATGTCGCCGTTGCTGGGGTCGTGGCTGCGGTGGCGGCGCGAGGCGCCCACCGAGACCATCGAAGAGACAACTGTAACTACGGCGAAAGACTTAAGTAAGAGCATTCAAATTCTAATTTCGTCCTTTAAGATTTCATACAACTTTGCATTTTAATTCGAGAATAGATACGATAGGCACGACGACGCATTTAAACATTCATTTAAATTATACATAGGTACGTTCTTGGTACGTTACTTAGTATGTAAGACTCGTTCAAATTTATACGCATTCTATCCTCGGCTTCTTCCAAAAAAAATATTGAAGTCAACAGCAATGACCCTCAAATATATTGAGTAAGGACACTTGGGACAGTCTCAAGGAAAGTTAAACTGTCCGGGCTACTGCACCGAAATAAATTGGAAGGATCAGAACAGAAATATCATCGCAGTCTACATAAATATTTAATTTACATGTTTTTTCCCCTCTTAATAAGAGAGAAAAAATCACTCATGACAGATAAGCAGTTACCCCTTTTCTTGGTTCTTCTGTAATAGAATAGAAGTCTTTAGGTATATCAATATAAGTTTTTCAGAAACCGCCGGGTTTGACATAGCATGTTTACTGATTGGCAGGCTATATTTTGTTGATTATAATTGATCATTGAATTAATGATAGCGAAATGTTTTACTAGAGCTATGAATTATATGAAAAAATCAACCTGATATTGAAATGTTATAGCAACGACTGAAGCCATTAACTCGATGGGATCAGCTACGTCGACGGTGGCGCCGAGCCAAGAAACGATTGGCGAGAAGACCGCCGAACTGGCACACAAGATGAACATGGAAACATGGCAGCTGGTTTCTATACTTGTCGGTAAGATGTCTAAATGTTCGTTCTAAAATTTAGATACGTGTGACACAATGAAATCAGTTCATTATAACAGAATTTAAGTCGGTATGCATATATATATATTGAAATTTAGTCTCACTGCATTTAACTCCACAGAACAAGATTTCAAAAGTTATGTTATAAGTATAATAATAACGTCTTATTCGAAAAGCTACTCAATATTGATATTCGATATAAAAAATCGGTGACATTTTCTTGTATTTTATAGAATATATTATTTTAATACGTGCTTCAACCGTAAGTGTAGGTATTACACTTAAGCTTAAGTGTAATACCTACACTTACGGTTGAAAACACGTCTACGTTTTCATTGCGACGTTAGTAAAATCTCAGAACAATAACTACAATGATACTCATTCTTCACAGGTATCGGAGTGGTGGTGCTTGGTATTTGTTTCTGCTGCATCAGACGATGTTTCCGCAAGCGTCGCTCCAAGGATGGCAAGAAAGGAATGAAAGGAGTCGACCTCAAATCCGTCCAGCTCCTTGGTTCAGCTTACAAGGAAAAGGTAATGTTTTGGATCTTACCCAAAATTTCCCAAACTTTGGTGCGCGTGATAAAACTATTCGCACTTTAAATCTTGCTTTTAATATAGGAATTATACCTACAGCATCATTTTTAATGACTACAAGGCTGCCAGTTTTGTTCTGTGTTGGTTACATTATGAGACCAACTAGATTGGACAACTTGAAACTCTACTCTTCTGCATAGACTTAAGCACCAGCCCCTTTAGGCATGTGGCATTTCGTTGGCCGGCGTTTCTTGGAATAGAATAAAGAATATATGGAATTTGACGTTCCTGACAGTTGTCAACGCATGTCATAAACGTCAAATCCCATACATTCTTCATTCTATTCCACCAAACACCGGCCAACGAAATGCCACTTTTCTAGAGGGACAGGTTCAGAAACGACTATTTTATCTCAATTTCAAAATTTTCATATTTCTAGAATATAAGAAATGGCACCTGAAACTAAAGCCTTCTCTATTTTTAAGAAATAATATATTCATGTGAAATTTGCCGTGGGACGTGCATGTAGGTTCAGCCTGACATGGAGGAGCTTACGGAGAATGCCGAGGAACCGGATGACGGTGATTCGAAGAAAGAGGAACAAAAACTGGGCAAACTTCAATATAAGGTTGGTTATAAACATTGTCCTACACAAAAGGATGGTGAATAGTAAAACTAAAATGGAACGGTTTGTAAACTTAAAAGAGTCATTCACCATTCAAACATCTATTTTGGTTTCCATAATAAACAATTTGACTCTTTCTTTGGTAGTTTGAAGTAATTCGTTATTCATTTAACTTGTTCTTTATTTTAACCATCTTTTAACCTCATCTTCATATTGTTGTCAGTGATTCTCTACTTACTGTCAATAACAAATAAAGCGTCATTAATCCCTATTCTAATCGGAGATAAATAAACATTTTTAAAATGACAACAATTTCCACTAAAGATCCATATCTACTGCTTTCATAAAAGTTATTGGTTCCAGCTGGAATATGACTTCAACAGCAACAGTTTATCCGTAACGGTGATACAAGCTGAGGACCTTCCTGCATTAGATATGGGCGGAACATCTGACCCTTACGTTAAAGTTTACTTACTCCCCGATAAGAAGAAGAAGTTTGAAACTAAAGTTCATCGAAAGACTTTGAGCCCGGTCTTTAATGAGACTTTTATATTCAAGGTGGGTACAATGAATACAAAAATTTACAGCAATCGCTTTCTGAACGTTTAATAACCTTTCTAAACGTTTCTTTTTAATAACCTGTACAGAATGTACCCTACGCTGATGCAATGAACAAAACACTTGTGTTTGCAATCTTCGACTTCGATCGATTCTCAAAACACGATCAGATTGGTGAGGTGAAAGTGCCGCTGTGCCAGGTAGACTTGGCGCAAACCATTGAAGAGTGGCGCGAGCTGCAGAGTGTTGAAGGCGAAGGGGGTCAGGTGCGGACATACATACATACACAAAATCTTAAGTATAATCCACCACCTGAATATTTTTCAAATGAATTATACAGATTTAAACACTTAAGGTTTATAAAAATGCCGATAGGCTATTTCTACGCATCAGAAATCTATTTAATTTGTAACTTCATAGGAATAATAATTACCGTATGAAATTGTTTTATTATTTTATATACGTTGATATACTGCTTTAATTTTGGAAATATTTGTTACACGTTGGGCCATAAAGATAAGTTACTTTGTCTTCATTATAACTTCAAAATATTGAAACGATTTTTTATATAATGTAGGTAGGGGTTGCATAAAATTATAATTGGTAAATATAACAGTTTATACAATCACACCCAGGTCACATCAACAGCCATTCGGTTTCACACGATTAGGAAATCATTTCTTACTTAAATTAATGCACATTTAGTTCTAAGTATACTACAGCAACGACATTATCCGAAACAATATCAACTAAGGAGACTATTTTATATTTTTTTCTTAGCTTAGGCTAGACTGTCAAAACACACACACAAAACAACATACAGTTCATTATGTATCATTAATTTAAACATTCTCAATAGTTTTACAAATAGTTGTGTTCTGGCAGAATAGCATTATTTTAATAAACATTTCGCCATTTTTCTAATTAATATAACATTTTCAAAAATGCTTTGCTGTTCACATATAAAATACTAGCACGTTGTTTAATTGGTGCAACTGAAAGTATTAATTGGAAAAATGGCTTACATTTTTCAATTTTACTGCACTTTTTTACTCAGAGGGACCTTGACGACGCTCAAGAATATAATATCAACTTCATAAATGTTCAGAGGAGGAAATCTTTGGGAGTCAAGGCACCTCAATATGGATTGAGTCGTCATTTAATTTCTGATAAAATTAATTTCGACAGCAAAAATGTATTTACTTGGTTTTTCTCTTTTTCTCCATATTTTCTCTGCTCTGCTTGGCTGTGTTTGATTGTGTCCTGAACAATCTTGCATGCCGCTTCAAAAACGAAATGATCATTCACGTAAGTATTATTTTGAGACGCATCAGGATTGACTTATGGTAAATGATATATGGTTACTCAAAATAATGTGTTACCTTGGAATCGACAAATGCTTAAAATTTAATCTTCAATCAAAAAACAACCGAGATTTAATATATTGCCGATATTAAGACATTGCGTTGTTTGTACTTAGGATAATAGGAGCATTGTTAGAATATATTTGATCCACATCTTAATTTCTGGAAATCACCTTTTACCTGTGATCACCCGTCATACGACATTATTTTTGTTACTTTGTAATTTTACTTTTATCCATCCGACACTTTAATTTAATTTAATTTTATATTGCGGCTGGGGAATGTTGCATGCTCGTCATCGTATTGTGCTCGTATATTCTCTGACTTGTCATTTTGTATCTTTATCAATATTTCATTGATTTTGAATTGTAAAATGATAATTCAGAGATGTGTGATACACGTACTAATTGGCTATGTATTGATGTGATTAACTCGTATTCCAAATTATAAGTACATTGGTTCCTTCACTAATGAAACATTTCAAAGTGTACTCAAAATTGCAAATTTTACTTACAGACGCACAAATGTTTCCTCGCGTATCAATATATTGTTACAATTATCATTCAACCATATCTACATAGTTATCACTTAACATTATACAAAAATATTTTTTACATTCACCTTGTTATTATTAATGATTAATAGTACGTTTATTGGAATATGTTGCAGGTCACCTTCTGACCGTCGAACGAAGAACTGTACTAATGTTACTGAACCAATATGTACTTATTTGCACGTTTATGATAACGGTGTACGGAAGGAGAATCACTTTGTTTATTCATACTTTGAACACATTGATTTACTTACAACACCATTCTAAAATCAACATAATAATAGATTTTTCGTAAATTGAGACCTATATCTATTTTTTAGAACTTCTTCATTTCAAGAACCTAAATAAAAATAGAAGCACTTAAAATCAAGCATTTAAAAGAATTTAAAAAAATACATATACGAAATAACAATCAATTCTTTATAAATTCACAAAATATCGTATGCGTCGCTGTTACAGTTTCAGAATAATATAATGTTGTATAGTGCACTGAGAAATGTAACTAATAAAAACAAAGTGCTTTGTCCTTGAAATCTATGTTCTTTTATACCTATAAATTTGGAAATACGATCTAAATCTTTATTAAATATAATCAAAATATTTTTGTTCCTGAAGTCGTGAGCTTTAAGTCCTGCACCTCTCTAATAGTACAATATCGTATATATGCGTACGATTAATCCAAGATAGCCGAGAGTCATTGACCTAATGGCCTAAATATAATACGACCATGGTCTTGTCCAAAGCCTCTCTAAATACAGAGCATCCTTACTCTCGACCATTCGAGGCCATAACTATTTAGGTAAAACTTGACTTCTTACAACTTTTTCTGCTTAGGCTCTTACGAGAATATGCGAAATACGTTTGTGATACCGGTTCCTGGTTTACGGTGATCGGAAACCGAAATGGGCGTGTCTGTTTGGGTACGTGTCAATCCTCTTATACAAGTTATCCCGTCGTTATTTTCAAGTGCGTTATTACTTGTATTGTTTTAGTAGCATTAGCATTACTAGTCTGAAAACCCACAAATCTGCAAACGCTGGATAGGAATGAGGGCACATCGATGCGCAAGTGCTACGAAATAATAACTATATTACTATACAATGAAGGCAGACACAATCGCCCGTTACTCAGTTCCACGGACAAATCACCACGCCTAACAATAACTGAAATGTTCGAAACACTCTAGTTGATAGTTTCAACATTAAATTAGCAAATATCACGTATCTAGTTAAAAGGAAATACCCGACTTACAGCTCAATGTGACAACCAAGCGCACTTTACTGAAAGAACATAATATTTCGTACACCCTTATCGATAATTCACGAAGCACTGCTTACATAGCACCTCAGTATATAATGTGTCTAAGTGTTAATTGTTTAGTGTGCTGTATTTGAAAGCACCTACCGGTGTATCGAATATGAATATAGTGCTAAAGGATCTATTGAGGAAAAGAGAGCTTGATTTATATATTAGACTCTAGCTTGAGATTTGTTAATTTAGTAGGTTAACATTACGGACTTTTTATAAATCATCATTGTTATTCTAAGTGTAGGTACTAATTTGTTCGTTTAATATTCCATCCATGATAGTATAACTATTACCTACCTTTATGTTTTTAGAGTTCGGGTCAACTCAAAGAGTCAATAAATTAGTTAAACGACATTAATCATTTAAAAGTTCCTTAGATAATTAAGACTAGTTTCTATAAGATATCGTTGTCTTATGAAATTGGAATTCGAAATCCGTTTTAACGCCATTAAAATTGCTTTAGTTAGAAGTTTACTTTAATATTTAAGTATATACCTATAATTTTAGATTGGAAGATTCTATACACTCAATATTACAATTAAAATAATATTAAATGAACATATTCCTCAATGGACCCTTTCTGTCTGTTGTGTGTTTATTGTACCTATATGTGTATTACTAGCTAATTGCGATCTGTTCCTAAAATGGTTAGTCTCTCAACAGACTATAGGTGCAAAAATGTTGTAAATGTTAGTTGCTAGGCAACTAATTAGGGTGCAGATATTGCAGCAGTGTTTAGGAAAGGTGAGCTTACCATATTTCTTGCATTTTGATGATCTGAGCTGGGTGTCACAAAAATGGAAAATTGGCTTCATTTCGGCAACAGATCGTAATAAATTATATACCCTACCTTCCACAATCAATATAAATTTATATGTTTATTTCAGCGGGAGACGTTTGCTTAATATTAGGTTTTATATGAACGTTGATGTATATATTTATTTTATTCGTCTAGAGGTATATTAAAAAAACCTTTATGTATCGTGTTTAATTTCATATTATTAGATGAAATGACCTCTATGTGCTAAAACGTTATATGTAACGCAATGAAGTGTTCGTCAAATGTGCGTATGATTAGCTGCAAACTTACTTCTATTTGAAGCTATTAAACTCAACTGTTTACGGACTATGGTCCTAAACACGTGAGTCGGCTCAGGCTTTCAGTTAATTCACAAGCATTTAAATATTCAACGAAATTTTTAATTTATAATTTATTTAATAATATAAATATATTAGAGCTTACAATGAACTGAAAGCTTGTGTCGACAACCAACAACCATAAATACGCTTCTAGGTAACTACACGGAGCTATTGTTATGTTCATTTCTTTTTATTTCGTGTAATAAGATTTTGAGTGCCCTGGTCCGCCCTAAGCCGCGTTATTTATGGCCCATATTTTTATTTATAAACAGCTTTTGAAACCCGTTCTCAAAATGCTATATTCCTAACACAATTTTTCCTTTACTATCTTCCATACAAGTCACACCCAAATAAACTATTTGTTTAAATTTGGTTATGGACAATAAAACACTGACTACGAGCAACAAAACAACGTAGTATTTCCGTCACAGATTGACGACATATAAAGAAGAAACAATATAGTTACAGTACCTACGCGATGATTCATTGTAGGATATTGTACGTCGTATAAAACCACAGTACCCGCTTTCGAGGGCGTACTACTAAAATAACATTCATTATTATCAAACATCACTTTAGAACTGATAGTAACTTTTGGCGTTGCGTATTGCAGGACAACAAGTTGGGAGATATTTGTTTCTCATTGCGCTATGTACCAACGGCTGGAAAACTCACTGTTGTCATTTTGGAAGCCAAGAACTTAAAGAAAATGGATGTCGGTGGTTTATCAGGTAATATCATAGCCAGAATAGTGTATGAACATAAATAAAATTGTATCCTATTACTAAACAAAAGTACACTTAATATAACACAGTTGTCTAATTTTACAGGGATTTTAGGGTAAATTATTTATAATGTATACTACTTATCAACTTTTTAGTTTTTAATAACTTACATAATTATATACTCTAGATTAGTATCTCTTGAAGTTAAGTATCTAATGTTCATTTCCATGGCATGCTAACACGTTCTCCCGTTCTTGTAAAATCATCAACTATTTTTCTTTCTTTTTGTAGTATTTTTTACTATCCATTTTCACTTAAACATATCGTTTACCATAACCTTAATATACCCACACTATCGTTTTATATTTGGCGAGCACATTTTTATCAATAGGTGCGTTTTTTTCATATTTCGACACCATAAAACCATTAAATGAAAATTTCTCACACTAAGCATTTAGAAAGAAAATGCAGTCTGGTGAAACTGTTGAACTATGAAATTCTGTGGACAGCTAAAAAAATGACAAATCATGTCTGCTGAAAAGCAACCGAAATCTCGGTCTGTGTGAATGATAATATAATAGCAAATAAATCTCGATAGAATCGATTAAAATAGTTTTATTTTAACGGATTCTATCACACTATGATTATTGATAATGTGGTCATATCATTTTCCTGCAACCCTGATGATAGGTAAGAACTTGAAAGAAATTTTCATTTAATGACACATATATCTCATGTAGCACTCCAAACTATTAATATCTATCATTACAATATTACACAGAATCTATATAATTGTGAACTAATCAATATACATTTATCTTTTTCATATTTCCTGCTGTGGTGGCTCCTGTCGTGGACAGATCCGTACGTAAAGATAGCACTTATGCAAAATGGGAAGCGTCTAAAGAAGAAGAAAACGAGTATCAAGAAATGCACACTGAATCCCTATTACAACGAGTCATTTACTTTTGAAGTACCATTCGAACAAATACAGGTGCGAGCCGAGATTCATGCAAAATTCGATGTCGCAGCGTATAGTATGGACAGATTCATGAATGAACAATATACCATACTAAAACTACTTCTGAATGTTGCCACACGTGTATTGTTCATGCATATTGTCTTTACTGTGCACGATTTGATGTTGTGTACTAATTGTTGTGAATATGAATTATGTACACCACTTGCATTCCGAACCCACTCCTATCCCAAACATAAACATACATCATTATTTAATTTTTATTATCTTGTGTTTTTTTGGTTTGTTAGAAGTTATAACTTTTTGAACATTGACATTACCCAAATTTCCATTAATTACTTTTCAAAAAAAAAATCATTTGTTAATCGGAAAAGCAGTAGGTTTAACGTAGTACCTACTACCTACCTATCTGGTTCGTTTATATCATTATTTGACATATTATTTTGTGTTTCTAGACATTGTATTAGCTAGATTCTGTGTAGCATCCTTTAGAATAGAGTTCTGCTGTCTCCATTATCGTTCTGCCATCTGTTTCTACCCGATTTCGTGATCCACCCTACAATTCTCCTCCCTTATCTTATTATATGCTAATATTTTATATTTCCCAATAAAAGAGATGTTGACCTTTAATTGTAACTGGATGTTTCAAGTGAAGGTTTTCATTTTTTTAAGGAACATAAATGTATTAGCTGCCCTTTGTTTTATACCTCATTCCCTTGGTACTGAGTGGTGTTAGCAATCTCCCCTCGTGACTGCATTACAATTTGGTTACTTCAAACTGTAATTACTTATGGTTTAAGGAATCCAGTTCCTCGTTCTTCTTCTGCAATTTCGTATCTTCTTGCACTTTTTCCGTATTTTACTATTCTGAACCCATTGGCGCTTTGTCCCTTGTTGCGTTAATTTCTTTGACCTGAGGTATGTATGAACATGTTGCTATATTTACGCTATTGTATAAAGTTTGCTTATGTAGTAGTAGTGTCTGTACTTTCAATAGGTATAAGAGTAATGCTTGATGCTTGAATTTGAGGTTTATTATTTACTAAGTATTCCTATTTCTTAACGTGATAAATATAGGTACCTTATTAGTAATCATATTGATTACTTTCACTTTATTTGAGTATTACTTTGCATATCTAAATAAGTATTGTATGAGTTAGAACACCGTATCGATATTCAGGTATGTAGATGCAGGACAACAGGGTTTTTGAAGATACCTTTGCACTATAAGTTACCATAATTCATATAATTTACAAATGCACGATAAATAAGATAAAATAGTCCACACCACGCAAGCAGTGCTATATAAAACCTATTTATGTCACTTATACCCGGTTCACATTATTCCAGTAGCATTCCAGGCCAGCGAGTGAATCCAGTGCTGGAATGTCACTGGAATAATGAGAACCATCAGTGGAATGTGCCTATTCCAGTGAATGATTCGAGTCCAGTGACATTTTCAAGCGCGTTTAAAAGACTGGAGCACTGGACTGGATTGATTCGCTGGAATACTGGACTGGTATAATGTGAACCGGGCATTATATTTTGTTACCTATCATTAGATTTCCGTAAGTACACTAAAAGCACCTATTTACAAACTTTCAATTGTCACTTAGAAAACATTTATAAAACCTGAACTTAAAGGAAATGTGTCTGCAGTAAATGAAAAAAAAAGTATGCTCTAATATATAAACTTAAGTGTCTCATAAATCATATATCTCAGAAACCGGAACTCGGTACGTGATTCATGAATTTGAAAATTATGACCACTGATGGTCACTGATTGGAGAATCCATTAAGATGTTAAGGTTCACGAGGAGGAATAAGGTAGTGGAAAGGCATTTGAAGAGAACTTTCAGCCATCAAGAAATACTTGTTTTGGAACTTATTGCTTCGATATTTAGGGTTGGGCGAACAAATGTTTCACTTACGTTTCATATTTTATTACTAAGCACGTCAACATTTCTATCCTTTTTGCGCACTGAGACGCCCTCGGGCTTCACCATACTGAAGGTAACAATGAAGTTCGGGTCTCCTACCTAAATGTTTAAACGTTATATTACTGACTCTATCGGTGGCTATCTTTGTTTAAAGCTACTGTTTTTATAATGACATTTGACAATATGATATTGAAAATTCCACATACAATTTGACGCCTTGAAATTCGAAGGAATAACTAAATTTATTCAGAACACGCACAGAGAACAACCACTGGAACAAATAAATAGACACATTTTGTAGTATCCGCATACCATAAGTGAGTATGAGTTCATGGACCGCTGTGTAACCCTGAAAAGGTCACCATCACAGAGCAATGCTACTGGTAGGTCGTGGTTATTACTTAACTAAGGCTTATTGGTTGAATCACTTTTAGACGGTAGGCAGGGAGGGTTATGTAACCTTAGGACTGCATATTATATCTTCACCTAAACTATAAAATCGCCGTAAAAATAAACGCGCCGTTGAGTAGGTACTTAGTGGATACAATGCAAAATGGGTACGTGAACTAGTGAAGTCATCTCGAGATTTTGAGAAAAAGGATTGATGGCCACAAAACATATAAGGGAAATAAAATGGTACATTACGATTGGTAGGAGAAGTCTTCACCTTTGCTAATGGTATCTGAAGACCGATATTAGAAAATTAATGATAGCCACTTTCACAAATTCTTGAGTATAACATAGTCTCAAATTCATAAATCAGGTATACTAATTTTGGTTTCTATGTATGGTAAGTATCTACACTGTTACCTCACATTTTCAGTCGTTAATATAGTTATTTGCACGTTTTCAAATACCAGAACTTAACAAATATCTACAACATTCCTATACGTCGAAAGATACTTTATTAGACTTTATACAAAATGTCAACTTACAGGTATCCCCTTTTGATACGAAAGTCGAAAATGTTAAAGTTGCCAGAAAAAAAACAAAATCTCTCTAAGAGAGAGATTTTGGTCAATGCCATGCACAAATATCTTATTTAAGCTTTGATTGTTTGAAAGGAAGGCTTTTCAATGACTCAGAATTAAAATAATGATTGTGTAAGAGCTAATGGTCGGCTCCACGGTTTTTTTTTAAATTAATGTATCCATGTTTAACCGGTAATCACACATAATTTTAACCCATAGAGTGATCAATCCAGGTTTTATTGTACACGTTGTATAACTTCTTAACATGAAAAGTATACCTATAACTGACTTTACAGGCAGCATTTCAATAATAAATTAAATTAAAAAGAAAACGTCTTCAAATCATTTGTTTGTACATCGGTGACTGGAAAAGTTTTTGAAATACAAAAAAACTGTGACCTTAGCACCTAACCTTAGCATATTTTGTTTTATTACAATATCTCAAAATTAGTCTCTATACCATCGATTCATCCCTAAAGCATTTTAGCCAGCTAGCTTTATGGCATTGGTGATACTCTTTCTTCGGTACGTCCTCAACCGCTGTTATGTAAGCATTCCGAGCGTCCTCCGGGCTATCGAAATGAACACCACGAAGCCCAAGTTTCACTTTCGGGAAGAGAAAGAAGTCGCACGGAGTTAAATTGGGACTATAAGGCTATAATAAAATGAGCCACCCGCTCAATTTCTGAATTTCCGTGCTCTTCAAAACTCTTGAGTAATTTTGGCTTTGTGCACTAATGTATTGTCATGATGCAAATAAAGTCCTCGCAATTCCGTTTTCGACGTAACACATCAAACACGATTGGCAAGCACACTTTACTGTACCATTAACATTTCTAAAGAAATTGTTGCCACTTGACCACTCGCACTAATAAAAATTGCCACCATTTTCTTCCCCACGCTGCGTACTCATTTGACTTTCCGCGGAAGCTTTTCGTCCGGGTAGACCCAAACCATGGACTGCCGCTTAGTTAGCGGAACATACTGATAGATTCAACTTTCATCTCCAGTAATAATATTATAGTATCTACATTAAGGTACAAGTGTGTAAAGTTGGTGATTACCGCTGGGGCTCCATTGAGACCCGAGCCGTTAGTTGAGGGTCTGAGCCAAGAACGGTAATCAATACAATAAATAGAATAAAATAATAATAAAACAGATATTTACCCTTGCGGTTTTCAGTTAGTAAACTTTCCATAACGTTAAGGGCATCACATCAATCTCATCTTATATCGGACGTTGTATAATATAAATCATTTTCTTCATAACTAGTACTTGTAGGCATTTCAATTAATAAACAACTACAATTTCAAAAGTGAAAACGAGTTGTGATTTTTTTGCGCGCGCATCTCGATCTGCCATAGACTAAAAGAGGTTCTTTTTTTGTCACGGACTAAATAGAGAATTTAGTTTTCACAGAGAAAATAAAAGTTATTAGATAATGGAGTGATAGTTTTGTTTATTAAACACGTACAAGTTAAAATTATCTACGTAAATACGAAGTTGCATGAAATGAGCAATTAATAGGTAGGTACATTAATTTATTTGTAGTATTGAACACGATCTTTTTTGTATCGAAACTTTTTAAGAAAAAAGCAACTTGTTATCTTGTGAATCATAGGAATGAATATAAAAGATATATTCGAAAAACCTTTTTAAAAACAATCTTTTTTTTTTCAGCTCAATGGGTTGAGGGCAAGTGCCTTAAAATTCAGTTGTAAGATTCCACCCGAACAAACATACGTTGCAAGTTAAATAAAAGCTTGTAAAAAGTCATTATGTGGCTAATTGCGGTGAAATTATAGCTACTTTTTGAGCAAGTGCATTGAAAAAAACATTAATTTATTTTTATTTTTTGAATCGTGACCAGGTCACTCGCGTTTGTTTTTGTTGAGGGGTCAAAGCATGAGGAACCCGTCGCGAACAAAGCTTGTTAACTTGAAGGTGACTATGTAATATTTCATTGAGTGTCGGCGATAAAATCAGAAGGATTTCTTCTATTTATATATTTTTTCTTACCGCTTTGATATTTTCTTGCGATACAGATGTTGTAGGACGCCTAGTTTTAATTAAATTGCGCAAACCATCTAAAAATTCTTGAACGGGATGGTGCAAGGTCGCCAAATGCAGATAAAAGTCTATTTTGGCACTCAGCTTAACTTTAAAATCATATTATATAATCCCACGAAAATGTTCTCGTACGAAATTCATTCATTGTTGATTGAAAATCCAGGGGAAACGTAATGGAAAAACGGACATGTCAAATATGTTTCATAATATTTCATCAAATAATATATGGCATTCGGATTTCAAATAAATAAGAAACAGAAAAAGATGCAATTCATCAATCAATCAACCGACAGCAGTGCAATGCTGTTCTATTTTAAAAATTTACATATCTAAAAACTTTCCTAGTCACATAACGTACAATCTACGGAAAAGTTTCAAATTATACCGTTTACGCCAACTTTATATACTTTTACATATAATTAATGTGCAATTAGAAATTGAAACTGACCTAACAATTTAAGTAAATACTATGTCTAGATACTTTTTACACACAGGTTTTATTAATTAATTGGTAACTAATAACTCTCATTAACTGTTCTGTCATTTAACAGCTTTTTCCGTCATGCATGTTAACAATAAACTGTACAATTAGATCTATGTTAACTGTTTGTGATCATACACTTTTCATATAAATAATAGGTAAATACTATTTTATTATGCGTAGGTAGTTGTTGTTTTCATGTACTTCACATTTTGAATTAAACTGCAGAAAGTGAACCTAGTGATCACCGTGGTGGACTACGATCGCATTGGTACCTCGGAGCCTATTGGAAAAGTGGTGCTAGGTTACACCGCGTCGGGCACTGAACTGCGCCACTGGTCCGATATGTTGGCCAGCCCGCGACGCCCCATTGCACAATGGCACACACTGAAAGATCCCGATGATGGAGAAAAGAAAGATTAAAACTGAACTAAGGTTTGTTGTATTCTAGTTGTCACTAATCATCACTACGGTTTTTTTACAGCCTCTGTGGCGTAACGGTAGTGAACGCGGCCGCTACGCAGGAGGCACGGGTTCAATCCGTGCTCAGAGCAAATACATACCTATTTGTATGCATATGGGTATTTGCATTAGTCTGGTCGTTCCGTCGGAGAGCACGTTAATTCGTCGGTTTCGGTTGCCATGCGAACATCTATGGCAGTCGTTACGGGTAGTTAGAGCCCTAAAAAAGGGCAACAACTGGTCTAGCTGCAATGCTTCCATATCGACTTTGGGTTGTGGACTGTCATTTCGCAGAAATTCGAAATTTTTGGCTGAAATTCTATATTTTTTGTGAAGCGATAGCGGCAGATAGACTGGTAAAGCCTGTGGGTAAAGCAGACCCAAAGCCCCAAGTTGTAAACTTCGTAAGCGACTGGAATTAACGCTAAGATGAAGAAGAAGACCACTACATTCTATTAGTACTATCATATCATTCATAGTTTTGATTATACCTTTTCAGATTGAAAACTAGAAGCTATTAAGCTTGGAAAAACGCGTGTGCAGAAGAAGATACTTATTATATTATTTATACGTACGTTTTATTAAGAATTGATGTCCTTTTGTCATATTGGAAAAGAATTAGGCGTTAGATCGATAAAACATCTTGATCTTTATCTTTGATCGTTTACGCTTAACTGTCAGTTTTTCTTTTTTTTATGTATAGTAGGTATCAATTGACTGCACCCCATGAATGGGAAGAAGATAGGGTGAAATTCAAAAGTTTACTAATTTGTCCAATGTTAAATCATTTGAAAATAAATACCAATAACATTCAACTAATTTAGTTAAATATGCGTTACGAACGCTTTAGATATTTTTACGCCTGTGCAGTTCAGAGACGATTGTATTTCGATGTATGAATTCTAGCATGGTAAATAGATATTGTGGACGGATAGGTATAGGATGAATTGATTTCATAGCAACTGCATGGACGCGAGATACCTACATCCATTGAATTTATCTTGTTCTAACATCTCAACTAACTAATACTCGTATCATGCTAAATAAGAGAGTTGGTTTAGCAATATGTAAGTTGTTGTGAGGAGGATAGAATATTTGTTAGAATTCGTTTGCTACTTCCAGATTCTTAGCGTATATATAAGAAAACATTCTCGCTAAGAAAATAATCGGCTATATTTTAATGAGTGTGCTTTGTGATTATCAAGTTATTAAAGTGAACGCCTTTCGATTATGTGTACTTGACGTACTTACATGTAATTAAAAGCAAATTTTCGTTTTAAACCTATTAAACAAAACTTGTGTAAATAAGTTGTATCCTGTTAAATTTATTACATTCTATTTTACTATCATATAAGTGTTATAGTATTGATACCCTTTTATTAAAATAATGATAATATCGTGTTCCTCGAGGGAAGAGAATGGATTCTGGTTATGTTGCAGTATCATCATGTTATTATAATTATTATAGTATAAATTGTATTTCGCCTAAGCCTTATATTCTCTTCTTCTGAGGAACTATAGGCCTATTACATAGGTACTTAAATTTATTATTTTAAGACATGACATTCTTAATTCATTAAAACATTTTCAGTGTTGATAGTTCACAATGTGATAAAACTCTAAAATTTATTTAAAATGTATTTAATTTTACAATATATAATTTAGATTAAGTAGAAATAATAATTTTAATTTAACATATTATATTATGTAAATGAACACTCAATTTACGTGGTATCATCGAAACTAGTCAAACAAGAAGACTATCTCCAGTAAAAGTTACATTACTATTAATAAAAATATTGTTAATGGTTCCAAATGGTTTAAATGATTAACTATAATAATATTAAATTGTGATTAGACTGCTGTTTGTGTCGTCAGTAAAAAGTCCGTTTAGAAGTTTTTGTGTCAATGGAATATATTAATATCGGTTTAAAGTTATATTCTACTAGTTGGTATTTGATATTCATAAATAACATCTCTTAAATACGCAAATCAAGTACATATTTATACCTACGTACTTAGCTAAAGCTTGACTGTTGTTGATATCAATCCTATGTGTTATTGTGTATATAATGTAATCACATGTTAAATTCCACAATCACATACTTATGTATATGTATTTACCTATACCTAGGAGTAATGGAATCGGGCTTCAAGTAAATTTAGAAGTGCACCAACACGAAACAAGTAGGAATAGACTTGTGGTTCAAGTACTGTATTTAACAATAAATATAATTACTGTGTTAATATAATATAGAACTTATTTATAGCAACGACGCAACAGATTCATATAGGTACTGCTTAGAATACAACATGAATAGTAGATTATGGTACAAGTGTGTAAAGTTGGTGATTACCGCTGAGGCGATATTTAGTCTAAAGAGAGCCGAAGACAGTAATCAACAATACACACGTGTATCATACGTCGTTTTTATTTCAATTGTGAATAATATAATACTTAAATAGATATTTACCCTTGCAGTTTTCAGATAGTAAATATTCCATAACGTTAAGGACTTTACATCAATCACATCATATAACGGACATACATAAATGTGTATTTATCGGGCGGTGTACTAGGTACAGAAATCCTTTTCTTCATAACTAGCATATACCTACTTGTAGAATTTTTAATTATTTAATAACTTTAATTTCACCAGTAAAAACGAATTGCGAAACTTTTTGGTACTGGCGGACTGGCGGGAATAAAAAAAAAACAGTGGCCACAGATAAAAAAATTAACACAGCGGTAACAAAAGTAATAGGTACTTATTTGAGTAAAAGTTTTGTTTATTATACACATACAAGATAAAATTTTCTATTTAAATACGAAGTTGCATGAAAGGAACAAACAATAGGTAGGTATATTAATTTATTTGTTCTATTGAATCTTTTTGTATCTATTTTTTTAAAAGAATAATGCAAATCACCAAACTTTTAAAAAATGACATAATCCCATTCGTGATTTAATAACAATCAAAAACCACAGTTTGATAATAAGTTTCATTGTGTGCCTAATTTCGGTGAGATTAGTCCACATTATGAGCAAGTGAAATGAAAAATATGTTATATTGGCTGTACCTACGTGTATTTATCCACATATACATAATGAATAACCTCTAATATAACATATGTATAACACAAAAATGCTGTTATGAATCTGTTGTGGGTTCACTCAATTACTTTATAATCCTCAGACTGCAATGATGAAGCGGTTGAGCCTCAGTAGAATTGACAATATAGATATTCCATATGCTATTTATTATTAACATTTTGTAATATTAGGAACAAATGCAACATTATGTGAATAAACGCTAAAGATAGCATTAAGAAAAATTCAGATAATACATAAATATTTGTATGTAGCTCTCATACTGTAATCACTTACTCTTCCCACACAGTAGTCACACACAAGTTCTATACATATAAGATATCAAACTAATCTGTAAAAATTCACTAACACTTCAAAGTATATTTGATAGATGGATAGGTATAATCATGGAGAAGGAAATGATAGCGGAGATGTTACAAGGGAATCGAGTCGCGAGCCTTCCATATGTCAAAACGACTCAATTGGTCTGTTACGTCACCATCCAGTTCTAGTGAAACGTCCTTGCGTTCGGTTGTCATTTTTGGTCAAAAGTTCAAGGATAAAAATAGCTTTAACCTGGTTTAAGAATGAAGTGTACAGTACAAGGATGTACAAAGTGTAAAAATAAACAATTTCAACATTTTAAGGGTATAACATTTCATCAGTAAGTCCACTATATTTAAATTTTAATTTTTCCGAAAAAAATGTCTTAACAGAACCATCTAGCGTAGAGAAGAAATAAGTAACCTAGTCTGGCATGTATACTAGTTGTAATAATAACTCAATTCATTTTATGAAAATGATCACAATAATCTCGCCCGACTTCATTAGCAATTTCAAAAATGTTATATTATTTATTAAATGGAATATTTTGCTAAAATTGAAAATTAAAGTAAAAAAAATTGGGCCATCTGTTGGTATAAGGCCAAATCATTTAGCCCCTAAATGATTTTGCTATAATCCAAAAGATGGCCGTATTTTTGAAAATTATTTCCTTAAAATAGATTATTCTAGAATTATGTGTAGCGCTTAGTGGCGAATAGTCAAACTATATAACAAAAATGACAAGGTCTGTTTCTATTCGGTTTCGCTATGACGCACTAGATGGAGACGTGGACGAGGTATGACGTCATACCCCCCGCGTCTCCCTTCCCACCCGCATTTGGTCACGCGTTTTTCTTAAGAGAAATTTGACTGTGGCATCTCCGCTACTTAATCATATTCTGTCCTCCGTGGGTATAATAAAGACCAAGTAAATTGAGAAAATAATATTACTTTCAATTGTGGAAAATGTTTGATGTAAAGGCACACAAAATTTGAGAGCTAATTTGGTCACAATATAATGCCTGAACTCAATTCAATGCAGTGAGATAAATAACTTTGCTAACTGATACAGTATCCACACAAACAGGGGAACTACCATGAAATATAGATTGGTACCTCATGAAACAAACGAAAAGTACCATGAAGTCACTTTTTCCTTTAGTAGGATCTTGGCCGAACTTGTTTTGTACAATTTCAAATGTAAATTTCATGGTACGCATACATTTCTATAATAACGATAAAGCAATTTCTGTGAGTGATAATATGAATATTAGTTTCACTTGAAGTGTAAACTGTTATATCATGGGATAGTTAGCTTATATATCATAAAGTGGTGTTAATGTGTTGGGCTGTTGTAATCATTGCTGTTTGTTACAAACTCCTTTGCTAAATATTAGAGTTGTAAAAATGTAACCAATGTTAAAACTTTCATTTGTAGTTCAGATATTCACAAAAATGCAGGGTTTTTCTGTATCATTGCCCATCTCTTGCACCAAATATATAGCATATACCTATGTACCTATATGTAATTTTGTTGACACAAGATTGTTATCATAGATATAATGTATATACCTATCTCAAAAATGGATTGATAAAGTAATCATATCACTTGCCACTTAAAAAATAAAAATCATTGTCTCAATATTGTGTTAAAAATTTATTATTAACATTTTGTTTCGAATTTTTAGATATTTTATTTTATTAATACACAACTTAATTTTACTAGAGTTTATAATAGTAAAAAATTATGTAAACTATAAAAATGTCTATAATACATAATTACATAGAAAAATAACTGTTTTATTTTATATGATACCATTATTAAAGAAACAATATATATTTAAAGGTAGCCACACAACAAGAATTAAGCAACTTACAAGGACAGTTGTAGACTAAGTATAATACAGTATATATACATTACATTACAATTGTATTATACTAGTATATATATAGTACAATATACTAGTATAATACAAAAAGTTATAATTATTTGTAAACTTACTCAATGTATAAACTACTTTATAAAAATATTATTGCCTACTTCTGACAACACACTACAGTTCCATTTTGGCACCAAAAATATTTGCATTATCAAAACTTCAAGTCGCATCTACACTTAGTTCTATTTAATAACAATGCAAGTACATAATCATTTTGCATTCTATCGTTAAATTTGGATACATTGCAGCCAACCAGCTTAATCAGACATTCCATTAACCGCCTAGGCTGTTTACTGAAAGGCGCTGTTCCATTAACGGCCTGAATGGTGTTCAGCCCGCAGCCCTCAGCAGTGATTAAACTGCAAGGCAAATAGCTTGGTTTGATGATATTTAACTACTTGCCTAGTCATTTAATTAAACAGTTAGAAGAATGGCTTATTTCTGCATAGTTATAAAAAATAACCACGAAGGCTTAATACTGGAGCTATGCTCCGCTCTGCTCCTGCATTAGCCTCCTAACCTAACCAAGTTGGATTGCACAGCTGTCTCAATAAACCTATCACTTATATTGTGAAAACACTTCTGCCTACCCCCTTGGGGAATAACCGGTGTAAGTATATGTGTGTATGTATGTAATTTTCTATCTTATTTTGAGGCAGTGCCACATGTTACGATTGGCATAAGCATTAGCCAGCAGGTTATTAAATGTTGTAATAAACGTTGCAGCTGAATAATTCAGGCCGTTCATTGAATCGCGCCGTTCAATTAACTGCCTAGGCAGTTAATTGAACGGCTGAGTAAGCTGGTTGGCGGCGACAGATACACAATCAAAAAATAACTTACTAACTTATTTATCATCATAATACCTTCTCTTCATGGCCCTGTATTTTTTCAATTTGTAAAGCGCTTCAATTTCTTTAATTACAAATTCACCGTGTTTAATCAAAATTTTAATTTTTTCTGGATTTGTTTCCTCGCTATTCTTCGAGAATACTTTATGTAATCTTTTTCGAAACAGATCGTAACCTTGTGGCCATTCTCGACCCATATATAGTAGCTAAAACATATAAGTATAGCAGGGTTAGTAATTTCTGATATTATATAGATAACAACATAGTTTTAACCCGAGGCGTTTTAAAAATTGTATCTATTTCAGAACTTCTAATGACGTACCGTTTTGTATAGATTTAAAACGGATCTTCGATACGGTTGAGACATTTTTAACAGTAGTTTAAACTTCGTGGTTTGCTTTTTCTCGACTCAAAACACAGTTCATAGTCCAAATAATATTTGCAAGACGATGTAACATGTATTTATTGCTCATGATAATGTTATCTTGTAGCATGACTGACACAGCCAATGAGACAGCACCATAGTGTTTTACACAAACACGATAAGGACAAAAAAACTAATGAAACTATCTAATTAATAAATAATTTTTATTTGGACTATTTTAAGATTTTCCCAATTACTTTTGTTTGACAGTTATTTGACATTGACTGTTGACAGAATTGACTTGACACATTTGACACTCATTTTTCGCATTTCCGTAACATTTTCACTGGCACAACATAAAGGTATGACTGCAGCTCCTTTTCGCAACATTTTCACTTAAAACACCCCACAAAACATATGTAGAAATCTCTATAATTTTTCACAACATTTTTTATAATATTCACTTTCTCTAAGGTGCTTTCCGTTAAATGTCTGGCAAAAATTCGATTATCATTGAAATTACAATTATAAGTAGAAGCGTAGTTTAGTGAGTAGTTTTGTTACTGCACTAAGTATCCATTACGGTATGTGCTACCTATTGGTGGTATACTTCGAGAGGGGGCTCCTTTATTAAATAAAACTTCTAGTTTAACATGATTATTTCTGAAGTTTACTTTTACCCATTCATACACATAATTATTTTTCCCTTTAGTACACAAACATTTATCTCAAAACATTATTAAACAAATAGAATAATTACATCTCAATATCAAAACATGACTAGACTTCCAAAACCTCAACTCATCAACTGACTGAAAAACTCTTCAAATTTTTTTTTGTTCCTAATGTATTCAAATTTCAAAACAATCTCTTCATAAATATAGACCACAGACAAAACATCAAAAAGTATTTAAACTTTCACCACACATATTTCCAACATCCCCTCTAAGTTTAAATTACAAACATCTTCTTAAAACCCATCTTGAGACCCATATACTACTACCATTAATAATATATATATTTAACCTCAACCTATCCTTCAACAAAACAAAAAACAATTTAAAATTAATTAGCCAACAATCATAATATTATAAAAACTTACAACTAAATTTCAAATTAATGACCTAAACAACCTTAACACTACTTATTCTATCACAGAGTTCACAGAAATGTCACTGGTCACTCACAATACTCTTTCTTAATCTTAAAAACTTCGTTCGGTCTAATCCTTTCGTTAAAATATCCGCAATATTAGCATTGGTTGGACAATAGAAAATTTCTATCTGATTCTGTTCTATTTTCTCTTTAATGAAATGAAATTTAACATCTAAGTGTTTACTCCTTCGATTCAAAATTCCATTCTTAATTAAAACAATTGCTGATTGATTGTCAATATATAGTTCCGTCTTAGGAACTTTTCCTGTAAGCTCTTTATATAGACTCTGTACAAACAATAAGTCCCTAATACACTCTGCAGCAGAAATATATTCAGCCTCTGTACTGGAAAGAGCTGTGACAGACTGCTTACGTGAACACCAATGAATGGGTCCACCGGCAGAAAAGACTATAAACCAGTCGTGCTCTTCCTAGTGTCAGGGTCACCTGCAAAATCTGCATCACAATAGGCTCTTAAAGTTGTATCATTACGTCGAACATACATAATACCAGAACTAATTGAACCCCTAATATATCTAAAAATATTTTTAATATTCGCAAAATCATTTAAATTCGGACACTCTTGATGTCTGCTACAATATCCTACATGAAACGATAAATCTAATCTTGTTTTATTCACTAAGTACAACAAAGATCCAATTAACTGCCTATACCGATGCACATCACTACTATCAACTTTCCCCTCTTGATGTGTATCTACTAAAATATCTGGAAAACCATTTCTTTTAAATTATTATAATTAAACTTGTCCAGTAATTGATCAATGTATGATTTTTGAAAAATTTTGATACTATCAGTTTTCTTTTCTATGTCAATTCCTATAAATTTTTCTATCTTACCAAATTTTTTAATTTCAAATTCCTTCTCTAACTTTTTAATTATATTATTTAGTTGTATTTCACAATTCCCTATCAAAACTCCGTCGTCAACATAAATTGCAAGCATAATTTCTTTATCTCTGCTCACAAACAAACAAGGATCTAATTTCAACTGACTAAAACCTAAACTTTTTAAACTGAAGTCAATTTCATGTTCCACATCAGCGGAGCCTGCTTTAAGCCATACAAACTTTTCTTTAATTTAAAAACTTTATCTTTGTCAACATTAAATCCTAAAGGCACTTCCATAAATATTTCCTCATTTAAATCACCATAAAGAAAAGCCGTTTTTACATCAAATTGTTTTATTTTATATCCTCTTTGTGCAGCTAACGAAAACAATAATCTAACACTAGTTGTATTCACTACTGGACTGTATGTTTCCTTATAATCCACATTATACTTTTGTAGAAAACCTCTTGCAACTAGTCTTGCTTTATATATATTTCCTGGTTTAATTGAAAAATCCATTTACTTGTTATTAGTTTTCTATTCTTCACTTCAGATCTCTTCACAATCTCCCAAGTTTTATTCTTTTCTAAAGAATCTTTTTCACTTTCAATAGCTTTCATCCATAAATCCTTTTCATTACTCTTCAAAACTTCACCATATGTCAAAAACGATGTCTCCAAATCATAATCCTTCAATCTCTCTGGTAATCTTCTATTTCTCATTGGTAAAATTCTTCTTCCTACATCTTCAACAACCTCCACTGCATCTTCAAAAGATTCTGCTTCAGCACTTACTGCTTCATTCTCAACATTAATCCCCTCTGAAACTTCATCGTCTTCTCTTATTCCCTCCGAGACCTCATCAGCATTTCTTATCTCCTCCAAAACTTCATTATTCTCAGTATTAAATATATCTTCTCCTATACTATCTTCAAAGACATCCACTCTATCTTCATCTAATAAAATATTTTCTTCATTATTCAACTCATCTTCAGATCCGCTACTAGTTAACTCATTTCTTCTCAAAGTCTGTCTTCTGCTTCTACTAACTTCAATTCCTCTTGCTTCAGTTCCTCTTGTATCAGTTCCTCTTGTTCCAGTTCCTCTTGTTCCAGTACCTCTTGTACCAGTTCCTCTTGTTCCAGTTCCTCTTGTTCCAGTACCTCTTGTTCCAGTACCTCTTGTTCCAGTACCAGTACCAATACCAGTTCCAGTACCAATACCAGTTCCAGTACCAATACCAGTTCCAGTATCAATACCAGTTCCAGTACTAGTTCCAGTCCTCCTCTCTTTACTCCTTCCCCTCTCAAAGTTACAATTTATATCCATGTTTTCCTCTTCACTATCTGTTTCTTCATCTTCAAACAGCTTAGACAACCCTGTCCTACTTGTAGTAGATAATTTACACTCCCGCAAATAATTATGGACATCTTTTTCGTCATTATAAAACTTAACATCACGTGAGTAAATAATTTTATTAGTTAATGCATCCCAGATTTTATAACCATTATTAGTGAAACCTACTAATAATCCTCTGCAACATCTATTATCTAATTTATTTAATTTTGTATTAATTTTACAGAATGCTAAAGACCCAAATGGGCCGGCACGAGTGTACAGTGTGAGTGGAAATTAAAAATTATAACATGATTTGGTTTTTGTGAAATATCAAAATTTTACAATAAGAATGGCGTCAACAAGTAAGTCTGAAGGTTTTGATAACTTTACACTCTCGGACGAAAATGAATATTCGTTCTGGCGTAAGAAAATCAAAATTTTATTAAAATCAAAAGACCTGTTGGCTGTATTGGAAGCAAATACAGGCGTACTAGATAAAGATTATGATCGGAAAGACGCTAAAGCGCAATGTATAATTCTGAACAGTTTGGATAAAAATATATCAGTCATATTATTAACTGCGAAACTAGTAGAGACATGCTCAACAAATTGGACCGTATATGTTTAGGGAATACAGAAACGCAGTGGAAGCGTGCTGGGCCCATACCCTATTGGTGGTATACTTCGAGAGGGGGCTCCTTTATTAAATAAAACTTCTAGTTTAACATGATTATTTCTGAAGTTTACTTTTACCCATTCATACACATAATTATTTTTCCCTTTAGTACACAAACATTTATCTCAAAACATTATTAAACGAATAGAATAATTACATCTCAATATCAAAACATGACTAGACTTCCAAAACCTCAACTCATCAACTGACTGAAAAACTCTTCAAATGTTTTTTGTTCCTAATGTATTTAAATTTCAAAACAATCTCTTCATAAATATAGACCACAGACAAAACATCAAAAAGTATTTAAACTTTCACCACACATATTTCCAACACCACCCACACTAATGCAGTTAGCAATTAAGTCCATTCCGTGACAGATTAAAGGATTTTTTACCAGAAATTCTTAAATAATAACTAACATGAATTGCTTCACCTCATCTTCAAATTCGAAGTTTCTATGTAAAAAATCCTTTCATTTACTTCTCACTCAATCCCATCCACTTTCTAGCCAAAACAAAAAGTTTGACCTGTTTTAGAAATTTAAATTCGCTTGCTGAAATGTATGGAAAACATATTTGGCGATTCGATTATGATAGGAAAAAGTGAATCGCTCAGGTGGGACTCGAACTCACGATCTTTCCCTTACAGGGGAAACGCTCTGACCACTGAGCTACCGAGCCACACCTGAAGCTTTCCAAATTCTCCTATACTACCGTCTTAGGGCGACGGTGGGTGTCATCTACCGACATTCATACGAAATATCGGAAACAATTAATGATGTTGCAATCATTTTTAAACATTGTTTTCGATGACTCCGCCCAAATAATTGAATGAAATTTTGAAGCAACTTTTCATATCGATTAAGATAGGAAAAAGTGAATCGCTCAGGTGGAACTCGAACCATTCATACGAATCATACCCCCTGTAAGGCAAAGATCGTGGGTTCGATCGTGGGTACGATTGCAACATCATTCATTGTTTCCGATATTTCGTATGAATGTCGGCAGATGACTCCCACCGTCGCCATAAGACGGTAGCCTAGTGGTATAGGTAATGGACTGCTGAGACGACGTCTCGAGTTCGATCCCAGGTTTTACCATGGCACACACCAATGACATTTCGATGCTTTTCGAAGTTATGTGTGTATTTATCGCAGGTTTATAAGTGCCCGGTTAATGGCAATAGGCACGCCACCTATTACATTGGGACCTAAACATAAACTGGCGAAATTTGGGTGCTAGCACCTCTGCCTACCCCTTCGGGGATAAAGGCGTGAGTATATGTATGTATGTGGCTCGGTAGCTCAGCTCAGTGGTCAGATCATTCCCCCTGTAAGGGAAAGATCGTGGGTTGTCCCACCTGAGCGATTCACTTTTTCCTATCTTAATCGATTTGAAAAGTTAGCATAGTAAATGCTTCAAAATTTCATTTACATATTTGGCGATTTCCGTCTTCTATGGAAGACGGAAATCGGCAAATATGTATTATGATACTCACAGCTAAAATGGTCCCTTAGAGTCATTTAATCCCCACATGAATAATTTTCCGTGCTGACTACGAGTTTTCCCAAATCTGTGAATGCAGTTCAAAATATCTTATATAGTAAGAGAAGATTATCCTAAAAACATTTTGCTATAACTACAACGGGTAAGGTATAATACCTCCCCTTACTGCCCCATTTCAAAAATACATCCTGTATTTATATACATGCAGGTCATGGGGATTATTGCTGATGAGCCCACCATAATATAATTTGAGTTTGATCACTTGCATAAGTGAGTAGAGGAAAATAAAACTCTTTGAGTTGTTATTGTGGTTGTTATATAAAATCTTATATCTATGGTATTTTATTACTATCGAAGTTAAAGTTACCCATAACCCGATAACGCTTTGAACAAACCAATAAAATAATAAGTCAAGAAATATAAATCTGGAACGCAACTGTATCGTTTCGCACTCGCGTTGGCGCTCAAATTTGAAATGTTTCGTATCCTGGTTACACATTTATTTACGGATTTGCAATGATGTGTAACTGTATTGATATAACAATATAACCAAGGGAAATTACATTTGATGCTACTTTATTTGCTAGCATTTTAATTTGATTTTTATTTGTACTGAACACGCTGTAAGAATGGCTGATGAAGAATTCTTTGAAGAAATAGAAGGAGAAGGTAAGATGCTTTTGGTACCTACACTAATACAATAAATGAGAACGTTCCATTGTGTGCGTGGTTCCTGTAAATCTTCTTATACCTTCTTTCTTTCCTGAAGGTGAAGAAGAGGAACAAACAGCACAGTTATTAGATGAATTAGAGGAAGAAGAGGTTGAAGAAGAATCTATCCTTACTGAATATGACCCTGACGAGTTCTTTTCGGGCGCAGTCACTTCCTTAGATTCATCCTTACCAACGGATTTGTTCGAATTCGAGTATCCTTTTTAGATAATTGTCTCGTAATCTCACCAATTTTACCCCAACAGACTCGTGGACCCACTACCTATAGACTCGTGGTTCCACTATTAAACCCCCACTAACAGAAACTTTGGTTGGTCTCGTGGTCCCACCACGGCTCTCAATGTGTAATTAAGGCATTATTAAATAGCTTGCCATACTAGGTCTTCGCGTTGTTTGTTCGTATATTACATGCGCGGCGGCTGAAACACTTGATTATATTTATATATAAATAAATATACACACTGATTTTATAGTCGCTTCGGAGCGAAAGATTTTGGGCAGTTGCGATTGCGAATCAGCCAATTGATTAAACAAATAAGCAAATGGCCTCAATCGATGACGTTTATCTACTTGAATGAAACAGAAAAATAACTTATTTCTGCATGATTATAAAAAAATATACGGGAGCTAACCTAACCTATCCAAGTTCGATTGCGCAGATTCTCAATAAACCTATGAGGCAAAAAACATTTTAAGTCGGTTGGGGGTTTTTTGCGAAAAATAATTATTAGCATAGTGCGATTACAAGCAGGTACCTACCTACTTACATACGGTGTGAGTTGGAAGCAGAAGTCAAACATTATACGTATGACTCGTGGTTCCACGAAGCAGTGGGACCGCGAGTCATTGATTTTTATAATAGTGGGACCACGAGTAGGTATCTACGGTAGCACTAAATGGGTGGAATCAGGAGTCAGAAACCCCTTTTTAAAACCCATATGTTGGTCATAAACTGTAACTGATAATTAGATTATATATGTACCGCTTCTATTAGGTATGCACTAGCGGTCCTGGTGATTTCATTAACGCGTTGCATCATGTCATCCAACCGTCCCTGCCATCCTGAAATTTTGGTAGTTCTAGAGAGTCCGTTCAAATAAACAAAGTCTTCAGTTTTATGATTAGTAGGTATAGATTTATCCACTTTACTAACAAAAAGTACATCCGTCATTTATTATTGTAAAGATATTCTCTTTAACAAGCCTAAAGATATTCATATGGTTATAACTGCCATAAATACTTCAATCTATGTGCCTGTGATGAGACCGTTGTATGCTGGTCTGCTGGGAGCATCCTCACCTTTTTCGACGTGAACACAAAACAAACTTGGTTCCGACGTAGCACCACGGGAGGCACCCTAGGAGCAGTTACGGTGAGCAATTTTAAAATCTTTGCGAGTTAAGTGTATACCTCCCTAGTAGGTAGATAAGTAGGTACACAGGGTACACTGTGCAACTTTGTGAAAACGCAACACGAGTGTGACTTACCTGCCGTTGCACTGTTGCACACGTACTTAAGCCACGGTAACCACTTTCTATAAGGTGGGCCGTGTGCTTGCCTGCCACCTAATTGGTATAAAAAAAAACAACAACACATTACGAAAACACAACAAACAACAAGGCTTTGAAACATTATTTCATAGCACTAAGATCATTAACGGCCATGCGTTTCGATTTGATATCACAATAAAATTATATGATATACACACACCGGCAGAATTAGCGGAACACAAAATTATAGTCTGGGGAGGGATATGTTTAGGAGCTCGCACGGAGTTAGTGGTAGTCGACGGCGGAAATCTGACTGCTGATCGGTATATCAGGGAGATTTTAGAGGAACATGTGCCATTTGCCCTATTTATTGGTAACGACTTCATTTTAATACAGGATAATGCTCGGGCTCACAGTGCTCGCTCAGTGCAGGCATACCTAAACCATGTTGGTGTTACGGTGATGGAGTGGCCAGCACGGTCCCTGGATATGTACCCGATTGAACATTGAATGCCACCTCTTAGCAATCTGGGTGAGCTGCGAAACACATTAGTTGAAAAATGGCAGAGGTTGCCCCAAGAAATCATTGCCAACATCATTGGCCGCATGCCCAGACGGATGGCAACCTTAATCAGGGCACAAGGGGAAAAAACTCGTTATTAAACATGTTATTGTTGTTTCATGTTTAATTATTATTTGTTTAAAAATAAAGCTCTCTCTTTTTTGTGTTCCGCTAATTCTGCCGGTGTGTGTATTTTTATAGAAAGCCACAGAAACACTGCCTAGCTCAAGTTAATTCCTTGCTAAGTCGGGTCATAAAGAATTCTTCATGGAATTTTGTCGAAAACAAAACAGTTTATCTGCGCGTCTGAATAGTCGTCTATTACGAATCCGTAATCTTGAAACTCAAGCGATAGTTATGATAGATATATTAAAAACAGAAACTTCATTTTAGCTCGCAATGCCTGATACAATAAATTCTTTCTAAAGAGTTGTGCTTTTTTATTTTAAATCGAATTCAACATTCAGTCTTACAGAAAAGATCCTAACTATCGCTTAGCCACAGCCGAAGATCGAGAGGGTCACCGAGAACCATTGATAATTCTATACACGTGGCCACAAATGGATATAGATGCTGTACTTCGAGATGGCACTACTAATGCATACTCAATTCTAGATTTCAGGTAAGCAAACCTCTTTTGAAAGACTTCCGATATCACCTTCAACAAGATCAAAAATACTATATTATTTTCTGTCCCGCGTGAGTCATGTGTGTTGTGTGTACTAAGGATTTTATATAACTGTTCTACGAATCACGGGGCGTTCATTAATTCCATACAGCTTGCATTTTAACATCCTTAGCCATTTTAGATGCTTTGTAAAAATCATTGTTACTGACGATATGATTCGTCATGGAGGAATTCATTTCTATACTGAAGATCTTCACAAAGCTTCTATCTTTAAATTTTAGTCCCGATGGCGAGCTGTTGGCATCGGTGGGAAAGGAGCCTGATTATAATCTTACTATTTGGAACTGGAAACGTCATAAAATTCTTCTTCGTACAAGTGCGTTTACTTATGACGTCAACGCTGTCATGTTTTCGCCTTATTGTCCAGGGCAACTTACTACTGCAGGTTTGTTCTTTCTGTCTACAAAAGTTACAAATAAGCACCTAGTGGGAAGCCTACTTTTTTTACGTGCGGGAAATCCCCACGGATACCCCACCCCTCCGGAGCCGGAGGGTGAGGCTATGTCGGACTCGAACCGACTAAACCGCACACCGTCTCTGGGTCGTAGTACTGGGCCGAAGGTGAGGTTGTCATGCGACATATCCCTCGCACCCCGGCGGACCCAGGACCATCTCTCTCGGTCTGGCCCTCCTCGGGGTGGAAAGCCTACCACCGATGAAACAAAAAAAAAATAAGGAAGAAAATGGTTCCGGTAATCATTAACTATGGCCCTGATAAGTCCAGTATTCTCATTGTTAGGAAATCGAAAAATTCGTAATTCAGTTAAAATGTTAAAACTGAGTCCTAAAGGTCTTTCTGGTTTATGATGAACAGATGACATATTTCTAACTCTTGACATTTGGGTTAAAATGTGTAATAAGTAGTACATATAAATAACCGTTATTATCACAGCTTAATATTTATTTATAGGAGCTGCCCATGTAAAGTTTTGGAAAATGTCTGAAACTTTCACAGGACTAAAGTTAAAAGGTGAATTAGGCAGATTTGGGAAAACTGAAATCTGCGATGTCCTTGGTGTATATCCAATGCCTGATGAGAAGGTACCACTTTACAATCTAATATATAAAATTCTCGTGTCACAGTTTTCGTTGCCATACTCCTCCGAAACGGCTTGACCGATTATCATGAAATTTTGTAGGCATATCGGGTAGGTCTGAGAATCGGCCAACATCTATTTTTCATACCCCGATTCGCGATAACCGACATCCACGCGGGCGGAGCCGCGGGCGACAGCTAGTCTAATATATAAAATTCTCGTGTCACAGTTTTCGTTCCTAAACTCCTCCGAAACGGCTCGACCGATTCTCATGAAATTTTGTGGGCATATCGGGTAGGTCTGAGAATCGGCCAACATCTATTTTTAATACCCCGATTCGCGATAACCGACATCCACGCGGGCGGAGCCGCGGGCGACAGCTAGTATATTAATATATTTAACGGTAAATTTTGACTTTGAAATGTTACATGTTCTGAATTAATTTTTCAGGTGTTAACTGGATGTGAATGGGGAAACGTCTTGGTATGGGAAGCCGGTCTCGTGAAAGTAGAAGTAACTAGAAAGGGAAGAAAGCCTTGTCACACAGCTCCAGTAGTGAGTTTAAAAATTGCATAGTTTTTTTGTACACAAGTAAAATATATTTTAAACCTTGACATTATAATTCGAAATTTTTAGCCTCTAGAGCCGATTTTGTAACGCTTTATTTTAAATTACATGATTTGTACTCGGTTAGAAAGAAATACTCAAACCTAAAAAACCTTATTCAGTAAAAAAAACCCACATCTCGTATTCGCTACTTCGCAATATAATCTAACTAAATCACGTAATGTTATAGTAGCAACTAAGTCAGCCTTGCCCCTCTAGACAAACGGCAATTCGCTAACCGGCGTTTGATGGAATAGAATGACGAATGTATGGCGTTACATGCGTTAACGACTGTCATATACGTCAAATCCCATGTATTCGTCATTCTATTCCACCAAACGCCAGCTGGCGAATTGACACTTGTCTGGAGGGGCTGGTGGAAAATTGTCACGATATATGTACAGTGCCGTGCGTCCAAGTCCAAGATTCGACCTGTGAAGGAGTACCACACAACGTGGTAATTGCGCCGAAGCAAAATAATATCCGTCTAGATAAAAATTTAAATTGTAATTTTCAATAAATTTATGCCAAGCCTTTTTTCTTTCCACCGTCCTTTTATCTCGTCGTAATAAAAAAGTGCTGAATATTACTTACTATCACGTTTTTGCTCAGATTCAATTCATGCTAAGTACAGCAGGGGATGAAGTGACGACGATAGCCCAAGATGGTTGTATTCGAGCGTGGTATTGGGATACTGTGGAACAAGCAGATCCACCAGAGGAAGATCCGTACGTCGAACTCAATCCTGTTGCTGAAACTTGTGTATGTAAAATAAAAACTACATGGAAGAAACTTACAACAGACGATTTTAGACTAATTTTTACGCAGTGCCGTGTAGTTGCAATATAAAATTTTCTAAAAACAGTGATTGGAATCTGCTGGACACAGTCTTTATAGTGAATGGACACATTATGAATGAACATCGGGAAATAACATAATTAAAATGACATGCATTGTAATATTTATTGTCATAATAACGAATTCAAATTTGTATACATATCTATGGCCCTAGGGCCATACGGCCATTGGAAATCAACCTCACTTGCAAGGTGCTACACCTGCTGATTGACGGAAGAGGTTTCATAAAACTGTCTTAAGCCAAAGCCAAAAGGAGAAGTAAGAATAAGTGGGCCCTGGGCTCCGAAATAAAAGCCTCTTTTATAACCGAGAACAACACTAGGATGATGATAATGTCCAATTATATTGTAGACCCCCCAGCCAGACTATACTAGTACTGAGAGAACTACACACACCGGCAGAATTAGCGGAACACATAAAAAGGAGAGTACCTATCAAAAAGTTAGCTTAATTTTTAAACAAATAATAATTAAACATGAAACAACAGTTAAATTAACATGTTTTGACATTAATTTGTAGCACCATACTTAAAGTTTAATAAAAAACTAAACTAAACAAAATGCATTGTTAATTAAACTGTTGTTTCATGTTTAATTATTATTTGTTTAAAAATAAAGCTAACCATAATCTCCTTTTTTGTGTTCCGGTAATTCTGCCGGTGTGTGTATAAATAGTTCTTGAGAGAATTGCAATTAAATAGAACCTCACAGTCGTACACATATATATATTCAACAAGTTCAACGAGAAAGTAACTTTGTATTTATAAATTTACAGGCGAATGGTTGTCAAATCATGTGCCTTAAACATCAAAAGGATATGTACTGGTACGCCCAAGTAAGTACTTTTCTTTAACCATACTTTTTACTTTTAATAGCAAACGCACACAGCGTCTTAGGCACATTTCTTCAATTTGTCCCTCTAGTGAGACCTCTAACCCCAAAAAATTCAAAATTCAAGAAGGGCATTAGAAGGTTCATTCTCTTCCACAGGCCACGGTGACCGCTTTGCCAGGTGGACTGTGTGCCTTCTGCGACCTACGTGGTATTAAAAAAGTCACTCCCAAAACAATATAAGATAAACCAAACGAAAGAGGAGTAAGCTGGCCCCTTGCGGACACATTAGCAGATGCAACGGGGAACAACTCTTGATGAAGATAAACCACTCAGCTGTTCTGGTCTCAGATGCATGCCGGGGTGGTGGAGGAAGCATTTCCCTCGCATTTTGATGTATATCTCTCGCTATTTATTTAGCCTAGCGGTATGGGTAATGGACTGCTGAGACGAGGTCTCGGGTTCGATCCCAGGTTTTCCATGGCACACACCAATGACTTTTCGATGCTTTTCGAAGTTATGTGTGTATTTATCGCAGGTTTATAAGTGCTCAGGTAATGGCAATAGGCTCGCCACCTATTACATTGGGACCTAAACATAAACCGGCGAAATGTGGGTGCTAGCACATCTGCCTACCCCTTCGGGGATAAAGGCGCGAGTTTATGTTATGCTATTTATATTTTCAGGATGGTAATGGAGGTCTATGGACGATTGATTTGGAAATCGACAAACTTGAGTGCAACCATCGTAAAGTAATGACATATCATGCGGGGAAGGTTGTCTCTATGGCTGCGTTGAGAACTCATCACATACTGATTACCGCGGGAGAAGACGGGGCTTTGCACGCATATGATACTTACAATCACGTACTACTAGCCCGATATCAATTCGCTGTGCCTATAACTTGCATCTTTTATCCACCTATAGATGTAAGTTATTATAAATACCGTTGAATTTCTTAAATATTGTCTATACATATCAGTTAAATATAAATGCACGCCGCGCGCATACTCAAAAAACCTATTTAACTAATTCACCTTTCAAAAAAAACTTAATCAAAATCGGTTCACCCGTTTGGGAGAGCTACGATGCCACACACGGACACGTCAAACTTAAAAGAATCCGTCGTTTTTGCGTCGGGAGTTAAAAACCACTTTCTAAAACATGTGTCCGGTTTTCCGTTTGTTTAGCCCGGCTCACCTCCGAAGGGGCTGGGCCAATTTTGACCTGAGCACCTTGTCTTGCGATGTATGTTTACTGTAGGATGGAGAATACCCTTATCTCTTATTATAGTTGCTTATACGTGTCAAGGTAGAGTTGCAGTTCCGTGTATGTAATACAGGTGGATCCAACATCTACCATAATCATAGTTGGTTTTGCGGATGGTATAATGAGGACGATGCTGCTACATCCTGAGCGGTTTGAGAGCCATCAGAGTCTGATCGACATCCGTGTGCACTCAGCGCTTACGATACACAGCGAAGACTCCGTCAACGCAGATGTGATAGATCTATTATCGGTTAGTGCTTTATTATTAACCAACTAACACATGTATACAAAATTTGAAGCATAATATATCACGACGTGAGTGTGCGTGGTAAAATTTTCGGGGCTAAGCCAACCTCACAGACCCGTAGAATTGCTAATCAACGAACGAGACACTGGCATTTGTTATGCTCTCGGGGTTGAGGGGTCAGACGGCAGTCGATTCCATAAAAACCATATCAGTCAAATCCGAAGGAAGAGCGGCCTAGCATGCAGATCCTGGCTCCCATAGTTAGAGACTCGGATGCGACAAAGAACAGAACACTACACCTGAAGCGCGTAAAATGATACTGATACTTACTTAAACCAAATTTTGTTGTTTGTCTTGTTATTGTAGTTCATTGATATTACTACTGATAGAAAATACAGATAATCCAATACCTTGAAGGAAATCTATTGGCAGCTGCCCATGCCGCGGTGGAAAATGCATCAGCTGGTCACGTGACAAATTTCAGTTATTTCCTCCCGGCTCAAATTGGCCTAAATATAGCTAAGCCAGTACCTTGGAGGACTAAACTTGTCAGCTGTCCGTCCACCGCGATATGGCCAGCTGACAATTTTTTTCCTTCAAGGTATTGGCTTAACTGTATTTTAGCCAATTTTGAGCCGGGAGGAAATGACTGACGATTTTAATTTTTTTTACAACTTTAGGTCACCAGCTGACAGGTTTTCCACCGCGATATGAGCAACTGACAATTTTTTTCCTTCAAGACATTGGCTTAACTGTAATTTAGCCAATTTTCAGCCGGGAGGAAATGACTGAATTTTTTTCATTTTTTTACATGTTTGAGCAATCACCGCTGCTTACCCCACCGACAAAGTGCCAGCTGACAACCACGAAAATTCATGATTTAACTTCCTTAACCACTGTACGAAGTATCTCCCGGGAGGAAATCATTGACCAAATTTAAATGTGGCTCGTGGACCATGATATTACTTCCTTGAAATAATGTTAAAAATAATGATTTTTCAGTTGCTAAAGCCACATTCAAAGTCTCTGACTCAGATATCAATAAATCATCAACGTACATTGCTTGTGACCTGCGCGGAAGACTCTACTATATTTCTGTACAAGTTGGTACTCTCTACACCATTCGAATTACTCAAACTTGGCTTTATAGAAACTCCTAATAATATCGCTTACATGACTTGGAAACCAGGCGAGGTAAGACAAAAATAAATAATGTACACATACTTAAAAACACTTACCTAAATGACTCAACAAGATCTGTGTTTGGAATTTAATTCGAGTTTTTAGGACGCAAATCTGACTTATCGAGCAATATTACATCCCAAAATATTCAGTTATTTTTATTGTGTTTAAAAAGTTTTTCAAAGTTTAGTTAGATAAATAACTAAACTTTCTGCACAAAACTTAGGTAATTGTATTATGGTGCACTTAATGCCAAAGGCATTTTCTATCAGTCAGCGTTTGGATGATGTAGAGATAATATTATCTTCTTGAGCTTGAAAATAACAACTATTTTCCAATACTTAGAGTATCAAAGAGTACCTACCAATTTTATAAACAAACTATAATAATTAAATAATATGGTCAACTTCGCCCTACTTTAAACAAATTTTCACATCAAAAATGTGTAATGTTTCGAGCGTTTTTAACATAATCCAAATACGACATGTTTATTTTCACTTTACAGGAACATGTTATCCTATTATGTGGGCAAGTTGGCTTTCTCATGGAAGCTACACTGCCAAAGGTTGATACCCGTAATTACAGTGAAATCACTACCTTCAGACTCGAGTTCGAGTCTTACATAGAGACTCTAGTAAAAAAACATTTGTAAGTATGTAAACAAAACCTATTCAATCGAAATGGTTCATTATTCGTCATATCGTGTTTATATTCTAATAAAATTGGTAATACCTGTATTATGTCAATGAAATTTATATGATTCTACAGCATGCGGTACAGACCTTTCCCAGGTGAAGAAGATCTTGCCAGTTTAGACGAAGAAGCTTTAAAAGCCAAGGATGCAGGCGATGACGATGACGAGGAAGAAGAGTGGCTTGGTGCTATAGAGCTATGTATGTTACACTAGGTCGTCTTCGGATGGGATGGGGTGTTCATACTTGTAATCTTTCTTCGTCAACACACGCCTAGATGTATACCTTGGTAAAATGTAAAGTTTAGTATACTCTAGGCGCGTTGCTTGTTGCGCGCTATGTTACGCAACTTTATTGCACAGTAACAAAGCACAGTACATTACTTATTGCACAGTATTGCAAATTAAATAAATAAATCATTTTTTATTACCTCAAAAAAACAAATCAAGTAAGTTCACAAATATGTTCTTAAGACTATCGCATATTTTTTGTGCCTATTTAACATGTAATAATTCCCAAACTAAGCTAAGCTTTTATTTTGGGAAAAGCCGAAGAAGAAGCATATTGGAATATTGTGCATATTGGGAGAGGCCTATGTCCATCAGCGGACTGCGGTGGGCTAATTGATGGGTGGCTTGCACAGTAACAAAGTGCAACAATGCTGAACAATGTTGTCTATCCACATTTAATCGATCGTCGAACAAAGAATAAGCCTCGTCGCGCGTGTTGCGTAACGTTGCCGAACTTGTTAAGCAACATGTGTAGCTTTAAAAAACGATAAGGGCGATAACCTTATGTAGCAAAAACTTGTGTGCGAATATTAGATATAACAGCGTTACCTATACTAGCGCTAACTACACTTTTACTCAGTGACCAGCACGGAAAAAGTGTAATTAGCGCTAAAAGTTAAATATTTTTCTAATTACTTTTTCTAATAGTTATAATAATTATCAAGCGAATTTTTCATTAGTAGTTGCTCCATATTAATGAGACAGCCAATTTTTTTTTTTTAATTTTGTATCTGCGGATTATTGTGTGTGTGTAGCTTAAAAATGGACCAGGGCTCCTTGACTATTATTGTGTACTCGTATTTAAAAAATAATAACTACAATTTCTAGTGGAAAGCGAAAGTATGTTGGGTACAACTATAACTTGGGCGGAGTACTGTGACCAAGGAGTGTGGGTTATACAGAAAGGGACCGGAGCCCTGCTCTTGGTGAAGCCGGGAGGTAACAAGATCCTGAAATACGCTCCCATCCCTGGAGCGTGGTGCGACGATATCACGTCTTTAAAATTTATGTAAGTACTTAAACTATTTTGGTCGCTTAGTGCAAATATTTGTATGCATGAATGTTTATATATTTTCATCGGTCTGGGAATTCTATGTATTATATGTATGTATTTAACTTCTACACTGACGGCACAGAAACTCTCTGTGTTTACAGCGTCGGCAGCACGAGTGTAACTCCCCTGGTGTTGCACACGTCCTAAGTCTTGGTTAACCACTTTCCTTCAGGTATACCGTGTACTTGTCTGCCATCACAGTGGTATTAAAAAAAGGATTATCCACATTCTAGATTCTATAACACAAGATATTAAGTTTTGCTTACCATGGATCTATAAAGCGTTGTGCAGAATGTTGTAGAATATTTATTGAAAGTTTGAGTGTTCGACATTACTTGTTTCTCTTATCTCTTTCCAGTGGTCTGGGTGATTCTATGTAGAATGCGTACGTGTATGTTTTTGAGTACGGAAATTCCCACTATAACCCTTGCCCCCCCCCCCCCCCACCTCTCCCCCTCCGCTGCCAGTGAGGGTAGTATAGCTAAGCATCCACCTACTGGCATCGCACGAATTTGCCCATTGACAATGCCGATGCTGTTGGTCCGAGAAGCAACTTTGCGAAGCATGCTGATAACGTCATTCAAAAAAATGGTCAGGTGGACGCATCGTGCAAAGATTCCGCCTTTTCCGCCTTTTAAAGGTTTCCTGTCGACACTCCTTCCTTTTTTTTTCCTGTCCGCTCACTACGAAAATCCGAGAGTCAGTAATCCAGCTGCTGGCAAGCGGCTGCAAAATGCGATCACTGTGGATCCGGTGGACGCATTGTGGAAAAATTAATCCGTTTGATGCGTGCACCTACCGGCAATGCAGCGTTGCCGGTGCACGCTTATCTTATATCGGGGTCGAACCAACTTAAGCCACACTCCGTCTCGGGTCATCTGTTGCCGAGGGTGCATATCCCTTAGTCCGTACGTGTATTCTATACAAATATATAATAATAATATGAAGAATACCAATAGGTAACATTATTATTACAGATGTGAAGGACGCTACCTGATAGTGGGTACCAATACCGGTTATATCCGAGTGTTTCGCATGCCCACTGAGGAAGAAGACAACCCTGAAACACATTACATGATTTGGATGGCAGCAATGCAGAAACTACTTAAAAAACTAAAAGGCAGGCGATTGGCGAAGGAGGAGGTCAGAATCAGTAGTATTTTATAAATTAAAACGTACTAGTTGTTGGCCGCGGCTTTGCCCTCGTGGAATTTTGATCGCATTCTCGAAACGCATCGGAACCTATTTCTGGTATAAAAAGTAGCCAATGTATAATTCCAGACAATAAATCTACCCCTGTAACAAATTTCAGCTAGATCCATTCATGGTTAATTAAAAACATTCAAATATTTTCACAAATTTTCACATTTATAATATTAGTAGTATGTAGACAAACAAACAAGCACTTGCCTCATTTTACACTCAAACCAAGTAGTTCAAAGTGCTTCAATAGACTGAAAACTACTTTTTTGTACCACTTAGGTGGCAGACAAGCACACGGCCCACCCGATGGAAAGTGGTTACCGTGGCCTAAGATCGTGTGCAATATCACGGGAGTGACACTCGTGCTGCCGACCTTGTAACCACAGAGTTTCTGCGCCATCAGTGTAGAGGAAAAAGCATAACAAGCCTTTGGTCTTTCCACTGACAGCACAAAATCTCCAGTGAGCCTGGCTACCCTACTCACTGCCGGGAACACAACACGAAGATATTCTGTAGGGCGGAGGTACTTCCCCAGTCGGACTCCTCAATTGGACGGAAATACCGTCGTGTCCTACCTCATCAATTTTACCGATTACTATAGTGCATTGCCGCTCTAGTTGAATTAAATTTAACATCGGCACAGAAATTATTACATTCTTACGAATTACGTTAATTTATAATGTTCAATATGTTACAGTTACAACCGATACCACGAATAGATTTCCTTGACAACTATTATTTGCCGATGCACGACAGTTACACCGGAGCAATAACATGTATAGAGATCAGCACTCATGGAAAGTAAGAGTCAATTAATAATATATTTATAAAATTTTATTTATTTATAACATTTTAGGAAAATATACAGAATTAATTGTTGATACAAAGATAGTTCAAATAGGAGACGGCCAATTATAAGTTTTCACTGCTTAATTTAGGTTAAAAGTATTGCTACGCCCGGCGCTTGGCCACTTCAATATATGGCCAAATTTCCATAGGAGTGAGCGAGACGGCACTATAGAAAGAGACATCATGCCTTGACGTCACTGTTCTAGAAGGAATGGAATGAATAGAACGAGACGTCAGGCTAGAAAGAGACAGCATGCCTTGACGTCACTGTTCTAGAAGGAATGGAACGAATAGAAAGAGACACAAGACCTAATAGAACCTCCCAGAAAGTTCCTGTCTTTTTCAGAACGTACCTCGATCTTTCGCTACTCGGCCGCGCCTTATATAAAAGGCGAGCTAACAGCCGCTGCTCAAGTTAGTCTACGACTAGAATTCGAAGCGATCATTGCGATAAAGTGTGCGAAGCGATACAGTGCGATTATACAAGTGACTGTGTATTGTGTAAGGAAGAGTTATCGAATTTGTACGCGCTTTGCTGTAAGTTAAGTGCAGCTGAATAAAATCTGTCTTCAACGGTTGTCCTCGCATTTTCTATTTAAACCGACCCCCACGCTCGTAACAACTGGTGTCAGAAGCGGGATAGAAAATGCCGATAACGCCGAGAGACGACAGGGAGGGAGTTAAAACCCGAAGCCAGGCCGCGGAAGAGGCTGCGGGTACTCCGAGTACGTCGACAGGTGCTTCAAGATCATCATCGGAAATTAACCTGAGCGCGATTATGACCTTATTGAAGGAGCAAGCCCGTCACCAGGCAGAGCAGGCCCGTCGCCAGGAAGAGCAGACTCTGCAATTGAAGGCACAGCTCCAGCAACAACAGGAGGAGCTGATCCGTCGCCAGGAAGAGCAGGCCCGTCACCAGGCAGAGCAGGCCCGCCACCAGGCTGAGCAGGCCCGACGCCAGGAAGAGCAGGCCCGTCGCCAGGAAGAGCAGGCCTTGCAACTAAAGGTTCAGCTCCGGGAACAACAAGAAGATCTATTTGCCTTCTTGAAAGAGTCTAAAGCGGAATGGCAAAGAGAAATTCATTCAGTGCAAGACAAGCTCGACTGCCACGACGTAAAATTAGAAAGCCACGACGAAAAATTAGGAAGCATCGACACGAAATTTGAGAGTTATGAGGAGCGGCTGCAGTCTGTGGCTCAAAACGTAAAAAAATTGGAGACGAAAATAGCTTGCGGAACAGCTGGCTCTGTAACCATTTCATCTGCACAGGCTGTCGGAAAGTTCAAAGTACCGCCATTTGATGGGACCTCCTCGTGGACTGCATACAAACTGCAGTTCGAGTCTGTGGCAAAGGCGAACGGTTGGGATAAGGAGCAAGCCAAAACAGCATTAACATTGGGGTTACGAGACCAAGCACTCAGTGTTTTAGAGGCGCTTGGAGGTGAAGTGACTTACGACCGCCTTCTTGAAGCGTTGGAATCACGTTACGGTGATAGTCACTTGGAACATGTCTACCGTGCCCAATTGAAGGACAGAAACCAGCGTCTTAATGAGTCTCTGCAGCAGTGGGCTTTGGAAATAGAAAAGCTCGTGAGAAAAGCTTACCAAGGAGCTTCCTCGTCATTTCTTGACAGCATTTTGGTGCAAGCTTTTATTGACGGGATCAGAGACTTGGAGGTGAGAGCTGCCGTCCGTCTGGGTCACCATGCAACCCTTAAAGATGCTGTTGCTCACGCCCTTGAAGTGGAAGCTGTACGACATGACCCTCGACCACATAGATTGCGTGAGATCTCAACAAATGAGCAACGTGTGTACCGTCGGGAATTCACACCCAGGTGTTATTTCTGCAAAGAGCAAGGACATATTCGGTCTAGCTGCCCGAAACGGACTCAACAAGGTAATGGCCAAGAACAAACGGCGCGACATCCAGATGCGCCGGAGCAACAGGGAAACGAGTAAACGCCAGGACTGCGGGACGGGTGCTGGCTGGTAGTGTAAAAGTCCCAATTCTGATCTCTCAAGCTAATGATGGAAATAGTCTGGTCATCGAAGGAGGTATTGATGGATCACCGTGCCACCTCACCATTGATACTGGAGCAAGTCGGACCGTGATTAGCTCTCGGCTGGTGAAAAATGTACCTAGAGATCATCTACATCAACTTAAGCATCTCCATCTGCAGACAGCTACCGGCCAGCGCATTTCCGTCCGAGGAGAGCAAGAAGTGGCGTTGGAAGTCGGTGATAAGACCTATTGGCATAAAGTCATCGTCGCTGATATCTTAGATGACTGCATCATTGGATTGGATTTTATGAGAAAATATCGCTGTAAAATCGACGTGGATTGTGGCGTTCTGAAACTTGGGTTCGACGAAATTCCCATGGAAGGTGGCGCATGTGGAAAAGTGTACTGTGCAAAACGAACTGTACTCCAGCCTAAATCACAGACCCTAGTGCCAATAAGACTACCTCAATATGGCATCAATTCTCATCGCTATGCATTGGTGGAAAAAGTAGACGGCAGTAGTCCCTGGATACCAGCTCGTACTGTGGTAACAACACCAACCACAGCCGTTATAAGAATTTTAAATATGAGCAACAACGAGTGCGTCTTAAACAAAGGGACACTGCTTGGCACTTGTGAGGAGATCTCGTGGATACGTAGTTGCCAGGGTTCGACCAAAAGCGATGCCACAAGTGACAGAGAATCAACAGTGCTGAAACTACTAGAAGATTGTCGCAATGACCTCAGTAAGGTAGAGATGCTGAAGGCGCGGAACATGCTACTACGTTATAAAAACGTCTTTTCTATGCATGGTGGTGACATTGGCAGAACTGGAGTAGTACAGCATAAAATCGATACTGGTGAGGTAACGCCAATCCGTCAACGACCACGACGTGTACCGATTGCTCGAGAAAAGGAGGTGGAGGAAATGATTGAAGAGATGAAGAAGGACCGTATCATTGAACCCTCGGTCAGTCCATGGTGTTCTCCGGTAGTCCTTGTAAAGAAAAAGGATGGAACCACCAGATTCTGCGTCGATTATCGCCGACTGAATGATGTTACGAAAAAAGATAGTTATCCGTTGCCAAGGATAGATGACACTTTGGACACCTTAAGTGGCATGCAGTGGTTCTCAACATTGGACCTCAAGAGTGGGTATTGGCAAGTTCAAATCAGTCAACTAGATAAGGAGAAAACTGCGTTTTCTACTGGAAAAGGTCTCTGGCAGTTCGACGTCATGCCATTTGGATTATGTAATGCTCCGGCCACATTTGAGAGATTGATGGAACAAATACTTGCTGGACTGCTGGGAGAAGCCTGTCTGGTATATTTGGATGACATAATCATCATTGGAAAAGACTTCGACGATCACCTCAGCAAACTAGAGCAAGTTTTGACTAAACTACAGGGTGCCAACTTAAAACTCAGTCCAAAGAAGTGTTCACTTTTTAAACGACAAGTGAATTATTTGGGGCATGTTATTTCGAAGGATGGGATACAAACAGACCCTGAGAAGATAAGTGCCGTGAAAGATTGGCCGACACCAAAAGATAAGACCGACGTTCGTGCCTTTTTAGGTCTGTGTTCATACTACCGGCGGTTCGTGAAAAGCTTCTCCGATATTGCAAAGCCTTTGCATCGGTTAACGGAAGAAAAACGGAAATTTAGCTGGGATGAACAATGTGAAGCCGCTTTCAAAGACCTTAAGCAAAGACTCTGTGAAACACCAATCTTGGGTTTTCCAGATGCAGAAAATGAGTTCGTCGTCGACACAGATGCCAGCAATACTGGGATAGGAGGAGTCCTGTCCCAGAGAAAAGGAGACAAGGAGGCCGTGATTGCTTACTTTAGTAAGTCTTTGTCTAAACCAGAGAGAAATTACTGTGTTACACGAAGGGAATTACTGGCCGTGGTTAAGACATTGCAGCATTTCAGTAAGTTTCTGCTGGGCCGCAAGTTTCATCTGAGGACTGATCATGCTGCTTTAAAATGGTTGCTACAATTTAAAAATCCAGAAGGACAAGTGGCAAGATGGATTGAACAGCTCCAGGAATACGACTTCGTCATCGAACATCGGAGTGGGAAAGCGCATGGAAATGCAGATGCGCTCTCTCGAAGACCTTGTCCGGTGGAATGTAACCATTGTGTCAGGCAAGAAGCTAAAGACAGTGTAGCGATTAGAATAATGAGGACTGATACTGTCAGCGATGAGTGGAGTAGCGAAGCCATGCAGCAAGCACAGCAAGAGGATCGAGACATCAAGCCTATTCTCGAATGGATAAAGGCAGGAACACCTAAGCCGAAATGGAGTGATGTCTCCCAAATGAGTGCCGCTACGAAGAGCTACTGGGCACAATGGGAAAGCCTCGTGATACACAATGGAGTCCTGTGTAGAAAATGGGAGTCTGCAAACGGGAAAGACTCACATCTGCAGTTGGTTGTCCCAAAGATTAAAATTAATGAGGTTTTGAGATCATTTCATGACGGAACTTCAGGCGGCCATCTTGGTGTGAAGAAGACGTTGATGAAGATTCGTCAACGATTCTATTGGATCCATTGCCGTGAGGATGTTGAAGATTGGTGTAGGAAATGTACATGCTGCGCATCGGTAAAAGGGCCGCATACAAGGAGCAGGGGAGCATTGAGCCTTGGGAAAGGATTGCATTAGATGTTGCAGGGCCATTTCCTGCATCGGAGTCTGGAAACAAATACATCCTAGTAGTAATGGACTACTTTACTAAATGGCCGGAGGCTTTTGCCATACCTAACCAGGAAGCAACTACAGTCGCGGAAAGACTAGTCACGGAAGTGTTTTGCCGATATGGAGTTCCTCTGGAAATACACAGTGACCAGGGAAGGAATTTTGAATCACAGGTATTTCAAGAAACCTGTAGGATAATGGGTATTCATAAAACCAGGACCACCCCATATCATCCGCAGTCTGACGGAATGGTTGAAAGATTTAACCAAACCTTGGAAAGGCATTTGGCTAAGGTTGTTGAGAGCCAACAGAAGGACTGGGATAGTCATATTCCTTTGTTCTTGTTGTCTTATAGAACAGCGATACATGAAAACAAAACGGTGACGCCTGCGTGTGCAAACTTTGGCAGAGAACTGAGACTACCGGCTGATCTACTGACTGGACGTCCTCCAGATTCACCGCAAGAAATCACGGAATATGCTAGTGCATTGCGCGATAGACTAAATGACGTTCACACCCACGTCCGTGAATCTGGGCTCCAGGCAAGCGAAAGAATGAAAACCCGATACGACCGCAACTCTCATCAAGCCGGGTTCGACGAAGGCTCGTTGGTATGGCTACACAATCCGATGCGTCGCAAAGGCAAATCTCCGAAGTTGTCTACAACCTGGGAAGGGCCGTATAAAGTTGTCACCAGGATCAATGACGTTACATACCGGATACAACGCAACCAGCGAAGCCCCTTGAAGGTTGTACATGTTGACCGACTGGCGAGATACTACGGATCTAATAATGCTCGGGACGAGCATGTCTAAGAAGGGGGTAGTGCTACGCCCGGCGCTTGGCCACTTCAATATATGGCCAAATTTCCATAGGAGTGAGCGAGACGGCACTATAGAAAGAGACAGCATGCCTTGACGTCACTGTTCTAGAAGGAATGGAATGAATAGAACGAGACGTCAGGCTAGAAAGAGACAGCATGCCTTGACGTCACAGTTCTAGAAGGAATGGAACGAATAGAAAGAGACACAAGACCTAATAGAACCTCCCAGAAAGTTCCTGTCTTTTTCAGAACGTACCTGTCTTTTCTCGATCTTTCGCTACTCGGCCGCGCCTTATATAAAAGGCGAGCTAACAGCCGCTGCTCAAGTTAGTCTACGACTAGAATTCGAAGCGATCATTGCGATAAAGTGTGCGAAGCGATACAGTGCGATTATACAAGTGACTGTGTATTGTGTAAGGAAGAGTTATCGAATTTGTACGCGCTTTGCTGTAAGTTAAGTGCAGCTGAATAAAATCTGTCTTCAACGGTTGTCCTCGCATTTTCTATTTAAACCGACCCCCACGCTCGTAACAGTATGTAGTAAGTAAGAGGTAGACAATTTTCATGTAAGTACACGAATACGAAAGCCTAAAAATGTAGTACAAGAAAATAGAAAACAAGGACGTTACAAAAATTTCAGTGTGTTCACACTCTGTAGTAAATAAGTAAATTTACATACATACATACATATAATCACGCCTTTATCCCCGGAGGGTTAGGCAGAGGTGAATTAACACCCACATTTCACCAATTTATATTCGGTTCCACGTAATAGGGGGTGAGCCTATTGCCGTATTCCGGGCACTATTGTTGACTCGAGCCATGCATCTGAGGCTGAGTCTGGGCATGTACATATCTGGTTGATGTTAAAGTTAAACAGCACTATCCCTTAGTCGCCTTGTACGACACCACATGGGAAGAGATGGGGTGGCCCAAATTCTACTCTGCCGGGAACCACGCGGCCAGTAAATTTATATAATTTAAAATATAAATATAGTAAATAAGTTTTTAAAAAAGTATAAATTGTATAATGGTATTTTTTATCATGAATTGATGATTAAATATTTATTTGTCTTTTTCTCTATATGTGATAATTTTTTCAGGCGGCTGTTTACCTGTGGAGCCGATGGCAACATTTTCTCTTACATCATCAATTTCCACGAGCATCTGATACCAATGCCAGATATACCAGAACCGCCTGCAGAACCACCTGTTAGTATTTTTCACACCGTTGTAATCAATCTTCTCATTTATTTCTGCTCATACCCTAGCCAGTATAGACACATTTATATTTATTAATTTAACACACACAAACTTTCATTCGTAACATTGTAACGAATGAAAGTTTTATGCTAGTTTTATAAGTGTATTAAATAAAAGTGGCTATAAAAGCACTGTGAAATTAATAAATATGAAAGTGTCTATACCGGCTGGGGTATGAGCAGAGATAAGTGAGTAGACTGATTACCAATTTGTATATCGGATTCTGGCGTTATTCTCTACCGGCACGGTATGATGGCCGTTAAGTACTAAGAAAACTTGGCAGAGCTTGCTTGCTCTCTTCCTTTTACACGAACGTTAAGTACTACCTTATCTACTACCTTATCTCTCAACTACAGATGACAAGACCGTTTTACTCGGTCAATATCGTAACTTAGTTAGTATGTCAAAACGGCCATCATACCGTGCCGGTAGTATAGTAATCTTGTTAACTCCTTCAAGTAAGTTTAAGTTGTAGAAGTGTTATAGGTTACGACCTTACATTAAGTCGATAGCTTAGTGCAATCTAGAGGTCCCTCGTTCTAGTCCTGGCTATTACACTATAGCTTACAGATAAGCAAAAAATTTCTGGAGATGTGAACAACAATAATAATAATTTCGGTTCCTTTACTATACAGGGTGATCAATCCAAATGCCATGGCCATGGTGCCTCAAAGGCTCTCTACCAATCGCTAACTTAACACACTTGTACCGTAACCTACTACTATAATATTTTAATTGTAGGTAATGCCAAAAATTCACGAGCCAAGTACTGCGGAAGGTGATATTATGTCCCACGAGCAACTGAAACAAAAAGAGGAGTATGATAAAATGATGGCCATTGCCAACGCACATAAAAAGCGAGTAAGGGACCAACTGACCGAGCTCACCGTCGAATATAGCAAACTTATAAAGGCGTAAGTCCTCTTTAATTACTAATCCGGACAAAACAAACATTCGCGTTGGTAGAGGTCTTAAATACATCATTGTGAAATAAATATCAAAAAGTCCCTTATCGATTCGAATTCTCCTACAATCCTAGCAACTCCTAGCAACTTTTAGCTCTATGCGAATTTATGCAAGCTTGCCATTTTATTTTGTCTATTTTGCCAGTATTTTACAACTTCATCTTGCTTAATTTACAAACCTTTTCTTTATCTTTCTCCTTATTTCTAATGATATTGAACTTTTGAATTTTATGGAATATAACGATTGTTGTCTGGCCCCCAAACCTCAAGAGGAGAGCCTCATTCATTACACAGCAGGTGAAGCAACTAGCAACTGGTAAGATCATGGTAGGTTTCCGAACTAGATCCGTAAGCATAAACACAGAACTTCATGAGAAATGTCAAATACTCCATAAACCAAAATAAATAATAAATACACAATGATATTCTAAACCATAGCTTAACTAGCTTGTCTTATCGGTAAAGGAGAAAGAATACTAGTATCACCACCCCATCTCATTCCGAACTAACAGCCAACCGTCTAACAGTAAAGTACGCATAAGATATCACTGCGAGAGAAGGAAAACTTGAAATAAAACCTTGTACCAACCCGTCTGGCCATCGTGGAAACAGTAGGCCAAAGCCTCGCAACATTGGGAGAGGCCTATGTCCAGCAGTCGACTGCGATAGACCAATTTAATGGATTTAATTGAACTATCTTGCTTTATGAGATTGGAATATTCGGGAAATATAATTTTATTTTTTATTTTATATTTTTTATCAAATGTAATAGTAAATAATAAAGTAGTAAAGCTGCCATCGAATATTGTAGATCTGCCACCAAAAATATCGACCTCACGTCACGACCTGCATACATATAATAGGTTACTTTTGTGATAATGCACGAGACGTGGGCCCGTCGCCTTCACACGAGACTACATTTTTGCTTGAGACCTACTATTTTGCTGAGAAACACAGCAGCTTAAATAACAACAGTAATAATTTTGGGTAATAATGGACTGTGTCATACATAACCGGTACTGTAATATCGAAATTTTACTATCCCAGGAACCGCAGCCTGCCAGCGTCCCAGCAAATAGATGTGACATTAGACCCTCGACCTTTGGCTGTGCAAGAGCAAGAACTGCAAAATGCCATGGCGTTAACTGTGAGAAAACTGGCTCATCAGCTCGAGGCGTCGACCTTGGGACTCAGCAAGATGTACAACAGGAATATTATACAGCTTGACGTGTTCCCATTTAGAGTTATAGGAATTAGGTATTCAGTTATATCGACTAGGATAGTAATGAGAATGGTGAAATGAATGGTGGATGTGTGAGAAATGCGGCCAAGTGCTAGTCGGACTCGCCCATAACGGGTTCCGCAGCAGCAAGTAACATAATATAAAAGTTTTATATTTCAGTTGATTGAATGAAAGTTAAATTACAGTTTACGTTTAATGACCTTTTTTAAAAAGAACTGCCTACTAGATCTCGTTTAAACCAATTTTCGATGGAAGTTTAGCCATCTGGCTACGGAACCCTAAAAAAACAAATAGTTGAATCGATCCAAAGGAATATATAGAAAAATGATGCTCTAAATTATATGAATGATGTAAAACATGCTAACTTTACGTAATGACAGTAGACAGTAGTTAGAACCCAATAAAATACGAGCTGCGAACGATGGCTTCGCCGCAGTGCAATTATGAATTTTTTTACCAAACAAAAACAAAAAAAGATATACCCAGTGTGGTGCAGTCGCGGAAGTTACGCGTTTTTCGGCAATTTATTTTTATTAATATAGATTTAAACTATAGAACAGACCATAGACTAACTATAGACTATAGATTAAAAATATATTTAAACCATGTTCTTGTTTGAAATTAAGTTTTTTTTTGCAGGGATCCTACGGTGGTAATAAAACCACTACGTCAAAAGAACCTTTCCAAGGCTTTTCGAGATCAGTACGAAGAAGTTCATCAAAAAATGGCAGAAGCTGCTCTACGTGGCAGGTAAGATAATGAAATAGTCATTATTCGCCATCAATTAACCCAACCCTAGTCGTTCTACCTTAATTAACATTTTATTAAGTCATGCCAGGATGAAACTCAACCTAATATGACTGCCTATATTATATTTCTTATTTCCTGTATCAAAATTACTGTTTCGGATATAAATTTTTACAAATTTCGGTAAGATTTTCTCATAGAAATATAAATTTTTAATTTGTTCATACTTTTATTTTACTAACATAGACATAAGTAATACTTATAAATATTGAGCCTTTGTTGCTAGTAAATAACGAAATACTTCAATTTCTAATTCAAAAATTCAAATTCTACAAGGTTGCCTCACAACATGTACTGAATATGTAGTCAGCATCGATCGGATTGATCTTGACTGGCAGGGTGCCCAAAAAGATCTTACTACTTAATACGTACTAAGATCTTTTTCAGTACCTACTTTGCTGATACAAAAGGCTGTAAGTTCAAGATCTACAAAACGAACGTAATAGATTTAAAATTGTTTACTGCGTTGCATTTGAATTTTTTTATATAAATTTTGTATTAAATTACACGCTGCTAGGAACATGAATTTATTAGAAATGGCTGATGAGGTATTGAAGTAAGTATAATTGTAACTAATACTACTATCATTAAGGCTTATGATTGTTTTGAATTATAATGATTATTTCCTTCTGACATAATGATAAATATTTACTAGAATACCCGTGATCATGGTCTATGCCTAGAGTAAACTCTTCTAATATTTGTTGGTTCGCGGTGGAGCAGAGCAGGGCCACCCCATCTCTCTGCATGGGTGTCCTAGACAGTAACTTGTCCTAGACAGTAAGCATACAGCTAATTACAAAGTGCCCGTTTAAAAGAAAGGCTCGACCCCTATCACGTTGAACCAAAAAATTGTTGGCGAATTAAACGTGTTAATAGAGCTCTGCTTCCTTCGGTGATTTACAAGTATAAATATATTTATATTTACGATCGTACCACAGTCTATGTGAGTACGTCGCTCTTACTTTCACGTTTGAACCAATTATTACCTACCTACTCTCCAATTTAGAAGGACGGAGTCAACCGTGCGTCGCACGGGCCCAAGGAAAGCGTCATACGGCCCGCCTCGTGTTGCGTCCTTCCTACTAGGTCTGCCTCCCAGACAGCCGCATTCTCTCAAGAAAGCGCTAAGGAACTATCATCAGCGATTAACACGTCATCACATGCAGTTCATTCAGGTTTGTAAGTTTAATTCAAACTGAACTCTGATTGTGAAGGAAAATTGAGGCTAGAATAATACTGAACGTCTTGTGGTTCACGCTTTTAAGGAGAGGATCCTACTACCGCTAAGTCCTCTCCTTAAAAACATGAACCGTTAAGCATATTGAGGACAGTATCTGTAGCATGGCAGTAGTGCATCAGCTAATTAGTGGGCGTAGGTTCAATCCTCGCTTATTGAAATATTTGAATGTTTATTTGTATTGGGCTGTTACTGTGCCTCTGAGAACACGTTAAGCCGTTGTTGCCGGTTGTTATACGAACATCTATTGCTGGGTGAGTCAGACTTTATTACCTATATAATTTTATTCCATTTCAATAATTTTTCATGTTTAGATTCAAGAACACCTTAACCTAAGACCAGATCCAAACGCCATGCCCCCCGGCGCAGCTGAGGCTCTGAAAGAAGCAGAGGCGACAATCGGCAATCGACTTTTGAAGACACAACCTGATTATGTCGCTCCACCTGGCCACAATACGCAGTTACGAGTCTGTATAACAAGGCAAGAGGTAATCAATCTCATTTGACACAATCGGTCACCATTTTATGTACCAAGAAGCCTTTTCATTAAGCCGTAAAACCGTGTATCGAATAGCTGTGTGAACGACACAGCATTTTTTATACCACTAAGGTGGCAGACAAACACACGGTCCAACAGATGGAAAGTAGTTACCGTGGTCTATGGACGTTTGTTACACCGGGGGAGGCACATTCATGCTTCCGACCCTGTAAACACAGAGGGTTTCTGTGCCGTCAATGTAGAAGGCAAAGCAGGAATAGCCTTTGGTCATCCCACTGACAGCACAAACTCTCCAGTGAGCTCTGGCTTCCCTACTTACCACCGGGAACACAACACCAGATTATTATGGCCGCGGTATTCTGTAACGCGGAGGTTATCCCCCAGTCGGACTACTCAATTGAACGGAAATACCGTCGTGTCCTACCTCCTACAACCATATACCAACATACATTTATATAATATACTAGCTGTCACCCGCGGCTCCGCCCGCGTGGATGTCGGTTATCGCGAATCGGGGTATGAAAAATAGATGTTGGCCGATTCTCAGACCTACCCGATATGCCTACAAAATTTCATGAGGATCGGTCGAGCCGTTTCGGAGGAGTATGGCAACGAAAACTGTGACACGAGAAATTTATATATTAGATGATATCGAATTTACCTTAAATGGTTTGTACATTCGTGACTAACCTTTAGGCTCCCAATCCCTTAGAGGAAGAAAAAAATAAATGAGCAAGTGCACCGACTTACAGTTTTGATTGACTTGACCACGAAAGATCTTGGTGGGGCTCTATATATCCTTACTATGTGCTAAGAGTATAATACATATACGCACTGCACTATAATAACGTTCCAGGTTTATGACAATAAGCGAGAGTTTAACATGAAAGTATTGCAATTACGCGATCACAAAATACGTTTAGTGCGCCTCATGAAGGATATTGGAGAACGCCTTTCAGAGATTCGTATTGAAATACCACCAAAATCAGTGAAACCCACTCCCGCCATACCGCAGATTGATGAAGAACTGGAATTTCCTGAAAAGCATTTAGAGGTTGGTTTGACGATAGTAAAAGAGTATAAACTATGGATTTACAAACATTGTAAATACAGATCATTATACAAGTGATATTTATTCATTTGTAACGGTTCGTTACATATAGACGTTTATGACGGTTGTGTTGGTGGCATCACTCGACGTTGTGCCTATTTGAGTTGTTTGCATATAGATTCCCATTACGGAAAAGTTCGAATGGAGCGTGATTATAAATATAGGCTTTTGCATTTATACTTATAGTCTGATTTTTAATTTCAGATAGTAAAATGACATTACCTCTGTTGCCGGTTTATTGCAATTAAAAAATAGTCATGTGCGACCAGTATCGAAAGCTGTCGATAAATTTAGTTTTGCACAGATTTTTTCGACACCCTTACTCATAAAGTGGTGTTTATCACATGGCTTTTACACTCATAAACTATGCTATTAAACACTTGTGCTTTTTTTCTTGATCGCACTACTGTTTTATTTTATATTCCATCAAATTAAGTTGGTACCTCGCTGAAAGACATTATATATGCATTCTATTTGCTCTTAACTTAACTGGATATAGTTTTATTTTTAAATCTCGGAAAAAGTTTTGACTTAGATACGTTTTGTTTCAATATAAGACTAAAAAGAACACTATTTTTGTAAAAAATCAAGTAGTGTACCACCTTGAGTATGATAAATTTTCAACTTATTTACTATAATTAATAATTCAACGTGAAACATATTTATAAATACATAGAAAATAGATTTTTTGCATTTTACGTATTGGCTGTTTAGCGTAATTGTTATAATTGTTTAACCTTCACTTCAATTTGCGCGCGCATTGATAACACGCCGCGCGCAGAAAAAAAAATTCAGCGCGGAGTTTTTAACAAACTATCCGTCTGTGCAGTGAGCATTCTTTATTTAAGTACGAATAATTGATCAACAAGTTTAGAATGTCAATGTCTAGTATAGAAGAAGACAGATACGTTGATTTGACGCCGCCGGAAATATTAAGTTGTGGCACGAAATGCCAGTGATAGCCTTCTGTCTCCAAAATCCAGGGATAAGTACATGGCAGTTTATGAGACCTTCATTAAATAAAAAAAATGTTTCTTTTACTCGTAAGTGTGTCGAAAAATTTTGTATGACACACGTGAGGTATGGTCATTACACTCTCGGTTTCCTTGCGCAATATCACCTCAAGTGAAATTAACCAACTTACCACACATGTATCATAAATAACTATTGTAGGTTGTTTTATAGTTAGCTTATATGGATAGTGAACGAAACTAAAAAACTTCTTAATATTTACTTTTTCCTTAAAATATGATAAAGCCATATACCACTTGTATCTAGGCCACAAACATTGTCGATAGTTTCGAGCACGTCACTAAGCATTAAAAGCTGGTATCATTAATTCACAATTTGACATTTGCTGTTGTCAATTTACTATCAGAATTTTAAAAAAAACGGATTATACACGCAAGTTACTTGTCACGCTGCTACGCGCTACGTGCCGCGCTTCTACGCGCTACGCCCCGTGCTTCTACGCGCTGCGCTTCTACGCGCTACGCGCCATATGCTACGTTCCCTTCCGTACCGCAGTAACCCTGTGTTACTATACAGAGATACTGCAACTAACTCATAAACATGATTGGAAAAGCATTTTTATCGTGTACATGTGATCACGTCAAGACGGACTTTATATCACGACAGATTTTTTATGTAATGTCCATTTTCGTGAGCCAGTAATAATAAAACAACAACGTAAAAAATATGCTTTTTATATTCCTATTTCTAGTTGGATATTATTTTGCAATTGTAAGCTTAGAAATATCCGCTATCACATTCATACTATGTTTCATTCTGTTTGCAGATAAAACCAGAAAAGGTAACTGTACAGACACGGATGTCAAAGAAGGGAAAGCAAGTGGAGGATCGCAAGAAATCTGCCCTTGCGGTCAGAGTGCGACCATCACGCGTCAATAGATTTACACCCATTACTGGTAACTGTTTTATATGACAACTATACGCTATTCTCCGGACTCCGGACACGGTGAAAATCTCAGATACAATTGGAACCTATTAGCCGCTTTTAGTTGTTAACAACCAGTTGTGATTTTATATTACTGCTTCTTGAAATGTTTTTGGTAATCCAACAATTAGAAAGAAACATTATGGTTGAACATCGCCTAGAACTAATGAGCCTTATCTTTAAAACAATTTAGAAGATACAGACATCATTACAACATCATTACATGGACATCATTAAAATGGCATCGTAAATATTACTATTGCAATACCATTTTATGTTATATAATTTACCCGACTGCCAAGAACTGAACAAGAAACTGTATTTATCCATACTACATTATGCCCGTGGCTCCACCCTCTTGGTATAATTTTGGAGTTCCCGTTCCCCGTAAGAACCTGTTTATTTTTTATCCATGTTATATTTTTTTGTTAGAAAATATTATGTAGTAACAAAATAATAAATATAAAATGAACCTTAAATTCAAGTGGTTATTAAGATATTGAACACTAGGGGCGTCAGCCTTGTGCTGCCGACCCTGAAGAAACCTTCTGGTTTTCAGAGTCTCGTCCACTAGCAGCTTCTTGGGACCTGTTGAGAGCCAGATCAGATATGGAATCTACTCCCTTAGAAGTTGAAGTGCGGGAACGGCGCATAAAAAGGTATTTAACTGAATTTATACCAGCTTTTTCCAAAATATATTTCTACGTACATATACGTGGACTGCAATGAGCTAATTGATTGATTGATTAATACTCACGCCTTTCTATCTCCAGGGCAGACAGACATAAATAAATGCGAAAATAAATATAATAAATTTAAATTTTGATATTTTTTAACCTTAGGTTTACTCTACGTTAAAATGCTTTGTAGTTTGGTGTGGAGGCACGCTTCACTACCTAGTTCTTAGCACTGAGACATTCAAACGTAATCAATCATTATATTATTACCAGGCATTTGTACGAACAAGATATGCTAGTTGGAGAAGCAGAAATGTCAGTTCAAAAGTTCGATTCACGATTGAGGCAATTGCAAAGAGAACGCATCCGAGTGCAGGTGAGAATTTTGACCGACTGTATTGTTCTTTAATTGTGTTAACGAAGGAAGTGGAACGTTTTTCTGTACTCCTTTATTCACATAATGTCAACTTTAGAATGATTTCTTTGTATGGTTTGAGCTATCAACTTCTTCGTTAGTAAAAAATCGATAAAAATATTCGTTATCTAACTTGTAATATTTTGCCGTAGGAGAAGAATCAATTACTAGAATTACATTTGTTCCAAATGCACAGAGAAATGAACGTGTTAAATCGATTCGAAGCACACGAAGATCGTTTAGCTGAAAGAGTTTACTCAAAATTGGTGCAGGTAATAATTCAATTTAATCCTAATTATCTGGCTATCCCTGGATTTTTTCAATTAACTTACGCAACGCAAAACGTGGTGTTTTGGATCTAACAGTACTTAGTGAAATGAAAACCGAAGATACATACATACATACATATACTCACACCTGTAAATCCCTTAACGGGTAGGCAGAGGTGTATTAACACCCACTTTTCGCAAACTATGATTTTCGGGGGAGCCTATTGTCGTCAAGTGGGCATTTTGTCTTGTGCTGTATGTTTACAGTCGGATGGAGAACAGCCCTATCCGAACCGAACCGAAGGTATAGTTCAAATATTACTAATATTATCTATAACCCCTCCAGGTAGAGTAAATTGGTTGTTTTGTTTGTTGACATCGATAGTGTAATGGTAAGAATTCGAAACCGAGAATTTTTGATCATAAGACCTACTTAAACATTTTCCACGTTTCAAACTTTGACTTTGACGTTTTCTAAGTTAATACAGAATAAACTATTAACGGTGACTAAACTCCCAACATATATATTTTTTCACTATACCTTGTGAAGTGAACGGGTGACTTAAAATATATTCCTTAATCAGGTAAAAGCTGTCCAAGAGCAAATCGAAGATTGCAAACATCGGATTGAGGAGATACAATCAGAGAAAAACGAACTCGACGTCGAATGCCAGGAACTTCAGAGAAAATTCAAGAATTTAGTCGCGGACAACAAGTTCGCTGACTTCTTAAGAAGGATATTCAAAAAGAAATATCGTCCGCCGCGTGATAAAGACGATGATGGTTTGTTATTTAATACTTACGTTGAACAAGTTTGTTTAATAACTCAATATCGATATTATAGTTTAAAAGACTTTGCAAACGATCTCTCTAAATTAATTAGCTGTACCTTCGACAAAAGTGATACAGTAGCACTTTTTCATACCGTATCTCCTTTTTCGGCTATAAAGCTAATTAGATTTTTTTACCTGATATAAACCATGACCATTGTACACAATAAAGAGATACTTACTTACTTACTTACTTCCTTGCCATTTCTTACCATTAAGCATAATTAATATTGCTGTTAGAATCATCTGAATCCGAGTCATCGGAGTCTTCTAGTGAGGAAGAAGACGAGGGGAGCGTCGATAGCCGTGATATTGGCCCTATTCGCCTCGACCCCAACATTTGCCCCGAAGGATGCGAAAAGGAAATCTATGAGAAAACTTATGAATTAAGAGGCATCCGGTAAGAAGTTCAGTTGGGCAGAGAACACTCTGACTTTCACTTCAATCTAAATCGATAGGAGTGGCCAGCATACTAATTACTTTTAAATAAAACAAAAAAGAAGCTACATTAAGGGCGGGAGTACATGTTGGTACAATTGTTTAAAGTTGGTGATTACCGCTGAGGCTTAAGACCCGAGCTGTTAATTAAGGGTCTGAAGAGAGCCGAGGGCGAAAATCAACAATACACACGTGTATCATACGTCGTTTTTCAACAAACTTTTGCGAATAAAATGATACTAAAAACAATTTTAAACTAGAAACAAATTTCTTTAAATTTTAATGGCGGTCTTTACTTTTTGTTTCTTCCTTTCGGAAAAAGCTAAGGTGCCAAGACCATGCATATCCAAATAAATGTTAAAACTTCAGCAGGTTTTTTCTACATAGTCTGTAGACGTAACGCAACACGCATCCGCGATCATCATAACGCAAATTATATTAAGTATTTCATGAGATTAGATAAATTAATGTATGGAACTGCACATCGTTTTTTTTTTAACTCACACTTGTATTTTAAGATCCCTTTTCGTATACTAGTTAGAGAAACAATTAGTAAAAATGCAGTTAGTAAAAAGTTAAAAGTTGAAATTATCTATGAACTTGCATGAAATGAGCAAGCAATAGTAAATAATTTTTCTAATCTTTTTCAAATAGAAACTATTTTCTCTCAACTAAAACAATAAACTTAAAAAAAACTATAACTCGCTCGTGAACAATGTAAAATTCAGTTTGTCATACCTTCCTCCCCCATGTCATACTTGAACCGACTAAAATACACGTCGCCTGTCGTAGGTTACCGAGGTCTAACTAAAATTGGCTTGCAACGATTTTGTAGAGCGTTCTCTCTTTCGCACATCTGATTGACAGTTTAATACCATCATAGTAATTAAAACCATTTATTTTTATAAATTAATTATAATTACTATAACCTGATTGTTCAGATATTTGGTGCACACCTTTGTTGTGGACAAAATACAATTTATATCAATAAAACAAACAGTTTGATTTGCTCTTAATATCTTAGTTTTAAAATAATTTTGAGGCTTTTTAGTTAAGATATTTCTGACGCTGACTGTACTGCTTCACAATTGCGACACATTAAAATCAGTTACACGAAAGTGTATTACATTACTTCTTTGTTCGTAGACACAAACATGAACAAGACATTATAGAAAAAAGCAAGATGGTGGAGATGCTTAACCGTGACATTGACAACCATAACAAATTCAAACGAAAGTTGTCTATTCAACTGGACGTTAGAAAAAATGATCTCAAGGAATTTATGGTGAGTACAACCTATATACTGCTATAACATTATTAAATGTGTCTGTATATTGGCGCTATTAAACAATACGTGAGACAGAAAGTTTTGAGAAACAAAAAATAACTTGTATGTATAAAATATATTTATTAATCCTTTTCAAAGAACTCTCCACTAGCCTCTATATAAAGTTTCATGCGTCTGAACCAATTTTGGAAACATTTTTTTCCAGTTCGACGCAGACACCTCTTCCACGGCCTTTTTGAATGCTGCTAGCGCGTCCTTCGGCGATGAAAGCTGTGTCTCTTTCAGCTATTTTTTTATTTTAGGGAATAAAACTAAATCACACGTTGTCAGATCAGGACTGTAAGGAGGGTGCCCCAAGATTCTGACCGGTGTGGTGTCCAGCAAATTCCTCATTTTGAACGTTGAGTGCGCGGACGCGTTGTCATGGTGAAGCAGTCCCCCGCAGAGCCCGGTGTTCTGTCGCTTGTTGCTCATTGCAGACAAAACTTTTGTCAGGCATTTTGTGGTATACCACTAGGTGGTGATACTGCTTTGTTTAATGGAATCGAATTCAGATAGCCCGTCAAAGTGAAGAAACTAGCGATAAAAAGGCCTTGGTTCGTTTTGAAGCAGCCAAACTGTCGCCTGACGCTTTGTTTCTGGATCGATTCTTAAATCCAGGATTCATGACCTGTCACAATCTTAAATGCGCATAGACGAGCCTGCTGCAATTTTTTGTATGATACTATTCGTATCTAATTCGCCTGTTTTTTTAATTGTTTTTTGTTGCCAGCACACTTTCTTCCGTGACAGCCGTCGTAGGACGACCACTCCTTTGTTAATTCCCCAAAGTAAGGCAACCGCGCTTGAACTCTCTTTACCAGCGGTAAATAGTTGCCTTTGAGGATCCTTCATCGATAAAAACAACTTGAAGTCAATTAAATGTCTCATGAGGGTTTTTGCCACATTTAAAATCGTAGAAAAGCATAGCACGACAATGTTCTCGATGCTTATCCATTTTTAAATGAGACACGATTACTTATTACTTGATTCAGCTCTCGAACAATTGTGGAGGGAAATTCAAAATTCGAACACTGATATTTTTACTTTTAAATAACCAAAGTTTTCAAAATAACAACAATTGGTCAGCGCCTTATACATATTTTTTTTTTCGCAAATCTTTCTGTGTGTCCTGGCAAGTAAGTAAATACCTATATATAAGTACTTGGGTTATGTAAGATTTTAGATTCCGAACACAGTTTTTTTTAACGGTAACGATATCACCTTATATTAGAAAGGTCTTGGTTATAATTAAAACCTTACGTATATTTGATCGCAATCGGTTGAGTAGCACTGGCTCAAAAGTCGCGACAACCGACATCCGATATCCGATCCTACGTAATAGGGGTGAGCCTATTGCTGTCTAGCAGGCATATTAGCTTGGGCTGTATGTTTACTGTCGATTGGATTCCAGCCCTATCCCTTAGTCACCTTTTACAACACCCATAGTCACAGACACACACACAAGAAGTTTAATCGATCTTTATAAAAAAAATATTCTTATAAAATGATTTTACTAAAGATGGAAAAGCAGAGCTGCATGAATGATGTGGAGCAAGTAGTGATACTGCGCTACGATCAGATGAGGGCGTCAGCAGTACGCGGATGTACGGGACCGCTGGGACTATCTCAAACTGTGGTGTTCCCGGAAGCTATGCTCATGAAGCTCAGGAAGAGAGTATTGGAGATACAGGACGAGATCAAACAACAAAAAATACGACAGAAGTTTGTATTTCATTGTATTTTATGCTATTATGTACGTACTCGTATATATCTAATAAAGATAGGTGAATCATTGACAATACAGAATGTTTACTATTTTTGAATTGCAGCTCATTTTATTGTGTAGAAAACAAAAAAATTGCGAAAAAATTATTTCGATATATCAAACTTTTGAAGTGGTGGTGCAGCGACTGGCTCGCGTTAGATAAGCCAGGGCAGAAAAAAAAAACGGAAATAATTAATAACAGCATGAGACCTGTAGAAAATGAAAGAAAATATGGTTAAAATACTGGGAAAAATAAATTAAACTCAAAATTTTCGTTGCAAAAATGGTATTCCACGATTTTCAGAGAAACTACACCCTCCTATCGAAAAAATATTTATTACAAAAGTTCGGTTCTTTCCCACCGTCCGCCTTCCCAGACCATCTGGGTGTACGGTGGTAATTTTTTTACGCACCCAGGTGGTCTGGGATGGTGGACGGTGGGAAAGAACCGCAAAAGTTTTAGGTATAAATAACTACAATTCTACAATCTATAACTTTTGTCTGAACCATATTTCACTCTACCTTACAGCTTTCGAGCAAAACTGGAAAAAGGGTGTTTTGGTTTTGCGTTCTTATCTGCCACAAAAACTCTTTATTTTTCACGTTATTTTGTACCTCTTGATGTTTCAGACACGATTACATAGCTTTTCATTCAATATATTTATATTTACTTTTTTTTTATTCACAATCACATAGATTTTGGTGCTTAAATAAAAATTTGTCAAAAAGCTGTAATTTTACACAATTTAGAAAATAAACAAAAATTGGACGTCAGTCTAATTCTGCTTAAAACTAAGTTTGCCCTCGCTTCCTATGCGCTAATGGAGTAGAAACGACGCCACAAAGCGGCTGTTATTTCATTTAATTCGCTTTGTTTTCAATTTACTCAAAATAATAACCAAAAAAAAAACCTACAACATAGTTTTCTAGATAATTCCTCTCAAAAATCACGTGTTTACTTATACAGGGTTAATCGAACTCATCTGTTTCGTATGAACGTTGACATGCGCGCTATGGAGCAAACGGCCAGCGAACTACGCGCCCAAATGCGTGACGTACTCACCCGTAAACTGGGCAAGCCCCGCAAGGTGGACAAGACGCTTGATGACATGCTGCGGCTGATGGCACGTAGACACAAATTTAATAAAACCCTTGGAATCTTGTCGCAAGTTCGAGTGCAGATACGAGGCTGGAAAGTAAGTTCAACAATTTATCATTATTCAATAGACTTGCTCACAAAGTGGCTCGTATCTCACCGCAACTAAGCACATAATGATACCTGTAATCAAAAGTGTTTTTTGGCGTTAAAATTCACGATTGCCCTATTCTTAAAAAAAATCGATGAAAAAAAGATCGTGTTCAATAGACAAAAAAATATACCTACCTATTGCTTGTTCATTTCATGCAACTCCGTATTGAAATAAAAAATATCATCTTGTACATAAGTAAACAAAACTTTCACTCAAATATAACTCTTATTTTTTCTCTATTTACTCAAAACTTTAAACTAACCATTTTGTACACGTGATAAAGAAAAAAAAAGAACCCTCATTCTTTTAGTCTTTGAACAATGCGCGCGCATAGAATAATTGTTCCCGCCAGTCCGCCAGTACCAAAAAGTTTCACAATTCGTTTTTACTGGTGAAATTATAGTTATTTATTAATTGAAATGTCTACAAGTAGTATCAAACGTTGTATAGTATATACACATATACTATACAACGTTTGATATTTATGATGTATAGTAAGTTAACGTTATGAAATGTTTAGTACTTGAAAATTGCAAATTGAAATTGAAAATGGTAAATGTTTAGTGTTATTTCATTCACAAGGGTATTGAAAAAAGTCGTATGATATACGTGTGTATTGTTGATTACCGTCTTCGGCTCTCTTTTGCCCCTCGCTTAACGGCTCGGATCTCAATGGCGCCTCAGCGGTATCACCAACTTTACACACTTGAAATCCGCTGATGACAAAGCAACATGATTGTGCCTTGTCATTAGCGCATGACGGTCTCTACGCACAAACTATCAAAGTGAATTTTAAAACCATAACTGGATTTTTTCTATATAGTCTGTGGACTCGGCGATTTAGGCGCAAACCGTCTGTCATTTTAAGCAAATTATATTTTTTTAATGAGATTAGATTAAAAATTAATGAAACTGCACATAATTTAGTCTTAAAATCTAGTAGTTTACGACCAATTATACTTTAATATACTGTAATGATACTATAATAGTAGTTTATGATACTGTTGCATAATAAGGGTTCTTATAACACGAGTGTGTTTTATATTATATTATCACACGAGTGTTATAAGACCAAGTTATGTACAGTGTCATTCACTACTTTATCTACTCTGATACTATAATACAAAGATTATAAAATTGAAATTAGAACTCTTATGACAAACATTACGCACAGGCCAAAAAAAAAGTTTTATTACGATACAGGTCTTGTATGGACACCTATATCATTAAATAACTTTTTAATCATAACGATACACCTATACAACCTCCATCTGGACTGAACCTCTACTTTAAAAAAAGAATCCGCCATTTCGGAAGAAAAAAAAAAGAAACACGCATGCGCAATCGAAGTTTGTGCCTTGGCGCGAATATTTTTTTTTTGTTCTATTCATTTAAATTAAACAAAGTTTGGTTTGGTTTGTAAAATAAATTAGTTTATGTATTATAGTATGAGAGTAGATAAAGTAGTGTATGACACTGTACATAACTTGGTCTTATAACACTCGTGTGATAATATAAAAAAACTCGCCTACGGCTCGTTTTTTTAAAACACACTCGTGTTATAAGAACCCTTATTATGCAACAGTATCATAAACTACTATTATCTACTCTCATACTATAATACATAAACTAATTTATTTTACAAACCAAACCAAACTTTGTTTAATTTAAATGTATAGAATAAAAAATAAAAAATGTTCGCGCCAAGGCGCAAACATCGATTGCGCATGCGTGTTTCTTTTTTTTCCCGAATCGGCGGATTCTTTTTTTAAAGTAGAGGTTTGGTCCAGATTGAGGTTGTATAGGTGTATCGTTATGATTAAAAAGTTATTTTATGATATAGGTGTCCATACAAGACTTTAAATAAATAAATAAATAAATATTCCACAACATTTCACACAACGCTATCTAGACCCATGGTAAGCATAGCTTAACTAGCTTGTGTTATGGAATCTAGAATGCGGATAAACATACTTAGATACTTTTTTTTTAAATACATACATATTATACATAGAGACACCCAGACCAATGCAAATATACATATTCATGTATACAAATATTTGCACTGAGCGGGGATCGAACCCGCGCCTCCTGCGTAGCGGCCGCGTTCACTACCGCCACGCCACGGAGACTTGCATCGTGATAAAACTTTTTTTTTCGCCTGTACGTAATGTTTGTCATAAGAGTTTTGATTTCAATTTTATAATCTTTGTATTTATTGTACACACATAATACAGAGATCATTATATAGAACTTATAAAGAAACATGCACAAAGGCGAGCTTGACTCAAAATGAGTTCTCTCCCAGCAAACCTTTGAGTAGCAGAGAAGAAGAATATAACAATGAAGGGGGATGTGAAGTGTACAAAACAAAAAGCAAATAAAAAAATAAAAACAAGACACAAAAAACAGATCACAACAGAAAAGCGTACCCAAACAGGTACATTGTACACATTACACACATACACTAGCATACATACTATATTCATACATACACCTACACATATATATACATACATATATATGACCTATATACATACAAAAAACTCGCCTATGGATCGGTATTTTTAACTCGCACTCATATTTAACCCTTTTTGAACCATTTTCATAAGTTATTTAGGGAAACAATAAACGGTAAGGCCCATCATGGGGGAGTGGCTAGAGAGGCCACACGGGAGCCTCTCGTACCGTCAGACGCAGATGATAACCGGGCACGGTTACTTCGGGCGGTATCTGCATCTGATGGGTATTGAGCCAACGCCCGAGTGCCATCACTGCGACGCGAGCGTGGACTCGGGGCTGCACACGCTCACCGAGTGTCCGGCGTTTGAGACGCCGAGGCGGGAGCTTGTGCAGGCCCTGGGGGTGAGAGTGCTCACGCTCTCCACCCTGCTCGCGGCGATGGTCCGCTGCGCGGATGCGTGGGCGGCCAGCGCCTCTTTCTGCGAGCAGGTCATGCTCGCGAAGGAGACAGCAGAGCGGGCGCGGCGCGGTGAGCGAGAAAGACTCGCTGACATCGCTGCTCGCGCCCGAAGGCGGCTCGGGCGTCGGAGGGCGCTTACAGACCTCCGCCCCCCATGAGCGCGGGCCTGAGGGTGACGGGTGGAGCCACCCGTCACCCTAGCAGAAGCAGGCCACGGCGGCGGCGCGCATCGTAGGACGATGCGCGCCTCCCCACACCGGGGTTGAGTCGGGGACGGCGTGGTCCCCACCTCCCGAGGAGGGCCAGACCGAAAGGGATGGCCCTGGGTCAGCCGGGGTGCGAGGGATATGTCGCAAGACAACCTCACCTTCGGCCTAGCACCACGACCCACAGACGGCGTGCGGTTTAGTCGGTTCGAGTCCGACATAACCCACCCCTCCGGCTCCGGAGGGGCGGGTATCCGTGGGGATTTCCCGCACGTAAAAAAAAAAAAAAAAAAAAAGGGAAACAATAAATGTGCAGTTAGTAAACTCAGATCAAAAAATATATTTAGAATAATTTGTATTGCTCCGCCCGGCACCTGTTGTACCCATACAATTAAAAAGGCCAAGCTAGACATAGGGACAATCCAGGACAGAGCTGCCTGGTGTAAATTATTTAGGAGAGCCGACCCCGCCTAAAGCGGGATAAGGAAAAGACATAGAAGGAGAGAATAATTTTAATTGGTCTGAGTTAGTAAAATTATAATTAACTTTGATGGCATATTTTTGTTTATAGAACACGTCTAAGTTAAAATTATCTACGAAGTTGCATGAAATGAGCAAGTAATAGGTAAATTAATTTATTTGTACGCGATCTTTTTTTATCGAAACTTTTTTAAAGTACAAATGCAAATCAGCCAGTAAAATCATCAGGTCCATATTATCTGGAGCGAATCCAGGAGAAGTGTCTTTATTTGGCTTGCTATTGACTGGGGTTACACAGACACCTGAAGTCGTATGAGGAGAGACTCGATCATTTCAAGTTGCAATCGCTTGAAGATCGCCGTAAACGTAGTGATCTTATATGCCTTCATAAGATTGTCCATTCCTTAATTGACTCTCCGGAATTATTAACCTTATTAGACTTTAATATTAAATTTCGACATCGTCAACCCGGGTGTATCCCATCTGCCCCGGTGACTTAGCCCGGTGCCGGGCCAAATGGGAAAAAATAGTTTTAAGTGGCCCGTTGATATGTTTAGCGGGCCAGATGACACAAATCAAGTGCCATCGTCCCCGGTAAGGGGAAAATAGAGGATACGCCACGTGATTTGTGAAATACTAACAACTTGGATCTATGAAAGGGATTGAACTTATAAATCAAACTACTTAGTATACAAAAATCAGTTTTATCGTGTATGACGCGATATCAACTTGTGTCATAAATCTCAACATGAAATATACTTATTATAAGTAGATCCTTAACATAATAACAATAATTTTGTATTATTAATTAACGAAGCCTTGATTTATGACACAAGTTGATATCGCGTCATACACAATAAAAACTGATTTTTGTATACTAAGTAGTTTGATTTATAAGTTCAATTCCTTTCATAGATGCAAGTTGTTAGTATTTCACAAATCACGTGGCGTATCCTCTATTTTCCCCTTACCGGAGACGATGGCACTTGATTTGTGTCATCTGGCCCGCTAAACATATCAACGGGCCAGTTAAAACTTTTTTTTCCCATGTGGCCCGGCACCGGGCCAAGTCACCGGGGCAGATGGGATACACCCGTCAACCCCATCTCAGGAGTTTCGTATTAAATGTTTACATCATCAACACATCTTTTTACAACCCCATAGTTAGAATGCGTCGTCTTTATAATGAGCTCTTACATAAGCATAGCCACGAGATAGATGTATTCAGCTGGGGTATTCTCAACATACAAGAATGCTGTTGAGCAGGTTATAGCCAAGCTGTAAATTTGTTGTCACTTTGTTTGCAGAGTTTCATTACTATGTCACGGAATAGATAACAGTACTATGTCTAAATTATTAACCAATATCTTACAATTGTTCTATTCGTTTTGTCTTGCTTATATTGTTGTTTTATTGTATCATGAGCTTTATGCACGCTTTTTAATTGTGTCATGCTGAGTACACATGTTTTGGAACTCAATCTAGAACCGAACTTTAAAATGATATTTTGTAAGATGTTGATTTTTTTCTGTTTTGTGTATCATATAAATATGTAGGCACATGGGGTTTACTTCGAGTCTGGGGCCTCTAAGTAACCCATTGTAAGCTTGTACTTACAATCCACGTGGATTTACGGGCAAAGAGATAGGACAACCTATACACGAATCACCATACTTCAATTACATCAATCACTGACTACACATTTTACAGACACACTCGCGATCTATAACCACGTATATTCAACCGAGCTAGGAGCGTTCTGCTAGACACGTAGTGCTCGGTCGAGGTTCACAGCGACACTGATCTCGATTCTCCGCGCGCCCCACCAAAGTCAATGGCTCAAATTGACAGTCCGAGTGAACGAATGACGTCACACTCGACCATAGAGCACTAGAGTCTTGCATTACGGCAGAGTGAATTTCATTCACTCTAATCACACAATAATTATTAACGCGCCGTCAAATAAATAAATAAAATAAATTAAAACTCGTTACTCACTCGTGAAAATTATAGCAATGAAAAGTCACAATTCGATTATAATCAATTCAATTCAATATATTTTATTGCTATAAATGGGTACAGAAATGTTACAGGCTATAATTTAGGTTTCACTATATTTCAGCCAGATTGGCATGCAATAAGGTCATTATGTGCCTAATAACGGTGAAATTAGAGCCGGTTTATGAGCAAGTGTGATAAAAAATATGTTACTGGTTTCAGGAACGTCTTATGGAATTGGAGAAAAAATATCTAGAACGTCTAAACCACCATTCTAATCGACTTCGGTTGGCCGCTGCTATTCAAGCAGATGTTCTACCATTGAAGGTTTGTTCAATGTTAAGTAATGTTTTTTTTTTAAATTCAGCTCACCTTCTATAATACTGTTAATCCTGTAAATGAGTCCTATTGATGAGTGGGAGATGAGATGAGTCGAATTAAGTTAAAAAGATTTATGTCACTGACACAGCATGCATCTACTATGTGGTGTTGCGGTAGATCGTTCGACTGCTACGTAGAGGGTGCGGTTCGATTCCCGCTTAGTATAAAAATCTATGTGCATGAATATGAATATTTGCATTGGTCTGAGTGTTTCCATTTATAAAAGGACCTTAGTCTATATGCTACCTAGTCCAGCCATAAGTTTTGTTACAAATGAAAATGCATTTTTTTAAATGAAGTAATGTATCATTATTGATATTTATACCTATATATTTACCTTTTCGACCACATGAGCATCTTACTGTGAGCGTACACTTTATCATTTTGCTTATTGTAGTGTTCTTCAGTCATGAAATTTTTTTCATCGGTGAAGAGTAGGGGATACCAAGGAGACTTAAAACAATTTTTACATTTTCTTTCATACAAAAAATCCTATAGACAGAAATCGTATGATATTAGTATCAATCGATAGGTTATTCTTTAGGCTTGCGAATGAATATTATCTCGTGGGCAAAAGTTCAACTACCCTCATATCGAGGTAAAATGAAACAGGGGTCGAGGAATTGAAACATTTGATTTTTGAGAGATATTAACGACTGTAAAATAAAAAAGACGATATAATTTAAATGTATTTGTATGTATGATGCTAACGGCGTCCCTGGACACCGCCAACGCGTTCAAAACCTTACCCTGGAGTTGCATTAGGGAAACGCTATTATATCACTTAATGCCTCTCTATTTCAACCGCATTCTTCAAGCGTACCTGATGGAGAGAGCCATCATAAACTCAAGTACAACAGGCGCCCGTCGGCGAGAGGTGTTCTGCAGGAATCGGTCCTGGGGCCGTTCCTGTGGAATACCGTCTGTCAACTGGAGTTAACAGACGATACCGCCGTCACGTATTATGTGGACAACAAGATAGTGATGGCAAGCGAGGCTACACACCGTATAACGACCCTGAAGGCCATGACAGTTGCCAAAGTCACGACTTGGTTACACTTAGATGTGGACACGGAACGCTCTGATAGCTGGGTCTCAAGGTGGCTCTATTGAAAACCGGAGGGATTGACCCTCATAGTGGGAGAAACTCTCATCGGCATCAAGTCCCAAAAAAAAATTACTGGGGTTTGTGCTTGACGGTCGTCGGAACTTCAAAGAGTATGTCCGAAGTCTGGCTCCTAAATTAGAGGACACATCTAATGCTCTGCACTGGTACTGTCTAACATAAGAGGGATGGATGATTCCTACAGAAGACTCTACGCAGGAATCGTGAGGTCCATGGATCTATATGGGTGACTCTGAAAGCAAGACACGGGCAGCTGCTGCGTGTTTCGCAGCTCACTATGGCCATCAGGGCTATCAGTGGGTACCGCACGATATCTTTTGACGGAACGAGTCTCCTCCCGGATTGCTCCCATGGATCCTGAAGGCGAGATCTCTTTCTGTGCTATCCGATATAGCTACTTCGCGACTCACCACATCTCTCTCAGTCATTCAATTACAATCAGTGGGCATGCTGGAACAAAATAAACAAATGAAATCAATATGCCCGTTATTGCTGACATGAAATTAAAAACGAGGGCAGTTGAAACAGCCTGTTTCAAATCTCTTCTGTTGGAAAACCCTCCGAATTTTAATTCTATTCACCATCAAATAAAACTGAGACGTTCGTGGGTGGAGGGAAGTGGTTGAAATGCGATATTGCTAGCTCGCTAATGATTTTAAATTTCAAGAAATCAGCACTGTTTCAAATCCCCTCGGACTCCCCTATATTTATATGCCTTTCACCTGCGTATCGCGACAGAAAGCGCTTTGATCGATCCACTCTTTAAACGTAAAGATTGATTTAGGGCTATATCGACGATAAGCACCGAGCTTCAGGTCTTGTTTTATATTACGTGACAGAGCCCTAGCGGGAATCTCTGACGGTTCATTTCTCTTGATAAGATTTTTTGCTTCCTTATGGGGTTTCGACGAATTCTGGCTTTAACAGCATTAATAGCCTTTGTAGTTCTAACAGCACGCGGTAGCCCCGATCTTTTCTGGTCTTCGACAGACGAAGTGTTGTTGTATCTATTAATAGTACGATATACGAACATACGGCTGATACCAAGTTTTTAAAGTGTCTGGAATATAGTGTCGGTCATATGACCGACGGCTCCATACCCACTTTTTGCAAGGCGATCACTGCGATCCTATTTTCATTAACACCCCATTCCATATTGTAATTCGATAACAGAACTCGAAAAAATGGCGCGAAATCGAAAGAAGTTTATAAAATAATATACGTGTAAATTCAAAATAATTAACAGGTTAAAAAAAAGAAAAATTTTAATGTAACAGCACTTATGGCCTGACTAGTTATATAGACACAGCTTTGCTTACACAATGCATCACAAAAACTGCGTGAAAACGCATTCTGTAAAGGTAAGCTTATGTCAATAAGTACTGTTCTTTTTCGGTCAATGTGTGCATGTCATTGAATGTATTATATCAACTTATACTGAAGTAGTTAGCTATGTTTACGCCGCGGAGAGATGACACTTACTGCGTCAATAAAGTTTGTATATAGTCTAAGATGTATGTATTTACAAAAATTTTATGTTTATCTGCATTCTAGTACCCATTACACAAGCTATGCTTACTTTGGGACTAGATAGCGATATATATGTGCAATAATTTATATTTTTTATTCTTTACCATTAGTGTAACAGTTTAAAGTTAGGTAACCGTAATAGCGCAGTCCAAAATAGTAAAACTTAATATATTTTATATATGAACACAGCCTCATAAAAACGTCCATGAAATGGTGGGTGGTTACAACCAGGCAGACTACGAGCGCGACGTGACACGATTGCGTATTGTACGTGTCCAGCAAATTGAACAAATACAGGTAAATATGCCACGGGACACGTATCTTTGACCTCAATCGCGAGACAAACGCGGCCCTGGCGCGCGCGGATTGTTTTGTAATAATCTACGCTTGGTGAATTTGAGCTCGTCTACGGCCGTAGCACCCCGTGCTATCTTCAAAAGACATCTAAGAAACGAGTACTATAGCGTACGCGTATAGAGCAAATTTTAGGGCCAAGATTTATTGTCCTGAGCACATAAGACATTTTTATTTTGATCTACTGTGTGTATGTAGTCCTACCATAATCTTTTGGGACCTAGCCTAATCGCCTGCAAATCAGGAGATACACCTGATGATTAACGAACTAAGATTTGGCGTAACAAGACTGCAACTCGGGTTCGGGGACGAGATAGTTGCAACTATAAAAGCTAGTCAAACCAAAAAATAGGGTAAGAGGAACCCAGGCACTGGAAGCTTTGGATACAATGATGACTAGATTGACGAAGACAAGTGGTAGTGGACAGATGGTATTGGCATAGTTGGAGCGTTTGTATCAAGAGGTCCGTAATATCTGAAATTTAACAATACAAAACATGTTGAATAGAAATTACTAAAAATTACTTCTGTATATATCCCTGGTGGAGTAGGCAGAGGTGTATTAATATTCACATTTCACCAGCTAATATTTTCGATCCCACGTAATAGGGGGCACTCATCGAACATGGGCCGACACCAATCCACTCGGTGCGTGTGATCAAGGCATCACGCTGAGAGAACAACTCAGCATCACTCGCTTATAGCCCAGCGATAAGCTATCGGAACTACACACTCTCAAACTCACTACTCGCAAACTCGTTTTGTGAACAGCTTTATCCCTTATTTACTTTCTACGATGTCCACTTGAAGAAATTGAGTGACCCTATTCTGCCCAACCGGGAACCTACTTTCCTGTAATAGTAATCATAGTAGTAGTTTAAATGACCATTTGAATCTATAATGAACTGCACGCTTTTATTGTCAGCAACTCCGAAATGAGATAAACGCTCTTCGTTTGAAAGCGGCTCCGTATCCTGTTACGATACCGAGGTGGATTCAAGACGAAACTGAGGCCGAATCCATCCGCTTGAAAATGCCACCACGCAGTGTCAAGGACAGAAGAAAGAAATATTTTCCCATGTAAGTATATCTAACATATTACCAAGTTTTTTTGCTCACCAAGTTTTTATGTCACTTAAACTTTACTTTCTTCGAAAATCTGCATTCGCATTATTCCTGGTTTCATACAAAGCCTTCACATCAGAGATCTAGTTACTCCTTCGCCTGCTATTTATTTGGGTATGGGTGTTCGTACAACTGCTTTAGTGGGAATAACTGCCGTTTTACCTCGCAATCCCAGGAGGGAAGCCTGCGCCAAAGCCTCGTCCGTCAGTCATCGGAATTATTTTTTATGAATTTTGTACGAATACAGTCTCGGGCGGCGTCAAAACCAACGGTCCTGCCCCTCTAGACAAGTGGCAATTCGCTTGCTAGCGTTCGATGGAATAGAATGACGAATGTATAGGGTTTGACGTTTGTGCCAGTCGTTAATGCATGTCATAAACGTCAAATCCCATTCATTCGTAAATCTATTCCATCAAACGCTGGCAAGCGAACTGCCACTTGTCTAGAGGGGCAAGTCAGAGAACGCTAATTATGTCGGTGTGTGTTATTGTATTACAGAATAACCAACATGTACAGTCGACAAAGGCGATACGGCTGCACTTTTTCATATGAAATTGTATACTAAGGTGAAACCGTATGTCCTTTGTCGACTGTACGTTATGTATTGTACACAGATCGCCAATACAATCACAAGCAGCTCTACGGGAGTCTATAGGGGACGTGAATTTGATGAAGCTTCTGTTTGATGCACTGGATGCGATGCGCGTGACAAGGGATGATGCCCAAACACTCCTCGCAGATGTCACTGAAAAGATACCTCAAATCATCACCGGGTACCTACCTGCAGTAAAGTTTTTTGAAGCAACTGACGGCCTCTGTGACGTATCGGTAGTGAACGCGGCCGTTACGCAGGAGGCGCGGGTTCGATCCCCGCTCAGTGCAAACATTTTTATGCATGAATATGGGTATTTACATTGGTCTGGTCGTGCCTCGGAGAGCATTTTAAGCCCGCGATCCCGGTTCCCCATACGAACATCTATGGCAGTCGTTACGGGTAGTTGGAGCCCTAAAAAGTCCAACAACTGGTCTAGATGCAACACGATTATTGATATCCCCTCTGGGTTGTGGAGGTCAGATGGCAGTCGCTTCACAGAAAATATCGTAGATCAGCCATATACGCAGTTAGACCGATAAAACAGCCCCAGACTTCAAGTGGACAGTATGGGATGCAACTGTGATTAACGGTGTTAACGGTAAGATGAAGTAGAAAGTTTTTTGAAGCAACTACTGACTAGAACCCTATGACTCGCCAATAAATTGTCGGTTATAACATAATTTTTAGCATTTTTTTTATGCCACTTAGATGGCAGACAATCACACGGCCCACCTGATGGGAAGTGGTTGCCGTGGCCTATGGACGTTTGCAACACCAGGGGCGTCACAATCGTGCTACCGACCCTGTAGATACCTTCTAATACCCTTCTTGAAGAACCCCATTTTGTAGTCGCTTGGGAAAACCACGGCAGGAAGTTCATTCCATAACCTGAACGTGCGTGGGATGAAGTTCCTTTCAAAACGCACGGTGCGCATCATTTCCGGTCGCAGTGTATGAGGATGAATTCCCTGCCTATGGCGAGTGGTGCGATGATAGAATGCAGCGGTGGGCATCATGTCAAACCATTCAACCAGTTATTCTAACCGCTGTGACCTAAAAAAACATGCCATTCATCCATAATGTAACAGTTTGTAGAATTATACAGAATTAAAGGTGAGAGGAACGCCATTCTCATAATAAGCTGCATACTGACCGATGTTACATTGCGTAATATAACATCAGGGTGCTTAACTAGAGACGCTGGGTAGCCAGCGCAAGCTAGCGCGATAGCCGCTTGTTAAAACTTAACAGGGTGTGTGTAAATGAGTTTGCATGATAAACAGATTTTTTTATTTCTTTATGGTAATAGCCATTTCTTGTTGATCACTTGTATAATACATTAATGTATTAATCCTTCAAGGACCAAGCGGCCACACCAATTAGACCTGCCCCTCTAGACAAGTGGCAATTCGTTGGTCGGCGTTTGATGGAATAGAAAGCCGAATGTATGGGATTTGACGTATTTGACAGTCGTTAACGCATGTCATAAACGTCAAATCCTATACATTCGTCATTCTATTCCATCAAACGCCGAACAACGAATTGCCACTTGTCTAGCGGGGCTGGAACGCCTTTCTAGCTCACATATTTCCTACTTCCTACAGTGCCGGGTCCTTTAAGTAGTCTTAGTTGGCTCCAGTTAAGGCAAATGTTCACTCCAGTGACACGAATAAACGCAAATATTAACTCCAGTTACAGGCAAATATTGACTCCATAACGACTGCCATAGATGTTCGTATGGCAACCGAGACCGATGGCTAGCTGCAGAGTTTGTTTGTTTGGTTGAACAAGCAATTTAAAGATCTAAGCGTAGGTACATATGGGGACAGACAGCGGGAAGCGACTTGGTTTTGAACAACGTATGGGAAAATGTCGGATTTGTGAACATTCATGATTACAGCTCCTTGAGCAGCAACGTAATGATATTTTAGTCTATAACCTTCCTCGATAAATGGACTATTTATTCAGCATAAAAACGAAGTAGACAACCAGCTTCTTTACGTAAGCGCCCTTTAACCTTGATCACACGTACCGAGTGGAGTGGCGAGTCAATACTCTCCACCTAGTGTTCGGTATGTGTGAAAAGCGCGCCGCCGAAAACGGCGAGAGAGTAGCTCGGCCCCCGTCCTACTTACTCGATCGAATGAGCGGAGTATACACCCTCCGCCATCCACGCACTGTCTTGCTCGCTCACTCATCAGATCTGAACGTGCACTCTCTCGCCTTTCATCTTTCGGCCACATGACATGTGCCATGCCGCATGCACCTTTTGAATGAACGGAAAAGTATATGCTAATTTTAAAATACATGTAAACAGCTACTCGTTGAAATCACTGTCTCGGCCGATGAACATTTTACTGACTCGCCACTCCACTTGGTGCGTGTGATCAAGGCATTAGAGGCGATCATTACATTACGTCTTGTGTATATTGAAAGCGTGGTACCTAATAAGAGTGGTACGTGGTACAGGTGGCACTATATTTGTTTATTGCAGCACATGTTCGCGATACGATGTTGTCGATAGCTTGGTGCGCAAATGGATGTATAGACATGGCGGCGACCCTAGCAAGTACAAGAAGAGAACTAAAGCCTTCGATGCATTGGCTAGTTTGGTCGATCGAGTTGTACGACAGCATGTAAGTTTTCGTTGAATTACTAAATGAGTTTTGAAATATTTACCGCTATAGGTAACTAGCGTCTCGCTGCCTTGATTGAACTACCGTTGTCTTACCATACGGACACTGCGTACCTCCTGTCTCTGGCAAATCGTATGTGTTTCTTTCACGAAATATGCTCAGTCTTATTTGTTCGGAACAGACGTCTACAATACGTGCATACGCATAGAACAGCGGACGCTTTATACCTAACGGAAAGTGGTCACCTAGGCCTATAGACGTGTGCTGACGACGTGTGCAACACCAGGTGAATCACGCTCATGCTTACCCAGAGTTTCTGTGCCGTCAGTGCAGAAAACAAAGCAGGACAAGCCTTTGGTCTTCCCATTGACAACACGAAACTCTCCAGAAAGCTCCCGCTACCCTACTCAACGCCGGGAATACAACACGAGGTTATTATGGCCGCGGTATTTTGTAGGGCAGAGGTACCTACTTTCCCAGTCGAACTGCTTAATTGTAACGGGAATACCGTCAAATCCTACCTCTACCTCTGAAGGCAAAAGGCGTGAGTGTCTTAACAGCGTGAAAGGCGTGTTAAGGTATACTTAAAAGTATATTGCCGGCCTTTTATCATCTACATACGTCCAGAGAAATTCTAATTTGTGGTAATCCTACGTTTAAATACCGGGGTCCTGCTGTTTGACCAAAAGTCATTTGGCAAAATTACACTTGACAAACAAAGTTTGGTAAAACAATGGTTTCGCCGACTTATCATTTTACAAATTACTCACTTTTCCAAATGATCAACGCATAAATATACATTTAATAAATAATTATTTTACAACTGAGTTATCTGATAAAACTACTATTGGTCTAAAAACGTTCGTTATAATGTGTTAAATGACAAACGAAATCGAAAATCATTAAGTCTAACGTTTAATATATATATAAAACATCATTATGGTTAAAACCCCCATTTTTTTAGTTTAATGAAGAAAGTTCAATTGATATTTTATAATTTGATACATTGTCAAGAATAGTGTTTGTTAATGGATCATTTGCTAAGTGAGTTTTTGTAAGATGATACTTTTGCCAAATGAACATTTGGTGAAACGTTGTTTGTCGAATGATCATTTGTCAATTATTTTTTGGTCAAACATTAGTAATCCTTAAATACCTGATCAACAGATACAAGAAATGCAAAGTATGGGTTTGAAAGGGATGTCCAAAGTACTCGAAGGACTGGATGTCGCCCTGAAGCAGGTGTCGGATATCAACATGCCTTTAAGCCAACGCATTGGTCCGACGCTCGCTACGTTACTTCACACGGTCGGTTTTGATGAAGCAGGTGAGTTCTGTTCACATGGGGTTTCGTTTAAAACGTCAAAAGTGCGAGAACCTTTTTTTATCGCTTTTATCATATTTTTTTACTGCTCTTCTCCATTCTATAGTAAAGTAAATTTATTTGTCACATAAGTTTTACAGTAATAAACACTACATTATGCATTTAAACTAACATCTTAGACCATTTAACAAGTGTTAAAAGTTGACCACTGATACCCATGCTAAGAATAAACTTGTGTTATGGGCATCAGAGCTCTCATGTATACATTCATTCTTTAGTCTGTCAAAGTACATATTACGTAGATTAACTTGAATATAATAACAATTTCATATAATGCGATGGATGGATGTGCGTGTGTGTGTGTGTGTGTGTGTGTGTGTGTGTGTGTGTGCGCGGACGCGTGCGTGCGTGCGTGTGTGTGTATGTGTTCGTGTGTGTGTGTGCGTGTGCGCGTTTACGCCGGTGTGTATGTGGATCATTTAGAGTATGGACACTGTTACTAAATTTTCCGTTTCATCGTAGTTTCGTGTTAGTAACCACTTATAGATTTTACGTTTGCAATCCAGTCTACAAAGATGGTAGATATTGCATGCTTTATTAATTGTATTATAGGTATGACTAGCTAGTACACAAAAATGGCGCTGAGCGCACGCCGTTCTTGCTTTTTGGATTTGGCACACCTTATATTGTTGACATGTCCTACGCTTTTGTTCAATGTTATCATTACATATCAGCAAGGAGTGTTTGCGTATGGTAATTTGCTGCACAAAGAGCTGTCTAACCGTTAGAACCTTACAGTATCTGTAAAGGGATTCCGTGGGATATCTGAAAGGTTTGAACATCATGACTTTGAGGACCGCTCTTTGTGCCCGTTCAATTTGCATGAAGCGTGTTTTTTGAGCTCCACCCCAAGCTACAATACAGTATGTGAGCAAGGATTGACATAGTGCGAAATAGACTGTCCTCAGAGTGGAGAAATCGGCGGAACCTCTAAGCTTTTTAAATAAGCCGATGAGTTTCCGAGTACGGGCAGTGAGTTTTTCCAGTTGAGACTGCCAGGTTAGTGAGTGGTCTATCAGAACTCCAAGGTATCTAACCGTATCACTCCTTGTAATCTGAGGACAGCTACAACGCACCGTCGGTTCATCGGGACTGCAAGAGTGGGCTTTGAGACAATTAACAATGTTAGACGTAGGAGTTCTTAAGTAGAATGGTATATAAGCAGTTTTGGAGAGATTTAATGTAAGAAGGTTACATGATAGCCAGTTCATCACCGAATTGAGGCTCTCTTCCGCGTATTTTACGGTTTCAGGCCAGTTCTTACCGTGTACTACGAGGGCCGTATCATCTGCGTAAGTAAAGATGGAGCAGTTCTTAAGTGGTAGATTACAAAGATTATTTATGTATATCAAAAATAAAGTTGGACCGAGTATAGAGCCCTGGGGTACACCGAAACACAAAGGTTCGAAATCACTAGTCAGATCATTTATTTTGACACACTGAGTACGATTGCTAAGGTAATCTTTAAAGAGTTCAAGCGCGTGACCTCTTATGCCAATTTCTTCCAGTTTATTCAAGAGATGAGGAACAGACACAGTATCAAATGCCTTCGAAAGATCCAAAAAGATCCCTAAGCATTTTGCCTTTTTATCCAGTTTAGAGACAACATGGTCTATTAATGATGCAACTGCATCTTCGGTTGACTTCCCTTTTCTAAACCCATATTGATTAGCTGCCAATAAGTTATGTTTTTCCAAGAACATTACTAATCTGTTATTGATGATTTTTTCGAGAACTTTAGAAATGGCAGGTAGAACCGCTATGGGTCTATAGTCGTTGACACTGTGTCTGTCCCCCCCCTTGAAAACTGGATGTACAACAGCTTTTTTCAGTACAGTAGGAAAGCAGCCCGAGGACAAAGAAATGTTACAGATGTGCGTTATTAGCGGTACAAAAACGGGCAGACATGACTTTAGTAGTTTCGGGGATATGCCATCCCATCCGGGTGCAGCATCTGTACGAAGCCCGTTTATAATTCGTGTTATTTCATTTTCGTCAGCAGGCAAGAACATAAGAGAGTTACAAGGTTTTGTATTATTCGGACACGCGTAGGTAGGTTGGGCAGAGCCAGACCCAGAAGCCAATTGACTACCGATATTTGCGAAGTATCTATTTACATTGTTTATAGAGGATGTGCTATCCTCGCAAACATGCAATAGTTCGCTGGGTGAGGTCACGTTACGATGACTATTAGTCAAGTTTCTGATGACATTCCAAGTGGCTTTAGGGTTATTTTTAGCTTTAATAAATTCCGATTTTTCGTACGAAATTTTTAAATTTTTGAGAAGCTTATTACAAAAGTTTCGGTACCTAGTATACGTCACCCTTAGTGTATAGTTGTTAGGAGTTTTCCTTAATTCAGATGCTAAGTGATCTCTATTTCGAATGCATCTCAGTAAGCCGCTGGTAATCCAGGGCTTGAGTATTCTGCGTTTTGAGGTTATCTGAACCAGTTTTGAATTATTTTTTATAATAGTGCCAATGGAGGAAATCAGGCGCTCTGTAGCTGTGTTTGGATCTTGAGTGTACATTATATCACTAAAGTCTTCAGAACAAATATCTGTGACAATTGCAGTATAATCAAGAACAACTCGATTCAGCTTACGAGGGAGGGGGGGTTGTTCACAGTCAAAACTTATAAATGTGGGCTTATGATCAGTAATATTTGTGTCGAATACTAGTGTTTGTGTTTCCAGGCTAGTTTTAACCATAACATGATCTAGACAGCGGTCTTCGCGCGTCGGGAAAAGATGAGAGGTTAAAAGATCATGAGACGCGATCATATCCAGGTAGTCGTTAGCCTGTTCAGTTGCTGCATTTGGAATTATATTTATATTTATGTCTCCTATAAGTGCTATATTCCTATGTTGTGACATTGACGTAAGTACATCATTTAGTTCACCAATGAAGTTCTCATAATTGGATTCTGATGGTGAGCGGTATATTGCCACAATAGAAACACTGGAATTTTTGAGGTGACAGACTAAGCCACTAGATTCAAGTAAAATTGGTTCAGTTACTGTATGAAGCATGTCAGATTTCACATAAACTACCACCCCATCATTTTGGTTTTTGGGGTTTGTTGTGTGATAGTACACATAACCCTGCAACAAAGGAATTGTTGGAGATTCACTAAGCCAACATTCAGTAAGGACAATTACCTCAAATGTTAAATTAGTTTCTTGGAGAAACACTACAAACTTATCAAAATTGCAATTTATACTACGGATATTAATATGTATAACATTTAGAGATTTCGGTGTAATTTTTAAATAGATTTGAGCACAAGTTAGGTTTGGAAATGTGTGACTTTAAATTCCTATACGAATCAATTTCATTTATTACAGTCGGTTCAGTCATTTTAAGATTAAAAGTAAAGCGCACAGTTTTTGACAGTTAGAAATTCGTCCAAGATATAGGGTGCTCTTTTTGCTTTGAGCGATGAATGATTGTATTGCTTGGGGAGAGAATATACTCGAGCAACATAGTACGTAGTCCGGAAGTCCATGGTAGTGTATGTATCGTATCATGTGTTTCTCTTGGGAGTATGCAAGTCTGTGATATATGAATGATAAGCTACAAGTTTTATGATATGCATTTAGTGTCCAATAGTTATGTGTAATGTGCGTGTAAGGCATAGTATGTGTGTTTACAAGATTTTTGAATAGTAAATAAGAATAGTTTAGATACAAATAACAAATAAAGTAACATATTCCAAAAACAAGCAAATCATTACCATTATTATTGGTTTGCAACGATATTCTTGAGAAACTGCATGGAAGTGATGCAAGTTGATGGCTTTCCCTCGCATTCGCGAAGAAAAATCTTATTGTTCTGCGACCAACAAAATTTATAGTCATGCGTCTTGGCAAATTTACGGGCCTCGTAATATAACTGTCTTTGGCTGCTTGGCAGATGGTCCGACACAAAGACTGGCAGAGGATCCCCTTTGATCCCAATATGTCCTGTGTTTAATTTTTCTGCGGGTGGACGTATCTTATTGAACGCTCGGGCTGCGTTTAGTACCAAATTTTTTAAGGGAATGGTCATCATTTCCACAACTATGGGTCTTGTTGTACCCCTCTTCCCCGACAGGCGATAATAGTCACGTAAATCCTTTGTTGTTGCTGGGACCTGGAGTGCATTACATGTTTTCAGGACCAAAGCCGATAGGTCCTCTGTGGTTTCCTTTTCATTGCAAGGAATGTTTCTTATTTCCAGCCTGGAGCTACGTGAGTTCTGCTGTAAGTCTGAGACCTTCCTTTCCAGCTCAATTATATAAGCGCACTGTTCCTGGTGCCGTTTTTCAAATTTTTCAATCGAGCATTTAACGTTCTCATAGGCTTGATTCATAAATTCTATAGATTTTTCAATCTCAGAATTCCTTTTCCGAATTTCTTGATTTTGTTTTTTAATATCGGCTATGTCTAAAGTTAGTTTATTTAAAATTGAACTTTGGTCGTCTTTCCAAGTATTTAAGAGCTTCATAATTTTATTCTCCAGTTCAGCCAGATCACTTACCGGCTTATCGGGCGAAAAATCTGGTCGAATGCGCTTACTCCGGGATTCTAGTTCAGTATTTGTCTTGACCCTCGATATGTTTGGTGTGGAGGAAGCAGATGTCTTGGGGGGCGAGCGTTGTACTTTTGGCATTTTATTTAAAAGAAAAAAGAAAATATATAATAAACAATGGCAAAAAGTATTTCCGCACCTAGGTTTCGAACCGGGTAGCAGCTGCACAATATTGTAGTCGTCACTTTATCCGATCAGCTATCTCGACTTAGTTGAATACCTTTCAAATATTGTTACTATATGTGTATTCAGCAAAGGGCAATGTGAGGGTTTAATGACCATATAAGGTAATCTACACTGCACGATATTCTATGACTCACCAAGTCGTCACACTCGTGGGTCTTCGTAAATTTGTCGATGACTCATAACGCCTCTTTAATAGATTTTGATTTTTATGCTGACGAGGTGGATTAAAACGATGATATCTTCTCACTATATTGACGGATTCGAAAACTGTTTTAAGCACGGTAGAGCCTGTATCACTATCTTCAAAATGGTATATTATTCTTCCTTGTATGTAAACTTTTTAGCACGGTTTCTATTGTATAAAGCAAGAGAGCTACGCAATACGTGTTACCACTTTGAGAGAGCGGGATTGAAACATACAACCCATAACGGTCCCATTTTTTAGCCTATTGCCGACAAACGGGCTAAGTGCCCATTTGTCGGCAATAGGTTAAAAAATGGGACCGAACACCATAATCGATACTAATATTATAATTGCGAAAGTAACTGTCTGTTAGTTGTTTCACGCCTAAACCACCGAACTGATTTTGATGAAATTTGGTGCAGGTGTAGATTAGACCTCAGGAAAGGACATAGGCTATGTTTGGTCGCGAAAACCAACGTCAACGCAGGTGGAGCTGCGGGCAACAGCTAGTTGGTGATATATAGGTGTTAATACACCTCTACCAACCCCTTCGGGGATTTACAAGAGTGTATTTTTGTAAACTGCCAAACTTTATCATTTTATGACAAATTTTGTCATATCTGTCGTCACCATCAAGATAGTAGCCCTCGGTCGGCTTACTACTCTCTTCGCCACATATTATTTGACTTCAAATGGCTTTTATAGGAGCAAGTGTTGTTTGACCGCCCATCGCTGAAGGGGAAAGCCTACGCCAGAGATAATGTAGGATAATGGCTTGACCCTAAACGTCTTGGTGGAACCCTAAATACCCGCATAGAAATTGACTACCTACCATAAATGAAACGACTTTCGTATAGTACTTGTTGAATACTAGGTATACGATACGTATTAAGTATTGCGTTCAATCTTTGGTTTTGTTCGGGCTATCAGCATCCTTTGCAATACTTACAGATACACCTGAGACCTTGACTTCGTTGGTTAAAGCACTCATGGATGAAGAACATCCTCTGACTCAAGACTCTATAGACAATATCTCTGTTAACGACGTTGTAGAAGATTTGAAAGGTAATATTGAAGATATTTTTCTTTTTAAATTAGCTACACTAGCGCTTAACACTGCATCCAGCACGTATAGTTTAATATTAAGAGTACAAACTACTACTCACTGTACAAACTAACAGTAGGCCTACCACGAACACCATATGAACTGTTGCGGATTGAAGTTTCGTGCAATCGTTATCATAGAACGCATCCTGAAATTGGATCCGAAGACGGTGCCTCACACTTCGCTTCGGCTTAGGCTTAAATCGAAGGAAAGCCAAAGTGACTTCATGGTAGCTACGTGGCTAAATGCTTATCATACGTTCATGTTTCATGCGAGCCCGAATATTAAGGTAGCCGCCCAAATTACACTGATTACCTACCTACTAAATTTTTCAACAGATTGTGGCGTTGATATTGATGAAGATGATATGGAATATGTCGTAAAGCTAGTTATAGAATGTCTCAAAGCCCAGCTACTTGATCCGGAGGAAGCTAAACGATTACAAGACGAAGTCGAAAAAGCGATGGCAGCACGCCTTCCAAAATTGAATCTGAAGTATGAAAGTTCTATAAGGACCGTAGATACGGTAAGCTTAAACGTTTTACATTTATTTTATTACCTGCCCCTCTAGACAAGTGGCAATTCGCTAGCCGGCGTTTGGTGGAATAGAATGACGAATGTATGGGATTTGACGTATATGACAGTCGTTAACGCATATCAAATACGTCAAATCCTATACATTCGTCATTCTATTCCATCAAACGCCTGCTAGCGAATTGCCACTTGTCTAGAGGGGCAGTTCGTCCTGCCCCTCTAGACAAATGGCACTTCATTATCCGGCGTTTAATAGAATAGAATGACGAATGTATGGGATTTGACGTTTATGACTTGCGTTAACGACTGTCAAATACATCAAATCCCATACATTTGTCATTCTATTCTATCAAACACCGGCCAACGAATTGCCACTTGTCTAAGGGGGCTGGTGTCATCCGGGTGCCAATCACTCATAGTAGGTCTCTGTCCTAATCCATACTAATATTATAAATGCGAAAGTAACTCTGTCTGTCTGTCTGTCGGTCTGTCTGTCTGTCTGTCTGTCTGTCTGTATGTTACGCTTTCACGCCTAAACCACTGAACCGATCTTGATGAAATTTGGTATAGAGGTATATTAGAGCTTGAGAACGGACATAGGCTACCTTTTGTCACGAGAAAGGGGGGTTTAAGGGGGGAAATAGGGGATGAAAGTTTGTATGAAAGTTTGTCATTTCTGAAGATATCTTAATGAAATTTGGTATAGAGGTAGATTAAAGCTTGAAAACGGACATAGGCTACCTTTTACCGCGAAAAGAGGGGTAGAGGGGGGGGATAGCACCTTGGGATAAAAGTTTGTAATTTTTGAAGATTTCCTGATGAAATTTCGTACAGAGATAGTTTAGAGCTTGGGAACGGAAATGGGCTATCTTTTATCGCAAAAAGGGGGGTAGAAGGGGGGGACTAGGGCCTTGGGATGAATGTTTATCTTTTTTTTAAGATATCCTGATGAAATTTGGTACAGATATAGATTAAAGCTTGGGAACGAACATAGGCTACCTTTTGTCGCGAAAAACGGGGTTAAGGGGGGGGGGGGGGGTTATAGGGGGTAAAAGTTTGCCAGTTTTTAAGATATCCTGATGAAATTCGGTACAGGGATGAATTAGAACTTGGGAACGGACATACGCTACCTTTTATCGCGAATAATGGTCAAGAAGGGGGAGGGGGATTAGGACTAGATAGTTAGTATTAAAGTTTGTCATTTTTGAAGATATCCTTATGAAATTTGGTACAGAGATGGATTAGAGCTCGAAAATGGACACAGACTTCTTTTTATTGCGAAAAAGGGGGTTGACGGATGGAAAAGGGCTAGAGGATGGAAGTTTGTCAATTTTGAAGATATCCTGATCAAATTGGTATAAAGATTGATTAGAGCTTGGAAATTGACATAGGCTACCGCTTATCGTGAAAAAGGGGTTGGAGGGGGGGGATGGAAAATAGGGCTAAGGTATGTAAGTTTGACAATTTTGAAGATATCTTGATGAAATTGGTAAAGAGATGGATTAGAGCTTGGAAATGGACATACGCTACCCTTTATCGCGAAAAAAGGGATAGAAGGGGGAGGGGGAAGGGAAATAGGGCTATGGGATTAAAGTTTCTCATTTTTCAATGGCACAAAAAGGGGGGGGGGGTGAATATGGGATAAACAGTAAGAATATCTTTTCAGATGTCCTCATGAAATTTGGTACAAAGGTGAATGACTACTTCGGAACGGACATAGTCGAGTAGCGGACCAAATATAGAAGCGAGCGGAGAGGCGAGTAGTGATTGTTATAGGTGCGAGTGGATAGGTGTGTAAGGATCGAAAGTCGAGTAGAGTCGACTACAGGGGCGAGTAGATATGCGACTAGAGAGCCAGTGGAGAGGAGAGTATATAATCAAATAGAATGCAGTAAAGGGTTGAGTAGAGAGGCGAATAGTGAGGCGAGTGGAAAGATTAATGTAGGGGCGAGTAGAGATCGAATAGAGAGTTGAGTAGAGGCGCGAGTAGATTGGCGAGTGGGGAGAGTCACGTAGAGACGCGAAAAGAGAATCGAATGGATGGGCAATGGGCAAGTAGAGAGGCCAATGGAACGGCGAGTATAGAGAAGAGTATAAAGTCGAGTAGAGAGGGGAACAGAGAAGTCAGTAGAGAGTCGAGCATAAATTCAAGTATAGAGGCGAGTAGAAAGTCGAATAGAGAGACTAATATAGAGGCGAGTAGAAAGTCGAGAACAGAGGTGAGTACATAGTCGTGGATAAAGTTGAGTAGAGAGGCGAATTTGATGCTCAATAGCGTCGGCTCAACATTAAGCGATAACCGACATCCACGCGGGCGGAGCCGCGGGCAACAGCTAGTAAAATTATAAAAATACATATCAAAAAGGAAATGATACAGCACCGCTCGCCATAGACAGGGAATTCATCCTCACACAAATTGCGACCAGAAATGGTGCAAACCGTGCGGTATGAAAGGTACTTCATCCCATGCATCAAGATGTGGAATGAACTTACGACTTGAGCAACCAAGCGCAGGGCACGCCGTGATTGCGGCGGTAAGACCCATCATGGGGGAGTGGCTAGAGAGGCAACACGGTAGCCTCTCGTACCGTCAGACGCAGGTCATTACCGGACACAGTAACTTCGGGCGGCACCTGCATCTGATGGGCATAGAGCCAACGCTCGCGTCGCAGTGATGGCACTCGGGTGCCATCACTGCGACGCGAGCGTGGACTCGGGGCTGCACACGCTCACCGAGTGTCCGGCGTTTGAAGCGCCGAGGCGGGAGCTTGTGACGGCCCTGGGGGTGAGAGTGCTCACGCTCTCCACCCTCCACGCCCCCCCCCCATACCGGGGGCGAGTCGGGGACCGCGCGGTCCCCCCTTCCGAGGAGGGCCAGACCGAGAGGAATGGCCCTGGGTCAGCCGGGGTGCGAGGGATATGTCACGAGACAACCTCGCCTTCGGCCTAGCACATCGAGCCACAGACGGCGTGCCGTTTAGTCGGTTCGAGTCCGACATAAGGCCCCCCCCCCCTCCGGCTCCGAAAGGGGGGTATCCGTGGGGATTTCCCGCACGTAAAAAAAAACAAATGTGGAATGAACTCCCTGCTGTGGTTTTCCAAGCGACTACAATATGGGGTTCTTTAAGAAGGACATCAGGTTTCTTCAGTGTAGGCAGCGCGAGTATGTTGCATACGTCCATGTAACCACTTTTCATCAGGTGGGCTGTGTACTTGTCTGCCACCTACCTAAATACCGTGCTCCAGTTTTGCACTAAGTAACAAAATTTGCTATTCATTATCAATACTAAATATTATAAACAGGAAAGTGTGTGTGCCTGTTTTTGTCTGTCTTTCACGCCTAAGCCACTGGACCGATTTTGATGAAATTTAGTATAGGGGTAGATTAGACCTTGAGAAAGATGTCCTTTCTCACTGACTTTGTTTGGTCGCGATAACCGACATCCACGCGGGCGGTGCCGCGGGTAAAAGCTAGCTATTTATATACAAGATACTGGTAGGTCATAGGTTCTTAGTACCCAATTACCTAAATGTCCGCATTAATTTTTTTTATAAATGTTACACCATGCATCAAATAATTTGTTTACTAAAGAACAATATTTTCTCACTATTTAACATGGTCATTCCTCAGATATCTTGTTAAAAAAATTACCATTCGCAGATGAGCCACCGCGGTCACTCTATTGGACGAATTTCTCGTGTCTCTGAAGTAAAGCAGCCTTCAGAAACTGAGAGAAAAACGTCTGGTCATGTGTCACTAGTAGTACCGCCAGCAGCAAGTGAAGATAATAAGGAAGAAAATAAAGAAGAAAAGAAAAAGAAAGAAGAAAAGAAAGCAGAGAGCGAATAAAATAATACTTTTACTGCGTTTACTGTAACGGGCACTGAATTAGAGGCTCATAACTACTGTATACAGTGTAGGTTCCAAAAATCGGATACTTAACCCGGCTAGGAGTGTCCTGTCCAGGGTACAGTCTGCGTCAGATTGATCTTGACGTCAGTCAGTCAGTGATCTTAAAACTAAGATATTACGAACAAATCAAACTGGGCCCTGATTCCGCTATAATCTTTTTATGACAAAACCACTGTGGTACCACAGACACTGTGACTAATGCCATTTAACTTTAGACTTTACCCGAATACAATTAAAGTCTAAAATCAAATGACTATCTTGTAGAGTGAATGAAAAATGTTATAATCTCTTTCTCTTTTCATTTTCGACTTTAAATTTCAGCTATAAAATCCAAAATTGAATGATATAGTAAACCATATCAGTCGGACATCACGTGGTCGCTTACCGGCGCGATACAGAGAATAGGTAGCTCGCGCATGCGCGGTGCCTAACGTACTTACCGCGCCCGCGCTCGCTCGCGCCGCAAGAGAGAGTCCGCGTTCCGCCGCCGCAGCGATCGAAGGTCGCGTACGCTGCGCATCCGCCGCTACCTACCTACTCACATTTGTTCAAATCTTTTCCCCGTTACCTACTTACTTTCAAAAATACACAAGTCTCAAACTGCGTGTGTGTGTTTCTAATCGTATTCACCAACCCCTGTTACCATATGTGGCGTCCCAACGTGTTATGTGTGTAGAGACTAGTGAGTGAATGTGCATACTTACCTAAATTCAGTGTACCTACCGACCTATCTATCTTCGCACTGCAATGCCTATAACAAGAAGCATGGATCGTCTTGAAGTGAATCGTGAGAGCGCCCCGCCATCATCCTCTCGCGATTTCACGCAGGCGTCGCTGCCGCTGTCGCCACCCCGCCGCTACGTCGCCGAGCCGCCGCCTTCACAACGGAGGTCCCGCTCGAGGTCGCGGGCGAGCGCCGCAGTCCCAGCTTCTCAGACTCCTCCGACCGATGCCACCTTCACGCAGGAAACTGTGACTACTCTGCTTGCCGCCTTACAAACGTCGCAGGCAGAAGCATTTAAAAACGTCATGGAATCCCTTCTCAACAACCAAGCCAGAACCTCTACCCCCGTCGCCGTCCCTGAAGCGCAAGGAACGCTTGCGCGGTGCAAGGCCTCCTTCAGCGGTGCCCCCGGTGAATCGGTGGAGGCATTTATCGATGCCCTGGAAAGTTACGTGGAGTGTTGTTACGTGCCTGACATTAATATTATACGTGGCCTATCGATGTTGCTAACAGGTAACGCCGCTACATGGTGGTTAGGAATAAAACCCCAAATAGTTAGCTGGTCGGACGCAAAAAAGAACTTCATAAGTGCATTCGGGGATCGCCGGCCTCCTTATCGAATATACACAGAGATATTTGCATCACCACAGGGACACGAAAACACAGACATGTTCGTGGCACGCATTCGCGCCCTGCTAGCAAAGTTACCATCCGGCGACATAAGTAATCAAGCCGAGCTAGACATGGTATACAGCCTACTACACATTAGAATACGGAAGCGCTTACGACGTGAGGACATATCTACATTCTCGGAATTATTATTTCACGCAAGAAATATCGAAGACTCCGTGAATGAAAGTGCAATAAAATGTGTTCCGCGATCGTCATACGCGCCGTCGACGGGTGCATGTCCGGTTCCGGCGAAACCACGGGCCAACCCCGGCCCCGCGTGCCCGCCACCCGGCGCCGCGTGCGCGCCGGCCGCCACCGCCGCTGGAGCTCCGAAACACCCCGCCTCGCCCCCCCCCCGTCGCTACCACGACGTGCCCGCAGCCGCCCGCGCTCGCCTCGACTGGTGCGAACAAGTCTCGCCCGCAATGTACTTATTGCAAACGGTATGGACATACTAAGGAACAGTGCCGTAAGTTTGCGAGTCGAGGTGAGTCCAACTCTGTTAATAGTAATCGACCTCAAAGTGAAAACTTAGTGAGTAATGATAAATCGAGTTTTTATAGTGTCGAATCCGCGAGTGGTAGTTCAGAGGATAATAGGGACAATAGCGACAGTTTGATGTGTTATAGACATTGTGTATCTCATTGCAATAATTGTTGTTATAATTTAATACCTGATAAAATGGACGGTGTCATGCGACATAGAGTAATGCATGCTGATAGTAATTTTACTCCAAATATTTTTTTTGAAAATTCTGTAGTACATTCAAATCCAAATGTAGATGGTGTTATGCAACAAAATGTCATGATCATGAATGATAATAATATTGTACCTAAATCTAATAATACTGTTACTACTAATGTTGCCTGTTCTATGGATAAATGTAATAATTCGGGGGAAATTGAGCTGCTAATGGATAATTTTTCGAATTGTTTTTGTGATGAAAGTGTTTCACCGACGGGAAGCGACCACAGTAGACGAAATAGTTTCCGGAATTTACGCCCAATTTTAGAAATTGAGATTTTAGGTTATTCCGGGACCGCTATGATTGACACGGGTGCCAAACATTGCATCGCCGGTCATACTTTGTATGCTCTCCTTCTGCGTCAGGGTCACCCGCTTACGCCCTCACAGCGACAAATCAAACTCGCTGACGGTCACGTCCGGGAAATGCGTATACTCTCGACGTCATTATGCGTGAAACTAAAACAAACAAAAATTACTGTTCCGTTCCTAATTTTTCCCGACGCCAGTAATAATGAAACATTACTCGGCATAGATTTTATATCCGCTGCAAAGGTAGTTATTGATTTCCATAAGGAAATATGGTATTTTAGTGATAATAATAGATTACATCACAAGTTACTATACGAACCTACCTCTAGGTATACAGCGTGCGCTTCTACAAATGTTCTCCGGGACGACGAAGGTGTCCACCTAAAAACAGGTGAGCGTGAGGCGCTCAGTGAATTACTCACTAAGCACTCACACATTTTTCAAGCAGGGGGAGGTCCTACACCTTACACCGAGCACTGCATCGAGACAGGTGACCATCCACCTGTAGCTGTTCCTCCGTACCGGTTGAACCCGAATAAAAAAGAGCAGATGAAGCAGGAAATAGACAGGATGCTGCAAGAAGGGATAATTGAAGAATGCGAATCGGCCTGGTGCTCACCAGCGCTGATGGTACCGAAGTCTGACGGTAGTATTCGGTTTTGCGTAGATTATAGGCGCCTGAATGCAGTAACAAAAACCGACACCTACCCCATGCCACGCATTGATGAGCTGCTGCAGAGTACAAAAAGGAACTGCTACATGAGCACTCTCGATCTACGTTCTTCCTACTGGCAGGTTAGTGTTCGGGAAACGGACAGAGACAAAACAGCGTTTGTGTCTCCGTTAGGGACTTACCGGTTCAAACGTATGCCGTTTGGTTTAAAAAACGGTCCGGCTACATTCCAGCGTCTCATCGACCGACTCCGCTCCTGTGCAGCCCTGAAAGAGATAACCCTACTTACTTACCTTGATGACATACTGATAATCTCAGAAGGGTTCCAGCAGCATCTCCAAGACCTAGAAGCAGTTATAAAACGCCTCGCCGAATTTCACCTCCACGTCAATCGGGAGAAATGTGCCTTCGCGAGAGAAACTGTCAGATACCTAGGCCACGTTATCACGCAAGATGGCGTCTCCACCGATCCTAAAAAGGTGAGTGCTGTACTGGAAATGAAAGAACCTTCCAATCTTAAACATCTGCGCACTTTTCTCCAGACGTGTTCATGGTTCAGAAAATTTATTCCTAACTTTTCTAAAGTCGCCGAACCTCTGACACGTCTGACGAGGAAGACCCAGGTCTGGACCTGGGGCCCCGAACAGTCTCAGGCTTTTAACAGACTTAAAAGCTTGCTTACAACAGCGCCAATACTAGTTCAACCTGATTTCAATCGCCCCTTCATCCTCCGCACCGATGCCAGCAATTACGCCCTTGGTGCAGTTCTTCTTCAGGGTGAAGGTAAGGACGAAAGACCAATTGAATACGCTAGTCGTCTTCTGAATCCAGCCGAGCGAAACTACTCAACCACCGAGCGAGAGGCGTTAGCAGTGGTGTGGGCAGTTGAAAGATTCAGACCTTACCTCGATGGACAACCTGTGATCATCGGCAGTGACCATCAGCCTCTTCGTTGGCTGCTCTCTCTAAAGTCACCTGCAGGTAGGTTAGTCCGTTGGGCTCTAAAACTCCAGTCCTTCGATATTCAGTTCCAGTATACACCAGGAAAGGCCAACGTTGTTGCAGACACGCTAAGCAGACCAGTGTGCTCTGAAGATTCCCGTGATAGCTGTGGAATTTGTACAGTTATATGTGACTTACCTAGAAAATCTCCCACTCAGCTGCGCGACGAACAACTTGCTGATCCTGAACTGACAAAAATCATTAAAGACTTCGAAGGCTGTGATGAATTAGCAACCCAGAGATGGTCCGATAGAGGATACCTCATGGACCAAGGTATACTTTTTAGATTTAATCCCGATTCAGACAGTGAATCGCCCCAAATAGTAGTGCCTAAAAATCAAATACCTGCTATCCTCCATGATCTTCATGATTCCCCTACAGCCGCTCATCCGGGTGTTGACAGAACCTATCAAAAGGTATCTCAATTGTACTATTTCATCGGGATGCGGAGAATCATTGCTGATTACGTAAAGGCTTGCATCCACTGCCAAAGGTACAAAGCAACTAACTCCAAACCACCTGGCCTACTCCAGACACCGGTCTTAAACCAAAGAAATGAGGTCCTTGCTATCGACCTTTTCGGTCCGCTACCGGAAGGAGAACAGGGGGAGCGATGGATTCTTCTAGTCGAAGATACGGCTACAAGATTTGTTGAACTCTTTGCCTTGAAGGATGCCACAGCTGAAGCATGCGCCAAAGTCCTCATAGAAGAGCATTTTCTGAGATACGGTTTGCCTCGCAGAGTCATATCAGACAATGGTGTCCAGTTTGTGTCGGCTATCATGCGGCAATGCATGACTATCCTGGATGTGAAGCAGAGTTATGTCCCATTGTACCATCCAGAGGCCAATCCTGCGGAACGCAAAAATCGCGATTTAAAGGCTATGCTTGCTCAGCTGGTAGAAGAAGATCATACATCCTGGCCCAAGAAACTACCGGTTATTCGCTTCGCATTAAACAGCGCCAGATGTCGTACCACTGGCGTCACCCCAGCGTACCTCACGTTTGCCAGAGAGATGAGGTCTCCCTCGGAGGTCACTCATGACCATCGAGCAGTCCTAAACAAGGAAAACTTCATACCACAGGTAACTCCTTATCTTAAAAAGTTCCTATCTTCGTTGTCAGCTATTCGAGAGCGCGTTGAGATCCAGCAGGACAAAAATAAGGAGTATGCTGATCAGTCACGCCGCCCGGCCGAGACCTTTGAAGTAGGTGATTTGGTCCTTCTCAAGTCTCATGTTCTGAGCAATAAGTCCAAGGACGTCACCTCTAAATTCGTACCACGCCGTGATGGTCCCTACAAAATAGTTAGGAAGATCTCTCCAACTACCTATACCATCTCCAACAGTGAACCTCCGCATGACGAGCTCGGGAAGTATCACGTGCAGGATCTGACCCGGTATAGTGCCAATGGCTTCACCCCTCCTCAACCAGTAATTCCGAAGAGAAAGCGTGGTCGTCCAGCTTTAAAGAGGATGCTAGTCCAGGAACGAGCGCGTTCTCCTGAACTAGAGGGGGAGCATATAGTAAACCATATCAGTCGGACATCACGTGGTCGCTTACCGGCGCGATACAGAGAATAGGTAGCTCGCGCATGCGCGGTGCCTAACGTACTTACCGCGCCCGCGCTCGCTCGCGCCGCAAGAGAGAGTCCGCGTTCCGCCGCCGCAGCGATCGAAGGTCGCGTACGCTGCGCATCCGCCGCTACCTACCTACTCACATTTGTTCAAATCTTTTCCCCGTTACCTACTTACTTTCAAAAATACACAAGTCTCAAACTGCGTGTGTGTGTTTCTAATCGTATTCACCAACCCCTGTTACCATAATGATAATTTATGCAATGTCTGCGGTATGACAGCGGTTTTGTTATGTCATAAAATTAGCAGAATCGGGAGCCTGGTTGAAATTGTATTAGCGGCCGAACTAAATAGGTATGTGTAGCAAATATCAGAACAATCAGTCAACAGGAATTTGGTTGAACAAAGAATTAAGATCACTTTGAGTACAAGACCTATCTATACCAAAAAGTCTCTCTATACCAAAATTTAAACTATGCCCCTATTTTCTGATTACTTTATTATACTTGGATTCTTACAATAATAGCTTGGTTTTATTGATGACGCTTTCTTAAGTCGTTGCTGTAAAATAGGTACTGATACGAACCACAGATATATATGGCATAGGCTTTTGTAATGAAAAGTTATTAATTATTTCAATCGACTAATTCTAGCTAATTGCAGTGTATTGTTGTGCTTATGGCTCCGTCAATGTAGTCTATTGCTGGATTTAAACCGCAATTTGTATTCATTATATCCCAGCTATCTCTCTCAGATTCATTTCAGTTCGTCGAGCTGAAGGCGTACCCCACCTACGCTTACCAAATCGTGATCTAGAACTTGCTTGTAGCCAATGGAATGGCCACATTGCCCGGAAACCCATTTTTTCCGGGCGAATGTGGCCATTCCATTATCTTTTCAGTTTGGTTTTTTTCAACTAGCTATGTTGGGAACTCTGCAGTTGATTGATTCATTTCTAATCTATTTAAGTATTCAAAGAAAATCCAAACATTGTTCGCTCCATATACCGCGGTGCGACTTGTAAGTAGTTCGTCTGTCTTACGGTGCTAATAGTGGGACCTCCTCCGCTAGCTATTGCTCTACCCAAATGCAACGTCATCATCTGTGTAGGGCGTTCTGTTAGAAGCCATTGATGTTGATGTATGCTTCTCCTTTCCCACTGGGAACAAAGCGCCTACGTCTCCTTCTTCTTTTATCAAAAGATGGCTACCCTACGCATCACATTCGAAAGTCTTTAGTAACTCTTAGTCGATCACTGTTTTCGCCCACCCCAATACAATTATTATGAGTTTTTTGCTGTATAAAATTTAATAAATAAACACGACGCTGACAACCTCGTAAGAAGGCAGGTCTCAAAGCTTTTATAGCGTAGGAACTTGTCCCGCCGCGCCTGTCTTGTTAAAGTCCCATCCTCATTTATATTGTGTATGCTACAATATTATGGGTTTCTTTGAATGTATTCAACTAGTATTAAAAAAATACGTACATGCAACGCCATAATAGGATATTGCACCTATGTACTTACATCGGTATTATTAGGTACAAGTTATTCTTAAAAATAATTATTATGTATTTCAATAAAATACTGATGTGTTTGGTACTAGATTTTTATTGCAGAAATATTACTGTTAGTGTCAGCCTATCCTTTAAATAACCTAGGTAGGTACGTATAAATATTATGTAAGTATGTATATGGTATACCTCCATCAATTTAGTGGGTAAGCGGGTGATAAGAACCATCTTTGAGGCTTGGAAGTTAAGAGGGGGCGGTAGCAGTCTTTCAGCCTTGTTTCAAAGTTGACCCTTGTGAAGTGGTGGACCGGTAACTTCCCACTGGTGACCAATGGTGAGGCTCTGATAATGGCACCTGCTAATGGCAGTCACTCTCACAATGTACGTGCCCGAATAGCAGAAAACCCAAATCTTAACATGGAGCTGAAAGCAACTCAAATAGGTACAACCGGTAGCAAGGCAAAGAGGATAATGGAATATTACCACCTGATAATTGGATAAGTTTGTGGTGTTTTGCGGAAGTGCATTGAGCTACCACTCTTCTGGTTTCACCAGTTTGACTAAAAAGTTTGACTACGAGGAAGAAGCCTATTTGTTGCGACTCTGTAACAGATGCGGCGGAGACTAAAGGCCTTGCGTCATAGCCAAAATCGCGGGCGCCTCTCGAGTTGAGATGGATTTAGACCTTAGAAAAAGAAACTAACAGAATTAGTGTCGACCACAGCCCCTTTAGACAAGCGGGCCAAGCAGCGTTTGCCGCCGCCGGCGTTTGATGGAATAGAATGAAAATTATGAAAATCTATGGGATTTGACGTTTATGACATGCGTTAACGACTGTCAGATACGTCAAATCCCATACATTCGTCATTCTATTCCATCGAACGCCGGCCAACGAGTTGTCACTTGTCTAGAGGGGCAGAACAATGGACAAATTAACTTCACTCGGCAAAATTATAAATATTTTTTAAAGAAAGACAGTGTTGCGAATTTTGAAACACACCTAAAGATACCATTAAACCAAATGGTTACTTTTCTTTAAATTAAAGGGTTTTTCGCAAAGAAAAATACTAAATCTATGGTTTTTCGAAAGTATCCATTATTAGTTTAATGTCCACTATTGGTGCTATTACCTTTACCTTATTGCTATTTTCATTCTGTTGCACAAGCATGGTACAGATAAAAATATTGTGTTTTATTTATTATCTGTGGTCATTTTATGTGGTTGATTGACTTGCAACTCAAGTTTTGCGAAATTTATTTCTTTTATTTATTGTTTATTTAAATACAGTACATACATACAAGTAAAAGAGATTTTATCAAAAACTCATTTAAACTTTTGTTAATATGAATTAGTGTTGTGAGTTGTGTAATATTTTGTGATTGTGTCCAAAACTTACGTTGTGTACTTTTTATCGAAGTTGCTATTGCTAGCACGTAAGATATTGTGTATCAATGAAAATCTTATCCTTTATGAATTTGATTTAACAAGTAATTTCGAGAAATCGCTTTGTTTAAGAGACATGAAATAGCTTGGGAAAATAATGCCATGTACGCTCCAGATAATAGAAGAAAGGAAGCCAGAGATGTTATATACCGAAGTAATTCAAGTCTTGACTTGATTTATGCCGAACATCCTTCGGGCAATGGCTTACGACGTGAGTACGGCAGTCATGGTTCGATCGACGTAATCGGAGGAGCTAATGAACGGTTACCCACGATGGTTCACAGCTACAGCGGTGTATCAACACCGGACAAACCAACAGGTCTCAATCGTGCTGTCGATAGAATCACCGATGGTCTCAATACCGACCATGCTGATGGCCCACCACCTAGATCAAGCGCTAGTCCGAAACCGCGACTTAAGTTAAATAAACTGTGGGGTGGCGCAGCTCCTTCTCTGCCCCGACAGGCTCTAGACGATGGCAGTCTTTCATCAATATCAGACATCAACAAGAGAAAGCAGTATGCTCATTATGACTGTCAATCACTTATGGCTAACTTAAGCTATGCTGCAGAGATACGAGGTGCATTGCTTAGTAGAAGACGGAATACCACAACTGGTGCATCAGCTGCATCTTTACTTGCAACTCGTGGGCTTCCTCCTGGGGATGATGCAGTGCCAGATACTGGAGATGGAAGGTCAAATGAATTACTGGAAAGCTGTCCATTTTTCAGAAATGAATTGGGAGGTAAGTCATAAAACAGTAAATAAATATCCATAGTTATATAACCATTATTAAACTTCACCCAAATAAATAATGAGCAATGTTACAAAAATATTATGTAGTGTACATTATTGCAATAATTTCTTTATACTTAGAGAAAAATTGCCATTGTGTCATCTGTGAATCAGGTGACACAGAAACTGCTCTCACACATAACATTGTCGGTAGAATGAATTATTAATGACTAATACTGATGTTGGCATAGAATTTCATAATGAGACATATAGGATTTTAATAGTAACATTATGTCCTAATTTCTCATTATATTCTTATATTTCTGCTTCAACATTCTATGAATAGCTTACAATTGTAGCATGTTGCTTAAAAGAATAATTGTGTGCAAGTGACAGGATGCTGTCCAATTGTCTCTACACACCATGATAACCCATTTCCCTCAGTTACCTTTTAATCAGTTACATCATGCTTAACAAGTATTTATTTCTGGAACTGTTTCAATAAATTAGGACTATATAAAATAATTAATAAAATTATTTGAATACTGTAATTAGGCAAATATCAATAAAGACTAATATTTTAGTTTTTTTTTTTTTTTTTACAAATCATCAATAAATTAGCCCACCGCTGTCCACCAGTATACCTAGGCCTCCCCCAATTGTTTACAAATATGATACATTAAAAACAAAACTATTACATCTTATTTTTGTTTATTAATTGTGTATGTTTCTTTATTTATTATATATCTCAATAAAGGTATGTAAAACCAAATACATTTTATAAAAATTTCAACAAAAGTAAGAAACATTTGACACTGAATCATGAAAAATTCCTAATCTCTAAATTATTTATTATCTATGACATTACTAATTTGTTTTACATAAATTTGTCACACCTTTGTCACTTTTCACACCTCTATAGTGTTTCTAACAAATTCCTAAATATTGAATCATCATGAATTTTTTAATTTGTTTGTTTACTCACAATGTATTCTCTTGAGATAATTTTTTTAAATCATAAGTCCCCTTTCTAAAGAAATCACATGATTTATTTCTTTTATACACAATAATTGCATAATGCAGATTATTATCTCATAATATGTAGCAGGTAGTTATCATGAGATAATAAATTGATGCTTGATAATATCATAATTATATCTTTTTTTTATTTTACCACCAATGAATCAATTAAATTATTATTTATTAACTATCAATCCAGTAAATGAGATAGGTCTCTTCCAATATGCACCATTACACCTGTCCCTCTGCCTTCAACATTTAGTATACTAGTGACATTCACAGAATGCTTTTACAAAGTATTAGTGTACTAACAGTAAAGCAGAAAAAAAGTAAAGTAGCTGCAAAAACCACACCTTGACATGGAGTTACCGATACCAGCCCGTGATACCATACCTTAATACTAGTTCTTAATCGCTGTATCTCTTCGAATTTTCATAGTGGCTTGCAAAATAACTTATTCATCAATGCAACTATAGATGTTGGGGTTAGTCATGCGTTTACTGTACACTCAGCAACAATACTGTATTGAAAATACAGATAACCCGACTCTCTGTCTTCTCTCTGCAAAGATTCCTGATTCAAACAGATTTACCATATAAAATCAAAAAGCTAATTTAACATTGTAATTAGTGTAAGTGACATAGAACAATTCTAGCAATTAACTTTGATAATGTAACATTTTATACCCAGGATAGTAGGAGGGAAACATGGTGTGTAATAGATCCATAAAATATAATAATAGGACAGGATAAAGTTAAAGTGAAAGTGAAGTACCCAGTAAGCCAAAATATACTTACTGATTTATAGTAATAAGGTACACAATGGGAATTTTCTAAGCATACAAATAGACAAACTAAAAATACATGTGTTATATTAATTTTATTCACAGAAATTAAATCATCATGTTCATGATTGTACTGGCCACAGTGTAATAATTCTTAATTTTTTGCTAAGATAATGATGTTACACTTTCATTTCATAAGAGTGTTTGGCATTTCACTCATGGTTGCTTAGCCTGTCTTCATTAATAACATTAAAGTGAAACCTTATCATCTTTTAGTTGTTTTGCTCAAGATGGGTGCATATTTTTGCTGTGCATTCGAAGGATTAATTAAGCTGTAATCCTTCGAATGCACAGTACAATGTAGTTAGTTGCTACAGAAAAAGATAGGTCTATATATTTTACCAATGCAAATATCTCAATAAATTCATCAACAAGGATTCACAAGAGTCTTCATAAAATGCATCATACTGAATAATTTCAAACTGTAGACCATAGAGTTTTAGAAGGGATTTAAAAGCATGTTCTTAACAGTTACTTTCACCAGACTATTCACTCTATATGTAACTATAGCGATAGAATGTATATATTATTATTCCTCTTTATTAACATTTTTAATCTTATAAATTATATTTTTAAATACATATACACATAAAAACATATATTTAAAAATATAAAAAATAGAGTCCCACCGGCATCGGGCACAGGGACCAAGCTAGCGGTGGCTAGGGCTCCAGAGAAAGGAACCTCCTCACAATACGTGCCGTGTCGAGGAGTACCGCCTTCTGCATCGGGCCCTTGGGCCAGCTGCCTAACGAGAGCCTCTTAAGGTGTTGATCGAGGCTCTTAGCAATCAGCCCATGGGCTGCTATGACTATCGGCACAATGATTGCCGAATCTACATTCCACAAGTCGACAACCTCATGAGCCAGATCCAAATATTTTATTTGTTTGTCTTTTTCGGCTTTCATGAGGTTTTCGTCATGAGGAATGGTCACATCAACAATCATTGCAAGGCGCTCTAATCGATCTATAACCACTATGTCAGGCTTATTAGCGACAATAGTCCTGTCCGTGATGATTGATCGATCCCAATATAATATGGCACGACCATTTTCGAGAACTGGGTCGGGCACATACTTGTAGTATGGTACCTCCGAAGTCACAAGATTGTATTGGCAAGTTGCTGATGAACAATCTTGGCCACTTGGTTGTGCCTGTGCAAATACTCGCCGTTGGCAAGACGAGAACAACCGGAAATAATGTGTCTGAGAGATTCTCCGGGGCGGTGGCATGCCCGACAGATGTCTACCGTACCGACCTTCAGAATATACTTCCGATAGTTGTTCGTCATAACAACTTCGTCCGTAATTGCAAAGACAAAACCCTCGGTTTCTCCGAAAAGATCACCGAACTTTAGCCAAGATACGGACGCTTTCAAGTCTATATCGGGTCCATTTAAGGCCCGATAAAACCGTCCGTGTAGTTCTTTACCCATCCATACCTCCCTGCGATCAGCGGTACCAAGTACTACAGGTTTGCGCCAGTTCTCTTTAGCCAACGCAAGAGGGGTTAAGCCATTGTCCACTGCTGTCACATCACGGTGCACATCCGTATTTGCACATAAGAAATATTCTCTGAGGTTGTATATCTCACGATTATGAAGGGTCTTGACATTTAGAAAGCCACGACCCCCCAGTTTCCGCGGGATATACAACCTCATTACGGAAGATCGGGGGTGGTGCATCCGAAATGCGGTCAACAGTGTACGAAATCTTCTATCCAGGGCATCTAGTTCCGTCTGAGTCCACCTAAGTATGCCGAAGGAGTACATTAGGACTGGCATGACCCAACCATTGCAAGCGCGCACCTTGTTACCGCCCGATAAAGAGCTTTTTAAGACTTTTTTCTATTATTATTATTATCTCTTTATTCATTTAAAACTACTTATAAATTACATTTTTAAATACATATCAAAAAGAAAACATCTATTTAAAAATATAAAAAATAGAAGGCCACCGATAGCGGGGCAGGGCCCAAGCTACCGGTGGTCGGAGTCACAGAGAGAGAAACCTCCGGACAATACGTGCCGTGTCGAGGATGACCGCCTTTTGCATCTGACCCTTGACCCAACCATCTAGCGAGAGCCTCTTGAGGTGTTGGTCGAGGCTTTTCGCTATCAGCCCGTTCGCCGAAATGACTATCGGGACAATGATCGTTGAATCAACATCCCACATGGCGGTTACCTCGTGAGCCAAGTCAAGGTACTTGCTGATTTTGTCCTTCTCGGCCTACACGAGGTTCTCGTCATGCGGAATGGTAATGTCAACGATCATTGCCCGGCGCTGGGGCCGATCGATCACCACGATATCAGGCTAATTGCAAGTAATAGTCCTGTCTGTGATAATAGAGCGGTCCCAGTAGAGCAATGCATGACTATTTTCAAGAACCGACACCGGTGTGTACCGATAGTACGGCACCTCAGACTTAACATGGCCATATCGAAGAGCAAGTTGCTGGTGGATGATCCTGGCCACTAGGTTATGCCTGTGCAAGTACTCGCCATTGGCCAGATGAGAACAACCGGAAATAATATGCCTGAGTGACTCTCCGGGACGGCGGCATGCCCGACAGATGTCGACCGTACCGTCCTTCAGGATATATTTCCGATAGTTATTCGTCATCATGACCTCGTCAGCAATTGCACAGGCAAACCCTTCAGTTTCCCCAAAGAGGTCCCCGAAGCGTAGCCAGTTGACCGAGGCCAGGAGGTCCACATCGGGCCCTGTTAAGGCTCGATAGAATCTCCCGTGCAGCTCCTTGCCCTCCCATACGGCCTTGCGGTCCGTGACGCTCAGTACCGTCGGTCTGCGCCAGTTCTCGTTCGCCAAGGAGAGCGGAGTGAGACCCTTGTCTACTGCCACCACATCACGATGTATCCCGCACTCGTTGCTCTGGAAATAATCCCTGAGTCTGCACACCTCACGGTTGTGGAGGTTCTTGGCATTTAAAAAGCCTCGACCCCCCCACCTCCGTGGGATGTATAGTCTCATCACAGACGAGCGCGGGTGTAGCATGCGATGAGTGGTAAGCAGTTGACGAACCTTTCTATCCAGGGCGTCCAGCTCAGTCTGAGTCCATCTCAGTATGCCAAAGGAGTAAGTCAGTAGAGGCATCACCCAACCGTTAAAGGCTCGCACCTTGTTGCCGCCCGACAAAAGACTGTTGAGTACTTTCGTGAAGCGGCAGAAGAAGCGTTCCTTCACCGATCTCTTGATATCCACTACTGAGATACCCAAAGACTCTGACATACCGAGATACTTGTACGTTTCGGTTTCAGAAAGAGATCTGAGAGTCATAGTCTCAGAAAGTTGCAAATTTGTAGAATTCACAACTTTCCCCCGCTGCACATGTAAGACCGCACACTTATCCATACCGAATTCCATCCCAATGGCGTTGCTAAAAACCTGCGTGATTTTCAGCAGCTCCACCAGGTCAGGTAGTTTCGGTGTGAAAAGTTTGAGGTCATCCATATACAACAGATGACTAATAACCTCACCCTCTCTCCGAAGCCGGTAGCCTAGACCTGAATCTCTCAGCAAAGTGCTGAGAGGATTCAGTGCTAGGCAAAACCAAAGCGGGCTCAGACAGTCACCCTGGAAGATGCCCCGCTGAATCCTTATGGAGTCCTGGGGGTCAGCGGAGATTTCCCCGCCGCCCGGTTGACGAAGGACTGTGGTCCACTGCCCCATACACCCACTGAGGAAGGATCTCAAAACTGCATCGATTTTATACAACTCTAAGATCCTCCTCAGCCATGAGTGAGGCACCGAATCATAGGCCTTCTTGTAGTCAATCCAGGCCGCGGACAAAGCCCCGCTGTTCCGTCGGACTTGCTGGCTAATAGTCATGTCTATGAGGAGGAGCTCCTTAGTACCGCGGGACCCAACCCTACACCCATTCTGAGCGGGGGCCAAATTATTATTCACAACAATGTGTGTGTTAATTTTAATGGTCAGAATGGATGTAAGGAGCTTGTACATAGTGGGCAAGCACGTAATGGGTCTATAGTTTTTAGGTTCAACGGTACTGCCGGTCTTATGGAGCAAGAAGGTCATCCCGGTGGTCATAAACCGGGGAAGGGAGCCAACTTCAAGGGCTTGTTGGAACTGCGTCGCCAAGCGGTCGTGGGAGCACCGGATCCATTTAATCCAGAAGTTGTGCAATCCGTCCGGCCCAGGACTTTTCCAGTTCGGGGCCGTACGGATCGCACAACTCACGTCTTCGGGGTCTATAGTAATAGACCCCATGGGTTCGATACTCCCACATTCACGCTCCACAACGCACATCCAATCGCCCTCCGTGTGTTCGACGGGCGCTGACCAGATACCACGCCAGAAATTAATCATGGCATTGGCTTCTGGCAGCCCCTCATCGACCACACACTGGTCGGTTCCATCCCACTTCCGGTACACCTTCCTTTGGTCGCTCTGGAAAAGGCGATTCTGCCAGTACCGATCCACCCGCTCTCTGTAGCGGCGAATACGGGCTGCCCATGCATAGACTTTCTGTTTCAGGTAGTCAATGCGCTCCGTGACGTTATCCATAAAATCCGGGCGCCGAATACCGGACCCGGCGAATGCTTGAGTCACGAAACGCATGACACGGGGGCGGCTATTCCCCCGGCTGAAGCAGACCAGCTTCGCAATGAGATTCCTGAATGTGTTGATACGCCGCTCGATCCGTACCTGCCAAGCGGGCGCAACCTTGGCAGGCCGCGGCGCTCGGTCAGTATCTGGAAACTTGACACAAGCGACGCGGCACACCGCGATTGCTCCACAGTACATGATCGAGTGGGTATCAGACAAGTCTTTACTAGCCCGCATATACGGAAATAGTAAATCATTCAGGGCTCCCATCAGTGCCAGATTTCGCCTATGAGTGGGCAGACGTGGTAGACGCGGCCTAGATTCAGGCGCGGACCTATACTGGCGAATGGCGTCCTCCAAAGCCCTCCCCAATTGCTCACTTACCTGGGTGCTAACAGTCGTACTCACACAATCTCCATCATCGACCACGGGCTCCACCGATGTCACTGGTGCCACCCCTGACAGTGGAGCTGCCGACGCGGCGGGTGGGTCCCGTATCAAGGAAGGAGTCGCGCGAGTAGGTTGTGCCTCCAGGCGGAGCCGATCAAGCACAGATTGATCCAACAGGTTACACCGCTGGATAGCCCGCACTTGATCCGACAATCGTTGGGCGGACACTGTGATGGTTGGATCGAGGACCTGAAACAAAGCAAGCATCCTGTCACGATACGCCGTCCGATTGGTTTCTCCCTCTGTAGCCCCATAGTAAGCGCGCATGCAATTCTCATTCATATTATGAGTCCATCGCATGCGACGCACTACACAACCGGCAGCGGGGGCCCTATTCGAGGCTGGTGGGCCTCGGGACCCCAAGCAGGTCGGTGGCCGGCCTCTCCCTCGCCGGCGCGCAGGTGTTGGTGACGTCGGTGGGGAGAAATACTCGTCACTCGAGCTGCTGCTGCTCGACGCCCCAGGAATTCCACTTGTGGTTGGCTGTGGGGCGGAGCTGAGTGACGAGTCCGGAGATGTTGGGCGTGCTCTTTTTATTTGGGATCTTGTTATCATTTTTCAGTGCTTTTCTTCATTTTGTATTGCTAAATTTTCTGACAGACAGATGTCATGTCATCTCAATGTTTTATTTTATATTTTATGGTACTGTTTGCATTGTAGGGATTCATTGTATTTTATTTATTTTTAGTATCCTATTTCTTTATTGATTTAAGTTTGTGTTTTCGGAAGTATAAAAGCTATTGTATTGTTTTATTATTATTATTTATTAGCTATATTAAAATACTCTTTAAAACTACTTCAGTAAATTATAAATTGTTCAAACTGTCAAATTACAAACTATGCTAAGTTTAAAATAAACCCACTAGGATTTGTGTCAGCTTACTGTTTACATATTCTTGGAAATACTTTCAGGTGAAGAAGAGCGCTGTGTTTCATTATGCTGGAGGACGGCCCGGGGAGCTATAGTTGGACAATCTGACAATTGGCATAGACCAAGAGCTGCTTATGGGATATCTGTATTGGAATTTCCGCCCGCTACAAACTCACACTCCGGTCACACTCATTGGAGAAATGGTTGTCCATTTGCCAGATCTGTCTCGCCACTGCCTATTGAAAGTCAAGATCTTGGTGCTTTATACTACAGGAACTACTTTTATAATCAGCGTAAGTTTTACTGAACAGAACTCACTGGAGGGTTTTTGTGCTGTCAGTGTAAGGACCAAAGGCCTGTTTTGTCTTCTGCACTAACGCCACAGAAACTCTTTGTTCCTATAGAATCGGCAGCACTGGTATTGCACACGTCCACGTGCTTGTCTGCGATCTAAGTGGTAAAAGATAAAAAAAAATGAACACTTATTCTTATTTGAAGTTCTCAATATTGATAAGACATTTTTAACCGTGTACACAGTCATTATTTTTTGGCATTGACTGGCATTGACTGTAAGTCTAGACCTGTTACTCCTCTATGTCACTCTTCGAATTGGACCTGGTATAATACTTTTGTGTTCGTCACTTTACAGCTCATCAGAACTGGTTTGGAATGGATGAAAATCTTGGGCCTGTAGCAATTTCTATCAAAAAGGAGCGGGTAGAGCTTCGAAGAGGAGGAGGCGACGTGTCTGCACCAGCGTCGCAGCTCGCTTGGCAATACCGACTGATTGTGCGCACTTCTGAACTACTTACACTCCGCGGTTCGGTACTTGAAGATGCACTGCCAACTGCTAAACCCAGTAATAACAGCGCCACATATAACACCAAAGAAGTTCTAGAATATGTCGCTCCTGAATTACAACTAGCTTGTTTGCGGTATGTAACTTTCTTAGACTTCTATAGTATTTAAAAAAATTGCCAGTTCTAACAGTGTAAAATGGCTTCTAAATGACATAATAATTTCACTTTATTTAAATCATTTTCACTTCGGTTTTAAATTTTTGTCCCACCATTACTCTTCTAAGTCATTTTTTGTTACAAATCATGATATTTAATGTGCGTATTAGCATTTATTTGTTCATAGACTTATATTTTGAGTCTTTAAATTGTGTTTCAGGCTTGGTGTCAATAATGGTGGAGCTGAAGAGCAACTTTTACGCTTAGACGAGCAATGTGTTACCAGACATTTTAAAGTCGGAGTTATGTACTGCAAAAGTGGCCAATCTACAGAAGAAGAAATGTATAACAACCAAGAAGCAGGGCCTGCATTTGTGGAATTTTTACAAATGTTAGGCCAGACAGTGAGATTAAAGGATTTTGATAAGTACAAGGCTGGGCTGGACAATAGAACCGATTCAACTGGACTCTATTCTGTTTTTACGACGTACCAAGGCTGCGATATAATGTTTCATGTTTCGACTATGCTTCCGTACACACCAAATAATAGACAGCAGTTATTAAGGAAGCGACACATAGGCAACGATATTGTGACCATTGTCTTCCAAGAACCGGGTGCAGCGCCGTTCACCCCGCGCAACATTCGTTCGCAGTTCCAACACGTTTTTGTTGTAGTTAGAGCTATTGAACCATGCACGGAAAATACGCATTACAGTATAGCTGTAAGTCGTGCTAAAGAAGTGCCTTTATTTGGACCTCCTATAAAGGATGGTGCTATTTATCCGAAAGGAGAAGCTTTCACCGATCTACTTTTAAGTAAAGTAAGTATACTGCTGACTATATAACTAATATAATCTCCATTGACACCGATGTTATACCTACACACCAAGAGAGCGTAATGGTCAGATATTATTTTAATAGCTAACCAGATAATGTCTTATCTAATAATAGAATAATAAACAATGGCGTCCATTATTCTCATTTTTCCTTTTCAGGTAATCAACGGCGAAAACGCTGCAATTCAATCACCAAAGTTTAGTACAATGGCGACGCGCACGCGTCAAGAGTACCTGAAAGATTTAGCTAAGAATTATATTACTGCCACTACTGTAGAAACGGGCCAAAAATTTTGTATGTACATAGATTAATATCTACAAATACAATATCTACAAATACAAACAAAAATTTACAAGTAATTTTAATTTTCAGCCATATTCTCGCATCTGCTAATGAAGAGTGGCAACAATTCAGCTAATAACACACTGATTCCGCGTATTGACAATTGCACTAATGATGTTCTAGTTGGAGGCGCGTTGTGCTTTCATGTGAGTCTACTAAACTATTGTTTGTGTATTGTGTAAATCTTATAATGTTAACATGACATGAATTTCCAATATTCAGGATGGGTCCAGGTAGGTCGGTTGGTGAGAGTGTTCCCCCAAAAAAGGTACTGGTTGTGGGGTTAAGTACTAGCCAGACCGAGAGGAATGGCCCTGGGTCAGTCACGGTGCGAAAGAGATGTGGCGAGACAATCTCTCCTTCGACCTAGCACATCGACCCACAGACGGCGTGCGGTTTAGTCGGTTCGAGTCCGACATAACCTGCCCCTCCTGCTCCGTAGGGGAAAGGGGGGGGGGGTTATCCGTGGGGATTTCCCGCACGTAAAAAAAGTAATGGAAATGATAGATCGTACTGTCTTGCCAATATGTCAGCATTAGGTTAGTCGGATGTTAATTTAAAAAAATATATATAAAAATTGATATTATTAATTATTTTGGAATTCCAGGTTCAAGTGCAGGACGAAGGTGCGGGTGGATCACTCATTGACTGCATTATAGGCGTATCTGCAGACACCGTCGTGTTCATAGAGGATAATACTCGGCAAATTATCCTTGTGCTGCCTACAAGTTCTTTATTAGGTAATATTACTAATTACTTACCTTTTGGAAATTAATTACTTTTATTAAAAAATATTCCAATTATTTGAAGAAAGGATAAAATATCGGTACCTATTTCCGTATATTAATAATGAATTCCATAATCCTTCCATTGTATTTGAATTTGAAAATAATTATTGAAAAAAAAAATACTGTTTTTTTTTTCAATGGAATTAATTCTAGCGTAATTTCATCTTAACAACCTTGAGTACTATGCGATAACTTACAATTTTAAATATCAGACAACTATCATCTCCCTACCAAAATAACACCATATTTTTTCCTCTAAAAATTGTTGAAAGTGTTCCAAGTACACCGAGCACGAATAATGTTCATATTAGATATCATGAGAATGGAAACATTGCGATTGTTCCGCCCTCTGTGAACCTGTGTATGAAGCCCGCCAATCGCAATGCTCCGTTCTCTCGATACGTTTACTTCACGAATTCGAGTATTATTCATGGTCGGGTCACGGTTCTAATGCTGACCGTGCTGTTGGCCGACAGGTTGGGTGGTGAGCGGCGGCTGGACGCGCGTGTACTACCACCGCGGGGAGAGCGTGCGCGTGCGCGGCGGCGGCGACAGTCTGCAGCGCCGCCTCGCCTCCGTCGCGCCGCCGCACGCGCATGCGCTCCACGAGATCACGCTTGAGCGGGGCGCGGCGCATCAACTCGGTATGAACTTCTTACTACATATTACATGATTTCTTAAGAGAAAAATTGTTTAGCGTCAATCCCCACTAAAAGATCAGCGGCCAGTAGCAGCTTTTTGATACAAAATAGTACAAGCCATTTTGAATCTTATCTATGGGACAAAAAGTCGGGAAGGTTAAGGAGGGCCAAGCGGCACGGTCGCGCGCGACTTTTAGCAATCATTTCTGGTGCAAATTCAAGCCGCTGCTCTTTCAGTGGGGATTGATCCTTACTGAAAAGAGAATAATGATGTTAGGATTGGTGTAAATAGGATTTAGAAGTTAAAATCAATGTCAAAGACTTCACCTGCCCACAGTGTGATAAAAATTTAGGGGAATGTTATGGAACAACACGTTGGTGTATTTATATCTGGTTAGTATTAAGGGAGTACACTATACTCTATTTGGTTAGGTACTTAAGCAAAAGCAAACAATCTTGATGTGTTCCTTTAGTATGTTTTGTTAAAAAATTCGGTTTATTAATATTTTTCTGTTTAGAAACTCATTTTAAAGACTAAAAACTGAAATTGAACCACAAGTCAGTCAGTTAGTGAGCCTAGTTTATTTGTTTAATGCATATGTGTTTTTATAAAAAGTCGCTACATGATAACCTTTAGTCAGAAACCTTACCGAATTAAGTATAGAAACTGGCAAAATTGGAAAAAATCATCACCACAATCGTCGAAAAAGAAAACCCTCATGGCGATTTAAAATGGACCTTTTTCACGCCTCATTTAAGTGGGAGACCTGGGATTGTATAAAGACGGAATCTCCTGTGACAATAATATGACTATGGTAATAAATTAATCGCTGGTGCAGGTTTCCACGTGCAGCCGGACGGTCTGGTGACGCAGGTGGAGTCGGGCGGCTGCGCGTGGCGGGCGGGCGTGAAGGCGGGCGCGCGGCTGCTGGAGGTGTGTCGCGCGGCCGTCGTCGCCCTGTGCCACGACCAGCTCGTCGACTTGCTCAAGACGTCGGACCCCGTCACGGTAAGTTCTACCGTCACTGTAAATTCCCCCGACACTTTAAATTCCTCCGTCAAGGTAAATTCCCCGTCACTGTAAATTCCTCGTCACTGTAAATTCTCCCGTCACGGTAAATTCCCCCGTCACGGTAAGTGAGGAACTTACCGTGACGGGGGAATTTACCGTGTCACTCTAAATGCTCCTGTTACGGCTAGTTTCCTCGTCACTGTAAATGCTCCCGTGACGGTAAGTTCCATTGTCACTATAATTTGATAGCATATCTTACTAACTGTTGTGAAACATTCTTGTGAAATTCTGATCCTGCAACCCCTGGGAACCTTTTTAAGAAATTGGTACAGGAATATGCTCCATGTGTTATTCTGGACTATCAACTTCGGCCACATATTTTTTCACAAACTTTCACACTAATAATATTAGTGGGATAGTAGGATGTTAAGGTACAGCCCAATTCAAACTTCAGTGCACCAGCTAAACAAGAGACGAGTCTCTTTCTTGGTTGGTTGGTAGCACAACCGTCGTTTCTGGAATAGCAGATATACCAGTCAAACAGAGCTCTTAAAGTGCACAAGTATAGGATAAATATATCCTATGAAATGAATATTAACAGAGTATACTTGTTCTTAAATCCTCTGGCCATTGTAACACGAGGTGTTCGTCCCCAGGTGACGGTGACGTTCGCCAGCAGCGCCAAGTGCCCGTGCGACGCCGCGCCGGACGAGTGGGCGCCGCTGGCGCGGGCCGACGCGCAGCAGCCGGGCCGGCCGCGCCGCGCCTACGAGCGGGGCCACTCGCCGCCGCGCTCCGACAGCTCCGGATACGGCACAGGTGATATGGCTGCGGGCAAGGGCCAGAGTTTCTTATTAGAAATTATTGCAACTAGGCTCAGCTGTTGGTATTTAGGTGATGCATTGACTTCTTCTATAACTACAAGACAAACTGTATAAAGAAATATTGGGTTACCATTTGGGGGTAATGCGAGATTAATTTTGGACAGATGGACAAGACTTTAAGCTATCCGCGCTTGTTTTTAATATCATTTGTTTGACAGATACAATAGTTATTTGTGCAAAAAGTGAGCAAAGTTGTTATTAGTATTTAGTGCTGATTTTGAGTACCAAGCAAGCGAGGGATTTAATAATACCTTTACCTTCAAATGACTATGACCTATTTCTCCCGTAAATAAGATTGCTTGTAATATTTTGTCTCAAAAAGCCGTCTCAAAGTGCCGGTGTTGCGGCAATAGGCTTGCCAGTCACTCCCTATTACGTGAGACCGAAAGTGGCGATATGTAACATGTCTGAATTTCTACCAGATACTCTTTAGAAATTCCCCTTCCTCTTGTATTTATAATATCTTGACTAACATGTGAACACAAAATGGACATGATATTAGAGCCTTTACAGATATCCGAACGAAGATATCGGTGTCCGGCGCCGATCTGATATCGGAGGAAGTAAAATGCATGAAATATGTATCTAACTGTCTTTTATACTGTCCGGCCCAATATCGGAACAGCACATGATATCTGCTATCGGCTATCGCTGTCTGACACCGATATCGGATCGGATAATCTGAAAACACTCTTACAGTTTCCTTCACATTTCAATCTTTTCAGTGTTATTAAAACAATGTTGTTATTACAGGCGGGTCGTGTCGCAGCGGGCGGCGGTCGGGCGGCACGTCGCCGGCGCCCGACGCCTTGCGGCGACGTTCGCACGACGACGCTGCGTCGCCACGCCACGCGAGACACAAGAGGGCTTCTGCTAACACCTCCTCGCTCACTGTGAATATACTTACTGTCAATTCATTTTCTTCATTCTAGCGTTAATATCAGTCGCATCCGAAGCTTTCAACTTGAAGTCTGGGGTCCGCTTTTTACCAGTCTAACTGCGGATTTAGCTAAACTTCGATATTTTCTGTGAAACGACTGCCATACAGTATGGCAACCGGGACCGATGGCTTAACGTGCTCTCCGTGGAACGACCAGACCAATGCGAATACCCATATATATTCATGCATACAAATATTAGCATTGAGCGGGGATAGAACCTGCGCCTTCTGCGTAGCAGCCGCGTTCATTACCGCTACGCCACAGAGGTTGTCTTTTTACTCTATATCTATACTAATCTTAGACATACACAAACTCTGTAGACGCAGTAAGTGGCATTACACACCGGCCTAAATATGGCTACTACTTCGATATGAGTTGACATATACATACATACCATAACATGCACATATTTACGGTTTCAAAACAATATTGACATTACTGTCAAACAATAAGTCAAAACGCGTTTTTCAAACCGTTTTTTACGATGGGTTTTGTTAGGAATCTATGTCTGTACAGTTTATGGTCTAATATAATAATATTTCTGTACGGTTTATGGTCTAACATATTAATATTTAATAGAGGAAAGTTAGTTTGCATTCGATAAACTTTGAAACTAATGGACGGATTTTAAAAATGATTTCTTCATTTGAAAGCTATTTTATTCATAAGTAACTACTTTTTATTGCTAGTTCCCACGGGAGCAGGACTACCACTAGTGAAATTGCATGGCGATGCTAATTTTTTATTCTATACAATTGTTACACCTTATAGAGGGTGCATTACCCCACCAAGACCTTCGGGACCAAGTCAAGTTCAACTGCAAGCCATTAAGCCTGCTTGTTGCCGGACAAGGTTCTGGCCTTAGACCATAATACTATATAGAGACAGCTTTGCTAACAAAATACATCGCAAAAAATAGTTTGAAAAATGCGTTTTGTGTAAGCTAATATTGTTCTTTTAACTGTCAATATGTGCATGTCAAGGATATTATGTATATGTCAACTAATATCGAAGTAGTAGCCAGTTTTTACGCCGCGTAGAAATTACACTTGCTGCGTCTATAGACTTAGTATACAGGGTGTAATCGTTAAGTGTGTCCAGGCGATTATTCCGTAACTATTACAGATATCAAAAAACTTTAAACTGATATCGAAAGTACGTTACCTAATGAATAAAATGACATCAATAACTTTTTTAAAATCAAACGAGAGGTATCTAATATTTTGACATTAAACACTCCCATACATTTAGTATGAGATTAGCAGAAAGGTTTTAGGTACGTACACCAGAAGGGACTTCTCTATCTGGGTACTCTCTTCTGTAGGCGATAATGGCCGCTCTTTTGTTACAGTCATATTTGTAGTCAATTTTTAGCATATCTCTCTTTTCTCTTTTGGAATATGCCATTTTGCAATCAATAAATGAAACAATCACGATGATTAACGCAAATGAAAAAAAAAACACCGATAAATTGGCGAGAACAACAACCCGAGATAAAAGTTTTGAATTTAGAAGAACACCAAAGAGTATCTTTTTTTGTAGTGCTTTTCAGTTAGCTCACATTACTTAATGCGATATTAAAACACGGTTTATTACTAATTTCAAGTGGTACCTAATATAATTATTTTACACATGTATCTATTTGAAAATCATCATTGTCATATTATACGTAATCATAAAATATGATTAAGGTAAAATGGGTACTAGATCACTTAAAATAAGGATACTAAAACCTTTCTACTAATCTCATACTAAATGTATGGGAGTGTTTAATGTCAAAATTTTAGATACCTCTCGTTTGATTTTAAAAAAGTTATTGACGTCATTTTACTCATTAGGTAACGTACTTTCGAGATCAGTTTAAAGTTTTTTGATATCTGTAATAGTTACAGAATAATCGCCTGGACACACTTAACGATTACACCCTGTATAGTCTAAGAGTCTGGCCAAGGTTTCCCTTTCGGAGCTGAGAGTTCAGACAGCAGTCCCTCAGAGAAAAACCGACATACCTCTAAAACAATAAGCGAACCCCGACTCCGGGAAATTTTAAACAACTATTTTTAACACAATAATAAGTTTCAACAAGCATATACCCTTACCAGGAGGACTTGATTCGTATGATGGACGCGGAGATGGGAGAGGGGGGTGTAAGGAATGCCAACGGCGCGGGAGGGGCGGCACCGCTGCCTCTACCGGACGCGGCCGCGCTCGACTGGGCCGCGCTCGTACATACAGCCACCAGGGCTATGTTGCAGGTAAATATTACAAAAAATCATTTAAATATCTCACATATTGCCAATGCACTTGTAGAGTACAAGTTAGCCACGATATTTATTAAGCACCTGATCGGTTTCGCCTTACGGATTTCTCAAAGGTTTACAGGGACAGGTTTTAAAGGGAAATCAATGTAAACCGGTCGTGGAATAGCACAAGTGCATTATGAATATGTGTAATAACAAGTTCCACCAAGTATCATCTATCATCAGTATAAATAGTCATTTAATTATCTATACTAATTAGGCAATGGGACGAATACCACCATCTTTCTTATGTAAGGATCAAAAATTCACGCCAAAAAGTAAATCTACGATGGCATCGCACACAGTGCCGGATTGCATAAAGTTGATTAAAGCTCCTTCTAAAGTAAGTCGTCAGCTTCCCCAGGACTCAGTAAATCTTTTACTATAAAGCTGAAGAGTTTATTTCTTTTTTTGGTTGAACGCGCTAATCTCGAGAACTATTGGTTCCAATGGAGAAAGTTAACTACTTTTAAATATTAGTTCTCCATAATTTCTGTCAAAAATAAAAGATACAAGTTAAAGAATTACTTCGATACGTCAATTAGATTCCGATTTATAGAAGTAAACGTGCGATGCGAACTCGTGTGACGGTGTGACGTCATCTTACAACACTCGCTTAGTCCGCTAGCGCTCTCAGCAACTTTAAATGCCTATAAAATCAAAACTTATAGGTATTTTTGACTACAACAAAAACTAGTATATTTTATACATAGGTACAAGCTTTACTGCAACAAATTTTCAACCGATTTGGCACACATTCTCCATTGATAAATTATCTTTGTGTTGAATAATTATTTGTCGAGGAAGGTCATAAACTACATCACGGTACTACCTTAGGGAGCCGAGCAGTATTAAATAGCGGATATATAAGGGTGACACGGGACTTACATGTATACCACGGGTGAAGCGGGGGTGGATCGGCTAGTATGTATTGTGTCACACTGGTCTGAATTCTCGTATTCTCTGGCCATCATATGTTGTCTGCACGATACTGCATCATGCAATCTTTCTACTCTTCCGGTAGCGCATTTACATTTCTGTGTTCAAAAGGCGTTAGACCTAGAAAGGGTATCAGAAACCGCACGGGTTTCTCATATTAACCCCTTTCTAAGTCTTCATTTAAAAGCATTGCTGCCTCCTATTGGTAATGGAAAAGTAAATGAACCGCCCAGTACCTGCTTAACGACAGTTTCGTTAAAGGTCTTGTTTAAATAAACCGATTTCTTTCTAGTAATGTTCAAATTTAAGCAATTGCCCTTTATTGCAACAAATACTCTAAAAAGTATTTTTTTTTACCTTATTATTATTTGACAATATCTTATTTAAATCAGATTTGCGAGGAACACCCATACCCATCGATGGATAACTCGGATCCTTCACTGGAAACGACGAACGAGCCCTCCACAGAGTCTTGGAACGACGTCTCCGTGGTAAGATTTTATTTTTTGATATTATTATTTGTATTGTATTATTATATGTATTGTATTATTATATGTTACATACAGTAGGCATTTATTCCCGATGTGCCCAAAAGGGATATACGGATAAAACATAAAAAAGCATACCGAACTTACAAAGAAAAGTGTGCATGTACTTATGTACACGCTTTAGAAGTTATACTTCTTTTGATAAACTAAAATTTTGACTGTAGCTAACTTCAGGGTGTATGTTGACGAAAGCTAACTTCAGACTGTCGGGTTTACGTGACGGTATGCGCGTCCATCTTAAAAATTTACTATCATCATTTTTCCCTTACACGCCAAAAGAAGTATAACTTCAAAAAAATGTTAATGGTGTTTAGCAACTGTTGTCATTTGTCTTGATTTATGACAGCCAACTTTATAAACTATTTCAGTTAAAAAAAAAATTAAGTATTTTTTTCTAGAGATTGTACTTTTATAATTTTTTCTCTACATATTATTTATAACCAGGACATGATGGTGTCCACACTGTCCACTTACAGCTTTGCTTGGACATCGATTGTTAGATAAGATAATGTTAAATTATTAAGTATCCAATAAATATGAGATTATCTGAAATGTAGGTTATTTGAATATCACGTTATTGCTTAATCTTTTACAATGGTTTTCCCAAATCATATATTATAATTAATTTTATCATATCATGTATTTAGTAAAGCAACTGTTTTATAATTTATCTTTTGAGTCTTAAAATTAAGTCTTTAGGTATAGACATTTTACAATAATATATTTCAATATGTATCATGCGGTTAAAACATGTACTTACGCCTGAACATCCTTTTGCGATATGCAATGATATATAAGAATAATTTGTAGATAAAGAGTCTACTCTATTCCTGTAAAAAACATAACGCATGGATAAATACTGATTTTACACTATCGTAACACATTATACTAAAATCCTATCTCGTAATCTCCCTATCCTGCAATAATTATAAATGTGAAAGTTTGTGACATTGTTTGGATGTTAGTTACTCATGGCCCCATCCCCACGGATGGCCCCACGGATCTAGCTGGAATAAGTTAATTCTAAACTTTATACTAATATTATAACGCTAAAATGTTTTTTTGATTAAATGCGCCAATCTCAGAAACTACTGGTGCGAATTTAAAAAAAATCTAAGTTGAATAGTCCGTTTATCGAAGAAGGTTATAGGCTATAATTCATCACGTTACTACTAAAGGGAGCGTAGATATTTGAAAATTAAAAGATTACGCGCATACATATATGGCTTAAAGGCGTAATACGGGGTCGAAGTATACCATGATCGTAGCTGAGGTGGGTCCGCTATTTGTTAAATAAGTTTCCATGGGTTGCGGGACCAGTATCAAAATTCCATGCATTCGAAGCTGTGTCTAACAGCTTGTAAATTTAATAAATATTCTGCTATATCACTAATCAAGTACTACTTGAACTCTTAGATAAATAACAGGAAAAAAAACTGTTAAGCAGTTTTTATTATCGGAGATTCCGTCCATTGAAACGATTACACTGATTATATTATTAATCTAACAGCTTACACTCAATAAATTATAATTATTAGAATCAGTGATAATAAAAAGTGGTTTATATTTTGACTTGCCTTCTTTATAAACTTGATAGTTTATCGCTATCAGAAAAAAAATTATATTCTCGAATAACCCAGGCAACCGGTTTCTGGAAAATATGCCATTTTCATCATCATCATCATCTACCTGCCCTGGTCCCAATTATTTGGGGATGGCGCAACATATCATTCTCCTCCATAAATTCCTTCCATTACTTTCCTCCTTGCCATATCATCTTTCAAGCAATCCGTCCATCTTTTCTTGAGCTTACCTCTGCTTCTACAACACATTCATACTTTGAACCTTCCTTACAACATTACTTTCCTCTCTTCTCATAATAATAGGGGTTAAAGTATGAAATTGCCGTTTCATTGTAATAGGTACTTCGAATTGACATAGAACCTTCATGGTTTGAGATTTTTGAGTGAAACTTTTTCCACATGGTACCTATGTAGTTCTTCATTTAAAAATGTGCAACATTCGATTATCGACTTTCAGTTGTTTTTTTTATTCAGCTTAGACAAGAAAGATGGATACTTCGAAAATTCGAGTGACTTTTGAATACGAGTTCCGACGCGGAACTAACGCGGCAGAAACAGCTCGCAATATCAATGTTGCGTTTGGAGAGGGGACTGCTAATGAACGCACCGTGCGATTTTGGTTTAAACGCTTTCGTGATGGAAACTTTGATTTGAAGAACGAACCACGAGGAAGGCCGTCCACACAGGTGAATAACAATGAATTGAAAGACATGGTGGAAGCCGATCCGAGCCAAACTACCCAGGAATTAGCTGCATGGTTTAACGTTACCTTACCAACAATATTGACTCATTTGCGTCAAATCAATAAAATAAAAAAAATTGAAAAATGGGTACCTCATGATTTGACTGATCTGCAGAAAGAAATGCGTGTTGAAACTTGTGTTGTCTTCTTGAATCGATACAGAAATGAAGGAATATTGGATCGAATTGTGACATGTGATGAAAAGTGGATTCTTTACGATAACCGTAAGCGAAAAATGCAATGGCTGACCCCAGGTGAAACGCCACAACAGTGTTCTAAAGCAAAGCTTACCAATAAAAAGGTAATGGTAACTGTTTGGTGGTCTCAGCATGGTGTTATTCACTATAGCTTTCTACGATCTGGTCAAGCAATAACGGCAGATGTCTACTGTGCCGAACTCCGAACAATGATAGCAAAACTAGCAGTGAAACAGCCCCGACTCATGAATCGATCTTCACCATTATTGCTCCATGATAACGCGAGCCCTCATACAGCACGAGAAACCGTTTTAACTCTACAGGAACTTCAATTAGAAACTATCCGTCACCCTCCGTATTCGCCAGACCTTGCTCCAACAGACTACCATTTTTTTTCGTGATTTGGACAATTTTCTATGTGATAAATAGTTTTCTTCTCAGGAGGCAGTACAAAATGCTTTCACACAGTTTGTCGAATCTAGATCACCAGAGTTCTATCGCACAGGCATAAATGACCTTCCTACTAGATGGCAGCAATGTATAGATAATAATGGTAATTATTTTGATTAAATAAATACGTTAAATTATTTAAAAAAAAGGAATTTCAATTTGTCAGTACAAATCGACAATTTCATACTTTAACCCCTAATATGTCCATACCACAACAGTCGCTCGCTTCTTTATTTTTCATTCTCTGGTGCCACTTTCAAACTTCCTCAAATATAGTCATTCCTTATTCTGTCCATTCTCGTCACATCACACATCCACCTTAACATTAGCATCTTCGCCACATGTAGTTGTCTTTCATTCGTCGCTTTCAAGGCCAAACATGACGATCCCATACATTACAGCAGGTTTGATTGATTTTCCCCCGTCGCTTAAGGGGAAATTGAGGAACACGTTTTATGGCTTTGACCTGCCGCCATTTCATCCACTCTCTATCACTTTCTCCCAATCCTCCATACTGTGTCACATGAGCTTTATTCCCCGATAGTTACCGCAGTCTTGCACGTCACGCTTACTTTTAAAGATGGGCACTAGTGCACTATTGCACCAGTCATCTGGGATCGTCACTTCATGCAACAACATATTGAAAAATAAAGTCAGCCACAGATATCCTCCTCTCCTAGCACGTTCCACACTTCCACTGGAATACCGTCGGGCCCTACAGCTTTCCCATTCTTCATACTTCGTACCGCTTATCAAACTTCATCTCTATCAATGTCCTTTACTAAACCCTATCGTTATTTGCCTCTCTTTTAGATGCCCACTCCATGTATTCTTGTCATTCATAAGTCTTTCAAAGTACGAATTCGATCGATCTCTTACATCCTGTTCATTTACCGTTACCGTTCTCACGGTTTATACATCTCACATGTCTTTTATCACAATTGAAAATATTTTATATCACAATTTTAAATATTCCACAACATTTCACATTTAACTAGCTTGTGTTATGGAATCTAGAATGCGGATAAACATACTTAGATACTTTTTCAAATACATACATATTATACATAGAAACACCCAGACCGATGCAAATATACATATTCATGCATACAAATATTTGCACCGAGCGGGGATCGAACCCGCGCCTCCTGCGTAACGGTCGCGTAGCACACGCCACGCCACAGAGGCTGTTTCTTACTTCTTTCTTTCTTCTTCTCTAGCTTTAGTTATACGGTAGATTTCTTTTTGGCCTTTAGGCTCGACAAGAGTAGTATATTTGCTCTTAAGCCTGGGTTCTAGCTAGGGCTACGGTTTTTTTTATCTTTTTGTTGCACTCATCATACTTCCTCTTTTTTGCTTCTTTATCACACTCATTCCCTGTTTCTTTTAACCATTCCTTAAAAGTCTTCTTTTTATCTTTGGTAACCTTTTGTACCTCATTATTCCACCACTATGCATACCTTTCCAGAGCACCTTTACCTTTCATTTCTCCAAACACTTCCTTTGCTTCTTTTCTGATGCAACCTGCTATTTTATTCCAACTTTCATCTACTTTCATACACTGATTTATCTACCATATCACTAATTTCTATAATTTTTTCACCACCCTTTCTTTAAATTTGCATGCATACTCTATCTTCTCTATCAAACGCTATTTAATCCGAGGGGGTGGGTGAGGTTTTGCTGCACTTTGCGGCTTCTCTACTCATCACCCGGCAGCACCTTACAGACTTTGACACAGACCAACTTACTCCTTCGTATAAGGAAGTAGGTTCCGTAGCCCCTTCCTCCATGCACATTTCAATAATCATCATTGACTCTTCGTACGTGTCTATTAATTTCACCTCCTTTGTAACCAGCTGTAGCTGTGTCGTAATGAAAAAATAAGTTACATTATGAATTATGATACAGGGCCACAGAAGGCCTATATCACAATGTTATTTATCTACTCTGATACTATAATACAAAGATTATAAAATTGAAATCAGAACTCTTATGACAAACATTACGCACAGGCCAAAAAAAAAGTTTTATTACGATACAGGTCTTGTATGGACACCTATATCATAATAGTAGTTTATGATACTGTTGCATAATAAGGGTTCTTATAACACGAGTGCGTTTTAAAAAAACGAGCCGTAGGCGAGTTTTTTTATATTATCACACGAGTGTTATAAGACCAAGTTATGTACAGTGTCATACACTACTTTATCTACTCTCATACTATAATACATAAACTAATTTATTTTACAAACCAAACCAAACTTTGTTTAATTTAAATGTATAGAACAAAAAAAAAAATATTCGCACCAAGGCACAAACTTCGATTGCGCATGCGTGTTTCTTTGTTTTTTCTTCCGAAATGGCGGATTCTTTTTTTAAAGTAGAGGTTCAGTCGAGATGGAGGTTGTGTAGGTGTATCGTTATGATTAAAAAGTTATTTAATGATATAGGTGTCCATACAAGACCTGTATCGTAATAAAACTTTTTTTTTGGCCTGTGCGTAATGTTTGTCATAAGAGTTCTAATTTCAATTTTATAATCTTTGTATTATAGTATCAGAGTAGATAAAATAACTTTTTAATCATAACGATACACCTATACAATCCCCATGTGGACTGAGCCTCTACTTAAAAAAAAACGGCCAATTCGGAAGAAAAAAAAAAGAAACGCGCATGCGCAATCGATGTTTGCGGCCTTGGCTTGGCGTCAACTTTTTTATTTTGTATATTGTATTTTTTTTTAGTTTGGTTTTGTTTATAAAATAAATTAGTTTATGTATTATAGTATGAGAGTAGATAAAGTAGTGTATGACACTGTACATAACTTGGTCTTATAACACTCGTGTGATAATATAAAAAAACTTGCCTACGGCTCGTTTTTTTAAAACACTCGTGTTATAAGAACCCTTATTATGCAACAGTATCATAAACTACTATTTTATATCTATTTTGATATGTTCTGTGCGTAAAGACTGAAGTGTAGATAAAATTACGTTTTTAAATCAATGAAGTAAAAAAAATGTGTTTGTTAGACGAATGAAACGACTGCGAGTACTCCGGTGACGGGTGGCGGGAGCTGTACCTCGGCAAGCCACAGTGCTCCGAGTGGGACTGCAGGCCCGGCTGCGGCGGCGTGCGGGTGCGGCCTGGCCGCCAGGGTCGCCGCGCTTGAGGCCGACGCCGCCACCGAACTGCGACAGCGACATCAGCTCGAAGAAGAGGTTTGTCTCTCTCTCTCTCTCTCTCTCTCTCTCTCTCTCTCTCTCTCTCTCTCTGTCTCTCTAAATTTAAGAGCTGTGCTCTCGTCGGTGGTGCAACCGCCATTCCTCCCTTTCCACTGCCATCCTTTAATCTCTTGGCACGAGGCGACTTGTATCTTTTCCTTTATCTGGTTCATAAATGTTTTTCCTACCTCTTCCTCTCTTTCCTTATGTATCTGTTACTTTTTAGATTAAGCACTGAGATGCATGCGATAGTCTCGTGCACTGCATACATTTGTACTTTGCATTACTAAGCCGTGTCGTCACTACTAAGTACGAATTTCCATGTAGCGTTTTTGAGCGGCCTTAGAAATTGATTTTTCAAAATCAATTCTTTGAAAATATTTCGCTCTTACGGTTCATCATATTATTTCAAGATGTAAGATTTCGACAGTAAAAAAAATTGTCATCATCCCAACTTCGCCCTCGAGTTTGCCACCAAAGTTAAATCAACTGATACTAGATGGATTTAGAAGTAGTCACTAAAGTAATTTATTTTATTCACGTCAGGTTCTGGTTGAGTTATCAGATCAGTTTGATGGCATTAAATTATTTGTTTTTGCATTGTGTGAAACTGCTATGCTGCAACAGTGGCCTACATAAATCCTTATCTAGCAGATACCTGAATTAAAATGACACACATATTTTATGTCGTTGACAATTAATTGTGAGCTTAACGTCCGCGTTTTTAAACGATAAAGAGTCTTAAGTAGTATCAGTATTGATTGTACGGTGCAGGTCCGGCGCCTACGTCGCCACAACGCGCGACTGCGGGAGGAATCCGCCCGCGCTGTGTGGCAGCTGAGGCACTTCACGCAGTGGCTCAAGAGAACCGTCGACCGACAGTGACCGCTGCCTACCCACCTGACATAATCACATTTCGTCCTCCACCATCTACATCATCTTAGTATTGAGTCCCGGTCATATCCAATGCTTTCGTCAATATTCAATAAAAAAAGTTAATAAACACATTGTAAACTGCCCTTATTGTTTGTAAGCTATTGATATATTTTTTGTTTCCTATTTTAACTTCGAATAGATAACGGGTTTTTCCTGAACAGACGATTTTCCTGTTCTTATATTTTTTTCTAGTAAACACTTGTACGATAAAAAAACCAACAATAAGTTCTATCTTTGGTTTAATCATGTTATCATTGTTATGTATGTTAATTTTGTGTATCCCCTCTTGTATCATACTATAAAGATGGTTACATTACTGTAAACACTTCACACTCGCATTCCGCGCTGCACGTTAGTCTGAAAATATTTCAAATCTATTTACGCATTGTCGAATTTATGCCCTCGCGATGCACTTTAATGTGAAAGTTCCGTTTACGTAACCACCTGTACCTATCACAAAAATCAAAAAGGCAGGGGTATGTATGATGCACTTAGTTCACTACTTATGATAATAAGGGCCTATTTGAAATACACCAATCATAAGTCTAACTTGAAGCTGCTATTGATAGAATATCTCTACATTAGGTTATTCTAACGACCGATCCGAAGGTCGAATTGACCATTCACTATCGGCAGCTTTAGAGAAATATGGTAGGAAAGTATATGTACGAAGTATTCCAATTATTAATCATTCTTATGAAAACATATTATATAGTATATAAATTGTAATGTTAAAACATGCGCTATGTCTTATGAATTTTGTGCCTTTTCTGTGCTTCTCGAGAAGCGTTTGTTTTGGCGTAATTCTTACGTAATATGTTGGTATTAGTATAATAAATATATTCATAGATTAGTTCGTTATTATTACTCTATAATATATTATTGTGCTGCTGAAGGTTGCTGACTCAATTAAATTGACGTATTTAGATACACTTTTACATGAATTTATGTCCCATTTTTATTAAAACTGTTTTACAGGAATCGGACAAGTATAACGTTTATATTTATTTATTATCGTATGTTTATCGTATATTGATAAAACGTAGGCTTTAATTTATTGTTTACTTTTGATACAGTTAATTTTAATCACTACTGTTAGACTAGTTGTAAGACAACGATATGTTGTGACGTGAACACCAATTAACATAAGATAACAACGTAAATGCTGAGTGAGCTTGTTGTTTCATAATTGCTATTATATCGTTTACTCATTATTTATTGAATACAATTGTAGCTCACTCAACCTACTACATAATATGTCTCGATTGTTTAGTAAGTTAAGTTACCCATACAAGAATAGCATTATTACTCGTATAACGTTCTTTTTTTCATAATACTTGCTCCTACTTAAAAAGATGAGAATTAATTTATTATTACCTTCATTGTTCGTATTTCAAAATAGTGCGTCTCGTCGCTTTGACGTTGGGTACTGAGATTGTGGAACACACTGGGCCGTAACAACAAAACCGTCATTGAAATAAAATAGTTACTAACGGATTCTATCGCGATTTATTTGGTATTATTGAAACTGTGCCATATGGTCGTGGTCACGGTGAGACTATGATGTACCATCTTATCTAGTTGACTTACATAATGGAGAATGTTAATATGTATGCCAAATCGGTTGATTTTTTCTTACTTTAGAGCTTGTATGTATAAAAATACAATAGATTTTGTTATAGTCAAAAATACCTATTCGTTTTGATTTTATAGGCATTTAAACTTGCTGAGAACGCGAGCGGACGGAGCGAGTTCGTACTTTCGCTTATAATTTTTATTTTTTGTTATATTTTTTGATAACATTATTACGTATACCTAATCGGTTGTAAATTTGTTACAGGAAACCTTGTATGTATACAAATATACTGGTTTTTGTTGTAGTCAAAAATACCTATTGGTTTTGATTTTATAGACATTCAATTTCAAAATTCTTGCGAGTGTTGTAAGATGACGTCACACCATCACACGAGTTCGCATCGCACGTTTACTTCTATGAATCGAAAACTAATTGACGTATCGAAGTTAATTCTTTTACTTGTATTTTTTATTTGTGACAGAAATATGGAGAGCTAATATTCAAAATTAGTTAACATTCTCCATTAGCTTTTTAGTTTATCAATATAGTAATAATGCAGTGTTTGAGGTTCCACCACCGACATCGACCTAAGCATGGTTCCTCATAATATTCACCAGAATCAGCTAACCAAACCATATTGTTTACGGACATTGAAGGATAAATTAAATAACTAAATATATCCTGGTCAAGATAAAAGTCCGAGGGTACAATAATTCGCACCCGGCTGAAAGTTGGTAGGATTGTTTAATACACCAACAAACGAACTCTAGACAGTCTTCATCGATCCGATCGATACGTGGTATTTTTTTTATTCAGGGTATATTCAGGTCATAAACACGGGATTTTATGTGATTTTTATCAAAACTGTAAATTTTATCATAAAATTGTCTGAGACAACATTAAGGATCATGCGATTATCTATTTAAATCGGTAAGTGCTAGTCGGGTTCGCGTGTGAAGGGTTCTTGTACAAAAACGGCAATTATACCTATACTTGGATTGCATAGCATTAGAAGTTTCGTATCTTAGTATACTTCCCGTTGGGCTAGAATCATGAAATTTGGGAAGAAGCAAGACCTTATAGCACAAATAAAGGGAAAAGACCAAAACCCGTAATTAAGTAGTGAGTATAACCCACCTATTTACAGTAGCAGTACGGTACGGCACGAGTAGCTACATATTTATGGGTTTCGAACTCTTCCCTTTAACTGTGCTATAAGAAGACCTTGCTTCTTCCCCAATTTCATTATTCTAACTCAACTGGAAGTACCTTTAAACCAAAGTTATAATTTAACACAATCACAGTAGCTTCATTACCGTTTCCGTAGCGCAAGTCTGCGCCTCAATTAAGTTTCGTACGGAACCCTTAGTGCGCGAGCCCGACTCACTCTTGATAGACTTTTATAGATAATTATGTGCCCTTTAACTTTCTCTCAGACTGTTTTATGATAAAACTTACCGTTTTGCTGAAAATTCCGAAATACCCAGTTTTGTCGCCTTTCACCCCGAATAATAAAAAATCAGCCGGGTGCGAATCATTGTAGCCTCACTCATATAATTTGGTTTAAATAGACCGGCCTAATATTGTTACTTACGAAGCTTGATACATGTTTCAAATTTACTTTAAGTTCGAAAGGTATTATGAAAAGAATTTGCGTAATAGTATAATTATAGTAGTGTAATCTTAATTATAAACAGACTTGAAACCTGCCAAATATTAATACAATAAGAAAAAAATGCGTAAGTTTTAAGTGTTTACGCCATTTGAAGATAACGATTTAGCCACAGAAAATTCAATTAATGGTAAACCCAATAGGTACAATTTTTTTTTTTTTATTCGTGGGCCTAGTATTTTGTAACTTCAATATCGTCTGCTTACGGGTAAAAAGTAATAAGTGCAGTTAATGCCAATTCGAGTAAATGCATTTTAAAAGTTTACGTTTTAATTTGATCTAATTGAAACCCTTTAATTAAAAAACTGTTAACGCAAAATGGTGCAATAACTTTCCTATTTTTCAGATATACTCTCAAATAAAATTTGGTGTACGTAAACACTGTATAAAATTAAATTTAGATCGAAAGGGGGTCGCATTTAATACATTTTACTTGTACATTACCAACATGTTATATCATCCGAACTCATTGATATTAAGATCTCATTTCAGATTTTTATAATACCTTATTGTATTTTACACCAATTATTGGATAGGAATGTTTTTTTTTTACAAAATTTACTAAGGTATTGATATTTTTGCTACATTTAACCTATTTTACGTGTAGAGTTTTAGTATGAGTATATCACTTATTATACTAAATCAACTACAAAGTGATCAATTTAATAATTAATAGATAAAAATAAATATTTTATTACATAGGTAATCTATGAAACGATAATAAATGAAATAATATTTAGTAATCAAACTATTTTATTAGATACTCATACCTAAATTATGACAATCTAACATTGTTCATTAATGAAGACTTTTAAGTTAATGAATTTAAATAATAATAAGTGGTGCTTAATAATTAATCTTCTGATGAATCTTCGTCAACCGAAGGTTCAGGTAAGCGATCTGCTTCATTTATTGCAGTTGGTAAAGCAGCGTACCAACCATGATATTCCTCAGGAATTATTTTTTTAGTGCATAAACTGAGAAGATCCTTCTTTTTAGCTTCACTGATGGGTAAAGGATTCATGTAAAGCTGTTTTAAGATAATAGAATTATTCTGAGGCGTAGCGTTTTCCATGCGTTTTTTAGATCTTGTACTGAGACGGTGAGATGGTTCTGAATTTTTTGACACATCGATGTATAAGAATGTTTCTGACATGTCATAGTTGAAAAAAATTTTGGTACTTTCTGTCTTAAGATATTGCATTCTCTTTATTTTCAGCCACTTCACTTGATTTCCATTACAATCTTTTGAGCGATTGAAAATAGTTTCATCAGCTAATTTTTTTAAATCGTAAAATTCGTTGAATTTGAATTCTTTAGTTTTGTAGGGCGTTTTCTTCGATCTTGCTCGTTTGAAAATAGATAGATAATCAGGCATGCAATAAACTTCGGAATTTTTCTTTGCTGACTCAATACTGCTATGCATACTATCTACCTCCATGTAGCTGTGTCCTGATTCAAGAAACTTGTGTTCAATTTTTTGTAAGTGGGAAATGTTTTGAACAGCGAATAAAAACAATGCAGCAACATATTGATTACGGTTTTGTCCGCCGCATGTATCGGAATACAGACAAACCTCGGTTATATGAGAAGGAACGCACGTAGAAAGATAGTAAAACAGGATACTGCCTATTTCGGAACTGCCTCTTTTACCATTAATTTCAGACCAAGAAAAGCAATATGCGTCATTTGGCAGCGCTGCTTCGTAAATACAGAGGTTGTAAACACATAGTTTTCGACAGTAATAAAGCTGTCCCACCAGTCCAGATGGTATCTGTAACACAGCTTGTAAGTCGAATGTTACGCAGCAAAACTCTTTATCTTTTTCTGCTCTTTCTTTATCCTTCGCTTTTGCCGAGTTACAGGACTCTTTCCTTGCCAAATGATCTTCATATTCCCTTTTTAATACTACTTTTTCGTCATTACTAGCTTTGTTAAAATTAGAACATGTTAAACATTGATCCTTTTTTGGAACAAAAAAACTAAAATTGTAATGGTTACAAAATATTCTCCTGTATGTTATTTCAGATACTGGAACCTTATTATTTTCTGTGCACTTTTCTATGTAAAGTTTATGCATTTTCGTGATAGATAACGAAGCATCCAGATATAGGCGTTTCGAAGTTTGTCTTATGTAGTGTGGCTCCATGACAGGGAAGGATTCAATGTGTTTTTTCACAAAGTTCACATCAGCTTCATTAGTTTTATTGGGCGGTTCATGTTTACCTCTCCTGTCAATATCCTTGTACAGGCCCAAATCATTCCGCTTCCGAATAGCATCATTTACAACAGTCGGAGAAATTGCTAGCGTGTAACAAAAAAACTTCTGACATACCTGCTTCTTCACCCCGTTGTGAAAAAAGAAACATCTTTTTGTGAATTGACGCTGTTTCTTTGGTCCACGAATAGCTAGAACTCTCTTCGGGGCGTCTACTTCCACATTACTGAGAATGAAATTCTTTTGTTCAGTATAGCTCAAACTCCAGTAGTGACGACAGAAACTATTTCTTTCTTCTAGAGAAATTATACTACATTTATAGAAACATTTCTCACAGTCAATCTCTTTTGGTATTTTAGCACTCCTTTCTTTTTTTTTCGTAGTATAAGGTAAACCTTCAGATCGTTTTTTCTTCGCGACATTTACTTTCCAATTTTCAGGTTCTGGTTTCATCCAACGTTTTCTTTTCTGCGTAGCATCGAATACTTCTTTCAATAAGAGCTCCCATAGATATATTACGACTTGAGATGCATCAGATGTTGACAACACCTGTTCAATCATAACATCGCGGTCATTAGGTTGAACTGGTTCGTCAATATAATGGGCGTCGCCACAGAACTGCATAGCATTTTCTATGATCTCATCCTTGTCATTCACCCATTGCTCACCAAATAAATCCTCTGGTTGTATTAAAGATCCTGGATTCGGGCTGTAAGTGGGGTCTTTATCAGAATCATCACTGTCAAACATGCGCTCCATTTCAGCCACTATTTTATCCCTAGAGTCACTCAAAACCGAAGTGCAGTTCGAAGCTGGACTCAAAAACCTTTGTTGCGAAGGGCCTGGCTCTTCATTAAAATCATCTGTAAAAAAATAAAAAGATATTAGATTATAATGGAAACAAACAATGAATCACGCCCAATAACTCATCAAACAGTGTCAACAATCAAGAGAAAGCAAGTAGGTATCATAGAAACTACTTAGGTACTGACATAATGGTTGCAGAGCGATAAACAAGACACACAATACACCAAGTTATCATTTCAAAAAGATTTCTTACGTAAACTTTTAGAATAAACCAAAATCTAGCAACAGCCTTGAAAATGGAGTTGAGCTTAATAGAACCTCTCTAAGTACCTACATACGTTAAGATAAAGCTAAGTGTATAATAAAATCACCATGCAAGCAAACATTCCATAGGCAAATCATTAAACAAAACAAAAACTACCAATATAACCTCAAAATTTACAAATTTTGTAGTTAAAATTACTTACCTTCAAGTATTTTAGACTTATTTATCATGGACACTATTCTTTTTCCTCTGGATTCCATAATTAACACAAAATACAGCTTCTTAATGAATTATTGAAGTAATTATGTGTTTATTTTGACGCGGAACACGTGGAGCACGCGCGCACGCAATGTGACAACTGCGATCGATCGTTCTCGTTTTTACTGGTAAAAAAGCATAAATGACATTTATCTCATTCTTGCTGTAGAGAAATTAGCAAATCAAGCATAAGTTTTTAACTAGTAAAATGGAATAAATAACTTTAAAACAGTTTTGTTGTTTAAACAATCACGTTCATATTAATAAATGCGTTTATGACCGTTTCTCAGAATAATTCTTACCATTTAACTATTTAAATTATAAAATGTAAAAAGCTATAACCGTATTTATTGTTGTTTAACTGTAAAAATAAAAGGGATTTCAGGCATAACATTATTTATTAGGTTGTACTGGTATATTTTTTTTAAATGCGAGAAAATATCACTTTTTCAAATTCATTATCTCTGCAGCTATTGTATATAGCATTTATTCGATTTTACCAGTAGACAGCGCGTAAAAAAATACATCTAACTGCATTTTTACCTCGATTTAGTAAGCAAATGTATTTATCTGGTTTTACCAGTAAGCAGACGATATATCGAATGCAAATCATCGAGACGATAACCAACCATTATCATTACGTAAGTTGCCCTGTTTTTACGGAGGATTCGTCTCGTATTGAACTGATTTATTGGCACGCTTACTTGAATAAGCTTGTGTTTACCGTTACAATTTTTGCTATTGCAGTTACTATTACTATTTGTTAAATAGTAACTGTATGTATTGTTAATTTTTGGATCGTTCGAAACTCGGTACTATGTGTGATATATATAATGATACAGAGTGTGGCTCTAAACACGATAGAGAGTAAGTTGTAGTGATGGGATCCCGCACTCATTTCAATGTGTGATTTGTCCCGTATTCCCTATTTGTAAAGGTATGACCTGAGGAAAGTCTTCTGACCTTACCAAATATGACCTGAGGAAAGTCTTCTGACCTTACTAAACATGACCTGAGGAAAGTCCTATCAAATCACAATTTTGCGCCTATTGGATTTTACCAGCCTAACTTCTATATGGCAAATTGATGAACAGTTTCACATACATCAATCACACAAGCTGGGCATATCTCAATACGTACGTTTAAAATCGCATTCGGTTTATTTACCTATTTCTTCTTATAACCTTCTTTTATAATATAACAATTATAATGTAGTTTTGTTTGTGTAAATATGAATCTCATAATTAGATATAATCATCAACAAAGCTTTATTAGTTTAGATTTATACAGACTTTAATATTACATTATTGTGAACGCGAAAGACTTATTAGCATGTTGCGAGCTTCTACACCTTTCCTTTCAAGATTATAGAAATATAACTTAATGTCGCTGCGTCTGGTGAATGCCACTGAAATGTAATTTTACAATAACTTACGTTTGCAAAAATAAACAAGTTTGATTACCTCGTATGTACTATCAGCAAATGAGTCGTTGAACATATCTGAATCCTTACGGTTACGCATTTCTTTGTTATTTTCTGTTTATTCAATTTAATTCTTCACTGATTTACATAATAATGAATGAAACACCCAAAAAATACATGATAATTTTAGCGCCTCTTATTGGTCAGATCATGTAACGTTACGTAACTGGATTTGTGCGTAGATTGTAATATTTGCCCACTCATTAGCTTTCAGGGTACATAGTAAGTAAGCAACAATGGTAGATATTTTTTGTTGCTGTTCTGTCTTAATTCTTACCACCACACCCTTACCGTCTACCGGGCTGTTACTACAATGATTACGACAGTAAAAGTTCTTAGAGTATAGATCACTTAAAGCTGAAATATAGACCTACCAGAAACTCATAGCACGGATAAAAAAAAATGGCAACGTTAATATCATCATATCTAATTCAACAAGCAAACAGGTGCAACTACTACTATATAAGAGACATTACACGCACATCCACACAAGTCCGACATTGATTTATCGAGACAATGATCGAGTCTATGTAGCGTTTGTCCAGTAAGTCGGGTTGTACCATTTTGATAATTTTCCATAGATTTTTATTGTTTGCCACGTAGGTATTTTATACATTATTTTTGATGACTGATGACGATGATGATAAAGCTGTAACGATTACATATTGAAAAGTAATAAGTTAGGGAGTACTTTATCCTACAAATATTGTAAATCCCCGCCATTTTGTGCTCCCTAACTAAGTTTAGGTATACACGACTTCTTCGTAGGTTTGGCTACCTACGAAAAAATCGATATTTTATGGAGTTTACCCTGATATATCAATAAATTAGAAAACTAGACGTTGAAATTATGGCAGTAATTAATGACTTATATATAACGGTACTGTGGCCCCAGCATAACCATGTCAGCTATCGATTGGGAAATAAATACAATTGTATGTTCATATTAGTGTACCCCACAGCCCCGGTACTATTCGTTTTATATTTCGATATGTCCAGCTACTTTTATCGCTGTCTGCAGGTATTAAAGTACTTAACATATGATAAAATAAATCGAAAAATGCAATTGATGACACTATACCCGTCTTTCGTGTTCTTCAGTAACACTTACGATTTTATATACTTATACTTACCTATAATTAATTTCTCCTCTCAAAATTGTGTAAATATTTTAGGGTTCAACGCAAAAATATTGATACAGTTTTTAATCTATAGATAGGTTGTGTTCTAAATTATTCATTTTTGAGTGAGAATCAGTATCTTTATCTGTACCATGATTACAAAGAATTTATTTAATGTTTTACGTTTTGTACATATATTCTATTCTAAATTAACACGCGTCAAACTATGTGTTTTATTCGATCAGAGGTATGATAGGGCTAGATTAAATTGCAGCATTATAGACCTACCGCGAGGGCTCTACCGCTCATTTGAAACCAGTGTTTGAATTATCAAAGACACCCATTATATGTTAGCCATAGTTTAATTTAACTTGGAAGATATACATAATTAGGTTGCAGCTTTTTTATATTAGAAAAATGCAAAAGTTTTTCGGAGACTGAGCAATGGCTTTTTAATTTCCTATTTTGATTGAAAGAACACAATTTTCTTCGCCGAGGAGGGTGATATAGCAATTGTACATTACAAAGGAATAAAATACAGTATTTGCGTATTATGTAATAATGTATCTATCAGGCATAAGTGATCTTAGAACATTCCATGTTATCCATACTAATATTATAAATGCAAAGGAAATCTGTCTGTCTGTCTGTATGTTACGCTTTCACGCCTAAACCACTGAACCAATTTTGATGAAATTTGGTATAGGGGTAGATTAGACCTTGAGAAAGGACATAGGCTATTTTCGGTCGCGATAACCGACATCCACGCGGGCGAAGCCGCGGGCAAAAGCTAGTAGGTATTTATGAGAGCAATATCAAATTATTCAATTTATTTAATTTTAGACCTTGCTATGTACAACTTGCTATGATACAACAAAATATTAGTTGTTCTATTTTAGCAAAACTTGAATTTGTTGTCTGAATCTATTTTCTGTTTTAGTTTCGTACAATCATGCGTAGAAAATTATATAAAATTATTTTTGTATCTATAGCATAGTAATCAATTTTATTTTCTAGTTAGGAAATGATTACACTCTTGACTCTATATATTAGAATAAACACTACAAGGAAACAGAAAGGCAAGGCAAACTTGTTAGAAGTATCCTCTTACGCAATAGCTACTAACGGTAACTTGGAATAAAATTTGCCCGTAATCCAGCAATTCAATGGTCCAGCAAGTTCTGGACTGGATTGTGGTATTCACGTTATTCCAGTGTTTTAAACGCGCTTGAACAATCAACTAGGCTGGATTACTTACTCGCATGGGCACATTCCAGTGATGGTTCACATTATTCCAATAGCATTCCAGCACTGGATTCGCTCGCTGGACTGGAATGCTACTGAAATAATGTGAACCAGGCATTAAGTAGATACTTCTTTAATGAAAACATTTTTTTTTTTCATGAATTTTAAGTGATAATACTCATATCGAATGAATCGCATGTATTTATCTGTAAATATGATCGTAACTTAAATTTATAAACCTATTTGAAGTGCAAGAGTGTATCTTCCTGTGCCCACCACCCAAATTATAAGATTAAATATTAAGATGATTATTTGTTGTCAACAGATGGCTAGTTCAGATTTTGTCAAAATATTTTGAAATTAGTTAATTGTAATTTGTGTCTTCGTAATACAGTAGGGAGTATTTTTAGCAAAATCTGTCTTAGCCATTTTATAACGATGCCTGTACCTACGTTTTAATTTTACTTAAGTGGCCAAAGCGATTACTGTTAACCTCCATATTTTTTAAATTTGGATTGTTGCCTTGTAACAGCTTGAACGTTTAATTATATTATTTTATAGTTATATTCTTCTTAGGTAATTTGTATGTATTCTAAAGGACATTCCAATAAAACATATACCTACGAAACGACTTTATTATTTACACCAATGTGTCTATTCAACAGTACAAAATTGATGCTTTACTGAAAAAATATATAAATCAATTTTAATATCAAACTGCATAATGTAGCCTAGAGTGTGCTTAGCCCATACAACTATTGGTTAGTTAGCAACGTTTGAAAAGTAAGAATTTTAGGTCAGCTGATTTTCTGATATTATGTCGTTTTTCTTGCTCTTTCGGTTAGAGTTTGGGCTATCTGGCTGGCGGTAGTGGTTGCGTTCATTAGTGCGCACCGAAAACGTTGCTACCTCCTATACAGCATAATAGCTGGAGAGCTGTTAGACATTACCAGCTAGGTGTTTCAGGCAATATGAAAATTTCTTAGATACCTCCTATAATATCTTAATAAATGGAAATGCAACTCTGGCTGGAGGTTAGGGGTTATTTTACAACCGCTATGCAATTAGACATATGTAAATAAAATAAGAATTGCAAAAATGATCTTTGAGTAGATGCCGCCGACGCTGATTTTCATTTACGAAAAGTTAATACAAAATTAACAGACTACACATAAGGCCTAGATGCGGCCAATTATGTTAAATGTTATCTTTGATAATAATTATACCGATAATGATAACACCTACTATATATAAACCTATTAGACTATCTCTAGATACTATTAATAAGTACATTCGTTCACGGTCTGCTGGTACAGAACGGAAACATGCGTACCATCATCCTTTTGGCTATTTTGGGTTCCGCTCTGGGTAAGTAATATAATCACTTTATTTTCAAATTGCACCCTACGTTCTCATTATTGTTGATCAGAGAGTTGGTAAACTTATGCTTATCGTCATTGATCGGTTTGTGCGACTTGTCTCAGCTAAACTCACTTGTTTCTATTTTTAAACCAGAAAATTTCCAAAACTCCTAGTACCTACTTACCTAAATTTTGGCTATTCTCTGGGTTCGGTGTTCTATCGCTGCGACGCAGGCGAGGGCACGGGGCTGCACACGTTAAGTATCCGGCGTGGGAGACGCTAAGATGGAAGCTGGAGGCGGCCCTAAGAGAGAGTTCTCACGCTCGCATGCGTGCCAAAATCATCCAATTTAGATATGTACTAGAGTGGTACGGCATTTCGAAATATGCATGGGCGAAGCCGGAGCGGGCCGGCTAGTACCTATACATACTGGCTGATTTTATAGTCTTTTTGGAGCGAAAGATTTTGGGCACAGTTTCGTTGGCAAAAATCGTTGGATAAGTGGCTAATTTCATAAAGGTGGTGTACCCTAGTACGATGATAAATTTTATATGGCCCAAGTGGTGAAGGAAAGTGCGAACAACTTGTGTTTGAAATGGAGACGACTCTCGCCAGTGTTCAACTGAAGGAGGCTAAACAAAGTCCAATTCAACACCACTAAGACACAAGTTTCTACATTCTTTGAACAAGGCAGTTTCTGGACACACTACTTACCATCTCCTTAAATATTCTACGGTGATATCTCCAGTATCGCAATTACTTGGAAGAAAAGGTCAAGCTAAGCAGGCATTATCATAGAAAAACTAGTGCTCAACAGGGCTAAGCCGTCACAGCGGCGCAAAGACTTCAGTTGCAAGTCCGACCTCGCATTAAGTAGGTACTGTCACTGGCGAGCAAACGGCCGTGGTTTAATAGGCCTAAAATAGAAGCTACAGACCGCAAGCAATCTGCATATAAGGCTTGGAACACGGCACTTGCCAATAATCCTAACATAGCTGAAGTGAAGCAGAAATTGAATGCCGCTTTGGGGTCCAGTAAAAAGCTACAGCCAGGGCGAAGTTTGAGGTCATCGGTTGGCGAGCGGCTTACTCGGTAGCCATCCGGTATTCAAGCATTTTGGTCACTCGCCAAAGCTGCCGAGGAGACTCCTGCCATTCTTGCCTTCCGCCGCTGCAAAAACCCGACGGTAGCCTAGCCCATGGCGCTAAGGAGAAAGCCGATCTTTCGGGTAATCTCTTTGCGTCAAACTCGACAATGAACGACGAGAATGCCGAGCCACCTATTATGCCCAGATGTGGTGCTATCATGCCTAAAATTAAAATCACGCAACGGGTGGTCCGGCGGGAACTCAAGTCCCTGTCCCTGTTCTATCGCTGCGACGCAGGCGAGGGCACGGGGTTGCACACGTTAAGTAATTAGATGTTCGGAAGTCGAGTGGGCCGGATGGTATACCGGCGATGGTGCTCAGGCTCTGTGCCCCCGAATTGTGCCCAGTACTTACACGGCTTTTCGCGCTCTCTAACTCCGTGAGACAAGTCCCAGCCTCGTGGAAAACTGCATTCGTGCATCCTTTGCCTAAGAAAGGCGACAGGACAGACCCGTCCAATTACAGGCCTTTTGCTATAACCTTCCTACTCTCAAAGGTGATGGACCGTGTGATTAATACACAGCTCCTGGGATACCTTAAGGGAAAACGACTTACCGAGCGACCGACAGTATGGCTTTCGCCACCGTCGCTCCACCAGTGACCTTGTACTTATCTCACAAACCGATGGGCGCAAGCTATGGAGAGTCGGGGCGAGGCACTAGCGGTCAGCCTCGATATAGCGAAGGCCTTTGACCGGGTCTGGCACAGAGGACACCGCCAAGGGCAAAGTGCTATTATTAAAAGCGCTGGCAATATCCAGAGATTAAGGAAGGTCTCTCAACACCGGCTTGACGTTATCGCACAACGTTCTTCTTTTGCCCCGAATAAATGAGCTGAAATGATTAGGCATTAAGTAATACTTTTTCTTGATATCGGGCGCCCAAACGGTACTAAAAACGAAAACAGCATCTTCACACGGAACACGGAAAATGCATCATCTATGAAGCTATAAGCTATAATATGTACTATCTATCTAGTCATCACAGTTCATGAGATACAGCTTAGTAACAGACAGACGGGCAGTGGAGTCTTAGTTCTAAAATTTTACCCTAAAAACTACTTTTCATGTTGAACTCGAAATATGTTTAATTTTAAAATAACTTTTGTATTTTCAGCGGTTCCCAGGAACATCCAGCGCATAGTTGGTGGTGAGGCCACAACGATCGAAACGTATCCTTTTATGACTAACTTACAATTTCATTGGTTTGGCTTAATATGGTTACAAGGATGCGGCGGTTCTCTGATCACTCCTGTCACTGTCGTCACAGCTGCACATTGCGTCGAGTAAGTTAAGTATCGGTATTGATTTCACTCAGTAGGAACCTATAACAAGCAACCTCTGTGGCTTAGCGGTAGTGCATGCGACTGCTACGCAGGGGGCGCGAGATGCCCGCTCAGTGTAAATATTGGTAGTTATTCATTATCTGCATTGGTCTGCGTTGTTTCGTGCCTCTGAGGGCACATTGAGCCGTCGTCGGTCCCGGTTGTCATACGATACTAAATTGTAATACCTAAGTATAATTATTTTCTCGCAATTCTAACATAAAAATAGTCTTCGCTTTGTCTGTCTCTGTATTCGTTAGCGCAGATATACCTATTCTCTTACAATAACTTATTATTAATAGACAAGGCATGCAGGAGCATTACGGTTATAAATATACTGCAAACACTATGTAGGTAAAAAAAAATAGTTGTGTAGGTACTTACCTACTTGTCACACCCCCAAAAATGTTGCGTTCGAATCAGTGGGGCATACCGGGAGTTTGGGAAGTTAGGGAAACCAAGCGGTTCGGTGACTCTTTCCTTTGTCGCACCATTAAGACCTGGATTCCTTGCCAGCTCAAGTATTTCCCTCTTCCTACAGTCCCGGGTCCTTTAAGTGGGGCGTGAAAAAGCATCTGATGAGGCCGACAAGCTGAGTGCCACCATTGTTAACATGGCACGTGTATATATAATGGTGGCCCTTTTTCCTGAGACTTTGCCTTCAGCTTACCATCAGGCGAGGTAAAGTCGAATTGACGTGTCCTAAATAAAATAAAAAATAAATAAATTAGCTTTACTCCTACATACCCACCCTCGCTAATAGATGTAAGGTATTCCGGGGGACTTCCGCAAAAAGAAAAGAAAAGTAATATTATATTGGTTTCAGGTATGACCCACCAAGTCAGGTACGCATAGTTGTTGGATCTACGCTGATAAGCGGTGCTGGTGGTGATTTTCATGGAGTCAGCAACATTGTCATACACCCGGAATACGAGAACGTTACGGCTCTGGACGCCGATGTTGCTATTCTGCATCTCGTAAATAGAACAGTGCTATCAAACAGAATCCAAACAATCCCTATTGCAAGTGCCGCAACTGTTCTCGGTACCGGCTTACCAGTTACTACTATTGGATGGGGTGCTCTTAATGTAAGTAAATTCTCTTCATATACCTTGCTCGCGGTGATGACCCGCTGCACGGATGCGGGGGCGGCTAGCGCCTCCTTCTGCGAGTAAGTAATGCTCGAGAAGGAGACAGCAGAGCGGGCGCCGCGCGATTAGCGAGACAGACTCGCGGACATCGCTGCCCGAGTGCGTAGGCGGCTCGGGCGTCGGAGGGCGCAGAACGACCTCCGTATGAGCGCGGGCCTGAGAGTGACGTGTAGAGCCGCCTCTCACCCTAGCAGAAGCAGGCCACGGCGGCGGCGCGCATTACTCGATGTGCGCCTACCCATAAGTACCGGGGGCAAGTTAGGGACCGCGGTGTCCTCCCCTCCCGAGGGCCAGACCGCGAGGGATGGCCCTGGGTCGGCCGGTATGCGATGGATATGTCTTTGACAACCTCACAACTAAACTGCACGCCATCTATGGATATCGCCATCATATACAGATGACGTGCGGTTTAGTCGATTCGAGTTCGACATAACCTCCCCTCCAAGTCGTGGGGATTTCCCTCACTAGATTCCTGTATGATTATGTTATTAACGATAGCAATGCCACTCCCGAATGTTTTAGCAACCACGACTTACTTCGACTACTTTTTTTATACCACTTAGGTGACAGACAAGCACAAGGCCTGCCTGATGGAAAGTGGTTACAGTGGCCTATGGACGTGTGCAACACCAGGGGCGTCACACTCGCGCTGCCTACCCTGTTAGAACACAGAGTTTCTGTGCCGTCAGTATAGAAGATAAAGTAGAACAAGCCTTTGGCCTACCCACTGACAGCACAAAAACTCTCCAGTGAGCTAGTGGCTACCCTACTCAGCGCCAGGAACTCAATATGAATTATTATGACCGCGGTATTCTGTAGGGCGGAGGTACTTCCCCAGTCGGACTGCTTAATTGAACGGAAATACCGTCGTCGTCTCCTACCTCCAAACTAGTTTCTCTACGCCGATTAGAATTGAGTTTTTTATATAGGTAGCAGCCTGTTGCTTCCCTTTATTTGTAATTATTGCAAACGATACCACGGGCCTATTGACATCATAAGTATGAATTAAGGTAAGGGACATTTTCGTATAGAAACTATCGTGAGCCATTAAAGCACCTGACGTCGCCGCGCCAGGATGCTCTGCTCATGAATAAGGACTCCGGTCGGGTCCGAAACTAGTCGGGCGTATCCAGACGATTTACGTGAGTATAGCCGTAATAAATTTATCTATAGGGACATTTTGGCGTAAATGAGTTATATAGGTATATCGTTAGATTCAGTATTTCGTGCCCTATCGTTTGGTATACTTGAAATATCTTTATCGTTAAAAAATCCCTCACAAAATACATCTTTTGTGGTTCAGAGACGGATTTTTGAAAAAAAAAATCTTTAACTGACCTAATACCATACGTCCTCCTCATTTACGTGGTACTTACTTTAATAAAAAATCGAAAAGTCCGGTAGTGTAAGGTACAATTTGAGTAAAGTAAAGTCTCAATATAATTGTGTGCTGTGACGGACAATTAATGTTTCTAATTTAAGGTAAGGGACGTGCTATTTTTGAAACCAGTAAGATTACGTAAACTTTCTTAAGCCGGGGTTCCATGGCCTGGCGAAAGCAAAGGCCGCGTCAGACCGCGCCGCGCCAGGCCGCGAAAGGCCGCGACAGGCGCACCGGTTCCCACGGTGCGTTGGTCCGTCCTGGCGCGGCGCGGCCTATCATTAAAACGGGCCACGGGACCCAAGCTTTATATGGCTTTAAAGAGGGGGAAATTTAAAGAAACTTTGTCATAGAAGCCGTAGGGACCGGAATAGGCGACAAAATGTTGCAGATGAATTTGTAAAACAAAAAACGTTTTATGGCGCTCCTGAAAAATCCCTTAGGTACTTTAATTCATACTTCTGGTGTCTATATATTATTCTTTCAAAACTGTTTGCTCAACCGCTAGACTATTCAAAACTATAGTGGGTAGGTTGTTAACTTGTTATTTAATATAGCTGAAATTAATTACATTGTTTTGAATTTAGTTCGTTTGAAGTATTATGAAATCACAAATTGCGTAACTTTAAATTAAATCACCATTTAATATAAAGTTACGTAATTCAGAGCCTATTTAATGAAATATTTATTCTAGTTTTTACTTTTTCTATCATTACAGTACCAAGGACAATCTCCACAGCTCTTACAGCATGTGCATGTCTATATTACCGACCGGGAAAGGTGCGCACAAGTTTATGATGAGCTGAGACAACTGCCCGGATTTTCAGGCTGGCCCAAAGTAACTGACTACATGGTGTGTGCTGGTATTGAAAACGTGGGCGGCAAAGATGGTTGTCAGGGTGACTCTGGAGGTCCCGTTGTGTATAGAGCACAGGACGCTAATATATTAGTTGCCATAACTTCGTGGGGTTACCAATGCGCTTTACCAACCCATCCTGGAGTTTTGGTAAACGTACCAAAGTTTACCAACTGGATCATCGCAAATGCTTAACTAAAACACCGTACTTGATGCCGCAGTCTTAATGCTTGGTATTCTAAATACTTAATATTAATTCTATATTTAAGTAAAGCCACCTGAACTGATACAATAATAAAATTACTGTGCTAAGAGTCCGACTTTTTTTTAATGAAATTACTCATGTCCTATGCGTCACGGGTTGACTCTGGCGCAAATATTTGTATGCAATAAATACATGGATATAATTCATATTTACATCAGTCTGGGTGTTCCTATGAATAATATGTATGAATTTACTAAAAACTATGTACCTAAGTGTAAGTTTTTATTTGTTGCAAATAAAAAATGCAAGCATGACTAGGTAGATATTTTAAATGTTTATCCTTATTCTAGAACTCTTAAAACAAGCTAGTTTAGCTATGATTACTTAGTGTCTTCGTAAAATATGTATTTATTATCATCTTTAAATTCAGTTTTAAGTAGGTATGCATTGTAACTTGTAGCATTCCCCTGCACCTACCTGTACAGGCTGTACCAAAGGCCTTTGCGGCTCAAAAGTGATGCTTGCAATGCAATGCAACAGATACTGTTTATTATTTCAATTCTCAATTGACAATATTGTACTACTACGCATGGTGAACGGGGTGCTCTCTGAGACACAGAGGGGTCTCAATCTGCTAATATAGCTAGCTAATATCGCTCAACTTTACTGTTAGTTAATGCTACGTACCCGCTCACTACTTATGTAGTTCCCTGTACTGTAGATTGGCATACACATGACAAATCAAATCCCATACATTTGTCATTCTATTTCTACAGCACGCCGGCCAACGAATTGCCACTTGTCTAGGAGGGCTGAGTGTACAGTAGAATACCAGGGTCATTTATCTCTTCCCGTTAGGTTCCGTTGCCCGTTGCAGTCATCATCGATATAGCATTGATATTGAGAATCAGTTGGTAAATAGGTAGTAGAAGGCGAGAAGTAGCTGCATGTAAAAAATATTTATGTAGGGAATAATAAAATCAAACATCATTTATTTTCTTGTTTAAATGGAGATTTAAATTCCCCTGCCTAACCCTTCGGGAATATAGGTACCTCCACGTTCTATAATAGTAAGTATCAGAGTCTAACTGATAGTAAACTATTACACAATTACTTATTAGCTAACTACACCCAGCAATTTTACTTGTGGTTACTTATTCAGAATAAAAATAGCCTATGGGTCATAATATTAGACATTTGTAAAAACCCACGTATTAGTTATGTAGGTATATAGTTATATGTTACACGTTATCTTTGATAATTATTCAGATAGGGATAACGCCTAGTATATATTATAGGTAGGTAGGTACTACATCAACATAGTGCCGTGCCTACTTTCTTGTCGATAAATTCGCCCACCGTCTGGTCCTACAGAACGGAAACATGCATACCATCATCGTTTTAGCAGTTTTGGGTTCTGCTCTGGGTAAGTAGATAAAAGATATGTTTTCAAGGCACCTAGGTATAAAATTAGATACATAGACAGATAATACTTTATTGTACACCATAAAATTTACAATTTCTTCCAGGCAACCTTGGGATGAACAGTAACGTGATACAAAACAAAATTATGGTGTAGTTATCACATTAACCAGATAGGTATAAGGTGTTCTAAAACAAAACGAAACAAAGAGGAGATACTTAAGATACTTTTCAATAATTTAGTAAGCAGGGTAAATAGGCATGAATATTTAATAGGATATTTTGATTGGTCTGAATATTGAATGATGTAGAATGTAGTAGGTACCTAGATGTATATACGGAGGGTAGGTATTCAGGCTCTGAATATAGAGTCAGAAGGCGGCCATAGGAACTCCTAAACTGCCTTAGAGTTTGGGCTCATTTGTTTTATCTTGATATACACTTTGGTGTAAAAAGGTTATCCAGGGTCTGAAAACAGAGGCGGTAGGTGGTCAAACATAGGAATTTTTGAACTAAACAAGTAAGACCACTTGTTTTTGTTTTCGGTTGGCTAATCTTGATAAGCACACTAGTGCTAGCTACATGATACCTACCTATTACCAAACTAAAGCGAAAAAATGGAAAATAAATTTAATCAATTTTTTTATCTGTTTTAAGTACTAAAACGAAAATATAGAAATTTATTCAAAGGTTGTGCTGATACATTAAGCTTGAAGCACAAACAGAAAATAGGTAAAGGACCCTCGTATAAAATATGACCAACACCATACCACAGATAACATAATACTAAAGTAACCATACGCATATCACGACAGTCGTAAGCTCGCAATTTTCCATTCACTCCCATAATCAACTTTCAAACTGCCTCTACCTACCTGTAAGGACAACCAATGGTAGACACTAACCAAAACACTTTCTAAAAAATACCTTTATTGTAAGAAAAGTAAGTACGTATTTGGTTTACAGGATTATTTACTTAAAAGACACATAATGGCAAATATAATACATGATCAGAAATTCGCAACACTCATAAGTAATTATATTAAATTGACGCCAGTTGTTTTTTAAGATCTTTGTTTATGGGTAGTGAGTTTTAATAGGTGTGATTTTTTATTTATTAATAATGATAAGCACTATTTTTAGTGTGGATGTTATAAATATGTAAATTGTTGACCTACGTGGACCATTTCTATATTTTTATGGCTAGATTTTCTATCAGTCTTAAGTGATTGTTCACTATTGAAGTGAAGTTTGAGTGGTCCATAAAGTGTCTACTATTGTTGCTTCAACCTTACCTAACTGACTAACACTTAAAATAAATAAAAATGGTTGTTAATTTAATATTTTGCTGACATTTAGTTGTTACCTAACTTACCTTAAAATCTTTAATTTCCAGCGGCTCCCGATCATGTCAGTCGGATTGTCGGTGGCAACAACACAACGATCCAAACTTATCCTTTTACGTGCAACTTGCAATATACTTGGTTTGGCATTATCTGGGCACACCAATGTGGTGGTACTCTTATAACGCCCAATTCTGTCCTCTCAGCTGCACATTGTTCCGAGTAAGTAACCTACCTATAGATTGACATAATTTATTTATGTAGGCAACCACCCTTAGGTACATGATAGATCCAATAAAAAATATTTATTTACTCGGATAAATGGAGTATTCAGCCAGTCATTTATCAAATTACAACTAAACATGGTTAGTAAACTCAGCGTACACGAAAAATTGCATATACCAGCTACATTTTTGCATCGCATCGCTCGCCATAGACAAGGAATTCATCCTCACACATTACGACCGGTAATGGTACGTACCATGCGGTTTGACAGAAACTTCATCCCACGCACGCTCAAGCTGTGGAATGAACTCCCTGCTGTGGTTTTCCCTATCGACTACAAAATGGGGTTCTTCAAGTATGAGATTTTTTCAGGGTCGGCAGCACGAGTTGTGACGCCCGTGGTGTTGCACACGTCCATAGGCCACGGTAACCATATTCCATCGGGTGGGCCGTGTGCTTGACTGCCACCAAAGTGGTACCCCTGTAAAAAGCAGGCAGTAGGACTGCTCAATTGGGATGGGACGAAAATACCGTCTTGTCTTACCTCCAAAGAAAATTACTGAAAAATAGGTACCATAAGGGTGTGCATTGTTCACTAATTTCTATCATGTTTTTAGCGATTACCTACTAAGTCAGGTGCGAGTTGTTCTTGGTTCTACGCTAAGAAGCGGTACAGGCGGCACGTTCCACGCAGTAAGCCGGATTGCTGTCCACCCGGAATACAGTATCGCTACGGCCTTGGATGCCGATGTTGCTATTCTTCACCTCACAGTTAGAGCGGTGTTGTCAGACAGCATACAAACAGTACCTATTGCGAGCGCGGCCACTGATCTCCCTGTTGGTTTACCTGTTACTGTTATTGGATGGGGGACTCTCTCGGTAATTATTACGTACCTATATCTACCCATCTTTTTCGTGCGGAAATACTCATGAATATCACCCCCGACGGCCATCAGGGGTGGTCATGTCGGATTCGGGCCGAAACTAAAGCCGTACGCCGTCTCGGGTCTCATGTCTCCATAGAAAGGGGGTTGAGTAAATGTTACTGCAACGGCACAGTCATAAGGGTGACAAGCATTTGCACCGGCCCGCCCCTAGCCTACTTACCTACTCTCTACTCGCTTGGATTTCGTGGACGAATTTTGGCCATATACCCGATTTGACTCAATGGAATGTGATCAAACATTTAACTACTTTCGCATTTTTGTTACTGCTGTTGCCTGCAGCTCCGCCCGCTTGGACTTCGGACCCTCCCCGATAGCGTGATGATATATAGCCTATGATACTGACAAATAATGTGGCTTTCTAATGGGATAAGAATTTTCAAAATCGGCTCCGTATATTCAGAGACTACCCCATACCACATAACAAACTCATTAAATTTCTTTTTAATGAGTAATAAGTTACTTCTTTTTAGTTTTAGTATCTTTGGATTGTTTTACTCATCAATTATTGTACTTTTTACAGTACCAAGGCCCACAGCCAGACATTTTACAGCATGTCGAGGTCTATGTTACTGGGGGTCGATTCCACTAATGAAATAGTGTTTGAATGGTGTATCGTCGTAATAATTTTGCCCTTTTCGTATTCTGCTAAAATTTAAGAGCGATGGCTTCTCAGTTGCCACCGTGAGCGTAGCGTCCTTGTGGTCTTGTGATACAAAATGGAGTCATGTCTGCTATATAAATAGTCTTTCGATGGTGTATCGTCGGATTAATTTTGCACTTTTCGTAGTCTTCTACACGTAATAGTAGAGACATTGTGGTCAATTTTACAAATTTGTAGTCTGCAAACAAATAGCGCCTCAATATCTTCGTAATAATTTAAAAAGTGGTATTCTACTAATTATTTGACAGCTGTCAGAATGAATATTTCACCGTTCTGAAGAAATAGGGCGTCCACTATGCAGACGCACCTTTTTCGTGTAATTTGAACTAATTTGCCGTTGTGTTTAGGTCTAGGTAAACGATGTTTCCCTTCAAAACTCCGTACTAGAAGCTGCTCACGACGGAGATCGTCACCACGACGCTCTCAGAAATAGCTGCCAAGCTTCTGAGGCATAGCAGCGCAATTTATTAAGACGTTTAAGCTCACAAAAAGCCTAGTGAGAGAAATTGCCAAGGATACCTATCTCTGTGCGGCAAGAAAGGAATGACAAAGTGAGTTGATTAATTACAGACATTCTATATTTGCATTCTATAGAATGCGTCGATAGCTTAGTGGTTAAGGAGCCGGCTTTACGATCGAGAGTTCCCATGTTCGATTCCTAGCCATTACACTACCGACGTGAACCCACTTCTAGCACTAGCAATACAGCTTAGTTGGAGGGGTTAGAGGGAATATTAGTAATTTTGGTTGCTAATTCACTATTACATAATATATGATGGTAGTATCTCCATGATGATGACTGATTACCTAAGTAGGTACTGACCCATTATCACTAAGTAGGTTATATAATAAATACACTAACATAATACACACTAATATAATAAATATTTATATACATAGGTATGTCTATTTATTCATCAATCATTAGCTTATCAATTAGGTACCTACATATTTAATTTACAAATAATAACAAATGAATATTCTATGCCATTGTATTCTAGCGCTATCACAGCACAATTCTTTTACTTTAGTACTATCTAGACCCATAATAAGCATAGCTTACTAGCTTGTGTTATGGGACCTAGAAGAATGCGGATAAACATACTACATCAGAAATTGTATAATAATTTAATGTTATCTAACCAATTACAGGTACGTGAAACAGTACTGAACATTATGTGTTGATGCCAGTATTCCTGGTACGGCCGATGATCATTATGCCGAGCAGCCAACTCAATCAAAGAATCCAGAGAAAGAAGCCAAATGATCATAAAAAACTATGCAAGACAAATTTAAAGCTCAAGTTATGGTACAAATGTATGGTGCAGACACAATGCCTCTTTTGTACAGCTGACCCTACTTATGAGCAGTTAAAGGTATTACATACATACTGGGTACAATATGATGAAAACTATGTTAAGAACATATTAATTTCTGCTGAAGATTTTTAGGAAAATTATATACCTATTTGAAACAAATTTGGAAAGTGCGAAATAAAAATACATGTTTAATTTTATTCAGTTTTTTATTCATTACTTATAATTCAATTTGTATTTGTAAGTACTTCCTTGTTTTGGAGAAAGCGCTTGCGCAGTTATACTTTCTTTTATAAATGCATCTTCCACGTTGAGCCTATTCTTTTCTTAAGAAATAATAGAAAAATATGTAGTTCTCGGTCTGCTATCTTGGGCTTCATTCGCACGGCTTTAGTACCATGGTCTGTCACCTTATCCATTTTCACAGGAAAAGATGAAGGAAATATGTACTAGATTCAGGTTCACATTCACTAGTTTGTTGTACTAAACTTACCAGACACTTAGGTTATATAAACCTTGGTTCAGGCCTAGCTTTCATGGTGGTCCAATAATAGTAACTTTCTTTCTACTGAAACAAATGACACTTTAAATTATTATTATAATCATTAAAAAGGGTTAGGGTAGTCCTGCAATGGATATAATACATCTGAAATACACATAAAAATCATGTTGTCTATATTTTGTGTGTATTTTAAAACTAAGCTACAAAACATGATTACGTTAATGCTATCAACTTAAAGTAATACAGGTTAGGAATACTCACATTAAGATGTGCTTTACATATAATAGGGCCCATTTCAACGTCGTGTTTTATGCGTGTTTTTATTTTGTAGTGATTTGACTCCACTTTCCTTTTATAGCAAAATTTCATTCCTACAATGGTACGTACTTTTGCCTGGAATTCATTATATATTGTGAGGACATTCTACTACAAATTATTCAAACTAAATGAAGGGCTATAGCTACAGTCCATCAAATCTAAGAGGTACCGTTTGACGTTTCATATTTTTCAAACCGAAACAACTTTGTTCATACGTACATTATTCAGTTTCGATAACCTTTTTCATAAAACCATGAATTTAGAAAGATTTCATTATTGTATCTAAAAATGTACAATTCTTAATATCTAAATGTAATTGAAAACTTTCAAACAAAGCAAAATAACACATATTTACACAGTAAATAATTTCTAATAGTTATATTCTTGACCGCATTACAAAGTTACGTAGTTAGGTCACTGCACGTAGTGTTGCGACTCTTCGGATACACTTGTATGCAAAAAAATCGTTTACATATACGAAAAATCGAATGTATTATTTACAAATTACACTTGACAACCAAACAAATATTTTTTCATGTGAATGGGATTTATCTCACATATTACGATTACATAACTAAATAGTTATGTAATCGTAAAATATGAGATAAAACCCATTCACCAAAAATACGTATTTATAAATCAAATATATTTGCTTCTTTAAAAAGTTGTCGAAAGCGATTTGTCGATTTTTGATTTTCGCGCCCAAATAAGTCGGGGTTTCTCGCGCTAACGCTGTCGAAATAGTAAATGGAGTCAGGGATAGTGTTTTTTACATTTATTTTTGTGTATGATAGTATGGGTTTGCATATTACAGAGAAATAAACAATTTTTTAACAAGCACATCCATTGATTTTACAATTACAATTTTTTCTTCTAAGTCTTATTTCTACGTCTAAAACTAATAAAAATAAGGTATGTAGAACGTATGTATGGTCACAAAAATGTTGTTGCCTGATGTTATAAATTAACGACGTTACTGCGCGACCGCATAATGCACTGAATACACAGATACCCTAAAATAAATTAATTTAATTATTTTTAGGTCAATAGGCAAAATCGCAGGTGTCCAAGTCTCTACAATTTTTTTTTCTGGCAACACTGCCAACTACAAGCGCACGCGGTCCGCTCGGTCGGTTCAGCGTCAGCAGTCTCTCGCCATCTTGGAAGCTGACTGTGCGCGTACTTGCTTTCTCGTTTGTGTTTTACAATTTGTGACTTGGCTATTACTTTTCTGGACTGATCATTCTTTATCCGTTTACCTTGGCAATATTTATACTGGACTCCGAACTAAGCAAGTGTTTATTAATAATGTCGAAAAGAGGACGTACTTTGAACAGCCAGGCTCGTGAATTGGTGGTGAAATTACACGAGTATTTTGAGCGTGAATCTCAAAATGGTGGACTTCTACTGCCAGTTACACAAGTTCGGTATCGCGTCGGTGAAGCTCTCGGTATTGGTAGCCGCACCGTTGGCAAAATATTAAGTGAAAAATATGGGCCTTCGGGGAGTGACAGTAAAAAACGAAAAAGAAATAAACCTGTGACAGGCATCGATGAATTCGATAGTCATGCTATTAGAAACCATATATACGGGTATTTTACAAGAGGCGAATTTCCAACATTGGCAAAGTTATGTGCAACTTTAAAAGATGCCGGGCTGTATAAGGGAAGCATAGAGTCGTTGAGAACGGTAGTAACAGGAATTGGCTTCAGATACAAAAAAGTTGACAAACGAAAAATTGTTATGGAGCGACATGACATAATTATGCAGCGACTAACATTCCTGCGCGAAGTTAAACAAATTATAAACTGGGATAATGTAATATTTTTGGACGAAACTTGGCTAAATTCCAACCATTCTGTGCCGAAAACATGGACTGATGATTCTGAAGCTTCGTGCTCGAAGGTGCCGATAGGAAAAGGTGGACGCCTCATAATATGCCATGCTGGGTCAGCGTCTACAGGCTTCGTGGAAAACTCTTTATTAGCTTTCCAATCCAAAAGCACTAAAGAGTATCATGAAGAAATGGACGCAGTAAGGTTCCGAGAGTGGTTCTTAAATTTATTACAGAATATCCCTCCTAACAGCACAATTATAATGGATAATGCCCCATACCACTCTGTGCAAATTGATAAAGCACCTACGTCAGCCAATAAGAAAGCAGATTTGGTGGCATGGCTGCAAAGAAAAGGAGTGGATGCCGACATGTCACTATTAAAAGCTGAATTATTACAGTTAGTGAAATTGCATAAACCACCAAAACCGACATATGTAATTGACCAATTGGCCGAAGAGCACGGGCACAAAGTCATACGACTTCCTCCGTACCATTGCCAATATAATGCCATTGAACTGATTTGGGCCCAAGTTAAAGGTAATATTTTATAATATTATAATAATAACACGAGTACTTCTAACATTTATAATTTAAACAATGGTTTTCGTCTGCTATCAAATAGTTACATTATTGTTTTACAGGTTATGCAGCAAGACACAACACAAAACCACCCTTCAGTGTCAAGAAAATGGAAGGTTTATTAAAGGAAGCATGTGCCCAAGTTACACAGGAAGATTGGAGTAAAGTAGTACAAAAAACAAAGAAAATAATAATGGACGACTTCGAAAGAGACGTACACTTTGATAATGTAATGGACAATCAACTGGTCATTAATTTAAATGACGATGATGACGAAGACGACGATACTAGTACTAGTAGTGAATAAAAAAAATATCCTAAACATTTCTTTTATTTAATTATAACAATTGATTTCTTAAAATTCGGATATTATAGTAATCGATCTCTTAAAGTTCGGATATTATAGTAATCGATTTTTTCATCCCATCCCTATAATTCAATTGTCAGAACTGTCAAACGGTACTTCTTAGATTTGACGGACTGTAAATAAGAGACAGACTTATTGTTTTCGAAAGATGTTTCGAAAAGTCAACGAAAACGGAGGTGACAAATTGACAACAATGACAGCTGACAACTTGTCATTTGGAATAGGCTAAGGTAATATGACTATTCTGTCTTGTCATCAGTTTATAAATTAGAACTAAAGTCGGAAAAACCCACATTTGAAGTTGCATCGAAATTCGACAACGTAAGTTTGTAACAGGGGATAAAAATATTTCAAAGTTAGAACTGCACTATTCCTTAACTATATTCGTATAAAAACTATCGTGAGACATTTTTCAATTATATTTTATTACGGCTACACTCACGTGAATCGTCTGGATGCGCCCGACTAGTTTCTTTTCATAGTTCAAAATGCATATGATAATTCTTGCTCTAGTAACTGAAGGTCATTACTAGGTTCCGTCAGTGCTTAGAAAAAATACAGTCGTCAGTGCATCTATTTTCTTTATAAAAACTAGGGATGTTACCCAGTACCTTATGTATAAAAACTAAGTACCTTTTTGTAAAACTTGCTACTTTTTACTCATATGCCAAGACATTAGAATTTGTATTAAATGCAAAGATACCTACTTGCGAAGGAATGTTAAACCATAAAATTATAACTGCATTTTGTGATTATATTATAACGTCTCGTTACAAGATCACTTTGTTGAATTTTGATGAAACTTCAAAAATGGATTTTAAGAATGATCCGACTATGTGTATTTATTAGAACGGTCTCTAACAGTATAACAAGTGTTAGACTGTGGTTCTATAACGGGTGTTAGGGGAAAGCTCCTGTAGCCGAAAGCCCGTAGTAGTATTCCGGGTATACTACATACCTACCTATTGGCATAATTATATTTTCAATTTGGAGAAAAAAAAAACTCAGTTTTTTAGCATCACTTATTCTCCATCGTATTAGGAAAGCTTAATGAAACGACAATTTCATAAAAAAATCATAACTACAGAAAAAAACAAATAGCGCCGAGCGCTTGCTTTTCTGTAGCGATGTTTTCTTATGAAATTGTCCTTTCATTGAGGTTTCCTAATATGATGGAGAATAAATAAAGCTAAAAAATTAATAAAAATTGTAAAAAAGAATTTATTTTTTTCTCTAAATCGAAAAAAAATATGCTAATATGTAGTATACCCGGAGTACAACCACTGGCTTTCGGCTACGGGAGCGTTCCCCTAACACCCGGTATACTGTGTACTTACATATATATCGACAAAACGGAGTTGATACTATTTTTTTTTATTAGATCTGTCTATATATTATGTTAACTTAGTGTATTTTGGTATAAATCCCTTAAAATGAAGAAAAATTCATGTGCGTTTATGCAGCAAAAACAACCAAAAAAATTTAAATTCTGTACTCTACATTACAAAAAAAAAAATATTTTTTAACTATTCTTTTTACATAAATTATACATATAATTGCGTCTTTTTTCACGGAGAGTTAGGTGCATTAATACTCGCATTTCATCAATTTGTATTCGGAAGGGGTTAACCTATTGCCATATTTTGGGGACTATTGTTAAATCGAGCCATGCATCTGAGGCTGAGTCGGGGCTGTGAATAACTGTCTGATGTTAAAGTTAACCAGCCCTATCCCTTAGTCGCCTTGTACGACACTACATGGGAAGAGATCGAGTGGCCTAAATTCTACTCTGCCGGGAACCCCGCGGCGGAGGTGTTCATTATTATCGACCTTTAGATTTTATCCTGATTGCATCCGAGGCTGAGATGCCCTCGGAGCTCAGTATTTCTTACCCACGTAGCCTGGTTGTTGCCGCAAGACGTGGCCATACCAGCGAAGGCGACTCTCTTGCATTTTATCTGCGATGTCACGGACATGAAACCTGCCGCGAATACAAGAGTTCCTCACGCGATTCTTACGCAGCTCCTGCTGGTGTCGCTCTAACAGCGGTCGCACTTCACAGCCGTGTAAAAGGACAGACCTAATGATCTTCTTATAGACCCGCCCTTCAACCTTACTGGCATTTGAGGATAGCATGTGACGCCAGCCTTTTCCCGCCACTTATCCCACGCGACATCAATAAGTGCCTTGATGCAATTATAGTGGATGTCTCCAGTCACGTGAAGTACAGATCCCATGTACTTAACCTGGTCCGCGCGCTCGACTAAGTCATCGCCTATGCGAGGTACGGTTGTGGGATCTGTTGAGTTTAACGCCAAGAATTCTGTTTTCGGCACATATAGCTATAGACCGCTGTTCTCAAGTGCTTTCTTCCACACTTTCACACGACGCACCAATCGGCTCCTGTGCGCGTCCATCAACGCAATGTCATCAGTATACATGAGCAACCATGGAGGCTGCTCATGTGAGTTTCTGATGCTGTCCGATAAAACCTCCAATTCCAAACGAAACAAGTAAGGACTAAGTATGGATCCTTGGTGTACCCCGACGGTGATGAGGAAGATTTTTATGTCGTCAACAGCGGACCGAACTACGAAACCGAAATCGTGGTACATGGCACGGATGGTGTCAATGTAAGCCTCTAGGATTCCCTAGTTCCACAGTGCCCACCAGATCACCGTACAAGAAACACAGTCGAAAGCCTTCTGCATGTCTAGGAATAGGCAGTGTAGGGTCAGATCCTTTGACCATTTTTCCCCGCGAAAATTTCTTAGGACACACACTGAGTGATTATCGTTATACCACGGTAACTGCCAAACTACTGCACCAATGCCTTGTTATTGAAGACTGGCGTAATGATTCTCAGTCTCCACTGGTTCGGGACCTTACCGGTGAGAAGTACGCAGTTATAAAGATTTGTCAGGATGCCCACATCACGAGCACCCATTGCCTTCTATCGTCGGATCCGACAGCTCTTTTTTTATATCGGACACGTCAATTTGACTTCACCTCGCTAGAAGGTAAACTGAAGGTAAAGTCTCAGGAAAAAGGGTCAACATTACAAACGCGTACTATGTTAACAATGGTGGCACTTAGCTTGACGGCCTCATCAAATATTTGTTCACGCTCCGTTTAAAAGACCCGGGACTATAGGAAGAAGAAAACACGTGAGCTGGTAAGGTTTCAACGATGCGTGGTTATGTCGGACTTGAACCTACTAAAAGCGCACTCCATCTTGGGTCATCAACTCTAGAATGTAAGCTCTGGCACCCTGGTTTACCAGTTTCCCTGTCTTCCACAGCTTAGGAAACTGGCATCACTGAGAAACCCTCTCATTTGAGCTCGAAAGCGTATTCCCCTAGAGCTAGAATCCAGCGTCCTTCAGGGGTTCTTGGCCTAGAGCCTTCGCACCGACAGCTGTAATTCTACCGAAGTGACTTAGGGAAGGTCGTCGAGATCACCGCTGTATGCATCCGAGGCTGAGTCATCTGTGGTGCTACATATTCTCCGAGCTGTGCACAACAACAGTGGGTCTCGAGGGCGCAGCTTGCTTCTTACCATAAAGTAAACCCGTCCCCATGGGTTCCGCTCTAGCGTCAGGTTCGTTGCGGGCTTCATCGATCGGTCTCGGTGTGATATTTTAGTTCATTGAACTTATCCTTGGTTTCATTCCAGTTTACACCAAGATCGACGCATCTAGAGGCTCATGCGTTAGGTACCCAAATCAGTATTTAATTTTGGCATAGCATTAATTTAATTTTCCTAAAATTTCTTAACTTCGGGACAAAGAGCAGGTAGGCAGGGCCCCACTTGACCTACCTTTGGTACGCCCATACTCAAAAACCTCTTTTGGGAATTTTTGACATGATTGATTGTATATTTTACAAAACCCTCCAGGCAGAACTTTATATTCTATCTGTGTTTAGATTTACGGGACAGGCATCTGACAAATTTACTAAACTAAAGCCCTACCAAAAACTCCCTACTAAAATACCGACCCAAAAATTGGCGTCATTTCTTGGACTAACTTATACCTACGAAAGTAATATTAAATACTAGATGTTGCCCGCGGCTCCGCCCGCTTGGATGTCGGCGGACTGTATGGCTTAGTGTTGAGCCGAGGCTATTGAGTATTAAATTCGACTTCCTAGTCGAGTTTCTACTCGCCACTATACTTGAATCTATGCTCGACTCTTTACTGGCATCTCTAGTCCCCTCTTTGCTCGACTCCGTACTCTTCTCTATAGTCGCCTCTCTATTGGTGTTTCTCTCTCTACTCGCCCATCCTCGATCCTCTTTTCGCTTCTCTACTTGACTCTCCACTCGCTTCTTTACTCGCCTCTCTACTCGCCTCTCTACTCGCCTCTCTACTCGAATCTCTACTCAACTCTCTATTCGATCGCTACTCGTCTATCCACTCGCCTCTCTACTCGATTATCTACTGGACTCTATTTGATTCTATACTCGCCTCTCCACTAGCTTCATAATCTGGCTTTTATCCATCTCTTAAAATTAAAATTAGCATACTTAAATTCCCTAGCTCTAGCCCTATAAAGCCCCCCCCCCCCCCCCCCTCTTAAGCCCCTTCTATCTCTTCATCATTAATCTATCTCTGCTACAAATTTGGACACCTTGTCTTTAAAAAGACAAACTTTCATATATACTTTTGTCCCTTAGCTTTATTCTCCACCTTCTACCCCCTGTTTAGCAATAAAAGGGAGCCTATGTCCGTTCTCAAGCTCTTATTCACCTCTGTATAAAATTTTATCAAGATCGGTTCAGTGGTTTAGGCGTGAAAGTGTAACATACAGACAAACAGACAGACAGACAGAGTTACTTTCGCATTTATAATATTAGTATGATTGGATATTCAATACGTTAGTGCCAAGCACATGCTACCAATTAGTTTCAACTTTGCAATGTTAGGTAGGTATAGGTGAATTAAGCAGTTATGGCCACGTTTGTACATTTGTATCAATAAATACGTTTATAATGAGCTACTTTGAGAGAGAAAATGAAAAAACGAGTGCGTTTTGAATTTACCTATTTCAAGTTGGCATCTTTAATTTTATTGATATGGCAATTTTGGCAGTATACTGTACACGGACCACTTCGAAACAGCGGTGAAGTGGCTTTATTAATGTCTACTATACCGTTGCAATAACATTACCCCAGTGATTTTAAGTTAGCAGACTACCGTTTTTTTATCTACGATTATAGATTATCAATAGAGTCGCTTCGAATGAACGCTAGCTATGCCTCGAGTCACACATCTTGAACCTTATTTGCGAGACAAACGAGGTCAAAAGTTGAGCCTATAGAGTACATTGTAGGTCTGAGATAAATGTCCCGGGGTATAGCAGACTGCAGTCTGCCATTGTTACTTTACGACGTACGTTGAAGTTGCAGTCGGCCATGTTTGTTTCTGTTTGGTGGAGTTAAGTTTGCGTCGCATAAATAAATTCCGTCTCTTCTCTCAGTCTCAAGCTATATCAGTACTTACTGATTGCAATTCAATTCAAAACATTTAAGCTCCCAAAAAGCCTTGTGTGAAAAATTACAGAGGATATATATCAGTAACATTATTTCATTAGAGCATAAAAGTGAGGGAAATTCTATGATGATGAAGATATGGATATGACTCAACGGCAAAAAAGGAATGCATAAAGACAGTGAGTGGATTATTTACACATTTATTCTATTCTATAATATATTGTAGACATATATATTTTCGTTATCGACTTATTTAGTTACTTAGTTTATTGGAAGAAAACTCAACTTTGAGATAAACTTTCCCTTGAACCTACATTATTATACCACATGATGTTTTTTAATAATGTGATTCACATCACTCATCACTATACTCTATAAATGTCAAAATAATTCTTTAGACCTCGTACTAATATTATAAATGTGGAAGTTTGTAAAATTGTTTGGATGATTGTTATTCAGTTACACCTAAAAAAACTGTGTGGTATAACACAAATGCGCTTTTATACTTATACATTGTAAATACTTTGTTTTAGGTGTCAATGGATACCCCTTGCGCAGGTGAATGATGATCACTTTAATCCTAAACATCATAGAGGGACACACATATGGCACACCAAATGGATCTAGAAGTAATAGATGAATCTAGTAAAGAATACCACTTACGCACTAGGAAGTCCCTTTTTAGTTCTAGTTCACATTCAGAGGCTTCTGTGACACTTCGTCAAGTATTGAGCAAGAAAATCTTATATGTGAGAGTACCTAATGTGAAAGAAGACGGACAAGTGATATGTATAAAAAATATGAAGAAAATCTTACTTATGATGCTAAAACAAAAAGTTAAATAGTGAAAATTCAGTGATATATAGAGCAAGACTTGTGGTTATTGGTTTCCCCTTGTTCGGTGGACACTATGTCCTGTTCTAAGTATTCTTCAATTAATTGTTGTTTGCTATTAGCGTTAACTTAGACTTAAATATAACTCACTTGGATGTGACTATTACATTCCTCAACAGCCATCTCGATGAATGTGTTTTGTATGTAAAAATCTCAGCATTTTAAATTTAATGATAAAACTTAAGTTTTAAAGTTAAATAAAGCTATTTATAATCTTAAGCAGTCTGCTAGATCATAGAGGTAGCTGAATCATAAAGGTAGATGATTGTTGGAAAAAGAAAGGTTATATAAAATCTGTTTAGGAACCATGTTTATTGTAAAATCATCTGGCAATTTTGAAACTCTAACTGTTATAATGAAGTATATCACCTTCAAGAGAAATAGTTACTAAATTTTCATATGGTGTACTATGTGTATAAAGTTAAATTAATGAATAAATAAAATAAAAATGTTCTAAAGATTTAGCAACTCCTATGGAAGTTAATTTAAAACTTAGTAAAGACAATAATAATTGGTATTGTAAGTTTACACATCAACAATTAATAGACGGCTTAATGTATTGTATTTTATAATGACACTCATTGTAAACATGCAAAAAGAGTTTTAAAGCTGTTCAAAATCTTATGGTTTTATGTTTGTTAATAGTTATATATATAATAGCTCTGATATTGTTGGTTTTGTTGATGCTGATTAGACATCTGATGTTGTATTCTGGATGTGTAATATCTCATGAAAGTAAAAAACAGACAGTACAGACGGTAGCCTTGTCAAGCACAGGGCCAAATACATGGCTATGTGTAAAGTGTTTGAGGTTGAAGACAACAAGGTGCCAATTACATTATTTAATGATAACCAAAGTGCACAGAAACCTTCAGATAATTGTATGTGCCACTGTACTGTACCGATGTAAGGCTTCATTTTTTTGAGAAGCAGTTGCTAAGAATTTAATTAAAATTGTTTATTTAAGAATATCTCAAATGCTTGCTGATGTGTTCACTAAAAGTCTTTGTAAAGTACCTAAGGTAAAAGCACCAATGATAGACACTGACCCAATAGTGGACACTTTCGAAAAAATACCTTTATTGTAAAAAAGTAACTATTTTGTTTACATGACTGTTTAACTAAAAGACATCTAATGGCATAAATAACACATGTTCAAAAATTTGCACAACTATTGTAAGTAAATATTAAATTGGCGCCAGTTGTTTCTTAAGAAATTTGTTCAGAGGGGTAATTTTATTTGTGTTTGCGACCATGTATATAATAATTGTATTTAAATAAAAATATGCTGCTTGTAATTTTATACTTTACTATACTTTAAGGACAAATCAAACTTCACTGATTTGTCCTTAAAGTTTCTACCATTGGTGCTTTTACCTAAAAGCATTTCAGTTTTATGCAGGAATTTAAAGTAAGTATTATCATGTTAAAGTAGGTATTATCAATTTATCATAGGCATATATACCTACTACATAGGTACCTACTTAGTGTTCATTTAGTGCAATTCTTTTCTGATTCTCTTATTAGATTATTTTGCTAAGTGGTGAAGTAGAAATATAAAAAAAAATACTAATAAGTATATTGAAATAATGTTAAAAAATGAACAATTTAAATAAATGGCTGTTTTGTTTAACTCACTTTGTGTTTTAATAGGTCAAATGTAAAGGTTTGTGAGCTAAAGTATAAACTTTGTTACATTTGACGTCTTCATTCCCAACAAAATCAACTTAGCTTGGTTACAGAGAGACCGACGTTTGTTTCATTATTTTTTTAAGAAAAGATGATTCTGCAAGAATACCCCCAGCACCCAGTATAATGAGAGAACTGTTAGACATTTCTAGGTAGATGTTTGAGGCCTATTCGTCGCCTATCATACATTCCCCGTGCGTAATCTTGAAAAACGCTGAAACATACCTATTCATTTATTTCCAACTAGATGTAAGTAAGTATGCGATACTTTAAATTTTACGGATTTTCATACAAACTTTTATCACAGTATAAACGAGTAGACCAGTAGGTACCAGTACGTCGTCGCCTTTGATGTTTGCGGAAATGTCGTCTTTCGCAGTTTTGTCAGGGTTGTCACTAGTTTTTTTTTTATCTGTAATATTTATTAAACCCCTATTTAGTCTCTTTGTTGTCTCAAGGCACATCAACTCTCGATAATATAAATAATTAGCTGACGCCCGCGGCTCCGCTCGTGTGGATGTCGACAATTGCGACCTTTGGTCATATCTCCAGTTCTACTCAAACAATCAAAGAATCAATTTTGTTTTTAAGTTTAGGCATAAAGAAGCACATACGAACGTTAAAATTTTACAGTTAAAAATAAATATTTAAATTAATGTAGGTATATAATAAATAGAGTACATACATATTTTGAAAACGATTCTTTCGCTGGTTTTGTAAGTTGGTTCTACTCAACCAATTATAATCAAACCAACGTAATACTTTAAGTCTTGAATTTGAATCTGAACCTGAATCTGCATTTGAACATTGATTTTATTGAAAATTTTGATGCTGCCATCTTGCATCGCTAAATCGATGATATATTCGTAATCGGCAACCCCAAAAACCCTGTAACCGATCCCATATTGATTTTATTGAAAATTTCAAAACCACCATCTTTTATCGCTAAATGGATCTTATATTCGATATTCGTAATCAGCAATCCCAAAAGCCCTTAAAACGATACTCATATCGATTTTAGTGAAAATTTCATCCATTTAGATATCCAAGACGATGGGATATCTAAATGGATGAAATATTCGTGATAAAGGACCCCAAAAATTCTGAAATCGATATTCATATCGATTTTAGCGAAAATTTCGAGTCCACCATCTTTGATCGCCTAATTAAATTATTTTCGTAATCGAAATTACGAAAACTTTTAACTAATAAAACGAATCAATAAAATATATAATAAAATAAAAAACGTGATAACAAATGGGAACAGCTCTGAATCCTTAGTACCAAGTAAAATATATGGGTACTTGGAACAGTACTCCTTCTCCCGCCATTTCGCTCACCTCGCACGATTGCTCTGTCTAGACGGCTTCGTCGACAGGCTGTGCTTTTATCTCCTATTTTAACCCATTAGTAGTGAAATTTTCAAAAATTATTTGTAGGTTTCCAAATAGTAGTATTTATTGTAGTAGTATTTGGGTAACTACATTTTCCTTTGGAACCATCTGCAGAAAGTAGATCTTTGCAACGGAGTAGGAGGATCTAAAGTCGTAATGTATTGATATTTTTATGAGGTAGGTACTTTAAGGAAGAAAATAGAAAGCCAAGCGCATTTTAAATTTATTTCAAATTGTCATGTTTACTTTCGCTGATATGGCAATTTTGGCTGTAAAGTTAACACCACTTTGAATCAATGCAACGATGCGCCCACTGTGCTGCCACTACGACATGTCTCATATAATATTATCCCACTTATCAGATCACCGCGCTTATGTCTATGACAGTGCTATCGCTATGGACTCGTTACCGTCATCGTCTTTAACATAACTTAGCAGAATCGGGGGCCAGGAGTTTTGCGCAGAACGTTACATCTACCTAAAGACCCTGCCCGGATTTGCAGGCTGGCCTGATGTAACTGACTACATGGTATGTGCTGGCGTTAGGCACCTGGGCGGCAGAGATGGTTGTCATGGTGACTCTGGAGGTCCCGTGGTGTATAGAGCATCGAGCAATAATATTGTAGTCGGTATTAGTTCCTGGGCCTACCGTTGCGGTGACCCTGACTTTCCTGGTGTTCTGGTCCGAGTGCCAAAGTTTACTGACTGGATCGTACAAAATGCATAAAGCAGTTTACCTACCTGCTTGATATCATCCTTGTACAGAATGCTTGGTTTCATCCTAATAATAAGTTCTTACACTCCTGGCACGGTGTGATGGCCGGTAAGTACTAAGATAACTTGGCAGAGCTTGCTTGTTCTCTCTCTTTTTTACACGGCCGTTAAGTACCGCCTTATCTACTACCTTATCAACTCAATTACAGATGACTCGACCGTTTTACTCGGTCAATATCGTAACCTAGTTAGTTATGTCAAAACGGCTATCATATCGTGCCGCAAGTTAGGTAGGTACTTAATATTGTTGCCTATTTTCATACATAAGCATAACTATTCAAAGAACTGATAGGTACAATAATAAAATGATTATTGCCCAAAGATTGACTTTTCATTGGCTGATTGATTGACTATCATATCTACTTTTGGATGAGGACCATGTGACCGTCATATTCGTATGGCAACCGGGACTGACGCTCTTTGAGGCACAGAAATACTCGCATACCAATGCAAATGGCCACATTTATGCATATAAATATAATTTTTACTGAGCGGCTTTTCTTTATACAACTGAGGTAAGTAGCAGACAAGCACACAGCCCACCTGATGGTAAGTGGTTACCGTGGCTCTATGAACGTGTGCAACACCAAGGGCGTCACACTCGTACTGCCTACCCCATTGATATATACACACTAGATTAGCAATGGCCGCACCAAAATCAATGCCACCACAGATCTGACCACGGTCATATCTGAGGCGACTTCAGTTTAGTCGACGTCACACAGTTCTGTCACACGTCCGAACTGAACCGAGCGCGCTAAAATGGTGAAATGCGCAGTAAAATCTTGTGATTCTAAGTCCTACATGCACAAAAATCAAAAGGAATTAGTTTTCACGCGTAACTATACTACCTATTTATAGTTACATTGATATTGACGCAAATACCGCTATAATCCAGTTTTAAAATTAATAATTATGATCGCCATTCAGTGTTACCACTAAAACATCGTTTTGGTTTACCCACATTATTGGGAGAATTAGGAATTATGTCAATTATAGAATAATAATATTTTCTTTTCTTACTTGCGGGACTTGAAGTAAACTCGCGAGTGCATAATCCAAGTACCTTTAAATTTATATTGAGATCATACATAATTTAGGCTATTTATACGTTGAATACAAATCAGTTTACAAAAAGGTCTTATAGTAATGACCTTCGCATATATATATTGTTCGCGACAGACAGACCATTTTTATTTAACTGTGTTCGCAATTTGTGATTATGTGTAGTACAATCAAAATAAACATTGGTTTTGTGATCCAAAGTAATTAATCAGTATGAATAGTGTCAGAATAGTGGCCCTATATGGGTGCCCCGTGTGGGCGGACACCCTGGGGGCCAGATTCCTGCCTCTGCTCCGTACGGCGCAGAGGACGATGGCCTCCAGGGCCATCAGGGGATACCGCACGATATCCTTCGAAGCGGCGAGTCTCCTGGCCGGATCGCCACCGTGGATCCTGGAAGCGAGGGCCCTTTCGGCACTATATCGGTTCCGAAAGGAGGCGCGGGAGCGGGGATTCGATCCCGAGCCCGAGGACATTCGGGCCGAGAAATCCCGGCTCCACCGGGACATGGTGGCCGAGTGGGAGCGACGACTTGGGCAACCACGCGCAGGGCACGCCGTGATTGCGGCGGTAAGACCCATCATGGGGGAGTGGCTAGAGAGGCCACACGGGAGCCTCTCGTACCGTCAGACGCAGGTTATCACCGGGCACGGTAGCTTCGGGCGGTATCTGCATCTGATGGGTATTGAGCCAACGCCCGAGTGCCATCACTGTGACGCGAGCGTGGACTCGGGGCTGCACACGCTCACCGAGTGCCCGGTGTTTGAGGCGCCGAGGCAGGAGCTTGTGCAGGCCCTGGGGGTGAGAGTGCTCACGCTCTCCACCCTGCTCGCGGCGATGGTCCGCTGCGCGGATGCGTGGGCGGCCAGCGCCTCTTTCTGCGAGCAGGTCATGCTCGCGAAGGAGACAGCGGGACGGGCGCGGCGCGATGAGCGAGAAAGACTCGCGGACATCGCTGCACGCGCCCGAAGGCAGCTTGGGCGTCGGAGGGCGCTAACCGACCTCCGCCCCCCATGAGCGCGGGCCTGAGGGTGACGGGTGGAGCCGCCCGTCACCCTAGCAGAAGCAGGCCACGGCGGCGGCGCGCATCTTAGGACGTTGCGCGCCTCCCCACACCGGGGTTGAGTCGGGGACGGCGTGGTCCCCACCTCCCGAGGAGGGCCAGACCGAAAGGGATGGCCCTGGGTCAGCCGGGGTGCGAGGGATATGTCGCCAGACAACCTCACCTTCGGCCTAGCACTACGACCCACAGACGGCGTGCGGTTTAGTCGGTTCGAGTCCGACATAACCTACCCCTCCGGCTCCGGAGGAGTGGGTATCCGTGGGGATTTCCCGCACGTAAAAAAAAAAAAAAAAGTGTCAGAATAGTGTCAAAACAGTGTCGAAACAGTGCAAACCGGCCTCTGATTGGCCACTGTATGATTCAGTCGCGCCCTCTGGGATAGGCGTTGGAACTACCTAAATTTGTAAACAATTTTGTATTAGGTATCTGTATGTGATTAATTTGTTAATTTAGATAGTAAATAATAATTGAACATAGATAAAAAATGTATGTAGTAACAATAGATGATAGTACCCAATATTTAACAGCAAGTTCGTGAACAAGAATCTTATAAGAATTTAATAAATGCCAATTAAACCTCACACATAGATACAAAACGCTGTAATTTCTGCATACTTTTGTTAATTTTAAAGAAATTATGTAATTTTTGTGTGCTAATTGATAATAAACAGATAAATAGTTGTGTTGCACACCTTTATAGATAATAGATATGTTAGAAATGTAAGAAATTGTATAGATAAGTGTAATAATCTGATATTGTCAAAGCGAAAATTACCGTGTAAAAATAAAGAAAATATCGACCGAAACTAGAGGCCCACATCAGGGTAAAAACTATTAATATAAAAGCGCAGGCGACTTTCTCGTCAGTGCGACACTCTTAGCCGGGTCGCCAGCACTATCTTAGAGCTCTGCTCAGATTTTGCACCTGAAATAGGCCACTAGTTCAGGACGATTTTGTTCTAACCGAATAGAATTGTTTTATTTACTGGGTATCCCTTCAGAACTAATTCGGAACCTGGCCTTCCTGGCTGGTTCAGCTATCGTCAGAGACGCACGGGGAAACCTCCGCTTTCCTGTTCTCGCATACGATAGTTACAGTCCACCTATTCCTCAGGGCAGGAAAGTGTGCAAACTGAACCACCCCATGTACATATGGGCGACAGCCGATCAAGCGGTGAACGGACTCGTGTTTTATAACCGGGTTCGCTCGTCCACGTGAGGCCCGTCCAGTACATTCTCTGGTCCGTTCGAGCCGGATTTGCTGTCCGTGTGGTCAGCGTCCAGCCGGACGTATCGCATGGTCTAGTCCATCTGGACCCCTGTTTTCGTTGCGAGCCGGCCGATAGTGTCGCTGTCCGTACGGTCAGCTTCCGGTCGGAAATATCGCTAACTATTGTTTTTTGTATTCCCCGTGTGTCTAATTAATCTAATTCATTTATTACAGCGTTACTTAAAGTATTTAGCATTCCAATTGGAATCCAATTGGAATATTTCTCAGTTTTTCGTTAGTCCAATTGAATCCAATTGGATTCTTTCTGCTTGTCCGATTGAATCTTATTGGAATCCAATTGGAATATTTTAGAGTCAGTTTTTTGTTAGTATTAGAGTCAGTGCAGTAATAGTCACATGTGCGCGTTTTATAACCGTAATATATAAGTAAAGTAAATAATATAGTATATAGTAAAGTCACGTGTGCGCGTTTTTTATCCGTTAATCAGCCAGTAGGTAACGTGTTTTTATATCCGTTCCGTTTTTTGCGAATTTTGAATTTAAATAAGTAAAGTATATAACAGTAAATATAGATTTCGTGCGTGTTACGTTAAGCCCAGTAAATAAAAATAAATATAGTATAGTTAATCGGTATCGTTCGTATCAGTGTAACAGTGAATAGTGTGTTATTTTACAGTTGTGCGTTTTGACAGTACGTGTAATTTGTTTGAGTAAGTAAGTCTTTGTTTTTAACAGTCTTATTTCAATAGTATATAACAGTATATAAACAGTAATAGTAATAAAAATATTTTGTTAATAATAAATAATACACGTACTGTTGAATTCGCGTCAGATTTACGTTAGTGTATCAGTGTCAGTGTTGTCAATATGCCGAAAACGAGATCTCAAGGCAGAGCTGCAGAGCCGAGCCAGCCTGAGAAGGCTCTGACACGAGAGTCTATCCTCCGGCACGAGCAGCCACCACGTTCCCCATCAGTACCAGTTGGATCTGAGGTAAGTGCCCCATCATCCATGGCTCAACCCTCAACCAGTACACCTCGGCCTTCTAGCGCTAAGACGCAAATAGATAAATCTATAAAGCCTTGGTCTCTGGAAGAGGATAGATTAGATAATACGTTACACCCAGTTGAACAGAATGTAATAGAAGGGGTACGTACTACTGAGCGAGTGAGCCGTGAACCGGGGGTTACTATAAGATCTAGATCCTCAATTCATAATAAATCGATGGCACGTAAACGAGCATTAAAGGCTCAGGAGGATATGCTCAAAATTAAATTACAGTTAGCTGAGGTTACACTGCGTAGGGCTGAGGAATCAGCCGAGGATACCGATTATGATGATGATGCCCATTCTAGGACAGAATATGTTCGTCGTAAGAGAGGGATCGCCCTTGACACGACCCGGCACAGACGAACCACGCTTAGTAAGTGGACACCTCCAAAAGGAGACCCACGAGATAGAGCCTCGTAAAGAAGCTACCATGGTGCCCCAGTATGGGGGCACAAACCCTAATTTAGAAAATATTAAGCTCCAAAAGGAGACTAATCTCGTATCCCGGGCTGGGGATACATCCGCTTATGTTGAGCCTCATAAAGAGACTCCTCTCGTGCCCCAGTTTGGGGGCACAACCGATAATATTAATATAAATAAACGGGCATCCCGGGCTGGGGATGCATCCGTATATCTTGAACCTCGTAAAGAGAATCCTTCCGTGCGCCAGATTGGGGGCACAACTGATAGTATTAATAACGTAAATAAACCTTGTACTGAAACTGCCTCGGCACCCCGGGCTGGGGGTGCAATAGATTATTTAGATAGAGAGCAGGCTGACAGTAAAAATATGTTAAAACCATTTATAACAGAACTCACTTCCGCTATAGCTGCACTCGCTGACAGAAAACCGATGGAGGCATCGTTTACCTCTGGCTATCCATCGACTTCGAAGGTCGTAATGACCTTACCGATTTTCAGCGGGTCGCATACTGAGTGGCTGTCGTTTAAAGCCATGTATGACACCACTAAAATATATTTTAACGATATAGAAAATACAGCCAGGCTCAGACGGAGCCTGAAAGGTAGAGCGCTAGAAATTGTAAGCTCTGAATTAATAGCTAATGCACAGCCGGAGCATATTATTAGGGAACTAGAGCTCCAATTCGGACGACCTGACTCTATAGCTCAGTCTGAGACAGATAAACTCAGAGCATTGCCGCGATGTACTGAAGCACCGAAAGACATATGTACATTCGCCAGTATAATAAGGAGTAGTGTCGTCACACTTCAGGCTTTAAAGAAAAATCACTATCTTATAAATGCCGAACTGTTACGTATATTAACAGAGAAACTTCCGAACTCATTGCGTGTACAATGGTATAGAATTTATACTGATAAATATAATTCCACACCCGATTTAACTTCGTTTAGCGAATATATATCTGAATGTGCCCGTTATTGTAGTGCCTTTGCCCCAGCTGAGACCGTTAAAGATTACCAGACGACTCGTCGTGTCCCTCAGAGAGCATTTACTGCCACTGAGAGACACACTGGGGAAAATAATAAATCTAGATGTCGAATATGCGACTCTGAGGGGCACTACGCGTCGAACTGTGGGACGTTTAGAAAGGGGAACTCCGACAAGAGATGGGAGCTCGCTAAGAAACATAGACTCTGTTTTCGTTGTCTCAAAACGCGTCTAAACGATCATAAATGCCCGATTAGAAAATGTGGAATTGACAATTGTATAGCTTCTCATAATAGATTGTTACACTATGTTAAGAAACCCCGTACAGAACCGAAACCAGACACGCATGAGGAAACAGTCGCCAGTTCGAGCTCAAAATCAACAAAGCAGGCTTTCCTGAAAATAGCGCCTGTTAGGCTTTCAGGACCGGCGGGAGAGGTGTTGACGTACGCTCTCCTAGACGACGGGTCAACCATTTCATTGATAGATGAAGACATCGCTGCCAAGCTGGGAGCCAGAGGTAAGACAGACCCATTTACCATTAAGGCTATCGGGGACACAGCGATAGACCTACCGGACTCACGAAGAGTTGAAGTCTACATAGGTAACCCCGAAGGAACTAGCATACCACTGTCTGTTAGAGCAGTTCCGAAGCTGCACCTATCATCACAGACAATCAGTGAGACAGACCTACAGGACTGTAAGCATCTCGAAGACATAAAAGATCAGCTTATGTACACAGCGGCGACCCCGAAGATACTCATAGGCCAAGACAACTGGCAACTATTGATATCCAGCTATATTAAACGGGGACACCGCCAACAACCAGTCGCCTCACTCACAGCATTAGGATGGGTGTTACACGGATGCCATGGTAGAATATTAGGTCAAACAGTACATTTTGTTAATCGTCTCTCAGCCGCTGATGACAGCATAGATACTCAATTAAAACAATATTTTTCACTTGAATCGCTCCTTTTAAACCCGCGTCGACCGAGCTCCGACCCTGAAAAGCAAGCCGAGGATATATTAAATAAGAATACAGTACAGTTAACAGATGGTCGCATACAGACAGCCCTCTTATGGAGGAAAGAGGATGATGTGATGCCTGATAGCTATCAAAACGCTATGAGGAGGCTCACGTCAATAGAGAAGAAGCTTGACCGCACTCCAGATCTTAAAGCCGCATATACAGCACAGATGGAGTCTCTCATACAGAAGGGATATGCAGAGGAAGCTCCGAAGCAAGCCAGACTAGGTAGGACCTGGTACCTGCCTCACTTTGATGTTCACAATCCAAGTAAGCCTAACAAAATTCGTATAGTTCACGATGCTGCTGCCAAGTCAGGGGGGATGTCCCTGAATGACTGCCTGCTCACTGGACCAGACCTGCTGCAGTCACTGCCAGGTATAATGATGCGTTTCCGCCGTCACCGAGTCGCCGTCACAGCTGACATCACTGAGATGTTTATGCAGGTACAGATACGTCCTGAAGATCGAGACGCCCTGAGGTACCTATGGAGAGGAGACCGGCGGGAGGGCGCACCTACTGAATACAGAATGAAATCGTTAATATTCGGAGCAGCCAGTTCACCGTGCACAGCGATCTTCGCTAAGAATTGGAACGCGAGACAGTACGCGTTACAGTATCCCGAAGCAGTAGCAGCCATAGTTGATAGTCACTATATGGATGACTACCTACATAGTTTCCCGGACGAGGCAGAGGCAGTTCGTATATCAACACAGGTACGTGATATACATAGGAAAGCTAAATTCGAGCTCACCAAATGGGTCTCGAACTCCGCGACGGTCGCTAGACAATTAGAAAACAACCCGGGCCGCGCGGAGATAGTCAATATAACACAGACAGAACAGGATGAGAAAATCCTAGGTCTAATGTGGGATCCTTCTACCGACGAACTCTGTTTCAATTTAAAATTAGCCAGATTACCCAAAGACCTAATTCGAAGTACCACACCGACTAAAAGAGAGGCCTTAAAAATAGTAATGTCTCTATATGATCCACTCGGACTCGCGTCACCAGTAACCATTAGAGCTAAGCAAATATTACAGGAAGCGTGGCGCCTAGGTACAGACTGGGATCAAACATTGAACGACAAGCTCCTCACACAATGGAGGACTTGGACAGAGCATTTACAGGCACTGAAAGACGTCAAGATACCCAGATGCTACCCCGGATACACCGACCCTCAGTCGCTACAGCTTCACGTGTTCACAGATGCCAGCGAAGCAGCCTACGCCGCGGCCTTGTACTGGAGAACCGTCAGCCACGAAGGACAGGTGAGTGTTAGTCTCGTCATAGCAAAGGCGAGGGTGACGCCACTGAAAATCACGTCCATACCCAGACTAGAGCTACAGGCCGCGGTGATGGGAACACGACTAGCGACTGCAGTGACAGAAAGCCACAGCGTCACACCTGACAGCATAACCTACTGGACCGATAGTAAAACCGTACTCACATGGGTAAGAAAAGGCTCCAGATCATATAAACCATTTGTTGCACATCGGATAGCTGACATAGAAGAAAACACTAAGATAGATGACTGGAAATGGCTTCCCTCTAGATTAAACATCGCGGACGCGGCCACTCGCGACGTTCCCGCTAACTTTAATTCACAGCACGAGTGGTACAGCGGTCCGGCCTTCCTATATAGAGAGCCAGAGGAATGGCCAACAGAGAAGCCTACAGTAGCAGAGGCTACAGGAGAGGAGCGGGTCAACTCCATGTCACTCAAAATTAATGTATATAAAAACATAAACAGATTCTCAAGATGGGAGAGACTCTTACGCACCACTGCTCGGGTTTTATAGATTTGTTGAAGCCTAATAGAACACAGCAAGTGGCCTACAAAAGAACCACGAAAAACAGAGAGAAGGATCCCGACTGGCGCAACACCGATCGGCAGGTGAGAACAGATAAAGGGTCAGCATTGCCTAAAGTAACTGTACCTACTGACAATTACAGAATCCTTACCGCTGACTACATTAGAGACGCCGAGCGCCTTTTAATCAAAAGTATACAGTCCGACTCGTTTGCACAAGAGATGCAACGACTAAGCAAACAAGAAGAGATAACCGACAACAGACTCCGAGGTCTCCGTGTTGAAATGCTGGATGGAGTGCTGGTACTACACAGCCGAATAGCAGCCGCCGAGGATGTGTCCGACGAGGTAAAACGGCCACCGATAATAGATGGTGAGCATAAAATTACCAAATTATACATAGACTGGACACATCGCAAGCTGCATCACAGTGGCACGGAGACCACCATCAACGAGATTCGCCAACATTACTGGGTGATTAAACTACGACCGACTACAAAGTCGGTGATTAACCAGTGTTTAAGTTGTAGAATCAGGAAATCGCAGCCGCCAGAGCCTGCCACTGGCGACCACCCGAGAACCCGCCTTGCGCACCACCGCAGGCCATTCACCTACACCGGGCTCGATTACTTCGGGCCAGTCAGCGTGACCGTTGGGCGACAGCACCAGAAGCGCTATGTCGCGCTATTCACCTGTCTGACTTCCCGGGCGGTCCACCTCGAGGTCGCCGCCAGCCTGAGCGCGGACTCCGCAATACTGGCTTTGCGGAGGTTCATCGCGCGCCGAGGCTGCCCCGCTGAGGTCTACTCAGACAACGGCACCAACATGCACGGTGCTAAGCGCGAGATGCGCGAGGCCGTGCCCCGCGAAGCTGCTGAACGAGGCATCGTGTGGCGCTTCATCACCCCCTCTGCTCCCTTTATGGGGGGTGTATGGGAGCGCCTCGTCCGCTGCGTTAAGACCGCTCTCATCACGGTCTTACACGAGCGCCATCCCCACGAAGAGGTGCTCTCCACTCTGCTGTGTGAGGTGGAATACACAGTCAATAGCCGCCCCCTCACACACGTCTCCGTTAGCCCCGAGGATGACGAGGCTATCACCCCGAACCACATCCTACTCGGTGGTTCATCCCGACTACCTTCACTGGGCGAGTTCGACTCGTCCGACGCTGACACCGGGAAGCAGTGGCGACGCGCTCAGGCGCTCGCCGACATGTTCTGGCGCCGATGGGTGCGCGAGTACCTTTCCGAGCTGCAACACCGGCGGGAGCCCCATGGATCGGGCCCACGCATCGAGGTCGGCGACCCAGTGCTGATCGCCGACGGACAGCTGCCATGCAACACTTGGCCGAGGGGTCGAGTCACCGCAGTCTACCCAGGCGCCGACGGTCAAATCCGGACCGTTGAGGTGCGCATAGCCGGGGGCGTGCTCAAGCGCCCCGCGAAGAAGATAGTCCCGCTGCCGAAGTAGTGTCGCTCACCGTAGATGCAGCATCACAAGCGGCCGAGCCTCACTCTGCTGCACGGCGGGAGAGATGTTCGCGACAGACAGACCATTTTTATTTAACTGTGTTCGCAATTTGTGATCATGTGTAGTACAATCAAAATAAACATTGGTTTTGTGATCCAAAGTAATTAATCAGTATGAATAGTGTCAGAATAGTGTCAAAACAGTGTCGAAACAGTGCAAACCGGCCTCTGATTGGCCACTGTATGATTCAGTCGCGCCCTCTGGGATAGGCGTTGGAACTACCTAAATTTGTAAACAATTTTGTATTATTATCTGTATGTGATTAATTTGTTAATTTAGATAGTAAATAATAATTGAACATAGATAAAAAATGTATGTAGTAACAATAGATGATAGTACCCAATATTTAACAGCAAGTTCGTGAACAAGAATCTTATAAGAATTTAATAAATGCCAATTAAACCTCACACATAGATACAAAACGCTGTAATTTCTGCATACTTTTGTTAATTTTAAAGAAATTATGTAATTTTTGTGTGCTAATTGATAATAAACAGATAAATAGTTGTGTTGCACACCTTTATAGATAATAGATATGTTAGAAATGTAAGAAATTGTATAGATAAGTGTAATAATCTGATATTGTCAAAGCGAAAATTACCGTGTAAAAATAAAGAAAATATCGACCGAAACTAGAGGCCCACATCAGGGTAAAAACTATTAATATAAAAGCGCAGGCGACTTTCTCGTCAGTGCGACACTCTTAGCCGGGTCGCCAGCACTATCTTAGAGCTCTGCTCAGATTTTGCACCTGAAATGGGCCACTAGTTCAAGACGATTTTGTTCTAACCGAATAGAATTGTTTTATTTACTGGGTATCCCTTCAGAACTAATTCGGAACCTGGCCTTCCTGGCTGGTTCAGCTATCGTCAGAGACGCACGGGGAAACCTCCGCTTTCCTGTTCTCGCATACGATAGTTACAGTCCACCTATTCCTCAGGGCAGGCAAGTGTGCAAACTGAACCACCCCATGTACATATGGGCGACAGCCGATCAAGCGGTGAACGGACTCGTGTTTTATAACCGGGTTCGCTCGTCCACGTGAGGCCCGTCCAGTACATATATATATATATATATATATATATATATATACATCCAGTAACTCATTTGGCGTCAGGTATGTAGTGCATCATTAGGACGTCCACCAGTTCTGCTTACATTTTTCATCATCTGTCGACGAATATTGCTTAGTTTTTTGATTTCCTACTCCATAAGATACTTAATTTTCTTGCTTTTTTACTTGCGGCAATATTCATTTTGCAGTTAGGCCCAAAAATTTTTGGACCCCATACAATAGTGAAGCTTTAGTGACCTCCGACGTATATCAATATTATTTATATATTGCGCGGACATTTTCACGTCCAAATCAGACGGTTGGGATTCAAAAGTGCGACGTTGCCAGCTTGTGAATCGTTTATTCATACTTATCTCTTTCTTTCACGGAGTGCCGCAAAATGAATTGTCTATTGTGAATGATATTTTTTTTATGAATTCTCGGTTGACCGCTGTCTTATTTGGGCTATTCTCATTTTTGTATTTATAGAAAGAACGACTGATTCCACAGCAGTAGTACCTAACATCTTACTACTGTTGTGGAATCAGTCGTTCTTTCTCATCGTACGAAGAAACTTTAATATTAGCATGAGTTTACATACGGGTTAGTTAGTTAGTTTACCTGGGCTGTTCCGCACTTAGCCTCTTGATTGGGCCATTGTGCGTACCATCTTACCTCTCATTCCAACCAACCCAGATGCTCCCAAAAAGCCAGCAGCCTTTTCAGGTTTCCACATGCTTCCCAGAGTGACGCTGGTGACTGGAGGAATTTCGCCCGTTGTGCGGCCACGCTCGTGCACTCTGTAAGCACATGCCGTGGCATTTCTTCTGCCCCCATGCAGCTTCTGCATAGGGGGCTGTCCGTCACACCTATTGTAAACAGATGCTTGTTTAGGGGACAGTGACCGGTCAAGAGGCCGGTGACCTTGCGGATTTGGTCCCTTCTTAGCCTAATGAGGTTTCGGCTAGACGTTTTTGATGCTACCGGAACTGCATTTTTTGTTTGTCTGCATCCTTCAGTGTTTGTCCATTCTGTCAGATGGGTTTCTTCTGTACTTTTTCGTAGCCAAGTTTTGACCTGTGCTTGAGGTATGGGTAGTATTGGTTCCGGTCCATATACTGTCGACCCTGATCCTCTCTTGGCCAATTCATCGGCTGCGTCGTTGCCGAGGGAGTTGCTGTGTCCCTTGATCCATTGCAGCGTGACCCTGTTTGTGTTTGCAATGGATTGGAGTGTGTTATGACATTCCAATATGAGGACAGAGGTTATGGTGTTACTTTGGAGAGCTTGGAGTACGGATGCACTGTCTGAGATGATCTTTACATCTAGATCTCTGACATCTCTGGCGGCAATCGTCTCCGCCGCTCTCGTTATGCCAATACATTCGGTTTGAAATATTATGCTTAGCTTGTCCAAGGTGGTTGTTATTTTGATATTTAAGTCATTCGAGAAGACGCCTGCTCCGGTACCATGTGTGGTTTTGGAGCCGTCTGTGTATATCCTAACTTCTTTGACGCCAGAGTTATCTCTTTTTTCTTCAGAAAGTTGGATATGATACTTCCTTTCGAAGACGTGGTGACATGGTATTCTGTCTATGGGAGCCTCGAGAAGTGGTATCTTCTTTAGGATTCCCTGTAGAGTCTTTGAATGCTTTGTTCCAGTATTCTTTTTCCAAAGCTCATTATTTTTCAGTCTTAAGGCTGCTGCCTTGGCCTCCTCCTGTATGATTAGATGCAGCGGTCTCAGGTTTAGGAAGTGCTCTAGTGCGACTGATGGGGTGGTTCTCATGCATCCAGTGGCTGCTGTACTCGCTAGGCGTTGTAAACTCTGGAGATTTTCTTTCACAGTGATCAGTTCTGTTCTTTATTTAATAAAGTTAGGGAAGGTCTGTTAATTGCCGTATACAGCCAAAGTGTTATCTTTGTGTTAAGACCCCAGTTCTTACCAACGAGTCTTCTGCATTGCCAGAAAGTTATACAGGCCTTTTTCATCTTAGCATTTATGTGGCTAGCCCAATTCAACTTATTGTCAAGTATGATGCCCAGATATTTAACTTGAGTTGTTAGAGCTAGTTTGGTGTTAAATAGTTTTGGTAGTTGTAGTTCTGGTAACTTTCTTTTGTTGGTGAAAAGGATAAGTTCTGTTTTTTTCGGGTTTACTGATATTCGGTGTTCTTCGCACCATTCTTCCACAATCTGCAGGGCTGAGCGCATGATTTTGCATAGTACATCCTCAGCCGTTCCGCTTATCAGTATTGCAAGATCATTCGCGTACCCGATGGTGGTGCATCCTCTCTCATTTAGTCTCTTTAGGAGGCTGTCTACTACTATATTCCATAAAAGTGGCGATAGGACGCCTCCTTGTGGGCACCCTTTGACTACCTTTGCTCTTGTGGTAGTGCTCACTATCTGGACCGCTCTTTTGCTTATTAGCTGAGTGATCCAATCCCTTATGGTTGGTTCTACCCTACGCCTTCGCAAGGCTTCGTTAATGCTGCTGTGTACCGTCTTGTCGAAAGCCTCTTCTATGTCTATGAAAGTAATTAGTGTTGAGGCTTTATTTGTGATAGCCGATTCTATCTTATGCACTACCATGTGCAGTGCGGACTCTGTTGATCTACTTTTCCTGTACGCATGTTGCTGAGGATGTAGTGGGTTGTCTTTTAGTGTTACATACGGGTATTGCTAAGCTTAATTTGATTAGATTCAAAGAGTATTATTGACTAGATATTTCTGATAGATTATTCACAGCCTGTAATCGCCCACTGCTGAGCGTATCTTTGACTACGTATCTAAGGTACACCACTAGCTACTTAGTATCAACCAGCCCCGCAGGAGTGACCCGATCAAGCTGTGTTTGCCTTACTAAAAACGCTATTTAAATGGTACCTACACCAAAAAATGGAATAATCCACATATTTCTTAATATTTTAAGAACCCGAAACTTTTCACTCTCCTTTCGCTATATTAGAAACAGCAACTTTTGCCCATGACCATCTACCGAGCGCTAACGAAGGTCTGTGTATTAAGATTGGACTTGGACGAAAATGCTTTCATATGTCCGGCTGACCCGCGGCCGTCCGCGGTTTGTCCGTTTGTTCTCCTCTTAGGCTTAAGTACTTGGTAGCAAATAAAATTATTTATGATTTGAAATAAAACTATTTTAACCGATTTAATCGCGTGTATTATTTCAAACTTTAACCCGACGTCTCGAGGCCTTTTCAAGTCCCATGGTCACGGGTTGAGTCTTACCGGTGACCATGGGACTTGAAAAGGCCTCGAGACGGGCTAGGTCTGTTTGACGCTGTTTTTATTTATTTATTTATTTATTACGGTTTTTATACTGTACGATATTTGACGTCCGTATATATGAATCTATAGCACTACTTTACAAAAATAATTGGACGTTGAATATGGGGCGGCATGAAAAGTCTGTACCGTCAACTGACGTCCGTATATAGCTTCAGAGCTACGCGACACATATACAGATGTCGGTTTGACGCATACTTTTCATATCGTACGATATTTGATGCCCGTATGCATGAATTTATAGCACTATTTTAGTAAATTAATCGGACATCGAATATGGGGTAGCATGAATAGTAGGTATACGCGATACATATATATATATATATATATATATATCATTTGGCGTCAAGTATGTTGTGCATCATTAGGACGTCCACCAGTTCTGCTTACATTTTTCATCATCTGTCGACGAATATTGCTTAGTTTTCTGATTTCCTACTCCACAAGATACTTAATTTTCTTGCTTTTATACTTGCGGCAATATTCTTTTTGCAGTTAGGCCCAAACATTTTTGGACCCCATACAATAGTGAAGCTTTAGTGACCTCCTACGTATATCAATATTATTTGTATATTGCGCGGATATTTTCACGTCCAAATCAGACGGTTGGGATTTAAAAGTGCGACGTTGCTAGCTTGTGATTCGTTTATTCATACTCATCTCTTTCTTTCACGGAGTCCCGCAAAATGAATTGTATTTGTTTATGTATGTATTTTTTTATGGTTTCTCGGTTGACCGCTGTCTTTTTTGGGCTATTCTCATTTTTGTATATATAGAAAGAACAACTGATTCCACAGCAGTCCTAACATCTTACTACTGTTGTGGAATCAGTCGTTCTTTCTCATCGTACGAAGAAACTTTAATATTAGCATGAGTTTACATACGGGTATTTCTATGCTTAATTTGATTAGATTCAAAGAGTATTATTGAATAGATATTTCTGATAGATTATTCTCAGCCTGTAATCGCCCACTGCTGAGCGTATCTTTGACTACGACCTAAGGTACGCCACTAGCTACTTAGTATCAACCAGCCTTTCGTTTCCAAAGTTCTCGAGCGCCTTGTTCACACACAGCTTAGTAGTTTCCTCGTCAGAAACTCGCTATTAAATGCCTATCGATCTGGTTTCCGCCTTGGTCATAGTATGGTTACGGCCCTGGTAAATGTTACGGATGACATAAGATTAGGCATGGAGAACGGAAACCTAACAGTACTCACACTGCTAGATTTCAGCAATGCTTTTAACACGGTGGATTTTGATATCCTACTAGGTATACTGCGCTCTATTAACATATCTCCAAAGGTGATTGATTGGTTTCACAGTTACCTGTCTGGCCGCCGACAACGTACGCGCATAGAGGATTCCTACTCCTCATGGAGCGATATAACAGTCGGTGTGCCGCAGGGTGGCGTTCTATCTCCATTAATTTCGCCGTTTTCATAAACTCAATCTCAAATCAATTAGTTTCATCCTTATTCTCGAATATAAATCATCAAATGCATCGAGGCAAGAATAATCTGGTTCCACTGGAGGTTCTAATGACAAATTTAAGTTATTTATTTGATCTACAATCACCTGGTAGAACGTGTAAATTAAATAGTCCTACCATTAGTGTGTTTGCACACAGGTTGTAGGCATGTAGGTACCTAAATAGAAGGCGTGAAATTGTGGCAAGAATATATGACCGCTTCTACAATCAAAATACAGCCTAGACTGGCACTGACCTGCGTTCCATACAGTGGGCTGGATTCTGTGGTCTGCAAGCAGGGGCGTGGCTCTTGAGCCCGTGCTGGTAGGTGGGTGTCAACCGGCCGGTGACTTCTATTTCTTGTATTCCAACGTCTTCTTTATACAATTAGGCGAAAAGGGACTTGCTCGCGCGCCCAAAGGGCTTCAGGAAAAATACACAAAACGAGGAGTTGAGACGCTCAACCTCCGTTCGCGACGGCGTCTTGGAGAAGAGAGCGAGCTGCGTGTCAGCGAAGCAAACTCCAATCAGTTGAACTTCCGTCCGTAGTTCCGTCGTGTCGCACTCGGGCGCATTTCCGGTTTTTGAGAAGTTTTGAACTAAATTGTGTCCAACGCCATCTATTTACCCTATCCAACACTAAGTGGTATACAAGTAAGTAAGCGCACAGACACAAATTGCATTTGACAATAGAAGCGGATAAATTACATATGAAGAACAATTATAATGATTGAAGTTTACATAAGTATTGGCGAATTATAATACTATAATCAATAAGGTACATAGGCGCTCCACCAGATGCTTCGGGGAAAAATTGCTTCTGCGTATAAAAATTTTACATCCTTTAACCCAAACATGTTCAAATCCTCGATCTTTTGCTCGGGCTTTGGTTTTGTTCAGTAGCATCTTGTTCTCCATAGTTAAGTGATCATTCACGTGGAGCCAGTGGTTCATGGTCCACGAGCCACATTTAAATTTGGTCAATGATTTCCTCCCGGGAGATACTTCGTACAGTGGTTAAGGAAGTTAAATCATGAATTTTCGTGGTTGTCAGCTGGCACTTTGTCGGTGGGGTAAGCAGCAGTGACTGCTCAAACATGTAAAAAATTGAAAAAAATTCAGTCATTTCCTCCCGGCTGAAAATTGGCTAAATTACAGTTAAGCCAATGTCTTGAAGGAAAAAAATTGTCAGCTGCTCATATCGCGGTGGAAAACCTGTCAGCTGGTGACCTAAAGTTGTAAAAAAAATTAAAATCGTCAGTCATTTCCTCCCGGCTCAAAATTGGCTAAAATACAGTTAAGCCAATACCTTGAAGGAAAAAAATTGTCAGCTGGCCATATCGCGGTGGAATACGCGTCAGCTGGTGACCAAAAGTTGGTTTCATAGTTACCTGTTTGGGCGCCGACAGCGTGTACGTGTTGAAGATTCCTTCTCTTCTTGGTGTAGTACAACTGCCGGTGTACCACAGGGTGGCGTGCTATCTCCTTTACTATTCTCTATCTTTATAAATTCCATCTCTAAGTTTTTACGTTCTTCCTACCACCTTTACGCAGACGATCTTCAAATATACACACAAGCCCCATTACAAGAATTGCCAGCAGCTATCTCTTCTATTAATGCTGATCTGACGCAAGTATGTGAGTGGAGTAAGCAATATGGGCTTAAAGTGAACCCTTCAAAGACTCAAGTTATTATTGTGGGCAGCTCCGGAATGATAAGCCGAATAGATTGGTCACAATTGCCAGACGTAATATTTAACGGTGTTACTATTCAAATAAGTAGCGAGGTAAAAAACCTAGGTATACGGATAGATAAGACACTATCCTGGGGCTCTCAAGTACGGGAAGTCAGTCGCAAGTTGTTTGCATCGGCAGGTTCCATGCGTAGACTGCGAAACTTTCTACCTACTGCCACTAAAATTGCACTTGCAGAATCTCTTCTTCTTCCACTACTTGACTACGCTGATGTCAGCTATCTTGATCTCACTGAGGAGCAACTTGATAAGCTTGAGCGCCTTCAGAATTTCTGTATTAGATTCATATTTGGTCTACGCAAATATGATCACGTATCACAGTTCCGCAACTTGCTCAAGTGGCTCCCAATTCACCTTCGACGGAATGCTCACATTCTTTCCATGCTTTACAGTATTCTCTTCAATCCCCGTACTCCTACTTACCTAAAAGAACGTTTTGTGTTCCTCAATGACACACATTCAAGATCCTTGAGGTCGTCAGTAACATTGCAGTTGTCCACGCCCTCTCATTCTACAACATTTTATGACAAATCTTTCACTGTCCAGTCTATACGGTTGTGGAATGCTCTGCCTGTTTCCATCAGACGTGCACAATCCCTGGCCACTTTCAAAAAAATGATAAAAGAACACTATTTGCGTTCTGGATAGTTACTTGGTGATGTGGCTTTGAATGGGTATAAGCTCGCTGTGTGTAGGTATATCTTGTACTTATGAAATATATGTGTATATCTAATAATTATGTATGTATGTTTATGTAAATGTTATGGATATTGAATTTAAATATGTACTTAGGTATATGTAAAATACAAAGTATATAATATGTATATAAATATATGTCTATATACTTATATATAGTTTAAGCTTATGACTACAGTAATAACTACCCATAAGTTATTATCGTTTAATTAAATATGTCCATCCAAAGGTTGCCTGGAAGAGATCGCTTGTAGCGATAAGGCCGCCATTTGTACATTTTTCTTATGTTGTCCGTACATGTATTTCTTTGGTGTACAATAAAGATTTATCTTATCTTATCTTATCTTAAAAGTTCAAAAAGTTGTATGAAAAATTAAAATCGTCAGTCATTTCCTCCCGGCTCAAAATTGGCCAAAATATAGTTGAGCCAATACCTTGAAGGAAATAAATTGTCAGCTGCGCATACCGCGGTGGAAAACGCCTCAACTGGTGACGTGGCAAAAATTCAATCATTTTCTGCCGGTTCAAAATTGACCAAAATACAGTAAAGCCAATGCCTTGAAGGACAAGAAATGTCAGCTGCAAATGCCCCGGTGAAAAATGCATCAGCTGGTCACGTGACAAAATTCAGTCATTTCCTCCCGGCTCAAAATTGGCCAAAATATAGCTAAGCCAATACCTTGAAGAAAATAAATTGTCAGCTGCTCATGCCGCGGTGGAAAATGCGTCAGCTAGTCACGTGACAAAATTCAGTCACTTCCTCCGGGCTCAAAATTGACTAAAATACAGATAATCCAATACCTTGAAGAAAATCAATTGTCAGCTGCCCATGCCGTGGCGAAAAATGCATCAGCTGGTTACGTGACAAAATTCACTCATTTCCTCCCGGCTCAAAATTGTCCACAATATAGCTAAGCCAGTACCTTGAAGGAAAGAAAATGTCAGCTGCCCATACCGCGGTGGAATACGCGTCAGCTGGAGACCAAAAGTTGTATGAAAAATTAAAATGGTCAGTCATTTCCTACCGGCTCAAAATTGACCAAAATATAGTTAAGCCAGTATCTTGAAGGAAATAAATTGTCAGCTGCCAATACCGCGGTGGAAAACGCCTCAGCTGGTGACGTGACCCAATTCAATCATTTTCTCCCGGCTCAAAATTGGCCAAGTCAATACAGTTAAGCCAAAGCCTTGAAGGACACAACTTCTCAGTTGCAAATGCCCCGGTGGAAAATGCGTCAGCTGGGGGTCTGACCAAGTTCCGTCATTTCCTCCCGGCTCAGAAATGGCCAAAATATAGCTAAGCCAATGCATTGAAGGAAACAAAACGATAACTGACATCAATGTAGTTGACATATTATGTCAAATAGGGACACGAACCAGAAAAAAGAACTTAGTACTTTCCTTTTAATTGAAATTTGACATATAAAATTCGCGGTAAATGTAATACATTGATAAGTTATTAACAATTACCGATAAATCTGTTCATCGTTTGTCTTGCGACTAAGGTACAAAATTTTGAGCCGGGAGGAAATGACTGAATTTTGGCCACGTCACCAGCTGAGGCGTTTTTCGCCGCGATATGGGCAGCTGACTATTGATTACCTTCAAGGCATTGGCTTAACTGTATGTCGGCCAATTTTGAGCCGGGAGGAAATTACTGACGATTTTAATTTTTCATACAATTTTTGGTCACCAGCTGACGCGTATTCCACCGCGATATGGCCAGCTGACAATTTATTTCCTTGAAGGTATTGGCTTAACTGTATTTTAGCCAATTTTGAGCCGGGAGGAAATGACTGACGATTTTAATTTTTTTTACAACTTTAGGTCACCAGCTGACAGGTTTTCCACCGCGATATGAGCAGCTGACAATTTTTTTCCTTCAAGACATTGGCTTAACTGTAATTTAGCCAATTTTCAGCCGGGAGGAAATGACTGATTTTTTTTAATTTTTTTAAATGTTTGAGCGGTCACCGCTGCTTACCCCACCAACAAAGTGCCAGCTGACAACCACGAAAATTCATGATTTAACTTCCTTAACCACTGTACGAAGTATCTCCCGGGAGGCGATTGGTCATTAGAAATTATCGCTGGCTTGCGGTGTATGAGGACAAAGTTCGTTATTTGAATATTTTTTTTCAAAATGTATATCCAGACCTTTATTTTCGCTCTAATTTTATGCAGCACACGAGAAAAATAGTACAACAGTGTGTCACTTCGTTGCCCAGTACAGATATTGGCTAATTTGTCACTCCAGGCACAAATGTAATATCCGTGATTGTATCTTTGTTCTTTGGCAATAAATTGACTCAAAATTGAGTATGGCTTTTAAAAGTTCTCACAAACTATATCACTGATATAACTGTTGTTGCACTCGAACGTGTTGTATATTTGTCTATTAAAATAAATATGTTGTCTATGATTGTCTATGACAGCGCCCTCGTCCTCGGACAGTACCGGCGCCCGACATTCATTCCTTAACATGTAACTCAAGTGTGTGTGTCTCTCAGAATAAATAATAAGTCGTAAAGTCGTTTTCCTTCAATATCAGCCATCTCACCACGAACCCAAAGCATGGTGTCAAAAGTGGTGTCTAAAGTAATATAAGAAGTAATGTAAGAAGTGGTGTCATAAACGTTGCTTGTTGGAACTAAAAATAATCGCGGGTAAGTCAAAAGTAAGAATTTCAAAAAATAAAAAATACAAGTCATAGTCGTCATGTCAGACAAAGGAATTCTTGTCCAACTCAAACCGTTAACGATTCAAAATACTGAGGATCCATCTAGTAAATGGAAAAAAATGGAGATTACGTTTTGAAATTTTCATGGATGCGAACGAATTTGAGAAATTTACAGACAATAAAAAGACTGCGATTTTCCTAAATGCGATTGGTGATGATGGCATAGAGATTTTTAATAGCTTCAATTTGGACAGAACTAAAACCAAATTCGAGGCAATTCTGAAGAAATTTGATGAAAAATTTAGTCCACACTCTAATTTGACGGTAGAGAGATATAATTTTTTTACACGCTACCAGAAAAGTGATGAATCTACGGATGAATATCTAACGATTTTAAATAATTTAAGTGGATCTTGTGAATTCGGAGATCTAAAAGAATCATTGATAAAAGACATGTTTGTAATCGGTATTAAAAACACTCATATAAAGGAAAGGCTACTACAAGAAGAAAATTTGACTATAGAGTCGGCAACAAAAATATCCAAAAGCTTAGAATTATCACAAGAAAGATCTAAAATGCTAAATCATGAACATAAAAATGAGGTTATACAAGGAATCACTCAAAATCAAAATTATAGGGGTAGATCAAGGTCACGACAAAGAAATAATTCAAAGAATAGAAATAATAGTCATTCTCGAAATAATAGTAGAACAAGAGATCAGTTGTGTTTATCCAACAACAGAAATAAGTCACAGAATAGAAACTGTACTCGATGTGGTCAAGTACACAGACACAAATGCCCAGCAATGGAAAAAATTTGCTCAATATGCAAAAAACAAGGACATTTTGCAAAATTTTGTTTTTTCAGGCAGCCAGGAAAAAGTAACAATCATAAAGTGAGCAATATTTCATGCAATGACGCAGAACCACAGGTATTTTCTAATCAGTTTATAATAAATTCTATTCAAAATTCTAATTATAATAATAAAGATTGGTTGATAAATGTTTACTGTAATGATTATAAACTTGAATGTCAAATTGATACAGGTGCTGATACAAATGTTATTAGTAAGAAAACATTGAATAAAATTATGTCTTGTTCTCATTGTAAAATTAATATTTTTAGAACAAATAATAAGCTATTCACCTTTTCAGGACAATTAGTGCCAAATGTAGGTACATGTAAAATTGATTGTGAATTTGAAAATGGTATAAAAACAAAATTGTACTTTGTTGTGGTTGAATGTGACTGTAAAACAATTATAGGATGGAATTCATGTGAAAAACTTGGAATTGTAAAAAGAATCTATGGAATTCAGAACAAATCAGTGCAACAAATTGTTTCTAAATATACTAAAACATTCGAGGGTCTTGGTTGTTTACCATATAAAGCTCATCTAGACATTGATAGCAATGTACCTCCTAAAATTTACCCGGTACGTAGAATACCATATTCTTTAGAAAAACGTCTTAAAGAGGAATTAGAGAGTATGGAAAAATTACAAGTCATAGAAAAAGTTGTTAAACCAACTAAATGGGTTAACTCAATAGTCTTGGTAGAAAAACAAAATGGTAAATTAAGGATATGTCTTGATCCTAGAAATTTAAATACAGCTATTAGACGTCCTTACTACCCGTATCCAACATTTGATGATTTAAGATCTAAAGTTGCGGGTGCATCAATTTTCTCAAAGTTAGATGCTAGTTCAGGCTATTGGACTATTTGTTTGGATGAAGATAGTAGTGATCTCTGTACCTTCAATACACCTTACGGAAGATACAGATTTTTGCGATTACCCTACGGAATTAGCTCATCTGGTGAAATTTTTCATAGGACTATGAATCAATTATTTGGAGATTTGCCTGGTGTAATTATCTTTGTAGATGATATTTTGGTCTTTGGGTCTACTGTCGTGGAGCACAATCAAAGGTTAGAATCTTTATTTGAGCGTGTCTCTAAAGTCAATTTGAAGTTCAACAAATCAAAATGTCAATTTGGTATGTCAGAAATTTGCTATGTAGGTCATATTTTTAATAAGGAAGGTGTTTCGCCTGATCAGTCGAAGGTTGAAGCAATTTCAAAAATGTCAAGTCCTACTAATGTCAAAGAGCTTCAAAGAGTCTTAGGAATGATTAACTATTTAGGTTCCTATATTCCAAATCTTGCAGAAGAAACCTCTCTTCTAAGAGAACTTCTCAAAAAATTTAATAAATGGCAATGGTTAGACCAACATGAAAAACAATTTAAAAAATTAAAATCAGTATTATGTCAGTCGCCTGTTTTAGTCCACTATGATATTAAAAAACCAATTAGGTTGTCAGTCGATTCTTCTAAGAATGCAGTAGGTGCAGTAATTTTGCATGGAAAAAACCCCATAGCATATGCTTCCAAGTCATTGAATAAAAGTCAAATAAATTATGCACAGATAGAAAAAGAATTGTATGCAATAGTCTTTGGATGTAAAAAGTTCCACCAATATTTATATGGCAAACCTATTCAGGTTGAAACAGACCACCAACCATTGGTTACTTTATTCAAAAAACCTTTATCCGAAGTGCCAGCTAGATTACAACGTATGATGATAACGTTGCAAGCCTACGACCTAATTGTTACATACACAAAAGGTTCAGAAATGTATATTTCAGATACTTTGTCACGTGCCCCAATAAATGATAATAATTTTAACCAAGAATTAGTTTCTTTAGAAGATTTAGACTCAAATATTAATATTCATGTGAATTTTTTGACCTCTAATTTAGCTATTTCTCCAGAAAAACTTGAAAAAATTTTGTCTCATACTAAACAGGATTTAGTTTCACAGAAATTAATTGAATACTATAAAAATGGATGGCCTAATTGCAAACAACATTGTGATACTTTGTTATTACCATACTGGAATATCAAAGAGGAAATCCATGTCATAAATGATATTATTTTCAAAAATAGTTCAGTTATTATTCCACAGTCTATGAGATCAGAAATTCTGAATATACTACATGAAAGTCATCAAGGTATTGAAAAGACAAAAAACTTGGCAAGAGGAGTAGTTTATTGGCCTAATATTAATCAGGATATAGAAAATAAAGTTAGACAGTGTGAGTCATGTGCTATTTATTCTGCAAATAAAACAAAACAACCTATGTTATCCCATGAAATACCATTGTATCCATGGCAAAAATTGGCTACCGACTTGTTTGAATATAAAGGTAAAAAATATTTACTTGTAGTAGATTACTATTCTAATTACATAGAAATTGCCAATTTAAATAAAGATAGTCGATCATTTAATGTCATAACACATTTAAAGTCTATCTTCGCACGTCACGGCATTCCCATGCAGTTAGTTTCAGATGGAGGTCCACCATACAACTCCATTGATTTTCAAATTTTTTTGTATGAATGGGACATTGAACAAGTTGTCTCTAGTCCGCATTTTCCAAGGTCTAACGGCTTAGCTGAGGTCTCTGTGAAAATAGTAAAAAATATTTTCAGAAAAAGTGATTATTCTGGTACTGATCCATACATAGGATTATTACACTATAGGAATACAACTAGGAATAATTTAAGTTCGCCTGCACAGTTGTTAATGTCTAGAACTTTAAGATCTAAACTGCCTAGTCAAATTAAAAACTTGCGACCTAAGATTGTTAAGCATTCTGAACATTATCAAAAGAAACAAACTAGTTTACAAAAATCAAAATTTTATTATGATAAAAATTGTAAAAGTTATACTGAATTTCGCATAAATGACAAAATTTATTTTAAGAAAAATCCTAAAGATATAATTTGGACTGAAGGAATTATTGTATCAAAAACAAAATATCCTAGATCATTTATTGTCAAGGATTGTAATAATACTACTTACCGTAGAAATAGCCAACATATTCGATTGAAATATAAGTCAAATAGTCAAAATTCAAGTCAAAATAATGTCTTACAAGAGAGTGATAAAAAAGTTCACTTTAAGGAAACTTTTCCTAGTCAGTCGATAAGTCCAAGTCAGTCATTAAGTTCAAGTCAATCTAATCAAAAACATAATAAGTCAAATAAAAAGTCTTATTTTGTAGAAGAGGAGGATGATAATTGTACATTCTTCTATACTCAAATATGTGAGTCAAGTCCTGATACAAAGTCAAAGTATCAAAGTCAAAGTCAAGAGTCTAGCAATGACTCAGATTCATTTATGTCGCTTGAATCAAACTATTCTTGTCACACAGAAAAACAAAAGAGTCCTAAGTCAAGTCAGTCCCAAAATGTATGTAAGTCACCCGAATTTGTAAATATGGATGATACCATTGTTTCACCTGAAAGTTTACATGACTACAGTGAATATGAAAGCGAGAATCCAATTCCTATATCATTGTCGTCCTCTGATAATTTAGATAATTTAGAAAACATACTTACAAGTCCTATTGAAACAATTGAAACAAGTACTTTACCTCAAGCAAGCTCAAGTAGTAATATTTTACCGTCACAAAGTCGCAATAGTAACACAGTATTAACTTTTAGTGACGATGCAACAGCTGAAATAAAATATAGCTCTAGAGGTAGATTGCTTAAGAAAATAGAAAGACTGGATTTATAATTTCTGTAATAATGTACACAATTGACACTTTTACAAAACTAAATATTGACATGACAATAATTTGTAAGTAATCTAATAGAATGTAATTCAATTTGATAATATGTTGAAATGTAGACTCTAATTGTATTAATTGCACGAAAACAGTTCAATATATGTTTTTATCACAGTAATTTTAAATAATTTAATGTTAATTGTTTAACGTGACTTTGTTTAGAAAAGTAAGGTTATCTTTTTGTTTATATTCATATGTCATATGTCAAAGCCAGTGTCAACGTCAAGTGTCAAAAAAGAAATAAATTGTCATTTCTTTTTCTTAAAGAAAAAAGGGCATGTTGTATATTTGTCTATTAAAATAAATATGTTGTCTATGATTGTCTATGACAGCGCCCTCGTCCTCGGACAGTACCGGCGCCCGACATTCATTCCTTAACATGTAACTCAAGTGTGTGTGTCTCACAGAATAAATAATAAGTCGTAAAGTCGTAAAGTCGTTTTCATTCAATATCAGCCATCTCACCACGAACCCAAAGCAGAACGCACCACTTTTTGTAATACTATTTAACTATTTTGATTTTTATATGAATTTAAAATACGGAGACGATGTAAACTGTGCAAGTGTTGCCAGTGTAGTGTGTGTTAGAAGTATTCTCTTTGACGCAATAGCTAAACGGTAACTTTGAATAAAATTTGCCTTAAAATTTGCTCTGAACATTATTCTAACATAGTAATCCAGCAATTCAATGGTCCAGCAAGTGCTGGACTGGATTGGGGTATTCACTTTATTCCAGTGTTTTAAAAAACGCGCTTGAACAATCCACTAGGCTGGATTACTAACTGGCATGGATACATTCCAGTGATGGTTCACATTATTCCAATAGCATTCCAGCACTGGATTCGTTCGCTGGACTGGAATGCTACTAGGATAATGCGAACCAGGCATTAACTAGATACTTCTTTAGTGGAAACCATTTTATTTCAAGTGCAAGAGTGGTACCTATATTCCTGTGCCCACCACCTAAATTATAAGATTAAATATTAAGATGATTATTTGTTGTCAACAGATGGCTAGTTCAGATTTTGTCAAAATATTTTGAAATTAGTTTAATTGTAATTTGTGTCTTCGTAATACAGTAGGGAGTATTTTTAGCAAAATCTGTCTTAGCCATTTTATAACGTGCCTGTACCTACGTTTTAATTTTACTTAAGTGGCCAAAGCGATTACTGTTAACCTCCATATTTTTTAAATTTGGATTGTTGCCTTGGAACAGTTTGAACGTTTAATTATATTATTTTATAGTTATATTCTTCTTAGGTAATTTGTATGTATTCTAAAGGATATTCCAATAAAACATATACCTACGAAACGACTTTATTATTTACACCCATGTGTCTTTTCAACAGTACAAAACTGATACTTAACTGATACAAATATAAAAAAATATATAAATCAATTTTAATATCACCCTGCACCTGTAGCTTAGAGTGTGCTTAATACTGTACTTTGCAATCAAACGTATGTAAATAATACATTTGCAAAAATGATCTTTGAGTAGATGACGCCAACGCTGATTTTCATTTACAAAAAATTAATACAAAATTATTAGACTACACATAAGGCCTAGATGCGGCCGATTATGTTAAATATTATCTTTGATAATAATTATACCGATAATGATAACACCTACTATATATAAACCTATTAGACTATCTCTACTATTAACATGCGTGCCATCATCCTTTTGGCAATTTTGGGTTCCGCTCTGGGTAAGTAATAAAATCACTGTATATTTTCAAATTGTACCTTACTTTCTCATTATTGTAATAGATCTGAGAGGTATTTTTAAACAAGAAAATTTCCAAAACTCCTAGTTTCTACTTACCTAAGTTTTGGCTATTCTTTGGGTTCGGTGTTCTATCACTGCGACGCGAGCGAGGACACGGGGCTGAGGTGTCCGGCGTGGGAGACGCTAAGACGGATGCTGGTTGCGGCCCTGGGAGTGATTTCTGACGGTCGCCACCTTGCTCGCGGTGATGGTGCATGCGTGCCAAAATCATCCGGTTTAGAAATGTACTAGGGTGGTACGGCATTTCGAAATATGCCACAGGTGAAGCCGGAGGGGCCGGCTAGTACATACATACACTGGCTGATTTTATAGTCTTTTTTGGATTCGAAAGATTTTGGGCACAGTTTCGTTAGCAAAAGCCATTGGGTGAGTGACTAATATAATATAGGTAGTGTTTGTAATGTAGTAGTCGTACGATGATGAATTTCAAATGGCCCAAGTGGTGGAGGAAAGTGCGCACAACTTGTGTCTGAAATGGAGACGACTCCCGCAAGCGTTCTTTTGACGGAGACTAAACATAGTCCAATTCAACACCACTAAGACACAAGTTTGTACATTCACAAATTCCATTTTTTGTGGCACCGCAGTTTCTGGACACACTACTTACCTACAATCTCCTTAAATATTAAGATCTTCGGTGATATCTCCAGAATCGCAATTACTTGGAAGAAAAGGTCAAACCAACGGTAGTGCTCAACAGGGTTAAGCCGTCAATGCGGCGCAAAGACTTCAGTTGCAAGTCCGACCTCGCATTAAATATCTAGCAAACAGCCGTGGTTTAATAGGCCTTGCAGAGAAGCTAGAGACCGCAAGCAATCTGCATATAAGGCTTGGAGCACGGCACTTGCCAAAAAGGATCCTAACATAGCTGAAGTAAAGCGGAAATTGAATGCCGCCTCGAGGTCCAGTAAAAAAGCTACAGCCAGGGCGAAGTTTGAGTTCATCGGTAGAATTGGCGAGCGGCTTACTCGGTAGGTACCCAACCGGTATTCGAGGATTTTGGTCACTCGCACACAAAGCTGCCGAGGGAAACTTCTGCCATTCTTGCCTTCCGCCGCTGCAAAAACCCGACGGTAGCCTAGCCCATGGCGCTAAGGAGAAAGCTGTTCTTTCGGGTAAACTCTTTGCGTCAAACTCGACAATGAACGACGGAAATGCCGAGTCACCTATTATCCCCAGCTGTAGTGCTTTCATGCCTGAAATTAAAATCACGCTACGGGTGGTCCGGCGGGAACTCAAGTCCCTAGATATTCGGAAGTCGAGTGGGCCAGATGGTATACCGGCGACGGTAATCAGGCACTGTGCCCCCGAATTGTACCCAGTACTTACACGACTTTTCGCGCTCTCTTACTCCGCGAGACAAGTCCCAGCCTCGTGGAAGACTGCATTCGTGCATCCTTTGCCTAAGAAAGGCGACAGGACAGATCCGTCCAATTACAGGCCTATTGCTATAACCTCTCTACTGTCAAAGGTGATGGACGGAATGGACCGTATGATTAATACACAGCTCCTGGGATACCTTAAGGGGAAACGACCTACTGAGCGACCGACACTATGGCTTTCGTCGCTCCATCTTTCGTTCATGTGTACGTCGTTCTTGTGTACTTATCTCACAAACCGATGGGCGCAAGCTATCGAGAGTCGGGGCGAGGCACTAGCGGTCAGCCTCGATATAGCGAAGGCCTTTGACCGGGTCTGGCACAGAGGTCACCGCCAAGGGCATATTGCTATTATTAAAAACGCTGGCAATATCAAGAGTTTAAGGAAGGTCTCTCAGCACCGGCTTGACGTTATCGCACAACGTTCTTCTTTTGCCCCGAATAAATGAGCTGAAATGATTAGGCATTAAGTAATACTTTTTCTTGATATCGTGCGCCCAAACGGTACTAAAAACGAAAACAGCATCTTCACACGGAACACGGAAAATGCATCATCTATTAAGCTATAAGCCATATTTCCATCTAGCTATCACAGTTCATGAGATACGGCTTAGTGACAGACAGATGGGCAGTGGAGTCTTATTAGTTCTATTCTATTCTATAGTGTTATTATAGAAGTAGTTTTTAGGGTATACCCTAAAAACTACTTCTATAAGTAAAGGGTTCATGTTGAACTTGAAAAATGTTTAATTCTAAAATCACTTTTGTATTTTTAGCGGTTCCCAGGAACATCCAGCGCATAGTTGGTGGTGAGGCCACAACGATCGAAACGTATCCTTTTATGGCTAACTTACAAATTAATTGGTTTGGCGATAGATTTTCACAAACTTGCGGCGGTTCTCTGATCACTCCCGTCACTGTCGTCACAGCTGCATTTTGCGTCGAGTAAGTTACGTATCGATATTGATTTCACTCAGTAGGAACCTATAACAAGCAACCTCTATGGCTTAGCGGTAGTGCATGTGACTGCTACGCAGGGGGCGCGGGTAGATGCCCGCTCAGTGCAAATATTATATAGTTATGCATTATCTGCATTGGTCTGCATTGTTTCGTGCCTCTGAGAGCACATTGAGCCGTCGGTCCCGGTAATACCTAAGTATAATTAATTTCTCGCAATTCTAACATAAAAATAGTCTTAGCTTTGTCTGTCTCTGTATTCGTTAGCGCAGATATATTCTCTTACAATAACTTATTATTAATAGACAAGGCATGCAGGAGCATTACGGCTATAAATATAGCGCAAACACTATGGAGGTAAAAAAGTTGTTGTTATCTACTTGTCACAACCTCAAAAATGTTGCGGTCGAATCAGTGGGGTGTACCGGGAGTTAGGGAAGCGCTCCCGGTATATTTCATTTAGCTTTTCTCCTAAATACCCACCCTCGCTAATAGATGTAGGATATTCCGGGGGACTTCCGGAAAAAGATAAGAAAAGTAATAACTAATAATTTATTGGTTATAGGTATGACCCACCAAGCCGGGTACGCATAGTTGTTGGATCTACGCTGAGAAGAGGTATTGGTGGTGATATTCATGGAGTCAGCAACATTGTCATACACCCGGAATACCATAACGTTACGACTCTGGACGCCGATGTTGCTATTCTGCATCTCGCACATAGAACAGTGTTATCAAACAGGATCCAAACAATCCCTATTGCAAGTGCCGAAACTGTTCTCGGTACCGGCTTACCAGTTACTACTATTGGATGGGGTACTCTTTCGGTAAGTAAAATCCCTTCATATATCTAGCCACCTTGCTCGCGGTAATTGTCCGCTGCACGGATGCGTGGGCGGCCAGCGCCTCCTTCTGCGAGCAAGTAATGCTCGAGAAGGAGACAGCAGAGCGGGCGCTGCGCGATGGGCGAGACAGAGTCGCGGACATCGCTGCCCGAGTGCGTAGGCGGCTCGGGCGTCGGAGGGCGCAGAACGACCTCCACCCCCCCCCCCCCCCTCCACTAGGGGGTGAGGGTAGAGCCACCTCTCATCCTAGCAGAAGCAGGCCACGGCGGCGGCGCGCATTACTCGATGTGCGCCTTCCCATACCGGGGGCAAGTTGGAGACCGCTTGGTCGTCCCCTCCCGAGGGCCAGACCACGAGGTATGGCCCTGGGTCGGCCGGGATGCGATGGATATGCCTTTGACAACCTCACAACTAAACCGCACGCCGTCTATGGGTACAGATGGCGTGCGGTTTAATCGATTCGAGTCCGACATAACCTCCCCCTCCAACTCGTGGGGATTTCCTGCACTAGATTCCTGTATTATTATGTTATTACCGGAAGCAATGCCACTCCCGAATGTTAGGCAACCACGACTTACTTCGACGCGACAACGGCGCCACCTAGCGCGACTTAAGCTGGGGTCCCACGGCCTGGCGAAAGCACAGGCCGCGTCAGACCGCGTCGCATCAAGCCGTGTAAGGCCGCGACAGGCGCACCGGTTCCCCCGGCGGCGGCGCGTTGGCCTGTGCTGGCGCGGCGCGGCCTGTCATTAAAACGGGCCGTGGGACCCAAGCTTTATGTGGCTTTAAAGAGGAGGAAATTTTAAGAAACTGTCATAGAGGCTGTAGGGATCGGAATAGAATATAATTTTACCTGCGGGAAATCCCCACGGATAACCCCCCCCCCCCTCCCACCCCCCCGACTTAACCGCACGCCGTATGTGGGTCGATGTGCTAGGCCGAAGGTGAGGTTGTCTCGCGACATATCCCTCACACCCTGGCTGACCCAAGGCCATTCCTTTCGGTCTGGCCCTCCTCGGGTTCATACTTCTGGTGTCGATATATTATTCTTTCAAAACTATTTGCTCAACCACTGGATTATTTAAAACTATAGTGGGTAGGTTGTTAACTTGTTATTAACTATAGCTGAAATAACATTGGTTTTGGTAGGTAGAGGAGGCGTCGACATGTCTCGCCTCTTTAAACGTAAACTTTCGCTACGCGTGCACTTTCATTGACACTAGACCTCTGCTCGGACAGGGGTTGATTTCGCGCACTTACTCTGGAGCATTGCTCTTGCTCAGGTTGGGTTATACACACACTCACACTCGCTGGTACGCTTTCAATACGCCCTTGTACAGGCGCACCGCCGCTGGCTCGCTGACACCTCCGCCTCAGCAGGACCCACAGGACTGCTACGATAGCTGCTGCTAATAAGCTATACGACAACACATACTGATGTACGTCATGTGTCGTTAGGCTCTCCGTCTGCTGAGCTGATTCTTTCATTGATTTAATTTCTTCACCGAGATGCCTTAAAGAATCGTTTATACGAGATGTGGCGTAGTCAACTTCTACGTCTTGGAAGTTTTGGATAGGTAGCGTAAGATTACTGACTAAGCGATTTATCGGGGTTAATTTTATCTCGAGTATATTTAGCTTAAGATTGAGCGTATTCTCTAATTACTGATTCGAATAAAGTGCTAAATCACGACCCTTTACAATGCATTGCTTAGTAAGTTGAATAAGTCCAGCCTTGCTGACTTCACGCACTTGTAGGTCGTCGTCGCATATAACTCTCAAAGAGTATGAGTCGCAACAGAAATACAAGTAAGTAGAAAAGTCATGTAACGGAATCCATTTGTTTTCACAGCTAGATTTTGTGGTCCTGCAAGTAGATAGCTTCTCCTTTTCACATAATTTTTCATTAGGGCTTAAACTCTGGACAGGCCCCGGCAGGCGACAAAGGTAAGTTTCCGCTTGATATTCACAACTTTAAAGATCGTTGGCGCTTGCTGATAAATATGCATCTCTTCTCAGATTGATAGCCACGTATTCTGATGCTGGCTTGATGCTGATCATACTTTTATTAATTTGAACCGGTACTGGTATCAACTTATATAGCTGGAACGTATCTCTGCTGATTAAAGGTAAGGTAATTTCAAATATGAAATATTCTTCACTCATCCTCGCTTTGACTTTTAACAATTTGTAGATCTCATACAAATAGAACTGAATATCATCTACGGGTAACGCTAGCTCTTTAGATATCTGGCTAGATACAATCTGTATCTCTCCACGGAGCTGCTGTGGGGTTAAGAGATGCAGATTGATCTGACCGTGATAGATTTCAGTCATTGTATCCAGAAAAGTATCCTGAATTCGCTTTAAATTCTGAATCATATTGACGGTCGCTAATGCTGCTAATGTGAAATCTTGCTGAATAGACATTACGTCAATCTCATTCTGCAATGTACTCGTAATGCTGTCTAAATAATTCAAATGCTAATTAACTATCTTATATGCTGTTTTTCAATAGTCTTTCTGTTCTCTTTAATATATTATACTCCGCTTCTATGACCGATGTCTGATTCCTGTACAGCTGACTTAGGTGATTTATGTTGCGATGTACGAGGTCAATGTCACGCTTATATTTTTCTGCGAATTCCTGGTCGAGTACTCCGAACAATGAGTTCGCAATGGAGCCGACCGCGTTAATAAGCCCGCGTCTAGTACGCAAGTGTGCTCCAAAATGCTGATTGAGCAACAGCTGGTTATAAAATGTAGTTCATTGTGCTCATGTTGTATTTGCAGCATAATGATTCGACAATGACTTGCCAGTAAGGAGAAATATTATAATAAGTGACGATTTTCCACTGATCACGAATAAGATGCATTTGTCCCCGAGGATCCAAATACAAAGTTTGATTGGTGTCATATTTTGTTATCTTATATAACGCTTCACCGGATACTATAAGGCTCATAAAAAATAACAATGATAATGCTACACTATAGATTTTAGGACACTTGCTAGAACGCTTGCTCAGCTGCTTCTCCGCTTTTGTTTCATTGCTTTGTTACTACTACTTACTTCTTCGCTCTCTTCTAGCTTTTGATTAATTGCTTCTTTTTCCGTGGGTAAAATAGATAGCTTATATATTATATAGCTTAATTATCGGACGCTTTATGTAACCATTTTTTGTTTTTAGAGTGACCACTCTGACAATTCCGTCTTTTCCCGGATGGACCTTCACTACCCTACCAACAGGCCATTTTCCTGTGGGTAAGTTGTCGTCATAAATGGTTACCATATCTCCTACTTCTATATTCTTCTGTGCTTTAAACCATTTGCTACGTACCGATAACTGAGTAAGATATTCAGCTTTCCACCGCTTCCATATATCTTGGAATGTTTTATTCACTAAATACCATCTTGTCCAGGCATCTTGTGCCGTCTCTATGACCGTGAGCCCAGCACGAGTAGTTAGAAAATGTGCTGGTGTTAGAAAATCAATGTCGTCAATATCCTCAGACATTGGACACAATGGTCTGGAGTTAAGGCTCGCTTCGATTCGAGACAAGATTGTGCTATATTCTTCAAATGTCAAAGCTTGATCCCCAATTACTCTTTTCAGATGCTGCTTTAAACTCCTGATTGAGCGCTCCCATTCACAGTTCCAATGCCATTCTATGCTCATCTCAGTTATTTCTTTATAGAACGAATCGCCAAAGATACGCTCAAACTCTTGCTGTTCCTCCTGGAGGATCTTGTTGGCCCCGACAAAGTTAGTTCCGTTATCTGAATATATGTGTTTTGGGGCTCCTCGTCGTGCTGCCATACGATGTAATGCTGCTAAGAATGACGAACTGCTAAGGTCGGAGACCAATTCTATATGCACCGCTTTTGTAACCATACAAATAAACAAGGCGATGTATCCCTTAGTTGTTTTGATAGCTTTGCCCTTGTTTGCTTTCACTCGAATAAACCCCGTACTTATAGTCTATTCCAGTATGATTAAATGGTGGTGCTGGATTAGATCGAAAATCAGGCAGGTCGCCCATTATTTGTTGTAGTTTTCTGGGCTTTTGTTTTTTGCAGGTCACACAATTACGAAGTTGCTTTTTGGTAGCTTGATATCCTTTAATAATCCAATATTATTGTCTTAACAAAGACAACGTTAGTCGAGATCCACCATGGAAGGTATACTCGTGTGCTTGCTGGATTAAAAGCTCAGTTAACCTCCCGCTATAGGGGATGATTATAGGATATTTCATATCGGCACTAATTTTTACATTTTTAACTCGTCCTCCGACTCTTAAGATGCCATTATCATCTAAAAATGGGTTCAGATTTAATACCCTGCTATCTGAACTAAGCTTGCTATACGATAAATTCTCGATATCCGACAGAAATTCATTGCGCTGTGTGTATTTAATTATAACTAATTTTGCTTTCCTTAGCTCTAGTAATGTGAGATACGACGGCCTTTGTTTTCTTTCCGGTGCAAGTGCACGTAATAACCATGCTACAATGCCCACACCGGGGTTGAGTCGGGGACGGCGTGGTCCCCACCTCCCGAGGAAGGCCAGACCGAAAGGGATGGCCCTGGGTCAGCCGGGGTGCGAGGGATATGTCGCAAGACAACCTCACCTTCGGCCTAGCACCACGACCCACAGACGGCGTGCGGTTTAGTCGGTTCGAGTCCGACATAACCCACCCCTCCGGCTCCGGAGGGGCGGGTATCCGTGGGGATTTCCCGCACGTAAAAAAAAAAAAAAAAAAAAAATGCTACAATGCGATTTATTTTTACGAATGAGATGTGTCGATTTAATAAATCTTCAATTATGTTATTTTTAGGAGCGGTATTTTGAACTGTTGTAACTTTTCAAATCGATTAAAATAGGAAAAAGTGAATGCCCAGGTGGGACTCGAACCCACGATCTTTCCTTTACAGGGGGAATGCTCTGACCACTGAGCCACCGGGCCACACCTGAAGCTATCCAAATTCTCCTATACTACCGTCTTAGGGCACTGTAACTTGCTTCCGGATCTCTTCTTGCTTAGTATACTCTGCTTGCTCTTGCTGTGGTTTAAAGTCGGGTATCAACAACCAGGTTGGGCCTTGCCACCACAACGTATGCTCTATTAACTGTGTAGTCGATAGTCCTCTGCTTGCTGAATCAGCTAGATTATCTTTAGTTGACACGTAATGCCAAGATTCCGGTGATATTATATTAATGATTCGCTTTACTCTATTTGCTATAAAAGGCTTCCATTTATCTGGCTTGACTTGGATCCAGCTGAGGGTGACTTTGGAGTCAATCCAAGCATAGATTTTATGATCTATGCTACCTATGCTGGTGATGACTTTGGATAAAAGTCTAGACAATAGTTCCGCTGCACAAAGTTCCAACCTTGGCAGTGATACTGTCTTATTGTTTCGTACCAATCTTGTCTTTGCTGCGATTAGTACCACGGATGCCTTATCTTTTGAGGTGATTTTGGCATATATGACACAAGCGTATGCTTTGGGAGATGCATCACAAAACCCATGCAATTGGATAATGTCATCTCGCTTGCTTTTTAGCCATCTAGGAATTTAAAATTCGCTAATACGTCCCATGTCTGCAGTTAATTTTATCCACTCATTTTTAATCTCAATTGAAACTTCATCGCTCCATTGAATTTCATTTAACCAAACCTTTTGAAATAATAGTTTGAATTTTGTAGTTAGCGGTGCTAGCCAACCTAAGGGGTCAAATAACCTTGATAGTTCGGACAGAAGCAATCGATGATGTGTATTGGAAAGTAAATTCATCTGTAATTGTATCCCATCTCAATCCTAAAGTTTTAGCGGTATTCTCAGTTCTAAAAATAAAAGATGGCGTTTGATTATTCTGCTGAGATAAATTTATATTTTCCAATAGCTTCTTGTCATTTGCTGACCACTTTCTCAACAAAAATCCGCCGCTGCTTAGGCATGAATTTAATTCTGTTATGCTGCTTTTACCTTCGTCGATAGTATGGGCCCCGGATACTGGATCATCCATATAAAAATTTTCTTGTAATATTTTTGCTGCTGTAGGAAAGTTATGCTGCTCGTCGGATGCTAGTTTTCGAAGGGTCATCATCGCCAAAAAGGGAGCTGAATTCATGCCGTGTGTAACCGTAGTTAATTGATATACTCTAATGGGCACATCTGCTTGAGCTCGCCAAAATATTAGCTGTAATTTTTGATCTGCTTCGTTTACCAATATCTGCCGATACATTTTTTCAATATCAGCAGTGAATACGTACTGATATTGTCTCCACTTGAGTAACAGTGTCTGCAGGTCTTGTTGCAAGTTAGGCCCTGTATACATGACGTCGTTGAGACTAAATCCCGAAGAAGTCTTTGCGGACGCGTTAAACACGACACGTAACTTCGTAGAGGAGGACTCTGTTCGCTGTACCTCATGGTGAGGTAAGAAACATTCTATTCCATTGCTGTTACAAGTTGCTAGCTTCATATGCCCCAGCCCTTCGTATTCGCTTAGAAATTGCTTATATTGCTTTGCTAAATATTCTTGCTTGCTAAACCTTTTCTCTAGATTTCTAAATTGTGCTAATGCCATTTCCTTTGAGGATCCTACCTTTTCACTAGCTTGCTGCTTTATCGGTACCCTAACCTCGTAACGACCGCTTTCCAGACGTTTCGTCGTTGAAAGGTAATACTCGACACATTGTTGATCTTCTGCTGACATCTCATTTTGCCCGTAAATATCTTCAATTTTCCAAAATTGATGAATATCCGCTGTATTATTCAAGATGACGTTACAATGATACAGTGGATTTACGGTTCCACATATTAGCCATCCTAGCTGGGTTTGCTGAGCTAAAAGCGAAGACGACTCAGGGCTCCTTATCAAACCACCTAACATGATAAGAGCATCGGCGTCTGCTCCGAGCAACAAGTCAACTGGACGACTTGTATAGTACTCGGGATCTGCTAAATTAATATGCTCCAAATGCGACCACGACGGCTTTTCGAACGATCGATTTGTCAGATTTTTGATAAGCTTTTTCACAATCAAAACATCAGTATGGAATTTAAAGCTGCTATACATCGATTGACAGGTAATGTTTAAGTTGCCCGTACAGTTGGTTTCTCTTTCGCCGATTCCGGCAATAACTCCGTCATATTGCTTACGTTTTAAACATAAATGTTGAGCTGCCTTTTCGGAAATCAATGATATTTGTGAGCCCTGATCGATAAGAGCTCTTAAGATTAGCTTAGTCTCGTCTGCTGCTGTCACCCTCACTAAAGCGGTAGCTAAAAGAATCTCGGTGGCATCTTGCTGAGATGTATGTACTCCATTGCCGTTACTTTGGTTTAAATTTGTATCCTTGTTTTCATCCGTCGCATTTTGCTGGTAACCCGAGAAACAGTCATGTAATAAGGTATGATGCCTTTGAGAACATTTGAAACATCGTTTCTTCGAAAAGAATTTTTTCCATTGTGATTAAAAATGAAATAAATGCAACAATTATGTCGTTTGAGGGTTTTAAGTTTCATATCGTTAGACATATATGCAGAATTTTTTCGCATTGGTATAATAATATATGCTCGGCAGAACAAATAGGACACTTTATTTCCTGCACGTGCATGGCTTTCGCAATCGGTTTCGAATGCTTGTGGGTGAATCTCCCAAATGGCTTTTTTTTTTGTCTTCGGTGAAATTAGTATTTTTTTAAAAGGAATATTGATCTGAATTATTTTTTTTAGTATTCAATAGGTAGTTACTGGGTTGTGGCAAAAATATATTTTGGCTAGGAGGAAAAAGGTAGAAATAAATACATAAACCTCTATTTTTTTCACATCGGTGTTGTCTTTCTACTTTTTTACAAACAAAAAAGCTTATACACTAATAAAAATAAGTAAGTTAAGTATATAAATTATTGTATTTCATAGAATATTAGTTTTCTTAGTAATATATGGTATATTTTATTACATAACTAACGATTATTATTACTGAGAGGCACAAACGTATTTGTCCTGCAAAATATTCTCATATCGCTGGACAAAAGTAATTTACACGTAACTTTACATCAACGGGTCCGACAGTGTCCCCACCCCAATTTTATTTCTCTCGTTAGCCCGTGCTAGTACGCAGTCAGGGCGGATGGGTGTCATATCGCTGCATATTCCAGCCAATAACGTATGTATGCCATTTAAGTTGCTCCCGGACAATTATTTTATACTATCGGTGGTTGCATCTTTCTAGTGTAATGAGCAGTTTTATTATTGTTATTTGGTTCTAATAGGGGTAATAAGTGAATTAGCTTCATTGACTGTTATAGAATTTATTCTAGATATTATGCATTTTTTCTAATTTTCTAAAAAGTGTGTAATTTCTCACGTCGCTGTTCTCATATCGCTGTAATCGCTGGTCTTTATTACCACGGATATGATAATTTACACCGAAAATGATAAGAAAAAATCAATCGGTGTCTTACATCAAATATCGGTGTTTTGATTCATGATCAATGTACAGTTTTATCACATCGGTGGATTGGTTTATCATATCGGTAGATCATTTTATCATCTCGGTGAGTCGTATCATATCGGTAGATTCCGTGTGATTTCGTCAAGTATACAAAGAAAAAATAGAACATACATATAAATAAAGACATGAGTGGATGAAGGGCGTAACTAACATTTTTGAGATTTTTGATTTTTTGCATTAAAGGGTGGTTATATGTGTTTATAAACTATATTAGACCAAAAAACCCCGCAATTTAAGCTCAGTTTCAAAAATACCAGAAGATGAAGGACATAGCTGCAACAAAAATAGCAAAAGTGTCATGGAAGAAGGAGGTATGTGACTTAACACCTTCTTCCATTTGAAATTGGTCAATTAAACGTATTTCTTCCATGGAAGAAGAGGTTCTGTACAGGAAAATGCACTGCCACGATGCTTTATTTGCTGCTCTTCTATGTATTCTACTAGACTGGCTGTATATAACAAAAAACTTAGTAATTATTCTGAAAAATCACTACTTGACTAACAACAATGAGCAACTTTTGGTTACCGTTATACATGACAGTACAAAAAGGCGCACTATGTTGTACAGATTAAGGTCAAAATATATTAGCTCATAATCTAGTTTTTATACCAGATGGAATCTTTTAATCTGAGACTATTATATAAACTCTATGGACGCCACAAGTGTAACAAAACGGCGTCATACATACATGCCATGACGTGCACACATTGTCAGTTTAAAGAACAATATAGACATTAGCTAACTCAAGCAAAACCGATTTTCCAGACCGTTTTTTGTGACGAATTTTCTTACGAAGTTTTGTCTATACAGTATATGGTCTCAGCTTTTAATGCCCTCCTCGAAACCGAATAGCCATTAGGCAACATTGTTGCGTACCATGTTGTGCGAAATTCTCGCACAACGAAGACGCGCAGCAGTGGAAACATTTTGTAAGTCCACAAATGATCAATCGTTGAAGATATGTCATGTTGCGCATCAGCAGCCAACATCGCGCATGTGTTACCGAACTTCACGCAGTGCATGTCAAATATAAAAGAATCCAATCTGATTTCGCTCTGACTCCGTACCGACTTCATTCAGACTCCACCCCGACTCTCTCCAACTCCCAACTACAAACCGACTCCACTCCGACTCTAAGCCGACTCCACTCCGATTCACAACCGACTCCTCTCTAACTCTAAACCAACTTCACTCCAACTCCGAACCGACTCCAAACTGAATCCACTGTGAGTCTTTCCTAATTCCACGCGGACTCCCTCCAACTCCAAATCGACTCCACTTCGGCTCTAAACCGACTCCGTTTCAGGTCCAAGGTGACTCCATTTTGACTCCAAACCAACTTCAATCCACCTCCCTCCTACTCTACTCCGACTCCTTCCAACTCCACTTCCACTCAAACACCAAACTGATTCCAACTCTCAACCGACTCGACCCCTCCTCCCTCCAACTCCATTCCAACTCCAACTCCAAACAGACTCAAAATGGACACCATTCCGGCTCTAATCCGAGTCCACACAGGTTCCAAATCGATTTCGCTCCAACTCTAAACCGACTCCCGCCGCTTCGAAATTCAGACTTCACACCGACTTCATACCAACTTCAAACCGGCTTTACTCCAACTCCGAACCGACTCCTAACCGAATTCACTTCGATTCCCTTCCTACTCCAACCGACTCCACTCGGGGTCTAAACCAACTTCACTCGGGCTCTAAACCGACTCCACTCCGGTTCCAAAGCTACTCCACTCCGACTCCACTCCGACTCCACTCCAACTCCATTCTACTCCATAACTACTACACCTGCAACTCCGAACCGACTCCAAACCAATTCCACTCCAAATTGAAATCGACTCCGCTCGGAAACCATCCGAGTTGCTCCTTAACTTAACTGGCTATTTAAACCACGTGGGTGTCGTATGACATATATGTTAAAAAAAAAGACTGTTGAAGTACTCACCACGGAAAGGATGTCTGTTTCTGTTAAACCTGGTATTAAACGTTCTGTCGAACAGCATCAGAAACTCCGCGGCTGCTCATTTATGCTGTTTGTATCGCACTGGTGGATTGGACAGGGGTAGTTTGATGAGAGTGATGAAAGGTGGCGCTTGCTCCCCTCCCTTAAAAAGTTTGTAGTGTGACCGGTATTCAACTCTGAGATGGTGATGATATGCTAAAAAGGTTTAGCAGTAGACATTAAAGTTGGAAGAAAATAAAGTACAACTTACTAGTTTATTTCTGAGAAAACGTAAGTTAATGTTTAAAAAACATATAAAATCTGGAAACCTGAATATCAATATTGATAACATAACCTCGTTGCCCAAGATTAAGTTGATAAATTTGCAATATATGCATGTTTTTATATTATTTAATGTTACATACTCCCTTCTTCCAATCTTAATATTCGTAATTTCTGTTACATTGTCAATGGAAGAAGAATATATATGCACAGTTTTTCAAATAAATAAATTTCCATCCACTTATTTGTATGTTTAGGCATCTCCGATAATAAATATGGACAATCACTATAATTTGACCCCAAAATATTACGACATAAATTATAAGAAAACATAATAATTGCAAATGAAATGTTCAAACTTTGAAGCCGATTATCTCGATATTTAGAATTTTTTAGTTACGTCCTTCATCCACTCACCTCTTCAAATACATACATGTATAAAAAGTATCATTAGGTGAGGTCTATATTCGGGTATGTACGTCTATAGGCTGACATGATGATGGTGAGGTGGAGCAAGTGAACGCAATAATGGTTTCTCTATAAAATATTTTCTAGTTAAAAAATAGTAGGTAAGTACATATATTTTGTTTAAGAACGCTGAGAGAAAGAGGTTGCTGGAAAGAATATAATGTCGTGCATATTATCAGAGCAGAAGGCTAAGGCAAATGTTGCCCGAAACAACCAAACAAGTGTTTCAGTGACCGAGCATTGGTCACTGAAGCATGACCAAACAGTCCTAACTTAGAATCATCCCTTGCAACTATTATAAATTCAATCAAAACATTCAAATGAAGTTTCGTAAATATCAAAAATTTAAATCTCAGCAAATTTTCGATTTAAAAAAAGAATTGGCAAAGGCTAATGAAAAGAAACTGATGTACAAAAAGAGATACATGGGACTAGATCAAGAATTTAAGAAATTCAAACAGAGTAATTTAGAAGTGAGACAAATCCCGATGAAGCCAAATAATACAGACCTGCAAAAACGTATCCTTAAGATTGTCGTTCAGACTTATGAGAATAACGACATCAATTCTTTGCCCAGGTAAAAATTATATTGTTACACAAAATGGAATAAAAAAACAGAAAAGGCTGATGAAAGACACAATTAAAAATTTACTAATACTTGAATCGGGTTATCCTCCAATCAGTCATTTACGTATTACATTGATTTAAGCCATAGTTTCATTAGAAAGAAAATAACTGCAGAATTTGGTTGATCAATTTATTTCTTTTCACCCATTGAACTCTATTAACCCCGGTTTACTCAGTATTGTGAAATTTTAATCTATAAGAGATTCTTAGTTTTTTTGTTTTTTTTTTATAATACGTCATTTTAATAAATGGCAATATATAATAAACGTTATATTTTTTAATTAATTATCGATAATAACAAAAGAAAAGAAGAAAGTGAAAATAATAAAAAAGGTACCTATACGAGTATAATTTCAAAAAATATATTTTAATTGTATTGCCAAGAACTCAGTTCTCGCTGAAATTGCATTTTTTGAGCGTTTGATAATGCGGTGTTTTTATGGATCGCTTCACTAAATAAATCCTTGAAGGACATCCACTGTTGGTGATTGCCTGAAAACACAGGAATCTCCATTTGAGGAGTAGATTTATCCCGATATTGACGTTCCTGGAGTTTATAGCTTTCTTCAATCTGTTGAAGGTTTACTCGTGCTTGCTGAAGTGAGACTCATAATCTATTATTAGCTCCTCCCCTGATTCGCCAACGATATCCCAGTGAAGGTTATCAATAGTGGTCCAACGATTTTGAAGAATTCGAAGAGCGTCTTCGAACTCCCATTTGTCGACAATTGCTTCAATGTCAATGTTCTGGATTGCTCTAAGAAACGCTTTAATATTGACCGACTGCCTATGAAGCATATCGTCAAGTTTACTGTTGAATCCTTTTGACTCAAAGGTTGGAGTTGCTGCTGCTGTTGCTGACCATCCCGGCTGACTGGCTGAAGGGCCGGCCGCATATAGCTGTGCTAGATGAGGATCCGCTGACTGCTGACCTCGCTGAATCAACTCGTCTTGACGCTGACTAATAAGTCCTTTTGCTGCCAAGTAAAGTTCTTCTGCATGTTCAAGCTCCGAGTTGATAAAATACGTATGGTTCGTTTTTTCGAAAGGAAGAATCTTTTCATGATTTACTTGGAAGTCCTTCCAGTACTTCTCAAGTAAATCGAGCTTACGCTTACAGTAATCAAGAGTTTTACGCTCTACGCTATTCTTTTCAAAATTGATGAATGCGTTTCTTAATGCCCTCTGCAATCTCAGTTTGAGTAAAATACAAACTCTCCATCTTGCTGGTGTATAAAGTAAAATTGAACGATCTTACTTACAAAACACCTTTGTTGCTACTATACTGACGAGGGTTGCTCCTCAAATCAGTGCTTGCTAATGTGAGCTGTACACTCACTGTTGCTGGCTCGACGAGGGTTGCTCCCCAAGTCAGAGATCCGCTGGTTTTGCTAAGAGAAATTGAGCACCTACACCCACTCCCTCTGGCTAAAGTCACCGCTAAAGTCAAGCTGCTATGGTTACCACTATAGTCACTACTAAGCTGACAATCACTGCAATCCAAAGTGTCACTGATACTGTACAAGTTCACTTCACTAGGCGTTAGTCCCGAAAAACCAAATACCGACCGCGAAGCCCTTGTTAAACCGTCGAAGGACCAAAATGTAAAGGACGCGACCTAAGAGGTTCCTATTCGGTTGCTATGGAATTAAACACTATAAAGACTTTAACGATTTTTATTAATAATAATTCTTCATTCAAGTAACTATGACTCAATTATGTTAGTAACAATTTTTTTTACTTAAAGCTATGTTAGTATCGCAAGTATTACATTATTCGAATTACAATTATGAAATATAATAAAATCAAAGTTATGTCAAATAAATATATATATGCCCGTTTGCACTGAACTTAAGAGTATCTTAACCTGATGCCTAAGGTATATAAGACACTCTTAACAAGAAAATGCATTGCACCAACCCTAAGATACTCCTAAACACGCTAAGTCAATCTTAATTCTTATGACACCGATTAAGTAAGTCATAACGTTTTAGGAATCTCCTAACCCTATTTTTTTTTTTGACAGTTGTCAATCAATGTCCGTTATTTATATGTACTGTTTGGCACATGATATTAAACTAAATAAATAAATAATCTAAATTTAAATAAATTTAAATACAACGTGACTTACGCGACTTGACTGACGAGACGAGATCGTTATTTTTTATTATTTTTTATTGGGGCTTGGCACAAAGCCATCATCCTAAACCTTAAATATCTTCAATACAATTTTTTTTCATGACGATGACGATGAGTGATGATTTCTGCTTCAGTAAAGTTGTGGGGACTTTACTGAAGGGTCTCCAGGAGATTTGGAACGAACACGAAATGTCACAATTCACTGTAATATCCCACTTTCCTACACTTGTGTGAATTGTCCAAGACGTTATGTCTAATAATCCACCATTTTTACACATAAAAACTCGAATTCACACCAATTTCGAAAAATAAAATAATACTGCGATGTGCGCTTTCCCGCGTTCGCGCCAAAACTCCGACGAGATCGTTAAAGAAATCATAGACAATCGCTCAATTATCATAGACAATTGGCTAATTCATTCGTTCATTTACACCTTCATTCGCTTTACTAGGCTTATCTTAAGTTAGGAATGCCCTTTCGTAAATATGTTGGTGCAATTGAAAATAAAGTTAAGATTATCTTAGACTTAGGAGTCACTTTACAAGGATTAGCCTAAGTAGAGTTTAGTGCAAACGGGCAATAATGTCAATAATTAGAACTCAGGCTCTGTGTAACGTGCAGCTGGCAGCAGTGGGCCACGTACGGACAGTCCAGCCGAGCCCCGAGTGCGGCCAGCATGCTGTGTGGGCTCCCGCGCACACGCCGCACGAGAGACGCACCTCTCTTGCGCATTGTCGCGGAGAAGCAGTCAACGCCTGCTTCCGCGAACATTGCCGAAGCACTACAAAAGCGCGGGAGCCCCAACAGCATCCTGAACGCGTTGTTGAACTGGACACGGAGTGCGTTGTACGACTTTTTGGTGTAAACAGTCCACAGGCTGCACGTGTAAAACGTGGTACAATAGGCTCTGAATAGTGTGATTTTAATTTTGGTTGAGCAACGTGCAAACCTGCGGATCACCATGTTAGCCCTAACGGCCAACGCCCTCCGCTCCCGCTCAATGTCAATATCATCCCTCAGGGCGGGTGTGACGACATGCCCCAGGTACTTGAATTCTTCAACGAATTTTAATGGGGTTCCGTACAGCTTCACAGGTGGTATCTCTCTTACTTTCGTCGCTCCGCCCTGAAAGACCATGCACTGACTTTTTTTTACATTATACATGATCCCATGCCTCTCAGCATAACTCTCACACGCCGCTAACAAGTTACGTAACCCGCAAACTGAGGCACTCAGAAGCACCATATCGTCCGCTATTACTATTACAGTGAAAACTATAAAAGCTATGCTAGGCTAATTGCTAAAATGATGGAATGAATGCACCCGGTTTGCTGTCGGAATATGCACTGAGGACGCGGCGCATTTGGCGCGGCCGTGTTAGGTTGCTAGATCAGCAAAACGTGTTCGATGGAAATTATTACATCGAACAGCTTTGAATAAAGTTCGTTTGAAGTATGGTGAAATCACAAATGGCGTAAAATTAAATCACCATTTTATTTAAAGTAACGTAATTCAGTGCCTATACAATAAAATATTTATTCTATTTTTACTTTTTCAATCATTACATTTTACAGTACGACGGAGAAGCTCCAGAGCTCTTACAGCATGTGCATGTCTATATTACCGACCGGGAAAGGTGCGCACAAGCTTATGATGAGCTGAGACAACGGCCCGGATTTTCAGACTGGCCCAAAGTAACTGACTACATGGTGTGTGCTGGTATTGAAAACGTGGGCGGCAAAGATGGTTGTCAGGGTGACTCTGGAGGTCCCGTTGTCTATAGAGCACAGGACGCTAATATATTAGTTGCCATAAGTTCGTGGGGTTACCAATGCGCTTTACCAACCCATCCTGCAGTTTTGGTAAACGTACCAAAGTTTACTAACTGGATCATCGCAAATGCTTAACTAAAACATCATACTCGATGCCGCACTCTTACTTAATATTAATTCTATATAAGTAAAGCCACCTGAACTGATACAATAATAAAATTATTTGTGCTAAGAGTCCGACTTTTTTTTTAATGAAATTACTCATGTCCTAAGCGGTAGGCGGCCCATGCCGTAGCGGTCGGTAGTGCGTACGACTCCCACGTCACGGGTTTGACTCTGGCACAATGCAAATATTTGTATGCAATAAATACATGGATATAATTCATATTTACATCAGTCTGGGTGTTCCTATGAATAATATGTATGAATTTACTAAAAACTATGTAAGTGTAAGTTTTATTTGTTGCAAATAAAAAATGCAAGCATGTAACTAGGTAGGTATGTTTAATGTCTATACTTATTCTAGAACTCATAAAACAAGCTAGTTTAGCTATGCTTACTTAGTGTCTTCGTAAAATATGTATTTATTATCATCTTTAAATTCAATTTTAAGTAGGTATGCATTGTAACTTGTAGCATTCCCCTGCACCTACCTGTACAGGCTGTACCAAAGGCCTTTGCGGCTCAAAAGTGATGCTTGCAATGCAATGCAACAGATACTGTTTATTATTTCAATTCTCAATTGACAATATTGTACTACTACGCTTGGTGAACGGGGTGCTCTCTGAGACACAGAGGGGTCTCAATCTGCTAATATAGCTAACTAATATCGCTTAACTTTACAGTTAATTAATGCCACTTACCCGCTCACTACTTATGTAGCCAACCGTTGTTTAATGCAGTTACCTGTACTGTAGATTGGCAATTCACATGACAAATCAAATCCCATACATTTGTCATCGATATAGCATTGATATCGAGAATCAGTTGGTCTACCTAACCTACCTAATGGAAATAATCGCCTCCCCTCAAAAACGAGAGGCGAGAAGTAGCTGCATGTAAAAAATATTTATGTAGGTAATAATAAAATCAAAAATCGATTATTTTCTTGTTTAAATGAGATTTAAATTCCCCTGTCTATCCCTTCGGGAATATAGGTACCTATACGTTCTATAATAGTGAGTAATAGAGTCTAACTGATAGTATACTATTACTTAAACCATTACTTATTAGCTAACTACACCCCGCAATTTTACTTGTGGTTACTAATTCAGAATAAAAATAGCCTATGGGTCATCATAATATAGTCATTTGTACAAACCCACGTATTAGTTATGTAAATAAATGTTACTCGTTATCTTTGATATTTATTCAGATAGGGATAGCGCCTAGTATATATTATAGGTAGGTAGGTACCACATCAACATAGTGCCTACTTTCTTGTCGATAAATTCGCCCACCGTCTGGTCCTACAGAACGGCAACATGCGTACCATCATCGTTTTAGCAGTTTTGGGTTCTGCTCTGGGTAAGTAGATAAAAGATAGGTTTTCAAGGCACCTATAATATTAGATACATAGACAGATAATACTTTATTGTACACCATAAAATTTACAATTTCTTCCAGGCAACCTTGGGATGGACAGTAATGTGATAAAACATAATTATGGTGTAGTTATCATATTAACAAGGTATAAGGTGTTCTAAAACAAAAAGAAACAAGGGGAGATAAGATACTTTCCAATAATTTATTAAGTAGGTACTTAACTTACTAGGTAGTATTATCTGTTATTTTTAATCATAATCAAAACAAAATTGGCATGAATATTTAATAGGATATTTTGATTGGTCTGAATATTCTGATGTAGAATGTAGTAAGGGTTGCCAGATGCCCCGTAATTTACGGGTTACCCCGTTTTTCATGGTCTGATAATTCAGAAACCCATAATTTCGAAAATAAAATAGGGGGTAAATAAATCTCCCGTATTTTTACAAACTAGCAACACCATACGGTAACGGCAATGCCTGGACGGATGGCCGAAACCGTTTAAATATTGAGACTGTAAAGGCGGAGCAAATTAAATGTAATTTTAAACTATCGTGCAAAGATTTTTATACTTTCGCTTCACAAAATGAAGAGCTTCTGCAAGCTGTTTCTTTCAACAGTAAATATAAATTTAAAAAATAAGCTATCTTCAGTAAACATTCCTGTTTTAATTATCTCCCGTAAAAAATATCTTAAACCCGTATTTTTGATGCTGTTAACCCTTAAATCAAATAGTGGTAGGTGGCAACCCTAAATGTAGTACCTAGATGGATACGAATGGTAGGTATTCAGGCTCTGAAGATAGAGTCAGAAGGCGGCCATAGGAACTCATAAACTGCCTTAGAGTTTGGGCTCATTTGTTTTATCTTGATAAACACTTAGGTGTAAAAAGGTTATCCAGGGTCTGAAAACAGAGAAGGTAGGTGGTCAAACATAGGAATTTTTGAACTAAACAAGTTAAACCACTTGTGTTTGTGTTCGTTTGGCTAATCTTGATAAGCAGCATTTTTTTTTAAGATCTTTGTTAAGATTAGTGAGTTCTAAAAGGTGTGATTTTTTATTTATTAATAATGATAAGCACTATTTTTAGTGTGGATGTTACAAATATGTAAATTGTTGACCTACGTGGTGTAATTTAATAAATGACTGGCTGAATGCTTCCATTTATCCGAGTGAATAAATATTTTTTATTGAATCTGTCATGTACCTAAGGGTGGTTGCCTACATAAATAAATTATGTCAATCTATAGGTAGGTTACTTACTTGGAACAATGTGCAGCTGAGAGGACAGAATTGGGCGTTATATGAGTACCACCACATTGATGTGCCCAGATAATGCCAAACCAAGTATATTGCAAGTTGCACGTAAAAGGATAAGTTTGGATCGTTGTGTTGTTGCCACCGACAATCCGACTGACATGATCGGGAGCCGCTGGAAATAAAAGATTTTAAGGTAAGTTAGAAAACAACTAAATATCAGCAAAACATTAAATTAACTTTCATTTTTATTCTTACCTCCAAAGAAAATTACTTTTAGTGCTTTTCGAAAAATAGGTACCTACCATAAGGGTGTGCATTGTTCACTAATTTCTATCATGTTTTAGCGATTACCTACTAAGTCAGGTGCGAGTTGTTCTTGGTTCTCGCGGTACAGGCGGCACGTTCCACGCAGTAAGCCGGATTGCTGTCCACCCGGAATACAGTATCGCTACGGCCTTGGATGCCGATGTTGCTATTCTTCACCTTGCAGTTAGAGCGGTGTTGTCAGACAGCATACAAACAGTACCTATTGCGTGCGCGGCCGCTGATCTCCCTGTTGGTTTACTTGTTACTGTTATTGGATGGGCGACTCACTCGGTAATTACTTTGTACCTATATATAACCTTCTTTTTCCCTGATTTTGTGGACGAATTTTGGCCATATACCCGATTTGACTCAATGGAATGTGATCAAACATTTACCTACTTTCGCATTTTTGTTCCTGCTATTGCCCGCAGCTCCGCCCGCTTGGACTTCTGACCCTCCCCGATAGCGTGATGATATATAGCCCATGATACTCACAAATAATATGGCTTTCTATTGGGATAAGAATTTACAAAATTAGCTCAATATATCCAGAGAATACCCTCTACCACATCACAAACTAATTTATTTCTTTATAATAAGTAATTTGTATCTTTTTAGTTTTAGTAGGTATACCTATGGATTGTTTGACTCATCAATTATTGTACTATTTACAGTACCAAGGCCCACAGCCAGACATTTTACAGCATGTCGAGGTCTATGTTATCGACCAGGAGTTTTGTGCAGAGCGTTACATCTACCTTAAGACACTGCCCGGATTTGCAGGCTGGCCTGATGTAACTGACTACATGGTGTGTGCTGGCGTTAGGCACCTGGGCGGCAGAGATGGTTGTCATGGTGACTCCGGAGGTCCCGTGGTGTATAGAGCATCGGACAGTTATATTGTAGTCGGCATTAGTTCCTGGGCCTACCGTTGCGGTGACCCTGACTTTCCTGGTGTTCTGGTCCGAGTGCCGAAGTTTACTGACTGGATCGTACAAAATGCATAAAGCAGTTTACCTACCTACTTGACATCACGCTTGTACAGAATGCTTAGTTTTATGCTAATAATAAGTACCTACGCTTCCGGTACAGTATGATGGTCGGTAAGTATTAAAATTTTTTTTTTTGCTTGTTCTCTCTTTTTTACACGGCCGTTAAGTACCACCTTATCAACTCAACTACTGATGACTCGACCGTTTTACTCGGTCAATATCGTAACTTAGTTAGTATGTCAACACGGCCATCATATCGTCCCGCAAGTTAGGTAGGTACTTAATATTGTTGCCCATTTTCATACATAACTATACCTAACTACTCAAAGAACTGATAGGTACAATAATAAAATGGTTATTGCCCAAAGATTGACTTTTCATCATATCTATTTTTGGATGAGGACCATATGACCGTAATGTTCGTATGGCAACCGGGAATGACGCTCTTAGAGGCACAGAAATAATCAATCAATCAATCAATTAGCCCACTGCAGTCCACTGCTGGACATAGGCCTCTCCCAATGTGCGCCATTTCGTACGATCCTCCGCCTTCCGCATCCAGTCCGTCCTAGACACCTTTTTCAGGTCATCAGTCCATCTGGCTAGTGGGCGTCCTACCCTTCGTATGCCTTCTCGCGGTCTCCACTCTAGGACTCATCTGCTCCAACGGCCATAGGTCTTTCGACAGACGTGGCCAGCCCATTGCCACTTCAGCTTGCTTATTCTGCGAGCTATGTCGGTAACTTTGGTTCTTTGTCGGATAATCTTGTTTCGCATTCTATCCTTCAGAAAAACTCCAAGCATAGCTCGCACCATAGCCCGCTGCTCGACTCTTAGTTTATGGACTAGCCCTACCGGTAGTGTCCACGTTTCGGCACCGTAAGTCATAACAGGTAGGACGCACTGGTCAAAGACCTTTGTTTTCAGGCATTGCGGTAGGGGGCCTATGAACGTGTACAACACCAAGGGTATCACACTCGTGCTGCTGACCCTGTAAACGCAGAGAGATTCTGCGCCATCAGTGCAGAAGACAAAGCAGGAAAAGCCTTTGGTCTTCCCCGTGACAGCACAAAACCTCTCCAGTGAGCTCTGGCCATCCTACTCACCGCCGGGAACACAACACGAGGTTATTATGACCGCGGTATTCTGCAGAGCGGAGGTACTGCCCCAGTCGGCCTGCTCAATTGGAAGGATCGAACCTGCGTAGCAGTCGCATTCACTACCACCAGACGCTTTCCTAAAGACGGCGGCGGGCCTTATGTTTGTACAAAATAATATACAGGATGTATTTTTAAAACGGAGCAGTAAGGCCAGGTACCTGAAACGTTGTAGTTACAGCAAAATATTCTTAGGAGGCCTTCCCTAGCTCTTCGAGATATATTAAACTGCATTCACAGATTTTGTCAAAATTGTACAGTCAACAAGAGATAGGTAGGTATGCTGAAATTCCTAAAAGATTTTTTTGGTCCCATAGATATGTTTAGTATGTATGCTGTTACTATACTACTACGGCTAAGGTACCTTTCAAAAAAGTTTCAAAAATTCAAAAAATACATTCCTTTTATGAACAGGTCGCTACACGCGTACACTTTAATAAAATCTAATATGTTTTCCTACTAACTATAGATTTTATTTTACTTAACATATTTTTTTGCGAATTAAATAGGTACCTGTCTGTGCCAGAGTCTCGTCCCTCTTTAGCAAGAGCACCGACTAGCAGGCGAGGTTGGTCTTGTTGTAACTCAAGGAACTTCACTACCAAGGCCTTGTTGGGCATGAAGTGAAGGTGAAGCAGCGTTAAAGAACAAGCGATTAATGGCATAGCTAATAAACACAACACACAACAACTATACACAAACCTATTACCGAAGTTCTCTGTTAAATTATTGCTCCATGTAGAAAAAGCAAAACTTGCGTAGGTAGGTATCTAATCTTCAGTTAATCAATTACTTACTGAAATAAATAAGTACCACCAATGTTCTATGTACCGAGGCAATTTTTTATTTATATTGTAATCACATTGTAAAATAGTTAATTTATTGTATTTAGTTGGGTATTTGGAGGCGCTTGGATCCACTTCCTATTTTAGATTACGCATCCTTAGATATTATAATCCTGATTAGGTACGAATCATTGCTACTACTTTGAAAATGGATGGCCTTCCTGTTTATCGTATCATGAATAACTACTCCATAGAATGTTATTTAAAATACTTCTCATAGCAGATATGAACATACATACGTCTACCTGACTGAGCGATTATCATGAGCAGGTGCTATTAAGTAGGTAGGTAGCTACTACTAGTACGTACTACACTACTAAGTGTACTCGGGTATAGCCCAGCCTCGTGCAGAACCTCAGTGAGCAAGACCATTCTGAACAGGCCCTCTATAGGGAATATAAGGCTACTGAAAAGAAATTAAAAAAGTAATGATGAAGGTACTTAAGGCAAATATCACATAAGTTGCATACCGTTACCCAAAGTTGATACTAAATTAGAGTATAGGGAAATGTAAATGGGACCCCTCTTAGATTTTCGAAGCTCAAGCCAACCTCACCAGCAATTCAAATTTACGAAAAATGAAGTCTCTCAGGCACTCAATATTGGTCACAACACTGGTAAACAAACGGTTAGTATGTCTATTAAAATATATTTTGATATGTAGGAAATACTGTAATGTCCTTCAGATAACTGCGTCTCACAAATTAATTGATAAAGTCTAGGGCTAGGCAATATAAAAATATTACCTATATAGGTGCACATTATAGCGGCTGCCGAAATGATTTTATTATTCCTATATAGATAACACATAGCATATATATACCTAAACGTAATTATTAAATCATTCAAGAACTGCTGATTCCGAACAAAGACATGCGAGCCCTCGTCCTTTTAACCCTTATGGGGTTCACCCTAGGTGAGTGTTAATCATTTTTCACTTCTCATACTCTTAAAATGTTACTTTAGTCTTATGAATCTCTAGGGACTCAAGTATTCTTTTTTAATTTACTTTGAAAACTCCTAAGCAGCCAATCACGGTGTTTGTGAATGGGGAATTAGGTATCATCTTTTTAGTGATGTGTAGGTATAGAAATAACCTCAAAATGACATTTGAAAAAATCTAAAAAAAAAAAACATTTATTTCGTCAAACACGATTAATGATAAGTATTAATTTAATTAATTATTATGTAAGTAGGTATTAAGGATTAATTCATTTTATTATGCATTTCCAATTAGTGAAATTATTATGAAATTATTTTTAAAGTTTGAATCTGTTGGCTAAACACACAGCAAGCATTTAAAGCGTAGGTCACTTAACAAAAAAAAACCGCGGGACAAATTTCTTTGCAATTTGAATTTTGAATAGAACTTTTCTAAGGTTAGATTAACGATTAATACCTACGTAATTTTAAGAAACTTAATTTTTATAAATATGTATTATAATTTTGTATAGAAATATTTTTTTTTTCCTCGCAATCATAAGAAAAGTAGAGTGTTTAACGTGGGACTAAACAACCATAATGGCACTCGAACTATTAGCCACCGTCGCTTCGCTCGGGTCATCAAAACATCTCGTGTCATTATGGCTTGTTTTAGTCCCTTGTTGAACAATCTACTATACTATAAGTCTTTAGGCTTTCACGGCCGGCGTTGCATATAGAATATACTGCTTCCGCCGGCGAGGCAAGGTCTCCGAAGTTGTCGTCGCCCGGCCCTGCACCACTGAAGATGTCGACCGCAGTGATCGACGAAACGTCTGGAACGCAAGTTTCACATGGACCACGGCCAATCAGCCCGGAAGCAGTATATTCTACAAATCTACTATACTATTACTTAAATTTGATTTAAATTATTACTATCACTAGCTCTGTTTCTTCTGGATCGCATGTTTGATGATAATGATGTAGCCGCTATAGATAGCATTTAAATAATTGTTAGTCACATATTCTGACTGAGCGTGTGAATTTTTCCCTGTGGACTTAAGGGCGCTTTTAAATTAAACGGTTGATGTCGGAATCGGAATGCTCATCATATCATTCATGCGGCATCTGTCATCCGGTTAGCGGATGGGCGCTGCAAAACTGCACTGTGCGTAATAAATTACAGTATTAAGTACATTTTTCCAGGGAATCCTGCACCTGACCGCATTGTCGGAGGTTCCGTCACAACGATAGAAACCTATCCATTTATGGCCAATATGCAATATGGTTTGTTTGGAATTATCTGGTTTCACAGTTGTGGTGGTGTACTCATTACTGATAGAACAGTTCTATCAGCAGCACACTGTTTTGAGTAAGTTACGTTTCATTGCAAAACTAATAAATAACTACCGTAAAACGGGGTGAATAAAGATCAATGGGTGAATAGAAATAAAATGGTCGTTAGATTTTCTTAAATAGTTTCTTTTACTAAATTTTAAATATCTAACCAGATATTTGGTATATCTGTTCATTATAACAGTGAACTAGTCCGTAGCTTACCTTGAAAGAAAATAACTACAGAAATTAGCTGACCTCTTTAGGTATTTCTATTCCCCTCTCGATCGCTATTCACCCCGTTTTACGCGGTACCTGAAAAATGAAATCAAGACTACTAAACGTTAAACTACGCACAGTATTAACTTCTATACAGCATTACACCATTACTAGCATCTTTATGCCCTCTATGCACTATGCACCGGCAGTTTGCTCAATAAGCCCATTGTTTCTGTGCCTACAGAAGTTGTAACCACGCTATTAGCTTATTCGTGTGAGTGGTTGAGTGAGAGCTATATTGACGTTGGTCAGAGACTGTTATGGGCTCAAGGCCCGTCCTGAATAATAAATAAATGTTTGTTTAGGGAAGACCCCCCATCACTATGGCGTGCAGTTCTTGGAAGTACATGGAGGACCACTGGCGGCAATATTCACACCATTGCCAGAATAACCCAACACCCAAGTTTCGACGAGCTGACAATGGACGCCGATGTTGCTGTACTTCAACTCACATCTAGGGCGGAGATATCAGCCAGCGTTGCGACAGTTACCATTGCAAGCGCAATGTCCGCACTCAGTCCTGGCTTACCTGTCACGGTCGTTGGATGGGGTGATACCGAGGTAAATATTGCTTATTCCGTATTCTATAGCATATTGATATTACAGAAACATAGTTGAGGTCGACTTTCCAGATTAACTGCGATGTGGCTGTACTTCAATAAACTCGACCAAGCGCTATGTGCTATTCCAAAATTTAATACATTTCTGTGCCAAATTTCATCCACATACCTACGCAAAGGCGTTCTGCCATGATTAAGTAACAAAGCATTCATTCATCCATGCAAACTTTCGCATTTATAAATGGTAGTAAGAGTTTATTTAATGTTAAATGTTACAGTTTCAAGGATCACCCTCGGAGCAGCTGCAGCATGTCGAAATCTTCATAATTGACCAGGCGACTTGTGCAAGACAGTATGCTGAGTTGAGGGCGCAGCCTGGTATGTCTAACACGCCCCTCGTTACTCCCGGTATGGCATGCGCTGGAATCCCGGGTGTGGGCGGTAGAGATGGCTGTCACGGTGACGCTGGAGGACCTGTTCTCTTCAGAGGAATGCCTCACATTGTAGTTGGTATTGCCTCATGGGGGCACGAGTGTGCTCATGCGAACTACCCAGGTGTTATGGCCCGCGTACCGCAATACACTGACTGGATCGTCGCAAACGCCACATAAAATATAAAATTTATTTAGATTTAGGTAATATTATTTTAATATGAATTTGTTATGGTATATTAGCATTAAAAAATAAACCAAAATAAAATTATTGTATCTCTTCGTGACCGTAAATAGGTGTTTTATATTGTAATGTACACTGCCATAACCATAGTAATCCTGGTCAGCGGCACAAAATTGTACTGATCCTACTGCCCGGACACCAACTTGTAATGTCCAGTGCCGGGACTATAGTATCTTGGTTAGATGCAGCCAATTGTAACTAACTCTACGTCACGACACACCCGAATCATAATGTATAAAGCTACCCCGTTCACCTATCGTATTCAAACCTACAATTCCCAACCGCTCTATCGTCTAATGGCCTTTTAGAACGCTTATCGTGATACATAGTAATCCGCGATTCTATAGAAAAATGGGTTGTGAAAGATCTATTCCTATATCGAAGTTTAACATTTAATAATATATATTTCTTAACCCACTAACTCGTCCGATCTTAGTATATACATCTATAATAACATAAACTCACCTAGATTTCAACATACAATATAAATTTCCAACGCTCCTACAAGCTCACCCAATGTCTCACCGTTTCTGATACACATCATTTAATATCATAACACCTCTCAATTCATTTTATCAATTAATATAACCAAAATGCTAACTTTATTTATTATTATCATATAGTAGCAACTAACACCTTTGACAACTGACATCCATAATGACACTTGAAATTTGAGGTTATGTCTCTTCCTTCGTTCAACATCTTAGCACAGAGACACCTACCACATTACGCTTGTACTACATGTAAAATTTAGAATCAACAAAACTAACTGTCAATCATTCAATACTTCAAATTATAATTGTTTTCGAGGATACCAACAGAGGTCCTGTTATTCAAAAAAAATATACAAACAATTACTATCAGTGAAAATTTATAGTTAAGTTCAACTCATCGTTGAAGCTTCTATAAACCTTTATTATTTCTGTAATATAGTGTATTTCCCCCCCCCCCCCCCCCCCGTGTATAAGAAATGTGGCCCCGTGCTCGCCACATTCAGTAGGACTCGCCACTAGTACCAACATAGTCCTTCCTATGCCTAAGTAGGTATTTAGAAGACAATTTTAAAGTCTCCTGCCTACTGTACCGAGGCATCCGGTATACAAATCCCCAATCCTGTATTCAGGATCACGCAACCTTGACTAGGCACGTGCATATTCTATTGTCATTTTCTTTTGTTTTGTTTCTAGTATGGATGTACTGTAATAATAACACAGTATTACCGTTCAAAACGTCCCCTTAGAGACGAATAAATGCAAAGAATAATTGCAATAAAACATTTACTTTAGTTATTAGCGGTAAGGCTAGTTTGTACCGAATTATTTCTTTAACACAGTCTTTACATAATTTTAAGTAAATATTAGTAGCCAATTCACTTCAGAATAGCATTGCCAGTAAAGACACATCAAAGATTATACGATCTCACTGATCACATAGTCAAACTACAATAATTCAGCTCAGATTTAGCCTTTGCTTCACCCTAGCGGATGATAAGATTACTATAAAATAGCGATCGAGCGACCATGTGCATTCAGTACAGTACACATAACAACAATTTATACAGACAACGATTAAAATGTCCAAACATCATTATTTGTGTGTTCGTAGCCATGGTAATCTTATGTGTAAGATCTTGCTCGTACACAAAGAACAATGGTAAAATAACTACCTCTGTAGCTAGTCCGTTAGATACTTCCGATCCTTCAGACTTCGGTGGTCTTGCACATAATTCTGTAGCCAGAAAGGTTTCACTAGTGTGAATGTACAATATACCGTTGTGTTGTTGTTCAATAATGAACCAGCAAGGATCTATATGTAAATAGTAAATATTATATCAAAGATGGTTAGGACAGATCAATCACTGTGTATTTACCTTTAACAATATCTGAATTCTGTAATGAATACTCCAGTTCACTGCCTCTGTTTCACACACAATCACTCACTTCACTATTAAATCACTCGTCGTGGTGTTGCAGCATTCGCTTGTATTTTTATTTTCACCATAATCTTAGCGTAATTATTACACAATCCCGTCACTATAATCCCAGTAAATTCCAACAACGTAAATCGACATGAAAATTGATTTGCAAAAATTAGCGGGAAAACTTTCATTCCTCGGTCACAAGATGGCGGTCATTTACAAATCTGCTATGTTGTAATTGAACCAATTGCCTATCTAATTTCCTAATCAGATTATTATGATTTACAATAATAATAACTTAGATCACCCCTTTACAAACGCAATTCTACCTACCTAATATATATATTCATATGTTTACTATTAGTGTGTACCTACTCACCTACCTGACTAAACTAACCATGTTTCAACAAGCATTTAATTACGTTAAACGTGAAATGTGTAAAGCTAATCTATCTAACTAGGGCGCAGGTAGTAAGCCTGACTTTGAACTATCACTAGTACCCCCTACGAGCAAGAGACCACGGCCGAAGCCAAGGATGTGTTCTCTCACAGGACAAGGACATAAAAGTGTGTATATATACATATATAAAGATAGACAGGACTGATCCGCTCTGGAGAGCGACAACCGCCTACCCTCCAGTCACAAACCATCCTGAAAGCTCACGGATCCCTTTCAGGCAAAATCCGTGTGCTGAGCGCTTCAGACTATCCTCAGCATGCCTAGCTGAACAGAGGACAAGAGCTTCGTTATCACCGATAGGTATCAACTCAAAGCAATCACTTCGATTGACTTCCTAAGCGGGGGAACCTAGCTAATACCTATGGCCTCAACCGTCCCTAGCCCTACCAAAGTCCCACAAAGAATCCCTATATAAACATTTTATCTCATGTATGGCCCTGTACCGCAGACTCACAGTACAGCTGATATTCTGAATTGAACACGAGATTCAATTCTTAATCCCAGAGATAAAGGTGTCTTGTCTGGCTCATACGATAAAATGTTCATTTCGCGAATTATAAACTTCAATAAATCTTTTCACTAATTCAAACACTATAGATTTACTAATTAAACTCAATTATTCACAAACAAAGTAAAAAATCTTCACGACTTTAAATGTAAAATTCTCAAAATTCCCGCCAAAGTACACTATACAGAATACCTTTCGCGAATCGATCAACCCCGAAGCCAGCTCAAAGAAAAAGTGTCCTTGAATTCCCACTCAAAATCCTACTTTCGCCGAATTAGGGCTCCAATAGTGTCCTCCACCAATCAGAAGCTTTTATTTTCCCGCCAAAAGTCACAATTCATGAATAATTGACAACAGCGCTAGGTTTTTTATGGCGCCTGCGTTATAATTATGAACTAACTTAAATCTTCCGAGAACCAATGGCTTTTTTTAAATATTTATAAGCTATTTACATACTTACACTCATTGATTCTAACTGTCAATATTTTCATAATAATATAAGATTAATTTTATGTTTAATAAACATCCATATTATACTCAATAATAGATATAGAAAATTATTCAATAATCATTTGACCTTTAAATAATAGTAGCCAATCAGAGCCATTTCCTGCATTTTTCATAGCTCTGAAGCACACAGATAATAAATAGTATTTATAATCTCTTTTCAACAGTACTTTATTGCATTAAATATTATAATTATTGTTCTTTGTAAATAATTAATAAGTTTTAACTTTATCCGTTTATTCTTTTCTTTATTAATTTTATTATAAACAATACACAAAACTATTATAATATTATTCTTGTGTAAATATCCATAGACTATTTTCTTAAATTCTTTCAATCATAGTCCCGTCTATACTGTCTATATTAAACTACGTTTTAAATTTATTTGTTCATAAAACATATTTACTTGCCCTTTGCAATTTAACAGAATAATTTCTTTATGAATCAATTTTTCTTTAACCACATACCATAGTGTACATTTATCCGTTATTTTATTTACGTATAAAAAAATCGTTACTTAATCAACTAGATGGCGTTTTACGACATTGAATTATTTTCGTTTTATAAAAAACTATGAGATATTCTATTCACTTGTAGAAATTTCTTACTTAATCACTAGATGGCGTTTTACGACATTGAATTATATTATTTATTTATTTTTTTCTTGTTTTATAAGAACCTCGAAACGGCGTTACAGTCCGTTACAATATGGACCACATTCTTACCACTTTAAAAAATATATGTAGGTGTATAGGATAAAATCTAGAACCAAAGTCCATAACTTCATTTGCACACAAATAATTAGTTTTATATAGATATTACTACATCAATGACTTTAAAAAAGGAGACAGGACTGAAATTTATAATGGTCAGTCAAGAACGGAGATACCTCATATACCGTTACATAAAACTTTGAAATAGCGCACATTGGGAGAGGCCTATGTCCAGCAGTGGACTGCAGTGGGCTAATTGATTGATGGATACAAATTTAGATATAATATAGCATAGAGTTGCATTGTATGTATAAGTACGTATAAGTACGTATCTCCATTGTCGATCGTACACATCTATTGTTTAAAGTTTCCGATAGTATAACGCTGCTGTTGCAAGCGCCATGATCACGAAGGAACTGGAGTACGAAGTATTATGGCGGTTAACGGTGAAAAATTGTAAGAGTAAATAATAGGGGTTAAAGTATGAATTGCCGTTTCATTGTAATAGGTACTTCGAATTGACATAGAACCTTCATGGTTTGAGATTTTTGAGTGAAACTTTTTCCACATGGTACCTATGTAGTTCTTCATTTAAAAATGTGCAACATTCGATTATCGACTTTCAGTTGTTTTTTTTATTCAGCTTAGACAAGAAAGATGGATACTTCGAAAATTCGAGTGATTTTTGAATACGAGTTCCGACGCAGAACTAACGCGGCAGAAACAGCTCGCAATATCAATGTTGCGTTTGGAGAGGGGACTGCTAATGAACGCACCGTGCGATTTTGGTTTAAACGCTTTCGTGATGGAAACTTTGATTTGAAGAACGAACCACGAGGAAGGCCGTCCACACAGGTGAATAACAATGAATTGAAAGACATGGTGGAAACCGATCCGAGCCAAACTACCCAGGAATTAGCTGTATGCTTTAACGTTACCTTACCAACAATATTGACTCATTTGCGTCAAATCAATAAAATAAAAAAATGTGAAAAATGGGTACCTCATGATTTGACTGATCTGCAGAAAGAAATGCGTGTTGAAACACTTCCGAAAAAAAACCTTTATTGTAAGAAACAATTTTGTTTACTTGACTATTTACTTAAAAGACATCTAATGGCATATATAAATTCGCAACACTGTCGTGAGTAAATATTGAATTGGCGCCAGTTGTTTCTTAAGATTTTTGCTAAGGGGTGTGATTTTCTATATATTAATAATGATCTTGAATATCACTATATTTAGTACAGATGTTATAATTATGTAACTTGTTGACCTACTTAGACCATTGCCGTATTTTTAGGGCTAGATTTTCTATCAATTTTAGGTGATTGTCAACGATTGGTGTGACGACCATGTGTATAATAATTTTATTGTATTTAAAGTAAAAATATGTTAGATTTGAAATAATGACAAATACAAAAAGTAACCTCTTTTAGCCTATGGTTGAAATTACAGTTATTTTATTAATTTAAAATGACTACAAGTACCTACTAGTTAAAAGAAAATGATTTATGTTGTACAACGTCCGATATACGATGTGATTGATGTGAAGCCCTTAACGTTATGGAATGTTTACTACCTGATAACTGCAAGGGTAAATATCTATTTTGGTATTATTTTATTAACAAGAATATTCATCGTATGATACACGTGTGTATACATGATACCGTCCTCGGCTCTCTCAACACCCAATTGCGCCTCAGCGGTAATCACCAACTTTACACACTTGCACCATAATGTATTATTATTGATTAATTCAAAGTCTAGAATGGACTTGTATATTGTTTACTTAGACAAATATATATTGAATAGACTATAAGGTCTAAAACATAACAATCCAGTGAATTAGGCGACCTAGGTAAAATTAAGTTTTGAAGGCTGCTACCACATCATACTTGCACCGGAGATATAGGCCGGAGAGCTATTGAATTAGCTCTCCGGAACCTATGCTGTCATTTTTTTATTCACTTTTTATTTGAATTATTAATAAAATTGTGATCATGACAAATTATTATCATAAGATTATAGTTATTTAGATATGTATAGATAAAACATTATAATATATATAATATGCCTTTATGAAGTAGTTACTTACTAACCCTTCAACGAACTGTTGATTCAGAGTGGAAACATGCGCTTCCTCATCTTTTTGACGCTTTTGGGTTGCGCTCTAGGTAAGTAGGTAGTATTAATTATGCACTTATGTATTCTCATACATAAGTGCATACGGGCACAAATCTATATTAGACTATATTTTGTAATTTTTTCATTTCTCTATTTTTATGTACCGTATGAGCGAAGCGAACGCGTGTCTCCGTTTCGGCAAGCTGGCAGATTTTGCTTCTGTACGTATCTATGTCGGTTTGACAGTTCTGGTCTAGAAGGCTCAATAAAGCTAAATAGCACACATGTTCTTTGATGTAAAACTCTGCTGTTGTCTTGATCTTTTTTGATAGGAGGGAAAATGAGAGAGAAAATGGGTATCCGCATTTTCGCTTAAAAATTTGTGGCTGAAGCATAAAGGACTCCACGCATTGTGGTAAAAAATTCATGCCTCGCTACCGGTAACTTCGTTATAATTTTAAGTTTTTTTTTGAGATTGTCAAAGTGTATGGCAAACGGTGTTCACGAGGTCTACTGTTCACAGAACTACTATAGTTGAAATAATTCAATAGGTCAACAAAACAGATGCCCTAAGTAAGTCATAGAAGGTAATTTGGCACGATTGGAACGAAACATAAAACTATTATAATTTAAGTTATTAATTACTAAAACGTAATAACTTATGATAGTAGGTAAGTACCTTCGTTTAAAAATATAGTGCGTAATATTTCAGTTACATTATTTTTGTTTCAATTTAAATTCAAAGTAAAATAATTTTAACAATGGCGTGATTCTTCATTTCTGCGAGACCTCGTAAGATAGCTACGTTTTATGGTTTCGTTTTTTAATTTAAGTGTTGTGGCTAAATTGTCTTATGTTTTTACATTTTAATCGTTTGAAGTTTGTCTATGCTCGTTGCTTTTCGTTACGTTTTATTAATATATTTAAGTAACATGTCAGTCCCAGTCATCTTATTCAGGTCATATCACCTGGTTAGGGGGCATCCCCACCTACAATTTGCCTTCTCGCGGTCTCCACTCTAGGACTTGTTTGCTCCAACGGCCATGGTCCTTCGTCAGACTTTAGCTTGCTTATTATGCGAGCTATTTCGGTGACTTTGGTAAAAAAACAATCTATTGGACACGTCTATTTGACTTCACCTCGTGTGATGGTAATCTGAAGGCAGTCTTAGGAAAGAGGGTCACCATTACATACGCGTACCATGTTAACAATGGTTAGTTTCTTTTTCGCATGACCTCGTTCTGATTTTTGAATACGAGTTCCGACGCAGAACTAACGCGGCAGAAACAGCTCGCAATATCAATGTTGCGTTTGGAGAGGGGACTGCTAATGAACGCACCGTGCGATTTTGGTTTAAACGCTTTCGTGATGGAAACTTTGATTTGAAGAACGAACCACGAGGAAGGCCGTCCACACAGGTGAATAACAATGAATTGAAAGACATGGTGGAAACCGATCCGAGCCAAACTACCCAGGAATTAGCTGTATGCTTTAACGTTACCTTACCAACAATATTGACTCATTTGCGTCAAATCAATAAAATAAAAAAATGTGAAAAATGGGTACCTCATGATTTGACTGATCTGCAGAAAGAAATGCGTGTTGAAACACTTCCGAAAAAAAACCTTTATTGTAAGAAACAATTTTGTTTACTTGACTATTTACTTAAAAGACATCTAATGGCATATATAAATTCGCAACACTGTCGTGAGTAAATATTGAATTGGCGCCAGTTGTTTCTTAAGATTTTTGCTAAGGGGTGTGATTTTCTATATATTAATAATGATCTTGAATATCACTATATTTAGTACAGATGTTATAATTATGTAACTTGTTGACCTACTTAGACCATTGCCGTATTTTTAGGGCTAGATTTTCTATCAATTTTAGGTGATTGTCAACGATTGGTGTGACGACCATGTGTATAATAATTTTATTGTATTTAAAGTAAAAATATGTTAGATTTGAAATAATGACAAATACAAAAAGTAACCTCTTTTAGCCTATGGTTGAAATTACAGTTATTTTATTAATTTAAAATGACTACAAGTACCTACTAGTTAAAAGAAAATGATTTATGTTGTACAACGTCCGATATACGATGTGATTGATGTGAAGCCCTTAACGTTATGGAATGTTTACTACCTGATAACTGCAAGGGTAAATATCTATTTTGGTATTATTTTATTAACAAGAATATTCATCGTATGATACACGTGTGTATACATGATACCGTCCTCGGCTCTCTCAACACCCAATTGCGCCTCAGCGGTAATCACCAACTTTACACACTTGCACCATAATGTATTATTATTGATTAATTCAAAGTCTAGAATGGACTTGTATATTGTTTACTTAGACAAATATATATTGAATAGACTATAAGGTCTAAAACATAACAATCCAGTGAATTAGGCGACCTAGGTAAAATTAAGTTTTGAAGGCTGCTACCACATCATACTTGCACCGGAGATATAGGCCGGAGAGCTATTGAATTAGCTCTCCGGAACCTATGCTGTCATTTTTTTATTCACTTTTTATTTGAATTATTAATAAAATTGTGATCATGACAAATTATTATCATAAGATTATAGTTATTTAGATATGTATAGATAAAACATTATAATATATATAATATGCCTTTATGAAGTAGTTACTTACTAACCCTTCAACGAACTGTTGATTCAGAGTGGAAACATGCGCTTCCTCATCTTTTTGACGCTTTTGGGTTGCGCTCTAGGTAAGTAGGTAGTATTAATTATGCACTTATGTATTCTCATACATAAGTGCATACGGGCACAAATCTATATTAGACTATATTTTGTAATTTTTTCATTTCTCTATTTTTATGTACCGTATGAGCGAAGCGAACGCGTGTCTCCGTTTCGGCAAGCTGGCAGATTTTGCTTCTGTACGTATCTATGTCGGTTTGACAGTTCTGGTCTAGAAGGCTCAATAAAGCTAAATAGCACACATGTTCTTTGATGTAAAACTCTGCTGTTGTCTTGATCTTTTTTGATAGGAGGGAAAATGAGAGAGAAAATGGGTATCCGCATTTTCGCTTAAAAATTTGTGGCTGAAGCATAAAGGACTCCACGCATTGTGGTAAAAAATTCATGCCTCGCTACCGGTAACTTCGTTATAATTTTAAGTTTTTTTTTGAGATTGTCAAAGTGTATGGCAAACGGTGTTCACGAGGTCTACTGTTCACAGAACTACTATAGTTGAAATAATTCAATAGGTCAACAAAACAGATGCCCTAAGTAAGTCATAGAAGGTAATTTGGCACGATTGGAACGAAACATAAAACTATTATAATTTAAGTTATTAATTACTAAAACGTAATAACTTATGATAGTAGGTAAGTACCTTCGTTTAAAAATATAGTGCGTAATATTTCAGTTACATTATTTTTGTTTCAATTTAAATTCAAAGTAAAATAATTTTAACAATGGCGTGATTCTTCATTTCTGCGAGACCTCGTAAGATAGCTACGTTTTATGGTTTCGTTTTTTAATTTAAGTGTTGTGGCTAAATTGTCTTATGTTTTTACATTTTAATCGTTTGAAGTTTGTCTATGCTCGTTGCTTTTCGTTACGTTTTATTAATATATTTAAGTAACATGTCAGTCCCAGTCATCTTATTCAGGTCATATCACCTGGTTAGGGGGCATCCCCACCTACAATTTGCCTTCTCGCGGTCTCCACTCTAGGACTTGTTTGCTCCAACGGCCATGGTCCTTCGTCAGACTTTAGCTTGCTTATTATGCGAGCTATTTCGGTGACTTTGGTAAAAAAACAATCTATTGGACACGTCTATTTGACTTCACCTCGTGTGATGGTAATCTGAAGGCAGTCTTAGGAAAGAGGGTCACCATTACATACGCGTACCATGTTAACAATGGTTAGTTTCTTTTTCGCATGACCTCGTTCTGAATTCCATCCTTCATAGAGACTCCAAGCGTATATCGATCCGTAGCGCGATGCGTGACTATCATTTGCCATATAAATATATTATAATAGTATAGTATGATTAATTTTTAAACCAAAACATCATTACAACTCATTTGAATGAGATATTAGCAGTTTTTGGCAGTGATTTCAATAATATAAACCAGGAACTAAATATTTATATCAGTACCCTAAATTAAGTATAGCAAGATGTCAATTCAGAGACATTATTAACTACTTACTGCTTACCTACGAATTTGGAAGGAAAAGAAAACATAATCATGTTATGACAAAGTACTGTTCGCGGAGGCAAATTCAATATTTTTCTTTATGCGTAACGCCTGTCCTCGTTTGACAATTTGCCCCGGCACAAGGATGAGGTGGGAAGTGCTCTCAGCTAATTTTTACCACAGCACAGACACGAGTTTGGACATAAATACGAGTCAATACCTAGTCGCCGATTGGGGAGAATGACCGAATTTGATGGACAAAATTCTAATTTCGATTCCTTCAATGTTCATTCATGTTTTATTATTTACATTTCTATTTATAGAAATTAATCTTCAATAAATAGTTAGGCTGTCAGATACCTAGTTAAATTATAATTAATAACTTTATATTTAGTTTTTTTTTTCAAATCTGACAACTTGGAGGTTCACAATTTGACTAGAGAGGGTAATGAGATTTCATCTCGTTTTATCAACCCCTTTGTAGTTTTTAATACTGAATAGAATTTATTAACGCAAAAGACTCCTCAAATTATTTTTTATGAGACTATTAGGACCAAATAAGAAAAAGTAGAAGAAAAACAATATTTCGATCAAGTTTACCCCTTGGAATAATAATTTTAACCACTCGCGAGAACAGCCCATACAGTTACTTAACCCTTTCCTATTGGTGTCGTCACAAACCACATTATTCTACTTTACCTTGACATTTTGAATCCGACCTTTCCTTTAAATTTTAAGAACCCAGTTCTAGTATAGGTACTCAGCTCTATTCTAGTCGAATCTGTTTAGTCAATTTTAAGCTTCCCTTTCTCTACCTTGGTCAACATAATATCACACCACAATCAATTCAAAATACTGTTCTTTATTTCTTGATGCCTCAACTCCACCTTGAAGGATCAAAACATTACCTACTTACCTACCTATAATCTTCGTATTTGCCGCTTTGTTTAAAACTTGACTGTTCAGAAGAATCTGTACTTATAGGTATCAGTAGCATTCATACGAACCTAATGTTTGTAGGTGCAGTAGGTACTGTTATCTGTTATCATATCATCAATATAATCATAACATACTTAAATTTTGTTATAAAAGTTAACATTCAATTTATGGTATCATCCAAATTATCTCGGTTTTTCATAGGCACTTTTACTGAATGTACCTACTTACTTACATATAATATTCCGACTATTGACTGCTGTAGAAATAAAACTATCTGAGTACCTACAATTCATGCCACCGATTATTTTAATTTGTGAAAACATTTTTTTATGTTTTCCTGTTACGTATGCGTTATACTTGTACATTAATCCTATGCCTACTTAAATATTTTTTCTGCCAAATTAATACTTCCAGACGATTTCGCTATTAGAACTGTGACCAAAATCTTCTATTAAATAAGGCGAAATATGATTGTTTCATGATAAACTTTCAAGTCCAGCAACTCTAAGAATAGGTAACACTCTACCAGCTTATATGCTTTAGTTTTACGGGTATGAATAGGTATATGCTTTAGTTTGCCGGGTATGAAAGAGAGATGAATTTATACCTAATATAGTCTATTCTATAGCCAACACCACCGTTTATAGCTGGCATGTCATTGTATGGCAACAGGCCGGTTGTGCCTCATACTAACTATTATAAAGATTAGATCCTCCGATATATTTTACGACACGAAAAATTTATAGGCGTTTAGGTACTTATTACGAATACTTATCTAAATATTCTTTTATTGTTTTTGTATTACCAGCGAATTCGAATCCCATCCCGCGGATCGTCGGCGGTACTGATGCATCAATTCAAACCTTCCCCTTCATGTCGAATATGCAATATGGTTGGCTCGGCGTAGCATGGACACAGACTTGCGGCGGTACTCTTATTACTGCGAATTCTGTCCTCTCAGCTGCTCACTGTTTCGAGTAAGTACCTTGGTTCCTTTCCGTTCATCTGTAAGTAAAATATAAAAAGTCCCCGCTTAGTGCAAATATTTGAATGTATGAATATTTTTAAGGGGCATTTCCCGTCTGTCCCGGTTGCCATACGCACATCTATGGCAGTGATTACGTATGGTTGGAGCCGTAAAAAGTCCAACAACTGTTTTAACTGCAATGCTTCGATATCGCCTTTGGGTTGTGGAGGTCAGGTGGCAGTCCCTTCACGGAAAATATTGAAGTCCAGCCAAATCCGTAGTTAGACTGGTAAAGCAGACACCAGTCTCCGAAGTGAAAGCTTCGTATGCGACTGGGATTAACGCTAAGATGAAGAAGGCTAATACATATACATACCTATTATGTACTGTATTTTGTTAAATGATGCATAGGGCTCGTGACGTGGAGTTGACCTCTCTACTGATTCATCTTTATCTATAAATAGCTGTCGCCCGCGGCTCCGCCCGCGTGGATGTCGATTATCGCGAATCGGACTATAATTTGAGATTTAAACTATCCTATCTCTCAAGTTGGATCGAACTGCACATGGTGTGCAAATTTTATTATAATCGGTTAAGTGGTTTAGGAGTCCATTGAGGACAAACATTGTGACACGAGATTTATAAATATTAAGATAAAAATAAAAATAGAAGTATCTATGATAGTAAAATAACTTTTTAATGAATGCATAATATAAGTGTACCTATGCACAATTACTAATTACAAAACAACTAAGTACTTATTTAAAAAAATGGTCCAAGTATCTGACTTTCTGTCGGTTTGTTCCGGGTCGTCCCTTGGCGAATAAAGGCAGAAGAGAAGAGCCTAGCGGACTCATCCACTTTTTCTCTAAAATCCATCCATATGCATATTACTTAGGTATTAGCGCCGCATACACGTAGGTACAGTTTTTAACCGCGCACCGGGACCGCGATCCAAACCGCCCGGTTCGATCTGTCGGTTTGGACTGCGGATCAAACTGTGGTGATGTATTTGCGACTAAATTATGAACACAGTTCTGTAATTTCAGTTCAGTAATTTAATCGCAATATACCACCACAGTTCGATCCGCAGTCCAAACCGATAACCGACAGACCTAACCGGCGTTTTATAGACTCTCATTTCACATTTCACAGATTGTTAGACTGCTAATATTATAAATGTGAAAGTAACTCTGTACGTCTGTCTGTTCCGCGTTCACGTCTAAACTACTTAACCTGACTTCTAGAGCTGAAGAAAGGTTTAAAAAGAGGTTCAAGTAGGGGTAAAACAGACACACAAACAGATTATTATAGATGTATTTGTTTTCTCAGCGGATATATTGCACCACAGTGGCGTGTAGTACTTGGTACTTCGCAGCGCACCACCGGCGGCGTAACCTTCAACGTTGCCAGATTCACCTACCACCCCGATTACAATAGGTATACGCCCCTACACGCCGATGTCGTCATAGTTCACCTCTCAACTAATGCTATATTCTCGGAAACCATCAATACAGCTACTATTGTGAGCTCCACCTCTATACTTTTTGCCGGTTTGCCCGTTACCACTATTGGATGGGGTGATACTGAGGTAATTATTTTTAATTGCTATTACTCTTAAATTCGACTTAAGACAGCCTCTGTGACGTAGCGGTAGTGAATGCGACCACGACGCAGGAGACGCGGGTTCGATCCCACTCAATGCAAATATTTGTACCTATGCATGAATATGAGTATTTACATGGGTTTGGTCGTGCCTCGAAGAGCACGTTAAGCCGTCAGACAGTCCCGGTTGCCATACGAACATCTATGTTAGTCGTTACGTGTAGTTAGAGCCCTCAAAACTCCAACAACTGGTCTAGATGCAATGCTTCGATATCGCCTTTGGGTTGGGGATTGGAGGTCAGTTAGCAGTCGCATCACAGAAAATGTCGTTGTTTAGTCAAATCTGCAGTGACTGGTAAAGCGGGACTCCATGAATAGAGATGCGACTGGAATTAATGCTTAGATGAATAAGAAGACACTTATTAGGTAGACTTCTGTGTGATGGTGATGAGAGTCAACAAACTAATGTGCTTAGCTACATGTATTTTATAGGTATGCTATAACTCAACACATAAGGGGTCATCCATAAATTAAGTCACGCGAGTTTCATGATTTTTTGCCCGTGCCCCCGTTCTTGTCACAGCTGGTTACATTTGTGAGACTCTCTCTTCCTTAGTGTGACGTCACACATTTTGCGAACGACGAAGGAATTTTGGAAACAGTGTCGCTTTCTTACTCGTCATTTTTATTTGTAATTCTTTGATTTTAGATTGTAAACATTACGTACAACATAGTCACTACTTTTTAAACTTTTCTCTAAGTTGTTAACTTCTTATACAATTTATTTCTTTTTTTATCAGTATAAGCAGCACTGTATGTTTCATATATTTTTTTAGTTTTCGTAAAGTAATAGTTTAACATTTAGATTATAATAGATTCTGAAATGTGACGTCACGAAATTTAAGACCCCTCCCGCTCCCTTGTCACACAATGTTACACTTCGTCGACACCCTCATTCCCCCTTAACGTGTGACGTAATTTATCGATGGCCCCTAAGGAACCTAACAAGTCATTACCTACCTAAATAGATTGATAAAGACACCGAAATCAGCACCCACACCTCCCCATGATCAGTGTAGTAGTAGTAGTCTACTTGATTGAAGCTTGATACACATTTATTTGACATTTTGGTACCCTATGGAACGAGAGCGACTCCTTCTGTTGCTCTGCCCTACAGGCAGCGTTGACCACATAAATTAATATATAATAATATATACCTATCTACTAGAGAGCTGACCGCAAGAGAAATGTACTACAAATAGACTGATAAAATGAAATCTCCGATCCCCGGTAACACACATATGGAAATATTGAAAGAGAATTTTCTAAAATTAAGTACCATGACATGTCCAATAATAAGCATTTATTATAACATTCATTTACAAAAAAAACCACTTATTTCTCCTGTTGGTTCAATAAGGTTTAATTCAAGTAGGTAATTTTGTTTTTCATGGATTCCATTTTAATTTACAGTACCAAGGCGAACGCTCCGAGCAGTTGCAAGAAGTCAGTATCAATATAGTTAACCTACAAATCTGCGAACAGCGGTATGCTGAGCTGCAGAAGAGACCCGGGTTTGAAAGTTGGCCAAACATAACTTCGGGTATGGCGTGCGCTGGTGTTTTAGATGTTGGCGGCAAAGATGCTTGTGTAGGCGACTCTGGCGGTCCGGTGATCTTCCGTGGAACCCCTAACATTGTCGTAGGCATTAATTCATGGGGCTATGGCTGCGGACATTCCTTTTATCCTAGTGTCCTAGTAAGCCTTCCGAATTACACTAATTGGATTGTCGCCAACGCTTAAATCAAACTCAATATTATGCTTGACATCCAAGATACAAAGCTCACTAGACAGACTTTGATTTTTAAAGTAAAATACCTACTTAGTTACATAATAAAATATAAATCACTTAAACGACTGTTTTATTTGAATTTTGCTAAGAAATCCCCAATACATCTGCATCGTTATTAAATTATTCATGGGTGTAAGTACAAAAGCTTAACATCAAGCAGGTGCCGGATTAGAGGCTTTCCCATAGGTACTCGATCTACTGCAACCACATGTTTTTACTTGCTATGACCCTGGCCACAGATAACATAATACTAAAGTCCCTGGCATACACACATATCCTTTCAACTGGTGCTAGAAATTTGATGGCACAAATTTGTCCCAAATTTTGTCCGGATGAGTACCACCGTGCACTCAAAGAAGTAAAGAATCAATTTCGTTTATTCTGTTTAGGCACATAAAGAGCACATATATGAACGACAAAATTTTACACCTAAATCAAGAAAGGGGCTAAAATATCACATTTTTTGTATGGGAGCGTCCCTTAGTTATTATTATTATTTAGTTTATAGTATTTTTTATTATAACGGCAACAGAAATACACAACCTGTGAAAATTTCAACTTTCTAGCTATCACGGTTCTTGAGATACAGCCTGGTGACCGACGGACGGACGGACGATAAGCATGGGCCTGGGAGGATAAGCATGATGCATTGGGTGTATTCTGTGATCTATCCAAGGCTTTCGATTGCGTCCACCATGACACATTAGTCAGGAAATTAGAACATTATGGAATAAGGAACAAGGCTCTCGAGCTTCTGACTTCAGATTTTAACAATAAAATTCAGAGGGTCGATGTTAATGGTACACGTTCAGTGGGATCTCTGATTTCGATGGGTGTTCCACAGGGTTCGATACTTGGACCATTTTTATTCTTAATATATATTAATGACCTCCCCTACTACGTAAGGGATAAAACTAGTATTATTTTATTTGCTGACGATACTTCGTTAATATTTAAAATTAAAAGGCAACAAAATAATTATGACGAAGTGAATGGTGTTATCACAAGGTTTGTCCATTGGTTGGTCCATTGGTTTAATACTAATAATCTTTGCCTCAATGGGAACAAAACTAAATGTATAAAATTCACATTACCTAATGTTACACAGGTGGAAACCAATGTACAACTCAATGGACAAGTGTTGAACCTTGTGGAATCAATAGTGTTCTTAGGTTTAAGTATTGACGCCAAATTGCAGTGGCGATCGCATATTGAAAAAATATCCAGTGGATTAAGTTCGGCTTCTTACGCTGTAAAAAAGATTAGGACATTAACAGACGTGGATACGGCTAGAATAGTTTATTTCAGTTATTTTCATAGTATTTTAAGCTACGGAATTCTCCTTTGGGGTAATTCCGCGGATTTAAACACAATATTCATTTTACAAAAGCGGGCTGTGAGAGCTATTTATAATTTGGGTCCAAGGGAAACCCTTCGAGAAAAGTTTAAAGAAATAGACATTCTAACCGTAGTGTCACAATACATCTTCGAGAACCTGATGTATGTAAGGAAAAATATCTCTAAATTTTCAAGAGTTTGTGACAGGCATAATATAAACACAAGATATAAAAACAATCTTGTAGCTTATGATAGTAGACTCCATAAAATTAGTAATTCTTTCCGGGACAACTGTATACGCTTTTTCAACAAGCTTCCCTAATGAAATTAGAGATTTACCTGTAAATAAATTTAAAAATGTAATTAAGACTAAACTGTGCCAAAAAGGCTATGATAAAATCCAAGAATATTTAGATGATAAACAAGCTTGAAAAAAAAACTATGCTACTCAAGCAAACTATTGTATTTAGACTAAGTAGACTAAGCAAATGTTTGTAAATAGACCAAAAAAAAATGCCCGCTGAGTTTCTTGCCGGAGTCTTCTCAGGTCGGGGCCGCGTTTCGAACCGGTGGTCCATTTGCTAAGATAGTCTGGTTTTTTTTTAACTTGACGTTTTTTAAGTTCCGTTTTTCAAATTCAAATTCAAATAATTTATTGCAGACGTCAGTCCATAGAGTTAGTTACAAAAGAAAACTTATATTGCTATTGTTAGTAATTTATATTATTTTAACATTTAAAAGTTGTGTGGAGCTTCACCCAGCGACCCAGCCAGGGTGAGTCCCCACCTATTTTTAAATACGCTCAGGAGACCATTGGTACTATGGCGCAGTCTCGCGAGCATGCAAAGGGTGCGCTTTCTTATTATGGCATAAAACTCAGCTGTGTGCGCCTCCGCAAACATGCCAAATGCGCTGCAACACCGAGGCAGCCCCAATAGTATCTTGAACGCATGTTATATGGAACGCGCACGTCGCTGTACGCCCGCTGCCTAAAATTTAACCAAAGGCTGCACGAGTAAAAAGATGTACAAAATGCTTTGAACAGCAAAATTTTTACTGCATTCGTACCTCGTGCAAACCTTCGGATCAACATATTGCAACGAACAGCCAGCGACCTGCGCTCTCTTTCAATATCTTCATTATCCTTCCAGTTTTAATGGTCTATACAGAATAAATGACTTTTGACTTTGACTGGGATGGACTGCGGGACTATTTTGCGCCCATCCCGTGGGTTGAACGCTGCTTTGAAGGTAAGAACCCATCAGAAAGTGCAACTGCTGTCGCCGTTGAGATCAGTCTGGGCATTAAATATTTTATCCCCTACACTGATATGTCCGCGGAGCGCGCTCTTGGTTTGGACGCGAGTGCGCGGAGGCTGTTGATCATAAACAGTCTGTGTGTCGCGCTTGGGCGAGGGAGCGCGCTACGTAGGTACGATCGTAACGTGGGCCACACACATAAAAGAGCCACAGAGGTCTGTAAGAGGGTTTACGTCAAAGCTGATGCCCAGCGCATAGCGCGACTTAGCGCACGGCAAGTGGACGACGGATGGCCGCACGGATGATCCATCCGCGGCTGGGATAGGTTAGGTTAGATGGCTAATGCGGGAGCGGAGCGGATCGGAGGTTCCGTATAAGCCTCTGTGGTTATTTTTTATAACCATGCAGAAATAAGTAATTTTTCTGTTTGATCAAATGGCTAGGCAAGTAGATAAACGTCGTAGATTCAAGCCATTTGCTTAGCCGTTTAAAATGTGCAGTGGACTTGTTGGATCGCTCAGACCCAGCCAACTATCGACCCATAGCCGTTACCTCAGTGCTGTGCAAGGTGTTCGAGCACATAATTAATGCGTCACCTAGAGGATCACTCTCTAATTAATGACCGGCAATATGGTTTCAGGCCGAAACGGTCAACTGGTGATCTTCTGGCGTATGTTATCCATCTTAAGGGTAAGGCTATGGACAATCACAGTGAGTCACTGGCGATTAGTCTTGATATCGCCAAAGCTTTCGATAGATTTTGGCACAAATCGCTTTTTTCCAAGCTACTAGCTTACTAGCCTTTGGTCTGCCTCCTAGACTGTGCAACTGGGTTGCTAGCTTCTTGCGAGACCGCCGTATTTGCTCCTTTGTGATGCTCGAAGTCATTGCAGGTAAATGCTGGCGTGCCGCAGGGGTCCATCTTATCACCCTATCTCTTTCTTCTGCATATCAATGACATGCTGACTACCGGCAGCATTCGTTGCTATGACGACGATAGCACCTTGCACGGGAGTTAACATGGACGTCCTGCGGATAAGCATGTATGATGTATGTATGTATGTATATGTATATATGGATGTATATGTGCATTTATGTAACGTATGTTTATGTATGTACCTATATATGTTTAGGTATATTTAGTAAATTGTATGTACATTTAGGTGTGTGTATATTACGAGTACTCATACAAACTCTCCGAGACCTATGTAAATAGTACCTACTAATAAAATATTAATAGGAGTTTGTACACCATACTACCCAAATATGGATTCTATCTCTTTTCTCCATCCAAAGGTTGCCTGTAAGAGATTGCCACTGTATGATAAGGCCCATTGTCTATACCTGCAATGTACCTATTAATAACAAATGTCCGTATCCTTGGTGTACACAATAAAGAGATACTTACTTAATTAGGTAAATCAAATCAAATCAAATAGTTTATTTGCTAGAATATGGTACAAGAGATTTTACAAAATGCTTTGTTTCCTCACATTCTGCCACATACGGGCGGCGTGCAAATTTTTTCATGTCGTACCTATTAATAACTATATGCTGAAATAAATTACATTATAAGTTATTGTTAAAAGTTATTGTATCGTCCAGGAAATCATTAATATTGTAATACATTTTGTTTAATAACATGTCAAATATTTTTTTCTTAAATAGTGTCATACGTAGGTTAGTCAGGGTATACTTACTCAAAGAGGCAGCTTCTTTTCACTGAGCTTAACCGGATCCTGAACCTCATTTCCAAATGTGGCTTTGGGAACCTGGTCGAGTTCAATGCCAAGAAGACGCAGGCATGTTGTGCGTTTACAGCAAAGGTATCTTCTTTCTTTCCCCTTTTAACTCTTTCGAGCAAGCCACTGTCATTACAGGACAACCTCAATATCCTCGGTATGGATATCGCTGTAAACTGATTAACAAAAACTACATCGAGAGTATCATCTAAACAGACTCGCGTAAACTCGGAGTCCTGAACAGAGTGAGACAATTTTTCACGCCGGAGTAGCGGTGTGTTCTTTATTACAAGACACAAATTCGGTCCTGCGTGGCATACTGCTCGCATCTCTGGGATGGCTCCGCAAAGTACTTATTAGATGCTCTCGACAGGTTGCCACGACGTGCGGTCCGCATTATTGGGAATCCTGAAGTCACGAGCACCCTCGAGCCTCTGCACATGTGTAGAGATGTTGCTTCCTTGGCCGTATTTTACCGTCTCTACCATGGTGAAGGTTTTGATGAGCTCTTCCAATTAGTCGCACCCTCTCCTTTCCTACACAGGTCAACACGTGCAGAGCTTAGATGTCACATATGATGCAGAATATTCCTTCAAGAACAAGCGGTTCGGTGACTATTTTCTTTGTCGCACCATTAAGAGAGAGAGTGTCTCTTTCTTCCTACACGTCCCGGAGTCCCGGGTCCTTTTAGCGAAGCGTGAAAAAGCATTTGATGACGCCGTCAAGCTGTGTACCATCTTTGTTAACATGGTACGTGTATGTAATGGTGACCCTCTTTCCTGAGACTTTACCTTCAGCTTACCATCAGGCGATTTGAAGACAATTTGATGTGTCTTATATAAAAAAAGAAACCCACAACGTGCAATTTAAGTAGTTTTACCTAAGCCTACTGTCCATAAAGTTAAGTAGCACTCAGATTAAATATACTATCTACACAAGTTAATCTTTTTATAAAATGATATTGATATTATGGTAGCTGTGAATCATACTTAGGTGTACTTAAACATGACTAACAAAAAAACTACTTATCATTCACACACGGTCCACTAGGGGTGATATACAGAAGGGAAACATGCGTGCCCTCATAACTTTTGCCGTTTTGGGTTTAGCTCTTGGTAAGTACCTTCTTACATACATACATATTTTCAAGCCTGTAAATTCCCAAAAGGGGTAGACAGAGATGTATTAATACCTATATACATGTTGCAAACAATGTTTTCCGGTCCCACGTAATAGGCTCGCTCCCTATTACGTGAGTCTATTCAAGCGAACACTTTGTTATGGCACTTATTATGTAGTCATGGGCTATTTGTTTATTGTCGTGTGGAGGACGGGCATTAGTACAATACTGCCGCGGCCACCAAGTGTAGTGTTGCCGGACGATCGTGCGTGGGATGAAGTTCCCTTTATACCTCAAAGTGCGCACCGTTTCCGGTCGTAATATGTGAGGTTGAATTGAAACAAATTGCATCATGTCAAACAACTCATCTGCACACAAACCATTGTATAGGCGGTAGAACACACACAGCGAGGCAAAGTGCCTCCTTAGGATGAGAGGTTCCACATCGCCTGTATGGGATTGACTACGAGCCTTAACGCACGTCTTTGCACCCAGTCAAAGGGGTCAAGCTGGCATGCAGGCGCTCCGGTAAAAAGATGAAAGCAATATACCTAGGTGAAAGCAATATAACGACTCCTTCTTTATAAGAGGAATGGAGGGCCGAACCTCTTATAAAGAAGGAGTCGTTTCCTCGCAGTGAAGTACCGGTTCGCCCTGTTAAGCACTCCTAGTTTCTTTGATGCCAGCTTGACCTAGGCTTTTATTTATAATGACTGCGGTTCTGGATGTCCCTCGAGATGTCGAAATCTAGGACCAAACCTAGGTGTACCCACTACCCAGGAACTGCGGTACAACAATAAATGGGGTTTCCTTAGCGGTAAATACACATACTTGTGTCTTAGTGGGGTTGAATTGGACTAAACTTCTTTTTCATCCTAGCGTAAATCCTAGTCGCTCGCATTCGACTGGGATTAACTAGCTTCCAACTTGGAGTATGGGGTCCGCTTCACCAGTTTAACTGCAGATTAGGCTTCCTTCCAGATTTTTTGTGAAGCGACTGCCATATGACCTCCACAAATCAAAAGAGATATAGAAGCATTGCAGTTAGACCAATTGTTAGATTTTTGAGGGCTCCAACTACTCGTAACGACTGCCATAGATGTTCGTATGGTAACCGGGACTGATTCGTAACGTGGACTCCAAGGTACAACCAGACCATACAAATAGCCATATTCGAACCCACGCCTCCTGCGTAGCGGCCGCGATCCCTACTGCTACGCCGCAGAGGCTGTCAGTTACTAGTTACCTATTTAATTATTATAACATTTTGTTTGTAGTGGCCGCAGCACCTGGACACGTCGGCCGTGTTATCGGTGGTTCTAACACAACGATCGAACATTATCCTTATGTCGCTAACTTGCAATATGCCATACGTGGCATTTACTGGACGCAGTTTTGTGGCGGTTCTATTATTACTACTTCTTCTATTCTCACAGCTGCACACTGTGTTGCGTAAGTATCGTTTTTCGAATGGAAATTCTCTTGGATACCTCCTCCATTATCTACACCCGCAAGCCTTAAAAATTAAATTTGATTAAAACTGCACGGGCACAAATATCTCCTTAAAGCTTTTCACTCGCAACCCGGTTGATTTGAAATCGCGGCGCCTCGGTGGTGGGAAGCTCTCATCGGGGTCAAAATAGGCAGCGTCTCCTGGCGAGTTGCTCTGCTATGAAAATAATGACGAAGTATGTGACTTGACGTTTATATATCATGGGTTAATGACTGTCATATACGTCAAATCCCATACATTCGTCAATCTATTCCATTAAACGCCAGCCAACGAATTGCCACTTGTCTAGAGGGGCTACTCTGCCTATTGTCCAGGGTGCACCGCATGAACGTTACCTACCTACTTACTGTACTTAATTTTTAACTATTTTTAGAGGTGATGATATAATACGGTGGCGTGCGCGTCTCGGAACTTCGGAGAGAAGCGCTGCTGGAACCCTCCACAGTGTTGCCAGGTTTTCCATTCACCCAGATTACGATAAAGCTACAGCCTTGGACGCCAATATTGGTATCGTTCACCTGAGTACTAGAGCTGTGTTGTCAGCAACCATTCAAACAGTTCCTATTGCAAGTCCACAGACTATATTGTTTGCTGGTTTACCTGTTACCGCTATTGGGTGGGGTTATTACGAGGTAATTATCTGTCTTTATCCATACTATTTACCTATATTATAACTAGCTGTCGCCCGCGGCTCCGCCCGCGTGGATGTCGGTTATCGCGAATCGGACTATAATTTGAGATTTAAACTATCCTATCTCTCAAGTTGGATCGAACTGCACATGGTGTGCGAATTTTATTATAATCGGTTAAGTGGTTTAGGAGTCCATTGAGGACAAACATTGTGACACGACATTTATATATATTAAGATTATAAAGTGATCATTTTTTGTCTGTTTGTTGGCGATGAACACAAAAACTGCTAAGCAGATAGAATCAAACGAAAAGTATAATCTGACTTAAAATCTATCGTATGTTTGCTCGCAATTCATTGAGTAGAACCCAAGTGAAATGGATGGAGGGAATACGGGACCCAGACTATTTTTTACGCATGACTGATTTTTTACGCCTATCTGTATAGGCATACCGTATCTTTTTATTTTATAGTTTTATTAGTATCAAGAGTACAAAGAGTTGCTAGTTGTTGATGTTCGGTTGATGACCATACGATATATACTTATTATACCTACCAATTACATAGTTCCGTTGAAACAGTTAGTCTATAGCTGTGTATATTCATTGACCTACGAGGAGCTACATTAAAAATACTAATATTACAACTAAGTACGTACAAAATGATGTATTTATCATTGTATTTATAGGAGTCTAGCCCTACACATCGAGAGCAGTTGCAGGACGTTAATATCAATATTGTCGACCAGAATGTGTGTACAGAACGTTATGCTTTCCTGAAAACACAACCCGGAGTTTCTGCCGCATTCCCCGACATTACCCCCGGCATGGTGTGTGCTGGTATTTTAGATGTGGGCACAAAAGGTAGTTGCTATTTCGATGATGGAGGCCCTGTAGTGCATAAAAGTGACATTCATATTGTAATTGGTGTTATTTCTCATAACTACGAATGCGGTCACAGTGAATATCCTGACGTTCTTGCCCGCGTACCGTATTATACCAACTGGATAGTCGCAAATGCTAGTTAATGCGTTCAACTTAATATTACATACACAGAATTTAGTTTACACAGCTACAAATGCAATAATGTAATAAAATTGTTACTTGCTGAAAACTTTAGTCTTTTATTTATTGTTTGCCTTAACGCACTGAACTAAGGACTTTATTATACCATCCTACAAATTCCGTAAAGAGGCTAAAGCTAGGGGAGAGGAATAGTTTAATATAAAAGCTATGGCTATTCCTGTCTCGTACTTATACATACGTGTACTTATAGCCTCCGTGGCGTACGGGTGGTGTACGCGGCCGCTGCGCAGGAGGCGCGGGTTCGATCCCCGCTCAGTGCAAATATTTGTATGCATGAATATGGGTATTTGCATTGGTCTGGTCGTGCCTCGGAGAGCACGTTAAGTGTCGGTCCCGGTTGTCATATTAACATCTATGGCAGTCGTTACGGGTATTTTTGGAGCCCTCAAAAGCCTAACAACTGGTCTAACTGCAAAGCTTCGATATCGCCTTTGAGTTGTGGAGGTCAGATGGCAGTCGCTTCACGGAAAATGTCGATGTTTAGCCAAATGACGACACGGGCAGTGGGTAGGACACGTGCATTATAGTCATGAGTTCGAATCAGTAAATTATCTGGACCTATCACCCAAATGTTTTATTGGCTCCGGCCGTTCAGTCCTAACGAGTCTTACCATCAAGTGGCAGTCATACTCAACAACATTATCCCACTCGTGATTTAATAACAATCAAATAACCACACTTTGATAATAGGTATCATTATGTAGGTACCTAATTGCGGTGAGATTAGTTATGAGCAAATGAATTGAAAAATATAATTTCCTTGGTCAGAGCTGATCATCAGGTCGTCAGTATAATTATTATCTATTAACATTTTTCTCATTGTCTACGCTGTGCTCTTTGTGGGGATCGTAAGCAGGTTGTCAACATTAACTCATCGAGGATGTGGTAAAAAATTACAGATGTGGTTATAATCCTCAATGATCCTCTAGTCTGCTGGAAGTATAGAGCCATTCATCAAGATTATAAGAAATTGAATTTGACCTCCAGTTAATGCGTAGACAGATAATAAACTCTTAGGATATACTGGTTATAAGTCTTCTTCTTCATCCTAGCGTTAATCCCAGTCGCATCCGAAGCTTTCAACTTGGAGTCTGGGGTCCGCTTTTACCAGTCCAACTGCGGATTTGGCTAAACATCGACATTTTCCGTGAAGCGACTGCCATCTGACCTCCACAACTCAAAGGCGATATCGAAGCTTTGCAGTTAGACCAGTTGTTAGGCTTTTGAGGGCTCCAACTATACCCGTAACGACTGCCATAGATGTTAATATGACAACCGGGACCGACAGCTTAAAGTGCTCTCCGAGGCACGACCAGACCAATGCAAATACCCATATTCATGCTTACAAATATTTGCACTGAGCGGGGATCGAACCTGCGCCTCCTGCGTACACTACCCCTACGCCACGGAGGCTATAAGTACACGTATGTATAAGTACGAGACAGGAATAGCCATAGCTTTTATATTAAACTATTCCTCTCCCCTAGCTTTAGCCTCTTTATGGAATTTGTAGGAGGGTATAATAAAGTCCTTAGTTCAGTGCGTTAAGGCAAACAATAAATAAAAGACTGAAGTTTTCAGCAAGTAACAATTCTCATCTGTTTTGTATGACGACCAACTAACAATAAGATTAATAACATAAAATCGCTATAGAATATAGAAGTCACATAAAAATACACTTTTTTTCCTGAAGAGTAGGTACGTGACCTACTATGAAAGCAATATAGTCAGTAAAGGCACAGACCTTGCGTTTTTATGATTTTAACGCCGGTGTTCTTAATTTTTATTCTTATTTTATTATTATCAACATACTCACTGTCATCAGTGTCATCACTATGTCAGTGTCACTGTCATAGACAGACCGCAGGCGCAAACCGGCAGTTCTTGGCATGGAACTTAAGTTCCTTGGTTCTTAGTTTATGTAGTTTATGGCCCCGCTTCACTAACCTCTTATTTTGGCGATTTTTTGGCGCTAAAATGCATTCGTGTAAAAAGTACTCAAACATATCCATTAGGGTATCAAATTGAAAGTAATAATTTCTTATTCTTACTTGTAGTCTCCTTTAAATAATTAAAAGGAGACTACAAATATATAATATGATAATATAATATTATTAAACCCATATGTTTTTTTTTATAATAATAATAATAATAAATGCATTTATTGCATGAAACATGGTAAAGTAAAATTACAATAGAGTACAGCATGTCTCACAGAATTTTTGCATGCAACATTATATTAGGTATTAGGACTGTTAAGTCCAAGATATTAATCACACAATTAAATAAATTAATAGATAGGTATTTAGGTTAAACACTTATGAAGATTCTGAGTCAATACGCACCGAAACGACAAGAACTGAAAGGAAAGTACTAAGTTCTTTTATCTGGTTCGTGTCCCTATGTGACATAATATGTCAACTAACGTAGTGGCACCAATGATCGACACTTTAAGGAGATAGTGGGCTTCTTAATTAGATTAAAGGTCATTTAGTCATCTTTAAACCAAAAGTAACGATTGAGTATGGTAAGGTATATTCTTGAGATAAGAATAGGATGTATTATTTTTATTAACTATACGGACTAGTAACAAATCCCAAAAAATGATAAAGTATATAAATCTCCAATCATCGACACCGAATCTCCAGTAGTCAACACCCAGTCATCGACAGCTGCCACTTACCGACACCCAGTTATCGACTATTGACTATAATGTGTATCTGCCAAATCACCACCTGCTTAGTGGGTCATTAAAATAAAATTAACTGTTTAATAAGTATCTATTATTTTATTTCAATAATTGTCAGCTGCGCATACCGCGGTGGAAATCGCCTCAACTGGTGACGCGGCCTATATTCAGTAATTTCCTCCCGATTCAAAATTGGTCAAAATACAATTCAGCCAATGCCTTGAAGGACAAGAATTGTCAGCTGCAAATGCCCTGGTGGAAAATGCATCAGCTGGTTATTGGACCAAGTTCCGTCATTTCCTCCCGGCCCAAAGCCAAAATATAGTTGAGCCAACACCTTGAAGGAAATAAATTGTCAGCTGCGCATACCGCGGTGGAAAACGCGTCAGGTGGTGACGTGGCCTAAATTTAGTCATTTTCTCCCGGTTCAAAATTGGCTAAAATACAAGGCGATCCAATGCATTGAAGGAAACAAAACGATAACTGACATCAAGTTAGTGGACATATTATGTCACATAGGGACACGAACCAGATAAAAGAACTTAGTACTTTCCTTTCAGTTCTTGTCGTTTCGGTACGTATTGACTCAGAATCTTCATAAGTGTTTAACCTAAATACCTATCTATTAATTTATTTAATTGTGTGATTAATATCTTGGACTTAACAGTCCAAATACCTAATATAAAGTTGCATGCAGAAATTCTGTGAGACATGCTGTACACTATTGTAATTTTACTTTACCATGTTTCATGCAATAAATGGATTTATTATTATTAATATTATAAAAAAACATATGGGTTGAATAATATTATATTATCATATTATATATTTGTAGTTTCCTTTTAATAATTTAAAGGAGACTACAAATAAGAATAAGAAATTATTACTTTCAATTTGATACCCTAATGGATATGTTTGAGTACTTTTTACACGAATGCATTTTAGCGCCAATAAATCGCCAAAATAAGCGGTTAGTGAAGCGGGGCCATAAACTACATAAACTAAGAACCAAGGAACTTAAGTTCCATGCCAAGAACTGCCGGTTTGCGCCTGCGGTCTGTCTATGACAGTGACACTGACATAGTGATGACACTGATGACAGTGAGTATGTTTATAATAATAAAATAAGAATAAAAATTAAGAACACCGGCGTTAAAATCATAAAAACGCAAGGTCTGTGCCTTTTCTGATTATATTGCTTTCATAGTAGGTCACATATTAATTCTACGTACCTACTTTTCAGGAAAAGAAGTGTATTTTTATGTGACTTCTACATTCTATAGCGATTTTATGTTATTAATCTTATTGTTAGTTGGTCGTCATACAAAACAGATGAGTACCTGGTTCTTCTATATTATTAATAACACAATTCTGGTGGCCAGATACGTCCATATTGCGTTTTACTTAAACACGTATAAGTTACTTTTGTAATATTATAATCGTGAGGATTTTTAACCGTTTATAGGTATGCACCATTCTAATTCAGACATGTCTGGAGCTGATGAAACGACCCTATATTTATTGGACATGGGTTCCAGTCTTAATTTGAGAACTGACAGTCAAGTTTTTCCTCTTCAGATAATAAATAATGTAAGTTATGCCTATTTTTATTTTAACTTTTTTTTGTGTTTCTGTGTAAAGTTTTCAATTCTAACAAAGTGTCATTAAATGAAATACATCATAATGGGTTTATTTTCTATTTTAGAGTGAACCCTTTAATTATAACAAACTCTTCCTGCCCACCCAAATCAAAGATGATGGTCAGGATCAAGTTGTAGTTGGTAAGTAGAGATAAGTTAAACTAAGTGTAATTTATGATAATGTAGAAATTCCTGGTATTAAAGACAGATAAGAATTTCCCTCCTACTCAACTCAATTAGATGTAAATGTTTTGTGTGAATTGACTGCCATTGGACGTCCACAAGCCACCAGTAATATCAAAGTTCTGAAGTCAGATTGGCAGTGGGAATGTTTAGGGCTCCTGTTACTAATACCTTTACTCTGCCGCTTTATATTGCACCATGGCCTGATAGCTTAAAATACTCTCTTAAGCACAGTGGATTCTCCTCCTCCATGCCAAAATTGACCATTGCCTTGCTATGAGCTAGTTTTACCCATGAGAGATTTGTCTTACTTATGTTGCCGCCAACTAGCTTAATCAGCCGTCCAATGAACTGCCTAGACAGTTAACTAAACGGCTCCATTTAAAGCAAATTGGTAGCAATATGTATACAAACAAATGGTTCTAAATACCCTTTTCACATATAAATGCCCATTATTTTGTCAATGGTCTTACTATCACATAAAATTAGCCCAATCGGGGTTCAGCAGTAGGAAGAAGGAAACACATGAGCTGGCAGGGAATTCCAAGTCTTAATGGTGCGTCATAGGAATGAATCACCGAACCACTTGGTTCTTGAATAAATATTCTGCACCATTTGTGGGTGACATCTAAGCCCTGCACAACATGTGCAGGGCTTAGATGTCACCCATATAGGACACATCTATTTGACTTCACCTCACCTGATGGTAAGCTAAAGGTAAAGTCTCATAAAGAGGGTCACCATTACAAACACGTACCATGTTAACAATGCTGGCAATCAGCTTGACGGCCTCATCAGATGCCTTTTCACACCCCGCTTAAAGGACCCGGGACTGTAAGAAGAAGGAAACACATGAGCTGGCAGGGAATTCCAAGTCTTAATGGTGCGTCATAGGAATGAATCACCGAACCGCTTGGTTCTTGAATAAATATTCTGCACCATTTGTGGGTGACATCTAAGCCCTGCACATGTTGTCCTATGTAGGAAAGGAAAGGGTGGGACTAATTGGAAGTGCTCAACAGAACATTCACTATGGGAGAGATGGTAAAGTACTGCCAAGGACGCAACATCTCTACACATAATTGCTCAAGGGTGTTTGTGACCTCAGGATTCCTAGTAATGCGGAACGCACGTCGCTGCAACCTGTCGAAAGCATCTAATAAGTAGTTTACAGAGCCAGAAAAACAAATTTGTGTCTTGTATAGTAGACACCGCTGTTCCGGGTGTAAAAAAACATCTCACTTTGTTCAAGACTCCGAGTTTACGAGATGCCGTTTTGATTAGCCGCGGGCAATTTCGAGATATCACTCGAAAAACAATATATCCCGAGAAATCTCTGTTATGAGAAGATATCTCGAGTAGTTAGTATTCGGCACTGAGCCGAACGCCGAGCGAAATATCTCACTCTCCTTTATGTGGAGTCAACACAGAGGAGAGCAAGATATGTCGCACGTGTATTCATCTTTACATACGGCCAACAAAACAAAATCATTTTTATCTTCCGAAAAAGTACAACTCATCACCCATCCTGCACATAGCCCCGACCTATTTAGATTTCTGTATTTTCCCCAAATCAAAGATTTGATGACAGGTTTCAATTTTACCAACTCCGAAGAGGCAGTGATAGCGTTCAATCAGCATGTAGAAAACATGCCGTCAGATCTGTGGTCCTCCGGTTTAAGAAAATGGTTCGATCGCATGAAAAAATGTTTAAAATGAAAAGAAGAGTAATTTAAAAAGCAATAAACATAATATTTTGATTAGACATATGGTTTTTTTAAGTTACGCAAAATTTTTAGAGTGACCTACTTACGTACATATGAATATCAGTCCACGCGTAACTTAAAAAACCACTGATTGGCAGTGTCGGGAGCTGCATACCACAATTATCGATTCGGGAGTTGACCGCAATTAGATTAGCCACCAAATTTGCTTTTTCTTGCGGCTCATTGGCCAGGGATCGCAGGGTTGCGCAGTGGGGACAGCGTAGGCTGACAGAAGCTAACTTGCACGGCTTTGGGCAGTCGGCTCTTTGTTGCGCTGCCACCATAAGAGAAAGTGAAGGCGTGAAAAAAAGGTGATTGACGTCGCAGCACCGCCTGTTAAAGCGCTGGAGATTGACTTTATGCTTTATCTATGAATGTGAGGCATGGCGAGAGCCGACGCTCCTAAAGAAAGGGCTTATCGCAATAGTGCACAGTGGTAACTAGTGAACCCACCCGGTCGAAATTTCTGCCATCATATTTTAGGAAAGTGGTCATTATCAACCTAAAGGGTGTAATTTACACTGGTGGTAGAAATGTGATGGCACAAATTTGTCACAAGTACCATTCAGGCAAGTTCTAATCTCAATCTTATTTAAATAAATTTTTCAGATGGTTGTCATGAACCTGCTGTTAAATTTGTTACTGTTCAAATGGAGAACAGCCATCAACAAGGCCAAAAATTATTATTGTCCACTAGTCATACGCAGAGTGCTGCATTATCACCTACTTTACATATCAGTCCTCAAGAAGTACATTACTTGGAACAGGACAGCACGCTATCTAAAACAGACTTAAATCCATCTCTAATAAATGGTGATCAAACCATAGGCCTAGCATGTAAGAAGCAAATACAAAATTACGGTAAGAAATTTATGACATACTGAAAATACTAGATTGGAAAAGTCAAAAAGATTTTACCTAAGCTCAACACAATGGGCTTAAGAGTTATAGAGCAGTTTCAAACGGCACTCTTATTATTACAGTACATATACCAGATCGCAGTGTTCTACCACGAGCAATTGCAGTGCTGCCAACTATTTTGCAAATAAAACAGAAAGATAAGATATCCGCTCGACGGACTTTACTTCCGCGCACACGATTTGGTCCAATACAAGGTATTTTATTAAATAATAGCGATTCAACTTTCTGCTTCACCCGGAAAATACATTTCCAGAAAACTCTTATAACCGAGCTACAGCGCTATATCTGCCAGCGCAAATAAAAAGTAGCTTAGAACCATCTCTTAAGCAGGTGTCAAAATTTGACCTCAACCAATGCAGAACTTTTGAAGCATACACTGTCATGAACTCCTTTAGTTTCACGCGTTTAAGCCTTCCTCCTACTTCCTCTTTTTACTATACTTAAGCTTGGGTCCCACGGCCATTTTAATGACAGGCCGCGTCGCGCCAGGACAGACCAACGCGCCGTGGGAACCGGCGTAACTGTCGCAGTCTGGCGTGGCGCGTCCGATCCATCGCGAGTCGGTAACCTCAAACGCGCGGCTCGTCGATTTGCAAATGTAAGCACGAGGCCCGTGATTCCATTCGCGCCACGCGCCGGTCGGTTCCCATGGCGTGGCGGGGCGCGGCCTGATGCGGCCTTTACTTTCTACAGCCCGTGGGAGGCCGGCTTTATGCATTCACATATAAACTATTTACGCGTGAATATTTTATACATTATTATTTTGTTTTTTTTTTATTGTTTAATTCGTGATTATAATTTTGTTAAAAATTCACCTGCTAAGTAAGCAATAACATTTCTAACTAGATAAATCTCATGGTCGGAGGCGCTGTCTGCTGAAACACAGGCTACAAGCCTAGCTTAGCAGCAAATGCTACTATTAGTTAGCAAAAGATTAAATAATACCTAGCTAATTTTATTATTTATAATTATGTAATATAAAATGCATAAGAAAAATATTTGTGTGAATACTATGTTTTGTATATTTTATAATGTTTGTTACTAGACAATTGGTTTTTGAGTCAATAAATCTATTTAATTATATAAATTGAAAAGTTTACGATCATATTGCATACCCGGAATACGGGCACTCGATTTTTGAACTTTTCAAAATCTTCTAGTCTACGAAAATTATTTACCGAAATGTATGTACCTACGCGCATACTACGCGCGTAAACGAAAATAAAAAGTTTTCTTTTTATTTTGTATTCCTCATTGTCAGGACAAGGTTCATATTATGCATGAAAATTTGTATATGCTATATTTGCACAAGGGCGAAGCCTAGCGTAGTTAATATACCTATTATAATATCATTATTATTACAGGAATAAAACATAAAATGTCTCTTGAAGAAGCTAACAATTTGTTACTGATGGCAGAAAGTAATAAAAGACCATTATTTATATTAAGAGATGACGACCAAATTGTTGTACGTATCGACGTATCTGATAAAGGTTTGTTATAATATTTAACAGTATGTGTAGTACCTACATTCCTAGTGATTGCCAACTCGTAAAATCTTGACACGAGTCAACACGAGTTGAAATTGCCGTAACTCGAGTTTAACACGAATCAGGTTATTTGATTTAGCCCCTTTATATCTTATCATAGTCAAATAATAGTATCTTCAGAAACAAAAATTACGCGCCACCACTCTGGGCCTGGTTTTAGAGCGAGGGCCCACAATTATGGAGGACGGAGATCGTGACGTCGCGTCGACTTAATCTATCAATATATCTGTATATAAATTCTGATTACTGAGCTTAATATCAAACTTGTGGAATAGTCTTTTTCAAGGTCTAATCTACCTCTGTACCAAATTTCGTCCAAATCGGTACAGTGGTTTAGGCGTTAAAGCGTATAGTATTAGTATAGATACATACATCTATTTCAGATAAAGCAAATTGGATTGGCTTACTGCCTCTAGGAGAACAGAACACAGCAAATGTATGGATTTATGAAGAAAACAGTGAACTGTATATCATCACGACAGAAACAGTGCCATCTCGAAAACAATTAATGCTAGGTTATAGTAAGAAGTATGCACAAGACTACGGGTTAATCGGACCTACTAAAGATATTGACACAGGTAATTTTATTTTTAAGAGTAGGTACTAGTAACAAAATTAAATTGCTTGTGTTAAGAGTGGTTTTGTTACCACACACATCTTAATGGCCAGCATTTGATTTGATCACAGAGCTAATACTTTCAATTACGGAATGAAATTGTATATACACATATATTATAGACCAACCTGAGCCACTTTACCGCGCCTTGGGTATATGCGGACAGGGGGTGTAATAACCAAACGACCGTCAGATTTGGTCAGTCCGCTGGCAACGCTCACGGCGGTATCTCCCTCTCTCCCGACTCATGCTCTTTTTTCGGTTTCGTAACTACGTCTCATGCTACGCCCGCGCGTACCTAGGTCGCGATACAGCGGTCACGGTCTGTCAATAATATGCCTAATATAATTATTCGCCGAACTCTGATCAATTGCAAATAGTATTTTTAATTATCAAAATATATGTTCATTTTATAGGTTTTCCATTAAATCCAAAGACATGGTGGTGCTACGAATGCCAGCGTGCCATGCCGTCAGCATATCAACTACAGCGACACATGAATGCACACCACCAGGTATATTCTCAAATTCTATAAAAAAAAAAAAAAAAATTACACAAGTAGTGGTATTATCGATATTTTGTATATCGTTAGAGTAATTCGAAATTCACACAAATATTATATATATTTCAGACGGACAAAGCACTCATGAGACGACGTTCCTATCGATGTCGTTATTGTACACGAAAGTTTTCTCGAATTTTCACGTAAGTTCTATTTTAAACTTGTTCTCTCTTGATGATGGATCTTTCCTCGCCCATTTTGCAGAATGTGTCAAAATGAAGGTCTTGCTAACAGCTATAGCCCTTTTTTATTTCAGATAGTAAATTGACAACTGCAAATGTCAAATTATGAAATAATGATACCAGCTTTTAGTACTTAGAGACGTACTCGAAACTATCGACAATGTTTGTGGCCTAGATACAAGTGGTTTGGCTTTATTATATTTTAAGAAAAAAGTTAAAATTAAATAGTTTTTTAGTTTCATACACTAGCCAAGCTAACTATAAAATAAGCTACAAAAATCTGTACTAAATTTAATTTATCAACAACTTTTTTTTCGCACATGACTATTTTTATTTTTTTTAAATAGGCATGTGCGACTACACATGACTATTTTTTAATTGCAATAAATCGGCAACACAGATAATGTTATTTTACTATCTGAAATTAAAAAACAGACTATACTTATGACGACTAACGATGTCGGAACGTGGACTCTGACGGAAAAATCGCACGCCGCTGTCTTGGGTCTACAGATGCCGCGGTGTAACTAGAATGAAATCCATCGCACCCCGGCTGACCCCGGGCGATCTACAATTTTAAGATGGCCCCTTCGGGGGTGAGAAATACGTTGTCCTCATCGAACCCCGGATAGAGAGAGGCGCTGCCGTCTCCGTTGCACAAGGAGCACCGCGTGGAGGTTCCAAGCCATTGGCTAAAAGATTCTAGAACAGTGAAATTACTTTCTGAAATATTTTTAATTGTTATTTACAGGTTAAGGCGGCATATGGCACGTTATTGTGAAAAGAAGCCCAAAAAAAAGTAAGTGCATTGATTTAAATGTAAGACGAGGTTGCTTAGAAATTGTAGAAAATATTTGGTAGGTAGGTATTCCTTCTTTGGAATCCATATTAAAAACCATCACGATGTGCAATGTTCTTACTTGAAATTTATGTTACAAAAAATTCTAAAATATAATTTTCTGACATTTCATTAAATTTTTCCAGATTCCAGATTGAAATTGATTTTAATTGGGACAGACTTACCTTCTGATATCTTCTTCCTAAAAATGCTAATGTTCTCTTTTTCGAACGAATATCATTGTTTCAGTGACAACATACTCAATACAGAAACACTGCCTGAAGTAATTTTAAACTCTTCTTTAAATAGTGAAGATAACAGAGTACCATCTGATGAGAGCTTCCAGAACTACTCTAATGGCTTGGACTTTTCAACGAATCTATTTGATACTGACAGAATGCCTGGTCTCGATATGTCCGGCAACTCCAGATCTGAAGTATTTAATCCTTATGGACTAGTCAATGAAAACACTTTAACCAATGATCTCGAATACACTGATGGAAGTTCGAACAAAGTTGATGAATCATCCACAAATGGTAACGAGGTCTGTATAAAACAAGTTATTTCTATGTGGTAGTGACCGAAATCACTAGATACTATTTCCGTTAATTTCTCCAGCTAAGTTCAATTGCTTACGTTGGGACTGGGTTTAAGTCAGTAGAATAATGGGCACAATTCGAATCTAGGACCTCTCCACCAAGCTATTGACGCTTATGCCTAATTTATTTAGAAGCTGGTTCTGGCCAATAGTTGGTGAAGTGGTCCTTGGAGCTTCTTCTTCATCCTAGCGTTAATCCTAGTCGCATCCGAAGCTTTCAACTTGGAGTCCGGAGTCCGCTTTTACCAATCCAACTGCGGATTTGGCTGAACATCGACATTTTCTGTGAAGCGACTGCCATCCGACCTCCACAACTCAAAGGCGATATCGAAGCATTGCAGTTAGACCAGTTGTTGGACTTTTGAGGGCTCCAACTACCCGTAACGACTGCCATAGATGTTTGTACGGGACTGACGGCTTAACGTGCTCTCCGAGGAGCGACCAGACCGATGCAAATACCCATATTCATGCATACAAATATTTGCACTGAGCGGGCATCGAATCCGCGCCTCCTGCACAGCGGCCGCGTTCAATACCGCTACGCCACGGAGGCTGTCGTCCTCGGAGCTTCTGAATTCAACAAAAAAGAATTGTTTTGCCATTCAAATGTATTTCTTAAGAACTCACATATTCTCACATTTCGATTAGTTTAGACACTCTTTAAGTTATCTTCGCATAAACACAACTATTTTTTGCAGGAAAACCAGAAAGTTACAAACACTTGCACTTACTGCAATCAAAATGTGGGCAGAGGTAAAAAACGGCAGCATGTAAGGTGAATATAATATTGTTGTTTTATTACGCACATACGTACGTATTAATTGGCTGCTGTCATTATTTTTTTAACAACTATAGTTGACATAATTTAACAGGTGCATTATGACAGATGCTTTAAGTCATAGAAGGTAATTTGGCACGACTGGAACGTAACATAAAATCATTATAATTTGAGTATCATTTATAAATACGTTATAACTTATGATAGTACGTTTAAAAAAATTAAATTTAAATTTAAATTCAGTGTAAAAGAATTTAAACCGCTGTGATATCGCAGGTTTTTTGAGTGATTTCCTGATTTCATCTCTAGCTATACTATTTCAAATCTCTGAGAATCCACTATTCATGTCTATTGCTTTTCAGCTTTATACTATTTGATGAAAAGCCCTTTTATGAAAAAAACTGTTTTAAAAATATAGAAAAGGATTTAAAATATAAAAGATTATTGCCTAGGGACCTCTACCCACAGTATCCATATAATGAAATCTAATGCAGATTAGAAAATAATACAACTGTTAATATAATTCATTTTCTTTGCACTTACACAGCGAATGTGCAGCGCGGCGATTTGAATGTGAATGCAAAAAAGTCTTCACAAGCAAAGAACTGCTTGCGCTTCACTACTACTCAGAGCATCCCACAAAGCCAGAACAACAGGAACAACAGGAACAAAATGTAATTATTGTAATGTTTTTACTAACAATTCAAACAACAAGTCGGCGGAGGTGCTTGTCTACAGTGCTACGCTGTAGCGCTCCTATGGTACGCGCGGCGTGGCGGGAGACGATGTAAAGACGTTACGTAAAGACGTTACGTTTGCGATGAGACGTCATGTTACTAACATGACGTCTCATCGCATAATGTCCTTTTCTCGAAATGTCCTTTCTCATGATGTCCTTTTCTGCATGGTTTTAAAAAAAATAACCATGAAGGCTTGATGCAGGAGCTACGCTCCGCTCCGCTCCCGCATTAGCCTTCTATCCTAACCTAACCAATATTAAGACTGTAATCCTGTAGTGCACATATGACATTATGAGAAAGGACATTATGCGATGAGACCGAGCGAGATACCGCCGTCAGCACTCACTTCGGTAGCTTACTGTTTCTTTCCACGCCGCACGTACCATGAGAGCGGTACAGTAGTGAGGGGCAAAAGGATAAAATATATCGATGATTAATCGCATCGATACTTTTCAAATGTATCGATTTATATTAACAAAAAAATTCTATATGTTATAAGATATTTCGATGCGGTGATGCTTCCTATGCGGTGTAGTAAAAGGCGACTAAGAGACGGCTGTATCAGACAGATATATACAGTCCAGACTCAGCTTCAGATGCATAGGTACATAGATTAGGATATGAAAAAGAGAAACGACTTAGGCCGACCAGTCCCTTACAGGAGGATTTGAATAGTTAGTAAAATAATTCCTTAAAAGTTTGATTTAAAGACAGATAAAATTGGTCAGATACATCATGCTTAAATTGCGAAGCTTGTACAGAGTGTTGAGAAAGTCGGATAAACAGTATCGGTTTCGATATCAGAAAAAAAATCGAAAAAAAAAATTGTCAATTTTTTTTTAACCAAACCACAAAACAAAGCTCCATAAGAGCGACGAGAGAGGTCGCTCTTATGAAGTTTTCTTTCTTAGCCGTGAAGTACCTCCTAACTTATTTAACTGACTTGCGTAGAAATATTAATTATTCCCATTAAACTTATCTAGGCCCCCTTTTTTAGGTTGACAACGTTACAACCAATGCTCAAGACAATAAGACATACCTATGTGAACAATGCCAACTCGCGTTTAAGGTAAGTGTTATTTTGAAACTGGCGATTGAAGATCAGTGAAATTTGCTTACTAGCTTTCATTCCATACCTTATACTGGTATTTCTAAAAGAGGTTCGAAACAAATACGCAAGTGTAAAAAATATTCAAAAGTGCCAACTAAGTAGGTACTATATGTACTTGTATCTTGCACTGACCTGAAATATTTTGAGTAGAAACAACTGGACAACAATGAATTTAAAAGTCCAGTTTCGGAGAAGCCTCGGTGGCTTTATGAAGCCCATTCTCCCTACAGCAAATGGACACCCAGTGTTGTTTCGGTATACTGTGAGGGGCCCATTTAGCGCAAGCCCGCAAGGCGGCGTGCGCTAAATGGCACTGTCTATAAACTAAGCTATGTCCAGATACACCTAAGATCCTGCTTTTAACCACCCATAATCACATTTGTAAGTGGTTAGAGCTGAAAATATTTGCGCGCACTCTTCAGTCGCTGCTGATCGAACCAGCAGAAATATATCTGATCCGCACCGCTGATTCGATCGACGCGATAATGTCCACGCAGATGCGACTGAAAAAAAAGGAATCGATTCAAGGACCTCGCAATTTAAACCTACAAATAAACTACATAAGTAACAAAGAATTTGTTATTTAGCGTCGCGGGATGCTTGTGAACCACTTGTGGCGTGTGCATAACACGGTGTCAGCGCGCGTCCCGTTAGAACGCCGCGTCCGCCACTACCCGTGCGGCTCCTGCCCCAAGATATACCGCACTGCCGCCAAGCGGGAGCGGCACGTCAGAGTGCACCATCCAGGTAAATTGCTATGCAGGACAACTGCCCACCTAGCTCCTGGACTTAGATATATCGCACTGCAGCCAAGCGGGAACGACGCGTCATAGTACACCTTCTAGGTAAGATGCTATGCGGTACAACTGTCAACTAGCTTCTGCCCTAAGATATACCGAATTGCAGCTAAGCGGGAACGGCACGTTAGAGTACTATCCAGGTAAGTTGCTATGCCGTACAACTGTCCATCTAGCTGCCTTTTCCTTTAAATAAAATTTTATTTTCTTTATTTAAAAAGCAACGTTCGTCACTTTCGAGCTCTACACCAACTAAAGTTACTTACCTGAGTTGTTACACCTAGTCATGTCAGATCTATTTTTCCGTAACTCATCCGTATTTTTGACTAAGTCCAATTTGTATGTCTTATTCAGTACAGTTCAGTTCTAAGGTCACTAAGGACTAAAATGGTCAAACGTTATCAATCTCTAAAAAAATAATTCCTCCAGGGGCAGAAAACATTCGCGTGAAAGAAATCGAAGGAGGCACCCGTGCGTGTTCACCGGCGGCGTGCGGGGAGTGTCCGCGCCAGTACGCCACGCGAGCCAAGCTGTTACAGCACCAGAGGCAGCACCATCCGTACTTGGTATGTTGTTTACACGTTTACATAGATAGCAGCTTTCCATAAGTTTGATGTATGTCGCTACTTCCCAGAATATGTATTTGTGTTTTCCTCTTGCCCCTGTAAGCCGAAGATCGCTCGTTCAAACCCTCTCTAGACCGATTCAAACTTTTCCTATTTTAATCAATTCCCAGAATATGTTCTCTATTAGCGATACTTTCAAATGATTAACTAATGGAGGCTTTTTTAATAAAATCAACGCGTTTGATTTCCGGGTAGTAATATTGTTATTTAGGATTCCCTACATCAAGAGGAAAAAAAAGTAGGTATCAAGTTGAAATTCAGATCCACCACATACTCAGATAAAATGTATTGAAACTGTGAGAAATTAAACTTCTAAGTCGATGCAAACAAAATATATTGCAGTTAATGTATTATAGCTTCCATTTTTTTACGGAACCCTTGAAGCGCAAGTCCGACTCGCACTGTACAAATCCAATGATGCCGTTTTAGTTATCATCAAAATCATCAAATCCTTTAAGTACCCCTTTTTCACATAATTTCTAATTTGGCCGTCCACGTTAACTCGAAAAATTCGCCTATGTCTACATGTTAGGTACTTTAAATGGAAACATTGTAATTAGGTACTCAAAAGTACTTTTTTCAGTTAAAGATAATTTTGACCGCAATAGCTCTTGTATTGAAATATATCAGTCAAAAGTAGTGAGACCTATGTAGCCAGTAACTAATTCTTTTTTAATTTTTAGTACTCTGCGAAAATTTCTCGCAGAAGTGCTCTAATGCTCTATAACAGAGCATATAGGCCCTATAATGTAGTGTAATGTAACGTAAGTACTTATAAGAACATGTATACCTATAAAATTATCTAATATTAGATATGTTTACAGACACTAACAACGCAGAAGAAGACTAATTCAACACAGCACACTAAGGAAACGGTAAGATCAATTACCCATAGTTAGCGTCCAAAGTAGATAATCATTTTCAGATTTTCGAGATTATTTTTTCAGCAATATATTGTTCTATTTCTTATTAAAAATGCTGTTTAACTACTTGATGGGCTTTATCAAAATATATGTAAATTTTGTATAAATATAATAAATCATTCATTCACACACATTCAAACTATTATCATCTGTTTCCAAAATAGCTGATTATAGTTTGAATATAGCCTATTTTTGACGTGACAACGTCTTATAAATTGGTTTGCCGGGTGACACTTCAAGAAACTGCGTTACGCTCCGCTCACGTTATGCGCTCACAATGAGAGCGAGTGAGAGGCACGCGTCCCTTCCACTCGGGCATGGTTAGCCCGCCTAAGAGCGAGAGAGACAGACATAAAAACGAATGAATATTCACATTAAAATTATTTTACCACTCAAAGTCGTTGTCACGTAAAACTTTCGCCCGTATACCGACTTTACAGGCAACCAATTTTTTTTTACACGTCTAACGTGGTCGCTAATCGGTGCACTGACCCTAATAGAGTCAGTGAAGCGATGATTTCACGCGTTTGAGGAACGAGCCTTAATATCACTCCAAAAAGTCACCGTGTGGCATGTGTAGTGTATTTTGTAACAGCCCTGACTTGCAGCCATCTAACCAGACAAACCTGTTCTGTTACAGAATGTGCGAATCAACACATCGGAAGAACTACTTAAAAATAAAGCAAGCCTTCAACAGTTGCTCAATTTTTACTGAATTGTGTGTGCTCTAATAAATATTTGTCAAATCTGTGCGTGTGTTATTTGAAATAAGTTTTAGAAAATGACTTTAGCTGTACCCGAAAAGCAAATATTGTGCATGAACTTATTTTTCGGATCAAGGGATATTGTTGAGGAGGTAATTTGAAATCTAAATATTATTTTTATAAAAAACACCTTTCGGTATAATACATATTCATAAGAGCGTGATATCAAATAGCCTGCAGTTAGTTACAAAAAATGTTAATAGAATCCTTTTTACTATCCATATTTTAAAGGTGTTGTTAGCTATTCTTCGGTGTGTATATGTGTGCACTTAGCGATGTCATAAAGGCATGGAAGATAAGCTCAAATAATATAATTAGTCAACACACTTAAATAATATAAAGAATTGCCAGAACAACAAAGTATCCTTGACATAGTTACCACCGTTTGTAAGCGCTACTTTCTAAACACAATGATTGAAGCGAAGGTCTACTAAAATAATTATAATCACATAGCACATGTGCGCAATAAACGTTTTATATAATTAGAGAACCCTACGACCATCCCAGAGGACCTTATTACGACCATCCCAAAAACCTTGCGACCATCTCAGAGAACCTTATGATCAACCACATATAAATAGAACTCTTGATCTTGTAAAAGGTTCTGTTTGAACCTAATAATAATGAAAATATCAGAAACAATATCATATATATGTTTCTGATATTTTCATTAGGCTTATGATATACAGAATAGCTTAATTGGCTATATAGATATGAAGTTATTTGGCTAGAGAGAGAAAAGCTTATTTGGCTACACAGAGAATAGCTTATTTGACCTAGTTATTTGGATTTTACCACGATTTTACTGTTATGTGCAATTGTACAAATTGATATAATTTGCAAATGTGTTAAGTAGATCATGATTTGAATTGGTAGGAGCTATTAGAATAAGTGCATGGGATATGTGGAACCGTTCCATTTCTGAAACCAACCAAACAACAAAGCAAATCTTGTCCTGGCCATTAGGCCATTGATGTTTAGCAGTCCATAAATAATAAGCGCCCACTTTCAATCTATACAAATGCTTGTTCACCACCCTAGTGGTAGATAACATACCCAGGCAAAAAATACTAGAACTTAGTTAAGAACTAATTGTACATGCCCAATTTAACCTAACTCCTGACGAATATGCAGCGATTGTTAAAGTTGGTTTTGTACAGGCGCTCTTAGAAATTGCAGAACACTTACTTTAATAAATAAACATCAATTTTAATAATTATTATTAAATTATTTTTTAGATTTTAGACTTTTATATTGTTCAGTTTTTTATTTTATTTTATGTAAAGTTTTGGAGCTAAGATGGCCAGTAACTTGAAATGTGTTGAGCTGACGACTAATTTGTTTAGCAACCTAGTACATTAATATCAATGTTTTACTTTCATTGTATTGACTCTAGCTAGGATCCCATTGTGTGGTATCAATCAACCAGATGAAGATAGGCAGATGTCATGCTGCGTCAAGCTACTCTCATCTCTTTCTTACATCTTTATTTCAATGTGTGTAAAAGAGAAAACAATAGCAGCTCACTGCAATATACCAAAAACAGTACCATTACTTTTAAAGTGTTTTGTTTACACTATGTAAAAACGATAACTTTATTCGGGAATAGGTAATGTAAAGAAATGCTTATAAAATGTGTGTATAACTAGACTAATATGAATCAGTAATATCCAGTGTCAAAAGCATTTTAACTGTTTTAGGGTAACATAGGTATTGATTTTATAGAACAATGACCGAACTTGACTGCGAACTGTGACTTTCGCCCTAACTACGCTGGTAAACGAAACATGCCCGTTGAAGTGATGCAATGTGTTAACTGTGTGAAAATGGATTATGATGTTGAAGACGGCATCCCAAGGGATTTCATTGAATATGACTTCGCTGAAGATGCCTTGGATTTCGAGGTTAGTTTCAGTTAACAGCTGTTGTTACTTAATAGGTACTCGTACTTAGTTATTTGACATGCCGACGAATCTTTATTATAACTGTACCTACATTATTACAATCAATTAAGTAGGTCTAATGCAGGCTCTAATTTTTTTGTCCACGACGCAGTCATTCTAATAACAGATACCTATAGCAGGCAGTCATCACTCCTAGCCTGTTCATTTACCTTCCTAATGATGATTTGTTGAAAACCGATGCATTGGATCCATAATCATAATAATATAAACATGTTAATTCAACCAACCACAGTTAATTTTTTAAATGTCATCAACAAACAATGCCTTGTAACTTTTATCTTGGCGTAGAATTCCACATGACAGTTGAAAGAGCGAGATAGAAATATATTTATTTTGTAAAATAAAAAATGAATGAATTCCGAAATAAGGATTTGGATAGGGTTTTGGGATTAGGTAAAATTTTGTGCCGGACTTGTTGGTTTTTTTTAACATAGTTAAACCCAACCCAATTATTACATTACTAACAGAACAGGTGAAACAGGTTTACCTACTTAATTGTTTGAGTATGAATAGGTATCTACGTTCCACATCCGACACTGAACTCCTGCCTGTGTAAAGTCAAATAATTTCAATGACTTCATAGTAGGTAACTATACCTACTACACTCGGTAGGTATAGTTACGTTAGCATCGGTACTAAGAGTACAAATTGTATTGTACCTACTATACTTTTGCGGCAGCTGTGGCAGGTAGCTATGGGTGTAGTTAGTTGTTTAGTCGAGCTCGGCCGGAACGTTCGAATTGACACAGCGAGCGGATATTTTCGTGAGATGTGATCGCGCGAAGTTTGTGGTTTCACAGAATCATGCCTTGTTGTTGTTATCTATTAACATTTATCAGCGTATAAATAAACATAAATTATGGTTTGTGTCGGAGATAGTTGTGGCTGCGGCGCGTTTTGCCGCAGATTATTTTGCCGCGCTCGAGCTTCGGAAGATGAAGAAAACGACGAAGAACACATACCAGTTTCTTTGGTAATTTCTTTAGTTTTAGCTGTCATAATGATAGTTCTAGTTCTACCTTTTATTATTTTATTTGCACTCAGTCAAGCACTTAATCTGTAATTTATCGTAGATATGGGTTAGTAATTAGGTAAGTACTGTAAGTAAATAATTAAGTACAAAAACTGGCGAATTTCGAAATGGAAGGGCACCGTACCATTATACCTATGTAGGTACGACACTTTACACTAGACACATTTTTTTTATAATTTCACCTAAGTATGTCCTATTAATATCGAGAAAAACAGCATAAATCGCGTGTGTTGTAGGTACGGGATATTGTTTTAAAGTGAATATTATAAAATAATCTGTGAATAATCTGAAGCGTTTACCTGTTTCCGTTATTAACATTGCGCACAAAAATGACAAAAAAGGAATAGGTACCTACCTACCTATAAGTTGTATGATTGTATGGGAGTCCCCCTTAAAAATACTTATATATATGTCATCTTCTAATATTTCAGTATTATTTATTACAGCGGCAACAGAAATAGGTTCATCGTCTGTGTAGTTTCAGCTGTATTTAGGTACTTACCCATTCACTGTGTAGGATTAAACTATACATACAGACTATAATATTTACATTCATGTGAAGAATAACGGAACCGCTAAAATAATTACTCATATCTATGTATTTATTAATAAGTAGGTACCTACTACAAATATTAGCTTAGCTAGTCACCTTCGTGACTCACTATCAGTGTTGGTCCAAAGTTAATCTGATTAACGATTAAAAATTAATGATTAAAAATCATAATCAAAAAATTTGATTAAGATTAATTAATCAGAATCAAATTTAAAATGATTAAGATTATTAATCATAATCTTTAATCGTGAATTTGATTATTTGATTAACTATTAACTACTTGAATGAATCAAAATGGAATTCTGTATAATAAAACACTTAATTCAAAATGTAAACATTCCTTATTCCAATTTCACAGACCTATACTTTTATTGCCTATTTACTGCGTAAATACCGGGGAGGGGGTGGGGCTGAGGTACTTCGCGTTAGCTTATCTTCTCTCTCTTTCACTCTCTCGCCTTTTATAGCACTAAACTACTATTAGTCAGTTTTAACATTATCACGCTGACACACGCTCGCTCGCACTCGGTTGGCGATAATTTTTTCAGATTTTGCAACATTTTGTGCTATTGTTTCACTCAGTGATTAAGTTACCAAACATGAATTGTGATGATGAATATAATAGTAGTGGTGTTTCAAATGATCCGTCGGTGTCGTCAAACAATTCCGGGAATTCAACAGTGGTATTGCAATCGGAATCGGATCTTTCTTCTTCTGCTTTATTTGACGGTACCTATTATAAGCTTCTATTAGACAAATGCACAGACAAGAACACAGTAGCAGTTTGTATGAAGTGTTCGGACCAGCAGAGTAAAGAAGTTAAGGGCTATGGCAAAACGACATCTAACTTTTTGGGACACTTAAAACGGAAACATGGCGCTGACACAGAAAAGGAATGTAAAAAATATATGAAAGAAAATAAGCAAAAGAAAAATAAAAATAATACAGTTCTGACTTCAAGGCAAACTCCAAAAACACTTGTAACTCAAGAAACTTTTGATCGTAACTTAGTAAATTATTTCGTTAACTCAATGATTGCTTTTCGAGCCGTGGAAGACCCGTACTTCATTAAGATGATGGAGGATTTACATGTGACAAATAGTGGAATCAAGATACCCGGGCGACGTTCTCTCAGAAAAAAAGTTGCTAAACAATCATTCGATCAGATTTGCGAAATAAAACAAAACCTAGCTGCAGTGAAATATTTGTGCACCACCGCTGATATATGGTCAGGGAAAAAAAGAAGTTTTTTAGGTGTTACAGTGCACTGGATTGATAATAACTATAAGAGGCGTTCTGCAGCTTTAGCTTGTCGCCGGTTTAAAGGGGCACACACCTTTGACCGCATAAAAGATTTGCTTCTGGAAATATATTCAGATTTTGATATTGACCTCACTAAAATAGTATGCTCTGTTACTGACAATGGGTCAAATTTTGTGAAAGCGTTCAAGATATTCGGAGTTAATACGAAATCCTTAATCGAATATGATGAAGATAATGAATTTTCAAGTCTAAGTAGCAGCGAGAACGAGTTAAGTGAAGAAGAACTCGAAGTGACTGAAGGAGAGTTCGGCATAAGACAGGAACACGAACATGATGATCTTCTGTTAGAAGAAAATATAGTATACGACCATTCACAAAACAGTTTGCTACCATCTCACTTTAGGTGTAATGCGCACACTTTAAATCTGATTGCTAGTAAGGACGTCCAAGCCTTGTTAACTGATAAATCGACATGTCTTGGAAAAATGCATTCCACAATAATGGAAAAATGTAACGATTTATGGAGTGCTGCTGCTCGCCCAAAATCAGCTGAGGTGATACATAACATTCTTGGACATACGTTAACACGACCTGGCATAACTAGATGGAATAGTTACTATGACGCTTTGAAAAATATATTGAATATCAGAAATAGTTACTCTCAATTAGCTAGAGCACTTGGTATAAAAAATCCATTACGAGACTCTGAATTTCAATATATTGAGGAATATTGCCAATGCGCTGCTCCAGTTGCAACCGCTTTGGACATATTGCAGGGCGATGACTCATTTTATGGAATATTATTACTTTGTCTGCATGCACTAAGAAAAAAATTACAGAAGATCACGACGACTCCAAATCTAAAATTCTGGGAACCACTTGCTGCAAAATATCTACAAAGCGTAGAAAAAAGATCTGAAGAGTTTTACACTCTTTCGAGTGAAACTAGTAAATATGCAGCCGTTGCAGCTCTGTGTTACCCAAGATTTAAAAAAAAAGTGGCTAGTGTGTCTAACTGCCGGTAATCAAAAGAAGTGTATAAACATTTTTAAATCAGTCGTAAGAAAGGAAATATCAGAAATCCCAGAGTTTTCAACAGTCAACAATGCAGCCAATAACACACGCCACCAAGAAGACGAGTTTTTTGATTTTAATTCCGACTCTGGCAGTGAAGCGGAATCAGTTGATGCTAAAAAGAGAACGGATATGATCATTTCAAATTTTTTTGCCGAGGGGAGCCAAGAACGAGAGCTTCTACAAAGTTATCCTGTTATAGGCAAAGTGTTTATTAAGAACAATACACCAATGCCGTCCTCTGGCTCGGTAGAAAGAATGTTTTCTTTTGCAACTATGCTAAATAAACCTAGGTCACACAAATTATCTGACGACTTATTTGAAAAAAAAGTTGTTTTGAAATGTAACTTGAACATCAAGAAATCAGAAATGTAAAGATCGGAGGTTAGTTGATTGAAAATATTCTTCAAAATTAGAATTCAGTGTATTTCAACGTTAGAAATTTTTTTTTTGTTCTTTGAATTATTAATAAAAATATTTTAAGAAATGTGTGTCATTATTTTCCATCATTTCTTTTATATAGAATTAATAACATTGATGGATGTATTAGTTTATAATCAAGTTAATCAATTAATGATTATTGATTAATGATTAACGACAATAATCATGATTAAGATTACTTTTTTAATCATGATTATTCTAATCATGATTAATGTAATCTGATTAAAATTAATCAAATTAATTAATTGATTAAAAAATCAATTGATTAATGCCAACACTGCTCACTATGACATCCACATGACATCTAACTTCTTCGATATTTCGATGTTTATTTACACACAAAATCAGGACCCTGCTTAGAATGACGTCAATCACTTAGTCATTAGTAAGTAGGTAGGTAAGTGGTGTAGTAAAAACGTCGTTCATCAGTAGGTAAACACAAGGATAGGTAGGTACATGAAACTATCGAGTATTGAGCAATGGCATTGAGCATTTTATTTTGATAGAACAAGCGCGATCGCGAATCACAAGGAAAAACTCAATAATCGCTGTACTAATGGCCAGTATGTAAATATACAGTAGATGCTTAATGTAGAAGTTTGCATACGCATACATATTACGTTGGCTACTATGACAAGACCGACAGACAGAAGACAAGACCGCAATAACTTGGAGATAGAATATGATCGTGAAAGTACCTACCTATTACCTATATTTTTTTAATGGGTAAATATTTCAGGCGTAGGGTTGTGCATTAAACAACTTAACATGAAACCTATACCTACTCAATGCTCATGTTATTTTGTATATTTTTATCTTGGTTACAAGACGTTTAAGCCATGTCATGTATAATTAGTTTGGTACCTATAGTACCTACTTAGCCTGTGGTACACAGAAGAATAAGACAACATGATTATCGGTTCACTTTAAATGGTAGGAAGGCACAGTGCAATTGTAATGATTTCTCGTAGCGTATGTGCCAACCATAAGTCGCCACGCCACATACTGGTCGCCGAAATAATTCTGACGTGCAGCATCTCATTTTATTTTCAGTATGAAGGTTGAGGACGTTAACCACAAATGATCTCATCAGATATTTAAATTTTGAACACGTATGTTTTAGGTTGTCCATGATTACTAAATGTTTAGTCGGCAACCAATGATTTCAACATCATCATCTTTAGCGAGTGTGTCGGTTGCATCTAGGGTTGCCAACTATACTGTTTTAAACAGTATTATACTGTTTTTCACTAAATTATACTTTTTACTGTTGAACAAAAATAAAGTATACAAATACTGTTTTCAGCATCAAAATGCAAACACATTATTATGTGTTATACTTAGACGCTCACACAAATTTATTTTTATTTAGTCAGAGCTCACTGCTCAGCGGCCATCCTTGTACCATGCGCATATTTTCATATAAAGTTGTATGAAAATGTATATATAAACCCTATAACACTGAGTTTCTGAACGAATCTGTCAATTTCATATATTCAAGACTGGCACTTACTGACAGGCCAAGTGAAGCCATTTATTGGTAAACGCTTTAGAAGAATTTAAAAACATAACTAATATTATCCCATATCTACTTTCTGTTCCCGCAACTTTAGCATTTACTGAAAGTTTTTTTTAGTAATTAATGCTAAGAGGCGGGAGGATAGAAATAGAGCATCTATTAATTTAATAAAAAATGAGCTCCTCATTAATTTTAATTTCAGTTTTAATTGTGATGAGGCGCATGAAGTTCTTAAAAAAGATTGTAAATTAGTAAGATGTGCGAGAAGCTCTAAAAATATGTATTTTAAACAATAAATAAATAAAATACTGTTAATTTTTCTTTAATACTGTTTAATATTCTTCATAGACATGAATATACTTTATTTTTGTGAAAAAAAGTTGGCAACCCTAGTTGCATCTGAAGCTCGCAGTCAGTTAGTACCTATCCAGCCGGGGTTCGCTTACTGTTCTGATGGCAAGCTATGAAAGTACTTAGCTTAAAACATTAACCCCTTAGTTCCAAACTATTCATAGAAGAAAACCTAAATAATATTTAAAAAAAGTTCATACTACCGGCTAGTTCACGGATATCTGTGGGCTAGTATCGATTAAAAACATAAAATAGTTGTAGGCACTCAATTATGTAGGTGGTTGTGCTATATAAACTCCCCTAGTTGGATATTGATTGAGTATAAACACGCGAACGACTTACAGAGCAAATAAATGAGTTCCAAGTTGGCTGAAAGGCCACTGAAAAGAGGGTTTATATGGCCAGAGCGCAATATAAAATAACTACGATAGAATAGTAGCCGTGTCGCCGCCAACTAGCTTAATCAGCCGTCCAATTAACTGCCTAGGCAGTTAACTAAACGGCGCCATTCAATTAACGGCCTGAATGATATTCAGCCGTCTTGTTTATTACACCATATTTAATAACCTGGCATTAAGCATTGGTTATTTTTTTTTATAACCATGCAGAAATAAGTCATTTTTCTAACTGTTTAATGAAATGGCTAGGCAAGTAGTTAAACGTCATCGATCCAAGCTAAATAGCTTGGATAGGCAAATGCCTAGCCCTTTAATTAAATGGCTGAACACCATTCAGGCCGTTAATTGAACGGCGCCGTTCAGTAAAGAGCCTAGGCAGTTAATTGAACGGCTGATTAAGCTAGTTGGCGGCGACAGCTATATATTGAGCTGCAAGCGTAGTAAGTACTAGGTAAGTACTATTATTTAATCTGTGATATAAGCACGAACAAAAAAAACAACTAGTTCAGTTTCAAAATCACCCACGGAACAGAACGTGGCCGATGAGGCTCTGGCATAACGTCTCCTCTCAGGATTAGTGGGTTAGATGGCAGTGGGTCCCGTGAAAGCCAAGAAAAGCATAGAAAAGATAGTGTAGGATAGTGCACCTCGCTCTGCATAGAATAATTCGCCTAATGACGCTATTTTTCAGTATATACTTGCCTTATCTTTAGATAAACGTAGATAACACGCAGATCTTGAATATCAAGGCTACTAAAGGTATATTGATATTTATGAAGATAAGCATACGCTTACAAAATAAGATAAAAATAATCTTTTTTCACAATTGTAGTAATCATTAGGCGGTAACTAGACCAGGTATAGGTATAGCCTCAATGCATCCTAGGCCTTTATTCGGATTGACCAACCGTACGCGTTCATATTATTTTGCTTGTCAATGAGTTTCAAACGCAGTTGTACCATAAGGTGACGGTGTATTTCAATTTTTTCGCGTAGGTCTGCGTTTAACATAATTACCTTGGTTTAACAATACCGAAACCTAGGTATTAAGCTTTGGCCTTTCATGTTTTTGCATTGCTGGGAATAATGTACAATACCTCAAAAACTTTTTCACATAAGTAAATTCTATGTGTATATATCAAGCGGTGTACTAGGTACATAAATCGTTTTCTTCATAACTAGTACTTGTACACATTTTAATTAATAAAAAACTATAATTTCACCAGTGAAAACAAACTGCGAAACTTTTTGGTACTGGTGTACTGGCGGGAACAATTCATCACTTTTTCTATTGGCGCACTGGCCACAGACTAAAAGAATGAGGTTTCCTTTTTTTGTTTATCATGTGTACGAAATGGTGAATTCACTTAAAGTTTTAAGCAAAGAGAAAACAAAAGTTATATTTGAGTAAAAGTTATGTTTTTTATACACGTACAAGATGAAATTTTATTTTTAAATACGAGTACGAAGTTGCATGAATAAATAAGAAAATGCATTAATAAATATCTAAAAACCACAGTTTGTTAATAGGTATCTTTAAGTGCTTATTGTGGTGAGATTAGCCATGTTATGAGCAAGTGAATTGAAAATAATATTTTTATCTAATCATTATATTTGGTCTTATTAGTCTCAAAAAATCATTTAAGTTCAGGAGTCTTAGAAGGAATTCATTTAAGGAGGAATAATAAATTCATTGAATTGAAAATACCCGTGAAATCTCATCTCCTTACCCTCCCTTGACAAAATGTGATCCAATAGGTCGTCAGATGTTTAAAACCCATATATTAGGTCCTTACGTATGAAATTAGCGTTTTGTCGTACTGATCAATTTGATCTGAAATATCTCCTGTTTGGTTAATTCCAAATTCAAATAAATAAATTCATTTAGCTGGTTTTTCTTTGGAATACAGTCATTCATTTGTTATTTTCCTCATTATTTTTTCTTTGGCGTCGCTTATTACCGCGCAATGGAAAACATGAAATATCGGTATATTTACGAGTACGAGTTCTACCGTGGCACCAGTGCTGCAGAAACAGCTCGAAGAATTAATGATGTATACGGCGCTGGTGTCGCTAAAGACAGCACGGTACGTTTTTGGTTTCAACGTTTTCGTTCTGGAAATTTCGACCTTTAGAACCAACCCTGTGGACGGCCGGAGATCAAAGTGAAAAACGAAGAATTAAAGGCTATTGTGGAAGCGGATCCATCACAAAGCACTTCAGAGATAGCAGCAGGCTTCGGGGTAAGTGACAAAACTGTATTTATCCACTTGAAGCAAATCGGGAAAGTAAAAAAACTCGAACGATGGGTACCTCATGAATTGAGTGAATCGAACTTGCAAACACGGTTTGCCTGCTGTGTTACTTTGCTCAACCGACACAATAATGAAGGGATTTTAAGTCGAATTATTACTTGTGATGAAAAGTGGATATTGTACGATAATCGAAAGCGCTCATCGCAATGGCTGAACCCCGAGACCCAGCCAAATCCTGCCCTAAACGAAAATTGACTCAGAAAAAGTTACTTGTAAGTGTTTGGTGGACTAGCGCCGGTGTCGTTCACTACAGCTTTCTTAAATCTGGCCAAACGATTACGGCAGATATCTTTTGTCAGTAACTGCAAACCATGAAGGAAGAACTAGCTGTTAAACAACCGAGATTGGTCAATCGCTCTAGGCCACTGCTGCTTCACGACAACGCAAGACCACACACTGCACAACAAACAACCACTAAGTTAGCTGAGCTACAATTGGAATGTCTGCGACATCCACCGTACTCCCCGGACTTTGCTCCAACAGATTACCATTTCTTCCGGAATTTGGACAACTTCTTACAAGGAAAAAAATTCCACTCCGATGCAGCAGTCCAAACCGCCTTCAAAGAGCTTATTGATTTTCGCCCCCATGGTTTTTATAGTAAAGGGATCAATGAACTACCCATAAGATGGCAAAAGTGCATAGATAACAACGGTGCATACTTTGATTAATTAAATATATTTTACAAAAAAAACGACTTTATTCCTCCCGTACAAAACGCCAATTTCATACGTTCTAGAAGAACGTATGAAATTGGCGAAGAATCTAAATTAAAATTTTATCCATCGAATTCGGTCATTACCTTCCCCGATCGGTGATTATTTATTTACGTCGAAACCCATCTGTGCTATCGTGGAAGTTAGCTGAGAGCACTCCCCACTTCATCCTTGTGCTGCACCAAGCTGTCAAGCGAGGACATGCCTTACGCAGAAAGATAAATCTTGAATGCGCCTCCGCGAAAATTACCTACTTTGTCATTACTTTGTCTTCTTTCCTTCCAACCTCGTAGGCAGTAGGTACTTAATAATTCCTCTGGACTTATATCTTGCTATTATATTATGGTATGTATTATTTATTTATCCATACTAATATTATAAATGCGAATGTAACTCTGTCTGTTTGTCTGTATGTTACGCTTTCAAGCTTAAACCACTGAACCGATCTTGATGAAATTTAATACAGAGGTGGATTAGAGCTTGGGAACGAGCATAGGCTATCTATTATAGCGATAAAAGGAATAGAAGAGGGGGGAGAGGGATAGGGCTAGGGGGTGAAAGTTTGACATATTGTCACAGAGACAGATCAGAAGTTAGAAACGGATATGGCTACCTTTTATAGCGAAATAAGGGGTTACAGTTTGTCATTTTCCAATCGCGTAAAAAAGGGGGTGACTAGGGGATAAATAGTAAGAATTATTTTTTGGAAGACATCCTCATGAAATTTGGAACAAAGGTCGATTAGAGCTTCGGAACGGACATAGTCGAGTAATGAGCCAAATATAGAAGCGAGTGGAGAGGCGAGTGAAATTATTATAGGCTTGTAGAGGCCAAATAGAAAGTCAAGTAGAGTCGACTATATGGGCGAGTAGATATGCTACTAGAGAAGCCAATAGAGAGGCGAGTATAGAATCAAATAGAGTGCAGTAGAGTGTCGAATAGAGAATCAAATAGCGAGATGAGTGGAGAGACGAATGTAGAGGCGAGTAGAGATCCAATAGAGAGTTGAGTAGAGATTCGAGTAGATAAGCGAGAGGGGAGAGTTAAGTAGAGAGGTGAAAAAAGATTCCAGTGGATGGGCTAGTAGAGATGCGAGTAGGGAGGCCAATGGAAAGGCGAGTTTAGAGGAGAGTACAGAATGGACTAGAGAGGGAAGCGGAGAAGGCCGTAGAGAGTCGAGTATAAATTCAAGTATAGAGGCGAGTAGAAAGTCAAGTAGAGGGTCGAGTAAATAGTCGAGGACAAAGTTGAATAGAGAGCTGAATTTAATGCTCAATAGCGTCGGCTCAACACTAAACGATAACCGACATCCACGCGGGCTGAGCCGCGGGCAAAAGCTAGTATAAATAATATAAATATACTTTATTGGACAATTGAATTAACTGTCATTACCTGCTAATATCTCAATCAACTCTGCTTCTTTTTCCGTACCTACCAAATTTTTTATTGATTTTCATGGATGTAATGAGTGCGCGGAGAAGGCAAACGAAAGGTGGAACGCGCCCACAGTTAGGTGCAATGACCTGAATAAAATGGTAGAGATGGACTGAATACGGAAGGTGGGGGGGTATCGGGAGCAATGGCACACGTTGAGCCCAAATCCAAGAGTGGACTGTGATAGGCTTATTGATTATTAATCCCAGTCGCATCCGAAGATTTCACCTCGGAGTCTAGCTGGCTGGGTCGCTTTTTCTAGTCTAACTGCAGATTGGGTTGATCTTCGATATTTTCCGTGAAGCGATTACCATCTGACCTCCACAACCCATTAGCGAGATCGAAGTATTGCAGTTAAACAAGTTGATGGACCTTTTAAGGCTCCAATTATCTTTATCGACTGCCATAGATGTTCATATTGCAATCGGGTCTGGCGGCTTAAAGTGTTCTGCAAGCCACAGTAGTGCTCAGACTCATGCAAGTACCCGTTCTCGGGCCACTTGGTGCTTAACGTGCTCTCCGAGGCGCGATAACCAGAACAAGGCAATATGTACTTAGTCATATTCATGCATACAAACTCTGAAATTTCATTTTCACTGAGCGGGAATATAACTCGCGCTCCCTGCGTAGCGGTCGCGTTCACTGCCGTTACATGATCACATCATACAGGCAGTCAAAGCCCCCTTTCGAACATTAGGTACTTGCTAGCAGATGGAGGTAGCGACGCCCTTTCCCGAAGATCACCTTCATCAGCTGGTACCTACTAGAGGCTCACGTGTCGCCTCTTTACCCATTCTTGCTTGATGGGCCCAAATTGCCAATTAATTGTCTGGCTAAGCTGGGACGTTCCCATACCTACTCCCGCGCCACCTTTCACCACCGATATACTTGCGAAAAGGCTCTCGCCTCCAGATCCCATAGCGGGGTTTCAGCAAAAAAGTCATCACGCGCTGCGGAGCGCGTACCTTCCGCACGTTGTTGGCCTTTAGAGCTTCTATCCAGATTGGGTCCATGGATGCACATAGAGTCTCCTGCAATAGTTATTTGATCACCTCATGTTGGGTTGCAGCCGCGCCAAAGCGACAGCTGCCTTCAGGATGGAATGTGGCACCGTGTGCCGTCATGAGCGTGTCATTCGTGTTTTACATACAACACATGACAGCAATATATGCCAACTCACCGCGAAGCACCCAGTTGTATCCAATGTTACACAGGAGCATCCGCAAGACCGATTTCTGTGGAACGCTGCACTAGATTATAGCAGAAACAAGAAGAGAGAAGTTCTAATTTACGTTGATTTTAACGAGAACTAAGTGACCATAAATTCCATCTATAATTCCAGTAGGTATTATGAACGCTATTTCACCATACAACAATGTTGGTTACTAAAATTGGTCCAATATCTTTGGGCCTTAGTCAACCTTACCTGCCAGCTTAAGTTGAGGTTGGACAGACTGCAGTATGTCTCATAAAGATCAAGGTAAGCCACATCAGGAAGCTAAAAGAGGAGTAGGATAAAAACAGGACCGAGGAGCGAGTGAATGATTTGGGTACCTACTTAAAGCAAAAAAGGCCCTAGTATATTATTGTGGACATTTTCCTGTACGTAAATGGAAACGGCTTACAACAATTATGGAATGGGATGTCTTGGTGACTTCATCGTTTTAATTCAATCAGCTCCAAATGAAGCAACAGGCGAATCGTGTAATGTTTTTTTAAGCATCTGCCAATATTTGGTGAATCAGATAGGTGCAGTGGACTGGACTAGACATACATACTAAATTGTTTAAAATGTCCAGTTCAGGTTCATAACATAACACTGGTAGAACACACTTTGGTAGATAAATAATTAAAAATGGTTAAAATTCGCAACCCCGGGAACATAAAGGCGTAAGTTGAAAACTTTAAACTTACGGGGAAACGAATGTTTTTTTATAAATCCTTCATTTTACGTCAGAATATTACGAAAAAAATTGACCGTAGGCACAGAATAGATAATAGTACTCCGTAGGTATGTAACTTGTACTGCTTGTACTATTCAAAACAAAGTAAGAAAAAATAAATAACGTATTCGAGCTTACGCCACTTACGCCTTTATTTCCCTGGAAGTGCGACTAGTAACAGTAGTGGAACCACAAATTACTTGAGTAGGTAGATAGGTACCTACCTAGTACAGTCGACAAAGGAGATACGGTTGCACCTTTACATACCTACATCTTTATATGAAAAAGCGCTACTGTATCTCGTTTGGTGACTGTACCCACCTACTGGACCAGGCATTTGATTTGACACATCGGAAGAGTAATAAGTCCATCTCATAAAGGCTTGTAGCTTGCTTCTTCAATATTAAAAAAAAAGCGTTTTCTCTTTCGCACAGCGAATATAGGTATTTTGAAAGTAGGCCTACCCAGTTATCTAATACCAAAGTTATAGTTCTAGTAGGTATTTTATGAATACAAACGGTTTTAATTACTCCATAAAGGTATTAAACTGTCAACGCTCTTCACCTAGTAGGTAGGTACATTGTCGAAGCAAGCCGATCTTATCTTATTCGGACTACGGAAGTCCTCACTCTTGATTCCGACATACCTTCTTTCAAATTAAAAGCCGGGTACCTAAGGTAACTAGGTATTATGAACTGTGCTTAGTGGAATGCTTATTAATGTTATATAAATATAATATACCTACATTAGTTAGGTAGGTATATTAAAATATTATGATCCTGTCAAACAGCCTTGTAAATACGCATGTCGCGAACACATTCTGAAAGCGTTAGATTCACTAGATTGTTTCCCTTATTGCGATTGGCGGTATAAACGCATCGTATAGGTACCTAGATAGGCGATAAAATGTTTAACTACCCAACCTATGTGATTTCAGTCCCAGCTAGCTGAGGCTCGTGAGGTGAATTTTACGCAGACACTAAATGAACCATTGACCATCGGATCACACATTGTTTGCACTGGTACGCCCAGCGAGGATTTACCATGGTAAACAAAATTCAACCTTGAATACCTTAACAAATTCTTGTTCTGAATACAGCAGCACTACTAACAGTTATCACGTCTAATATTAAAATTTAACCGATTCTATTCACTGATGATAACCTCATTACATATAAGTAAGTAGGTTCCTACCTACCAACCCAATAACACAGCACTGCTTGTATCCAAAGAGAGCAAGTACATTAACAATTAACGTCTCAAGATTAGGTAACATACAATGTTTGTCATACTTAATGTAATCAATTTATTACCGGCACTATATAACCACAGCTGATTTGAAATAATAAAATAAGTAATAGTTATTTCAATAACTATACGTCAGTCATGTCCTTGTTTCAATTATTGCAGGTTTGCAGTGAATATTGGATGCGGGGAACCGGATACGGGACGTGGGGACATTGGGGTGCACTTCAATGTACGACTGCCACAATGTTATGTGGTACGAAACACACGTCGCCACGGCAAATGGGGACTTGAAGAAACTACTGCGTTTAGGTAATTATTCTTTCAAAATCTAGCTTAATCTAGCTTCTACGCTGTGTTTTTCTATACCTATACTTAATCGGCTCAGAATGTTCAAAGCAAGTAAAAGCTATAAAACGGATCCCGGACCCCTTAGCCTCGGATGTGACCGGATTCCTGGACTAACAAAATGACGAAGAGAATGTTAAAAAAGTAACATATCGATCGAATGAATGAGCGCTCAAATTATTCAAACACAAATTAGATAGTTAAGAAGGTTATCGGCACCATTACTCACATTCATAAATACATGCTATTGTCTTACTGAGAATACCTCTACTAACTATATAACCTTACAATTGCTAGGTCGTGATCTCACGTTAGGTCATTAACTCTGTCTACAACAATTGGCCATTACATCATCACTAATTAGCAACCATAACACCACGTGGGATACAGTGTAACTGTGCTAATTTAACTGCTAACTAGACTAATTACTTGCCAAAGGAGTGACGAATATAGGTCAAAATTAGGTACTCAGAGAACTTTGTTACCAAGCAATAGTAGATTTTACAACAAGTGCACAAAACGAACCATTTTTATCCGAGACTTTTAGCAGCCCGAGCCGGAGGCGAGAGCTGATAGTAATGTCGAGGATAAAAATGGTTTTGTGGACGAGTTATAAACTCTGCTTTTCACTTCGATTGCGAGGAAATAAAACAGTAGTATAACATTTCTTTAATTAAAATTCAAAGTAAAATTAGAACAGTTTTGGATACTGAAGGAAATTGTTTTTCCGGGCATATTAACGGTATTTTTCTGAATTTGTGAAGATGACATATTGTGAGAAGATGGCATATTATGTGAAGATGGCTCTGACGACAACAAGGAATCTCTGGATGTAGAAGGGACTGGCTCGCTTGGGATTAAATTAATGGCTGCCGTTATACGGTCGGTAATCTTGCTTTTGTTCTCTACGGATTCTTCAATGTATCCCTCAGCAACCTGATCCGACTTCCACCCGCCATGTCTTTTCAGCATTGTTAAGTTTGCTCCCGAATCTGCTAGAAGGGTGGCTGAGGTCCGGCGGAAGCAATGACCCGTGTAATTTTCGGGATTTTCTAATTTTAGAAAAGTTGCGATCTGTTTGGGAAAGGCTGCAAATTTATTGCGTCCTATAACTTGCTTAGTGCACTTCCCATTTTGATAATTGAGGAAAAATTTATTAGTCGACACGTTTTGAGGACGTAGAGCTTGGTACTTTTGAACTATATTTAGGTAATCTCCTTTGACAACAAATGTTCGCTCTCGTTTGTTTTTTGTGTCGGGTAAGTTTATTGCTTGCAAAAGCGTGTCCGTCTTGACGTCATTTACGGTAATATTCGCAAGTTCAATGCCACGGCACCCACCGCTTATGCCAAATATAAGTGCCACCTAAAACAAAATTAATAACTTTTATACACTTTGGAACAAAAGAGCAATAGGTATACGAGCAACAAAATATGAAAGGAATGTGTATTACGTACTTTTGTGGCCAAATATTTTTCATCTGGAGCGGTATTTAAGAAGGTTTCCACTGGAGTAGCTGAAAGGACCTTGCTGTTCTTGCTTTTGTGCCCACTGGAAAGCCTCTTCAACAAAGATGTAAGCTTCGAATAATTTTGTATATTAACATTGTCCTTCATTTGTAATGTTGCTTTCAGCATGGAATATATACTCCACAGTGAAGACGGCTGAAGTTTTTTGGATAATTCATCAAAATAACTCAAAAGAACACTTTCCGAGAACGTAGTTACTAGTTTTTCTTTTCTCCAATTTACAAAATTATCGTAAACTTTGAGATATTTTTCCCGAGACTTTGGCGGTAATATCTGTTGAACAACTCTCTGTGCATTAATTTCCATAAGCGTATTAGGAGAGTGTGTTAAATCCTCTTCTTCACTGGACATTTTTAACAATTTTAGCAAATTGAATCAATTAATAAACGCACGAAAAAACAAGAGCTGTTTCCCGCCGCTTTATTTTTTTTTAATCTTACGACATTGAGGCGTGGGCTGCAGACCTATACAGCCTACTATAAAATTAATTTTGTAATAATAATTTTCTTAAATGAATTAAATAACCTACCGTACTTGAATTTAAATTTTAATATCTTTTAAGTCTTAAAAAACACATAAGGCAAAATAAATTAAAGTGAATGTTATAAAATAACAAATTCTATCTATGAACTTCTTATTGTGTTAGGCTGTATGGCTCATTTTCTTTGCCTTAATATAGATACATTTATGAGTAGATACGTTAATGCCCTTGTGCACAAAATTCGATTTTGTCAGCCTATATCCTGCACAAATAAGCACTTTCAGAGCATGAGAAGTGAATAGTAGATTTTACAACAAGTGCACAAAACGAACCATTTTTATCCGAGACTTTTAGCAGCCCGAGCCGGAGGCGAGGGCTGATAGTAATGTCGAGGATAAAAATGGTTTTGTGGACGAGTTATAAACTCTGCTTTTCACTTCGATTGCGAGGAAATAAAACAGTAGTATAACATTTCTTAGCAAATTGAATCAATTAATAAACGCACGAAAAAACAAGAGCTGTTTCCCGCCGCTTTATTTTTTTTTAATCTTACGACATTGAGGCGTGGGCTGCAGACCTATACAGCCTACTATAAAATTAATTTTGTAATAATAATTTTCTTAAATGAATTAAATAACCTACCGTACTTGAATTTAAATTTTAATATCTTTTAAGTCTTAAAAAACACATAAGGCAAAATAAATTAAAGTGAATGTTATAAAATAACAAATTCTATCTATGAACTTCTTATTGTGTTAGGCTGTATGGCTCATTTTCTTTGCCTTAATATAGATACATTTATGAGTAGATACGTTAATGCCCTTGTGCACAAAATTCGATTTTGTGCAGCCTATATCCTGCACAAATAAGCACTTTCAGAGCATGAGAAGTGAAAAAGTTATTTTTTTTTATAGTTACTACATAACACACAACTCACATACGCGTCACGCCTCTTCCATAATTCCCGAAGGGATGGATTAGTTCTGTGGTTAGATCACAGAAGTGAAGTGAAGAAAAAGTGAAGTCCACCAGGTTGAAGACCACTATCCACCATTATAGATGTGTGCCCCAATAGATGCTGTTCCAGTTTAAAGGACAAGAGATTGTATAATAATAAAGTATCAACGTCTTTCCTTTTTCAGATCGTTTCCTTTCAATGTGGGTCAACAATTCACTATTGAGATAGTAATTGATGAATCTGAGACGCTATGGGCGATAGATGGCGAACAATATTGCAGCTATGTACACAGGAACCCAAGCCCACTGGTTGCGGAATGGGTTCAAATTACCGGCGTTAGAGATGCAACTCTAAAAATACAAAAGACTGATATATTTCCCGTTTTGTCACCACCCCCTTTAGAAGTAAGTAAAAAGATTCTTTCGTAATTTTGTCTGTGATAAAATCAATTTGTCAATTTGTTAAAATTCCTTTATTCTTAAAGTATGGGTGGCAGTGAAAGGCATCTTGACTGAAAGCTAGTACAACTGCTAATTGACAGACGAGACTCTGGCGTCGGATTTTCTTTTGGTGTCGTGAGGTCAAACGTTAGTCGTTTCAAGAAAAATCCTTTAAGCCAAATCAAAAGGATGTGTTGGTGTAAGCAAACCTCGGGCTCTGAGGTGAAAACCTTAGATGCAACTGGGAACAAGGTAAATCTATGTATATGGAAGAATTAACAAAGAGCATTTAGTTTTAGTTGGGGCCTAGCACAGGCCTGGCGTAGTTAACTTTTTTTTATATATAACACATCAATTTGACTTCACATTGCCTGATGGTAAGCTGAAGGCAAAGTCAAGTAAAGAGGGTTACCATTACATACACTCAGCTTGGCGGCCTCATCAAAAGAGAATTGTCGTCGCACCACCGCGAGACTCCCACCGGTCCCACCAGTGCTGCGGCCACAATCCCCCCCGCCTATGCACGTGCTGACCCCTGAACGCAATCCAACCGAGATTGGATTACTATGAAGGGTATAGCAATCGTGTACGGTGGTAGGTACCCACCCGACTGAAATGTGTGCCATCAAATTTCTACCACCAATAGCACTTCGTTCCATCAGAGGTCCCCTGCTTCACGAATAATTAATAGCAGTGAAAACGCTAATTAAAACGCCAACATTTTTGTGGATCTGAATGATTTCAGGTACCCCAGCGATCAAGCGTAGACGCGCTAAAAGAAAGTACAGAACCCACTTGGCGACCAAATGTCATCGCTTCTATTTCAAACGGCATTCCTGAAGGACACCAGTTAGTTATATATGGAAGGTAAATAATCATGACCTATAACAACGGTATTATACAAGCATTAGATGGTTGCGGACAGAAAGTTTGTAATAAATTGCGGCGCGACGCCTCTGGACGTTGGCTCACTGCCAGCACTGGTTTTCTCTTTATTATACCTAGACACTAGATTACATTTACGAATATTCCAATAATGCGCTAGGATAGGATCAAATAATTGATCTAGTTTCAGTGGCATGCAATAGATTTTTTAAATAATAATGTAGTAATTTTACAGCCTAGCTGTAAATGGACCTACACCACGTTTATGACTATAAAATGAGATAGGTAATAAGGGAAACCCATTGTAACTTGGTGAACAAATGTATGAAATTAAATATTTAATGTACCATTATTTGATCGGACTTTATCATTCTATTACTATTATTACATTTACGGTATAATTCAAGTAGGTACGCAAAAGATAAATACTGTTGGGTGGCCAGATTTCATAGCATAGCTAACGATTATAATTCAAAGGCCTGACTGACAATCAATCCTGAATGTAGATTAACTGAGTATAGATTGACAGACTTGACAGATTCTCTATACAATCTGTCATCAGATAAATCAAGATTCAGGACTGATTACCATTCTACACTACGGGCTAGTACTTCTATGACTGCAATTGGTACATCTCGACTTCAAATAATGAGGTGACTGGTTTGGACACCTATTAGCACGCCACAGTAAATAAAAAGGTATTTGTAATTTGCAGACTCCGTCCCCTACTTCACTCGTTTGTAGTAGACCTCATGGACACAGCTCGGGAATGGCCACGGTCCAACGTGATGGCTCACGTAAATGTTCGCGCGTACGATGAGTCGCAACGTGAAAGACAACTAGTCGTGCTCAACGCTTGGCTCGGGGAGTGGGGCCCAGAGCGACGGCAGAGAACAGCTAGGCTTGTGCCTGGAACTTATGTAAGTTCATTTAGTCTATACCTACCACTGTACCTATTATGCCCGATGCGTTGGGTTTATCTAAGAGGCACAATGTAGGTACTTACGAGTAGCCGCATTGCGCGGTTTACTCACGGGTTTCGATTTCATACAAAAGTATTTACGCGGGAAACCTGCGTGTTCAAATGTGTCCTGCGCCTTAGACCATGTAACAAAAAACTTCCGATTTGCACTTGAAATTATTATAATTATTATAATAATAGTTATTGATGTTTTAAAAGATTTTAAAATGACGAACAGGGCCCCGCAAGATCTGCTGATAGGCAGACGAGGTTCTGGCGCAGGCTTTTCTCTCTGAGTTGGGAGGACGGGGCCAGTCGTTCCTGGAATAGCCCCATAAATTCAATAAAAACGAGGCGAAAGAGTAAACGGACCCCGGACTCCGAGCTGAAATCTTAAATGTTTTTTTTAAATACCACTGTGGTGGCAGACAAGCACACGGCCCACCTAATAGAAAATGGTTACCGTGGCCTATGGACGTGTGCAACACCAGATGAGTCACACTTGTGCTGCCGACCCTGTAAACAAACAAAAGCTTGCCGACCTGCTGCCGACCCTATAAAAAAAGGGAATAGCCTTTGGTCTTCCCACTGACAGCACAAAAACTCTCCAGTGAGCTCTGGCTACCCTACTCACCGCCGGGAACACAACACGAGGTTATTATGGCCGCGGTATTCTGTAGGGCGGAGATACTGCCCCAGTTGCACTGTTCTTTTGGACGGAAATACCGTCGTGTCCTACCTCCTTAGACCAGGTATAACGTTAAGATGATGATGAGTCTTCTTCTTCATCCCGGCGTTAACCCCAGTCGCAACTGAAGCTTTCATCTTTGAGTCTGGGGTTCGGTTTTTCCAATATAACTACTGCTGATCTTTTCCGTGAAGCGATTGTCATCAGTGCCCCGAGCACGAATAATACCTATTCGAATTCGTAACGTAAACGTATTGAGAGAACAAAGTACTTAGCCTCCTGAACGCCGTAAACCTATAGCAATGCTGCGTTCTTTCGATACGTTTACGTTACGAATTTCAATGTTTTTCGTGCTCTACAGCCCATTTTCGATATCGCAGCCAGGTTTTGGACTTTTTACGACTTAACTGCCATAGATATTCGTTTAACAACCGGGACGGACGGTTTAATGTGCTCTCTGAGGCACGACCAGACCGATGCAAATAGCCATATTATTATTTGGATTGAGCGGGAATCAAAACCATAAAACTTTTACGTTATTTCAGACAAAACTAAGAATAGTAAGAGGCACAAGTGAATGGGCGGTATACTCTGACAACATACTAATTGGCGAGCTGGAACACCGAGCGGCGGCTGAAGGCGTCCGCGCAGTTCGTATCCGCGGCGACCTCTACCCTGAAGAAATTTATCTATGTCCTACCACTAGTTCTCCAGTAGAGTAACTCACCAAGAACTTTATTGAACCTACTTACTATGCAATTTAATAGCGCTTATCCCATTGCTTATAAGTTATTATATGCACATATTAATCGACATAATTATGTCTATAAATATTCATATGCCTGGGAAAGGATCATGTTATAATAGAGTACCTACCAGACCGTTTCTGTTATAATAAGTAACAGATACTAAGACCAATACCACCGATTGCTCCAATACAATCGTTCATGCTTCCACGCGTGTTTAAAATCTGACTAGGCACACCGTCATCTTCGATAGTCCACCAGTCTGTGCTTCTATGAATATTACAAAAGATGTATACTTATCAAATAAGTCGTAGCAGTTGTGCCTAGTTAGTTTTTTTTATATTACTGTGTTTGCCATGGTAATATAAAAGACAAAAGCATGGTATCAATAGAACTGGTGTACCTAACCCTGGGCATCCTACAGCACAGCGGCTTCTGCAGCATTACAGCTAGACGGAAGTGCGTTGACGTCAATTTTTAAATTTATTTAACAAAGACAATGGTGGTTTAACATTGACTGTGCCTAATAATAACCTACTTAAATTGCATAGTAATTTAATTAAAAGAAACAAAGATGAACGATGAAGAAATTGTTAAGAATCTCGTTAAAACTTACGGAGTATGAATATTATGTCTAAACCCCACACTGGGTCATTATTATGCTTAAATCTAGCTTGTTGGAATTATATAACTTGTTAAAAATATTTAATCCCACTGTTGTTGCAATCAAATATCTAAGTACTAGTTCCAATTTGTATTTGAATTTAATATGGAGCTGGATATGTATTAATATTAAGAATGGACTACTCATAGATTTGTCTGAAAGTTGATCTTGATTTAATTAGAAAAGAAGTCAAGGTCGAATGTCAAGAGATTATAAATTATGCCAGCGCTATAATTAAATTGTCAATTAATTAACTTAATGAAGGAAGTTCATGAGGTACTGTATGTAAGGATGGAGTCAGGTGGCGGGCTGTTGTCTCTGCCTACTCCGGACGGAAATAGGCGTGAGCGTATGTAAGTATGTAACTTACATTTCTGCACTTCTTCATCTTTGATACTAGTCTATCAGATACTGGATGTCACTACCATGGACGCCCAAGATCGTGCGAAGTGGAGGAGGAAGACCCTGAAGGAGGACCCTGAACTCCTGGGCATCTTGGCCTCGGATGCAATCAGTATAACGTCTAAATGCAGATGATGATCGTACTGGATGTCAATTCTTAGATAAGTCAGGCTCATGTTACTAACGTTTTGCGAAGGTATAAATAGAAATTAAGAATCTACGCGGAATGATTGTACCTACGCTACGTAGGTTCGCATTTTTGTTACCTCGAAGGAGAGGAGGTTAACTAAAGGTAAACAATCTTGTGGCGACTTTTTATAAAAACACATATGTATTAAAAAAATAAACTAGGCTAACTGAATAACAATTCAATTTCAGTTTTAGTCCTCAAAATAAGTGTCTAAACAGAAAAATATTCATATACTACAGAACCAAACGGAATGGATTATAAGTACTATGTCTAACTACAAAGTTAACTTGTATCTAACAGATTTTGTAAATACCAAAGTTATTATGTCCAATGTTTGATTAAATATGATATGATATGAATCGGCAATTAGATGTATAAATTATATGAGATTGTGATGATTAAGGCTCGAGATTATGATTATTTATATGCAGCCAATTAACTACAACTTAACTATCAATGTAACCACGAATGAATATATTGTACCTACTTATGTCAAGCACAGTGTTGAGTTCTAAAAAGTTTGTGCCAAAAAAGTATCTATAGCAGTGGCTATTTGGTTCTAATTAGAAATAACGTACTTGAAACCGTTTATATACGTTAACCCAAAGATTAGGTACCTGGGCCTCGATTCTACTAAAGTAAAACCATTGTCATACCACAGACACTGTAAGAATTACCCATTTAATTTTAAACTTCAAAATCATGTTTTTAAAGTCTAATATTAAATGGCTTTTGTAGAGTGAATGAAAAAGTGAAATGTGACACTCTTGTGACACACACAGCGATAAATGGCATAAAATTTTAGACTTTATTGCTATACGCTTAAAGTCCAAAATTAAATGAAGAGTGTCACATTTCACTTTTTCATTCACTCTACAAAAAGCCATTTAGTATTAGACTTTAAAAACATGTCATTAAAGTTTAAAATTAAATGGGTAATTCTTACAGTGTCTGTGGTATGACAATGGTTTTACTTTAGTAGAATCGAGGCCCTGGTTTTTCCTTTAATAAGTAGGTGAGTATCTTCTTAAACTGAGCTTATGTTAAGGTAATTTCGTGATGTGAGAATGAGACACCGCCCCAGTGATCAAAATCATACAATGCAATTTAAATGCAATGTGCTACTTACGTAGGTAATTATTGTATTATCACATAAATCTATCACACTTTAATGTTATTAGGGTTAAGTCACAATGTTTAGTTAACTAATGTACTTCGCCATTTTTAAACGCTTTCTCTAAAATAAGCGTACTTTTACAGTTTAGTTTCTATTATGTGCACGCAAAGAAAATTGTTCAAAATAACAGTGTTTTATAAATATTGAATTGATTTATTACATAGTAAATAAGTAGATTTATTTTACAATTTACAAGTTTACTTATAAGTGAAAGTTAATACATTTTTGGTCGGTTTTAGATTTGAGAACTGAAGTTGAGTCTCGTCATCGACTTACCTTTTTTTCGTGCGGAAGTATAGCAGAAGTCTCCTGTCCCCATATGACGAGCTCGAACCAACAAAAATTATAAAATTGTGAGTGCTGCGTGACTAGACTTTGATGACACTCAACTCCCATTTTTCTATTCAGAAACCGGTCTTGTACCTATCATTTAGTTAATATATAAGCATGACAAATGAAGTTTGATAGTCTATATGAAGGTAAGGTTCTTTTTGGAACTAAACCCTCTGCAACAGCAAATAGGAGTACCTATGAGTTGCTCTGTACACACATTAATATTTGGCTTATTTAAGAGTGGAAATACCTAAACATAAATTAATGAAGTTTTCGAATGCAAACGTTTCCTATAATTTTAGTCGGAAAAATCTGATCAACCACTGTCACACCATGGATACTGTAATAAATCCATTGAATTTTAGACTTCAAAGCAATGTCATTAAAGTCTAAAATTGCTTTTCGTAGATCTAAAGAAAAATTGTGAAGAAACTTCATTTCATTTTAGACTTTAAGTCAATCGCGATAAAGTCTATAATTTTATGCCATTTTTTGAAGTGAAAACTTCTTTAGCGGCGTTGGATGGGTAAAAAGTGTTAAACTCGCGTCAGGATCACTTGACCTTTGAACCGTAACCGACGACTGACGTCATACAACATTAGCTACAGATTGTTTATTTTGTTAGGTACGCTAAGAAGCTTCGTAGCTTAGCGGTAAGCGCTTTGACTGTAAGTCCTTATGGTTTCAGATAGTACCGTGTTCGAACCTGGGCTTCTGACACTTTTTGTGATTATTTTTTCTGTTCGTAATTTATTACTTTTTGTGATTATTTGTAATTCATTAATTTCTTCTGACAGAAAATTAGTGACAGGTTCTATGATTGGCGCTATATTATAGGTATGGTATGGTATGGTATGTTCTTTTTTTTCTCTGTATATAACGAAGAAAGAAAGAAAATGTTTTCCCTTCTGCCGGCACTCCCAGAGTGCAACCCGTCTTTTTTTTTGTAGTATCTGTGTTTGACAGTGACAGTGGTTTTGCTTTAGCAGAATCGTGGGCCTGGACACATCCTGGAAAGCCGATATTCTCGTAAACATAGATCTCAAGATGATGCTGAAGTCATCTACCCGATTTATTATTGGTCGTGGTTTGAAGTCCCGTCCTGGATTGTTGTCTTTGTTGACCTGAAGAAATTGGTCACTAAGCTGTTATATGATAAACATGTTTGAATTTGATACCAATAATAAACAAATACCTACTCATTTAAAGTTTTTTTTTTTAATGTGAGTACCTGTCTATATCAGAACCACAGTTTCTTTACCACCTTAGTACCCGTCGGCTTCATTTGTATAATAACGAGTAATACGCCTTACGTTTTGGGTGAACGAGCCGTGATTGCCGTGAAATTCACGAACTTGATCTGCAGTGGTATTGCCTTTCTTACGTGTTATTTACCTCGTAACCGTCAATGTCTTCAGTCAGAGTCATCGGTATTTTATTTGCAAAATGTGATAGCGCTACGCGCACGGAGGACAGAATTGACATAATATGATTAAGTATCGGAGATGCCCACAGAGATGTCACAGTCAAATTTCTCTTAAGAAAAACGCGTGGCCAAATGCGGGTGGGTAGGGAGACGCGGGGGGCATGACGTCATACCTCGCCCCCGTCTCCATCTAGTGCGTCATAGCAAAACCGAACAGAAACAGAGCTTGTAATCTTTGTAATAGTTTGACTATTCGCCACTAAGCGCTGTACATATTCTAGAATAATCTTTAATAAGGCAAATAATTTTTAAAAATAAGGCCATCTTATCATATCTTTCGGATTATAGCAAAATCATTTTGGCCTCCTAAATAATTTGGTCTTATACCGACAGATGGCGCAATTTTTTTCAGCTCAATTTACCATTTAATAAATAAAATAACATTTTTGAATTTGCTAATGAATTCCGGCGAATTTATTATGATGAAATTTTCGTAAAATGGATTGAGTTATTATTACAACTATTATACATGTAATAGTCCGGTCAATTTAGACAAAAAAATAAGAGTGAAGTTACATCAATTCTCAATAAGCTGAAAATCGGTGAAATCGTTCAAAATATGATTATAAACAAAATCAGAAAGTTCCCCATTCCTCCCCTTTTTGCAAAAAATTTTATTCAAGGTCAAAGGTCGAAAAAATGAGTTTTTCGCGATTTTCAGCAAAACGGTAAGTTTTATCATAAAAATACCTCAAACAAAAATTGTAGATCATAAAATTATCTACAAAAAATGTATAAATACTTTTTTTCCTACGAGCCACCGTTTCTGAGATATAACGATTCAAAAAGTTGTAAAAGTTGTAATCGTCATAATATGCATGAGTACGCCACGTATATACATCTCCCGAGTTGTAATAAATGTTTAAAAATTTTTCTATCGATCATTATAACTTACACTTAAAATATAAAATATACATATAAAATATAAAATATACAGTTTCAAATTAAACGGGATCATAACTGACCCGTGGAATAGGCCTATTGGGGAAACCACGTTAAAAAAAAACGCGCTAAGTACACTACCTCATAGGTGGCGTGGAAACGTGTGCATATTATGACGATTACAACTTTTACAACTTTTTGAATCGTTATATCTCAGAAACGGTGGCTCGTAGGAAAAAAAGTATTTATACATTTTTTGTAGATAATTTTATGATCTACAATTTTTGTTTGAGGTATTTTTATGATAAAACTTACCGTTTTGCTGAAAATCGCGAAAAACTCATTTTTTCGACCTTTGACCTTGAATAATTTTTTTTGCAAAAAGGGGAGGAATGGGGAACTTTCTGATTTTGTTTATAATCATATTTTGAACGATTTCACCGATTTTCAGCTTATTGAGGATTGATGTAACTTCGAATATCTAAATTGACCGGACTATAAGACAAGGTTACTTATTTCTCCTCTACGCTACAGTCCATCAAATCTAAGAGGTACCGTTTGACGTTTCATATTTTTCAAACCGAAACAACTTTGTTCATACGTACATTATTCAGTTTCGATAACCTTTTTCATAAAACCATGAATTTAGAAAGATTTCATTATTGTATCTAAAAATGTACAATTCTTAATATCTAAATGTAATTGAAAACTTTCAAACAAAGCAAAATAACACATATTTACACAGTAAATAATTTCTAATAGTTATATTCTTGACCGCATTACAAAGTTACGTAGTTAGGTCACTGCACGTAGTGTTGCGACTCTTCGGATACACTTGTATGCAAAAAAATCGTTTACATATACGAAAAATCGAATGTATTATTTACAAATTACACTTGACAACCAAACAATCATGTGAATGGGATTTATCTCACATATTACGATTACATAACTAAATAGTTATGTAATCGTAAAATATGAGATAAAACCCATTCACCAAAAATACGTATTTATAAATCAAATATATTTGCTTCTTTAAAAAGTTGTCGAAAGCGATTTGTCGATTTTTGATTTTCGCGCCCAAATAAGTCGGGGTTTCTCGCGCTAACGCTGTCGAAATAGTAAATGGAGTCAGGGATAGTGTTTTTTACATTTATTTTTGTGTATGATAGTATGGGTTTGCATATTACAGAGAAATAAACAAATTTTTAACAAGCACATCCATTGATTTTACAATTACAATTTTTTCTTCTAAGTCTTATTTCTACGTCTAAAACTAATAAAAATAAGGTATGTAGAACCCATTCACAAAAATGTTGTTGCCTGATGTTATAAATTAACGACGTTACTGCGCGACCGCATAATGCACTGAATACACAGATACCCTAAAATAAATTAATTTAATTATTTTTAGGTCAATAGGCAAAATCGCAGGTGTCCAAGTCTCTACAATTTTTTTTTTCTGGCAACACTGCCAACTACAAGCGCACGCGGTCCGCTCGGTCGGTTCGGCGTCAGCAGTCTCTCGCCATCTTGGAAGCTGACTGTGCGCGTACTTGCTTTCTCGTTTGTGTTTTACAATTTGTGACTTGGCTATTACTTTTCTGGACTGATCATTCTTTATCCGTTTACCTTGGCAATATTTATACTGGACTCCGAACTAAGCAAGTGTTTATTAATAATGTCGAAAAGAGGACGTACTTTGAACAGCCAGGCTCGTGAATTGGTGGTGAAATTACACGAGTATTTTGAGCGTGAATCTCAAAATGGTGGACTTCTACTGCCAGTTACACAAGTTCGGGATCGCGTCGGTGAAGCTCTCGGTATTGGTAGCCGCACCGTTGGCAAAATATTAAGTGAAAAATATGGGCCTTCGGGGAGTGACAGTAACGTACTTCACACACCGAAAAAACGAAAAAGAAATAAACCTGTGACAGGCATCGATGAATTCGATAGTCATGCTATTAGAAACCATATATACGGGTATTTTACAAGAGGCGAATTTCCAACATTGGCAAAGTTATGTGCAACTTTAAAAGATGCCGGGCTGTATAAGGGAAGCATAGAGTCGTTGAGAACGGTAATAACAGGAATTGGCTTCAAATACAAAAAAGTTGACAAACGAAAAATTGTTATGGAGCGACATGACATAATTATGCAGCGACTAACATTCCTGCGCGAAGTTAAACAAATTATAAACTGGGATAATGTAATATTTTTGGACGAAACTTGGCTAAATTCCAACCATTCTGTGCCGAAAACATGGACTGATGATTCTGAAGCTTCGTGCTCGAAGGTGCCGATAGGAAAAGGTGGACGCCTCATAATATGCCATGCTGGGTCAGCGTCTACAGGCTTCGTGGAAAACTCTTTATTAGCTTTCCAATCCAAAAGCACTAAAGAGTATCATGAAGAAATGGACGCAGTAAGGTTCCGAGAGTGGTTCTTAAATTTATTACAGAATATCCCTCCTAACAGCACAATTATAATGGATAATGCCCCATACCACTCTGTGCAAATTGATAAAGCACCTACGTCAGCCAATAAGAAAGCAGATTTGGTGGCATGGCTGCAAAGAAAAGGAGTGGATGCCGACATGTCACTATTAAAAGCTGAATTATTACAGTTAGTGAAATTGCATAAACCACCAAAACCGACATATGTAATTGACCAATTGGCCGAAGAGCACGGGCACAAAGTCATACGACTTCCTCCGTACCATTGCCAATATAATGCCATTGAACTGATTTGGGCCCAAGTTAAAGGTAATATTTTATAATATTATAATAATAGCACGAGTACTTCTAACATTTATAATTTAAACAATGGTTTTCGTCTGCTATCAAATAGTTACATTATTGTTTTACAGGTTATGCAGCAAGACACAACACAAAACCACCCTTCAGTGTCAAGAAAATGGAAGGTTTATTAAAGGAAGCATGTGCCCAAGTTACACAGGAAGATTGGAGTAAAGTAGTACAAAAAACAAAGAAAATAATAATGGACGACTTCGAAAGAGACGTACACTTTGATAATGTAATGGACAATCAACTGGTCATTAATTTAAATGACGATGATGACGAAGACGACGATACTAGTACTAGTAGTGAATAAAAAAATATCCTAAACATCTCTTTTATTTAATTATAACAATTGATTTCTTAAAATTCGGATATTATAGTAATCGATCTCTTAAAGTTCGGATATTATAGTAATCGATTTTTTCATCCCATCCCTATAATTCAATTGTCAGAACTGTCAAACGGTACTTCTTAGATTTGACGGACTGTAGATAGTTCTGTAAAGAAATCTTTTTTTTTTCTTTTAAAAATTAAATATTGTAGATGGTGACGGGGTCGTTTTGACATATTTGGGAGGCTCGCGACTCGATTGCCTTGCAACACCTCTGCTAACATTTCCTTTTCCATGGCTACGCGTAACACGTACTTAACACTAGCAACACCGCTGTCAAATTGACATTTTGTTAACACATTGAGGTCTTTGCTAGTATTAGGTCCTTACGTATGAAATTAGCGTTTTGTCGTACTGATCAATTTCATCATATCCCCTCTTTGGTTAAGAATTCGGAATTCAAATTAATAAATTCATTTGGCTGGTTTTTTTTCTTTGGAATACAGTCATTCATTTGTTATTTTCCTCATTATTTTTTCTTTGGCGTCGCTTATTACCGCGCAATGGAAAACATGAAATATCGGTATATTTACGAGTACGAGTTCTACCGTGGCACCAGTGCTGCAGAAACAGCTCGAAGAATTAATGATGTGTACGGCGCTGGTGTCGCTAAAGACAGCACGGTACGTTTTTGGTTTCAACGTTTTCGTTCTGGAAATTTCGACCTTAAGAACCAACCCTGTGGACGGCCGGAGATCAAAGTGAAAAACGAAGAATTAAAGGCTATTGTGGAAGCGGATCCATCACAAAGCACTTCAGAGATAGCAGCAGGCTTCGGGGTAAGTGACAAAACTGTATTAATCCACTTGAAGCAAATCGGGAAAGTAAAAAAACTCGAACGATGGGTACCACATGAATTGAGTGAATCGAACTTGCAAACACGGGTCGCCTGCTGTGTTACTTTGCTCAACCGACACAATAATGAAGGGATTTTAAGTCGAATTATTACTTGTGATGAAAAGTGGATATTGTACGATAATCGAAAGCGCTCATCGCAATGGCTGAACCCCGAGACCCAGCCAAATCCTGCCCTAAACGAAAATTGACTCAGAAAAAGTTACTTGTAAGTGTTTGGTGGACTAGCGCCGGTGTCGTTCACTACAGCTTTCTTAAATCTGGCCAAACGATTACGGCAGATATCTTTTGTCAGTAACTGCAAACCATGAAGGAAGAACTAGCTGTTAAACAACCGAGATTGGTCAATCGCTCTAGGCCACTGCTGCTTCACGACAACGCAAGACCACACACTGCACAACAAACAACCACTAAGTTAGCTGAGCTACAATTGGAATGTCTGCGACATCCACCGTACCTTTTCCATTTCTTCCGGAATTTAGACAACTTCTTACAAGGAAAAAAATTGCACTCCGATGCAGCAGTCCAAACCGCCTTCAAAGAGTTTATTGATTCTCGCCCCATGGTTTTTATAGTAAAGGGATCAATGAACTACCCATAAGATGGCAAAAGTGCATAGATAACAACGGTGCATACTTTGATTAATTAAATAAATTTTACAACAAATAAATCGACTTTTTATTCCTCCCGTACAAAACGCCAATTTCATACGCAAGGACCTAATATATTACTTACTCTGTGGTCTTTGCGCGAACGCGGGAAAGTGTGCACCATGGTATTATTTTATTTTCCAAAATTAGTGTGAATTCGACTTTTTCTGTATTAAATGGTGGATATTAGACATAAAATCTTAACTATAAGTCTAGGAAAGTGGCATATTACTTACCAGATATTTTACAGTGAATTGTGACTTTTCGTGTTCGATCCAAATTTCCCTAGTGAGCTTCTAGTAAAGTCCCACAACTTTACTGAGGCAGCAATCACCTTATAGATCATCATAATCATCATCATCTTCATCATCATCATTATCATCATCAATCCATTATCATCATCAACAAATAAAGATATAATATAAAAATGAAGATTTGACTTAATGATCCAGTGACTTGTTCATTAAAAGCAAAAAAAAAAATTAAGATATTGACATCTGTCTGTCCACCGTCACAAATGTCAAAACTCCAAGTGTCAGTCCAGTCAGTCAAATTCAAAAACTGTGAAATGCTGATTTATTGAAAAAAAAAATTGTACCTACCTATTGTTGATTATGTCACAGACTTACGAACTAGGAACGTTGGATAAATAAATTGTACTAACTATAACGAGACTGCTGCTAGCTTTCAATATCAATTCCAAGCGGCAATAATAAGCCGGTTAGAGCAATCTGTGGTACCTTTATATGTTTGACCTTCTCAAGGTGACCGTCACATAGATCGCATTTGACCAGTCGGGTTTAAAAAGGTCCAGTGGTAGCACGGGCCTTTCTTCATTTTCTGTCGAGATTTAGTCAAGATGAGCGTGCAATCTGATTCAGACAAACGGAAGCAGATCTCTGTACGAGGAATCGTAGCAGTAGAGAATGTAGCTGAAGTGAAGAAAGCGTTCAATCGTCATGTGCATTACACCCTGGTTAAGGACAGAAATGTAGCAACTCCGAGAGACTACTACTTCGCCTTGGCCCACACTGTCAGGGATCATCTCGTCTCTCGCTGGATCCGAACCCAACAGTACTACTATGAAAAGGACCCCAAGGTAAATTAAATTCTTTCGTAATTATATTTTTTCTACTCCAAGGTTTTTGTATTATGTATTTAGCAAATTTTTACACAAAATCTGACTTGTATTTGTTTATCCATTTTCGTTATAAAGAACTAAGAAATTCTAAGACACAGAATAGTAAGGATCATAAAAACTTTATAAAGTTTGTATTATACCCCTGCCACATGAAACATTGAAATGAATTTCTGGAGTTTGAGAGTAAAATAAAGTATAAATTTACACTATTATATGTACTTACAATATATGTGAAAATACACAAAGTAATGCCCATGCTGGTAAACAATCATGTAAATAGCGTTTATTATTGAACGAAATTCTAAATTTATAACTCACTGATAGTAGTGATAATCTAATGATAAATTAGGTACCTATGTCTTGTTATTTGTCTTCAAAAAGTTAATGTATAATGCCTTAAATTTCACTTGGAAGATATGCATATTTTCATCTATAATAGAGAGGCCAGCTTGCTTCCTTTTACCTCATATAAGTTATTATGTAAATAATATAACTCATTTTTTTTTAATCACCTAAGTGTTATATTTCACTAGTGGAACTATGTTCACAGAGTAAAACCTAATAATTCAGTCCTTTCATTGGTGAAATCCACTATTCTGCAATAAAAAGCAATTGAAAATCTATTTTTCCTTATCAGCGTGTGTACTACCTATCCCTGGAGTACTACATGGGACGCTCTCTTCAAAACACCATGATAAACCTGGGAATACAGGGTACAGTGGATGAAGCCCTTTATCAACTTGGGTTAGACATTGAGGAACTGGAGGAGCTAGAAGAAGATGCTGGTCTTGGCAATGGGGGTCTAGGAAGACTGGCTGCTTGTTTTCTTGACTCCATGGCTACACTTGGATTGGCTGCATATGGCTATGGTAAGCGTTAGACTTTATGTGAAAACTAGTTTTTGCTAGGCTCCGCCCGCGTGGATGTCGGTTATCGTGACCAAACATGGCCTATGTCCTTTCTCATGGTCTAATCTACCCCAATACCAAATTTCATCAAAATCGGTTCAGTGGTTTAGGTGTGAAAGACAGACAAACAGCCACACACTCACACACTTTCACATTAATAATATTGGAATGGATTTATTTTATAATTCATTTTAAATTGTTTTAAGGACAGAAATGATTATGCAATGAAAAAAAAAACAAAAAAGCACAGAAATGAGAATAATAACTTGAAACTTTTCGGATTTCTGTAGGAATCAGTATTTATCGATCTATCTAACTATCCTGTAAACATGACTCCCATAATATTTATGTAACTTTTAGGTGTAGTAAAAATAAACTTAATCTAATGATAGACATATTACATAGTTTACCTTCCTTGTATTTTATTTACATGTGATATAATTTGAAAAATGGTTACAATGTTGGCAATCAGTTTTAATTTATAGTTAATAAAAAATAATTAACCCTGACTTTCTAAAATTACCTTCACATAACCTAGCATTATTAATATTTGGATTGAGTTATACTAACTTTATTTTAACATACTTAAAGATTTTAACATACTTCATCTCATTTTTCTACAGGTTCTATATAAACTGACATGATTGTGTTGATGCAAGACTTAATCAGAAGTGGAATCATGCTAAAAATCAAACGAGTACATGAATTTTGTATTACCTCAGGACATTGGAGTGCATACTTGACATTATTACAGCCAATGTAAACTAATACAAAGCAGTTGACAATATGGGAGCTGGCACAGCTCCAGTTATTAATGTTTTAACGGCATCAACTGACTCATACATATATATATTGTTATGGTAACAGCTTTTATACACAAACTAGTCGGCCCGCCCTGGCTTCGCCTGTGGTTTTTTGTCGAAACCTCATAACACCCCCTTTAAGTCATATATGCCAGCAATTTACTCATTTTCAAATAAAATAGGTATATGCGTATCCGGCGAATTTGTTGATATACTTGAATACTGCTCAGTTCCCTTGGGTAGAAGCGTGATGATTTCGATAAACGAGCTATTCCACAAAAAAAGGTTTTTTCTCAATTTGGATCAGTATTTCCTGAGATTAAAGAGTTCAACCAACCAATCAAACTCTTTAGCTTTATAATACTCGTATTAGTAGGTGAGAGTGCTCACGCTCTCCACCCTGCTCGCGGCGATGGTCCGCTGCGCGGATGCGTGGGCGGCCAGCGCCTCCTTCTGCGAGCAGGTCATGCTCGTGAAGGAGACAGCAGAGCGGGCGCGGCGCAGCGAGCGAGAAAGACTCGCGGATATCGCTGGCCGCGTTCGAAGGCGGCTCGGGCGTCGGAGGGCGCAAACCGACCTCCGCCCCCCATGAGCGCGGGCCTGAGGGTGACGGGTGGAGCCGCCCGTCACCCTAGCAGAAGCAGGCCACGGCGGCGGCGCGCATCGTAGGACGATGCGCGCCCCCTCCCCATACCGGGGGCAAGTCGGGGACCGCGTGGTCCCCCCTCCCGAGGAGGGCCAGACCGAGAGGAATGGCCCTGGGTCAGCCGGGGTGCGAGGGATATGTTAAAAGACAACCTCACCTCCGGCCTAGCACATCGACCCACAGACGGCGTGCGGTTTAGTCGGTTCGAGTCCGACATAACCTGCCCCTTCGGCTCCGGAGGGGTGGGTATCCGTGGGGATTTCCCGCACGTAAAAAAAAAAAAAACTCGTATTAGTAGGTATAGATTCAAATATTTATCATTTGTATGTTACCATTAATGTGCGATAATTAGTTAGAGTGCAAATTAAGTAGGTATTCTGCTGATTACCTGGCTGCATCCGTTACAAGTGCGAAAAATTGTTTTAGTTCTTACATTAACTAGGTAATCTGCAGACTACCTAGGTAATCTGCTGATAGGCATACGGTAAAGTGCATAAAACAGATTTTTTTTACTAATAAAATAATCTACATCAATGTTCTTAGTCATAAATTATTATGCATCCGCGCGGGAGCGAGCGAAGAGAGCTTGTAGACACCGCGCGGATGCAAGAGACCTCCATCGAACCCTTCGTCAGTTTTGTGAAAATGCACAAAAATAGTAGCCTCGCAACGCTTGCTTCACTTTGGGAACAGTGTGCGTAAGAGGAACAAAAATATTTCGTTCACCGTCTTCCGCACTTTAACCGTGTGTGATCGTTTAATCTGCAGACTAACGAGGTAAAGTGCGAAAATGCGCTTTTAAAACTAAAATTCCCTATTTACAGATCGTATCGTAATCTGCAGATTACCTAGTTAATGTGCATATTAACGGATTCCGCCTTCTAACGGTAACATTTACACTAACTAACTGTTCGCGACCCGGCGTCAACCAAAATAATCTTCCAGATAAGCCTTGTCCTGAAAATTACAAACAGAAAATAAATCATCGAATGTGGCTGAGCCGTTCTCGAGTAGTGCGCTTAATTATATTTAGCGGATCAAACATACTCACGCCTGAATATCCTCAAAGGGGAAGGCAGAGAGTGTTTAGATTTTCATATATGTAATCTATTAAACAAGCAGTATTTCATATTTGAAGCACCAGAATAACTTTAGTAGTAAACACTGATAAGAACAGTTAATGAACAATGGGTCAATAACTCGCGTGGGTAATATAAATAACGTCTGAAATAATTTAGTTTTACGAGACTTGTCTGCGTGAATATAATTGCCTGTTTCACTTATTAATAGAACCTTGGATAGAACTGTTTGTTAGTATGACTAGATAATATGCCTAGACTAAAATTCATTATGAATTCCGCTGTTCCATTTCACTGTTTTCTATAAGAGATCACTTGACTATAGCATCGCCAATTTTACTTGGTACCTACCTACTCCCATTGCATATTTTATTTATCATCTGAAAAAAATACTAAATGTTATAACCTGCCTCCTGCACTAAAGACGATTTTGAATAAAACCACTGACAGCGCGGAAATTGTATTCCAAAACCATTAAACTATCATTGACATAAGAGGTATAAGACAAGATAGTTGCCCTATTATTTCATGTTGCATTTCTAGGAATCCGTTACGAGTACGGTATCTTCGCACAGAAGATAGAAAATGGCGAACAACAGGAGGAACCTGATGACTGGCTGCGTTATGGCAACCCATGGGAGAAAGCTCGTCCTGAGTTCATGCTGCCTGTCAACTTCTATGGGCGTGTTGTTGACACACCACAGGGAAAGAAATGGATCGATACACAGGTATGGTACCAACATTTTCTCGCATTACTTTTTAGATGTACTTAACTTTATGTCAGTCTTTAGATAATTAACTCATAATACCTATTTGTGTTCGAATCGTGAAAATTAATTATTAGATTTATTTGTGTCAAGTAAATCGCCAATAATCGCTAAGTAACTTGAATCGGGTTAATATATATTAAGTAATTAATTATACGTAAATGTTTTACCAGTACATTACTTAATTTGAGACTAAGTAAAATTAAAACTGTATTTCATAATGAATTTATTTCCAAGTTATAAAATTACCTCCCTTCAGGAATCTTAAATTACTTTCCTATTTTACATTGACTTAAATTAGGTATCCGCTTATATTTCAATAATATGTAACACATGAAATCATTATTAAAATAAAGTAATATATGGGTATCTTTTATATAGTTCAGATAATGTTTCAGATCAGACAATTTTATTATATAAGTCTTCAGGCTTTCACGGTCGGCGTTGCATGTAGAATATACTGCTTCCGGGCTGTTTGGCCGTGGTCTATGTGAAACTCGCGTTCGTTACGTTTAGTCGATCACTGCGGTCGACATCTTCAGTGGCGCAGGTCCGGGCGACGACGAGTTCGGAGACCTTGCCTCGTCGGCGGCTGAGTTGCGCCTGATGCGAAATCTTGAACTCTGGAAAGAGCTCCCAAGAAGCCTAAGGTCTGGTTCCGCTACGTGGACGATACCTTTGTGGTTTGGACTCATGGAGACTCGGAGCTGACTAAGTTCCTGAATCACCTAAACAGCATCCATCCTAACATCCAATTCACCATGGAAGTTGAGAAGAACGGGGAGCTACCATTCTTCGATGTCCTAGTATCCAAAAAAGAAGATGGCAGTCTTGGTCACCGAGCCTATCGAAAGCCGACACACACAGACCGTTACCTACACAAGGACTCCAACCACCATCCCAGACAAAAAATGACAATTATCAAGACTCTGGTCCACCGAGCTAAGACCATCGGTGAACCTCAACACCTACAAAACGAGTTACGCCACTTGGACTCGGCCTTCCAAGCTAATGGATTCTCTGCACATGAAATACGGAGAGCTCTTCACACAAAGAAAGCTTCGCAAACGAACCAGGATGAGGAAAAACCTGCTTCGATAGGGAAGGCTTTCTTGCCATACGTTCGTGGCATTACGGATCGTATCGGAAGACTGCTAGAAGCTTATAACATCAAGCCGATCTTCAAGCCCACGACGCAGCTACGTAATTTTCACCGTTCGGTCCAGGACCCTCGTGATCCACTATCATCGTGGGCATCACTCAAAGAAGCATCATGACCCGCCTGTCGGAACAAGAACGTAATTGCCGCCTCTGCCACTTCGACAAATCAGCGGTTGCAGAACACACCCAAGAGGAGGGGAATCATACCATTGAATTTCAGAACACGAAAGTTCTAGCTACCACTACACATTTTTTCCCACGTATACTTCGAGAAGCCATCGAAATATTCAAGCATCCCAACAACTTCAACCGGAAAAACGAGGGATTTCAGCTCCAAAAAGATTGGTACCCAGCACTGAGAGCCACTCGGTATCACAGTGCAAACGACCAATTAGGATCGAGTACGTCGGTGCCACAGCTTCGACCAATCAGAATCGAGTGAGTCGATTCCCCCCTCCGACCGCGCCTATAAATACGCCAGCAATTCAAGATTTTGCATCAGTCGCAACTCAGCCGCCGACGAGGCAAGGTCTCCGAACTCGTCGTCGCCCGGACCTGCGCCACTGAAGATTTCGACCGCAGTGATCGACGAAACGTCTGGAACGCAAGTTTCACATAGACCACGGCCAAACAGCCCGGAAGCAGTATATTCTACAAGTTTTATTATAATGTGCAAAAGATAAAATGACCTTTTTGCGTAAACACTAAACTATATAAAAATCTTTACAATCTGTTGGTACATCCAAACATCCGGCTGCGATCGAGTAAATTTTCATTGGTCATAATTATTTACCCTAAATATATTTTATTTTGACGATCAATAAGACCGTAATGGTAAATAATAAGCTGTGACTTACTCAGTGTATCTCGAAAAATATAAAACTACATTTTCGCAATAGCAGTCCAAATAGCAGAACAAAATAGGAACATTTAAGTACCAATACTTGCGAAATCTATAACTGACGTTACAGAATTTTGTACCGAGTGCAAAGAAAAAAAAAAATTGTTGAGTAAGCCCTTCTCTTGAGAGGTACTCGACGAGACACTTCGCAATGACTCTTTCGAAGAGCTTGCCCACCTCGTCGAGCAACACTATGGGCCAATACCCGGACAGTTCGTCCAAGTAAGCTCTGGCTACCATACTCACCGCCGGGAACACAATATAAGGTTATTATGGCCGTGGTATTCTGTAGGGCGGAATTTCTTCCCCAGTCGGACTGCTCAATTGGACGGAAATACCGTCGTATCCTACCTCCTACAGAATACCACTTTTCTACCGTAACTGGTTACGGAAATAGATTCGGCGGAATGAGTTGTTATATTTTGTTGCAAATGTTGCATATTTTGATACTTTCTTGCTCTGACATATCGCTTGCTTTCATGATAATAGGTATGCTAATGAACCTTTATCTGCAACATAAATTTATGATATCAGAGCTAACAATGGCTTCTAGGATACGATATGTACTAGGTACTTACTACTTATGGAGCGTCTAGCAGGTCATCGACTGCATGTTATATTATACAAATACTCATAAATTGAAGAAGTCAATATCTAGAACGGAATTTGAACCTACGACTATTCCCTTACTAGGAACGTGTCCAGGTATCTCAGCTGGTCAGATCAGGTCCCCCAGAAAGATACTGGACAAGTTCCGTCTTTGATGTGGACTTTTTTTTTATTTAAATTCATCGTAAAAGTTAGCATAATTGCTTCAAATATTTCATAAATTATTACATAAATTTACTTGGATAAGGAATCCTTAAATAACTAAAATACAATTCTTAAGGTATTCATTATTATAATCTTTCTAAAATGAAAATAAGTTATATCTAATCTTTCATTATTTCATTAACGCATTGGAATAGCTTATTTGTTATATAACAATTGTAGATTGTTGATAGAAATTTCATCAATTATTTCATAAATTTAATTGGATAAGGAATCCTTAAATAACTCTAATACAATTATTAAAGTATTCATTATTATAATCTTTCTAAAATAAAAATAAGTTATGTCTAATCTTTCATTATTTCATTAACGCACTGGAATAGCTGATTTGTTATATAACATGTTGTAGATTGTTGATAGACGTGTCTTACGATGTTTTTCTCAGTGCCTCTTCCTTGTTTAGAGAAAATATTGTTTATTAGATTTTATCAACTACTAACATCCCTTTACAAATGACGCAATATTCATGAAGTTATGAATGAATTCTGCATGATTATATGTCACGTATCATAATGACTATCACCTTGTATTTAGATCAAGGCGTTTATCAGTTTAAACTTATTGCCATTAAATCTTACTACACTATAATGAGCAAAACAAGTTTCACGGCTTATAAGAACATACCTAGATACATAAGCGGATAGCAAATGGTCAATGCCCAAATGGGATATAATGTACCTAATCTATGTGGGTAACAAATGTGGTCGTCACCGGCGCGCGTCTGTCACTTGATTGCTCGACTACTTTTATTCATTAACTGATTCAAAACGCAACTCTACAGTAGTATACATGCATTAAAATTATAGTGAGTAACTGTTAAAAGCAGCCAGATGCAGCTAGAGAAAACCCACTGTATATATCCGGTGTAAATACACCTCTATCTACTCCACAGAAATGTATTCACACCTACATTGCGCCAGTTCAACGATAACTATAAAAAAGTGAATGTAATTGATGATTTAATTTTTTAAACATCGTATGTTTGGTATGGAAATCCATATCGAGAAAGTCATTTGTAATGTAGTAATGAACAGTTTAATGTACAAAGCAACGTTCTGATAAGAAATAAATTGTGATTGTTATCAGGTGGTATTTGCTATGCCGTACGACAATCCCATTCCTGGTTACAACAATAACGTTGTGAACACGCTGCGACTCTGGTCAGCTAAGAGTCCAGTAGACTTCAACTTGAAGTTCTGTAAGTAAATCTATTTCCTTACTTTATTTCGCATATATTTGAAATGAAATGTTATTCAAAATTGTTTAAATGTCACTTTCAGTTAACTCTGGAGACTACATCCAAGCTGTTCTTGATCGTAACGTTGCCGAGAATATTTCTCGAGTACTGTACCCCAACGACAACTTCTTTGAAGGCAAGGAGTTGCGATTGCGTCAGGAGTACTTCATGTGCGCTGCTACGCTCCAAGATATTATCAGAAGATACAAGGCATCTAAATTTGGAAGTCGCGAAGCCGTTAGGACAACTTTCGAGCGGCTCCCCGAAAAAGTAGCTATTCAACTGAACGACACTCACCCGTCTTTGGCTATACCTGAACTGTTGAGAATACTAGTTGATGTTGAAAATGTCCCATACGATGAAGCCTGGCAACTTGTCACCAAGTGTTGCGCCTACACCAACCACACTGTTCTACCAGAGGCTCTCGAGAGATGGCCTTGCAGCATGTTAGAAAATGTATTACCAAGGCACATGCAATTGATTTACCACATCAATTTCTTACACCTCCAAGAGGTTCAGAAGCGCTGGCCTGATGATCAAGATCGCATGCGCCGTATGTCGCTTATTGAAGAGGAAGGAGACAAGCGAGTAAACATGGCTCACTTATGCATCGTTGGTTCTCATGCTGTCAATGGCGTAGCAGCCATTCACTCTGATATTCTCAAAGCGACCGTCTTCCGTGACTTCTTTGAGATGTGGCCTGAAAAGTTCCAAAACAAGACTAATGGAATAACTCCGCGTCGTTGGCTCCTGCTCTGTAACCCTGGACTTTCTGATCTCATCTGCGACAAGATAGGCGAGGATTGGACTGTACATCTAGATAAATTGCAGGGTTTAAAACGCTGGGCTAAGGATCCCGCATTCCAACGCGCTGTAATGAAAGTGAAACAGGAGAACAAGTTAAGGCTTGCTGCGCTAATTGAGAGGGATACAGGTGTTAAAATCAACCCAGCATCTATGTTTGACGTACAAGTGAAGAGAATTCACGAGTACAAACGACAACTTCTGAATATTTTGCACGTTATTACCTTATATAACCGCATCAAGCGCGACCCTAGTGCTCCATTCACTCCGAGGACGGTCATGATTGGTGGAAAGGCAGCTCCTGGTTATTATGTTGCCAAGCAAATTATCGCTTTAGCGTGTGCTGTCGGCAATACTGTAAGTATTTTTCTATTTTTGTTAATAAATAATAGACTCTGATATGTGTATTGTATTGTACCTATTGTAATGTTTTCTCTTTTTTAAAACAGGTTAACAACGACCCGGACGTCGGTGATAAGCTAAAATTAATTTACTTGGAAAATTACCGAGTCACACTTGCTGAGCGTATAATGCCGGCTGCGGACCTAAGCGAACAGGTTTGTATGATTGAAAAAACTATGGTCCCAAACTTTGACTATGTAAATTACAAAATAGAGAATTATAGCCATAAAAATATAAAGCTGTAATTAAACATAATAAACTGTCATAGTATGCCCATATTGTTTCGATAAAGGTCTCTCGCGCAGGACTCAATTCTATACAGTAATTGTGTATTAAACAAACTGTGCATTTATAGCATTAGTTAGAATTAGCAAACTTTTTGCTGCAATAGTAACTAGGAAGTATGCTCCGTTGCGTTTAAGTAACGTTCTCAAATATAAATAAATATAATGATGATAGTGGTCTTGTAACAACCTACGAGCTAGCATTCGACTACAGAAATAATTGAACGATAATTAGGTATAATGTTGCGCAAACTTAGATATGGTTAAAAACTTCAATATAATAAACAAGCTGTTGCTCTCGGCTCCGCCCGCCGTAGATATCGATTATTGCGATCAGACATAGCCTATGTCCTTTCTTAAGGTGTTAGATTCCCCTTAACACATTTCTTCAAAATTGGTTTAGTAGCTTTAGTAACAGACGAAGAAGAAGAGCTGAGCTGGATACTGCTGTATTTTTGTTCAAATACCTATTACAATTATTTATCGTTTTTGGTAGACTACATTCTGGACCGGCAACTGAAGGTCATTTTGTCGTCGTAGGTATATCCTGTATATCCTATCCTAGGTATATTGGTTTAGTAGCTTTGGCGTGAAAGCGTAACAGACGAAGAAGAAGAGCTAAGCTGGATACTGCTGTATATTTGTTCAAATATTACAATTATTTACCGTTTTTGGTAGACTACATTCTAGACCGGCAACTGTAGGTCATTTTGTCGTCGTAGGTATATCCTACATATATACCTAACATAATATTATTTATTCTGGAGATTGATGGCACTTGGTAGAATCTACTACACACATTTAATAACAATTTCACTTGTACTTTTCCACAGTTTATTTTTATTTTTAACCTGACCGGTTTCACCTCTCGGTATTATCAAACCTTTGATTAAAAGGTTCTGGAAGGTTAAAAATAAAAATAAACTGTGGAAAAGTACAAGTGACATTATTATTCAATATAACATAATGTTATTTTAAAGATATCCACCGCTGGTACTGAGGCTTCGGGAACTGGTAACATGAAGTTCATGTTGAATGGAGGTTTGACTATTGGTACCATGGATGGAGCCAATGTAGAAATGGCAGAGGAAGCAGGCGAAGATAACATGTTCATCTTTGGAATGAGGGTCGAAGATGTTGAAGCTTTGCAGAAGAAGGGGTAAGGGTTTAGTTAATTAGTGGCTAATGTATAGACATTGCTATTAAATATTCTAAAATATGATTATTGAAGTTAATAGAACTCCCCTCCTAAGCCAGTTAATATGGCTATTATTAATACACAGTTATGTAATTTTTGAATTAAAAATTAATAATATAGCGGTGAACGTACAACCATAGTGTCCACAGAAGAGAGAAATACATAAACAAGTTTTTATACATAATGTCTTATATGGGGCACTAGTGCAAATGATGGATCACTACGTCGCGTTGACATTTACATGCTCACTTATAAGTGTTTCGACGTGGAAGATGCGCGATAAAATTCCCGCAAGTGTAACGCTGGTCGTAGGTTCACTAAAAAACGAAGCGGCTTTTTTAAAGTAAAATATTACAAACCATTTTGAATATTATCTACGGTAGAATAAGATCATGGACATTGGAAGGCGAAGGAAGGGCGCCGTCGCTGCTCTTTCAGTGATTCACCCTTACTGTATACTTTGTAGGAGCCTAACATCTATCCGGACTATAGTAATTATTATCACGTATGTAGTTACAACGCGTACGAGTACTACGAGCGAAACCCGGAGCTGCGGCAGTGCGTAGAACAGATTCGCAGCGGATTCTTCTCACCGGGAGAGCCGGGACGTTTCGCACACATTGCCGATGTTCTACTGCAGCACGACCGCTTCCTGCACCTCGCAGACTACGACTCTTATATCGAGGCTCAACAGAAGGTTTCCGATGTGTACCAGGTATATGTAGCTACATAATATATACTAACTTGGAGGCGCGGGTTCGATCCCCGCTCAATGCAAATATTTGTATGCATGAATATGTATATTTGCATTGGTCTGGGTGTTTCTATGTATAATATGTATGTATTTACAAAAAAAGTATCTAAGTATGTTTATCCGCATTCTAGATTGCTACCAACCTACCAATGCTTACCATGGATCTAGATAACGTTGTGTGAAATGTTGTGGAATATTTATATTTATTTATTTATATTTAACTACTTAATTTTGTACTCCTGCTGATGTATACAAGTGTATTTTTAAAACGGGGCAGTCAGGGCAGGTATCTACCGTTATAGTTACAGCAAAACGTTCTTAGAAGACTATCCCTAACTTTTTAAGATATTCTAAACTGCATTTACAGATTTTGGTAAAATACAGTCACTAATAAAAATGCCAATAAAAGCCTGTTATTCTGTACTCTACTATCACCTTGATCTTTGATAGTCTTTGGATTACACTAAGGTTGTTGATAAAGTATCTGATGGCTCCTTGAGTAAAGGTGTTGTGTCTGTTACCATTGAAAAAGTTTAGATTTCATGGATTTCCTTTCGTTTAATTTGCAATGTTTGTTAGAGAGATTTAATCTTTACGATTAACACTATTGATTGATGCCATAAAAATACAGGATTTAATTTTTTCGGGTTTTAGTCAGTTCGGTTACCGGGTGCCGGAAGCGAAAATCTTTCAATGCGGTTTTATTACGTTTTAAAAATAAGCGAATGTTTCCTTTGAGTGAAATTCCCTATTTCCAATTTAGAGTACTTTCCCTCCAATCCTCCTTAATGGTCTATAATAAATATAATCATCATAATATCATCATTATCTTTACAGGATCAGACAAAGTGGGCAGAGATGGTGATTGAGAACATTGCGGCTTCTGGAAAGTTCTCTTCTGATCGTACCATTGCAGAGTACGCGCGCGAGATTTGGAGTGTGGAGCCTTCGTGGGAGAAACTACCTGCGCCCCATGAGACTGCCTAAGAATAACATCGAAATCATGAAATGCTGAAACGTTGGCTAGTAAATGTTACTCATTTATAGTAGTTTGCGGGGATTTATTAGCTATATAAATATTTATATAAATAAAACATATTTATAAAAAATTGATGATGGTAGGTATATACCGTTCACTTTGTTTTGCCATCATCTAAATGGTTTTATGAGAACTTTTTATGTACTTTTTATGACAAAAAATGAACCGCGGGGCGTAGCTAGTATTATAATAATTTGTTGAAGTAGTTTCATCTGTAGTTGTTGATTGTTAAAAGCCAATAATATTTTTGTAAAATTTTAAATTAACTCTTCATATATGTATATCCTTGTATCCCTTTGCTATTTCCTATCATAGTTGTCTCTATATGAACAATATTACTAAGTACCTATTTCAATTTTAGATATTATATTTTTAGTAAAGTATTTGAAATTTTACTGTTGTACCTACTACAAAATTTAAAAAATATATCTGTGGTGTTACAAAACCAATATTTAATTATTTATTATCAAAAAAGTAGACAATCACTTGGCCTGTTATGCTTTTCAGTTTATACTCATTCATAATTAATTATGTTCTTTTAAACTCGTGTGGTTTTGTAACATCATGTTAATCTAGATTAAAAGAATAATTATGACATTAAAGTATAATATTATGTAGACGTACATAATTGGATGTTCGGGAATAATGTATTTAGTCAAATCTATTTGATTGTGCATGGAGGTTGATACTAAAATATTATTAACAATATATATTATATAGTCCAAGTTGATGAATATTTATTATGATAAATCTCGATAACAAGCAATAATAGTGTAGTCAATAAATTTACACATGAGATAATGTTCCTAATTTCCAAATGATCTATGTTGTGTGTTACTGAGAAATAATAAGCCAATTTACATGAATTTATCTTTGTGCCATATTGTTTTACTGAACAGTGAATATAATGGGTTTTTTTCCAAACATCTCCAGCTGGTCATATTGCTATAATAAGAGTGCTGTGGTATTTAAAATTAAAATAAGGCTAAATGGTCTCGATTCTGATAATTTATGATTTATAAGAATATTTTTATTCTATATAATACATCAAATATTTAATACTGCCATTGAAATCTTATTTATTTATAATGTTACTATAAATTATTATAATATAATAAAATATATAATCAATTGAGTTTTTATATCCTTTACGAAAATAGAAATAGTAATGAACAAAAATCAATCGCGAGGTTCTGGGTTCGATTGCCAGGGACGCAGAGGCCATCTTGGAACCTGGGATTAGCAGGGATGCGAGGGAAATGCCCTATGGGCAAAGCTGGGCACCGTTAATCAAATAGTTAACTTCGTTAATCGGTAACCCGTTACTGAAAATGTTAAGTTTGAAGTTAAAGTGTTACTTTTCCGAAAATTTTACGCAAATTGCCGTTGATCGTTAATCCGTTAACACTAGATAAAAATTGCATCTTCTTTTAATAATAATAATAATAATACTATTTATTTATTCAAGTAACATGACTCATTGTGTTAGTTGTGTTAGTAACAATAATGGCTTATAAACTACGTTAGTGCTAAGTGTTATTTGGAATATACAGTGCTCAGCGCAGCAATGTGACAGGCGCAGCTGAAACCTTGGTGCAGTGAGACATGTAGCAGCAATCCAGCCTGCTCGCTATCATGCTCAGAATGCTGTTGTCACTGGCGCGCATTCTGCGGACTAATGAGGCGCAACGCTTCCGCATCACTGTATAGAAGCAGTCTACGCGTGCCTCGGCAAACATACCTGATGCGCTGCAGAAGCGCGGCAGCGCCAACAGCACCCTGAACGCATTATTATACTGGACACGAAGGGCACTGTATGTCTTTTGAGTAAAATGAGCCCACAGGCTGCAGGTGTAGAATGTAGTGCAGTAAGCTCGAAACAGAGTAATCTTGGTCTCTTTCGAGGCACGCATGAACCTGCGGGCGATCATATTAGCTCTGACAGACAGTGCCCTCCGCTCCCTTTCTATGTCATCATCGTCTCTGAGGCCGTCAGTCAATACATGGCCTAGATATTTAAATTGATGTACTCTCAACAGCGGTACATTATTTAATTTGACCGTCGGCACAGTTTCTGGGTATTTACTTCCAGCCCCAAAGACCATTATCACACTCTTCTTGACATTATATAATAAGCCGTGTGACCTGGCATACTCCTCACAAGCACTTACGAGCCTCCCTAGACCACAGGCTGACGCACTCAGCAGCACCATGTCATCTGCGTAACTAATATTGTTTACGCAGACGCCATCAATATGACATCCGACACGCATTCTACTCAGTGTAGTGATTAGTTGGTTGACATAGAGGTTAAACAGTGTAGGCGAGCTCAAACCCCCCTGTCTCACTCCACACTCCAAACCATAGCCTTCGGAAAAAGCGCCAGCCCACTTAACATTGTTGACCTGGTTTCCGTACCAATACTTAAGGACATTTGTTACTTCGGAAGGTACAGTAGTCCCTTCTAATTTTCTCCACATTATGTCATAGGATACCAGGTCAAATGCCCTACTCAAGTCGAGAAAGCAACCATAGATGGGAGTTTTCCGACTCGAATAATACTTGACAGCGTGCTTAACCGTCAGTATAGCACTCTCCGTAGACAGTCCGGGCCGAAACCCGAACTGGTTGTCATGTATCTGAATATTTTCATTTAGTTGCGTGTTAATCACGCTGTCAAATACCTTCGATACAACAGTAGCAAGGGATATGGGTCTGTAATTGTCACTGCTGCTAACATCCCCCGTTTTATTTTTGACAATGGGTACTACGATCGTTTTAATCATATCAGCGGGTAAGTACGCATGGCTCAAACAGAAAGAGTACAACATGCCAGCACCCTCGGCAAATGAGGACCCGCGTAGCGTAGATGCTCGATGCTGAGATAATCATGGCCGGGAGACTTTCCGCTGGTCATACTTCTAATTTTCATTTAGTTGCGTGTTAATCACGCTGTCAAATACCTTCGATACAACAGTAGCAAGGGATATGGGTCTGTAATTGTCACTGCTGCTAACATCCCCCGTTTTATTTTTGACAATGGGTACTACGATCGTTTTAATCATATCAGCGGGTAAGTACGCATGGCTCAAACAGAAAGAGTACAACATGCCAGCACCCTCGGCAAATGAGGACCCGCGTAGCGTAGATGCTCGATGCTGAGATAATCATGGCCGGGAGACTTTCCGCTGGTCATACTTCTAATTTTCATTTAGTTGCGTGTTAATCACGCTGTCAAATACCTTCGATACAACAGTAGCAAGGGATATGGGTCTGTAATTGTCACTGCTGCTAACATCCCCCGTTTTATTTTTGACAATGGGTACTACGATCGTTTTAATCATATCAGCGGGTAAGTACGCATGGCTCAAACAGAAAGAGTACAACATGCCAGCACCCTCGGCAAATGAGGACCCGCGTAGCGTAGATGCTCGATGCTGAGATAATCATGGCCGGGAGACTTTCCGCTGGTCATACTTCTAATTATCTTTGCTATTGCAGAAGCCGTAATTCTGGTTCTAAGTGGTACTTGGTCTTCAGCCGCGAACATCGACGCGTCATGCCCTAACGGTGACTTAATTTTAAAATGATTCACAAATCGATCAGCTATCCTGATAGGGTCATCCTCACCGTCAACACTCATAGGGATACCAGGTTTTGGCGTAAGCTTATTTGTGTGCTTCCAAAACGATCGGAAGTCGTTTTTCGCGTGATGTGCAGCTAGGATATCCATTTTGATTTGGGTTTCGTGATCTTGACACCATTTTAAACGCGACTTAAACATCTTTCTAGCTGCACGCATATCTTCAAAGACGCGTCCCGACATAGGCTTGTTGTTATTAAGCCATATAAATAATTTATGCCTGGCCTCCCTATGTGCGCTGCCAACGTGTTTGTTCCAACCGATGACTGGCTTTCGCCCTACCCTGCTCCTAACATACCTACCCTCACTGGCCGAGTCACACAAAGCACATATAATATCCTCATACAAATTATCTATAACTAGTCTATGTGATACGTTATTACATGTTTTCCCACAGCATTCTCTAAACTCAGCTGGGAAATCAATATCCCTTAGTTTTGCATGACATATCTTATTAAATAATTCTATTTCTTCATTGTTTCTGTCACCCCAAGTGACAGTATTATACTTGCTTACATAACATGGTATTCTTTTTGAGGAGATATAATCAAAGTTACATTTTAAAATCAAAGGGAAGTGGTCCGACCACAATACGTCATTTTTAACATGGCATGCTATCACAGAGGGACGTGCGGCACTAGTAACTAGGCAATGGTCCAGCCAACTTTTACTCCCATGAGCTTCACTAATAAATGTGTATGTGCCCGATGTTACGCCCAGTAAGTCTATATCAACACATGACCATTTGTGGTCACCACAAAAGTTTGAAAGTTCCGTAAAAAACAGTTCTGTTGGGTGTGCATTGAAGTCGCCTAACACATAACAACACTCTAGGCTACAAGAATCAATTAACGCACTCACCGTACCGAGGCAGTCCGTGAAATCCACCAAGTTTTGTAAGTTATCAGTCGGCATGTACACGTTCACCACTAGAATAGATTTGTAGCCGATCCCTAATTTTACCGCGCACACTCTCTTATTATTACACTGAACAACGGACACGTCTCGAAATATACTTTTCCTCCACATTATCGCTATACCACCATAAGGACGCCCACGCCGCATTCCTGTCGTTGTATCCATTGCTGAGGTGGTTGTGACACTGAAGTCGTCACTTATAGTGTCCAGGTATGATAGCTCCTCGGACACTAACCAGGTTTCCTGCAGTGCAATAACATCGGCCTCACGAGATAGGTGTCTTATATGGTCAACAGACCGTTTAACATTTTTGCAGTTGAAAGTAACAAAATTGAGTATTGTACTATCCATTGATATGCTTCGAATTTGGGCCGCTATTCGCACCATCATGTTTGGTATATTCGCACTGTGATAAAAATGTCTTAGGCTTGAAATGTATAAAACGTCTAAAGATCACACCCTTTGGCCATAAGCTGTCATCCAAGAAAACGGGTACTTTCGACTGGGATACAAAAAACTTATATGCGTCATATGGGTTTTGTGTTTTCGTTGCTATTTTCTCTAATTTAATCGATTCCTGTGTTTTCTTTTTGATATAGTTAACTATATCTGCCTCAGTCGTGCTTTTACTAATATTCGAAATAAAAATTGGAGTAAGTCTTTCCGCAGCTCGAAAATTGACTTCCAGGTCGTCAGCCCTTCCGATCTTACCCGAAAATCTGTGCTTCACACTATGATTCTTTTTCTTCTTAACTAGAGTCCAACCATCATCATTTTGTAGTATTGACTTATCGATCGCAATAGTAGTAGTAGTATCTGTAGTTCGTTCGCACGGCGCGCTAAACAGCTGTTTTCCCAACCGTGACGTCACTCCCGCGTCACAGTTCCTCTCACCACCACCTCTCAGTAATTCATTGTTACACGTTTCATCAATATTCTTATTTATTAAATTACGTTGCTTATACGGACTTTTCTTTGTATTTTGAGGTGTCGGCACTGCACTTTGATTATCCAATGTACCCTCACTCCTCAGATTAACACTTTCACACTGAGAAGTCGACAAATATATCTTAGTTTCACGTAAATCCTTTTTGACTGCCTCAAATTCACTGACTGTGACAAATGAGCTTTTTATTTCCCGAACATCGGCTTGCAATATGGTTATTTTTTTCAAAAGATCAGAAACATCTAGATGATCAAACTGTATAGGGGGTAGTTTCTCCAGATCCCGTGCAACAAAGATCGGCATTAATTCACTATCCATCACTTTAAAGATACTAATTATGTCGTACATCGTGCGTTCATCTTTACCCTGCCCTTTACGCACTGGTGTACGTTGTTCACTTGGTATAGATTCAAACAGTAACGTCTTTGATTGTTTAATTTGTTCACTATCAAACACAGATACACATATTTTAACAATAGTTTCCTCATCCGCAATTGACAACTTGTTTTGAACATATGACAATAATTCATCAATAACTATATTGCAACTATTGCACTTGATTGTCGATCCCATTTTCGCGACACTCAATCGCGATCGTAATTAGCACTGAGCGTAAACATTTGCGTCCGCGTCGTACACTCGCCAGGAAGAGAATGCAAATTTGCAAATTTTTTAAAAACTGTTTCTGAAAGTCTGCAACTTAATGTTATATTTATAGAAACCAAAAAGACGGGTATGAATAAGAGTAGGTAGGTAATATTGACATGATGACAAACGATGTTTTTCATTCATTTGGATGTTACATACACACACACACATACACAAACTAATTAGACGAACTTATTTTGAGATGTTACTTTCGCGGTTTATACTAATATTTATCATGTTCCGTATTACGTACACAGTATTCAAATATTGGCATAAAAATCCTGAAAACTACGTAAACATAATTTTATGATGATTTGACAGTCTAAAATAATATTAGTGCCTAAGGACAATTATTAGTAAGGACAATTGTGGACTACGAAAAAGCCTAATAGTAATTTTGGATGCCCTGCAGCGGTGTCGTGTCGACTGGCGATACAACGAGGTACTGAGGTGTTTGTATGGCACTGCCACAATGTCCGTCCAGCTCGAAGAGTAGAAGACGAAAGCCCATCAGCCTCCAGCGTGGAGTGAGACAGCTACAGTGAGTACATCACACATCTTCGGTTCGCTGACGAGTCGTCATAGCTGCAAAGTCGTTGTACCAACTGGGCAAAATGCTGCACAGCCTAAATAGAGCTTTTCGACGCGTCGGCCTCGGTGTAAAATTTGATAAAACCAACATTATGTTCAATGAACATATTCCATCGAGACCGATTGCCATCGACACTCGAAATTGTTCAAAAATATAGATGCTTGGGGCAGGTTATCTAGCTCGGTGAAAAAACTTCGAGAAAGAACTAGCCAGAAGGATTCAATTGGGTTGGACAGCATTTGGCAAACTACATCGTGTCTTCTCTTCACACTTACCGCAATGCCTGAAAACGTCTTCGGCCAGTGCGTCCTGCCTTTTATGACTTACAGTGGCGACACGTGGAAACGTGGAAGGATTAGTCCATGACCTAAAAGTCGCTTAGCGGGTTATGGAGCGAGCTATGCTTGGATTTCTTTGAAGGACAGAATTAGAAACAAAGCATCCGTCAAAGAACTGTAGTTACCGACATAGCTTATCCTACTTTTTCTTCTACACTGACGACATAGAAATTCTCTGTGCTTACTGTGACTACCCTGGTGTTGCAAACGCCCATAGGCTAAGGTAACTACTTTTGATCAGGTGGGCCGTGTGCTTATCTGCCCCAAGCCAGATGGACTGACGACCTAAAAAAGCCGGCTGGGACAGACTGGATGCGGAAGGCGGAGGATCGGCAAAAATGACGCACATTGGGAGCGTCCTATGTCCAGCAGTGGACTGCAAGAAGCTAATTGATTGAAGAACAATAGTAGTAAGAAGATTAGCGATTGACGGACTTTGGTAAATTTAACGAGTCCGTTAACAATTTTTAAGTTAACTTAAAAGGTTCGAATTTACTGCATCTAGTCCCATCTGGTGCTGGCGGTGGATGCTGGCTTGCAGGTTGATGTAGTCTACCTTGATTTCCTTAAGGCTTTTGATACCGCCGATAGTGACATACTTCTTTTGAAATTAGAAGATGTGGGCTGCACTCCTCGCACGCTAGCATTTTTCGCGAGCTACCTGCGGGATAGATGCCAGTACGTGGACTGTGGGAGTAGTGTTTCACACCCATATTTCACGTGGTCGGGCGTAAACCAGGGCAGCAACCTGCCCCTCTAGACGTGTGGCAATTCGCTAGCCGGCCTTTGGTGGAATAGAATGACGAATGTATGTAATTTGACGTATATGACAGTCGGTAACGCATGTCAAATAGGGGAGAGTGGGGTAATTGAGACCAGTGGGTAATTAGGAACAGTCAAGTATCATACACTTCCCCCCGCACTACACCGCCCGCATACGTTTCAGTGGATGCGCTTGCCGTCCCTCAGTTTGCCCCAAAACGGGAGAGTGATAGGACGCGCGCATGCTGTCACGGTGAGTCGAACAATATTTTACGTACTTTCGTTACAATTCTTCTCGTAAGTAAAAATCAGTGTCAGAAACATATTTTTGAACCTAGTGACGACATATTTTGTTACTATCTTACATGTACTATGTGTTTTTGAATCCCATGTAGTTTTAAGTTTATCGGCCATGATATTTCGATTAACGGCCATTTTTAATAAAATTTGTGCCTTCGGGTAATTAGAAACGGTGTAAGGAGGGTAAATGAGAATGTTCCCAATTACCCCTATTAGTTGATTGCTCATGTAAAATGTTCTAACATTAGAAATTGTTTTAGATGCCTAGACATTACGAAAGAAAAACCAACACGAGATATGAAGTTGAAGACCTACGCCGTGCAATACAAGATGTTAGAAGTAAACAGCTTACTTTGAACAAAGCAGCCATCAAATACTCAGTGCCAAAAACAACGTTATTTAAGCAAGTTAAACAAGAAGTATTTAAGAAACCAAAAAAAGGTAGGCACTCTGTCTTTAATAAAGCCCAGGAAGACCAGTTAGAAAGATACATCCTGGATTGCTGTGAGTCTTTTTATGGAATAACACCAAAGTCACTAAGAAAAATTGCTTTTACGTTTGCTGAAGTTAACAAATTAAAACATAGATTCAACAAAGACTTGAAATTAGCAGGCAAAGACTGGTACTATTCCTTTATGTCTAGACATCCCTCCATCAGTCTACGTACTCCAGAAGCTACGTCACTTAACCGAATTACAGCCTTTAACGCTACTGAAGTCAAACTGTTTTTTGACCAATTAGAAGCCCTTCAAACAATACATAGATTTCCTAGTCATCGTATCTTCAATATTGATGAAACAGGCATAAGTACTGTTCAGAGGAATTCCAAAATTTTGGCTCCAAGGGGCCTAAAACAAGTAGCAAAAGCGACAAGTGGAGAACGCGGTGTCACCACAACTGCTGTTTGTGCTGTCAGTGCCAATGGAGTATATGTACCTCCAATGTTTATCTTTAAACGAAAGAGAATGACCGAGCTGTTACTTAAAGGCTGTAATAGCGATATGATTGCTACAGTTTCTGATTCCGGTTGGATAAATGAGTCTATATTCGTTGATTATCTGCAACACTTCATTTCTTTTGTGAAACCTACCAAAGAGGAACCAGTCTTGATAGTACTAGATAATCACGAAAGTCACATTAGCCTGGGAGCATACAATCTTTATCGAGAACACAACCTGCACGTTCTTTCCTTGCCACCTCATGTATCTCACAAAATGCAGCCACTGGACTTGACTTTCTTTAGTTCACTGAAAAGTGCATACAACCGAGAGTGTGAACTCTACATGGTTAACAATCCAGGTAAACGAATTACCCAATATGAAGTTGCAGAGCTTTTTACAAAGGCATATAACAAAAAAGCCAACATAAGCAAAGCTGTCAGTGGCTTTAGAGTAGCTGGAATTCATCCTATTGATACAGTCAAGTTTAAAGAATGCTTAGAAAATATGTCATTAGACGAATCTAACGTTAGTCAAACTCAAGAATCAAGCACTTCCATTCGTGAAACTGCAGCTGAGCAAAGCTTGAGTGATGAACCCATTGACAGTCGAAGTCAAATTGTTACTTCTGATCCTGAAAATCAAAATGTTATGGATGTGACCATTGTTACGATTCCTCCATCCAATACTGTGCATCTTTCTGAAATTACCAATATACCTATCATTCCTAAAATAACAGCATCAAAGCGAGTAAATAAAAAACATTCCCAGATATTATCCAGCACTCCCATGAAATTACAGTTAGAGGAAAAACAGAAAAGACAAGTTGAAAGAAAAATCAAAAAAGAGAAATTTGTAACGAAAAAAGCCACTAAAACTACCATAAAGAAGGCACAACCAAAAGGCAAAGAGGTAAGGAATTTGAAGAAGGCATTTGAAAATGAACAACCTAAGAGCAAAGATGCCAGAAAGTCGAAGAAGGTGCTTGAAGAAAGTGAAGAAGAGTATTTCTGCATTTTTTGCTGCGAAAAGTTCGAATCTCCACCCACAGAAGACTGGATCATGTGTGCCATTTGTAACAAATGGGCACATGATAAGTGTACCAGCGGGCAATCCAGCAAGGGTTATATATGTGATTTCTGTCAAGCAAAGTAATTTTTGTACTTTTATTTTATTTTGTACTGCTTATTAACATTTAATTATGTCGTTCTTATTTACCCCTTATTGTTCTTATTTTCCCCAAAGACTGATCTCAATTACCCCATACACTATCGGGTAAAAAAGAACGGCAATGTTTTTCATTTTCTCATTTTTTTTGATTATATAGTTTATTTCCAAGAATTTTGATCTCATTTTATTGTAGCTAGATAAGTTTCGTTAATGTTGCAGTAAAGAAATATTACGATTAATACTTTCTTTTATTATTTTTGAAGGTTTGAAGTTAGGTGTTCCCATATACCCCACTTTCCCCTACGTCAAATCCTATACATTCGTCATTCTATTCCATCAAACGCCCGGCTAGCGAATTGCCACTTGTCTAGAGGGGCTGGTCCCGCTTCTTTTCATTTTAATGGTTAACGACTTGCCTAGCGTAGTGAGCGAATCAACACCCTTGTTATTTGCTGATGATTTGAAAAAAGATCAAACAGGATAACGATCATAATGTACTGCAGCGGAATATAAATAGGGTTGTACAATGGAGCCATGTCAATAAGCTCTTTTTCCATTCCATTCTCACGTTCGTGCATAGAGGGGATCCGGTTGCAGCGTGTCACCGCTGTAAAAGATCTAGGCGTTCAGTTTGCGGCTGATCTCAATTTCCGTGAACACGTTACCAATGTTTGTAAAAAAGCTTACCGCAACCTAGGATTTGTGCTGCGACAGGCAAATCAGTTTACAAACATTGGTGCATTGAAAGCTCTGTTTGAGGCTCATGTGAGGAGCCAGCATCAAGAGGGTAACTCTGTTATTTGGCCCCCACATGAGGATAGGTATAAAGACATGCTGGAGCGTATCCAGAACAAATTTATTGGGTTCCTATACCTAAAGATATAACGCGTTTACCCAGGGTATCCGTTCTTGTATCCAACTTTGTTTGTTCTGGGTATGGTGGGTTACTGTAGGCTTGAGGTGAGACGAGAAGTGACGTTAGCCACAAATGTGGTGAAAGTCTTGAAGGGGCTAATAGATAATCAAGCAATACTGCAGACGACGAGACGAGAGTTTTAGACGGTTCGAGTCCGACATAACCGCCCCCTATCGGCCTGCGGAGACCGGCTGAATATTTTCATTTACAGGTTATTTGAAATGTAGATTTCTGAAATATTGGTTAGAACTGAATACTGTATAGAACTACGTTTATTTTGACCAGTAAAAGTATGAGTAGGTTGATTTATCAAACGGTGTCATTTTAGATCTATGAGACGGGATGGTTGTGATTGCTTCTCTGTAGATTGCTCTTATTGTAAGAGAAGGCGTAAAGGAGTAAAAGTATTCCAACTTGTAGTTTTCTACTTCATCGTCAGTTCCGGGATCCACTCTTCTATAACTTTGGTTTTTTATGTTTTTTTTCCTACTCAGACGGCACACAATCACACGTCTCACGAAAGTCATTACCGTGGCCTATGGATGTATGCAACACCAGGGGCCTTACAATCGCGCTGCCGACCCTAGTGGTGGTGTGGTGTGGAACCTTTTACGGGAGCGAATTCCGTCCGAAACCTCTATAATCCCGTAGGAAAACCCGCGTAAGCATCATCAATCAGTGGGTGGCTGTGGCTGGCAGGTTAAGCTGTGCTGCTAAGCCTTCCAGCCACCCGCTGATCGACGTTGGCTTGAGTCTCGAAGATCTTGGTGGAGCCCCAGTCAACTTCTAGTCTAGAAATTTTGATATTTCACATCATGCTTTACATGTCACTTGTTCCATTTTCTCTTTACTCCTACTTTCATTTAACTTACAAGGAGGTAACACGTGCGTTTGGCCTCTATCGTTGTAAGTGTTCGTATATCATCACGGTAGCCGTTTACCATTATACGCCTATTTAATACCTCAAATTTAATAATTGGCTCTTGTCTGTTCCTTGTCGGTTTGTTGTACCTACCTATTTCAATTTATATGAGTCGCTAACTTTCGCATAGGAGACGTTTCCGAAGTGATGCTATTTTTGGATTTAGGGTGGCAGGAATCGCTAGGTCAAGTCTGTTCCGCTTAGATTTAAATTCAACCTGTATGTGACTATATCTGTACTTGTATATTAGACTGTATCTAAACTGGTATATTAGACTATCTATACTGTAGACTGTATCTGTAGTACTACCTGTAAAATAGTAGTAGATGGATTTAAATTAATCCAGGTTTTATGCTCAAGTACCAACTTATTTTATGAATTTGATGAACTAATTCCCCTGAACTTATGTACCTGATAGTGCAGTACAGTGTATCTTCAAGACGACCTCATCGAATCGTCATATTTACAGACCTCATTTGTTTCATTCATTTCAAGGAAAAAGAAGGATCTCGATAAGCGCTGGTTAAACCGTAAAACACAGCTAGTGCGCTATAAGATGAAAATACAGGTCACGCGACGCAAATAGCTTGAATACGATGTACCTTCTGAGTTCTGAATAAGGGGTGTTCAAGAGCGACCCAAACATCGATGGATGGAGTATCAAACGAATGTCCTGCGTGCGCATAACTTACACGGATCCTTTGACCCTCGGCAAAAATCGCTCCGTGTCGCCTGCCAGGGCCACTTTTGTTGATTCGTATACCCGTAGAAAAGGTACGCTATACAGCCGTCCCTTTCTTTTGTTCGGCACTCGGATGTCATCGGCCGTTTATATCATACAAGTTACTCCATATCGCGTCCGTTGCTTGGGCGGGTCGGTTGTCGCCACTCGTCTTTTCGCGTGTGTTGTGGTTTAAGTGTTATAGGTGCTGTGCTGAGCCACTCCTCGATCCTTACAGGTAAGAGCTTTCAATACTTTGAAACATCCTTTCTGCGCAGTTTCATGGTGTGTTTATGTTATAAAAGGATATTTTTTGCGAAACCGGCGGCCCGGTGAATGCGCGACTTCGATCGATAACGATGTTGTCCCGACTGTGTAGATATTACTTAGATATGGTCGCATGCAATATCTTGCCTTTAATTTGATATTTCCTTTTGTGATACTATAATGTATATACTATGTTGATAATGTGACCTATAAATATTATTGTAGACTTTGATTTAGTTATCGCACTTGTCATAGTTGCCTCTACTGAGCGTATCAAAAGCGCGCAATTCACAATATTATTTTTGCAAAATTTTGTGACTAGTTCTTCGTTATATTGTTTATCATTATATTATTGACCACATCAAAACATCGAAATGCAGGTGGGTGGCGGATATTGAGCAATTGTGGCTGGCCACTCACGTTTCGCAATTATCGATCTGATTCGGTTACTTTAATATTTAGCGGAAATCGAAATGTGCATATAATATTAATCGAATTTTAGTTGACTTGACTTGTTTGGGTTATTGACTGTTTAATACATGAATTTTGAATATAAAGTTGTAATTTATTATACATATATACATTATATATATGTAATCACAATGAATTAGAATCGTAGGCGTAATGTTGTTCATAAAGTAAGCTCGTTATTCATCTAAGAATATTGTGATTCACTCGCCGCTGGGTAGCGAATCGGAGCACGTGGTGGATAGAACACCTTCAGTTCATCCAAAAACCGTAAATACATTTGTATTGCTCAATCACAGTTGGCTTAAATCGTACCCTAACAGTATTTAAATCATATTCGTGATTGCCTACAAAAGTTTTAAATCAGGCGATAGTCTATGCAAATAAAGCTAATTATGCAGATTAACTTCACAATCAATAAATAGATACTAGACTCCACACTCTATTAGACTAGTCAGCTTTCGCTACAATGAAAACCGGTCTTTCCATAAAATCGCTGCACGTACTGAGATAGACTAGGTATTCCCATTTACAAAATTTTGTTTCCATTTTGATTTCAGTGCAGTATGTCTGTGGGTGAAATAGTAGTGTGATATGTAGATATAGGTGTATTTGTATCTAACCATTAATTTCGACCGACCCTCCTGGCACATCGACCTTCCCCCATTTACACACTCGGAAGGGGACCATTCGTTTGGAGCCGACACGAAAATTCATTTTGTATATTAAGCTTGGAAAATTTATTACATGTAAGTTACTAAAAACCTCTTATTATGTAGGTATGTACAATTTGAGTAGTTGCTTCCAAAAAAAGCCTGTTTCTCGAAGCAGGCAGGTGCAAAACATTTGGATAACAGCCGGTGCGAGTTTTTATAAGATTAAGCAGGTAGAGGGCCCTTTCCTTTAACAATATATTCGAAGAATAATTGTCCATACAGAATTGCTTTCATCTATTTTTTCTTTTGCAATCATATTGCTGTGTCATATAGGTATGATTGCAAGAATAAAACAAATATGACTTGATCATTTTAGCAAATTTAAACCCAAAAGCATTAGCCGTCATCATCTGCATGCCCTTGTCTCAATTATTTGGGGTCGGCACAATATGTCATTCTGCTCCAATCATATCTGTTCTACGTCACATCCTCAATTACTCTTTCCCTTGCTATGTCCTCTTTCACGCAATTCATCTATGTTGTTTTGAATCTACCTTTGATCTTAAAGCCCTCATGCTTTGAACTTTCTTTCTGTCAATTTTACTCTCATCTCTTCTATACAATGACAGTCGCTTCTTATCCAAAAGCGTAAGAAACAAACCAAATCGCTTGCAACACACAGCGGAATTCCCAGGAATGAAAATTTTGTACTCTATTATGTTTAAATCGACCCTCACTCTTAGATGTTTCAATTTCGATATCACGATTTTGTTGCCTACCGGTTTATCCCCACAATTTTTTTTTTGCCTCAATCAATCATCAATTAGCTTAGCCTACTTCAATTTACTGCTGGACATAGGCCTCTCCCAATGTGCGTCATTTTTTTACCTATAAATGTTAAAATAATCCCTAATCTTAAAAGTATCTCTACTTATGTAGTCAAGACAAGACATGTTTCTATAAATAAGTATACTTACATTGTTATTCTAAGCCTACACACATTCAATTGTATGTAATGTATAACGTCCCATTATAGGGCATACAATTCAGTGGTACCTACATAGGTACTAAACACACGTCTAATAACAAAAGAACCGTTTTAAAAGATGAAGTACAAAATTTGTCCACCGATTCAATTGGGTATGGCCATGGATATAAAGCACTCAATGTTGAAACTCGACTATCTACCCACATCTACCTACTAGGTATATTATCTGAGCAAGTTCTATAATGCGACGTCTTTCTGCGTGGGAAAAATCTAAGGGTGGGGATGGGAAGATATTCGCTGTCTTCAATGCCGCTTTGAGTGTAAGGGGTGAGGTGGGAGAGAGTTTTGCAGCTTTCCAGACTGCTCGGAGGCTAACCGCTCCTTCTTATTGAACCAAACATCTATAGTCTATCTATAACGAACGTCTCTACATTCCGGTATGCAATAAACTGTCTATTCAATTCAATTGTTAGAATAATACCGCTGTAGTTGTTATTTATTGTTATTATAACACGGCTAGAAATATATTTTAGTTATGGCATGAACGATATTTAGCTCTTTCAATACAATAGGAAAAACTGCATATCTTGAAACTGTTTTATCTATTTCTGTTTCAATGAAATCAAGCATTAATGTATTTCATTCCACGTCCGTCAGATATAGGTACATACCCAAACGAAAACACGAGCGACGCGTAGCCATTTCAGGATAATGGTTCCAGAAATAGTCTTCCGTGACTCTTCTTATATGCCTATACTATGCAGATCAGATAGCAATCCCGGTTCGTGGCTACGGACACCACGCTGATAAAATGTTACTGACAATATGTGAGTTGCTGATACGGCATATTTATAAACAAAGATATGATAAATAGGAATATATATTTTTTAACGTTTTCCACATGCCAAAGCTACGGTGCATCAGCGTAAGGCATAATAACTATGTTCTAGGAGACGCCTATCTAAACACATAGTATGTAGTTGGACTAGCTTGTCTAATGGTTTCTAGATTATTGAAAAAAATTTAAGTATGTTTACTTAGTCTTTTTTTAATACAGTTATAATTAAAGCAAGCGTCGATATTTGCTGGTGCCATACGCTTTAATGCCTCTTGCGTTTTCTTCATAATTCAGGCCTTACAATACATACATACAACAGTTCAGAACAGTAAAGTAATTAAAAGATAAAATTTTGGTATAGGATCCTGCAAAACCAAATCTTGTTAACCTAAATGAATATAATAATGAGTACGCAAGTACAGACCGTTATTAACGTCAGCCCAACGTGAGTTGATAATGAACAAACGAACTACTAATTAGGTAGGTATATAGAGGAGAAAATGAAACTTCATTATCTCGTTTGTGTGGTGAGCAGCAAATGTACCTATAGTTTTTTTTTTTTTTTACGTGCGGGAAATCTCCACGGATACCCACCCCTCCGGAGCCGGAGGGGGAGGTTATGTCGGACTCGAACCGACTAAACCGCACGCCGTCTCTGGGTCGTAGTGCTAGGCCGAAGGTGAGGTTGTCATGCGACATATCCCTCGCACCCCGGCTGACCCAGGGCCATCCCTCTCGGTCTGGCCCTCCTCGGGAAGGGGGGGACCACGCGGTCCCCGACTCAACCCCGGTGTGGGGAGGCGCGCATCGTCCTACGATGCGCGCCGCCGCCGTGGCCTGCTTCTGCTAGGGTGACGGGCGGCTCCACCCGTCACCCTCAGGCCCGCGCTCATGGGGGGCGGAGGTCAGTCTGCGCCCTCCGACGCCCGAGCCGCCTTCGGGCGCGTGCAGCGATGTCAGCGAGCCTCTCTCGCTCATCGCGCCGCGCCCGCTCTGCTGTCTCCTTCGCGAGCATGACCTGCTCGCAGAAGGAGGCGCTGGCCGCCCACGCATCCGCGCAGCGGACCATCGCCGCGAGCAGGGTGGAGAGTGTGAGCACTCTCACCCCCAGGGCCGCCACAAGCTCCCGCCTCGGCGTCTCAAACGCCGGGCACTCGGTGAGCGTGTGCAGCCCCGAGTCCACGCTCGCGTCGCAGTGATGGCACTCGGGCGTTGGCTCTATACCCATCAGATGCAGATACCGCCCGAAGCTACCGTGCCCGGTGATAATCTGCGTCTGACGGTACGAGAGGCTACCGTGTGGCCTCTCTAGCCACTCCCCCATGATGGGCCTTACCGCCGCAATGACGGCGTGCCCTAATGTACCTATAGTAGTGCTGTAACTTGATTTACATTTTCATTTTTTTATCTCATACGTGAAATGCTCTTCTCGTATATAGGTAGTAGGTACATACATATTGTGATGTGTGAAGATCGATTTACTTATGTTTTGTTAAGCATTTTCTCTGTTACAACGCAGGTCTACAGTTCAAAATATATATAGAGCAGTTAAAACTAAAGATATAGCTTTAATATTTTATAACACAATCTGTTCTAACTACTCTGTAAAGGTAAATTACACTGTCAGTCCTATAGAGAGAACGCTCAACCAAACCGTAGCAAGAACACCTTAACTGGAATTAAACTTTTCTGCTAAATGTGCTAAACCAAAAGTTTGGTACTGTACTTATTTATGGTATACTGTTAGTGAACATGCGACAGTTTGAATATTAAATTTGGAACCAAACGAAACCTAAGGATCAACTATTACACCAATAGAACTAGCAGTTCTTCGAACTTTATATACTTACATGCAATTTAACAGTTCATAATTACACACTACTGTGATCAAACCCGCAGGTTTAGTGTTAGTAATAGTAATAATTCCCGCAATTTAGTAATAGTTCAGGAAGTGACCACTGAAACCACAGCGCTATTCCATAAATTATTGGGAACAATTCTAAATTTAACATGTTCCATATTCAGTCTTTCTGGACCATGGTAAGTTATGGAATGAGTTTACAAATTGAGGCGATGATGTCATCGTTATGTTTCAAGTGCTGCTACATCTTGGTCATATTGCTGGATTTAGCCGAAACGAAACAAAGTGGTCTACGCGGAACACTTACCGGACATGCTTAATGATACCTATAATATGATGTCTTATGTTCATGTGCCAGTTTTGATCTCTAGCATTATGGATATAGGGACTAAATATGTACATTAAATCTTGGTTTATAGACCTTCAGTAACTCATGAAGATATAAGTACCTAGTTAGTTATATTTAGAACACAAAATAGAATTTCGGTAAAAACCGGTAATTTTAAGCAGGGTTTGTCAAACCAAAAACGACATATCGAAGCGATGCTATACTGTCGAAAGTCCATGTGGCATTTGTTTAAAGACGATTGACATTTCAAATATTTGAATACAATTTCGTTAATGCTTCTTGAAAAGCTGCTCTCTCAAAGTGTGCATAAGTTCTTTCATATGCTTTGTTGAATTCTTAAAACATGTGCCAATCCATTAAAAACAAATTTTGTACATCACAAGTATAAATAACTACTGGTTATTTGTATAAATAACTACTGGTTTTACTTAAGGTGGTAATGTAAACAGAGCACTAAAATAGAGTTTATCCTATCACAAAATTGTCTGTTATATTTTATAATGTGGGATATCACACGAAGGTTAGTCAGTTTGGACAGGAACTAAAGCAATTACCAAATCCATCTGTTTAATCCTGTTAATCCCTAGGCGGACAACTCCCCTTTTAAATAAATTACAGGAAAGAGATAGCAAACAAATTACAGTACAGAAATAGGGTTGAACGCCCTTGAACTCTAACACACTGGTGGCTTTTAGGTTATCTCAAAGAACATGCAAATACTGTAGTATTATAATCCTTATTGTTCGTAAACACACGTATTTTTTTAAACATGCAGCGAACTGTATGTTTTAGTCCACTAAAAAACGGGTCAGCGTGTTCGCTTGTACGTTTTACGAAATTGGTTTATCCTTGCGTGACTGACCGTACTTCCGTTCTCGTCCTGTCCCCCAAGCATTGTGACTTTATACTTTTATACATCGTTTTTATTTTGTTCTCTCTAATATATTTTGGCTCTTACTCCATTTTTTTTTGTTGAGAGAAGTATACTTAAGTATAGTAAGGTAAAATCAATGCAAAATAGACTGACTCTACATAGAGTCAAACAAAACTTTTTAACGATTAAAGAGTTAAGAACTTATGAGTTTGATAACCTACCTTACATATAATGTGGAATAACATATACTAAAAGAAAGAGAGAAATAGTAATATCATCTCATTATGTGACTCATACAATAAGTATATTTGATTACGCATGCCTGATACCATGGGACAAAAAGACGCATCGGTTGTTTATATTATTTTTTAAAATTATTATATGAGTCATACAAATTGTTTACCTCTTGTAAGAAAGTTAGATGGATGTGAATACATTACCTCGTGAGATCAAGAATACATCACTTTCAAAATACATTTCTGTAAATTCATTGCTAAATCCATTTGTGGGTACATACTACATCACACTCAAGTAATACGGTTATTATATTGATTGAATAAGTACCTACATTGAAGCGAGGAAAATTTATCTTCTATCTACATCTACACTACTATTATAAAGAGGAAAGATTTGTATTTTTGTATGTTTGTAATGAATAAACTCAAAAAGTACTGAGCCGATTTCAAAAATTCTTTAACCATTGGAAAGCTGCGTTCCCCCTGAGTAACATAGGTTATATTGGACTTCCACAGGAACGTTTTTACCACCCGTGCGAAGCCGGGGCGGATCGCTAGTTATTAATAAAAACGCTACAAGTGCTTAAACGCTTAAACTACTTTGAAGTACTTATGTTTAATGAGATCATGAAGAACTACCTTGACACATCAATACCTATACCTAACTATCCGACTTGAGTCATTCTTGATTGCATCTCTCTATTAGGAATAACTCTGTGTAGGTATATGGAGGCAGGGACCATTTTTTTCTCGAATTTCAATGTTTTATTAGGTAACGTTGATAGCTCATGCACTTCCTCCAATATTACTTTCAAAGCTTCTTTGGAACCTGATAGCTTTTACACACAGAAATGGCATATTCTTTATGTTGTGAAAAGAGATATGACTCAAAGGAAATACATCAATTCCCTATTACATTCTCACATTATGACTTCGACATTCAAATGTTAATATACGTACGTAATGTGCGAAATTCGTCACGAAGGTACGTAGGGTATGTAATAAACTTTCGTGTGTTTTTGTTATATTTTAGATGATTAATCTTTCTCTGGGATATAAGCTTATTATACCACAAATGGTTGCTTCATTTGGGTTTGTTAACTACTAAGTCTTTTTGATCGTACTTTTATATTTCTTTCTCTAAGCTATTGGATTTTATATAAAGAAACGAATATGGTTTATAAATAAAAAAGGTTTTTATAAATCTTGACGTATCAGTCCACTACCAGGCCAGATGAACTGTGACAACCAAAAAAGTAATTGGGATGGACTGCATGCGGAATGCGGAAGGAGAAGGATCTGGAGCTTTGGTAAACATTGAGAGAGGTTTGTGTCGAACTGTGAACTGTGAAAGCAATGGTTTCGTATTTTAAACACGATGGCTACACTGATTTTAATATATTAATTTAAATGTTTCTAAGTCATTTCTTTTGTTTGACTTTATTATTTTTCTTAATAATCTAAAGCAAATAACAAAAAAATAAAACTAAGTAATCCGTCTGCCTTACTGTAAAGACTCGGCATAGTTCTTCAATTAAAATAAAAGAAAAGCCGCATGGTGTAGTGGCACGCACTTGGGCTAAGAATAGCATCCCCATTACTTCCCGAGTGTTTTAGACAAGGGGCTTACGACAAGGAACTGAAATCAGAAATACAATTTTATTAGGTACATAGTCATGCAGGAAGATCAATGCTTCCGTTGCTTGCGAGAAACAATTCGAATCTAGTAACGAATTGCGAAGAACTGATGATTATAACGGTAAATAGGACCAAAATCTCGTGGCTGCTTGAAAGTTTTGTTACTTAGGTACTTAGAGATAAAATGACTTCGAAATCAGAATGTCTAAGTAGTCTGACAATTGTTTTGACACTTGCTATAATTTACAATTTATCATTGGTTATTCTATCATTTTTTTCAATTTCGCTCGTCATTTTATTTTTCAGTATTTATGCTCCAATTTCAAAGGATTTTTGACTTGTAATGTATCCAAAATTTTGCATTTCTGCAATTTTTATATTTTATTTTTCGTGGTAGCTACCCATGAGTTTCATGTTCCATCCATCCGAAGGTGAATCTTTTTGTATTAGGGAGCAAACATTATATGTATAAAGATGTTCTATATTTTAACTAAATATCTCGTTTTGTTTCAGATTCGGGCTGAGCCCAGCCGCCGTAGCGGCACTTTATTAGTGGAATTTTCATTCTTAGTTCTGCAAAACACCAAAGTGATCTGTGAAGTGTCTAAGTGATAACATGGCATTTGTTGGATTAGCTGCCCTCGTGGCACTGGCCACTATAGGTAAGATTTCTTTTTTATTATTGTAACGATAGTTAATTAACTGAGCCTTTGAAGTGTTATCTTGTTAACAACAGCATCACTTAAGTGGCATCCAAGGACTTAGGTACATGCAAAATTACTCGTCACCATAAGTGCAATTATGTTTACGGCAATTTAAAAGTATCTTTGTTTAGTATTTTAGGCTGTCTAAAGTATTGCATTGGTCTTAGCCACAGGCTAACCATTCAACCTCTTGTTTGAGCATCCATCGGTTCCTTGTTTGGATGTCAACTTATCTTACGTTTATTCATTTCACACTAGCAGTTTTTATTAGAATGTCTAGTAGGCATTTTATGATTAACTTCTAACTGTTAAAATAGTGTATAACTTATAAGAATAATAAGAACTTATTATCTGTATTAGAAACTAAAAATTCATCTTTATAAACAGTTCGTGACTCTACACTTCGTTTAAGCGTAAAAATGATCACGATATTTTTTGAGGATATAATGTCGTCGCCCCCACACGACGCAGGGTGGAAGAGGACGCTACTGTGACGTAACGGGTCGATACAGCGGCCGGCCAACGAACCTATTATATTTGCACGTAACGTTTACTATTCACGTTCATTTTAGTTATACTTACGAATATTGTGCCTATAAACAATCAATTACAAACTGAGAAACAAACTAAAGCACTCTTATACAACAAAATAAATGCAAAATAGCTTGCAACTGTATATCTATGATCATCCGTGATCAGATGAGTCATACTAGCAATTAATTACTGCATTTTTTTTATCAATTGAGGTAAATAATCATGAATTTATTAACGTTCGTGTAAGCCAGTGAGTAGCGGAGAGTACCGAGTATCGTGAGGTCGTCTGCTTCAATCGAAATGCTAGGTTTTATACAAACACTGTAGAACATTGGCCTTTCGACGCTCCGGATTGAAGGTCGCGTCACGACCGTGGCTTGGATGTAACGATAGTGCTGTGAAACTATGATACTTTTGAATACTATCTCCAACTTCAAAATAAGATTAGGTAATTCATATTTACCTAAGTGTTAACTCAGGTCTTAATTTAAACCCGATGCTACGATGAATCTCTGCAAAAATATACACAGGATATGCATTCCTTTAGGAATGAACCCAATCGAAAAATCTGAATAATGTCGCTATAAAGTATTTGAATCATTGAATATATTTTTCTGAATGGAAAGTTGGGACTGGTAAAGCCTGATAAATAAATTTAAAAAATATAGAGCGAGGATAGCGGGTTGCAAACACAAAACTCAACTAAATTGTGAATATAGGTAATCTTTTTAAAAGTCAGTTAAAAATGAACCATGTTTTAAGAACACAATCGCAAATATACGTTGTCTTGCGTTGCGATCCATGTTTGGCAAGAAGATTACCGAGTCAAACTCCTCCTTGAGAAAAGTCGAACCTCTGAGATCCGGGACCGATGACTTTACGAGTACTTACATATGGATAGAAGATACGGGCAGACTGTTCCCCTCACATATTCAGACCACTTGTAAGTATATGTTTTATGGTAAACCGAAGAAGTTTCCGAGTTAATCAGAAACAAATCTAACAGTGAAAAATTGTATAGCGTCGAGCAGATCGACCTATATTTAGTTTAGCGTCGGGTAATTATTCATCAAAGTTGCAGTCGAGGTGTTGTGGATTTGAAGTCATTCTGTAACTTCTAACGTGAACTTAGTGAGTAAGTACTTTAAACGGGATGAGTAGTTACGAGTACCATGTAGAGTTGGCAATAGTACTGAAATATCGGACACTCAATTAAAACAATGACCATGTTAAAAGTAAAGTCCACTACTACATAATTATGTTTTCTTTGGTTTATGTATTTTTAAATTAGATGGTCTTATGATATATCTGACGCAATTCAAGCTTACTCATTTCCAAGGACGTACCCAGGGGGGGGGTCCAAGGGGTCCGGACCCCTCCCGAAAATAGATGCAACCCATAAAATAAATCCCTCAGTAGTAAGTACAGTGCCAAATATGACTCTCAGTTTTGATCTGCGGGGCGGGCGGGTGGTGGCGGGGCACCTCAACGGTCATTGGAGCAAGTATTAATAACTTCCGCCTCGGCCGGCCACGGTGACCGGGCCGCCCCACCTCACCGCCCCCGCAGACACCGAATCGGTCGGTTCAGTTCGCTCGACGGATTCTGTTCGTGCGCACGCTTTATGATTGCATTTGTTAATCCACCACGCGCCGACGCTCGGTTGTGTAGTAGATTTAGTTCAATCAAGCTACAGGTGAGTGAAAAAAGAATAAACTAAAATATTGTTATATTTGTTTGTTTTACCTGGGCTAGATAATTGTGCATAAAAAGTAATTGTCATTTCGTAAACGGGCCGTTGGGAATTCAATTTTGTACTTTGGTAACTATCTGGACTGGGTTTTGCCGGTTTCGTTATATACTCTATGATAATTTTTTATTCATATTCCAATTCGGCAACGTTTATCTATACAAAAAAGATATCAAAAAGACAAATATGACAAGAATAATTTAAAATCACAAAAAAATAAATATAAATGTAGTACCTAGCAGTTTACGCTTTGCGTGTTGTATGTCAGTAAGTCAGTCAGTCAGGTACTGTTTTGTAGGTACCGAGGAATTTGTAATTAATGGCTTGCTACCACCCTCCCGTCGAAGTCTGGCGCCAAGTAGCAAATGCTGCGTTCCGTCAGTGTGCGGGCGCGGGGTAACCAGTGCCCTCTTGTGGGCTTCCGGGCAAACTCGCTTCCATCTTAGGCTTCACCTTCGCCCCCGAAGCCAAGAGTGAGCCCGTATAAAAAAAAGTGTAGGCTTTATTTCATCCAAATCGGTTCACCGGAAGAGAAGATATAATAATATAATATAATAATATAATTTAAAATCTAGGAATGGTGTAGTTTATTGAAAAGGCAACTGATGGCGCTGTTGTTCACTTAAAACTGTTAGTCCACGCGGATGAAGTCGCGGGCACCGCTTGTTCTTCATTGAGTAGTTACTACATTTTTATTGTACGTTTACAGGGCTGAACGAGTCATTCAATCAACGAAAAACGACAAAAAAAAGGACTGAGACTATCTACAATTTGACTTATGTGATGAAGACGAAGTCCTGCTTATCACCACGACAATGAAGCGTAATTCTAAAATAAGCGACTTTTTCCGGCCTAAAATAGCCAAACATAGCGAGGAAGATATGGACAAAGGAAATTTTAAAAGATCTGATAAATCGTTATCGAAAATTGCCAACCTAGACAAAACGTCTCTAGCTGCTGCTGATGATTTAACTTTACCACAGAATCAACCCGGAACGAGTGGACCATCAACATTATCAAAAATCGTCAATCTAGACAGTACGACTCTACCTGTTGCTGATGATTTCGCTGCACCACAGCATGAACCTAGACCAAGTGGATCATCAACTTCTCACTTATCTAATATATGTTTAAAGGAAACAGATACTGCTCTGGAAGTCCCAAACGAACACGATATTGGACATCATATTTTAAAATCAAAGGAATTTTCTAACACAACTGTACCAGACGCGGTGAGAACAATTATTCTTTCACTGACCAATCCAGATAATGACTTTCAATTCCCAGCAAAAAATGTGGGTGGAAAGATGTTGAAGTTTCAAAGGAACTGGATTAACAAATGGAAATGGTTGATATATTCAAAACACTTTGATGGTGCATTTTGTAAATATTGTGTGGCATTCTCCAAAGATTGCGTTGGAAAGGGTAAACATCAAAAAATAGGTGTTTTAGTTGATAATCCATTCGTTAAATGGAAACACGCAGTGGAGAAGTTTCGCGATCACGAGAAAACTGCTTATCACAAGGAATCAACGACTTTAGCGGAAAATTTCCTCGTGCAACAAGCTGATTCAACACTTTCAGTTATCAGTCAACTCGATTCTAACCGAAGGAAGCAAATCTTAGAGAACAGAGACGCTATTAGACCCATAATAAAAACAGTTATATTTTGCGGACAAAATGAAATTGCACTTCGCGGTGATTACGAGAGTTCTGATCTTTCCAAAACACTAGATGCCCGAGATTCTCGAGATGGAAAATTTAGAGCCCTATTAAGGTTCAGAGTGGAAGCGGGTGACAATACACTCAAAGAACATTTAGAAAATGCAAAAAAAATGCAATGTATACAAGTCCTAAAATCGTAAACGAAATTATTGATATCTGTGGTAAATTAATTCAAACTAAAATCGTAAAAGATGCAAATGAATCAGGGTTTTTCAGTATCCTTGCAGATGAAACTTTGGATGTATCAGGAATTGAACAGTTTTCTCTATGTGTGCGATATGTCGATCTCAAAAATATGGTTCTCAAAGATGATTTTTTGTGTTTTATACCACTGACGGAAATGACTGGTGTCGCGATTTCAAACTTGATAATAAAAAAATGCGGAGAACTTGGCTTGAATTTGGAAAAAACTAGCTGGGCAAGGTTATGATGGAGCTGGATCTTTCAGTGGTGAGTTCAAAGGCGTACAAGCACGAATCAGAGAATTATATCCTAAAGCCATGTATGTCCATTGTGCCAATCATCGTTTGAATCTTGCACTTAGTGCAGGTATGACAACACCGTGTGTCAAAAACTGTCTACAAACCATTAAGGACATTTGCAATTTATTTCGAAATAATTCATTAAATGGTCATATACTGAAAAGTCACATTCAGGCATTAGTACCAGAGACAAAAAGGACACGGTTAATAGGTGTTTGTGAAACGCGATTTGTGGAACGTCATAACGCCATCATCGTATTTGTTGAGCTAATTGAACCCATTGTCATTAGCCTCTTTGATGTTTCTGCAACAGGAAGAGACATTGCAGCTAAAGCGGAACAATTGGTTTCAGCAATGAAAAGTCCAGCATTCTTAATATCTGTTTTAGTTTGTGAGAAGTTGCTAAGTTATACACTGGCGTTGTCTCAGTATTTGCAAAGTCCTGAACATGATTTAAGTTCTGCATTGACTTTTGCAAAGGATGTAATACAACAGATTCAGAACTTAAGAAGTAATACACTAGACGAAGAATTTAAAAAGATATTCACAAGAGTTGTAAATCTATCTTGCACTCTCTTTGGCATCGAATCTATCACAATGCCACGAATAACTGGCAGACAAGTACATAGAGAAAATTATCCAGCAGATTCACCATTGGAATATTTCAAAAGAAGTATTTTCATTCCGTGTCTGGATGACCTTCTTGGAAGTCTGAAAAGTCGATTTGAAGGGAGCAATGTACAAATTTTGACAACGCTAGAAATGTTATTACCACATAAGATATGTGTCAACAATGCACAGAACTTGTCAAATCTACTTTCTTACTTAGATGACGATGTGTCTGCGGTCACATTGGAGAGCGAATATCACCTATGGGCTGAAAAGTGGAAAAATGCTGATCAAACTTCAATCAAGAGAGAAGCAATAGAAGTGTTGGCTAAGTGTGATGCTGTATTTTATCCACATATACACACACTATTAAAACTGTTAGTGTCTCTCCCTGTATCTACTGCAAGCGTCGAAAGATCGTTTTCAACTTTAAAAAGGGTTAAAACCTATTTACGCAATAAAATGGGCAATGATCGTCTAACTGGTTTGGTATTGATGTCAGCCCATTCAACTCAGATTCTTTCAGTAGACGACGTTTTACACCAAATGTCCTTAAGACCAAGACGTTTAAATTTAACGTTATAATACTGTCTTATATTACCGAGATATGCATTAAATAATTTGTGAAAACAATTTTCTTTTAATTTTAAGTATCCATTTACGCGATACCTTAATCATTTGCCTGGACCTGGACCCCCCCCGACAAAAAATTCTGGGTACGTGCTTGCTCATTTCTATGTATCGGCATTCGCCATTTACATACCTAGATTGAATCAGTTTTTTATTAGCTTATTAACTTAGTAACTTTCATCTGAACGTAGCGTCCTAAACGAATCAGATGTAGCATAGATCATCTCATTAATCATTAAATCTAAACCTCTACAGTATTTGACTCTACTTTTATTTGCCATTGTCTTCTTGCGGTCCCTATGTTTCAGCACTGTTGCAAACTCTACATAGTAAATGCCCTTTTGTTATAGTAGTTCTAGAGTTCATCAGTTCAGTAATGACGGCCTCAGTGGCATAGCAGTAGACAGTTCGACATCTATGCAGGAGGCGCGGGTTCGATTCCCGCTCAGAGCAAATATTTGTATGCATGAATATTTGCATTGCTCTGGGTGTTTCTATGTATAATATGTATATATTTACAAAAAAAAGTATCTAAGTACGTTTATCCGCATTCTAGATTCCATAACACAAGCTAGTTAAGCTATGCTTACCATGGGTCTAGATAGCGTTGTGTAGAATGTTTTAGTTTATTTATTATTATATTACTTGGAAGGATTCAAATCCATCATCTTGATTGAAAGTTATATGAGCAATTAACACGCGCTAAAATTAGGATTAATGTAGGTCAACGTGCTCGACTCTTTACAATTTTTACACTCTTCGGTATGTTAGTAATTAACTCATATACTCTTCGGTTTGACATGAACTGAGGAGCTCTACCATACTATTGTGATATTATTTCATCACATAGTTTATTGTAGGTGTCATGCTCTACAGAAAACCACGACATGTAATACCATGATAGATATAATGAATGACTTTTCATGATGAGTCAGTGTCATTAAAGTGTTCCATTCCTTTATGACATCACTAACATTAATTAATACTACAGACTTAGCCGCTGCCCGCGAGCTTCACCAAACGGATTACAGCTTAGAGAATGAATTTATCAGAAGCTTTCTCTTTCAACTAAGTTTCATAAGCAATTCCTTTTCTTGTGGAATTTCAAGTGATTGTCAGTTAATGTTATTATGTATTGAGATACGTCTCTCTGTTGCATTTTTCAGATTTAGCTTAACTAACGTAGGCACTTTATTCAGCCGTTACAAATAAATCCCTATGAATACAGTATAAACTATCCTTAAGCCGCACCAACCACAGTATTGATTGAACTACTATCTTTATCAACAGCTAATACCTATTAGGTTTAGACCTTAAGTGTCCTAAAGCTCTAATACTACAAAATATATTTACTCATTCTCTGTGTCTGCAGTTTAATGAGTCATTTCAAGTTTTATACATACTATTTCTTGGTGGTATAAAATTCTAGTTATGTGATTTACCTACAAGTACCAAACTATGTCAGCCGTCGGCGCCTTACGCTAACGATTGAAGTAGTGGGTAGTTCAACGCATTATAACCATTACATAATGCGTACCCCTCGTAGTTCCTCGAATAAATGTGTAATTTTATGTTTGAACCAACCGTCCATGCGTGACCGGATTCCAAAAACTAGAATGTGAGTCATACAAGCAACTTAAGAAGAAACCTCCAAAATAAATATACAGGAAGTAGGTATGACGCCTATATGTATTCAAAATTTCAAATCCCTCAGCGAAAATCATAGTTGTTCTTGTTAACATAACATGTTGCAATTTTGTGTTCGAAAATTAAGTAATCAATTTTCCAATCTGTTAGTTATTTAATCAATAGAACATTGTTACTTACGAGAAATAACTAGTGTTATCAAGTAATGAATTATAAAATACCTGAATGGTTGCTTACAAGGTTTTCTAAACTATTGTAACTTAACTTGAATAGATTATATATCAATGAGAATGAACGTGATCAACCTGTCACCACCTAACCTATGGCCCCTGGTCCAACCTATGATTATAATCAAAACCTAGTTGCACCGTTAGGACATTTAAAAACATACCGTGCACTCTCTGAAATTCGTAAAGAGAGAAGAAGCCTGAAAACATTTTACCCCGGACAGTAACAATTAAATTCCTCTCTTATATCCTTCTAAAATTCCAAGGTTGAATAGATAACTCCGTCACCATCGTGGGACCTAGAGCTCAAGTGAAAGATTCTCTCGAGCCCCAACCGAGAAGGTTACGGGGCCGTTTCTGGGAAACTGGTCCTCAAGGCGAGACGATCGGCGGACTCACCGGCCGCTTGCTGGCTCATAGTGTCACTCGACAAGTTGTGAAAGCTCTTTGAAAGACTTGCCACGAAGTGCCACTCTACCTTCGCTCATAGTCGGTGCATAGCTGATGGAGGGAGCTGTCATGAACACCAATGCGACCGCCCACGGTCGGTGAGAGATGTCGTATAGTGTTCTGCAGTGATCGGTCCTGAAATCGCTTCTGTGAACCATCAGATACGATTAAGTGGTGGTGAGCTCACGGCCAGTGCCGCCGTCTCTGCGTAGAGACCCTGTAGGCAATCAATTATGCGAGATAGTTGCGGTGAAGGAGAGGTGGAGCTTATACTTCCATGAACTGCGTTATTCTGTGTTTTAAATGTAGTCCAGGTTTTACCCGGACGACAAATAAAGTCCGGCCCGGACGCTCCCCGGACGCCTTCCAAACTAGGACAAATATGGGGAAACCCGGACGGATGGCAGCCCTAACAAACACTAAACTCAATGATCGCGTTAATTGTGATGATAGTATTGCACTTCTAAACAAAACAGTATAAGTCATCGAACAGTGGTGACTAAATGTTATGTATGTAGAGCAAGTGGCGAGGTCATAGTATAAATATAGGTACATGTACTGTACATGTTCATGTTTCTGTTATTAACTGGTAGCTAACCGTTTAATAAGTTCCGAACATGCTGGTGTTAATCGTCTATAGCTTTAATTGAGCAATTAACCCTTTATTGAACAAAGAAAATGACGACTAAAAGCTTATAGGTACGGCCGTTATGAATTATGAATAGGTTCTATAGACCGACAGTTTAACTAGTGTATGGTCTGCGCGGTAAGAAGAGAGCTACAGTGATATTACCGGGTGGATGAAACAGGGTGTCTTGCCCTTCTTACCGCGCAGGCGATACGCGAGTTAAACGGTCGTCCTGTAGCCACCATTGGCATGGCAATGGACAACGTCAATGGACGCAATCTCATCGGGCCATGTGAACCGAAGTACCGAACTAATTAAGTGACACACTGTCCAGTCAGCCACCATCAGGCCACTTCTGTGATTTTTATAGACGCTATAATGTACAAAGAAAGTAAACTCAAACCATTTAGTGATTCTGAAACCTGTGTACAAGTATTTTCCATGCTAAACGTAATCATAACTGAGAAGGTACTTACTTTTATGGTAAACGACCACATTCCTTGCATCTACGAGCATTATCTATGCTTATGTTGTTATGCAACTATACCAACAAAGTGACAACGGACGTCGCAGCTGCATTGTCGTAGCCTAATCACCACATAGATATACTATGGTGTCATAACATAATACACCAATACGCCCATGTTTAGTAGCATACTATAGGTAACACCAAAAGGTGCTAAACTACAGATTGATACATATCTTAAATAGGCATTGTGTGAAGCACTGATTTAGTTTAGTTGAGAAAACAGGATTTTAGCTAAATATAGAATAGCATAAATCGCACTTTTCTATTGCACCTGATTTTAAGTACAAAAATAACAAAATAAGCGATATACTTAAATATATATATCTTTTTTTATATATATTTCGAGCTTTCTCAGTCTGTATTCAAATTAAAGCGTTTTCAGTCTGGTTTAGAGAGTTTTGTAACAGCAGAATGAGCACTTATTATCAAAATTTTTGGAATAAATAACTGGTTGAATAGAGGTAATTTCATGCATTTATTGTAATCATATTTAAACATATTATGTAAATGACGCTCTTTTATGTGGGTAGGTAGAGATGTAAAATATAAACTGGTGTTCTGTGGTATGTGTGGGTAGTAATTTTTATGGATGGTGTAAGAAGTAGGTGCAGATTAGTCAAATATTGAACAGTAATAGATATTATTTTAAGGAGAAGATGTAAAATGCATTATTATTATTATTTTTACAACAGGGGCATTACACTTGAGCTGCCGACCCTGTTTTCAAAGCTGTTGCCGTTATGATGATCTTTATTAGAGTTTAAATATAATTTTCTAACTGTAAAGCTCTATAGATATCTTAATATATATAAATCTCGTGTCACAATGTTTGTCCTCAATGGACTCCTAAACCACTTAACCGATTATAATAAAATTCGCACACCATGTGCAGTTCGATCCAACTTGAGAGATAGGATAGTTTAAATCTCAAATTATAGTCCGATTCGCGATAACCGACATCCACGCGGGCGGAGCCGCGGGCGACAGCTAGTAGACCTATAAAAATCTATTAATCTATAAAAATCCATTGCGTGCCGTGCTGTACCACAAGGCAGCGCTGATCCTAAAGCGAGACATGTAGAACTACAGCGTGCTTTTTATCGTTAGAAGTGAAGTTGCAACACGTTGAGAAACAAAAGATAAGGAAAGACGATGCTAACATAAATACAGTGGCGGCAGACACCTAAGAATTTCACCGGGTCAATGGCCACGAATAGATTTACGGTTCAAAGTGTAAAGTATTCATAACACCTATCCATATTCATCGTTTGGTTATGATATTTTAGTGTAGCTTTTAACCAGTGCGTAAAACGAGCTCTCGGACTTTGTTATCAATATTATATTTATGTAAATACGCATTCATAATAATGCCAATGTTTGTTTGTAATAGGTAAAGACTATATTTACTTTATAAGCGACTTCCAAAAAGGAGATCTCAATTCAATCGGATTTTTTATTTATTTATGTACACCGATTACTCTGAGACTTATTAACCGATTTACGTGTTTTTTCCCAAAAAAAAAAAATTTGTTAGTTCGAATAGTTTTCATTTTATGAACATTTTTGTATTATTTTAATTCAAACTTTTAACCGAAATATTATTTATGATCCCATATTTCCGTCGTTTATGAACCGATTTCAAAAATTCTTTTTACATTGGGTTAAGTATACCTATCCCACAGGTATACACACACACATATCAATTTTATGGGTAGGACCTTGGACTCCGGAGACACAGAGAACTCCTAATAATCAAATAGGAAATTGGAAATGATTGCGTTCTAGCTAGTTTTAGGACGATCCTGTGACAAGGTAAGCTACATTATGACGGTCAAGGACGTGCTGGAATTACCAAGGCTTCAACTATGGAGGTAGACAACAGGACTCCTTAATTAAATAAAGCATGATGTCTCGTTTATGTTATTGAGAGCATTATGTCAATTTTATAAACAAAACTCAAGAACTACGGGACATAAATTTAATCATAGAGTAGATTAGTCATAGACTCAACCGTAGTGAGTGTGTGGTCTTTGCATGAGGTGTTATGGTACGCATCCTCGATTGAACAAAATGTTTTTATTTGTCATTTCTTAGTAATTGCGTGGAGATTAGCTAAAGGTGGTGACCTACGCTCAGGTTACCCTGCAAAACCGGCAGACGTCAAAAACAGTGCAGTTTTCGTAGGTCCGGCTACCTACTTCAACTTTAGCTCCCGTAAGGTGAATCCTGGTGGAGTTTCCACACGTGAAAAAATATACTTATCTTTTTTATTTCACGTGTGTAAACCCCACCTAAAACATCTATGCCTACCTGTTAGAGGATATTCAGGTATAAGTCGAAATTGGACCAACATAATTTTAGTGATGTCATGGGCTATTGTGTATTTGTTCCATCAACTTACTTGTTAACACAGTATGTGTAAACACAGACAGGTAATTACTAGCAGTTGAAAATCCTCTACGTAAGTACATGTAGCAATTAAGCCGACTAACTGTTCCGCAATGGCAGTTGTAGTCCCACATTGCAATCATTCATTAAATTGTCCCGCAAAGTGTCAAATGCGCTCCGCAGTCCCGCACCTCTATGATATTCATCATTGATTCACGGATTTCCAAGTTCAACCAAGTTAAATCAAACGAACGACGTATTCAACGTACAACAAAACTTAGAATTGTAATTGACATATCTATCATTGAAAGTATTTAAAACTTTTTTTATTAAGTAGATAATGAATGAATAAATGAATATCAAAGAACATATTTTCCTCTTTTAGCTTTGGCATAGATTTTTACTGCCAATAAGCTTTTCCATTTAGCACATCTACAATGCTAATTGGTATTCTATTGTGTGAATTTCTTATACGATTTGAAGACATCCGTCTTTATTACGACTAGTAAAGAGAATGTTAATTGAGATTATTTTCGCGTTCTATCAGCACCATTTACATGAACCGTTGATTGTTTTCTAAATTAGGAATTCAATTCAAAGCATGTGGACGCATGACAACCGTTTTGTTTTTGAAATTCTGAACGTGAACGTGAACGTCACCTTACGTATTTACATACTTTTTACGTTCACCTGGTCCGTTCCAAGATGCCCATTATAGCACCTCAATGACCCGTACAGGTGAAACGGCGCCTTTGGCACTCGTCAGCGGACTGGGATAGACCGCGTGACTACTTTGCGTCCTTCCCGTGGGTTGAAAGCTGCTTTGAAGGTAAGAACCCATCTTAGAGTGCAACTGCTGTTACCGGTGAGATCAGGCTGGGCATGGAATATTATATCCCCTACACTGATGTTGCCGGTGTACGCGGAGCACGCCCTTGGTTTGGGTGCGAGTGCGCGCAGGCTGTTGATCGTAAACAGCAGTCTGCGGACCGCGCTTGGGTAAGAGGGCGCGCTTCAGGCGATCGCAACGTAGGCCACTTCAAGGCGGCATACTACAGAGCAACAAAGGTCTGCAAGAACGTCAGTGCGGATGCCCAGCGCACAGCAAGGCTTGGTCAAGAGCTAGTGGGGCATCCCACGGGCAGCCGTGGCTACTGGCGACTGACCAAAGCCGTGCAAGCCAACTTCTACCAGCTTTCGCTGCTCCCGCTGCGCAACCCCGATGGATCCCTCGCCAGGCGCTCTGAAATATAAATTTTATGAATTACACATTCAAAGAGAAACTATGCATCTTTAAATAAAATGTGAGGAAAATGAATATGTATACCTATTGTATTGTCATAAAATGCTAAAAGTCGTACTGTGTACGTAGGAAGTTATCGGCGTAGAGTCAGCTTTACATCCTGCACCTTGAACTTTTTACGACAGGTAACATTGGCCTGTTATTACTTTGATGACGTGATCCCTTGCTATGTGTACATTCTTACGAATTGTTGCACATTCGTACCAGACTATTGTCGCAAAATAGTCTTCAAATAATAAGTATTACCTGTGCAGACAGATATGTTCCGCTTTCGATGACGATGAGAAACAGAAACAAGTCTAGACCAATATCGATCTATGACACAATGAAACAAGTGTGAACTAATTAGATTTTTGAATATTTATTCTCACAGTAATATCAAATATGTTGGAGTCTTCAATATTGAGGCTCTTGTTATTTTTATTTCAACAATGAATATAAACGTTAACAATGAAGATGTAGTTACCCTAATTTATATGTAATAATGATATTTTTTAGGATTTCTCGCTTCAAATTATCGTCTTTTAAATACTTACGTAACATTGTTTTGGATGTCTTTATTGAATTCTGCAAGATTTAGAAATCTATTTTATATTTTCTAATACATATATATATATATATAGGTATCATAGAATTATACGTATTGATAGATATGTATACTGTTTTAAAAGTTAACGTACTAAACCGCACATTAGTTATCTATTGTTCGAAAATATAATAAGGCATCAATAGTTCAACGGCCAGTAGCAAACACCTTCAGGAAGTCACGAAAGATCACGATTGTTTTATGAATATAGGCAAAGCACAATTTGTATTGTTATACAAACAACAAGGAGCCGTAGATACAACACGTAGTTTGCACGATACATAACAGTTAGTAGTAGGAACTAAATAGGTAGGTTCAAATAGATAACCTGAGGGAGGAAAAGGTCTCAAACGCTTAGCGATTCGATAAGTAAACTGGCTAACACGAAATTAACTAGACGTATTTGTGTTTCTCTTCTAGTTGAATATCAAGTGCCATTCTTCCCTTTCTTCTTTCTTTTATTTAAAAAGAATATTAACGACCTAAATCACTTAAATTCCCTCTAACCCCTCTAACTAAGCTAAATTGCTTGTGCTAGGAGTGGGTTCACGTCGGTAGAAGGACTTTATTGATAAATGTCCCGCACTCTCCAACGATAACACCTGATATGATAACATTGATTTTGAGTTAATAAAAGAGTAGGTAACCGACCGAGAGAGACAGTATTATAACAGTTGATTGTATTTGTTATAGCATCAAGAGGAATTGTTGTTATACAATTGTAAACAATTCATTCAATCTACCTATCTGTATCTGGAAATTTTATTGAACTCTCGGTCATATTGCTAGTTATAGTCCCGGCTTCACACAAAACCTTGTAACACTATGCTTGAATCACTGAATGTGTTGATAAACGCAAATCTCGAGAACCTGAACTGCTTTCGCTAATTCTTTTTTAGAATATTCCTTGCAGCACGTTGATGGTTCAAACGCAGAGAAAAATAAAAAAAAATGCCTGAAGATTATTTTAAAGTTTTTGTTGATTGAGTTGCTTCTTTCATAAAAAAAGTTGCGATACAAAAAAGGTCGTGTTCAATAGTATCTACAAATAAAGTAATATACTGCCTATTACTTGCAAATTACATGCAACTTCGTATTTAAATTGATAATTTTAACTTGTACGTGTTTCATAAACAATACTTTCACTCAATTAACTAATAGCTTTTGTTTTCACTATTAAAACTTTATATTCCGCATTTAGTCCGCGTCAAATAATAAAAATGTAACCTCTTTTAGTCAATTGGGGATTGAGATGTCTAAAAGTACTAGTTATGAAGAAAATTATTTTTTCTCAAACATGCAATGAAATATTGACATTACGTTCCTCTTAATAGGCTGCGAAGTATGACGTTTCAGGCGCGGCTAGGACCAGAGGCCGGCAATGGAATTTCATACAAACCTTGCAGGCCTAGGCCGGCAAAGTCCTCTTTTTTAATTTCGATTTCACATAAATTTGTGGCAAAGGCATCGACACTCTGCCACTATGCGTATTAAAAAAAAAATATCTTTAATTTTTTTGTTGTTTATTTCGTTGGCATGTTTGAGAAAAGCACTATACATACCTCGGCGGGATATATGGGGTTGCCTGCCTCAGACCTATCCGGCCTCGCTTCGCTCGGCCGTCTATATGTCTTCGGCCGGCAACCCCTTTCATCCCGGCCTCTGTAGTAATGTACTAATGTTGTAAAACGTCCGTCATATGATGTGATTGATGCGAGGCCCTTAACGTTATGGAAAGTTTACTATCTGAAAACTGCAAGTGTAAATATCTATTTTAGTATTATATTATTTGATGACAAAAGTTGAAAAACATCGTATGATACACTTGTGTATGTGTATTAATGATTACCATGCTCGGCTTTCTTAAGAACCTCATCTAACGGCTCGAGTCTCAACGGCGCCTCAGCGGTAATCACCAACTTTACACACTTGTACCCTAATGTACTAAAATTAGTTATATAACAAAGTGCGATGACCTATGTAATCTAACAACAGTGCTGGACTACTGTATTTTAAGTGTACCGAATACCTGTTTTTCGCCGAGATACATAGATGTATATATGTATCCAATCTTTCCTTAGGTTTTGATGATCATAAGAAGTTCAAGTTTATCAAAGAAAACTAAGCAACAGCCTACCATTTTTTAAATATCTATTTATTCACTAGAAATCGTTGCAAGTGGAAAGATAAATCTTAATTGAATCAGCATCCTGCGTTCAGGTTGGTATGTGTACATCTGTCGTGGCGGCAACCAATCAGAAGCGTGCGTACGCGCACATCTGTCGCAGGCACGGCGCGCACGCAACACTCCCTCGCGTTTTTGTTTCGCTTTGTTGCTATTTTTTGTCTGCTGCCGGAGGTCCATTGGATATTTAAAAATTTTGATTGTTATATTTGAGTCTATCGAAGTTTATTTAGAGATATGAGTAATTCACTATTAAGTGTTCCTAATTTAACGATAAAGATTACATCCAAGATCTTAATTTTATACAGCAACTTTAAATACTGTTTATTAAAAATATTACATTGAATTTGTTGAATTATTGACTTTATATCTACTTTGAATAGGTATAGTAGATAAAGAGAAAGAAAGAAAAATAGAGCGAAATTTTGTATCGTTAAAACTATTATGAGCATTTTGTTTCGGAGGAGCCTATTTACTAAATAGGATATTACAAGACAGCTGACGCCGTCATTAGTCGTAGTTCAAGTTGAACTAACTAGATCAGTAATTAGCATGTGGTAAGTGCCATAGTCGTACACTTCATCATCTCAAACGAGTGAAGCGAACGTGGCAAGAGGCCGTACGTCACTTGAGCTGAATTATTTTTCCGGGCTTCATTCTAACTGGGTCGAGAATGTTGAGATCCCTTAAACTAGCGCACGGGTGTTGAAGATGCTTTGTTCGTGTCAATGACTTATTAAACGTTGGTAATTAAAGTGTAGGTAGGTAGATATTTACTAATTTTAAACATAAAATATAGGTACCTGGTACAATTTAAACGTAAACATATCTACATATCTAATACTTGTATTATAAAATCGAATCTATTCAACGTGTTCCCCCTTTGTAAAGTAGCCCAGTTCATTTATTGTAAGCCTATAATACTCTATGGACTCTCTTGATATTATGAATGGTAGCTCATTATAATAATATTGTTCAAGTATAAAGCGTGAAGATTATCAATAGCTCATTTGAATTCACAGAATATATACTACCGTATTTACTACAATAATTAACCATGTCGACATGTGTAGTACAGATAATTTTACCAGATATGACTTTTATGCTACAAAATTTATTGCTTGGAGTCTAATTAGGTTTAATAGAGTGTCCAGTTTTAAGTAACAAATAGTACAATGTCGAATTTTATTAACCTCATCAAGAGGAAAATAGGCTTAAGTTAAGCTACTGAACTTATAATATGAGTAATAAGTAACATGAGCAAAATGCAACGTTCTAAACAAAGTTGATGAAAGTGTATTTATGTATAAATCTTGAAAGAGAAGCGCCTTGCCTTACGAATATTGATTATAAATCATGGACTCTTCGATCAGAATTTTATTATAGTTCTACTCCCTAGCACCATATTATCTAATCCAACTTACCATACAGGTGTCGTTGCTTAAACAACAAATTAAAAAGATTATTAAAAGCCGATTTAGGTGCTGTGTCTTCATAGGTAATGTTTTTCCTAACTTATTGGCTACGGGTATGCAGTGTATATGTCCTATAAATGTAACTTAATATATAATGGCTGATAAAGATATAGGGTAATGTGTAAATGAATCTTCTAATCCCCGATTTTTTTTCTGATTCAAACCAAATTTATGAACAGCCCACCCAGGCCTAGAGTATACAAAATTATCTATTGTTTGGGTACAGTATGTAAGATTCTTAGACATATCTTTACGACTGATGTTTTTTTTTCAGGGTCAGTGCTATGCGAGGATGAAACTATAGGACCGATATTTATGAAAGAACCCCTCAACCGGATAGACTTCAGCAATACGACCGGTGCGACTGTCGAATGCGCTGCCCGAGGATCCCCGACCCCTGACATAATTTGGGTGCGAGCTGATGGAACCGCTGTTGGAGATGTCCCCGGATTACGACAGGTAATATATAGACTGCTTTTATTGCTTAAAAATATGTTCGTCTTTAAGTCTATAGTTTATTACTAGAACTTTATGGAATGAATTAGGTTCTGCAGACTGCAGCCTTACCAGTTACATAGAAATCCTATATAAGTCCCTAAATAATAAGTATAACTTATTGTATAACGCCATCCGTCTCCCTTTAGTGTATAGCCGCACAGCGTCTAAATAAGATCACTATGTCATTGTCATTGATCATTATGTTAAGCCAACAGTACACCAACTTTCATCTGCATCAGAAATGATGGTCCTAATAATCTGGACTACACCCTAAGTTTCTTATCATCCAACAGGATGCAGTCAATTGATAGTCTGTATTAAAGAAAGGAAATCGTGAAAAGTTGAAACATAGAAACTGTACAAGGTGTACAGTAGACTTACAAATAAATGCAAATTCGGTCACTTCGTAAACGACAAGGCAATTTATACCAAGTATTTTGTCTGTTGTTTCACTCAATGCATTGAGAACTTTGCAGTTAACAGAAACATTCACCTTCATGTTTATTTATTTGAAACCAACGACGAACTAATTTATTTGGGCTTTAGAGCTGCGGAAGCAGCTGCCTATCTAAATGCAAAAAGTATAGTGGCGAGCATGTTAAACGAAATATGTATTGTGCATGCGATTTCGTCCTTTGGATCTGAAACAGACAAAGATAAGAAAACCTACTGTTTCAAACATTCAAGTAAATAAAGGGATTACACGCTGTATGACACAAACACGACATAATACGCGATTTGACACCATTGCTATAGGTCACGAACGCAGTTCGCCACTAACGCCGTTTGTCTTACACGCAATGCGTCACACACGCATTTTGTCATAAACGCAGTTTGTCATAAACGCAGTTTGTCACTCGATTTCGTCAAATTTTTACAGAGGTTATATTTCAGTCACAGTAGGATTCTGAAGTAGGATTTATGGTAATGCGGCGGCATATCTTAAATTAGCAATCCTCTCATCTGTCAGTAAAGTACGATGTTCAAATAACGAACCACCTTAGTCATCTTTCTTGCTAATAGATGAATTCACAAAGATTCTGTACAAAACTTCTTCTGGACCGACCTATTTGTTTGTGAAGTGTATTCCCTTTTGGTCAATCAGTGTTACTTCTAATATAATTAATAATTATAATATTTTTTTAAATGAAATTATTTTTTTATAATATTTTTGTGATTATACTTTCGGTTCAAAATTTCTATTTAATTGACCGAGCGAGTGTAACGAGAGTTTGTATTGGTGAAGAAATTCTCGTTTTGGTCTCAAATCTATGTACTTAATCTTCACTATAGTATAATCACTATAGTAGTTATGCTATTAAGTATTATTATTTACCTCTCGTTTTTATTTACCCCTGGCATTGAGTTCTGTGTACTACCACAGATAATATAATATAGGTACTACGTACATAGTATCCGTGTGCTTCAGTAATTTATAATGGTGACTAATCATTGAAATATGAAAATGACTCGCGTGTTATAAATAATGATAAAAATGTTTGAATTCCCCAGGTTCAGGCGAACGGTAACCTTCTATTCCCTCCTTTCCGCGCGGAGGATTACCGGCAAGAGGTTCACGCTCAGGTTTACGCATGTCTCGCCCGCAACTCAGTTGGAACCATTCATTCCCGGGATGTTAATGTGCGCGCCGGTAAGCAACGTTTACATAAAATTACAAATTCCGAGGAACATTGTTAAGCTTTTGTTCTCTAGCGAGTGACACTTTTGCCATTCAAGTACTCTAAGTTTTAACAATGTGAACTAGCTAAGGGACAAATTCTTTACAACAATATGTATTACAAAGGTTAGGCCACGTCGTGTGGGTATGAGTAAGTAACAAGATTATATTACTACAAAACCGAGAAGCACACCGCACGCTTTATAGAAACAACCATAAAGCTCCATCGTGACAGATTTATAAATATAATCTTGAATGGTCTTACACGACATACGCACACTTCTATGTCACGTAACGCTCAAACATTTCTGTTTATAACCAAACGCCTTTCATTTGTTGATTTACCACCCCATTCGTTTGTTATTTGATAGTCGGCTGATTGTTCGAAATGATAAATGTGTATTTTACTGGGGTGTCATTTGACTACTGATACACCAGATTTGAGGGCTTTTCCTTATTTTGTTTGTTTTATAAACAGAATTGTGTGGACTACCATAATATGTGTATTGGAAGTAGAGTTCTGAGTGTAAACAATCTTTTAACGTTTTCCTTAAAAGTTCAAGAAATGGTCATGAATTAAGTAGACGCCATCTGAATTCGTCCAGTATAATTGAGACGTCAGCCGCAGATCGTTCCGAGAGTACGTAGTACATTTTATTTCTCAATAGTTTATTTATCTTCTCGTTATATATATAAAATAAGATTGTTTACATTCTACAAGTCTTAATGTTCTTTAAAATATCATTTTTAGAGTGTCTACGCTATACTACATAAGACGTAATCAAAATGTGGGGGTTTTTCACGTGTCGTTTTCCTAAAATATGCAATAATTTTATTTCGACTACAGCAATTTGTCACTCAATATTAAAGGTTGATTAGCCATCATAGGGCGCTGCCCTTTATAACACGAGGTCAAGTACGGTCAATTAAATAACAACCGAAAAATAGACCGAATTGGATGTTAGGGAGCTAACGTTACTCGATATCTCGGCTTAGTTAAGATAAAGATGATGACTTAATCAAATGCGAGACCGTTAATATAGAAATAATTCTCGTATATTCAACTTTCGAGTAGCGGTCAAACTCCAAACGATTTTACGGATTTTAATAATACAAAGCGTGTACGCAAGTTTAAACGTACCGTGTAAGCAAATAAACACGCTTCAAATCAGGGCCGTCTTAACCGGGGGTTCAAGGGTGCGGCCGCACCCGGGCGCGTAGCCCGAGGGGGCGCAGGCCGAGCTCTATATTATATCAATTTTATCAGGATATCTTCGAAATGGACAAACTAACATCCCCTGGCCCTATCCCCCCCCTCTACCCCCTTTTTCGTGATCAAAGGTAGCCTATGTTCGTTCTCAAGCTTTAAATTATCTCTGTACCAAATTTCACAATAGAAGACATTCATGGCCCTACTCCCCCCTTTTATCGTGAAATGGGGGGACCATTTTCGCGATAAACGGTAGCATATGTCCGTTCTCCGTGTGGTGACGGAGAAAGAATACAAATGTTGCCACCCCATCATCCGAGGGTGTCGTAAGAGGCGACAAATCGCTGTGAGAGAAGGAAAACTTGAAATAAAACCCTTTGCCAACCCGTCTGGCCAGCGTGGCAACAGTAGGCTAAAACCCCTCAAATGGAAAGACGCCACAACAAAAGGCCCCCAGTTCCCGGTGGTCCCGCTATTCCCAGCCATGGTAGCGGTTCGGGTAACGGCGGGGCGGGGGGTGCTAAGAATCTCCGGGCTACGGGAGGGAGGCTACCGTAAAAAACTACTACTGGCAGCTTACAACTGTAGTACACTAAATCTGGACCATCACCTCGCAGAACTCGAGGTAGAACTAGGTCGCATAAATTGGCACATATTGTTCTATTCCATCAAACGCCGGTTAGCGAATTGCCACTTGTCTAGAGGGGCTGATCCTAAAAATCACGAACAGTCGTTCGCTGAAGGTGATACAGGTATATGCGCCCACCTCGCGCTACGCCGACGAAACCGCCGAGGCTGTTTATGAAGATATTGCCAAGGCAATAAATCACACCGCCAAGGCCACTTACAACGTTATTATGGGGGACTTCAATGCCAAAGTGGGAGTACAGGAACGTGGCGAAACGAGAATCGGACCTTATGGGGTGGGGCGCAGAAATCACAGAGGGCAAATGCTAGTCAACTTCCTCGAATCACAGGGGCTCTTCTCAATGAATAGCTTCTTTAAGAAGAAACCCCACAGGAAGTGGACTTGGCAACGCCGGGACTCTGTGATAAGGAACGAGATAGACTTTTTCATAACGGACAGTAGGCACATATTTAGAGACGTCTCTGTGATCAACAGGTTTAATACCGGAAGCGATCACAGACTTATCCGAGGCTCTCTAAATATCAACATTAGAGCTGAAAGACTCCTAATGATACGGTCTACTCTCCGACCTACGCCGCTCCAAGTAGCTCTAGGGTCCGAAAAGTTCCACCTGGAACTTCAAAATCGCTTCGCAAGTCTGGAAACCACCAGCGGCATTGACGAGAGAACCGACACAGTGGTCAAAACATTACAAGAAGTGTCTCGAAAGTTGTTTCCCGGAAAACGCAAACAGCAAGAGTCCAAAATCTCTCCTGAGACTCTCGAACTAATGAGAAAGAGGCGTGAACAACCATCCACACAGTCGTCTTCGTCAGATGAGAGGGCCTTAAACAAACGAATTAAAAAGCTGATACGACGCGACCTCCGACGCTTTAACACTTGCACCGTCCAGGAGGCGATTGAGCAAAATAGGGGGTCGAAAGTGTTCGCTCAGCACTTTGGGAGGCCCCATCTGACGAAACTTAAAACTGTGGATGGCAAAATTATTGCCTCAAAGTTCGGGATGCTTGAAGAGATCGAGAAATACTATGGACAGCTGTATGCATCACGGATGAGTAAACCGACGGGACACAGTGATGAAGAAGACCACAGAGCCCCACTCACGCGCCATTACACCGAGGAGATACCCGATGTCGAGCAGTGCGAGATAGATACGGCTCTCAGGCAACTGAAGAACAACAGGTGTCCTGGTGATGACGGAATTACTACTGAGCTCCTGAAAGCAGGCGGGATTCCAATCCTCAAAGAGCTAGCAACTCTTTTTAATTCCGTCATCCAACAGGGTCTTACACCTAGGGCGGGGAGCGAGAGTGCGGTGATACTGTTCTTCAAAAAAGGCGACAAGACCTTGCTGAAGAACTACAGGCCCATCTCGCTCCTGAGCCACGTCTACAAGTCGTCACAAATCGCCTCGCGGGTAAACTTGACGAGTTCCAGCCACCGGAGCAAGCCGGGTTTTGAAAAGGCTATAGCACCGTGGACCACATCCATACTGTTCGGCAGATTGTAGAAAAAAGTCAAGAATACAATCAGCCGCTGTGTATGGCGTTTGTGGACTACGAAAAAGCCTTCGACTCCATCGAAACCTGGGCAGTTCTAGATGCCCTGCAGCGGTGTCGTGTTGATTGGCGGTACATTGAGGTGCTGAGATGCCTATATGACACTGCCACAATGTCCGTCCAGCTCCAAGACCAGAAGACGAAACCGATAAGCCTCCAGCGTGGAGTTAGGCAGGGGGATGTTATATCCCCCAAACTATTCACCGATACATTGGAGGACGTCTTGAAGACTCTGGATTGGACTGGGCGGGGTATCAACATTAACGGAGAGTACATCTCACAGCTTCGGTTCGCCGATGACATCGTCGTTGTGGCGGAGTCGCTGGAAAAACTGGGCGAGATGCTGCACAGCCTAGGTAGAGCTTCTCGACGCGTCGGCCTCGGTGTAAACTTGGATAAAACCAAGATCATGTTCAACGAACATGTTGCACCGAGACCGACTGCCATCGAAGGGGCGACGCTCGAAGTTGTCCAAAAATATGTATACCTGGGCCAGGTTATCCAGCTCGGTAAAAACAACTTCGAGAAAGAACTAGCCAGAAGGATTCAGCTACGTCGAGTCTTCTCTTCCCCCCTACCGCAATGCCTGAAAACAAAGGTCTTTGACCAGTGCGTCCTACCTGTTATGACTTACGGTGCCGAAACGTGGACACTAACGGTAGGGCTAGTTCATAAACTAAAAGTCGCGCAGCGGGCTATGGAGCGAGCTATGCTTGGAGTTTCTCTGAAGGATAGAATTCGAAACGAGGTGATCCGACAAAGAACCAAAGTTACCGACATAGCTCGCAGAATAAGCAAGCTGAAGTGGCAATGGGCTGGCCACGTCTGTCGAAGGACCGATGGCCGTTGGAGCAGACGAGTTCTAGAGTGGAGACCGCGAGAAGGCAAACGAAGGTTAGGACGCCCCCTAGCCAGATGGACCGATGACCTGAAAAAGGTGGCTGGGACGGACTGGATGCGGAAGGCGGAGGATCGTACGAAATGGCGCTCATTGGAGGAGGCCTATGTCCAGCAGTGGACTGCAGTGGGCTAATTGATTGATTGATGTCCGTTCTCAAACTCCAATTCATCCTTTTACCAAATTTCATCAGGATATCTTCAAAACTGACAAACTTTCATCCCCTATCCCCCCTCTCCCCTTAAACCCCCTTTTTCGCGATTAAAGGTAGCCTATGTTCGTTTCCAAGCTTTAATCTATCTCTGTATTAAATTTCATCAGGATATCTTCAAAAATGACTAACTTTCATCTCATGGCCCTACTCCCCTCTTCTACCCCCCTTTTCGCTATGAAAGGTAGCCTATGTCCGTTACCAAGCCCTAATGCACCTCTGTACCAAATTTCATCAAGATCGGTTCAGTGGTTTAGGCGTGAAAGCGAACATACAGACAGACAGACAGAGTTACTTTCGCATATATAATATTAAAGTATGGATTACAGATCTTAGAGAAAAATAAATGAAACATCAAAAATTTATTGCGTTTTTTTGTTGACCGGGGGGAGGGGGCGCAGTCTGAGCTTCGCACCCTGGCGCTATATAGCCTTAAGACGGCCCTGCTTTAAATATAATGCCAAGCTAACACAACCGGTACACAAGTTACATGCGTGCATGGTACTGTACTGAGATAGGAGTTTATATCCATACTAATGAAACTTTACAAAACTATATAATATCATCTTCATCATCAAATCAGCCGCACATAGTCTTCTGTTGAACATAGGCCTTAGGTGGAAGGACGACCTCATCAAAGTCGCTGGGAAGCGCTGGGTGCGAGCTGCTTTAGATCGGTCGTTCTGGAAGTCCATAGGAGAGGTCTATATAATTATGTTCAAACCTAATATAGATGCAGGCAATGTCGCGGGGTACAGGTAGGCTGCACAGGGCCTTTATAAGAGTGTAGGTATGCCTTTTGGGTATTCGTGATTGATTACGAGGTAATGAAAGATTGTGAACTATTTAGTGTTCAGCAGCTTTTGAGGGCAATTATACATAACACGTGTCGGTGCCTGTACTCAGTTAACACAAAATAATAAAAGTTCAACACATTTGACACATTAAATTAAATCTTTATTACGATTGTATTATATTGTCATCTAGCTCGTTACTTCCATTAAATTTACAACCTCTAGCCGACATGCATTTTTTGTGTTAGACATTTAGGCATCAAATTATTATTATGTAACGATGTTAAGATGAAGAATACGGATATTATGAAAACAGACGTCAAAAACCCCACATTTATATTAAATAGAATATTATTATTTTTTATTATAGTAATATTGATTTCAGAGACTAAGATTTTTCGTATTTCAGGTAATAACCTGAATGTTTAAAATGTCTGTAAAATAACCCTTGATTGACATTTAATAGTTTGTTTTGTTCATTTATTAAGTGGTTGCACAGCATTACGATACTGATGTGAACAAGGACTATGTCATCCTGGGGAACAGTATTGTACTCAAATGTCAGGTTCCCTCGTTCGTTGCCGATTTCGTTGATGTCCTCTCATGGCACACTGACGACAATGAAGATTTCCTTCCTGGCGAGAATTATGGTTAACCTTTTACCATTCTGCTTCAATCCAGCCATATTTCCTACATCCAATTTCCATATTACAATACTACAGACATTGCATTTCCGCAGTGGTACAGCAGCAATACGAATCTGAAGTAAATAATGAATACGTGATTCGTGGAAACTCTGCTATTCTCAAATGTTCTATACCATCATTTGTAGCTGATTTCGTGAATGTAGTCTCCTGGCAGGACGAAGCTGGCAATTCATTCACTCTCGACGATAATACAAAAGAAGATGGTATCTACTACATAAAATACTGTCAAAAAACACATTCAACCTTCCAGATTTATTACATCGCCTGTGTCCTTTAATCCCTTCTTTAAAATTGTCTCAACTGCCTTTATTGCAGTTGTAACACAATACTACGAAGCTGAAGTAGTCTCAGAATATGTTATCAGAGGAAATACTGCCGTCTTAAAGTGCAACATTCCTTCCTTCGTTTCCGATTTTGTGAAAGTGGAAGCTTGGGTTGATTCTGACGGTGGCGAATATTTACCTACAGACCGATGACATCGGTATTTCAATTTTATTTATCTTGACTAAATCCTTTCTCCTCCTCCACAGCGCTCCTTCAATAAACCAATACTATAAGAAAACATGTCTTCTTTCAGTTGTGAATCAGTTTTATGAAGCAGAGATACTCACAGAATATGTTATACGGGGGAACGCTGCTATTCTAAAATGTTCCATCCCGTCTTTTGTTGCTGATTTCGTAAAAGTAGAATCGTGGATCGACGAGGAGGGAACAGTGATCACTCATTCCGATAACCTCGGTATCAATGGCCTCTTAAACAAATCATACTAGCTTCCCGTGCTCACAACAATAATTCCTAACACCTCGAACCGTTCCAACCTAAGTAACTACCTAATTGTTATTCTTCAGTTGTATCACAGTATTACGTGACCGAAGCCGAAAATGAGTACGTGATTAGAGGGAACGCTGCTATTGTCCACTGCAAGATTCCTTCTTTTGTTAGCGACTTCGTTTACATTGAAGCCTGGGTTATGGATGACGGAGAAATTCTTACAGTAAATAGTACAAACAGAGTCAAGGGTACTTTTCTAAAATGCTAATTAAATTCCGGAGCTCCCATCCACTGCGTTTCCCTTATTATTTCATTTGTTTCATTGAATTTTGATCTTTACGTAGTGGTATCACAGCCTTTTGAAGCTGAAGCAGACAACGAGTATGTCATTCGAGGAAATGCAGCTATAATGAAATGTGAAGTGCCCAGTTTTGTCTCTGACTTTGTTTATGTTGAAATGTGGATGGACAGCGAAGGTGGCACTTACTACCCTCAAACTAACGAGGGTAAATTCTTATGAAGAGATGTAATTCCTTTATCCTGATTCCTTTTATCACAGCTGTACTTCAAGTGTATGAGGCTAGAGTCAACGACGAATTCGTATTACGTGGCAACACCGCTATTATGAAATGCATCGTGCCTTCTTTTGTCGGAGATTTTGTACACGTTGTTGCCTGGATAATGGATAATGAAACTGTAACGGCTGAGGAACATTCTTACAATAAAGATGGTAGTTGATGATGACAAAAGTTGAATTTTCCTTAGTCCCCAGTCCTACGTTATAATAAATCCATACTACACTTCTTCACCATTCCATACCACTCAATTTGAGAATACCTACTTGTATACTTATATTCACAGTGGTTCGTCAGTCTTATGAACCTAGAGTTACTGATGAAGATGTTCTGCGTGGCAATTCCGCCATTGTCAAGTGTGTCATTCCATCGTTTGTGGCCGACTACGTTTATGTTGTGGATTGGGTGACGGACGAAAATGATTCGCTCTCTACGTTTTCGTTCAATGGCTCCGGGAGCAATTACGGTAATCTAGAGCACTGCGCGGCCCCAATTGTTCCTATCCGCACTCCGCTAAATCCCCGTGTCTGAGTCTATAAATATATTAATTTATCATTATATATTGCAATTTTTCAGCTGTAAATCAATTCTACGAGTCACAAGTTTATGATATATATGTAATTCGTGGCAACGCGGCAGTGTTTAAATGCCATATACCCTCGTTTGTAACTGATCATGTACAAGTTGTTTCTTGGCACGATACAGAAGGAGGAGAATATGCACTGAATGAAAATTACGGTATATTTCTAACAAATTGACGATTCTCAATACTCCTATCCTGTCCGTTGCCTTTCATGTTAATAGTTAGAACTGTTGTCATTGCTCTATTCCCTAATTTTGTGACGGAAGGTTATTCCAAATTCTAGTTGTGTCGCAGGCATACACCGTTAATTTAGTAGAAGAAAATGTCTTGCGTGGTAATTCTGCAATCATGAAATGCCTGATTCCAAGCTTCGTGACAGAATATGTGTCTGTAGCATCGTGGATAATTTCTGAGGGAGAAGATGAAAACGAAATTTCCATAAACCAATCCATCGATAAAGAGGGTACCTATTTAAATCCGAAAATGTTATAACTTTCGTTTTGTAATTTCCAGGTTCCTCATTTCCTGCAAACCTTAGCATATTATTCTTATTCACTGTCTTATATTCTTCTTATTCTCATTTACAGTCGTTTCACAAATTTATACCGTCAACCTTTTGGAAGAGAGTGTATTGCGAGGAAATGCTGCCATTTTCAAATGTCACATTTCTACTTTTGTAACCGAGTATGTTAGTGTATCATCCTGGATTATCTCCGAAGGAGATACTGATGAATTGGAAATAAAAGCTGAATCCAATGATCTGGGTACTCTGAAATCTAATTGTCGTTTAATTCTTTTTTCCCTTATCCTTCTACCACACAAACCATTCGTACATTCTATGCATCAGTTATTCATTTCAGTGGTTTCTCAAGCTTATACAGTCAATTTGATGGAAGAGAATGTTCTGCGTGGGAATTCTGCAATTGTTAAATGTCACATACCAAGTTTTGTAACAGAATATGTGACCGTATCATCTTGGATTATGTCCGAAGGAGATGTTATCGTGAATGAAATTCAGTTAGATGAGTCTTTTAATTTAGGTACACAGTAAAATATGCAAAGATAACACTCCTTTTTCTTCCTTTCCCTAGAAAAGACTTGTGCTGTTTTATAATTAGAGTCGAATACTATAAATACTTTCAGTTGTATCGCAATCGTATACTGTAAACTTATGGGAAGAGAATGTCTTGCGCGGAAATGCCGCTATACTGAAATGTCACATTCCGAGTTTTGTCACCGAGTATGTCACTGTCACTTCCTGGATAATTTCTGAAGGGGACCGTGATGAAATGGAAATAAATTTAGATTCAGACTTTAATTTAGGTAACTCCTTTACAAATTTTAGGAATTGCATATTCCTTATCCATATCCTTTTACTGTACCTTGTACCGTGTACCTCATTATAGGCATTTAGGGTGCCAATTTCAGGCACTAGATAACAACGCGAAAATATCCTGTCTAATTTATCTTTTCATATCCCTTGCAGTCGTATCGCAAGCTTATGATGTGAAATTTTGGGAAGAATACGTTTTGCGTGGAAACGCGGCTATCTTGAAGTGTCAAATTCCAAGTTTTGTATCTGAATATGTCTCCGTTAACTCCTGGATTATCTCTGAAGATGAGAATGAGAAAGAAATAAAAATAAATTCCACTTCCGATTTAGGTAGTATTTTGACCTTTTGCATTAGGAGCTCCTTAAATCCATAACCTGACTATCCTGTAACTCCAAATACTAATCCCTAAATTAGGTTGCAGGATTTGTAGGATTTCACATTGAACGGGTAAATATAAAAATAAAGTTATTTCTCTAAGATCCATTCCTACAATATTGTTTCAGTTGTTTCTCAGGCATATGCCGTGAATCTGATGGAAGAATACGTTTTGAGGGGCAATAGCGCTATCTTGAAATGCCATATACCAAGCTTTGTGTCGGAGTATGTTAACGTCATCTCTTGGATCATCAGCGAAGACGACAAGGAATTAGACATCAAACTAGACTCATCAAATAACTTTGACGGTACGATGTAAATAGTTTTTGAGGCGATGACAGCCTTTACATATCCTGACGATTGTCGTATCACGTGGGAAACGATAAGATTGTCCTGATTTTCGATAACCGTGTCGTATCCTAGGATAACGTTGCTTAGGGCATTGATCCTTTAACGGGTTCCCGTGATTCCATGGGCCTAACGGCCTGCCAATATCCTACATCCCTCTTCCTTAGAATAATGCATGCAATGGAATTTGTAAGTAATTCGCAACCTTATGTTGCGTTGCCATAAATGACATTTATAATTATTACTTTGTTCCATTGACAGACTTTATTCAACTTCTATTTTTTCAACAGAGGGCAAATACTTAGTACTACCATCTGGAGAATTGCATATTCGTGACGTTGGACCTGAGGACGGTTACAAATCCTATCAATGTAGAACAAAGCATAGACTGACTGGCGAAACCCGACTATCCGCTACTAAAGGACGACTTGTTATTACCGGTGAGTTTATTAAATTGTAGTAACATTTTAATATTGTGGGCGATATCAATTCATGCTCATACAAATGAAGTACTCTGTGTTCTCAATCAAATCAAGTGTATCAAATCATGAATTTATAATGCTCCCAATTTACTTTGAATACTGACTGTACATAGTTAATCGCATACAGGGTAAACTGTTTCTTATTAATTAAATTTACATCTACACTTTCAATAGTGACAACTGATTAATCATAAAAACGTTTAACCGAAAGTTTACTTTTACACAGCACTTTGAATTTATATTTTTCAAATGAAATACAATTTAAAGTTATTCCTGCGTGCTATAAACTATTGACAGTTGTCTACATAATAATCAAGCAGCAAACATTCTTTGATAATTAATAATACTTATCGAAGTTTAAGCAATAAATCGTTCTAGTGATGGTGATTAATATCCCTTCATGTGCAAACATGATAACATTTTGTTTCGAATATTTGCTGTTATATAATAATAGTAATCTTTTATTACTATTTATTAGTAACTTGTAAAATCAAATTTATAAGCTAGAAATATAATACGAGTACCTACTAAAGCATAAAAGAAAAGATTATTGTTATTACACGATTTAAAAGTTTGAATACGCAAACGACTATTTGTGTCTTTGAACTTTACAATATGAACATTAACTTGCCTGAATGTTGGGATAGGGTACCCTGCTAAGCCTTGACTCGCGTTTTAATGTTTATCTATAGATCTATAGGTATATGTAGGGATGTAATACGACCCATTATCCGTGCCTTTCCTAAGTTAAAGTGTCCTCTGTTCGTGAATTCGCCTTCTCCCAACATGCGCAGAACCGGTGGGCCGGGTACCTCCCAAGTTCCCTAGTGCATCGACAACCAGTGGCTACCAGTTTAGCGTGCTCTCCACCATCTCAGTACTATGTCCGGCACAGGCTTACCCTGCACCAATGTACCGGTAAGAAACATTTTAACGTTTATGCGTACTTTCTCAGAGCCCATAGGGCGAGTGCCACCTAGGTTGTCTACAACACAAGTGGGCATGATGTTCGTTACTACATCTGGATCAGCATTTACATTGCAATGTCCAGCTCAGGCATTCCCTGTCCCCGTGTTCAGGTATGGCATTTTGCTATTCTAGTACATTTATAATCATTTCTAGAACCCGTTGGCCGAGTTCCTCCCAAGTTTGCGTCTGTTTTGACCGGAACTATGTTTGAAGTTACGAAAGGCGATGCTTACGCTTTGCAGTGCCCCGCCCAAGCCTTTCCTACACCTTTATTCAGGTAACTTCAACACTATACTGTTTGTTCACTACTTCTGTAGAGCCAGTTGGACGCGTACCTCCAAAATTTGCATCTGTCGTGATGGGAACAATGATCGGAGCGAAGAAAACTGAGTCGTTTGCCCTACAATGCCCTGCACAGGCGTTCCCAGTTCCACTTTTCAGGTACTTTGAAATGATTTTTCACAAGCTATCTATTTTCCTATGTATTTCAACATAAAAGTATATTTGCTTCAGAGCCCATGGGAAAAGTTTCACCAAAGTTTCCAAGCTTAGAAAAAAGTAGACTTTTCAACTTTGACAGTAGTCAAAGTCTATCGATCCTATGTCCTGCTCAAGCATACCCTGCCCCAATGTATAGGTAAGAATATTTATTACAGAAGCGATTAAGTTAAAAATATATATTTAATTTCGTAGAACCTTTAGGAAGGGTGTCGCCTAAATTTCCAACAGGAGATATTAGTAGAACGTTCATTGCAAGCGCGGGCAATGGAGTACCACTTCTGTGCCCCGCGCAAGGATTCCCCAGTCCAGCATTTAGGTAATTTTAAAACGTTTATCATTCTTACATATACAGAACCCATGGGCAAAGTGTCACCGAAATTTCCATCATCTGAGACGGGTCGAAGTTTTACGTTTTCTTCCAATTCTTGCGTGACATTGCTCTGCCCAGCGCAAGCGTTTCCAGCTCCATTATTCAGGTAGTTATATTGATTTATCTTGATCTTATTTCTTTAGAGCCTGTGGGGCGAGTTTCACCAAAATTCCCTTCGATGGATAGTTCAAGAAGTTTCAGCGCTGTCCTTGGCACCAGTTTGACGATATTATGTCCAGCACAGGCTTTCCCGGTCCCACTATTCAGGTAAACATTAAAAGAAAAACAACAAACAAAGCCATATTTTTTTAATCTAGAACCTGTCGGTCGCGTTTCACCTAAATTCATCACTGGTGACAAAAGTCGAGCATTTGATGCTAATGGAGCTGATAGTGTCACTATGTTGTGCCCCGCCCAAGCTTACCCTGCCCCGGCGTTCAGGTACAAACTTAAACATTATTTAAAATGTCTTTATCTAACTTTGTCTTAGAACCATTGGGTAGCGCCGCTCCAAAAGTAGCCACGAAAGTAATAGATATCACAGAAGTATCTTTGAGTAACACTGTCACATTGCTTTGCCCCGCTCAAGCCTATCCCGTCCCAATGTTCAGGTAATTAAATTTAGTTTAATTATTCACTCAGAGCCCGTAGGACGAGTTCCTCCGAAGTTTCCTACGATGGATAATGTTAGAGGTTTCAATGCCTATGTCGAGGACAGCGTAACGCTGCTCTGTCCAGCTCAAGCGTTCCCCGTTCCCTTATCCAGGTAAATTATGTATATTATCATCTCTATTTTTCTTTTAGAGCCGATTAATAGCGCCCCTCCAAAAGTACCGACTAAAACGATAGAATTTGTGGAATTTGCAATGGACTCCAGTATTACGTTGCTATGTCTGGCCCAAGCGTACCCCGTCCCCCGGTTTAGGTGAGTTCTCAACTCGGCAATGAAAGGACACATTTGTTTTTAGAACCGGTCGGTCTTAAAGCCCCTACATTATCTACGGATTTCAAAATGGCGTGGTATGTAAAGAACGTAAAGCAGGGCTTTGCGTTGCTTTGTCCGGCACAGGGATTCCCAGCTCCTTTATTCAGGTATTATACTTATATTTTTAGAACCAATCGGCTCCAAAAGCCCTTCATTTTCAAGTATCTCAAAACTGGCGTGGTTTGAAATTAGAAACAATCAAGCATTCGCTTTAACATGTCCGGCGCAAGGGTATCCCGTACCTGTGTTTAGGTGAGAATGTTGACCTTACTCATTAATGCTGACGATTTCCAGAACCCGTTGGTTCCAAGCCCCCTACATTTTCTTCTGATGACAGATTGGCCTGGTTTATACGGCCAAAAGGACTGGGTTTATCATTGTTATGTCCGGCCCAAGCCCACCCTATTCCTATATTCAGGTAATTTAACCACAATATTTGTATAATTTTAGAGCCAATTGGATCGAAATCGCCCGCATTTTCTACCGATAATAAGTTTTCTTGGTACGTGCGACATACTGGCCAGAGCTTAAACCTCATTTGTCCGGCTCAAGCTTTTCCTGTACCAGTGTTTAGGTGAATAGTACTCACTACATATAAAAATATTTTCGATTTCCTTAAACTTTGCCTCGTCCCGACGTTCAGGTACATTAGATGTAGTTTTAATACTCTAATGTAACTTTTTCTTAGAGCCAATGGGCAGCGCAGCTCCAAAGGTTGCAATGAAAATGATAGATATCACGGAAGTTACTCTCAGTCACCCTGTTACATTACTTTGCCCTGCGCAAGCTTACCCCGTCCCAATGTTCAGGTAATACATTAATTAATTTAATAATTCGCACATGAAATTATTCACGTGTATCTTCAGAACCTGTAGGACGAGTTCCTCCGAAGTTTCCAACTATGGATAATTCTAGAGGTTTCAATGCCTATGTCGAAGCCAGCGTAACGCTGCTGTGTCCCGCTCAAGCATTCCCAGTTCCCTTATTCAGGTAACGTTATTTATCCTTATAGTATCAGTTTGATAGCGCACCTCCAAATCTACTGATTTGCTTAACATCCAACACGCGTAGTGTTACTTCGTTAGGCCCAAGCGTACTAAGTATAGAGATTAGAAGTACTTACAATTGGTTAAAATACTGTTAAAGGAGGTAGAGGCAGACCCTGATCTAGGATGGTTTTTATTTTTAAGATGTCTTTTACGAATTTAAGCGTTGCTTTATCGTTCTAGGATTCTATGAATATTGTTAACTTATGTGATAATTTTTTAAAACAATATACAATATAACGCTCAAATTCCTTAAAGGTCTCTTAAGCGTGTAGAAAGTTATAAATAGTGCAAGCAACTATGTGCTCTGTATTCTATATCCACTTCTGAGAATGTTAGTCCTACTCACTTACACTAACAATTTGCAGAACCCATTGGTTCCAAGCCCCCTACATTTTCGACCGATGACAAATTGGCTTGGTTTATATCGAGACCTGTAGAACACAGTCTAGCACTATTATGTCGGGCACAGGGATATCCTATTCCCATATTCAGGTAATTCAATTACGATAAATGATTATAATTTTAGAGCCAATTGGATCCAAGTCACCTACATTTTCTACCGATACTAAGCTTAGTTGGTACGTGAGGAATACTGGCCAGAGTCTCAACCTCCTATGCCTCGCACAAGCTTTTCCAGTACCAATATTCAGGTGAATAAAATAATGCCAAATATTTTCAATTATAGAACCCGTTGGCTCAAAGTCCCCTTCGTTTTCTAACGATGTTCAATTTTCTGGGATAACTCGTAAAACTGGTCAAGATTTCGCACTTTTGTGTCAAGCTCAAGCATTTCCCGTCCCAAAATTCAGGTAAGAAAACTTTTGTTTAAGTCATCATCGGTTTTGTATATTTGTCACAGAACCAATTGGGTCAAAGGCACCATCATTTTCTCTGGAATTTAAAAGCACTACACTCACTAAAGTGATGTATCAAGCCATTGTACTCTTGTGTCAGGCTCAAGCTCATCCTCCACCAACATTCAAGTGAGTGACTCTTAATTTTTGATTTTATTTTCTTGGTTCAGAACCAGTATCTGCAAGAGCACCAACGTTTCCTTCTTCTGCAACTTCTTACAATTATGAAATAGAAGCTTATTCTGGCGGTTCTATGCTATGTCAGGCTCAAGGGTACCCCCAACCAACATTCAGGTAGGTTACACATTTTGAGGTTACATATTTTGACTTACTTGTCCTACTTTTAGAACCTGTCGGTGCAAAAGCACCATCTTTTTCGACTGACTCCAAAGGCAGTATATTTGTTAGAGAAATCAAACATAGTTTTGAATTACTCTGTCAGGCACAGGCATCCCCTCTGCCAATTTTTAGGTAAGTTATCATTAATAAGATGTTACTTTCTGCAGAACCTGTAAGTTCGAAGCCGCCTAGTTTTTCAACAGATTTCACTTTATCAGCGGTCACAAGACATAAGGGTCAAGGTTTCGCATTAATGTGTCAAGCTCAAGCTTTTCCTATACCAATTTTCAGGCAAGTAGTATTATTCTTTAAAGATTGTGAACAAATAAATAAAATTCATATTCTTTGGTTAAAAGAATTTGTTGGACAGAAAAGCAGTTTGATGTCTTCAGAGATCTACATCTCTTTACTCTAGTAATCATCTGGCTTTTTGTACAGAACCTGTGGGATCAAAAGCACCTTCTTTTTCGACTGAATCAGCCCTTTCATCAATTAAAAGGCATCAGGATCAAAGTTTTGCTCTACTATGTCAAGCACAGGCCTTCCCAGTACCAATTTTCAGGCAAGTCTCAAAATCCACTATTGTTAATTACTATTGAACAAAATGTTCTAGAACCGGTTGGCGCTAAATCCCCAACTTTTTCTTCTGAATCAATGGGCAGCATTTTCCGAAAACGTGTTGGACAAGCTTTTACGCTCCTTTGTCAGGCTCAAAGTTACCCCGCTCCAATTTTCAGGCAAGTGATTTTTTTTTCACATAACAGAACCTGTGGCCTCCAAAGCACCAACTTTTTCAACGGACGCTCGTAGCTCAACTTTTATAAGACATGTTGGACAAAGTTTTGGATTACTGTGTCAAGCGCAGGCTTTTCCCGTACCCATATTCAGGCAAGTTGTTTATTTTTGTGTTAATAAATGTTGCATACTTTATGGGTTTCAAAGCTGGTACCAAAGTGACCATTTAAAAATGTTTACGTAGAGCCGATTGCGAGTGCAGCGCCAAGTATCACATCGACTCCTAAAGCTGCTGTATATTATCCTCAGCATTCTTCATTAGCAATTTTATGTCCAGCACAAGGATTTCCTGTACCAGCCTCAAGGTGCGTCAAATCTATTCAGTCAGTTTTATTACATTTATGTTTGAAATCATCACCGAGATACTAGATCCCATCTTAATTAGGTAATTATGATCCTTTTATCTATTTTGCTCGGCAGTTTGAATAATTGGCGTATCCGCAGGCTAAGTAACTAGCGGTAGTAATGTCTATTTTCAAATTAAGAACTAGATCATTTTCCAAAATGTTAATATTATATGGGTTGCAAACAGTCGTCTCTGCATTTACAGAACCAACCAATAAAATAGCGCCTCGAAAGGATTCTACTAAGAATTTTGAAGGGTGGGAAGTTATCATCGTGGCTCAAATGGATGTGGCATACTTGACATGTCAAGTTGCCGCTTACCCTGCTCCTATGTTTAGGTGAGTAGGAACAGTACAGGTCGGTTTTTTTCCAGAACCAAGCGGTAGGACGGGACCAAAGGTGACTGGCGATGGGCTCAATCGGCATATAGGTCGACAAGATGAAAGCCTCGCGCTACTTTGTGAAGTTCAAGCTTTCCCAGCCCCTCTAACTAGGTACGGCTTTAATACGTGATAGGGCAGGTTGTCGGCGTCTCACGCATTCATTTATCACGTAATCATACCATTCCTATCATCCCAATGTATTGATATCCGTTGTTATTGCAGTCTGTTGCGGCGGCCGCCCCGCCCACACGTGACATGAAGGCGTGATGAATCGCGGCCGGCCGCGCGCCCTATTATGGTCCCCAGCCAAAGTAACGATTGAGCGGCGTAGACACCTGTTGGTAAGTGTCAGGGTGTTCTTGCTTTCGTTCCGACGCTTTAATCTTTACTTTGTGCTTTACGTGAGTCACGGCTGCACTTTACTTTTTTGCAGTGAAAGTACAGCCATGGTTTATGCGGTAGCTTTATTACTCTGTCCCAACGTTTAGCTTTTTATGTTACTTCAATCTTCGGGAAAATCACTTTTATTTCTTATTGCATTGGTTTCAAAATTCTTCGCATTGTGTGCGTTTTTATACACGACTATGTAAGGAGTGATCGCTTAGATGGCCTTTGTTTCTTCTTTAAGAACCAACAAACAGTCTTCCTCCAAAGCTGTCTGGTGGTCGTTTACAAGAATCTGAATTGAAATTCGGAGAAACGGGCACTCTCTTATGTCTAAGTCAAGGTTTTCCAGTTCCTGTATTCAGGTGGGTGGCTCTTGTAGGCAAATATATTCCATTGACTCAAATTGACCGTAATAGTTTTATTTTACAAATACGTTACAATAGATTATATTCCAAACTTCATTTTTGCTGTAACAATTATAAATACCAATTCGTCCTTACTTCATAGTTGATTTAATATTCGTGTGCTCTGAACGTGTTCTGTTTTGTTTCAGATGGTACAAGTTTATTGAGGGTACGACAAGAAAGCAACCTGTTACCCTTGACGATAGAGTAAAGCAAGTATCTGGAACATTGATAATCAAAGAAGCCAAAGTTGAGGATTCTGGAAAATACCTTTGCGTTGTAAACAATTCGGTTGGTGGTTAGTATCTAGCAAACAAAAAATGCTTATAATGTAAAGAAAGACAAAATTTAAATCATTTCGGTGTAATGGGCTTCGCTAAGAAGTATATAGGTAAGCCAAAACGTTACATCTACTGGTTGATGGGAGAAGCTCTGACGGAGACGTGCCTTTCGGGGTCAGATCAGACTGAAGACGCTCCCAATAAACACCAAAAGGAAGAGATGGACTAAGTTGACCCTGGACTCCGCGATAGAAGCCTCGGATGTACTTGAGTACATTGCTAAAATGATGATGATGCTGATGATGAGAAAATACTCAGTTGTTATTTTTTTTTTATTCCTAGGATGTTTCGATAGATGCTTCACACCAAAATTTGCGAGAATTCTCTAATAATGAATGTTTTCTTATCAGGCGAATCTGTAGAAACCGTCCTAACAGTCACCGCTCCCCTGAAGGCTACCGTTGAACCAGCAACTCAGACTGTAGACTTCGGGCGCCCCGCAGTATTCACTTGCAGATATGAAGGCAACCCCATCAAAACTGTCACGTGGCTCAAAGATGGCAAGGACATGAAGCATCACGACGCCACTCTGAGGTATTCATTGTTTCAATCTAAATATATATATATATATATATATATATATATATATATAACTCAAAGGTGACTATAACTCAAAACTGACTGACAAACTGATCTATCAGCGCACAGCACAATACATTGGGCGAATCGGGCTGAAATTTGGCATGCAGGCAGATGTTATGACATAGGCATCCGCTAAGAAAGAATTTTGATTAATTCTACCCCCTAAGGAAATAAAATAGGGGATGACAGTTTGTATGAAACTTTGTCAATTTTAAACCGATCGGACAGAGACTTTGCATGCATAAAGCTACTATGTTGACTCAACACTAAGCGATAACCGATATCCACGCGGGCGGAGCCGCGGGCTACAGCTAGTAGTATTATAAAGTCAAAAGCTATATTTTGTAATTATAACTAACCTTCGTTATAACTAAACCAACAAGTAGGTACATAGTTGCCTGGAATAGTCAACAAATAACATATAAATAACAATAAAATAAATAATATAATAATAAAAATATCATATTCTGTAATGCTAGATTCTGGGCATGACAGATTCTGTTTAGTTTTAAAACATAATTTAGCCTATAGTCGCTCTTAGTAGTTTGTGTGAAGTGGACTATACAATTTCAAGGAAAATTTTTTTTTCCAATTTCAGGATCGAATCAGTTAAGAAGGAAGACAAGGGCATGTACCAATGCTTTATTAGGAACGACCAAGAAAGTGCGGGTGCTAGTGCCGAACTGAAACTTGGAGGACGATGTAAGTATTAAAAAGCGTACCTACCTGACAATACACCCTTATGTCATTTGCACACCAAGGCTTATATATCTATAGCTATACCTAAATATTATGTTACACTATACTCTGTGCTACATGAATGGACACACGATTGCTAAAATCCGTGCACAGTGGAGGATTAAAATCCGTAAACGGACGCTGGGCTCCGAGATATCAATCTCGGTGTAACCAGGAGACAACTATGAGATGATGATGATTCTGTCTATTCATGTTAAATCATAGTTAAAACTTTGGTCCTTGCCAATCTGGACTTAAATCTGTACTTAACTATTTTTACAGTCGAACCACCACTGATCCGTCACAGCTTCGGCGAACAGACCTTCCGTTCCGGCCCATCCCTCCGTTTGAAATGCGTTGCATCTGGCAACCCCACCCCCGACATTGTATGGCTGCTCGACGGCGAGAAACTGAACAGTGCTGATCGACTCCAGATAGGACAATTTGTAACTGCTGACGGCAATGTTGAATCGCATTTGAATATTTCATCTGTGCACACTAATGATGGAGGATTGTACACTTGTATTGCGTCCAGCAAGGTGAGTGTCGAAGTAGCATCATCTTAACGTTATACCCGGTTGCATCTGAGGGGACGCAGAATAACCTTGAGTCCGTTCACTCTTCTACCTCCTTTCATTTGACTTATCTTGACTATTATGGAAGCAACTGCCGTCTACCCTCTCAACCCCGAAAGGGAAGCCTGTGCCAGAACCTTGTTCGGTAATCAGCAGGTGTACCGGTTAGCAGATGAGATTTAGTTGGGCCTGCTGGATCTTAATGGTGCCCCCATTTACCACTAAAGCAATATTTAATGTAGTACTGAGAATTAGAGTAACGTATTGATTGATATTTTAAAGCATCCAGCATGCTAACAATGCAAATCGAAAAATATAGGAAAAAAATTATTGAACCACCCTGCCTGAATCAATTCAAAATTTGTCCTATCTTTATCGATTTGTATAGATTAACGTAGTATCCTGACTAGGATGTGTGCTTACCGGTTACTGATTAGAGTAAAAAAAGTTGAACATGAAAAATAATAGAGGCGAGACATTAATTATGCTTCGGAAAGAAAATATATCGTATTGAATTCATAATAGAAAACACGGCTAAAGCTAAAATTCATGATTTACAGGTTGGAAGCGCTTCCCACGCGGCCAGAGTGAACGTCTACGGTGTACCCTACGTACGCGTGATGAAGAAACGCCCCGTCGTTGCCGGAGACACTCTCATCGTGCACTGTCCGGTTGCCGGATACCCTATCGAATCTATTGTATGGGAACGTGATTCCAGGTTAATATCATTTATAAACTAAAACTCAGACTCGAATTCAACTATATATTCACGCCTTTCTCCTTTTAGGATAGTTAGAAACAACAACCTTCATTAGCTTCCCCTTCTTATCAAGCCACTTATCATATACTTATCATAATCTCTGTTGGAAATAAATAAGTAAGATTAAACCTAGCAATAATAATACAAACTTGCTAGTCTATCTCAACCTCATTAATTCCATGTTGCCAACAAAAGTATAAGGAACTCTTTTAGTGTTTAAAATTTCTTTTCTTTTTCTACAAAACTATCGTCCACGGGACCACATGTCACAAATTAGTTTTCCTTTTTCAAGCTCATTTGGTCAGGTCACAATTACCTACTGATACTTGTGACCTGTACGTCGAATAATCAGTCTTTAATCGGTCAAAACCAACACTACCGCGAGTATGTGGCAAGTATTTTGTGCATCCAAATAAAAAGGGCGAAACTTGCTGCGAATCGTGAAAATGGTTGGACCTATTCAGATGCTTTTTCTGTTGCGTTTATAATTGAAAGGACATGGTTTATATGAACTATAATTTATAAAATCCACGGAAATAAGTTGGCATTAGCAGTAAATATAAGTTTTGGCCATGCATTGTTGTCCAAAATTGTACTTTAAATTTATAATACCTGGATGAAACTGGTATTTTTTTAGTACATTTTCTAATAATGAATCCTAGCTAGATCGATGTATCGCCCCTGAAACCCCCTGTATACTAAACTACATGAAAATCGTTGAAGCCGTTTCCGAGATTCCAATTATACAAGATATACTTGTAGACGAACGTTGTCTACGTTCATCGTGGTTTATTTATTTTGACAGAAGCTATTTAATATAGATATAAACAAACAAACATAGATTTTTTGTAAATACATCAATGGAAAGAGACCCATTCCTTCTTCATGCATACGACATAAATATTTGCATTGAGCAGGAATCCTATTTTACAAATAAAATTTACACCAAACTTGTTGCCTATGACATATGTTCTCAATAGACATATGTATTCTACTTCTAGAGTGTTACCAATCAACCGCAAACAGAAGGTATTCCCCAACGGAACACTGGTGATCGAGAATGTTGAGCGTATGAGTGACGAAGCGACCTATACCTGCGTAGCCAAGAACTCTCAAGGTTATACCGCTAAAGGAACACTAGAAGTACAAGTCATGGGTAAGTTCATACTGCTTCTGTTAACACCTTTGAGACTTATATAATTCCATATTAAAAATAATAAAAAATAAAAAACAAAAAAATATATCGGAACATGTCTCAAACATTATGAAAACGTACCCGAGATATTCAAGTCATTATTCATTTGCGAGGGATAAGCACTAGCAACCTCACCTTCGGCCTTTCACTGCGACCCACCGTCGGCGTGCGTTTTAGTCGGTTCAAGTCCGACATAACCTCCCCCTCCGACTCCGGCGGGGAGGGTATCCGCGGGACTATTACGCACGTAAAAAAAGTAATTATTCATTTAGTCAGTCAATCAGTATATATTTTTCCTTTGGTCTCAAAGGTGTTCCCTTGAAAGTGAATTTAATTTTGTAACAAAATCTGTTTTAATTGAGGCACCATTACATTTATTAAAAGTGAATGAAATGTTTCTGAGGATACAACCATTTGCTTTTTTACCTTTTGTGGCATAGGGATCACAGACAACAGTAACTCTCGAACAGCAATTCATGCTCCATGGAAATCCAACCGAGATGTTCTGAGGATGCTATAGATAGATACTTGTCTTTTATTCGACTTAACTGCTTCCGCACAGCGGTCGCGAGTATGATTGCTGTGCATGAGTATTCGGGTTTGATCCCGGGTCAGACGAAGTGCTATGTATGCAAAATTTAAGTAGCAGCAAAATATGGGTGTATAGAACACCTTTGCCTAATCCTTGGAGGATAAACTGCCGTAATTATTTTGCTTTAAATGTATCTTACATTTTGTTGTTCATTTTAAATGATAAAATGTAGTCTCATGTAGTCTCTGAAGTATGTGGAGCAGCAGCAAGTTAGAAAATTTTCTATTTGATTTTTGTTCTTGAATTAATATGTTGAAAACAGTAAATGGTTGTTGACCGAGTTCTTGGTATATTTATATCGAACAGAATATATTTACATATATATATATTATTAATAAACTATCATTCTTATAATTTTAACTCGGTAATCCTCAGTGAAACTTACCATATTCGACTAATAACGTTTCGTTTTATGCATTACTGTTTACATAATAATATTCTGTGTGAAGAGGTTTTAAAATACGAAAGAAAGTTACGTTCAAATATGGTACGTTATTTTAATGTGTATTAATGAACATTTTGTTTACAGGAGCCTAAATATTTTGTCCAAAAATAATAAAATTATTGTGTTCTAAATATATAGACCGAGATGTTTATGCCCGCCAAAGCTACATCGTATGCCACACACACCCCTGCACTAGTCGTAGTTAAAACAAAAAACTTTTTATACAGTGCCCCCACAAATATTACCGTTTGAATTTGGCGACGAACCCGCAAATGCCGGAGATCTGGCCTCCTTGACTTGCGCAGTGAGCAAAGGCGACCAACCTTTAAACATTAGCTGGGTTCTCAACGGGCAAGTCATACCAAAGAACAATAATATGGGAATCGTACTAACCGTTATCAACAAAAAGACTTCGATACTTAACATAGACTCTGTAAGTGGTATACACAGGGGCACATACCTCTGTGTGGCGACGAACATGGCAGGCTCAGCTAATCATAGCGCTCTACTTGAAGTCAACGGTATACCACCAAATAACGTTCAGCTTGCTTTTCCGTTATGTAGATTGCATTCTCCTATTACCTAACCCCTTGTAATACAAATCGTTTGATAATAGTCCCGCCACAAATCACACCTTTCGAATTTGGAGAAGAGATCTTGAACGAAGGTGAAACTGCATCTGTGTCTTGCGTAATGAGCAAAGGCGATCTGCCGGTAAAATTCACATGGCGTTTTAATGGACAAGAAGTGAAACCACGCAATACTCTTGGCATTGCCCTCATGAACATCAGCAAGAAAACATCTATACTGAACATAGATTCTGTAAACGCAATCCACAGAGGCTCTTTTACATGTGAAATTAAGAATGACGCCGGAGTAACGAACCACACCACAGCTCTCAGCGTGAACGGTCCGCTTAAAGCTCACTTATTTAGTATTTCTTTTAACCGCTTTTTAAACCTACAGTTCCTCCCCAAATCTCACCCTTCGAATTCGGCGATGAGCCCGCCAACGCTGGTGATACCGCATCGGTTCAGTGCGTCATGAATAAGGGTGACTTGCCGGCTACCTTCTCGTGGAGTCTTAACGGATTAAAGATCGGCAAGAACAATAACATAGGAATAGCTATTGGAGGCATGGGCAAAAAGATGTCTATACTCAATATTGATTCCGTCAATGGAACCCATAGAGGAATGTACGTTTGCTATGTTGAAAATCTTGCTGGGCAAGTCAATCATAGCGCCACTCTGGAAGTTAATGGTTTTTACCTTTTCACAATTTTATGTAGTTATTACTATTGTTTTAGTTTATAATCTTACTCTAAATAGTAGTTTCCTGTAACAGTTTTACCCCAAATCCATCCCTTCACCTTCGGAGATGACCCTGCAAATGCGGGAGACGCTGTTGGAATACAGTGCATGGTGACCAAGGGCGATACGCCTATTAATATAACGTGGCTTTTAAATGGAAAACCGACCAGCGAGTTCCATGGGATTACCGTTTCGAAAATTGGTCATAAGTCAAGCACTATTTCAATTGACTCTGTGGCATCCATACATACCGGAGTGTACACTTGTTTGGCTGCCAACCGAGCGGGACATGCAAATTACTCAGCTGAACTGGCTGTCAATGGTACCTGTCAACATATTGCTAGCTACGATTTGAACCGTTTGCCACAATAATTTGCTTTGTTTTCGGCTGATCAGTATCCCTTTTCATTCCCCTTTTACCACATTATTCTAATAGATCCTTTACTTCGCCCTATATTTAACAGAACGAACGGCTATATTTTATCAGTTGTAATTAAGAAACCAAAATGAGCTAAAGTGTCAAGAAACATATTTTAAAATTGCTATCCATAGTTTTACCACAAATGCATCCCTTCACGTTCGGAGACGAACCTGCTAACGCAGGAGACGCTGTTGGAGTCCAGTGCATGGTGACAAAGGGCGACACGCCTATTAATATCACATGGCTACTAAATGGAAAACCAACTAATGAGATTCAGGGAATAACCATTTCTAAAAACGGTCACAAAGCAAGCAGCCTGTCAATAGATTCGGTTGGATCCATACACACTGGAGTATACACTTGCTTGGCTGCTAATCGAGCGGGCCGGGCGAATTATTCAACTAAGTTGTCTGTCAATGGTACCTGTCTTTATAATTTTGACGATTTTGCCATGTTAGATGCTTTGTATAACCAGATGCGTACCTCAATTCCATACTCCGCACACTTTCAGCAAAATCCACATCCTAATTTTATACGAAATTGTCTCTGAATCAGTACCCACACTGCGTCCAGAACCATTTTCATAATATTTATTACTTTTAGTAGGGCAATATTATGAAAGAAATAGTCTGAAGTTCAAAATATCATCTGTATTAAAAAGTTTTACAATACATTCTTAATTGTGGTTAATCTTAACAGTTTTGCCTCAAATGCATCCGTTCACCTTCGGAGATGAACCCGCTAACGCGGGTGACACAGTCGCAGTTCAATGCATAGTGACAAAAGGCGATTCACCAGTAAACATCACATGGTTGTTGAACGGAAAACCGGCTATTGAAATTAAAGGAATCACCGTAACTAAAATCGGTCATAAGTCAAGCAGTATATCAATAGACTCAGTAGCATCTATACACACGGGGGTGTACACATGTTTAGCTGCCAACCGAGCCGGGCATGCTAATTACTCAACAGAATTAGCTGTTAATGGTAGCTATATATTCGAAATCTAGTGAACAATGTATTTACTTTACTTTTTCCTTAGTTCCTTTATTCCTTTTCCATTCTTCCTTTAACAATGTCGTTCTTTTACGTATCTTGACAGTGTTTCAGGCAATTCTAATACTGAATTATTATCTAAATCATAATTTCTTACAACAGTTTTACCGCAAATCCATCCGTTCACATTTGGCGAGGAACCAGCAAACTCTGGTGACACAGTCGGAGTTCAATGTATGGTTACTAAGGGTGACTCGCCTGTCAATATTACCTGGCTACTAAATGGAAAACCAACTCGTGAAGTTCAGGGAATCACTGTTGTTAAGATCGGCCCAAAGTCAAGTAGCTTGTCTATCGACTCGGTTGCGTCCATGCATACTGGAGTTTTTACTTGTTTGGCTGTCAACCGGGCTGGACATGCCAATTATTCAGCAGAATTGGCGGTTAATGGTATTTAATCTGCGTTTTATTGCCACAGTTTGCGACCTACTGCAGTATATTTATTGCTTTCATGCCCTATTTTAATTTATTTTTCCATGTTATTATGATCCATAACACACCTTTTAAATTACACGGCTTTATTTTCAATAGGAAACCCATGTCCAATTGTAGGATAAATAATAATTACGTCTGAAGTTAGTGTCAATTTTAATTAGCGATATAATTTTTTTTTTAAAGTCGGGCAGACATAAATGTAAGTTTGTAAACAAATTAAAAACGAAATCTTAACACATACTTGTATAGATTTTTTATAAATATTCCGTTAAATAGATTTCCTTAAAACAGTTTTACCACAAATGCATCCATTCACCTTCGGAGATGAGCCAGCCAACGCAGGAGACACAGTCGCAGTTCAATGTATAGTGACGAAGGGCGACTCGCCAGTAAACATCACTTGGCTTCTGAATGGAAAGCCAACAAGTGAAGTTAAGGGAATCACTGTTTTTAAAATCGGACCGAAATCAAGTAGCTTATCTATTGACTCAGTTGCATCCGCACATACAGGAGTATACACTTGTTTGGCTGCCAACCGTGCAGGACATGCCAATTATTCGACGGAATTAGCTGTAAACGGTATTACCATCTTGTAACTGAAACTTAGATTAATTAATGTATTAGCTTTATTTGTCCTGATCTTATTTCCTCACCTTCCAATACTTAAAGCGTGGTACGAAAACGTCAATAAAACCCCGCAAATTTAACTACCACTTCCTGTTATAGTTTTGCCACAAATTCACCCTTTCTCATTCGGCGACGATCCTGCTAATGCCGGTGACACAGTTGGTATTCAATGTATGGTGACTAAGGGTGACTCTCCGGTCAATATCACTTGGTTACTAAACGGAAAACCGACTACTGATATCCAAGGGATTACTGTCACTAAGATTGGCCATAAATCAAGCAGCATGTCAATAGACTCTGTTGGATCCATACATACGGGGGTGTACACTTGTTTAGCTGCCAACCGAGCTGGGCATGCCAATTACTCAGCTGAATTGGCTGTTAACGGTATCTACACGTTGTTTATGACAATTTTCACCATTTGCGTAATATTAGTGGCTTGATTTTTATATCCTTTCCTACATATCCTTTAAAGTAGCCTGGCCAATTATTGAAATTCGAAGATCTACGACAACCACGATGCATTACAAATATTGCGCCTTAATATAACAAAAAGGAAATATTTACAGAAATAATTATTCATAACCTGATTAATAATTTACAAAAATCTATAGTTGTACCGCAGGTGACACCGTTTGACTTTGGGGAAGACATTCTTAATGCAGGCGATACGGTGTCTTTGACGTGCACCGTCGGCAAGGGAGACTTACCTTTGACTATTCATTGGCAACTAAACAATCAAACTCTTAACTCTGGTAAAGGCATATACATAAACCGAAATGGAAAAAGAATTTCGGTTTTGAGCATAGAAAATGTTCAACATGATCATATTGGCAATTATACGTGCATAGCCGAAAATGAAGCTGGGCGGAGTAGCCACAGCGCCACTCTCAGCGTCAATGGTATTAAACAAACACGACAAAAATTGCTTAGCTTTTGTTTGCACGATATTTATTTAAATGATTTATTTGTGTAAGTGTAACTACTTATTGTTTATTTGTCATACACAAACCTACTCCTAAAGAAGAAAAAATTGCACTCGTAACTAAACTTAATTTTAGGATGTGACTAGTTTTAAAACTATGTCGAACTAATGGAAAACCTGCACGACGTTTGACGTGCATAAATTTAAAAATAACGATCACATTTTAATTTCGCTTCATTAATATTTATTTTCCCCGTATAGTCCCTCCACAGATTATACATTTCGAATTCGGTGAGGGTCCTGTAAATGCCCAAGAAATGGTTTTGGTAACCTGCGCGGTCAGCAAAGGTGACCTGCCTTTAACTATTCAATGGTATTTCAACGGGAGACCTGTGAAATCTGGAGACATCGGAATCAATCTTATCAACACAAGACGCTCAAGTCAACTTAACATCGACTCTGTTAGCCATCAAAACCAGGGAAATTATACATGTGTGGTCAAAAACGAAGCTGGCACAATGAATCATACTACCCAATTATACGTCAACGGTATCTTGCATTAATAACTCTGCCTGGTAGATAATTGTGTTTTGAGTTTTTAAATTTATTTTTAACTTGTGTAACTTTGGCGGGCCATAAAAATATAGTCTAATCCCACTAAAAAACGAACCAGAAAACAACACAAACTACAGTATAGAAACAAGAAAAACATATTAAAATGTTAGCAAACCATACATTTCAGTGGCACCAGTTATAACTCATTTTGAATTCGACGAATCCGTATTTTTCGGAGAGGGTGTTCAAGTGATGTGCCATGTTCCAAAAGGAGATAAGCCTTTAAATTTCAAGTGGACTTTTAGCGGAGGAGATGTGAGTTCACTAGCCGGTTTGAACATCATGAACGTGGGGGATAGGGGTTCAGCTCTCATAATCCCTGCGGTGACGGCAAAACACTCTGGCAATTACACATGCACCGCCTCTAATATTGTCGCCAGTGCTAGTCACCACGCCACGCTCAATGTCAAGGGTATACTGTCTCAACCCTTAAGGGTTTCGGTGAAATGTCTATGCTTTGCGTTCTATCTGTCTCCACCAGTCCTGTAAGAATAGTTTGGTTTAGTTCACTCAATGATTACTATGTAGAATACTCCTGTCTCTTTCAGTGGCACCAATAATATCCCCTTTCGAGTTCGATGAAGCCGTTTTTTACGGTGAAAGCATACAAGTGATGTGTCATGTACCAAAAGGCGACATGCCACTAAACTTCATATGGTCATTCCAAGGGAAGCCAATTAAAAAGAACGACGCTGTCGTTATAACAAAATTAGGAGCCAGGAGTATAATTCTGGCCATACCGGCTGCAACAGAAAAACATTCCGGAAATTACACTTGCACAGCTTCCAATATTGTAGCCAGCACCAATCACACAGCTACATTAAATGTTCAGGGTACACTGGTTATTTTCGTGTGTTATCTTATCATTTGTTTATTTTTATTTATTTGTTAACCCTCACCAGTTCCTCCGCACATCGTTCCATTCACGGCCGAAGAGCCAGTTTTTGCTGGTGAATCTATACAATTGGCGTGTCATATATCAAAAGGCGACGCACCAATCACTATTACTTGGAGCTTTCATGGCAAGGATTTATCCTCGCATCAAGGAATAACTACTATGAAGATCGGCGAACGGACGTCGTTACTGACAATATCTAGTGCAACAGCTGGTCACAGCGGCGAATATTCATGCCACGCCGCTAATCGTGCTGGCCTAGCAGTTCATTCGACTACGATTAATGTCCACGGTACTCTCAGGGCCCCTTAGCTGTCCTTGCCTCTCGCACGCTGCACGCTTGACTCTGTAATAATATTGGCCTTCTGGATTAACAGTTCTGCCATACATCGTACCCTTTGAAGCGGACGAGTCGGTGTTTGCTGGGGAACCGGTTCAGCTTAATTGTCACGTTTCCAAAGGCGACTTACCTCTAGATATCAAGTGGCACTTTCATGGGTTTGAAAATTCTACATCACATTTAAACATTATGACCAATAAAATGACTTCGCGTACTTCATTTTTATCGATCTCTGGGGCAACTGCTGGCCACAGCGGCAACTACACCTGCGTAGCTACTAATAAAGCCGGTTCCGCTAATCATACCACTGCTCTCAATGTTCATGGTCAGTTCCATTTGTTCATAACAGGTTTTGTTTTAAGTTCATCATCAGCAAGCCGATGCTTGAGATTTGTTAACGGAATCAGCATGAATTCTGTTAGCGTATCTTATGGCAGTGTACACAGTTTTTGTTTTTATTTTCGTTTATAATTTCCTGTCATTCAGTTTTTCATACAGCGTTGAATATTTTAACACTCAACATTATTATTGTGATAATGTCCATCTGCCTATTTGTATATATGGTCTATGCTATCGAAGTTAATCTAGAGGCGGGGTCCGTGGAGTAGAATAGATAGTACCTACATATACACTCAACCATTCAACAAAATGGCGTTAACATTATTAGGATTAACTTTTATAGTTAGTACAGTTCCTTTTCGAGATTCTCCACGTTTCTGCCCAAATTCCTTTAAATATTTTGTAGTGTAATGTTCCAAAAAAATATTTGTTTCATCAGAAATAAGGGTGAAGGTAACGCCGATGTTATGTTGGACCTAATTTTAATCTATCGAGTATTTAAAAATCCTCACATCAAGAAAGGACAGCAAACCAACGTTCTTATTAAAAATATCTACTTATAGGGACAATTGTCTTAAAAGCGCTCCACAACCTACGTAAATTTATTGTATTTATATATCCTCTATTTTCAATTCAAGTGGTCCCGCACATAATTCCATTCGAAGTTGAAGAATCAATATTCGCTGGTGAATCAGTACACATCACATGTCACGTGTCGAAAGGCGACCGACCTCTTCAAATATCATGGAGCTTCGAAGGCCATGAAATTCCCTACCACAACAATATGGGCATTACGACCACTAAATTAGGAGAAAAAGCTTCAGTACTCAGTATTCCTACTGCCATGGGCCAGCACAGCGGCAACTACACTTGCACTGCCAGTAACCGCGCCGGACGCGCCTATCACTCTGCCCTCGTCAATATTCATGGTATTGAACACCTTCCCCTAGTACAATAGCTACTGTAAGGAAACTGTCTCAATGTGTATAGATATTTGCACGTTTAGATTATATTTAGATGTCATTGTTGTCCTTTTATCAGTCCCTCCTCACATACTGCCGTTTGAGATTGAAACCATCTTTTATGGAGAATCTATCCAAATGATCTGCCATGTAAGTAAAGGAGACCGCCCGATGTCTATCACTTGGACTTTTGAAGGCAAAGATTTATCTACAAATATGGGAATTACAACTATGAAAATGGCGGAGCAAACTTCCTTCCTATCTGTTGCATCTGTAACTGGAGCCCACAGTGGAAATTATACCTGCATTGCAAGAAATAAGGCTGGAGAAGATAGATACTCTACGACACTTAACGTTAAGGGTATAACCGTTACATCTCACAGCATGCGGCTTATATATATTATTATTAACATATAAATGTTTTCTTTGCTCAGTCGTCCCTCACATCAAACCTTTTGAGGTGGACGAAGCCGTATTCGCTGGGGAGTCGGTACACCTAGATTGTCATGTTTCGAAAGGCGACACTCCTGTGAATATTTCCTGGAGTTTTCAAGGACAACCTGTTCAACGCAGATTAGGCGTAAAGACTACAACTTTAAGCGGACGCGTATCTGTTCTCGATATACCTAGCGCTTTGGGACATAACAGTGGCAACTACACATGCACGGCGACCAATAAGGCAGGCACCGCATCCCACACAGTTCTTCTCAACGTCATTGGTACTAGAACGTATTAGCTCGAATGTACTTGCTTTCTATTTAGTTCCTCTTTTGGTCTTACCCTTCTCATTCGGCGAAGTCGCATTGAACCCTGGACAAGTACTAACAACCCCGTGTGTCAGTTATTCAGGAGACCATCCGTGGCTGCTAAAAGGGCTTATCGATGACGAAAGTATTAAACCAAGATCTGGAGTGGGTAACTGTGTTTCATACATATAGGAGAAAGAAGCACTATGCCTAGTGTCACAGAATAACGCTGGCAACTTTACCTACTTGCATTGCTGAAAATAAGACAGGATATCACTTTAAATCGTCTAAATTCATAACACGTACTTACATAAAAAGTCCAATTATTTTAAATGTTTTAATATTAATTAGTTTAAACACTTTCATGGGTTTGTATACTCACTATGATTCAATGACGACATTCCAGTTCCTCCCAACATATTGCCATTTTCATTCGGTGATAAACCGATAAACGTCGGCGAATATTTACAAGCTGCATGCACGGTGAATTTGGGTGATCTTCCACTCACAATTACCTGGATGTTTAACGGACAACACATTTCTTCAAGGAATAGTAATTATATCGTAAACTATTCTAAACGAAGTAGCTTGCTAATAATAGAGTCTGTGGACGCAAAACACGCCGGTTCTTACACATGTATCGGAGAAAATCGTGCTGGACGAAATACCCATTCAGAAGACTTAGTTGTCTATGGTTAGTCTCCAAACCAAACATCTTAGAAAACTTTTTATTTTGTCATTTGATAAACTTTGTTTCAGTTCCTCCTAAGATTGCACCTTTCGTTGCCGGCCCTGAACCGGCCTTTCTCGGGGATTACTTTGCTCTTCAATGTATTATAACCCACGGGGATCAACCGGTTCTTATTGATTGGATGATCAACAATCGATCTGCCAATTCCATTCCCGGAGTTCGCGTTAGTACCATCGACCGAAGAAGTAGTGTATTGACTATAGAGTCAGTGGATGCGACCCATGCAGGCCTATTTAATTGCACCGCCAGTAATGCAGCGGGATTCGTTGCTCATACAACCGAACTAGTCGTAAAGGGTGCGCGAAATAATAACTATTTTTACGCTTCCGGCCTTCCCTTACATTTTCATTTCCTAAACATATCTTATTTTATCACAGAATTTTTACTTTCCTAGTTCCACCATTGATAATGCCGTTCAATTTCGGTGAGGTGCCTTTCAACCCGGGTGACACGGCGTTAGTGAATTGTCTCGCCACCAAGGGAGATCTGCCTCTCGACATATCATGGACGTTCAGCAGCGAGACTATAGATTCGACCCTCCAGCGCGACATCACAACGCAAGCTTTAAACCCTCGCGCTTCACTTCTCACCATCAACTCCGTGAGCGCGAATCACCAAGGAAACTACACATGCATCGTGAAGAACGCGGCCGGCCGCGCAGAATACGCAGCGACCCTCGTCGTCAACGGCACGTCTTTATATGATAATAATTAATTACATACTGGAACGTTACTATGGGAACTAACATCACCGAATCGCACCTTGAATGGAGAAATCCCATCACAGTCACCGATCTTTCCTCTTTTATTATCATTAGTAACATTGCCTGGCTCGACGAATCTAACCCAAATCTCTATGGTTATTTCCAGTACTGCCTCGCATAGTTCCATTCTCGTTCGAGACTCCATTGTATGCGGGGCAGGCCAGTCAAGTAACTTGTTTGGTCTCGGAAGGTGATCAGCCACTTGATATTCAGTGGTATTTTGAAGGGAAACCTTTGAAGCAGAAAGCCGGTGTAACGGCCACTAAAATCGCGCAAAGAGCTTCCCTGCTTCTGATCGACCCTGCGGGTTGGTCACACAGTGGGTCATATGCGTGTATCGCGCGCAATGCCGCTGGAATGTCCAACTATACCGCCTCACTAGAAGTCCATGGTATACATCACGCATCTGTGTACCCTTCACTCCTAGCACGGACAAGCTTTGCGTAGATTCGATATTGTATGCTTTAAATAATTTCGTTACCTTTAATGACAAAATAGATTCAGAAATCGATGATTAAACGAGATTAGTTATTTCATAATTCATCACTGTTTTCTTATATTTATATCACGATTAGGGAAATAAAAATACGATAGACGTTATGCAATCTCCAGACAGGGTATAGATCAGTCATCTGAATGCTTTCTATAGGAACCGGCTGCGGCTATCATCGACGTAACCCTTTCTCCCACTCCATGCATATTATTTTACTTCCATCACCCTTCCTTCCTATGGGTTCCTATCTTTATATTTGTTTCATTAATTAATTTGCATAAATGCTATTGAGTTACAGCCTGTTGCTTGCCTTACTAATACATGCGTACATATATCTGAAGAAATAATGTGACATTTAAATAATGGTACAGCATAAAGATGTTCATTATTTTTTCAGAGACAATACGTATTGCTTTTGATGGAAATTGGTGAATGTGCTTTTTATTGTTTATTTTATTTTAATCCATTTAATATTTATTTCGTTTATAGATTGAAGTGCTTAAATGTTGTCTTGATAAGTTAGAGTTTCTATAACGACTGTATACTTTTTAAAATTATAATAATCATATAAATAGAAAACGATAATTAATGATATTCAGCATGAATCAATTTAACTTTCTGCCTATACGGGTAGCTGAACAATATGAACAAGTCGTCATGGAAACTTATACATTTTTAAGCATTTTAAAGCGTATTGAATCAATTAATAAGTACGAGACTGCCTAACTTTAAACGAAATCTGCGAATAATTTTACTAAAATTAAAATACTTATTCAATATGCTTGAATTTTGCTTTGTAATTTACATATCAATTAAAAAACATAGAAAAATATCCCTAAAGTTTAAAGATCAGACCAAATGTCCCATAATTTTAAAATCAATTGATCATTTGCAGTTTACTGCTGGATATACAGAAACCAGTGTCTGTTTTTCTATTATTTGATGACTTGATTGTGTACCTCGTGTTGAAATGAAAAATACTCGTAGTTCAATCTTTGAATATACCAGATTTTATTAGAACTCATTTGTTATTTCTGTAATAGTAACTCCCATAACTATTATTATTTTTATTGAAATTTAGTTTTTTCACAATACGTCTAGACTTGAAATTAATTAATCTTTTAATATTTGGTCAAGTGCTCAATCAATCAGTCAAGTTAATATCTATTAATTTTACGTTCATGTTTTTTAAAGTTCTCAAAGTTTTCAAAGTTCAAATCTCATGAATATAGTCCTTTTGACTTTCTTGGATCCATTGTGTCTAAAGACAGAATACAGAGGATATAGCAATTCGGTGATATTTCAGTACCTCCTCGTTGGATTCTTGAGCCAACTGATAAAGCTTTTGCACAAGGTTCTGATGCTAAAGTTGAATGTAAAGCTGATGGCTTCCCTAAGCCCCAAATTACATGGAAGAGGGCTGAAGGTAACCTTATATTTTTATGATTCTTGTTAAATGTTTATATTTAGGTACAAGATGCTTATCTTAATTAATAATTTCAGGTGATACGCCCGGCGATTACAAAGATCTTAAACCAAACAACCCCAACGTAAAAGTAGAGGATGGAACTTTGGCCATTACCAATATTCAAAAGACGAACGAGGGAATCTATCTTTGCGAAGCTGTTAACGGAATCGGATCAGGATTATCTGCAGTTATTGTCATTAGCGTTCAGGGTGAGTCAAAGCGATAGACATAAAAATATTTTGAATAACATACTCACAATCATAGTCATCTAACATTATTTACCAATGTTGTAGTATTAAAAATATAGCCATTTACAAGAATCCATGGGAGCGGACATTTTATTTCTAGTAAACTAAAAATGATAGGTATTTACAAAAAAAAAAAATTTTCGTTTTGAATATTTTAGTCTTTCTAAAAGTAAATAAGGTGAATTGCTAGAAAACATTGCCATTACTAAAAGAAAGTGGATCTAACCTTGTCTTCCAAATTTTCCTACCATGCAAATAGTCTATGAAAACAACATTCTGCATTTTAGCACCACCCCAGTTTGAAATTAAAATGAGGAACCAGACGGCCCGCCGAAGTGAACCGGCGGTTTTACAATGTCAAGCCAAGGGAGAGAAGGTAAATTAAGAAGTATTTGCACCTTAGCCATAGTTGAATCTTAAGTAAAACTATATTCATTATACAAATAATCCTTTGCAGCCTATTGGGATCATCTGGAATATGAATAACAAACGCCTTGAACCTAAATCTGACCCACGATACACTATTCGCGAGGAAATCCTACCCGGTGGTGTTGTATCGGACCTTAGCATCAGGAGGACTGAACGATCCGACAGTGCACTTTTCACTTGTGTCGCGACTAACGCCTTTGGCTCGGATGACACTAGCATTAACATGATCATCCAAGGTAAAAATAACATGTATATTTCCACATTTAAATAAGATAACAAGTTTGAAATCGTTTTAACGAGTTTGATGTATTTTACAGAGGTACCCGAAGCACCGTACGGTCTTAAAGTATTAGACAAATCTGGAAGAACTGTGCAATTATCGTGGGCTGCACCATATGATGGCAATTCTCCCATAAACAAGTTCCTTATTGAGTACAAGAGGGCCAAGGGTAACTGGGATAAGGATATCGACAGGCAAGTATCAAGCAAGATTGTAGTGTCCATGTTATCTGAATAGAATAAAAAAAAATACATAATTTAAAATTTTGTATGTATTTTAGGGTTCTTGTACCTGGAGACGCGACAGAGGCTGGTGTATTTAGCCTTAGACCAGCGACCGCTTACCACATCAGGATTGTAGCTGAAAACGATTTGGGAACTTCTGAGCCATCGGAAACAGTCACTATTATTACTGCTGAAGAAGCACCGACCGGTCCACCCCAAGATGTTAAGGTTGATGCCGTTGACCAGCACATCCTCCGAGTCACATGGAAGCCGCCCCCACCTCAGGACTGGAATGGTGAACTTCAAGGGTAATTATGATCCTTTTTAGAACAGTTTAGTGCGTCAATAAATGAGAGACTAAACCAAAGGTTTTGATTATAGATATTATGTTGGTTACAAACTGGCTTCAAGCAACAAATCATTCGTTTTTGAAACTGTCGATATTTCGAAGGAATCTGGCAAGGAACATCACTTGGACATTATGAATCTTAAGTAAGTTTTCACTGTATTTAATATTATTTGGCTGTAGGTAGTTACATTATATTTACAACTTTATTATTTCTTGCAGAACTTACACTCAATACGCGATCGTAGTACAGACATTCAACAAAGTAGGATCTGGCCCAGTTTCTGGAGAAGTACGAGCTTATACCGCCGAAGGTGCCCCATCAGCCCCCCCTCAGGATGTTCTATGTACTACTTTAACGGCTCAAACCATTCGTGTATCTTGGGTGTCACCACCTCTTGCAGCGGCAAATGGACTGATTAAGGCTTACAAAGTTGTTTACGGACCCAGCGAGTCCTGGTATGGTAAGTACTGTTTAAATATTCACGACAAGCTGTTGCCCGCGGCCCCGCCCGCGTGGATGTCGATTATCGCGACCAAACATAGCCTATGTCCTTTCTCAAGATCTAATCTATCTCTGTAAAATCGGTTCAGTGGTTTAGACGCGAAAGCGTAACCGACAGACAGACAGAGTTACTTTCGCATTTATAATATGGTGTGTGAAAGAATACATTTTTATTATTGCTGTGTTAATGTGTATTTTTACTGTAGACGAGAAGACTAAGGATACCAAGATCACGGCCAGCAGCGAAACCATCCTCCATGGACTCAAAAAATTCACTAACTACTCCATGGAAGTATTGGCCACTACAAATGGAGGTGATGGCGTGCGATCTGCTCCTATTCACTGCCAAACTGAACAAGATGGTTAGTCCTATGACCTGTATTTTAATATTTTATAACTTAAATATTTCGCTATTGATGTAATGTTCACAATATCCATTTTCAAGCAGTTTTCGAACCCAGAACATACAATTTGAATACCGTTCGTATTGCAACTCTCATTATAGGTGTTGACTTTTTTGTATTTGTTTATTATTTCCAATTCATAAACAATTCATAAATCCATCCATCCAACTATGAACTGTTGTTTCAGTTAATTCTTACAGGCATTAAACAATTTCTTGCTCAGCAATAACATTTTACATAATTCATTGCAAAGTCTCATTCCTTAATTCTTGTTATCGTTATAGCCATATGGCATTAATTGCACTTGTCCTAAATAAATAACATAAGAAACTTAATTATTCTTAAATGTTTAAATAGTTTCTTGTACACTATCTAATTGCTAGAACATTATTTCAGTACCGGAAGCACCGCGGGCAGTGAAGGCTCTCGTCATGGCATCCGACTCTATCCTCGTTTCGTGGAGGCCGCCAGCGCAGCCCAACGGTGTCGTCACTCACTATAATGTGTACACTCAGGCGCAGAACGCTGAACCTCATCCTAATAAGGTACAGTTTTAGGTCTTGTTAAATCTTTTATTCATTTTTGCTTGCCGGTTTCATGAACAAAAAGGAATAAGGGAGGTAGGACAGGTACTTCCCCACTCTGACTACTCAATTGGACGGTATTCCCCTCCAATTGAGCAGTCCGACTGGAGAAGTACCTCCGCCCTACAAAATACCACGGCCATAATAACCTTGTGTTATGTTCCCGGCGTTAAGTAGGGTAGCCACAGCTCACTGGAGAGTTTTTGTGCTGTCACTGGGAAGACCAAAGGCTATTCCTGCTTTGTCTTCTATACTGACAGCACAGAAACTCTCTGTGTTCACAGGGTCGGCAGTTCGAGTGTGACTCTCCTGGTTTTGCACACGTCCATAGGCCACGGTAACCACTTTCCATCAGGTGGACCGTGTGCTTGTGAGCACTTCAGACGTATAAAAAAAATGTAGTAAAGTGAAACTCAACTTGTTTATCAATGTAATTCAGTTGTAATGTTACATGGTTTAAAAAGATATTATGTACTATTATTTTTTATATATCTCAAATATATTACCGGAATGTTATAATATGCATGTATGGCTTGATCACGGTGAGGTGTCAGTCAGTATTTCCGACATCTTTCAGCTTGATTGAGATACGGTTGCATCTTTAGTTGGAGCGGTGTGCTGTGTGCATAAGACATAACTTCAACTAAATTCAAATTCAAATATTTATTTGCAATAAATAGGGTACATAGTGGTGTTATATTATCATTATAATGACCAATCCTATTTAGCCATCACAGTGGCATGCAAAAATTTAACTTATATCTAATTAAATTTAATTTTATTAAATTACAAGCAGGTATAATATAAGACTGTCTGTTATTACGCCATATTAACAATAGATAAGATTAGCGGAATCGATACAATTTTTTATAATTTATTTTTATTAATAATAAAACAATAATTGTTAGAAAAATAGACCTACAAAGTCATAGTCAAGTTATATAATAATTAATTATTTTTTTAAATAATCAAATAAAATTAATACGACGATGAATTATAGGAAAATTATTTAAGGCGGGATATCTATGTCATTATTTAATTAATTCTGTCACTGAGTAGTAACTCTTATCAATCAGCCATACCTTTAGCTGTCTACAAAAATTATTTACAGGCAGGGTTTTAAATTGTTTAGGTATTTTATTATAAATCCGTCCACACATGGCATAACAGTTTTTTAAATACATGCAGGTCCTAGGGACCTTTGATAATACTATTCTATCACGATTCCTGGTACTCCTGGGATAAATGTCATATGCAGTTTTAAAAATTTCAGGATTCATTCTAACGAACTTGGCTGCCTCCAAAATGTACATTGATGGCAATGTGAGAATTTTGAATTTACCAAACAGGGGCTTACATGATTCCCATGGTGGTATTCCAGCAATGGCTCTGATACACTTTTTTTGTGCTAAGAATGCTCTATCTATATCTGTTGAGTTACCCCATAGAATCAGACCATAATTTAGCACCGAAGACACATAACCATGGTATGCAGTCAGTACCGTTTCGTGAGTAGAAGTCTTACGTAATTTGTAAAGCACATAGACAAATTTGTTTAACTTGCAACATACTCCACAAATGTGTGCCTTCCAATTTAGATGCTTATCTAAGACAAATCCCAGGAACATGGTTTCTTCAACTTCATTGATTTCAGTATCCTTATAGGCTATTTGAATTTCTTTATTAGTGCTTCCGTATGTACTAAATTGTATAAAATTTGTTTTTGATAAATTTACTTGAAGATTATTGAAATTGAGCCACTCTATAATTGATTTTATTGAATTATTTATGTCCACAATATATTCATTTATGTCAATTTTATTTTTACATGTCAAGATTATAGAAATATCGTCAGCAAATAAAGTACAAGGACACATCGTTACATCTGGAAGGTCATTTATATATAATAGGAACAACAGCGGACCCAATACGCTGCCCTGAGGAACGCCAAACTTATTAATTAAATAATTTGAACGGAAAGCCTGTAGTTCACTGTCTGCATTAATATTCGTAATTTCAACAGATTGCTTTCTATTATTAAGGTAGTTGCGTACCCAATTTAGTGCGGGTCCTCGAATACCATAGTTTTCGAGCTTAGACAACAATAATGAATGTGAGACAAAGTCGAAGGCCCTAGTCATATCAAAAAAGACCACTGTAACTAAACTACCTGCATCTAGGCTATCTACGATATTTTTGTCAAGATCAAAGCAAGCTAGGGTCGTAGACTTTCCCCTCTGAAACCCATACTGTTCTCTTTTCAAAATATTGTTTTTATTTATGAACCTGGTAATGCGTTTATGAAAAGCCAACTCGAATATTTTAGAAAAGACTGGGACGAGAGTTATGGGTCTATAATTTTCTACCCTTTCTCGATTTCCTTTCTTAAAAATTGGTTTTATTATTGACATCTTGAGAACATCAGGTAAACAACCATCAACAAAAGATAGATTAATCAAGTGGGTAAAAATGGGTGTAATCTCAACGGAACAAGATTTTATCACTTTCGTCGCGATTTCATCATACCCTTCAGCGTTTGTATTTCCAAGAGACATAATAAGGTTATACGTTTCATTAAGATCAAATGGTTCCAAAAATATACTACTGCTGATATTTGCTCTACATGTATTGCGTACACAAGGTTGACCGATTTGATTTGTAGAATTAATAAAGTATTCATTGAACTCTTCTGCTATCGCAGAAGGACTGTTTAGCATAACATTTTTATTATCACAGACATTCGTGATAAGGTCTGACTTTTTAGGTGCTTCTGAAGCTTGTTTTATTAACTGCCACGATGTCTTACAAATGTTGTTTGAGTTCATAATGACCTTTTTATTGTAATTTTTTATTGATTGGTCGATGCACTGACGAAGTAAGCTAGAATACTGTTTATATTTATTTTATTTTGTTTTTCTTTTATATTATTTGTATCTAAGAGCACGTTTCTTTTTGCAACTAACTTTCAAGCCTTTAGATATCCATTTGGGTGTGTTAGGTTTGTTTGATATCTTTAACTTTATTTTAGGAAAACACAGTCTATAAAAGAGGCAAAAATTCTCGTAAAATAAATCATAAGCTTTTTCGAAACTGGTTTCCATAAATACATCATACAATGTCAGACGGGACAAGCACTCTATAAATTTCTTTAAGTTGTCAGCATTATAGTCCCTCTTAAAGATAAAGTATTCTAAAATAATCATGTCTTTCTTGTTTTTTATTAAAATACTTAGCAACTAGGCGGTGTTGTGATCAGACATGCTAAGGTGCAACAACTCAGACGTAGTCTCTGCAATATTGCTAATAATATGGTCAATACATGAATTCATACGTGTTGGAGACTCAATGTGCAACTTTAAGTTAAAATTTTTGACAATACTGACTAAGTCCCTACTATTTGTTTCATTTGGCGTAAGTGTGTTAATATTTATGTCCCCTGCTAGGACAATTTGTTTAATTGATCGGTCAATTTTGTGTAACAGGATCTGCAGTTTGGAAAGGAACAGGCTACAGTTTGAGTCAGGTGTCCTATACAAGCATACAACATACATTTTTTGTGTCGGTAGTTCAACTGCACAGCATTCGAAATGCCTATCAACGACAAGATCATTGCAAAAATTTACTTCCCTGTAATGCATACCGCGTTTAATAAGGATACATACACCACCTCGTTTTTTAGACACTAAGTGATAACCTGACACGTTTATCATATGTTCGTAGCCCCTCTGCACAAATGACTCAGAAATACATAATATCTGGGTCTTTGCCCTTTAATCGTAAATTCGACAAATGCAGCTCCAAAATCCGACTTTTACTGACTAAGCCGGCTATATTTTGGTGCATTATTCTAAGGTAAGTTTCCCTATCATTGGCTACGAAAAAGATCAGTATTCACACATTTTTTCATAGGTGTTTCGGTTTCAGTTTGAGTAGTTTGACTTTTCATCCTTACTGCAGGGAAACGTGTTTCTGAGTTGTATGTAAACTCGGTGTGGGTTTGAGTCTGCTTGGTTACATTTATGCGCCCTGTACACCTATGATAGCCAGACAAGTTCGAAGAAGAAACCTTTGCTTATAATCAAGGTGATCAAGAATAGAATTGATTTTATTACATAGCGCACGTAATACATTAGAAGTTGAATTATGAGGTACATCAACATAGGTACAGTTTGTATATTGTTTACAAATCATATGCAACATACTATTTAATTTAGTTTCATTTAAATACTTATTATAATAAACTTTTACTACTAAGACTTGACATTTTGTATACTTAAGAAATGCACATAATTCTGCTTTAATTTGAAAGGGGTTTCGGTCATTTTCACCTATGAACAGTAACACTCGATCTTGTTCCGATATATCATATAACTTAGCACTGCTTATAATGTCCTCCGATAGAGCATAGGGCTTGATAAATGACATAAACTTATATTCATAAAATGGGTAGTTTAGTCTAGACTTAGAAAGATGTTTTGTTATACCTGAACAATGTTGGCCCCCAAATATGAAGGCTCTTTTTGTGCTTGTCAGGTTTTTTTTTGGGTATGTAATATCCGCCAAGTTTGAACGACACTTTGAGGTGCTAAAGGTGTACCGCATCTCTTTTGTCAACATTGCATCTCATAAACACATATTACACGGTAGTGAACTAACAATGGTGTTTATACCTTTTAGGTACCTGCCTCGCAAACCAGCTACTCCGCAACTGAACTGAAAGCTGGCCGCTATGATTTCTGGGTTACCGCATCCACGATGATTGGCGAAGGCCAGCCTTCAGCTACCGCCTCTTGTAGCCCAAGTGACAAAGGTAATTTTTCCTTTCCTTTTCTCTACTCTTTGTTATTGGTGAAATGCCTTCTCTGCAATTTCCTTCGAATTTAAAAATTTATGTTTCTTTCAGTTCCCGCCAAGATTGCCTCATTCGATGAATCGTTCACGGCAACTTACAAGGAAGATGTCAAACTACCCTGCCTTGCTGTTGGTGTACCACCCCCTAATATTATGTGGAAGGTAATATCACTTTGTTATATATATTTGTCATCCGTGTTTTTTGACATTTAATCACTTTTATATCAATTACTCGACAAAGATTGTGTAAAAATGATGAGATTAGTGACGCACCATTCGACTCGTGCGTGCATAGAGATACAATACGTCAAATGTGGCAGTACTGTAAATTCAATATAGTTGTAATAGTGATAGGACGGTTGTATATTGCATTCAGTTTACAAGCTCACTATTAGCTGTTGACGAAACCACTCAAGAAGTACACCCTTTTGTAATTATACCTATTCCTCGGCAATCGACAACTGTGTACTGTGTTTATTTTACCTAGATTATATTGTAAGCAATTGTACCCATATAGGTAAAAGGCAACCCCTTGGATGCCTCCGAGCGCGTCCGGCAGCTACCCGAAGGCTCCTTACAAATCGCTGGAGTGGCCCGTGAAGATGCTGGCGAATACTCATGCCATGTTGACAACCAGTTTGGCACAGACACTGTTACCCATACGCTCTCTGTTCTTGGTAAGAATTCATAGAAGCTTTACCAATAAGTCAGCCAGTTGAACCCAGTCCAGGATACCAGTAAGCTGTGGAGAAATATCTTAGTTTGTTGATATCGCTTCTAGCCCACAAACATTACCTGTTACATGTTTTTAATAATGAAAAATATTCTGCACCGCGCTATCTTTACCCAAATTATGTGTAATGTTGTATCATAGGTTCTAGAGTAATGAGTATGGATAAACACACTTAATTTTTTTTTTTGTAAATACATATTATACATAGAAAAACCCAGACTAGACATAACAGTAGCCATCATTACCAACGATTAACATTTACATATTGTCAACTTGTGTGACAGGGCCTTACTGATGATTTAATGATTATTTTGTGTAGCCCCACCATTCCCTCCCCAACTGGCCATCGCTTCATCATCGGTATCCTCCCTCACGTTACGCTTGAAGCCATCTGTCGACGTGGACCAATCACCTGCAGCTGGATACACCATTCATTACAAACAAGAATTCGGCGACTGGGAAACTATTCAAGTAAGTAATACTTTATACCACTTAGGTGGCAGACAAGCACACGGCCCACCTGATGGAAAATGGTTACCGTGGTTTATGGGCATGCAAAGTTAATAACCTATCATGATGGTTTTCAGATTCCAAGCACAACTGACACTTACACATTGGAAAATTTGTTCTGCGGATCTAGATACCAGCTCTACGTTACTGCCTACAATGGGTAAGTAACCAATGCATCCGTACGATCATTTCGAAGGGTGATACTTTCATTTCATTTCATTTTAATTAATTTCATCCATGGAAGTTTAATAGTAAGCTTTTAATTAATATTGTATATCATTGAGCCAATTTTAGGATCAGCCATTTACAAATAGCATTGTATATTACTCTTGCCAATATACGAAATATTCAACACAATTGCCACATTTTCTAGTGATTAAAACATTTGAATTGGATAAGATAAATCGTAAATACTACCTGTGTAGGCAGATTCTCCAACATAATCGCTATCCTTGAGGTGGTACCGACATAACCTCCGTTTCTATAGTCTCCCACTGATTTTTTAGCTTAGCATTTTGAGAAAATAAATACATTAAATCCACTAACATTAAATCCTGGCACTGAACAAAGCGACATGATAGAGTATATTCATAAAAAATCATGAGACAAAAAATGAAATCTACGTAGATGACAGCTAACATTGGCCATAACGAAGATGCGCCCTCTGTAGGGATAAAAGCAGAGTTGGCATTCCCATTGTTTTGAAATTATCTATGCCTGTTGAATTTAAGCTCAACTACGGCCGTAGCACCCCGTGCTATCCTCAAAATAAATCTACGAAACGTGTACCTACTGCGCGTATAGAGCACATTTTCGGTCCAAGATATATGGAATGAGCTTTATACCGGTATCTTTGTAAAGGTTGCAGGTATTACTACAATATATCTTTTGCCCTCAGAATCGGCACAGGCGAAGCTTCAGACGTAGTGATCGCACGTACCCGCGGCTCTAAGCCTCCAGTGCCCCGCGCGGCTGATTTCATCGAAGTAGCGAGCTCGTCGGTAACTCTGCACTTGAAGCAATGGCTCGATGGAGGCTGCCCAATGAGCCACTTCGTCGTTGAGAATAAAAAGAAGTAAGTATTCTTGTATAAATGTACAGAAAAATAGTTGAGTAATACTTCTAGCGAGGTACAGTCAGCATCAAATCGATCTTGACGAAAAAAGTACTCAAGATGATGCCTGAGTTTACCCCCCTTTTTGTGGACTAATTATTCTGATATTTGGTACACACCTTAAGTTACAATAATACAATTCTGACAATAATACAATTTAAATCAATAAAACAGTTTGATTTGCTTTTAATTGTATACTTTAACGCTTGGTTTAAGACGATTTTGAGACTTTGTAGTCAAGATCGTTCTGACGCTGACTGTACAGCATACCTAGACGTTTGTGAAGAAAATTAGCAACTGTTCATTTAAAAAATACTTGAAGTTGTTTAAAGGCACATAAAAATGGTTTCTTTTTACAACAGGGGTGCTGCTGAATGGAACCAAATTTCAAATGCCGTCAAGCCTGGTGGAAACTTCGTTGTACTTGGTACGTGTCAGTAGCTAGCGGTGTTTGATATTTACTAGAAATATGGCATAAAACAAATGTCAATTGACCGAAAATTTCTTTCTAGACTTGGAACCTGCTACTTGGTATGTCTTAAGAATCACAGCGCACAACAATGCCGGATTTAATGTCGCCGAGTACGATTTCGCTACACTTACTATAACTGGCGGTAAGTACCTCCCATAATTCCACTTTTATATTTATTTTGAGTTCAATCTTCATAAAACGATTTACTTGCATGATCAATAAAATCGTACCTGAAATGCATCGCCATTTTATTTTAGTTCGATTTTTTCCACTGTTTCTCACATAAACATAATACCATCTTACTAATAAAAAATACACAGGGTAAAATATATACAGTTGTTATGTCGAAATTTTGACGTAATAGCTGTATACACCCTGTGTAATATTTCATTAGTAGGAGTCTTAGTGTAATGCTCGGGATTGCATTTCAGGTACGATCGCGCCCGCGCGCGAGTTCGGCGACGGCTCTCTTACCACCGAACAGACTATCAAGATTATCCTGTCGCATCTAAACCTTATCGTGCCGGTCATTGCGGCCATACTGGTCATCATTATCGCTATCGTTGTCGTTTGCGTGGTACGAGGAGCCAGGGACCATCACAAAGGTAAAATAACCTATTTCCCGTTGTAGGCACTATCGCTCCTTTGCCCGGATACTTTGACGGTGACAAGGAACTTCCTCCGTGGATCAAGGCTTGGCTCGAGCCAGAAGTGTTAGTGCCGATCCTGGCAACTATTGTAGTGTTCATCGTGGGAGTGGTTGTGATCTGCCTGACCTTGGCGCGCAGGAATGCCCCGCACCGCCTGCGAGGTCAGAAGGACCTGTATTGTATGTATGGTGGCATGAACACCGCTTTCTATTTTCTTTTATACCATTGTTACATCCATTACAACTGAACTTAACTTTAGTAATCATCATCTAGGTTTTAATCTCATAATTAGCATGAAACTTATTAAAACTATCTATTCAATTTTTTTGTAAATTAATTTTTGAATTTCAGAATTTTGTATAATTTGCTCTAAACCATAATCATAACGTTTTACGGTATTTGTAAATACTAATTAATTTAAATAAAATAATAACTTTTAACTTCCCCTAAGATTAAAATGTAAACATAGAAGTAAGTATCAAGATTATTGACAGATGACGCGGTATATAACGCATCGCAAGCTGCTTTGGGCGGCGGAGGCGGTACTTTGGACAAGCGAGGCGGACTTCGCGACGAACTCGGATACATTGCCCCTCCCAACCGTAAACTGCCCCCTGTACCCGGCTCTAACTACAACACCTGCGACCGAGTGAAGCGACAGGCTGTTATCAGTGAGTAACCCTTCACAACTGGTTCAGCAATAATTACACTTTAAATACCAAAATCTAATACTCAAATGCCCAAATTTGGGGCCAAGTTAATTATTTTACCCTGTTTGTATCATTACAAACGGGGCAAAGTAATTAACTATGCCCCAAATTAATGGACAACCTAAGATATTGGTGTTCAAAGCGGTAACTTGACTATCACATCTTGATACTTGACACTACACACGAAGGATTTTTCATTATAAAGCACTCTATCATAACAAGCTATAGGAGCTGGTCGGTCCTCGACCACGGTACTAAGGATATCTCCAAGGAGGTAACACTTCAATACTATTTAAATATCTTTTTTATTCTCCCTGCACGACTTTAGCTATGGCTCTTCTCTGTGCCTTGTATTTTATTTTTTTTCATCTCTTAAAGGTATTAATAAATAAGAAATTGAACATAAATGTTCTTTGAATAATGAATATCGAAATTATCTATTAATACCTTAAATTAGGACGTTACATATGAAATTGCCGAAATTTTCTTACAAATTCATGAGTTCCTTATTCCTGTAATTTAATAGCTATTTCCATTATTTATACTTTATTTGAAAATTGATTTCAAGATTTTACAACTCTGTATTAAATTTTGTTTTTATTGGCCGCTTGATAAATTAAATTCGATCTTCAAAGACAGTACTTCCTAAATGATATCCATTTTGATGATAAATTTCGTATTACTTTTTTACAGCTGTCACTTTTCAAAAATGTAATAAATGTTGCTATTAGCTTAATGTTGTCTCATTCATACACAAAAAAAAAACATAAAATTTGGATTCGTCATTCCTAAAAAAATTGCAAAAAATTTAGTACTGCAAATTGGGTGTCCTCCAATTTCTTCAAAAAAACGGCAATTCCGTATGTGACGACCTATTATTATGTCCTAAATGGTGGAAGTATGGTGTAGGATACTCTTACTTTTTATCTGACTGACGTACGGTAACTAAAAGTTGAAGCAAGTAGTATATATACAATTAACTTTTAGTTAGCAGACGACAGACATATATTTTTCTAAAGTTGTAATATTTCTCCCCCGCTACCTATTTACAGCTAATTAAATGTTTAAATTATGTTATGTAGAAGATTAAGTCTTATTATTATGTAGCTTTTCATTGTTCCGTTACTATAATATAAAAAAATTGTTGTGTATGTGATGTATGTATGTGCCAGGCTTAATATATCATATAAATTCAAATATGTTTATTTTCTTTAATTTATTAATAACAGAATATTAATTTTTATCGCTATTATAAACTGGGCACAAACATTACTAATTCCCTTCATTTACTTTATAATATGATTCATGTACCGACTCAATTATTGTCTCACTCATTTCTGTACACAAATACAGAAAATTTACTACCAAAGTCGGATCAGACCTACCGGCATGATACATTTTCTAAGTAGTAAATAGGATAGGTTTTTGACACTACGTAACTTCACACATGGTTGGATTGAACCTTTAAGCTCTATTAGTTTATTCAATGCTTATGGTTTTGTCAGCATGCATATTTTGCGGACACACACTTTCGCTTCCGTAATAGCCAATACGTCAAATAATGATTAGAAGTGCAACAACAGACACAGGACCCCAAAGTGAAAGCTTTGGAGGCAACTGGGACAAGGTTAGGATGAAGATGAAGTGTCAGTTAAAAACATAACAATATTATAGTGAGATAATGAATGAGCCGCGTAGTGGTGTTAGGCGCATGCGTAACGCAGTAGTGTGGTTCAGTGGGCGCGCACTCCACGTGGGACCCGCGTCGGCACCACTACGAGCGCGTCCGCCGTACGCACGCGCGCCGCGGCTCCGGGGACACCGCCTCCACAGGTCAGTCATATACCCTGGGACACGTCTCTTGGACCTAATTCGCGAGAGACAAAAGAGGCTTCAAGACGCCCAAGAAATGCGCAAATGCGCACTGCATATAGAGCACATTTTAGGTCCAAGATATATATCCCGAGCAACACAGTAGTTCTTGCCAAACTTGACGACCGCTCTGAAGTTGGAACTTACGCATGATGTGGATGAGTATAGTCGCAATTGATATTAGATTAGTACTTTCCAAGTAACCGACAACCATAGCTCAAAATTTTTAAATTAAATATTAAGTAATCAAAAATCCTCACTGAAAAGATCGTTTATGAATTTGTTAATGTTCAGCGACTAATGAGGGCGACTGTACCTGCCTCTAATATTAATAATAGGCTCTAAATAATTCGAAATTAAAACCGGATAGTTCACAGCGATCTGCAAGTTGGACACAACTTATATTTGGTACAGTTTTAAGAGATTCGTGTAAATTAGGTATCTAACTTGCATCCCGAATGTCAATGAATGAAAAACGCAATGAAAAAAACAGCAGTGTAATTGAACCCCATACAGCTCTGTAAATTGGACCCCCGAACAATAGGGTTGTCCTATTTTCTATTATTATCGTAAAGTGTACCTTTCACAATGGTATAATTAACTGTTAAACTGAAATATTCTTCTGACAAATAATTTTGAAGATATTTGATTTTGAAATTTAAATTTTTCGACCCGCTCGAAAACGTTCCACACAAAATCGCAGCACACTGTGACGTCACAGTGTACAATAAGATTAATTGGAAATTAATAAGGAATCTAGTAAGGAAATTAATAAGGAAGTTATAAATTTGGCCTTATTCAGTTGATATATTTTGACCTATTTTAAAAATTAAAAATGATGAAAAATCATAGTTTCAATTTAGTAAGATAACATTTTAGTTTACCATGCATATTTGTTGAGAAAAAAAGACGGGTTTCACTCCGGGAGTGCCGGCAGAAGTAAAAACTTTTTCTTTCTTTCTTTCTTCGTTTTATACAGAGAATAAGATAAAAAGAACATACCATACCATACCTATAATATAGCGCCAATTAAAAAACCTATCACTAATTTTCTGTCAAAAGAAATTAATGAATTACAAAGAGAAAAAATAATCACAAAACGTAATAAATTACAAAAAGAAAAAATAATCACGAGAAGTGTCAGAAGCCCAGGTTCGAACCTCGTACTATCTGAAACCATAAGGACTTAAAGTCGAAGCGCTTACCGCTAAGCTACGAAGCTTCTTAACGTACTTAACAAAATTAACAATCTGTAGCTAATGTTGTATGAAGTCAGTTGAAGCTGTCAAGTGATCCTGACGCGAGCTTAATACTTTTTACCCATCCAACGCCACTAAAGAAGTTTTTACTTCAAAAACTACTACAAATTGGTGATGATCCCTTGACTCAGGACGCTACCCTATTACAGTGTCAACGAACAATGTATGCAAGCAATTCAGCTTAGTTCATACCTACGAGTGTTCAAGTCAGGATTATTGCTCATATCGAAGCTATTCAAGCAAGATAACTAATGTAACTGTAATAACAATTATTTGATCTCGACATAACTCTTTAATATGAAGCAACAGGTCATGCACTCGTGCAGTCATGCCTTTGTTGTAGATAATTTCCACAATACTTTCTCTCTTCACCTTTTTTACGTGAATCTCTATAGGTAGTATTCTATGCTATCAGAAACAGGTAGGTTGAAATGAATGACTCTCATGAACAAAACAGAATGAACATCTACTAACAATATCTACAAATGTGTGAGTATTAAATATAAAGTTATTAATGTTTACTGTTTTGCATGAACTGCATGTTATCTTTTTACAAAATTATTTTATTTTGCATTTGCTAATCCCAGTTACATTTTATTTTTGCTATTATTATGTAAATATAAGTTAGTTAACTGTATGAAATAAGTTTGTTATATAATATCCACTATTACAAATGTTGGGAGTTGATTTATTGTCAGTGTTGACAAATAATTTAAGAATACACAGGGTGGAAGGAAAGTACTCTAAATACTGGAGATAGCCAATTACACTCAAAGGAAACATTCCTTTATATTTAAAAATAATTAAAACTGCATTCAAAGATTTTCGAAAATTTGCTTGTCACACCGATTTTAATCAAACCATCTAAAATCGGAAATAATAACACCTGTATTTTTATGGCATCAATCGATAGGGTGAATCAAAATGATCACATCTCTCTAACAAATATGTTAAATTAAATAAAATTAAAGGAAGTTCATAAAATCTCTTAAGCCGACACTTTGAGCATACTCTGAATTGTATCAGTGAGGACCTTGGCTGTATGCAAGTAATGTTAGTCGCTAAACCTTTGATATGGCTGCTGGTCCTCCGAACAAATAAATAAAATTAAGAAATCAGATCGACCTATTCTGACGCAACAATGTTATACCTCCAGGCATGGAGGACGAGATCTGCCCGTACGCCACGTTCCACCTGCTGGGCTTCCGCGAGGAGATGGACCCGAGCAAGGCGCTAGCCTTCCCGCACCACCACCCCGCGCACGCCGGCACCCTCGCGCACCCGCACCCGCACCACCCCGCGCACTCGCGCGCCGGCTCGCAGAGCATGGTCAGTACCCTACATCATACAGTATAGGATACTCACTATCATTCATATATAATTAAAAGACGGTAATTGCCGTGATGGTAGAGTAGAATAGGGCCACTCTACCTCTTTCGGTCGTAGTCGTAGAAGGCGACTAGGGGATAGGACTGTGCTCCATCAGATAATAAATATACAGCCTATGACTAAGTGCCCGCTTGCCGGCAATAGGCTCGTGAAATGTGGGTGTTAATACACTTCGACCTACCCCTGCAAGGATTCATAGGCGTGAGTATATGTATAGCTTGATGGTTAAGGAGTCTGTCTTACGATCGAGGGCACAGGTTCGAATATTGGCCATTACACTACCGATTTGAACCCACTTCTAGCACAAGCCATTTAGCTTAGCTGGAGCACAGAGTAATAAATAGTGGAGGGGTTTGAGCAAATATTAGTAATTTCTAATATTCTTTAAAAAAAAAAAGTATCGTTCCCACAACTTGGCCTAAATTGGCTACCAACAGGAATGAAATTGCAATCGACATTTCGAGACTGAGCATAAAATATCGAGAAAGTTATTAGACAAGAATGTATATTTCATCCTAAAGATCTAGACGATATTACATTTAAATTAAAAATTAGTAACCAGATTACTAATCATCAAATACTTCTTAGTGCTCTTAGGCTTATTTGAATAATCTTGACCAGTCCAAGAGTAAGTACTTTTACCTGACGAGCATTATGCAAACATAAATAAAAGTAGAGGAAGCAAAAATGGACCGTGATTGATTGTATTCCTTCCTGCCCCTGTGTAGCTAAATATTTACTTATTATAATTACTGTTTCTTGGAGATTCTGTAAGTTCTATTTCCGATATAGCCACGTGCCAACAGCCGCTACGCCCGCAAGAACTCCCAGGGAGGACAAAGCGCCATCTACTCCACGGCCCCCGAATACGACGACCCGGCGACTTGCGCTGAAGAGGATCAATACGTATGACTTCTTGTGATATCTACTTAAATTAACTAATGTACAATGCAATAATCAATTGAATCAGGAGTTAAAAAAAACCGAAGTAATAATGTCATTCTCATTTCAGGTCTAGTTTTGTATAAATAAAAAACTCAGGATTCATTTGTCTGTCTTCTTGTTCGTTGTTCAATCTAGCGTTGATCCCAGTCGCATCCGAAACTTTCATTTCGGAGTCTGGGGTCCGCTTTTTTTCAGTCTAAACTGTGGATTTGGCTGATCTCCAATATTTTCCGTGAAGGGACTGCTAATCTGACCCCCACAACCCATGGCGATATCGAAGTATCATTGTCATTTGTTTTTTATTTTATTTTTATTTAATTTTGTACACAATAGGTACATTTTATAGATACAATTAACTTGTGTGCACAGCGCGCCCGTTACTCCCGACCGATGTATGCGTGCGGCCCCGAGTACGACGAGCCCGCTTGCTGCGCCCCGGAAGACGAACAATACACCGGCGCCTACGGAACCCCGTACTCCGACCACTACGGATCTCGCCCAAGCATTGGTACCTATCTACTCGTAACCCACGTATACTCAGCATCAAAAGTAGATGAACGTTTTCAGATGTAAACCATTCCTTTTTATAGTTAAGACTTAAGGGGCTCCTTAAAATATTTTTGAATACTAAAAATATATAAAAAAATTAAACCCCATAAATGTAGTTACACGCATAACTGCCAAACGACTGCACCAAATTGGATAATTCTTTTTGTTTTATGTTCTTTATGGTATGGAGGACGGGATCAGAATTATAAGTACGCGAAAGCTAAAAAATAAATTGAATAGAAGGTGCATCGGGAACGGAATCACAAATTCACGCGGAAAATTGAATGCAACATGCAGCGGAAACGGGAACTTAATTCCACGCGTGCCGAAATAAATATGACAGTACGAAGCTCGCCGGCTAAGTCGGTTGTTTATTATAATTTTCATTCTCTTTTAAAAGTTGAAATCTGCAATCGTCATCTACTTTTTACTGCGAGTCACGTTATATCTAGTATTCTACATTCGTCATTATATACTCAAAAGTTGGTCGTACAGGTACTCGCAAGTGCGGCAGTTCCCCCGAGCCCCCACCACCGCCGCCACGCAATGCCAACAACGACAACAACTGCTCTTCCTCCTTCAATGAGAGCAAGGACTCGAACGAAATTTCCGAAGCCGAATGCGACCAACCACGCAACTATCCCGGTATGTAACAACTTAATCACATGTATACCCTAACCTCAGACTAAAAGAATAACATCAAACGTCTAGAACTAGCGAGTGAAGCTTGCATAAAGTAATACTAAAATAGTACCATTTCGCTCGCACTCTTTGTGTGTACGCATGTGTGAGTGAGATGGTGCTACTTTAGTATTACTTTATGCGGCTTCACTCTCTAGTTATATACGTTACATCGATGTTATTCTTTTAATCTGGGACCTAAACATCATTACGAAATTATTAACCCACCGTCAGAACTGACAAAATATTTTATTGAATAAAATTTTCATTTATGAAAATATGGAGAGGGAATATTTTAAGTACAATTTTATACGAACGGGCGTCATATCAGTGAAACCAAACAAAAACTGCATATGACAAATAACACTCTTCATTATTTAGTAAGCCAACTTGCTAAATTGATGACAAAGTTTCGATGTAATTAAGTTTTCATCAACTTATACTTAACAGATACTCTAAAATATGGTTTATCCAAGGAGACAAATACTAGTATATACCACATCTAATTTCGAAGGTCTTAGATGTCGGGCCACTAATACGAAGTTGGACCCTTATTTGTACTAAGTACTTATACGGGCCACATGTGTTTTCTAACGTAATATTTACTTCGAAAACATTCATATAGTTTCGAAGTAAGACTTTCCAGCTTGCTAAAGATCGCACATATCTTCTGACAGGGACACGAATTAGACACATTATTCATGTGAGCATCTATACTCAAAATCATACTCTTTTGTCTAGCGATAGCTTTCATGTACTCGCTATATATTATATTCGCCGCTTTCAAATTAATAAGATATTCAATAGTTCTGTTATGAACAATACTGGGCATTCATTTCCATTAATATACTAATAGTAATTAGGGCAATTTTCTACATATTTCGAGATAATATTTATTTATCTGGAGAACATATTTATTTAAAACATGTGACGCGGTGACCATTCTCTCACGCGATTTTCAATTTTAATACCTCCTAGAGGACTACGTCTCTTTCTTTTGAATACACTATATCTTTCACGGTTACACCTACCGTCTTTCACTCATTCTTCTCAAAATGTATCATTAATTATTATTGTTATGTGAAATTAATGCTCAGTAATTTTTTGACTAGAACAAAAAAGTATGAACCTCATCACAAAAAATAATAAAAGTATTTCATCAGCATACTCGTACATATTTGAAATTGATTGTTGAATTGGTTCATGCACACTTGGGTGTCACCTGAACAGAAGACGGTAAACTTTTTTGAATCACGTTGTTTGATTCTTTTATGTTTAATAATAATTGTGACTGACCGCATGCAACATTTATATCAGTAATAACAATATGAATTAAAAGCTTCAAGATTAGACTTCTTGTAATTGGCTTACTATCTTTATTTTTCAAAATTCTTTACATTCTAACTCGTTTGATAAATTTGCTAAAATTAATTTGGGATAAGAATTAGATTTTTCTTTTTTCTCATTTAAATATCTAAAGTAATTATTATTTGTACAAGAATATGTATGAGTGTTTGCCAACTCATCAAAATTAATTTTAGCACGTTCAAGAGCGACCAATGGAAAATTGAATTTATTTATTTTTAATCTATCTGAACTTTCAAATTTATGTGCTTAGACGTGATTGTGTTAACTAATTCAATCTATTTGAAATGATTCTGTAGATAATTAGTACGTGTTTTGGAGATAGACATTTGTGAACAATAACCGCTAGTTCACTTTTAGAACGTTACAATATTAGTAGATAAAGATGTGAGGCGGTTATTGTTTGCGATGTCACGTAGAAGGCGCTCCAGGTCTCGTGGCTAGTATAGAGCGCGTCGTGACTTGTGTGTTGTTGCAGTAAGGGCCCACACTGCCAAGGACGGTATGCACAGCGAGGAAATGAGGAAACTCATTGACAGGTCAGTTATATAGGCCTTGCACAATGTACCCCTAACATAATATCTGAAGATTTGTACACAGTCCAACAAACTAAACCTAGGAGGTCATTTCGTCATAGATATTCTCTGACCAGTGTGTACATGATTGTGTGACTTTTTATTTTTACCGTAACAATTTATAATAGATCTGAGGAAGTAACAGTGTATGATTATAGTATATGATTTTAAAAATTGAACCTTGACAAAACCTTTGCACTGAGTACTTACTAACTAATACATAAGCCGGTTCCTTGTGTGTGTGCACGAGTAAACTGTTTCGTGCTATAGATTACGATTAACTTTAAAGCATTGTGTATTAGTATCTGCTCGTTATTAAGCATGTGTTATGTTCTGCATCCGTCAACAGGAAACAGTAAGTGAAAGTATGTATGTGAAAACGACAAGTTTGTTACCAGCATTTTCTACCCTTTGCCTGATTTTTGTGTTTTCATTATTAACATTTATGTGGCTAACATTATAACCTATTATGCACTAATATATATTTTTTGCTCAAAGAATGGTAAGATGAATAATTTATTTTATCCGGCTAGTTTAATTACTTTTTGTGAAGATTACTTTGCCGCTAAAAGGCTTGAAATGTACATACATATCTAAACAAGAATTATTTTGGTACTCAAAGCCATGAATGATAGTGAAATAGATTATAGAATAGCAATATCCTTGGCACTTGGTACTAAATAGTCCCGTAGGAACTTAATGGATTTAGTTACAATCATTACTTTTTCTTTTTGTATAAATATTCCCATATTGATCTCAATAGTCAATCCGCCAGTAGTTGTTTCACAATGCTACGGTTTTCTTTTCAATGCTGAGAAAGGCTCAAATGTTTTTATTGTTTCCATGCAACGGCTGGCCCCTTTTGCTATTATTTTACTGTTTAATGTACCATCAGTGGCGAAAGGTGAAACTATTTAGTAGGAAACCAAATTAAGAGAAATTGATTTTCTCAATAGTACATATTCGACATGGCATATCATTTTTTTCATGGATGAACTATGAAAAAAAAGTTATCTTAAAAATACATATACAACAATGGTTAACGAAGCGTGACGCCGATATATCAATTTTAGGAAAAGAGATTTTTATATATCTATCTTTTATAATCATAATCTATAAAGGTGTTAATATATCCAAGAAGCAGGACCCTTCGCCACTGCTTTGTACCTACCGTTATATATTGAGAGTTAAGAACGACTGCACACTAAAAGTGTTTGTACGTTGACAGACCAGAAGCAGCCACCCCAATCCCCCAGCAAGCAGTCCACGGGCGGGGACTCACAGCCTACGATACTGTGGCAGTGTAACCTGTAAAGCGGAGTTGTGCACGCACACAGCGACACACGACATCATTTTTATAATAATTTAGTTTAATGGACCATTACCATCTTGCTGATAGACCGCTCGCTGGCTTACGCAAATTATTTTTTCAGAATACATTTTCGATTGCACTTTGGCTTCATAATTTCGTCTAGCAGTCAGCAGGATGGTGATACTCGTGCCAAATCTAATCGTTTACTGTTTTATTTGTGTGTCGCATTTTTGTGTTGCTCTTTACTTTTAAATTTACCCCAACTTAGTTGGCTGGACTTTTTTCTATTTAGTTCTTAACTCATCGCCTGTAATGAATTCGCAGTGCTGGGTATTGTACAAATTAGATCTACCTTTCCCGAGTAGCGTCTGGCGCGTCACTGTAGTCTTACCATGTAAAAGCAGAAAATTATGGTTGTGGTAGTTATCTCAAATTGATATATTTGCTTAAATAGATGGTGACGCGTTAATATCTTGTCCATATATAATAAACCTTCACCCTACGTGCCCACGTCTGTTGTACTTGTTACGGGCTGTCGATTAATTGTAGTTAAATTTATTTGTTTAGCTTAATTTAAAGAAAGCTTCAGCTACAAGTCATAATGAATCTGGTATTGGGGTGTGTGTAATCAGATTTAAATTAAGCTCAACATGTAATAATGTATGTGATATTTTGTATTTTTATCCCTTTTAATTTTATATGAAGTAACTTTATTTATACTAGTAGGGCGGTAATGTTAGATAACTACGACCGAACGGTTGTTACTATGCTTCCTTTAACGTTATTGGTTTAATTATTCTCTAACATTTTCGTTATTGTCACGTCCTGGTTTGTGTCAACATGTTTGTGTTACGGTTTTGATTCGCATTTATGCATATACTACTTAGAATAAGTTTAGATATAATTTTTCTTTATTAGTAATTAATCAACTTTTAAACAAAGACCTATATAATCCGTAGCTAGTTGTAACACGCGTTACGCCATATAATTATATAAATTAAACGTAATCAATTTAGGGATACCTACATTTAAGAAGCAAATCAATGAACAATACTTACAGTACAGGTAATCGTACCATTATTGATTATAATAATAAACAGTTACCTACCTATACACAGCAAGGAGTTTCCTACAACCATCGAAGACGTAATGAACACTGCTGACATGGAATTTAAAAGTAATCTTTAAAATATTAATCTAGTACGTTTAAGGTGCATTTTTATTAATCGTAATCGTAATTTTATCCCTCTATATTACGCAGACGATTAGGTATAAGACATTCGCGTGTCATTTTCTAGATGTTTCCCATTATATGTTGTGTATTGTGATGTAAGCTTCGCATCGTAGGCTTGTAGTTAGGTTTCGCGACTTCCTAGCAACAGAATCTTCTCTTATCCTTCCAAATTAGAATTCGATTTAATGAAAAATCTAGTTAAAATTAAAAAGTGAACAAATTAAGTAAATTATATTCAAAATTATGAAATAAATTAATCAAATTTGTACCATAATCGTGATCTTATTGACAGCAAAGTTACAAACAGATAACTTATTATATTTTTCGCTTGTGTCGATGTACGTTTGATTTTGCGGCTAGTTGGAATAAGTTTTATGATAATTGTGCGATACGACATCGATAACGCAGCTAACTAACTGTACCAAAGTGTTTGATTTGTGTTAAATAAACTACTCAAATGTCAACTAATAGATTTGTTTTCTTTTAATACCTAATACATACCTGTACATGCTGTTATTTAAATTCAATAAGTATTCCATGAGGACAATACCTAATACAAGCTGTTATTTAAATTCGATGAGTATTAATCGATTTATATTGGAAAAAGTGAATGTCCAAAGCGGGATTTGGATCCACGATCAGTCAGTTAACAATAATAATTATCAGTTATGAACAGCGAAATAGTACAGCAGCATGTCCATAAAAATATTTACAACGACGTAAATTTTATATGCTACTAATACTACCTACTATACTTTTGGCACGCTATGATGGCCGTTTTGACATATTAACTAAGTTACGATATTGACCGATAAGGTAGTAGATAAGGCGGCACTTAACGGCCGTGTAAAAAAGAGTAAGAGCAAGCAAGCTCTGCCAAGTTCTCTTAGTACATACACACCATGCCGGTAGTATAGTATGCAGAATGTGTATCAGAACGACCTTGACTACTAGTCTCAAGATGATCTTAATACCAATGTATTAAAAGCAAAGCAAGGTGTTTTAATGATTTAAATAGTATTATTGTCAACAATCAATCAACGGGAAGGGGGGAAAACCAAGGCATTAAGAATCATTTTGATTACTTTCTTCGTCAAGATCTATCTGATGCTGACTGTATCTAGTTGTTTTATCCCATGGAATAGGAATAGATAGCGGAGATTTTGCAAGGCAATCCTTCGTGTGCGTTCGCGCAGCGGAATGTTGTTGAAATTAAAGATTTTAATTATGTATGGCCTAAATGATTTTGCTATTATCCGAAAGATGGCCTTATTTGTAAAAATTATTTGCCTTATTATTATAGCTATTTCCCGCGGCTCCGCCCGCGTGGATATCGCTTAGTGTTGTAAATTTTAGCGCTAACTCGAGGGTTGCATCAGTCACATTTCTAGCATTGAGAGGCAAGTCTCTACTACTCTACTCGCTCGACATTCTACTTGCCTTTCTTTATCGTGCCCGTCCCCCACTCCTCCCTCACCGCCAACCCCTTTCCCCTTCCCCTAACCAACCCCTTTCCCCTTCCCCTAACCAACCTTTCTTCCTTACCCCACTCGTACCCCGACCTTTAACCCTTTTCCCACTCATGCCTCCACTCTTTCTTCCGTCCCTAACCCCTTTACCCTTACCGCCTTTACGCAATCACGCACCCACCCTTTCCTCCTATCTTTACTTACGCCCCCACCCTTAGCCCCTTCCTCCACTTATGTACCCCACCCTTTCTTCCTTCCCCCGTTTATACACCTACCCATATCCCCCTCCTCCGACTTAGGCACTAATCCTTTCTTCCTTCTCTCAATCATAAATCATCAATAAATGCCTTCACCTTTACCCAGTCATGGCTTCACACTTTTTTCCGCCCCTCACTCATGCCCCCACCCTAACCCCCTTCACCCACCGATGTTATACCCTATCTTCCTTCCCTTACTGATGCTCCCCCCCCCCCCTTACCCACTTCCCCGACTCATGTACCCACACTTTCTTTTCTCCCCGAACTCTTACCCCCACCTTTACCTCCTGCACTCACTCAAGCCTGCCCCCCCCCCCCCCACTCTATGTATTTCATCAGGATAAATAAAACAAATTGAAATTTCCTAGAAACTTTTATCTCCATTCCTCCTTTTTATATCTTCTTTCGCGATAAAAGTTAGCCTATGTCCATTCCCAAGCTCTAATTAATCTCTGTGCTGTATTTCATCCGGATATCTTCAATAATTATAAACCTTTCCTCTATTTTGCACATATACTACTATTCAACACAAAAATATTTTTTCAAATCGTACTAGTAGTTCCTGAGGTTAGCGCGTTCAAACAAATAAACAAACAAACAAACTCTTCCGCTTCATAATATTAGTATAGATTCTGTGTAGCGCTTAGTGGCGAGTAGTCAAACTACAACAAACATTACAAGACCCTGTTTCTGTTCGGTTTCGCTATGACGCACTAGATGGAGACAGGGGACAAGGTATGACGTCATTCTCCCCGCGTCTCCCTTCCCACCCGCGGCCACGCGTTTTTCTTAAGAGAAATTTGATAGCTGATGATAGCATCTCCGCTACTAAAGCATATTCTGTCCTCCGTGTTTTATCCTTTTGAAAAGTCTAACGTAGGCACACGAATGTGCTTAAAGCGGCCCCTTTATTTCATAGTTACTATGAAAGAAATTTAAATAAAATGACTATATTCTACTGGAGAAGCGTTTATTTATACATAATGGTAATTATTAAATAGTTCGTAAAACACTAACTGTTTGGTGGCAGTGTGGTGAGTACACTTTACGCGGTCGCGGCCTTTACGATCTCTTCGGCAACCTCTACGGCGATGGCGGCCTCAGCCTTGGCCTGCGAATGATACGTGGAAACTATTAAAGGAGACCAAGAAGATATTCGTGAAAGCAGCTCGAAACCGCTTGTTTACAAGATACGTAAATGATACAGTTGGTCTATCCAGAAACGTACATCTGAAGTTGCTGACTGAAGTTTCCGGCTAGAAACGTATGTATTCTGTACACTACAGAGTAATAAACATGTTATATGTGTTGAACACTTAATGCATTATCCACCATCTTTCCCGGTAGCATCCAAGGCTTTCGCCTCGGAGCCCAAGGTCGGCTTACTCCTCATAGTTTGGCTCATACGGCTTTATGGTAGCGACTACCGTCTGACTTCGCAACCCCGATAGGGAAACCTGCTCCAGAGTCTCGTCGGTCAATCAGCAGGTGTATGGGTTTGCCGGTAAGGTCAATTTGGGCCCCGGGTATCTTATTGGCGCCCCACAAATACCAATGTTAAAAACTTTATCCGATATTGGTAACAGAAATAATGTGTTTTGTATTATTGAATCTGATTAGACAATACTATTACATTACAAAAGTAGTCTGAAGAAGTGTCCAAGAGTATGTTCACTCTCTTTTGGCACCAGGAACAACGAAACGCGAGGTAATAGAGTTTGTCCATTACCGGCGGGGTAGCCGATATCTATTAAGTATAAATCATAACAATAAAGACTTCGTGTTGTGATACAATGGAAATGTAATAAAATCAGCAGTACTAACCTTTTCATTAGCAGCAGAATTAAGTGCACTCTGGGCTTTGTTAAGAGCATCCTGTGCCGCGCCGCGGTCTAAATTTTCCAAGGGATGGGCTTCTTCGGCAAGTACCTGAAGATTTTCAAATATATATTTTGTGATCAATCAGAATTTCATTATTAGAACAATTAACTGCTATATTTAGTAAGCTGACAATGGCACACCAATAGTTAGGCTTATTAAAAAAAATAGCTTGTGTTTTCACTGGACATCAGACTCTTTCTTCATGATTTTGGAGTAGAGCAGAAAATCCGTTCATGGCAGCCCTGGCTTTTTTGGTTTCCCTTGTCACCTCATCCTTGATTTGATGCTGATGGTAAACCTAAACTATAGGGCTACTATGCCCTATTATGCACAACAAAAGTGAAGTATGTAAAGTATTCTTATTTACCTGAACTGAGGAATCTTCATTGACTGTGACTGTGCCAGAGGAGACAAAGATTTTTTTCTGTGCGCCATCACTTTCTGTAACAGTTACTACGCCAGGACGCAACACCGCTGAAACAAAAAATATCAAATACTATTCACAATTACTTTTCAAAGCTACTTCTTGGCTATCTGTTGTTAATCCATACTATATAAATATTAGTATTTCTATCTGTTGTTAATCCATACTATATAAATATTAGTATTTCTATCTGTCTGTCACACGTTCATGCCTAAACTACTTTTTTTTTATAAACCTTAGGTAAGACCTTCTTGCCCTTCTTGAAGAACCCCATATTGTAGCTACTTGGGAAGAAACACACAGCAGGAAGTTCATTCCACAACCTGAGGGTGCGTGTGATGAAGTTCCTTTCAAACCGCACGGTGCGCACCCTTTCCGGTTGCAATGTGTTAGGATATATTCCCTGCCTAAAGCGATAGACCATTGTATAGGCGGTAGAACACACACAGAGAGGCAAAGTCCCTTCTGAAGCTAAGAGGTTCCACATCGCCCTCGAGTATGGGGCTGTCGATGAGCCTCAATGCTGTCTTTGCACCACTCTACCGATTTTAATGAAATTTAGCATAGAGATGACTACAGTCATGAAAAGGTCATAGGCTATGTTTGGCGCAGCCTAATGCAACACATGAACACAATTAAAACTGACTTTGAAAATGAGCAACAATATAATGTGATGTCTAATATTATCTGATGAAAAAGTGGATCAATTTGGAGAATTGGAGACTATCAATGCCAAGCACCTTTTCCAAGGCATTAATATTTAGAATAATTTAGATAAATAACTTACCAAGGGTTGGTACATGTTTGGGTAAAACACCAAAAGCTCCACTGAATGATGGTACATCAACCTGCTTCACTGGTTTTTTGTCATAGTATACCTGCAATCAAAACAACTTGTGAAAACATAAATTGGAAAAGTGGTTGGATCAGCAACCCAGAAAAGGGCACTCATTTTATAATTGAAATAGTTCTTTTTATATTTCATTCCAATAGGAATTTTTATTTACCTTGTTGCCGGCAGCAAATGTGAGAGCCATCTCATCAGCTTTAGGAGCATCAGCATAGCTACGTACTTGCAGCCTTCTTGCTACACTCCTCAAAGCACCACGGACTGCCAATGCCATGCTGTAAACATTTAATATTTTAAAGGCCGATGTTATAGCACTTGAATGGGCAAATAAATAAAGAGTACATGAGTTTTTTATATTTTTGAATATTTATCTTTATATATACTCAAAAATATAGTTTAAAAGATTTTCAAAATGAATAAAGAGACATGAAATACATAAATAATAAATGTTCATACTTGTTGGAAACTACTGAACCACAAACACTAATAAATAAAATCCTGCTTCTTTTATCATAACATTAATTATTCTGCTGTTACTGTATGTTGAGAATCTATGACAAACCAGGATTTGCACCTAATGCAATCCTAAACTCATACAAACTAAAAGAGAAAATCATTTTATGAAAACTTTGTCCTTGGCATAATCCTAAATGTTCTCAAATATGGCAAAAACAATCGTATTTAGGTTAATTGTTCAATGTCTTGTGCCGGTATTTATACTTGCTTTAGTACACGGCTCTAAGTACAGCGATACTGGCGAAAACTAACCTAACAACCAACCACTATAAGAAATAAAGTTCTAGTCAACCATACAATAAGCTCAAGTTAAATTATAAGATTCAGAGAAACCAGCTATTCAAAATACGGCTGTACAGCAGCGGAAAAAGATAAAGCCCTTCCGAAACTTAAAAACAATCCCGGATTATGTAATAATTTTTCTAGCAATCAATAACTTTAATATTTACAAGAAGATATTGCGCGCTTAAAAATGGTACTTAAGCCTTGTAATAAATAATCAATAAAAAATATACATAATCATACATACTTTTAAGGATGCTAAATTTGTAAAATTTACGAAAAAATACTCTTCTTTTTCTTCACCCCTTGACTATACTTGACAGATAGTGAGTGACTGACAAGTATGACATTTGACATTACAATTGATTTTTTTATGAATATTTTTGGAATGGCTTCGAGACCTTTAAGCCATATCTCATATTTTCATTTATTTTGTCGATGATGATGATATAGTGAATGATGATTGCTGTCTCAGTAAAGTTGTGGGGACTTTACTAAAAGCTCCATAGGGAGATTTGGAACGAACACGAAATGTCACAATTCACTGTAATCTTCCACTTTCCTATACTTCTGTGAGTTGTCCAAGACGTTATATCTAGTACAAATCCACCACTTTTGGACATAAAAACTCGAATTCACACTAAAATGAAAATAATTTCGCGATGAGCTCACTTGGTGTACCCGCCAAAACACTGTCATTTTTTTTGTAAATATTTTTTGCATGGTTACAAGACGTTTAAGCCATGTCTTCATTTGTATGATTTTATCTTCATTTATTGATGATGATGATGATAATGAGTTGACGATGTTGATGACTATGATGATGGTGATAATGATGAATGATGATTTCTGCATCTTTTTATCCTCACGGATACCCACCCCTCCGGAGCCGGAGGGGGAGGTTATGTCGGACTCGAACCGACTAAACCGCACGCCGTCTCTGGGTCGTAGTGCTAGGCCAAAGGTGAGGTTGTCATGCGACATATCCTTCGCACCCCGGCTGACCCAGGGCCATCCCTCTCGATCTGGCCCTCCTCGGGAGGGGGGGGGGGGGGGACCACGCGGTCCCCGACTCAACCTCGGTGTGGGAAGGCGCGCATCGTCCTATGATGCGCGCCGCCGCCGTGGCCTGCTTCTGCTTTGGTGACGGGCCATCCGTCACCCTCAGGCCCGCGCTCATGGGGGACGGAGGTCAGTTTGCGCCCTCCGACGCCCGAGCCGCGCGTGCAGCGATGTCAGCGAGTCTTTCTCGCTCATCGCGCCGCGCCCGCTCTGCTGTCTCCTTCGCGAGCATGACCTGCTCGCAGAAGAAGGCGCTGGCCGCCCACGCATCCGCGCAGCGGACCATCGCCGCGAGCAGGGTGGAGAGCGTGAGCACTCTCACACCCAGGGCCGCCACAAGCTCCCGCCTCGGCGCCTCAAACGCCGGACACTCGGTGAGCGTGTGCAGCCCCGAGTCCACGCTCGCGTCGCAGTGATGGCACTCGGGCGTTGGCTTTATACCCATCAGATGCAGATACCGCCCGAAGCTACCGTGGATGATTTCTGCATCAGTAAAGTTGTGAGGACTCTGTAGCTCTAGCTAGGGAGAGTTAGATCGAACACGAAAAGTCACAATTCACTATACCTTATATGCCACTTTACGACACTTGAGTGCGTTGTCTAAGACGCACTGGCATAACCTACATTTTTATATATGGGAAGCCGTTGCGGCACCGCCGCGCCGGAGCCGCACCGCACCGTGTGGCCTTACGCTTACTCATAAACTCATGGACCCCCTGTCCACGGAGCCACGCCCATCCTCTTGGCAACTGCTACTATTAAAAATTTAAAAAAGAAGGTAGTTGTTCATTTGCAAAGTAAAATGCCCATCTTAAATTTAATTAATGCTTACAAGCTCTTCCGTCATCTAACGTAGGAACTATGTTAGATGACACTACCTTCCGCATCGCGACGTGCGCCGTGTGTTTCTCCGCATCGATGCCGTTGTGGAGAAGCAGTTGATCGACTTGGACACCATGTTCTGTCGTGCTGCAGGAGCACTGGGCGAATTCCACGGCACGCCAGCCTCAACGACATAATCCGCCGTGCTCTTGTCACCGCCGGTGTGCCAGCTGTGCTTGAACCAAACGGTTTGGCGCGCGACGATGGCAAGAGACCGGATGGTATGTGATTAATGCCTTGGAAAATGGGTAGGACTCTGGTGTGGGACGCAACTTGCGTCGACACCATTGCCGCTACCCATTTACCTGGCACGGCTGGCTGTGCTGGTGCTGCTGCAGCTTCTGCAGAGGCTCTTAAGCGGCGCAAATATTCCAATCTCATTGGAGATTATGAATTTGTGCCGTTTGGAGTCGAAACGTTTGGGCCTTGGGGTCCGAGCGCCCGCAATCTCTTCAGGGAGATTGCGAAGCGTATGGTCGACGCTTCTCGTGACCAGAAGGCTGGCCTCTTTTTAGGTCAGAGATTAAGCATTGCCATACAACGTGGCAATGCTGCCAGTCTTCTGGGAACACTTCCACAAGAGGCATGGGATGCGGATGAATTCCACGACGCATTTTAACTTTTAGTTTTCTTTTTTAGTATTATGTAATTATTTAGAAATGTAGTTTTAAAACCATTGTTATGTTAATTAGAAAATAAATAAAATGTTGCATTCATTAATGTTTTATAGATGTAATTTAATGGTCACACTTTACATTATATATCAATAGTTTTAGTAGGTATAAGTAAAAGACACAGAAATATATATATTACTAGCTGTCGCCCGCGGCTCCGCCCGCGTGGATGTCGGTTATCGCGAATCGGGGTATGAAAAATAGATGTTGGCCGATTCTCAGACCTACCCGATATGCCCACAAAATTTCATGAGGATCGGTCGAGCCGTTTCGGAGTAGTATGGCAACGAAAACTGTGACACGAGAATTTTATATATTAGATGGTAAGTAGGTACATTTGTTAAATAATAGTAACATCAATTTATTATTTTTATCACCCTATTACAATTTTTCAATGCAAAGCATAGTCGCTAGATACGTTGGCCAAATTTTTTATCACTTCTGTATAGATATCGATGCCTTTGAGAAATATTTCCACGTTTTGGTATTCATCTTTAGCGTGCAATCGAGGTATTGTTCTCCTCTTGGTTGCAAATCCAATAGCAGGTATACCCAGGTTACGAAGCACTAGGCTGTCCGACGTAGCAGGACATTCAAGTGGCTTGATTGTTATACCCCTGAAATAATGACAAAAATATTATTTCCTTACTTTACTTACTTACTTATCACGTGAAATATTGCAACTGAAAAAAAAAACACTTTGAGATTTAGTAATATCAGGCTTTATAACATCAGTTTTGTATATTTTTTTTGCAGTAGCTTTTTCGTACGGGAAGATTAATGGTCCGCAAGCCAGCGACAGGTTGTCATGAGCAATGTCAGCTGCCACTTTGTTGGTGGGGTAAGCAGCGGTGACTGCTCGAACATGTAAAAAAATGAAAAAACTTCAGTCATTTATTCTTCAGCGTGTTAAGTAGTACAGATCAAGATGTCCAATTATATTTTTTGAAGTGAAAACTTCTTTAGCGGCGTTGGATGGGTGTAAAATGTTAAGGAAGCGTCAGGATTAGTTGACCTTTGAACCGTAACCGACGACTGACGTCATACGAGATTAGGTACAGACTATCTATTTTGCAAGTTACGATAGATAGCGTCGTAGCTTAAACGGTAAGCACTTCGTCTGTAAGTCCTTATAGTTTCAGATAGTATCGGGTTCAAACCACCTGGCCTTCTGAAACTTTTTGTGATTATTTTTTCTTTTTGTAATTTATTACTTTTTGTGGTTATTTTTTCTTTTCATGAGACGATATTCTTAGCAATCCATGGATTCTCCGTGCGGGTGCCGGGTCCATCGCGTTGCTGAGTTGGGAACTCGGGACAGTGCCTGGGACTTGCGACCCAAGTGTAGGTTTAGAAGGGGCCCCTTTTGTTGATGTACATCAACACTCACCTTCACTACCCAAGTTCCCCTCCCTGCCTAACCAAATTTGATACGAACCTACTAGTGCCGCTTTAGACATTCGTCCTAGTAATGAGCTTATTGTAGCTCTCGATAGGCCTAGATCTTTAAGTAGGTTATAGAGAGATTTAGCTGGTATACCTCTAGCTCCCACTTCTACTGCATACAAATTAACCACGTAACCGTTTTTGATTAATTCGTTTGTGAGATCGTAGTATTTATTTTTCTTAAGTGTGTGGTCCTTCGGTATATTTGTTTCCCACGGTACAGTAAGTTCCACAAGGACCACATATTTAGTCGTTTTTACAAGCTTTTATTTAACTTGCAATGTATGTTTGTTCGGGTGGAATCTTACAACTCAATTTTAAGGCACTTGCCCTCAACCGATTGAGCTGAAATTTGGTATGCACGTTCAGTTCGGATGACAATGCAAGAAAAAAAAGAAAGAAAAAAAAGATTGTTTTTAAAAAGGTTTTTCGAATATATCTTATCGAGTATAGAAATATGTCCGGTCTAGATGACGAAACCCCAACATCCTCCGGAATTTTATAGTGCTTTTCATACGTGTCGATTAGGAGAGTCCAATTTGGGGCAGTATCTAAGATTGAATAAGGTTTGTTCCTGGATTTTATGGATGAACCTTCAGACACAAAGTTGATATGACGTCTGTTAGTAGTCAATCCTTTTTGGGCTCTAGCTACTGCCAGACTCATTGCTTCGCGTATGATGAAAAGCACCTTATCGTGGCGGCGTGAGTATTGGCCTCTATCGAGAAGCACCCTACATCCTACTAATATGTGCCTAGACTGCAATGCTCACCATCCTCTGTGGGGAAGTAAGGACACGAACAAGAGAGGTGAGTTATTAACCGAATACTTATTCCAAACCAACCTAAACATCATGAATATAGGCACGGAACCTACTTTCGTAACCTCATGGTGTCAAACCATCATTGATATCACGCTGGCAACACATTCGGCAGCCAACCTCATTAAGGGCACGTGCCAGCCCTTAGGGTGCTTCTCAATGGACCCGTCCTATGCAGACCATCGCCGAATTTGCTTTTAAATACAATGTAAACTAGCAGACCCTGTCCCATATCGTAACCCCCGTAAAACAGATATAGCACGGTACACCAACGCACTAAACAAGGCACTAAGTGATTCACAACTACCTGACACAACACTTAGTACGGATAACATAGAACACAACGTACAGTCTATCACTGCAGCTCTGCTGGAAAGCTATGAGCCAGCATGTCCTGTCGTAACACCCAAAGGTCCAGAAAAGAGCACCTGGTGGGGGCCAGAACTCGAACGACTACGTGGAGGCCTGAGAAAGCTCTACAACAGAGCAAAAAACACCAGAACCCCTGAAGACTGGGACAAATACAAAAACGCACAAAAACACTACAAGAAACGCATCAGATATCGAAGAACTGAGGCGTGGCAGAGTTTCTGTAGTAGCATAAATTCGACAAACCAAGCCGCAAGAGTAAGGAAAGTCCTGGCCAAGGGGGAACTCAACCTCATGGGCTCAATTAAGAGAGAGGATGGCACTTACACAATAACGGAAAATGAAACCAGCGCAGTACTGCTAGAAACACACTTTCCTGGTTGTCAGGTCATACCATTCACCGACTCAATCGACTGGCCACCGGAACACTACAGTGTACCAACAACCCAAGAATGGGAGACCGCAAAAAATAGAGTGGGCCATAAAAAGCTTCAAACCCTTCAAGTCTGCAGGGCTAGATGGAATATTCCCAGCACTACTACAATGGCAACTGACAAAGATAGCAAAATATCTACTTCCAATCTACAGGGCCTGCATTGCTTTCAAATACATACCCAGAGTATGGAGAGAGGCAAAAATCATCTTCCTACCAAAACCAGGTAAGGAGGATTACACACATCCCAAATCATTCAGGCCCATTAGTCTCACATCATTCCTCCTCAAAACGCTGGAGAGACTAGTAGATCGATACCTAAGGGATGGAACACTAAAAGACAACCCACTACATCCTCAGCAACATGCATACAGGAAGGGTAGATCAACAGAGTCCGCACTACACATGGTAGTGCACAAGATAGAATCGGCTATCACAAATAAAGCCTCAACACTAGCTACTTTCATAGATATAGAAGGGGCTTTCGACAAAACGGTACATAGCAGCATTAACGAAGCCTTGCGAAGACGTAGGGTAAAACCAACCATAAGGGACTGGATTACTCAGCTAATAAGCAAAAGAGCGGTCCAGATAGTGATCAGTACTACCACAAGAGCAAAGGTAGTCAAAGGATGCCCCCAGGGAGGCGTCCTATCGCCACTTCTATGGAACATAGTAGTAGACAGCCTCCTAAAGAGACTAAACGAGAGAGGATACACCACCATTGGGTACGCGGATGATCTGGCAATACTGATAAGCGGAACGGCTGAGAACGTGCTATGCAAAATCATGCGCTCAGCCCTTCAGATGGTGGAAGAATGGTGCGAAGAACACCGACTATCAGTTAACCCGAAAAAAACAGAACTTATCCTTTTCACCAACAAAAGGAAGTTACCAGAACTACAACTACCAAAACTATTTAATACAGAACTAGCTCTAACAACTCAAGTTAAATATCTGGGCATCATACTTGACAATAAGTTGAATTGGGCTAGCCACATAAATGCTAAGATGAAAAAGGCCTGTATAAGTTTTTGGCAATGCAGAAGACTCGTTGGTAAGAACTGGGGTCTTAACACAAAGATAACACTTTGGCTGTATACGGCAATTATCAGACCTTCTCTAACCTATGGATCAGTTGTATGGTGGCCCAGAACAGAACTGATCACTGTGAAAGAAAAGCTCCAGAGTTTACAACGCCTAGCGAGTACAGCGGCCACTGGATGCATGAGAACCACTCCATCAGTCGCACTAGAGCACCTCCTAAACCTGAGACCGCTGCATCTAATCATACAGGAGGAGGCCAAGGCAGCAGCTTTAAGGCTGAAAAACAATGGGCTTTGGAAAGGGGATACTGGAACAAAGCATTCAAAGATTCTACAGGGAATCCTAAAGAAGATACCACTTCTCGAGGCTCCCATAGACAGAATACCATGTCACCACGTCTTCGAAAGGAAGTATCATATTCAACTTTCTGAAGAAAAAAGAGATAGCTCTGGCATCAAAGAAGTTAGGATATACACAGACGGCTCCAAAACCACATATGGTACCGGAGCAGGCGTCTTCTCGAATGACTTAAATATCAAAATAACAACCACCTTGGACAAGCTAAGCACAATATTTCAAGCCGAATGTATTGGCATAACGAGAGCGGCGGAGACGATTGCCGCCAGAGATGTCAGAGATTTAGATATAAAGATTATCTCAGACAGTGCATCCGTACTACAAGCTCTTCAAAGCAACACCATAACCTCTGTCCTCATATTGGAATGTCATAACACACTCCAATCCATTGCAAACACAAACAGGGTCACGCTGCAATGGATCAAGGGACACAGCAACTCCCTCGGCAACGACGCAGCCGATGAATTGGCCAAGAGAGGATCAGGGTCGATAGTATATGGACCGGAACCAATACTACCCATACCTCAAGCACAGGTCAAAACTTGGCTACGAAAGAGTACGGAAGAAATCCATCAAACAGAATGGACAAACACTGAAGGATGCAGGCAAACAAAGAATGCAGTTCCGGTAGCATCAAAAACGTTTAGCCGAAACCTCATTAGGCTAAAAAGGGACCAAATCCGCAAGGTCACAGGCATCTTGACCGGTCACTGTCCCCTAAACAAGCATCTGTTTACAATAGGTGTGACGGACAGCCCCCTATGCAGAGGATGCATGGGGGCAGAAGAAACGCCACGGCATGTGCTTACAGAGTGCATGAGCGTGGCCGCACAACGGGCGAAATTCCTCCAGTCATCAGCGTCACTCCGGGAAGCATGTGGAAACCTGAAAAGGCTGCTGGCTTTTTGGGAGGATCTGGGTTGGTTGGAATGAGAGGTAAGATGGTACGCACAATGGCCCAATCAAGAGGCTAAGTGCGGAACAGCCCAGGTAAACTAAACTAAACTAAACTAAACTAATGTGCCTAGCCGTCCCTATTGCCTCACCACACGTATAACATTGTTTTTCTGTGGCCTTCCCCCACCTTACCAGATTACTCTGGTCTGGAAGGGTTATCTGAAAGGCGTTAAGATAGAATTTTAACAGGGCCGGCGACCACTCATAGATCAAGGTGCGCCACTTTAAAGCCATCGGTATGCAGAACTCTCCCATTGTCAACCATTCGTTTTGGATTTCCAAATTCATCGCGTGCACTCGATATTTATCATTTTCGTCTTGCTTCAGAAAGGACCTAAGTATATCCTGGTCCCTTTATGGCTCTCGTACTCCCAACCCCACTTTGTTCGACTAAATCGTTTATGGAATATAAGTCTAGATTCAAGCTCGGACGCGTTATTATCTTTCGGGAGTGCCCTGACTGTGTCATCTTGGAATTTACCTAAGATGTGGGCTGTGGTAACTCTAAGGTGTTTATAGAGCTCCGATGGTTTCTTTAATTTCATCAAAAAATTATTCTGATCCCTAAATAAAGCAGAGGGATCAGCAGAGTGCGCTAGTCCAAGCCACGATTTTAGTGATTTTATGACAGTTGCATCTATTTTCGCGAGTAAGGTTTTGCCGAAATCGTATACCAGAAAAGGCCAAGTCAGACGTGATGTTAGATAGTTGTCATATAGGTATCCAAGCTTTTTTGATATTATTCAGTTGTAGCTGATCTATCTTATTTAGGTCGTTTATAAACATATTGACAACTTCATCTAAGGATGGTGTGCGTCCTTGATGGTCTATCTTTCTCCCAAGAAATTTAAATGGACCGATTCAGCGACTATGGAAACTGGTTTGCCCCTATGAAGAGTCCCGGGTCGTAGGAGGTAAATTTGGTGTCCCGTCTACCCAGACACAGACAGTGACACTTACTGGACTTCGTTCTCAGTCCATTTGTCCACGAACGGAACTCATCGATTTCCTTTAATAGTTCCTGACATTGATTTGGATTACGCGTCAGTATTGCGAGGTCGTCAGCAAAAGTTAAGATGGATAATTTCTTCTGACAGAAAATTAGCAGAAAATAAGTGATACGTTCTATGATTAGCGCTATATTATAGGTATGGTATGGTATGTTCTTTTTTATCTTTTTCTATGTATATAACGCAGAAAGAAAAAAAGAAAATGTTTTCACTTCTGCCGGCACTCCCAGAGTGCAACCTGTCTTTTTTTTTTATAGAACACAGATCAATTTGACTTCACCTCGCCTCATGGTAAGCTGAAGGAAAAGTCTCGGGTAAGAGGGTCACCATTACCGACACGTAGCATGTTACAACGGTTGTACTTAGCTTAACCGCCTCTAGAGATGCTTTATCACGCCCCGTTCAAAGGACTCGGGACTTTAGGTAGAAGGAAACACGTGAGCTGGCGAAGAATTCAGGTCTTAATGGTGCGACAAAGGAAAGAGTCACCTAACCGCTTGGTTCTTGATGGAATAAGTATTTTGCATCGTATGCGGGTACATCTAAACCCTGCACGTGTTAATCTGTGTAGGAAAGGAGAGGGTGGGACAATTGGAGGAGCTCATCAGAATATTACTTTAAGTAAGACATGAGCCGTTCACCATTTTAGAATAAACTGCATACCTAAGCCACCTATGGCCTCACTGATTGCACTATTTAGATGAACCTACACCTGACTTCGGACAGAAAAACTTTTTCTAGGGGGTTTTTTTAATATCAAGAAAACATACATTTCATTCAAAGTATTCCGCAAACTGATCCAGAAAGGGTTGGAGTCGTCAACAGGAGTAATGCCTGACTCGATTTCTTTACGGTAATACGTGAGGTCAGTTGTGTTGCCAGTGGCCAATAACCAAGAGTTGACCTGAAAATTTAAAAATTGAGTCCAGGACGAATCCTAAAACAGTGTGGGTAAAGATACTTAGTTCGTAAATTTATTAGTTTTCTACACTGTCTATCTTATCTGCTATAATTAACAAAACCTTATTATCTTCACAAAGCTATTAATAGTAGGGAGGGGCGACGATACTAAATGTGTAGTTACTCGAGCGTTGCGAAAACCTATTAGAATTGATAAATTAGATAATAGAAAAAATAATTGTAGGTAGAGAATAATTGACTGAAATTTTTAAGTACTTAAATTACCTCTGTAAGGCAAAGATCGCGAATTCCCAACCCGCCTGAACCGATTACCTACATTTTTCCTATCTCAATCGAGTTTCCACTTTCTCTACATAACATCATAATATTTAATTATAAATACGGTTTGTATATAATACGGTTTGTATATAATGATAATAACGGTTTGTATTACTTTGGTGTTTTTTTTTTAATTATTCGTATTAACCTACCCCAAAAATAAAAAGGAATAAAACGACTGCGCTCGAGTAAATTCAGACTTCGGTTTTAGCAACTTTGCTACCTTCCCACGCCCTTAGGTTACACTTAAATCGTCAGATTATAGTGTCGTTAAATGGACACTTATTTGTGAGTAACTAACCTCCTTCGCCTCCCTTCTCTTAATCGAGTTATAAACACATAAACCACTTACCAGTTCTTCCATCTGTACAACATCTGCATCTGGAGCTAGTCGCATATCAACAGTAACCGTCACTTTCGAAGGTATTACATTCACTGCTTCTCCACCCTAAAATTTTGTAAAAAGAATACCCCTAAGTTCTATCACAGATAGTATAATAATAGAGTCATTAGATACGATAATAATTTTGGATGGATGGACGTTTCTTGCGCAATGGAATGGATATGAGGAGGTCCGATGAGGATTAAAGGCGGCTCCACCTGCCCCCAGGCCAAACACCTAGGCCAATAAAGTATAAGCTGAGACTGTAATTGTAAGATGTCAAGTTCTAGTACTTCACTTAGGTACTTCAAAAAACCGGCCAAGTGCAAGTTGGACTCGTGCATGAAGGATGCTGTCTAATCTGTTCTTGGTATTTTTTGCTATAGCGGCAACAGAAATTTCAACTGAATAGCTATCACGGTTCATGAGATATACCTACAGCTTAGACAGACAGACATCGAGTCTTCTAAGCAGTCTTGTACCTAATAGGGTTCCGCTTTACCCTTTGGGTACGCAACCGAAAAACGATGGTCACAATTTACTTTCTAAAGTCCCATTCAAACATTCATTATAAGGTGGTAACTCCAAATAGGTTTATAGGTTGCCACGCGTTCCGTTACATACAAAGAAGATTGTATTCTAATAATGATAGAAACTGAGATCAATTTTATTAATACTTAATATAGCGCGGCATTATCACACTTATCACGGCTTACTGACGCTCTGAACTTCATTGAGTACAACAGAGTAATACATGATGATTACCTATGTATTGATGTATTATACTTAGGTACTTAATAATTTATCAGTGATCTGATAAATTAATTTATTTGAATGGATGAATTTCCTGGTGAAAACCATTCTACCAATACAGATGACAAACTTACATGAATCATGTTGATGTTCACACTGGAATACCCAGTCAAATCGGTGTTGTTTTTACTATTCATGATCTGGGACTCTCTGTTTCTAAAAGACATCACGGCATCTATTAAATTACGAGTCTGAAAACAAATGTAGAATTTGCTCAAGTTCAAGTAAGTTGTTTTTAAAACTTTTCACAATTCATCACTGCTAGCCCTACTACTCTTCCTGATAAATACGCTGTAGGTACTTGCGACACGATCTTCTAAATTTAAGTCTAGTGAAATAGCAAAGGAATTTTTTCACCTGTGATCATTACCTTATCCATTGCAGTGTTATCTAGCAATTGAAAGCCATGCCCTCCATCTCCGTGGACGACAAACTTCATTTCTAAGAATAAAAAAATACTTATATTTTGACTTATATGACTTATATCATGTAAATGAACTGTGTCAATCAATCAATCAATTAGCCCACCGCTGTCCACTGCTGGACATAGGCCTCTGCCAATGTTCAAAGCAAGGCACTCGAGTCATGAGCCTTCCATACGTCAAAATGACTCATTTGGTCTGTGACGTCACCATCTAATTCTAGTGAAACGTTCTTGTGTTCGGTTGTCATTTTTGGTCAATAGTTCAACGATAAAAATAGCTTAAACCTGGTTTAAGAATTAAATGTGCGGAACAAGGATGTACAAAGTCTACTGTTTCCCTGGCCAGACGGGTTGGTAGGTACAGGATTTTATTATCCTTCTCTCTTACCGTCACCACTCGAATAAAATGAACTCAGTGTGAATTGGCTATTAGTTCAAATAAGATGGTAATATATAATATAATTTTAATAATTTAATTTTGGAGACGAAAGGAGACTTTTATTAAAAGTAAATAGGTATAATTACTGTATTGTACCTTAATGACGCGATGGTACAAAGTGATTGTCAACTCATACGTAGGGTAGACTGGGTACGGTTGAAACATTTTAGCGTTCATCGTCCATTGCATCGGAATTAGTTAAGCGAGCGAGGACGGAAATATATTAAATAAAAGACCATATATCTGTCTACTAATGGGCAATGTTATTTGAGATCACTGTATTGTATTTTACGTGTAAAATCAAATTTAAAAAGAAATATAATTTGTTTCAACCGTCCCAATGCCAGGGTCGGTTGAAACAGTGCTTGGGGTCAATTGAAACACATGCAAATAATACAAAATATAATAAATGAATTGGTTTTATACATCGTCTATTAATTTTTTACGACTCATAATGGCACAGTTGAAAATCACAAATATTTTTTTATTAATATTCAAGTCTTTCACGATGCTTATAATCTAACATTATTTTTAATCAGCCTTTAAAAGTTTATATCAAGTACAACTTAAATTATATAATAATCAGATGTTGGTCATAATTTTTATATGCAATGTTTGTGTACTACTTCCTATTATACTTCTCAAAATTCAACAGCATTAATTATATACTAGATTTTAGCACTCCAGCTAACAAAGCACTGAGTAAAACCATAACATTATTTCTATAAACATCTACATTTCGATGGATAACTAAACAAATGACAAAACAAAACTTTAGCTGTTCAGCTATAAAATAGGTTAACAAAAAATTAAAGACTTATTATTTCTATAAAAATCTAAATTTTAAACAAAAATAATTAAGTGGGTACGAGATCATTCGGAATCACAATTGTGGCAAACATAACTAAGACTACCTTCTGTGCACTCTTCATGCGCCCACATTTTACATTCTGTGCATTGTATCCATTTTTCCCTCGATCTGCTTTCTGAATATGCCGACATACAAACAAGGCAGTAGCACTCCTCTTCATCTGATGAAGATGGTTCATGTTGCGTGTTAGTTTTTTTCCTGTTTGTAGCATTTCTTTTAGTCTTTCCTACATCTAATCTTTTCTTAACTTGCTTAGCTTTGGTTCGTTTCAATCTGTTCTCATGTTCTCTTCTTATCTCTTCTTTTTCAGGTGTATCTGTGTAGATTGTAGATTTCCTGGTTTTTCGCCCTCTGTTTGTTAATTTCCTTGGAGGAGCTTTTGGTAGTGGTCGTACTGCTTCCGGTGAAAACATAAGTGGTGTACTCGAAGTAGAGGGTTTGGGTGAAATTTGCTGAATACTACCACTACTTTGATGTCCGGGTAGTGTAGTGAAAGGTTCTGGATCTGCAATGATGTTTTCTTGTTCTCTGTCTGGGACTTGTGAACATTGTGGCATGTTTACAGTCGGTTGATGTACAAAAAGAGCTGCATTAGAAAGCTGCTCCAATTCTTCTGGTGGTTCGAGAGTTAAAATAGAAGGTGATGGTGTTGGCGTTTTATCCTCAGGTGTACTAGTATTCTGAATAGGGCCCTCGGTTGCCTCGATTGTATTTACAGGATTTGGCCTATCCGTCACAAATGCAGGTGCAAAATCGAGTTCACTAAACAAATGCCGATTAAACGGAACAATCCCAGTTGTGCGAAAGCCAGCTTGTATGTTGGATTGTGTAAGAGCAAGCGGCATAGCAGTAGCCAAAATCCCTGGGATGTCATATATTGACATTGTCTTGCCGGGGTGGCTTCGCATCCATCCATCACAACTCGAATTTACAGCTTTTTTCAGCGGACCGAATACAGAACGATCAAGCGGTTGGAGTTTATGAGAGCAGTGGGGAGGGAAAGATAGCATCACAATACCATTCGCCTTGCAAAAGTCTAGTGCGTCAATGTGAATATGTGAAGAGTGGTTATCAAGCACAAGTAAGATTTTATGTGAAGGAGAAGCATTTGTGTGTTTCTTGAAGTGTTCCAAGAAAGGAATAAATGTTTCATCCTGCATCCAGCCAGAAGGATTTGCGCTTCCAGCAGATCCTATTGGTCCATCCCTGATAAAGTGATCTTGGTATCGCACTCGCGGAAAGACGAAGAATGGAGGAATAGCATTTCCGATGGCATTGACCGCAAAAGCTACTGTGACTAAAGTACCTCTCTCGGCTGAAGTCACTGAGCCTACTTGACGAGCACCACGTCTAGCTATTATTCTGTCGGGTTTTTGCACAGTTGTTATGCCAGTCTCATCAGCATTATATATATTTTGTGATTCAAATTTATAACGGTCCATGACAGTAGCCAAATTGTCGTAGAAAGCATCTACGTTATTTCTATTAAAGCTAGTCGCCCTAGAAAGACTTGTAGCCTGTGCTGCACGTACTGACAGTTCAGGGTTTCGTCTCATAAACATGCGGAACCACTCTTCGCCAGCCATTTCGTGGTCATCCCAAGTCCGAGGTCGTGATAAGTCGTACTTGACGGTTAGTTCGAATGCCAATTTCATAACATCCTTTTTACTTAGGCCAAAATAAATATCTGCACATCTTATTAAATATTTAGTTAGCTCACGCTCTTGTTCCTGGTTAAACACCCGATTGTGAGCCTTATAGCCCATTTCTTGATTTTCATCCCCACCAGTCGCATCTCGTTTACGTACATACCTTAACAGGGAACAGTGGTTCAGTCCATTATTTTCTGCAGCTGTTCTTAATGACGATCCGGCTTTTACATCTTCATAGGCTTGTTTATACTTCGATAAGTCAGCCTGGCCTCTCATAGTCTTTCTTAGACGTACTCTTGGCATCTAAGAAACAAGAAAATTACATAAATAAACTGTTTCAACCGTACCCACAAAATATGTTTCAACTGTCCCCAACCCTCCTTCAAGGGATATAACAGTCACAGTAAGAATGATAATAAATTTGAATAAAAACTAATCATACAGACATAATCTACAAACTTCAATTAAAACGATATAAAACTCTCAATACTCTAACTTTAATAAAACCATAATAATTGCAAAAATGTACGACCGATAAATACTTACTTTTCTGTCAAAAAACACAATGGGGTCTCCTACACACAAGCACAGCGCGCGAACAGCAACGCAGCACTAAACTTCGTGTTCAGACTTGTCGCCCGCTTCGTTTTCCCCTTGTACCCCCTCACCTCTTCACGCACGATGTCGAGATATTCGCTTTGTTTCAACCGTCCACCGTTTCAACCGTACCCAGGCTACCCTACTCATATATGGAGCTAACCTTGTAAGTAATAAGAGTCGCAAATTGTCACGATAGCGAAACTACCTAATTAAATTTAATCACCTTGTAGTTACTTATACATATTTAGTTAAATAGGTTAGGTACTAAAAATAACAATAGCTTTGTTTTACGATTTACGACCTCTGTGTCGCGGCGTTAAAGTGTTCAGCTGCTATCTTAGGTCATGCGGTCGATTACCTCTAATACCTAAAAATATTTGTATACAAGAACATGTATCTATACATATCTGCATTGATTTTTGTATTTCTGTGTATACCAATGTACATATTTAAAAAAATCTAGTAGATCAGTCTCCAGCCTTGGACTACGACAGGTGTAAGATTGAAGATTGAAGCATGGCCTCATAAAACAAATTTCAAAAAGGAATCGAAGCCTAGTTAATTAAAGTCTTGTAGAACTTACGCCAAGGTCTCCTATCCACAAAAGTCCCAATCAGAAAGTCCTCTTGAGTGGATAGCCCTTCGTCAAGAGCAAAACCAACATTCAAAGATTTAAACTCTTGCGTCTTTACAAAAGCTTTCATCCCTTTATTGCCTCCGGTCTCTTCATCTGTAGAAAGGTTAATGATCAATTACGGTTTCATTTCTATTATAAGTCCTGAATTCCTGAACGGGTATTTGCTGTACGTGGACTGCAGTGGGCTAATTGATTGATTGTGGCGAATTGTGCAAATTTTCAAAAGTGAAGCCAGTGAACATATTATTATAAACTTGCCTCGATAACTAACTAAAAAACTAACTAAGATTATATTATAATCTCGTAGAGATGAATATGGATAATTGGAAATTTGGACATCTTTCAATCGCAATTTAATTTGTAGCTCTCAATGGGGCGTGCGTGAACCATTTAAATGAATCGCTTTGATCACGTGACAGATTTCTCTACCTTCTAATATGGTGCTGAGCGACGAGAGTCGAAGTGACAAATCCTTCATCCTTCATTTACATCGGGACGGACATGGTGTCTTACATGGACTTACATGGTGACTTTATGTAGTGAAATTCAGTAATCTAAATTTACACTTTGAAGGTTTCGCTTGGACTAAGGTGACTGGATACGAAAGTTATGGACATCCGGAGGGCATCATTATGCCCTCGTGGCAGTTGCTACGAGCTACGTGGTTAGTCAGGCACTGTTATGATGTAATATCAAAGTTACGTAATATATTTTTCAACACACTTGCTCATAAACTGGCCCTAAATTCACCGCAATTAGGCACATAATGACACCTATAATCAAACGGCGGCTATTTGATTGTTATAATTCACGAATGAATTATAGATTATTTTTTTAAATTTTATTGGTGGAGTTGCTTTTTTCTTAAAAAATTGTCGCGATACAAAAAGGTCGTGTTCAATAGTCAAAATAAATTAATATGCTTATAACTTGCTCATTTCATGCAACTTTGTATTTAAATAGAATCTTGTAAGTATTTAATATACAAAAGTTTCATTCGACTAACCTTAATAACTTTTATTTTCTCGGTAAAATCTTTAATTTCCCCATTCAATCCGCGGCAAATTAAAAAACAAACCTCCTTTAGCCTATGGCCGCTCGAGACGCGCGCGCAAAGGAAATCCAATAAATCTTTACAGCTTTTGCGAAAAAAAATATTACAACACGTTTTCACTTTTATAATTATAGTTATTAATTAATTAAAATGTCTACAATTACTAGTTATGAAGAAAATGATTTATGTCGTACAACGTCCGTGGTGTGATTGATGTGAAGCCCTTAACGTTATGGAAAGTTTATTACCTGAAAACTGCAAGAGTAAATATATATATTTTAGTATTCTTTTATTCACAATGTGTTGTTGATTGTGTGTGTGTTGAAAAACATAATATGATCCACGTGTGTATTAATGATTACCGTCCTCGGCTCTCTTAACACCCTCACCTTACGGCTCGGGTCTCAATGGCGTCTCTGCGGTAATCACCAGCTTTACACACTTTTACCCTAATGTACTAATTCAACATCATTATGTTAGTGTTGTTCCTTCCCCTCCCTCTAATTATAGCTCATGCGATTCTTAAAGGAATACTGCCGTTTGACCTCCTAACTCCGTGAGGTTGGCTTAAGCGCTGAAGTTCTTAGTGGGATCCCTGAAACCCCTCAATGATTATGCAATTCTGGTATAGGTAATTATGCAATTTATAATTATAATAACTAGCTTTTGCCCGCGGCTCCTCCCGCGTAGATGTCGGTTATCGCTTGGTGTTGAGCCGAGGCAATTGAGCATTAAATTCGCCTCTTTACTCAGCTTTGTCCTCTACTATTTACTCGCCTCTGTTCTCGACTTTCTACTCGCCTCTATATTCGACTCTACTCGACTTTCTACTCTCCTCTATACTTTAATTTATACTCGAATCTCTACTGACTTCTCTGCTCCCATCTCTACTTGACTCTGTACTCGCCTCTATATTCGCCTTTCCATTGGTCTCTGTACTCGCATCTCTACTCGCCCTTCCACTCGATTCTCTTTTCGCCTCTCCACTCGCAAATGTACTCGAATCTCTACTCAACTCTCTATTCGATCTCTACTCGCCTCTACATTCGTCTCTCCACTTGCCTCACTATTCGCCTCTCTACTCGACTGTCTACTGCACTCTATTTGATTCTATACTCGCCTCTGCACTAGCTTCTCTAGGCGCATATCTACTGGCCCCTGTAGTCGACTCTACTAGACTTTCTATTCGACCTCTCCACGCCTATCCACTCGCCCCTATACCTATCTCAACTCGCCTCTCCACTCGCTTCTATATTTGACTCGTTCCTCGACTTTGTCCGTTCCGTATCTTATTATTATTCACTTTTGTTCCAAATTTCATGAGGATATCTTCCAAAAAAACTTCTTATTATTTATCCCCTATTCACCCCCTTTTTTGCGCGATTTTAAAAATGACAAACTTTGAATCCCATAATCCTACCACCCTCCTTCGACCTCTTTTTAAAATGTAGCCTATGTCCGTTCCCTAGCTCATATCCATCTCGGTATCAAATTTCATAAGGATATTTAAAAATAACAAACTTTCGTTTCTTTTATTTTTTATTTTTTTATTTTATTTATTAGGGACAAAAAACAGTTATGCGTTACAAACAATTCTTAAAAACTAGGTTATTAAAATAAAAACGCACAACCCACACTATTGTCCACGAAGTAATTAATGTGTTATGAGAATACGGACGCGCCGTTCCACCCACGTACTAAACAAATAAATTTTGTTTCCAGAAATGAACCCTCACAAAATGACCCGATTAGGGATCATTTGCAAGAGTCTCATACACCACTTTCCTAAATTTAGCCTCCGACAGTGCAAAAATGTCAAGATCAACAAAGTGTGTGTTGTAGGTCGCCAGTAATCGACGCAGAGGTGCCCGCTCCCCCGCGTTTGTTCTACACTTTTCTGTGTAAAACAATCTGGGCACGCACACCTCCCGCCGAACAACAGCCCTAGGCACCACATAACATAATTTATTAGTAACTTCAATACAATTGAACTTATTATTGCATATGCCGTACAGCATCATAACCATCAGCAATTTACGTCTGTGCTCCAAGCTCAAAATTTTGTAATACTTTAGCAGTTCTGTGTAAGGAATCCTAGTATGAAAACATTTGAAATGGGTAGTATGAAGGAATCTTTTTTGCACCATTTCAATTCTATGCGTATATTTTAGGTAAAAAGGGCTCCAAATAGGCACTGCATATTCAACTTGGGAACGAATTAAAGTTTTATATAGGTAGAGGAATGTAGAAGGTTTTCTGAAATCATTACAAGACCGCATGACGAATCCGTACATCCTAAAGGCTTTGTTAATGATGTAATCAATGTGCATGTCTAGATGTAATTTAGAGTCTAGTAGTACTTTCATCCCCTATTACCCCTTATTTCGCTATAAAAGGTAGCCATATCCGTTTCCAAGTTCTAATCTACCTCTGTGCCAAATGTCATCAGTATAACGATATAAAATAAATAAATATACAAAATAAAATTGACAAACTTACATCCCCTAACCCTTTTTACCCCCTTTTTCACGATAAAGTTAGCCTATGGCTATTTCCAAACTCTAAGCCATCTCTATACCAATTTCATCAGGATATCTTCAAAATTGACAAACTCTTCCCCTTTCCCCTCGTGATAAAAGGTTGCCTATGTCCATTTACAAGCTCTAATCCATCTCTGCACCAAATTTCATCAGAATATCTTCAAATAAAAGGTTAACTATGTTCGTTCCCAACCTTTAATCTATATCTGTACCAAATTTCATCAGGATATCGTCAAAAATTACAAACTTTCATCCCAAAGCCATATTCCCCCCTTCTACCCCCTTTTATGCGATCAAAGGTAGCCTTTGTCCGTTCCCAAGCTTAAAACGATCTCTGTATCAAATTTAAATAAAGACATTCATGGTCCTGCTCCCCCCTTCTACCCCTCTTTTCGTGATAAGTTCCCAAGCTCCAATTCATCTCTGTACCAAATTTCATCAGGATATCTTTTAAACTAACAAACTTTCATCCCTTAGCTCCCTCCCACCCTTAAACGCCATTTTTCGCGACAAAGGGTAGCCTATGTTCGTTCCCAAGCGTTAATCTATCACTGTACCAAATTTCATCAAGATATCTTCAAAAATGACAAACTTTCATCGCATCGCCCTTCTCCCCCCTTCTACCCCTCATCGCAGCAGCCTGCTTGTGTCGCTCTAACAGCGGCCACGCCTCACAGCCGTGTAAAAGGACAGGCCTAATGATCGTCTCAAAGACCTGTCCCTTCAACCGGACTGGCATTTTAGGATCACATATGACGCCAGTCATATCCCGCCATTTGGCCCGTACGTGCCTTGACGTCGCAGTCGATGTCAACAGTACTTAACCTGGTCCGTGCGCTCGACCAAGTCATCGCCTATGCGGACAGGTGTGGGATCTGTTGAGTTTAACGCCAAGTATTCTGCCTTCGCCACATTTAGTTTCAGACCGCCGTTCTCAAGCGCCTCCTTCCACACTTTCACGCATCGCACCACTCTATTCCTGTTCGCGTCCTTCAGCGCAATGTCATCAGCATACATGAGCAACCATGGATGCTGCTCATGCGAGTTTCTGATGCTGTCAAAACGTCCAACACCAAGCTGAACAGATAAGGACTGAGCACGGATCCTTGGTTTACCCCGACGGTGATGGGGAAGGTTTTCATGTCACCAACAGTGGACCGAACCACGGAACCGGAATCGAGGTACATGTCTCAGATGGTGTCAATGTAGGCCTCTGGTATTCCCTTTGACCGCAATGCCCACCAGATCACCACAGTCGAAGGCCTACTGCATGTCTAGGAATAGGCAGTGCAGGGGAGTGTTCTTCGACCTATATTTTTGCCCTCCATGTTTGTAGGTGATAAGGTGTTCAGATTTCTTTTGGAAATACGTGTCCACGATGGTAAGGTCGGCAGCCGCACACGTTCTGAGAATGTGCTCATCCTCTGGGTTACGGCTGTCGTACCCAAAACCACCGTGGTCACGCTCAAACTCCCCACACCCCTCACCCACATGACCGTTCAGGTCACCACCGAGAACAATTCCCTGCGACAGCGAAATGCCACTAAGCACTTCCCCGAGCTGGTTCCAAAACGGGATCTTTTTGGCTTGGCTGAGCCCAGCCTGTGGAGCGTAGGCACTTATCAGGTGGGTAACAATCCCATCGATAAGCACCCTTACGACCATAAGTCGGGCGTTATAGCGTTTTACCTGCAAGATGTCCTCCCGAAGCCCCCCGGAGACCACCCCACCACGCCCACTCCGGCCTGCCCATCAGGTGCACCTGTGTACATCAGCTGGTAGTCGTCCCCAATGATCTTGGAGCTACTGCCACTCCACCGAGTCTCCTGCAGGAACGCCACGGCCACCCTCCGCCTGAAGAGTACGTCAGCTAACTCCCCCCCTTCTACCTCTCTTTTGCGATAAAAGGTAGCCTATGTCCGTTTCCAAGCTCTAATTCACCTCTGTACAAAATTTCATTAGGATATCTTTAAAAATGACCAACTTTCATACAAACTTTCATCGCCTATTTCCCTCCTTAAACCCCCTTTCTCGCGATGAAAGGTAGTCTAATCTCTAATACACCTCTGTACCAAATTTCATCGAGATCGGTTCTGTCGTTTAGGCATGAAAGCGTAACATACAGACAGACAGACAGACAGAGTTACTTTCGCATTTATAATATTAGTATGGATTTTGGTAGATATTTACCCGGCATCAATGTGAGATGTAAAGTCCTTGCCAAGAGCACGTTATTTTGTTTTAGTTTTCTAATGGCTTGCAAGTATTGAATGCCAACGTCTTTGGTGTCCTGTGCGCCTCGACCATAAATGTCGCCGTTCTCATCCATATACGCGTCAAATGGTGGATATTTCCATTCGCTCTGAAATGGAAAGCGATTTGGAATATCTAGCTTCCCAGTTTGGATATAAATGAAAAATTTACGAATCACTACTGTAGGTACTACCAAAGTATAACGTTCGTTCGTTAGACTGTGGTACCGGATGTAAGAGGAACGCTCCCGAAGCCAAAGGCCCCTGGTAGTACTCCGGGTAAAACGCTCGCGCTTAGCGCCTTTTTTTTCTGTAGTGATGTTTTTTCATGAAATTGTTGATCATTCCATTTTTTTTTGTTTTTTCATTGAATCCACTCCTTCCAGGAGTAATTTAGTTTTGAACTAGTCTTTTTTTTTAATTAGTTTTTAAAAGAAGTGAAATCGTCGGAGTTATAGTGAGATATATATAATATTCATATATATAAAACATCACGAGCTAATTTACATCCGTTTGGGTTACCGGAAAACCTGTACTAAATTAGTCAAGTTCTTACCCACATCACTTGACTATGAATTTTACCACGGAATAGCATACTTAATAATTTTACCAAATAATATTCTAAGTTTGTTAAGTGTCCATTTTTTTTTTAAACTGCCTGCAATTTTCCAGCCACCGTGGTCACGGGTATGTCACGGCCGTCACGGGCAACTAAAATGTCATCATCATCACCCCAGCTTTAATCCCGGTTGCACTTTGAATGCAAGGTTCTTCGACTTAAATCAAAAGTTAAATGTGAATGAAAGATTCAAAGGTCTTACCGCATCGGCCACAACAACGTCTATATGCGAGTTGAGCATGATACTGGATAGAGAAGGATTAGTGCCTTCAAGAGTAGCGACCAATATCGGTTCACCAGCTGGTTTGTATATCGAGAAAGGAATTCCCAAATCCCGGAATTCACGGATCCAGAAATCTACTGCATATTCTGTAAAAAATCACTGAATATTACAATTGCAGAGGAACACGGATTCGGGGGTGAGAGCGGATGTGACTGTGATCTGGGACTAATTGTGCTAATAGTGCGACCACGAACGCTGTACCTACCAGTGGTGATGAGTGAAAATTTTCAAAAGAGAAGGCGGTGAATGAAAATTTTACTTGCACCCATTGTGAAGCCAGCAGGATTCGGGACCCTTCGCCGCTGGCACCTACCGCTCCTACAATAGGTACGCGGCGTGGCGGAGGACGAAGTCAAAATTAAAAAAAAAGAGCATAAGACGAGAGCGAGCGAGATACTGCCGCCAGGGCTCTAATTCTGCTATTATTTTTTTCATGGCAAAATCAATGTGGTACCACAGACACTGTAACCAATGTCAATTAATTTGAGACTTTACTAATACATTTATAAGTCTATGACGATGTTATAGAGTGAATGAAAAATTTTATAAACACTTTCTCTTTGGACTTCATTTTGGACTTTAAAGCTCGGACATAAACTCTAAAATTTAATAACATTGTATGCAATATCAGCGGTATCACAGTGGTGTCACCCCCCACCACGCCGACGCACGTTGTACCATGGGAGTGGAACAGTACAACGATCGCGGTCGGTCTATAAGACGAAGATAATAATGATATTTTGGTCGGTATGTAATAAGGTGGTGGTATATTTATTATTATGGTAAGTACATAAGAATATGAAATGATAGAAATAATTTTACTACTGTTCTAATACTGGAAGTATTGTAATGTAACTACTTTTTCAGTAGGTACGATTAAATAAATGTTTACAACTGTGGTAGTTATGCCTACTATTTGACGAACGTGGTCCTGGCGAAATTATTCCTCTCGGAGTTCTCAACTCCAGTCAGATGATAGTCGCCTCCATAAAATTCATAATAAGCCTCATCAAAGGGAGAAAACAGAGTAGGTGCCTAAGAATAAGCTAAATCTGGCCTCTGGGGTGTATGTTGAAGTGACTGTCTTGAATGCTATCGGGAACCACATTAAGATTTTGATAATACCAAATTGAATTAAAAGTGTTTTCAATACCAACTTATATTTTCTTCGCAGCTCGTATCTATCCGAAGATATTCTCGGAATATTTGAACTGAACGTAATCGCAAATAATCCTCGTACTTATTCTTTAGTGGTGCAGCGATACCAATAGGTAATTGAGTTACTAGACACGTGTACATTAATATCTTCCACATCTTCATTTGTTAAAAAATTTATCACCCTGAAAAACACATTCATTTTTAAGTAAATCTTATAAGAAAGAGCTCTCAGATTTCTAGATTATTAAACAAAAGCAGTAGCACTCAGTCCATATTCAGGTGGGTAAGTACTTAATCATATTCTATCCTCTGTGGTAGGTACGCAGCTGTTATTTATGTTACTCTAGTAATAAGATTGTTTGTACTAGATTATGTTCGAAATAGGACAAGCTCGTACCTATAGTAAGTAGGTTACTGTAATCTGTAGTTCAATAATATGTAGGTACTATCTTGTTAGATGTGATTATAACAAACAGAGACGTAGGTAAATTCAAACACTCAATTTGTGTAGCCCTCTTCGTACACTTGCCAACCGACTAACAGCTACACCTAAGCAATAACTTGCAGACAACTTGATGGTAAGCGGTCAGCGGAGTCTATTACTTATTTATTCATTATAAGAAATATTTACCAACATGCCTATCCACTCGCCTCACTCACCTCTAATCACCTCTATATACAACTCTTTACTCGAGTATGTCCTTCACCAAACTCTAATCTGACTAGGTATGTACCAAAATTTCATCAGAATATGTTCAAAAATAACGAACTTCCATACTAACTTCTATCTCAAACCCTAACAGGTGGCAGAAAAGCACACAGTCCACCTGATCTGGTTGCCGTGGCCTATGGACGTATGCAACACCAGGGCCACAATCACAATCGTGCCGCCGAACCTGTAGAAACCTTTGAATGCCCTTCTTGAAGAACGCTATATTGTAGTCGCTTGGGAAAACCACAGCAGGAAGTTCATTTCCAACCTGGGGGTCGATTCCACTAATGAAATAGTGTTTGAATGGTGTATCGTCGTAATAATTTTGCCCTTTTCGTATTCTGCTAAAATTTAAGAGCGATGGCTTCTCAGTTGCCACCGTGAGCGTAGCGTCCTTGTGGTCTTGTGATACAAATTGGAGTCATGTCTGCTATTTAAATAGTCTTTCGATGGTGTATCGTCGGATTAATTTTGCACTTTTCGTAGTCTTCTACACGTAATAGTAGAGACATTGTGGTCAATTTTACAAATTTGTAGTCTGCAAACAAATAGCGCCTCAATATCTTCGTAATAATTTAAAAAGTGGTATTCTACTAATTATTTGACAGCTGTCAGAATGAATATTTCACCGTTCTGAAGAAATAGAGCGTCCACTATGCAGACGCACCTTTTTCGTGTAATTTGAACTAATTTGCCGTTGTGTTTAGGTCTAGGTAAACGATGTTTCCCTTTAAAACTCCGTACTAGAAGCTGCTCACGACGGAGATCGTCACCACGACGCTCTCAGAAATAGCTGCCAAGCTTCTGAGGCATAGCAGCGCAATTTATTAAGACGTTTAAGCTCACAAAAAGCCTAGTGAGAGAAATTGCCAAGGATACCTATCTCTGTGCGGCAAGAAAGGAATGACAAAGTGAGTTGATTATTTACAGACATTCTATATTTGCATTCTATAGAATGGTCGATAGCTTAGTGGTTAAGGAGCCGGCTTTACGATCGAGAGTTCCCGTGTTCGATTCCTAGCCATTACACTACCGACGTGAACCCACTTCTAGCACTAGCAATACAGCTTAGTTGGAGGGGTTAGAGGGAATATTAGTAATTTTGTTTGCTAATTCACTATTACATAATATATGATGGTAGTATCTCCATGATGATGACTGATTACCTAAGTAGGTACTGACCCATTATCACTAAGTAGGTTATATAATAAATACACTAACATAATACACACTAATATAATAAATATTTATATACATAGGTATGTCTATTTATTCATCAATCATTAGCTTATCAATTAGGTACCTACATATTTAATTTATAAATAATAACAAATGAATATTCTATGCCATTGTATTCTAGCGCTATCACAGCACAATTCTTTTACTTTAGTACTATCTAGACCCATAATAAGCATAGCTTACTAGCTTGTGTTATGGGACCTAGAAGAATGCGGATAAACATACTACATCAGAAATTGTATAATAATTTAATGTTATCTAACCAATTACAGGTACGTGAAACAGTACTGAACATTATGTGTTGATGCCAGTATTCCTGGTACGGCCGATGATCATTATGCCGAGCAGCCCACTCAATCAAAGAATCCAGAGAAAGAACAAATTTGCAAGACAAATTTAAAGCTCAAGTTATGGTACAAATGTATGGTGCAGACACAATGCCTCTTTTGTACAGCTGACCCTACTTATGAGCAGTTAAAGGTATTACATACATACTGGGTACAATATGATGAAAACTATGTTAAGAACATATTAATTTCTGCTGAAGATTTTTAGGAAAATTATATATTTGAAACAAATTTGGAAAGTGCGAAATAAAAATACATGTTTAATTTTATTCAGTTTTTTATTCATTACTTATAATTCAATTTGTATTTGTAAGTACTTCCTTGTTTTGGAGAAAGCGCTTGCGCAGTTATACTTTCTTTTATAAATGCATCTTCCACGTTGAGCCTATTCTTTTCTTAAGAAATAATAGAAAAATATGTAGTTCTCGGTCTGCTATCTTGGGCTTCATTCGCACGGCTTTAGTACCATGGTCTGTCACCTTATCCATTTTCACAGGAAAAGATGAAGGAAATATGTACTAGATTCAGGTTCACATTCACTAGTTTGTTGTACTAAACTTACCAGACACTTAGGTTATATAAACCTTGGTTCAGGCCTAGCTTTCATGGTGGTCCAATAATAGTAACTTTCTTTCTACTGAAACAAATGACACTTTAAATTATTATTATAATCATTAAAAAGGGTTAGGGTAGTCCTGCAATGGATATAATACATCTGAAATACACATAAAAATCATGTTGTCTATATTTTGTGTGTATTTTAAAACTAAGCTACAAAACATGATTACGTTAATGCTATCAACTTAAAGTAATACAGGTTAGGAATACTCACATTAAGATGTGCTTTACATATAATAGGGCCCATTTCAACTTCGTGTTTTATGCGTGTTTTTATTTTGTAGTGATTTGACTCCACTTTCCTTTTATAGCAAAATTTCATTCCTACAATGGTACGTACTTTTGCCTGGAATTCATTATATATTGTGAGGACATTCTACTACAAATTATTCAAACTAAATGAAGGGCTATAGCTAAATAAGAGACAGACTTATTGTTTTCGAAAGATGTTTCGAAAAATCAACGAAAACGGAGGTGACAAATTGACAACAATGACAGCTGACAACTTGTCATTTGGAATTAGGCGCCCACTCACTAACAGTCCGCCTGCAGTCCGCCTGCAGTTCCTGATCTGTCCGGCGGCCTGCAGTCCTAAGCCGATAGCGCCCACACACTAAAGCGATTTTGGCCCGCCGGCAATTCCCTGTTGTCAGTTTTGCGACCACACACTAGCAGTTGTGAGTCGTCAGTTTTAGGTCGTACGATCGCCTGCCGGTAATGGTCTAATATCAGTTACATAGAGAGTACGAAACAGTGCAAGCGATTTTCGACCTTATTGACATTTTATTAATTACATGTTTTTTCGCATAAATAAATGCTGCTGATCACGAAAATAAGAAAAAAATCTAGATTTGTTATGATGTCAATAAGGTTGAAAATAGCTTGCACTACGTTATTCTTATATAAGTACATGCTAATCATTGTGGGAAATAGGTGTTAGCTATTTTGAACCTTATGGACTATGTGCATAAGAAATATAGACGAGTATGTACAAAAAATGAATAAAATCTTAGTAAAAACTGACACGAAACGTCGATCGACAGGCCCGTTGTGCTCGTTCGCCCTGACGGCCTAGGACTGTCCGGTTTAGAACTGTCCGGAATCGTTCGGTGGCCACACACTATCGGATCGTATTAGTCGTCAGTCCAAAATCGTTAACGAAACTGTGAGTGTGTGGGTTATTGTGATTAACTGACAGATTTATATCGTCCGGCCGTCGTCCGGTAAACTGTTAGTGAGTGGGCGCCTATAAGGTAATATGACTATTCTGTCTTGTCATCAGTTTATAAATTAGAACTAAAGTCGGAAAAACCCACATTTGAAGTTGCATCGAAATTCGACAACGTAAGCTTGTAACAGGGGATAAAAATATTTCAAAGTTAGAACTGCACTATTCCTTAACTATATTCGTATAAAAACTATCGTGAGACATTTTTCAATTATATTTTATTACGGCTACACTCACGTGAATCGTCTGGATGCGCCCGACTAGTTTCTTTTCATAGTTCAAAATGCATATGATAATTCTTGCTCTAGTAACTGAAGGTCATTACTAGGTTCCGTCAGTGCTTAGAAAAAATACAGTCGTCAGTGCATCTATTTTCTTTATAAAAACTAGGGATGTTACCCAGTACCTTATGTATAAAAACTAAGTACCTATTTGTAAAACTTGCTACTTTTTACTCACATGCCAAGACATTAGAATTTGTATTAAATGCAAAGATACCTACTTGCGAAGGAATGTTAAACCATAAAATTATAACTGCATTTTGTGATTATATTATAACGTCTCGTTACAAGATCACTTTGTTGAATTTTGATGAAACTTCAAAAATGGATTTTAAGAATGATCCGACTATGTGTATTTATTAGAACGGTCTCTAACAGTATAACAAGTGTTAGACTGTGGTTCTATAACGGGTGTTAGGGGAAAGCTCCTGTAGCCGAAAGCCCGTAGTAGTATTCCGGGTATACTACATACCTATTGGCATAATTATATTTTCAATTTGGAGAAAAAAAAAACTCAGTTTTTTAGCATCATTTATTCTCCATCGTATTAGGAAAGCTTAATGAAACGACAATTTCATAAAAAATCATAACTACAGAAAAAAACAAATAGCGCCGAGCGCTTGCTTTTCTGTAGCGATGTTTTCTTATGAAATTGTCCTTTCATTGAGGTTTCCTAATATGATGGAGAATAAATAAAGCTAAAAAAATTAATAAAAATTGTAAAAAAGAATTAAATTTTTTCTCTAAATCGAAAAAAAAAATGCTAATATGTAGTATACCCGGAGTACAACCACTGGCTTTCGGCTTCGGGAGCGTTCCCCTAACACCCGGTATACTGTGTACTTACATATATATCGACAAAACGGAGTTGATACTATTTTTTTTATTAGATCTGTCTATATATTATGTTAACTATTTTGGTATAAATCCCTTAAAATGAAGAAAAATTCATGTGCGTTTATGCAGCAAAAAAAAATTTAAATGTCTGTACTCTACATTACAAAAAAAAATATTTTTTAACTATTCTTTTTACATAAATTATACATATAATTGCGTCTTTTTTCACGGAGAGTTAGGTGCATTAATACTCGCATTTCATCAACTTGTATTCGGTTCCACGTAATAAGGGGTTAACCTATTGCCATATTTTGGGGACTATTGTTAAATCGAGCCATGCATCTGAGGCTGAGTCGGGGCTGTGAATAACTGTCTGATGTTAAAGTTAACCAGCCCTATCCCTTAGTCGCCTTGTACGACACTACATGGGAAGAGATCGAGTGGCCTAAATTCTACTCTGCCGGGAACCCCGCGGCGGGGGTGCTCATTATTATCGACCTTTAGATTTTATCCTGATTGCATCCGAGACTGAGATGCCCTCGGAGCTCAGTATTTCTTACCCACGTAGCCTGGTTGTTGCCGCAAGACGTGGCCATACCAGCGAAGGCGACTCTCTTGCATTTTATCTGCGATGTCACGGACATGAAAGCTGCCGCGAATACAAGAGTTCCTCACGCGATTCTTACGCAGCTCCTGCTGGTGTCGCTCTAACAGTGGTCGCACTTCACAGCCGTGTAAAAGGACAGACCTAATGATCTTCTTATAGACCCGCTATTCAACCTTACTGGCATTTGAGGATAGCCTGTGACGCCAGCCTTTTCCCGCCACTTATCCCACGCGACATCAATAAGTGCCTTGATGCAATTATAGTGGATGTCTCCAGTCACGTGAAGTACAGATCCCATGTACTTAACCTGGTCCGCGCGCTCGACTAAGTCATCGCCTATGCGAGGTACGGTTGTGGGATCTGTTGAGTTTAACGCCAAGAATTCTGTTTTCGGCACATATAGCTATAGACCGCTGTTCTCAAGTGCTTTCTTCCACACTTTCACACGACGCACCAATCGGCTCCTGTGCGCGTCCATCAACGCAATGTCATCAGTATACATGAGCAACCATGGAGGCTGCTTATGTGAGTTTCTGATGCTGTCCGACAAAACCTCCAATTCCAAACGGAACAAGTAAGGACTAAGTATGGATCCTTGGTGATTGAGACGGTGATGAGGAAGATTTTTATGTCGTCAACAGCGGACCGAACTACGAAACCGAAATCATGGTACATGGCACGGATGGTGTCAATGTAAGCCTCTAGGATTCCCTAGTTCCACAGTGCCCACCAGATCACCGTACAAGAAACACAGTCGAAAGCCTTCTGCATGTCTAGGAAAAGGCAGTGTAGGGGCAGATCCTTTGACCATTTTTCCCCGCGAAAATTTCTTAGGACACACACCGAGTGATTATCGTTATACCACGGTAACTGCCAAACTACTGCACCAATGCCTTGTTATTGAAGATTGGCGTAATGATTCTCAGTCTCCACTGGTTCGGGACCCTACCGGTGAGAAATACGCAGTTATAAAGATTTGTCAGGATGTCCACATTACGAGCACCCATTGCCTTCTATCGTCGGATCCGACAGCTCTTTTTTTATATCGGACACGTCAATTTGACTTCACCTCGCTAGAAGGTAAACTGAAGGTAAAGTCTCAGGAAAAAGGGTCAACATTACAAACGCATACTATGTTAACAATGGTGGCACTTAGCTTGACGGCCTCATCAAATGTTTGTTCACGCTCCGTTTAAAAGACCCGGGACTATAGGAAGAAGAAAACACGTGAGCTGGTAAGGTTTCAACGATGCGTGGTTATGTCGGACTTGAACCTACTAAAAGCGCACTCCATCTTGGGTCATCAACTCCAGAATGTAAGCTCTGGCACCCTGGTTTACCAGTTTCCCTGTCTTTGACAGCTTAGGAAACTGGCATCACTGAGAAACCCTCTCATTTGAGCTCGAAAGCGTATTCCCCTAGAGCTAGAATCCAGCGTCCTTCAGGGGTTCTTGGCCTAGAGCCTTAGCACCGACAGCTGTAATTCTACCGAAGTGACTTAGGGAAGGTCGTCGAGATCACCGCTGTATGCATCCGAGGCTGAGTCATCTGTGGTGCTACATATTCTCCGAGCTGTGCACAACAACAGTGGGTCTCGAGGGCGCAGCTTGCTTCTTACCATAAAGTAAACCCATCCCCATGGGTTCCGCTCTAGCGTCAGGTTCGTTGCGGGCTTCATCGATCGGTCTCGGTGTGATATTTTAGTTCATTGAACTTATCCTTGGTTTCATTCCAGTTTACACCAAGATCGACGCATCTAGAGGCTCATGCGTTAGGTACCCAAATCAGTATTTAATTTTGGCATAGCATTAATTTAATTTTCCTAAAATTTCTTAACTTCGGGACAAAGAGCAGGTAGGCAGGGCCCCACTTGACCTACCTTTGGTACGCCCATACTCAAAAACCTCTTTTGGGAATTTTTGACATGATTGATTGTATATTTTACAAAACCCTCCAGGCAGAACTTTATATTCTATCTGTGTTTAGATTTACGGGACAGGCATCTGACAAATTTACTAAACTAAAGCCCTACCAAAAACTCCCTACTAAAATACCGACCCAAAAATTGGCGTCATTTCTTGGACTAACTTATACCTACGAAAGTAATATTAAATACTAGATGTTGCCCGCGGCTCCGCCCGCTTGGATGTCGGCGGACTGTATGGCTTAGTGTTGAGCCGAGGCTATTGAGTATTAAATTCGACTTCCTAGTCGAGTTTCTACTCGCCACTATACTTGAATCTATGCTCGACTCTTTACTGGCATCTCTAGTCCCCTCTTTGCTCGACTCCATACTCTTCTCTATAGTCGCCTCTCTATTGGTGTTTCTCTCTCTACTCGCCCATCCTCGATCCTCTTTTCGCTTCTCTACTTGACTCTCCACTCGCTTCTTTACTCGCCTCTCTACTCGCCTCTCTACTCGCCTCTCTACTCGAATCTCTACTCAACTCTCTATTCGATCGCTACTCGTCCATCCACTCGCCTCTCTACTCGATTATCTACTGGACTCTATTTGATTCTATACTCGCCTCTCCACTGGCTTCATAATCTGGCTTTTATCCATCTCTTAAAATTAAAATTAGCATACTTAAATTCCCTAGCTCTAGCCCTATAAAGTCCCTCCCCCCCCCCGCCCTCTTAAGCCCCTTCTATCTCTTCATCATTAATCTATCTCTGCTACAAATTTGGACACCTTGTCTTTAAAAAGACAAACTTTCATATATACTTTTGTCCCATAGCTTTATTCTCCACCTTCTACCCCCTGTTTAGCAATAAAAGGGAGCCTATGTCCGTTCTCAAGCTCTTATTCACCTCTGTATAAAATTTTATCAAGATCGGTTCAGTGGTTTAGGCGTGAAAGTGTAACATACAGACAGACAGACAGACAGAGTTACTTTCGCATTTATAATATTAGTATGATTGGATATTCAATACGTTAGTGCCAAGCACATACAACCAATCAGTTTCAACTTTGCAATGTTAGGTAGGTATAGGTGAATTAAGCAGTTATGGCCACGTTTGTACATTTGTATCAATAAATACGTTTATAATGAGCTACTTTGAGAGAGAAAATGAAAAAACGAGTGCGTTTTGAATTTACCTATTTCAAGTTGGCATCTTTAATTTTATTGATATGGCAATTTTGGCAGTATACTGTACACGGACCACTTCGAAACAGCGGTGAAGTGGCTTTATTAATGTCTACTATACCGTTGCAATAACATTACCCCAGTGATTTTAAGTTAGCAGACTACCGTTTTTTTATCTACGATTATAGATTATCAATAGAGTCGCTTCGAATGAACGCTAGCTATGCCTCGAGTCACACATCTTGGACCTTATTTGCGAGACAAACGAGGTCAAAAGTTGAGCCTATAGAGTACATTTTAGGTCTGAGATATATGTCCCGGGGTATAGCAGACTGCAGTCTGCCATTGTTACTTTACGACGTACGTTGAAGTTGCAGTCGGCCATGTTTGTTTCTGTTTGGTGGAGTTAAGTTTGCGTCGCATAAATAAATTCCGTCTCTTCTCTCAGTCTCAAGCTATATCAGTACTTACAGATTGCAATTCAATTCAAAACATTTAAGCTCCCAAAAAGCCTTGTGTGAAAAATTACAGAGGATACATATCAGTAACATTATTTCATTAGAGCATAAAAGTGAGGGAAATTCTATGATGATGAAGATATGGATATGACTCAACGGCAAAAAAGGAATGCATAAAGACAGTGAGTGGATTATTTACACATTTATTCTATTCTATAATATATTGTAGACATATATATTTTCGTTATCGACTTATTTAGTTACTTAGTTTATTGGAAGAAAACTCAACTTTGAGATAAACTTTCCCTTGAACCTATATTATTATACCACATGATGTTTTTTAATAATGTGATTCACATCACTCATCACTATACTCTATAAATGTCAAAATAATTCTTTAGACCTCGTACTAATATTATAAATGTGGAAGTTTGTAAAATTGTTTGGATGATTGTTATTCAGTTACACCTAAAAAAAAACTGTGTGGTATAACACAAATGCGCTTTTATACTTATACATTGTAAATACTTTGTTTTAGGTGTCAATGGATACCCCTTGCGCAGGTGAATGATGATCACTTTAATCCTAAACATCATAGAGGGACACACATATGGCACACCAAATGGATCTAGAAGTAATAGATGAATCTAGTAAAGAATACCACTTACGCACTAGGAAGTCCCTTTTTAGTTCTAGTTCACATTCAGAGGCTTCTGTGACACTTCGTCAAGTATTGAGCAAGAAAATCTTATATGTGAGAGTACCTAATGTGAAAGAAGACGGACAAGTGATATGTATAAAAAATATGAAGAAAATCTTACTAATGATGCTAGCTATGGAAGAAGAGTAAAAATCATTTCAAGAAAATAGTGCATGGGTCTTAGTGAACAAACCTATATAGTGATGGCTATGTAGTGCAGTGTAAATGTATCTAAAACAAAAGTTAAATAGTGATAATTCAGTGATATATAGAGCAAGACTTGTGGTTATTGGTTTCCCCTTGTTCGGTGGACACTATGTCCTGTTCTAAGTATTCTTCAATTAATTGTTGTTTGCTATTAGCGTTAACTTAGACTTAAATATAACTCACTTGGATGTGACTATTACATTCCTCAACAGCCATCTCGATGAATGTGTTTTGTATGTAAAAATCTCAGCATTTTAAATTTAATGATAAAACTTAAGTTTTAAAGTTAAATAAAGCTATTTATAATCTTAAGCAGTCTGCTAGATCATAGAGGTAGCTGAATCATAAAGGTAGATGATTGTTGGAAAAAGAAAGGTTATATAAAATCTGTTTAGGAACCATGTTTATTGTAAAATCATCTGGCAATTTTGAAACTCTAACTGTTATAATGAAGTATATCACCTTCAAGAGAAATAGTTACTAAATTTTCATATGGTGTACTATGTGTATAAAGTTAAATTAATGAATAAATAAAATAAAAATGTTCTAAAGATTTAGCAACTCCTATGGAAGTTAATTTAAAACTTAGTAAAGACAATAATAATTAGTATTGTAAGTTTACACATCAACAATTAATAGACGGCTTAATGTATTGTATTTTATAATGACACTCATTGTAAACATGCAAAAAGAGTTTTAAAGCTGTTCAAAATCTTATGGTTTTATGTTTGTTAATAGTTATATATATAATAGCTCTGATATTGTTGGTTTTGTTGATGCTGATTGGACATCTGATGTTGTATTCTGGATGTGTAATATCTCATGAAAGTAAAAAACAGACAGTACAGACGGTAGCCTTGTCAAGCACAGGGCCAAATACATGGCTATGTGTAAAGTGTTTGAGGTTGAAGACAACAAGGTGCCAATTACATTATTTAATGATAACCAAAGTGCACAGAAACCTTCAGAAAATTGTATGTGCCACTGTAAGGTACCGATGTAAGGCTTCATTTTTTTGAGAAGCAGTTGCTAAGAATTTAATTAAAATTGTTTATTTAAGAATATCTCAAATGCTTGCTGATGTGTTCACTAAAAGTCTTTGTAAAGTACCTAAGGTAAAAGCACCAATGATAGACACTGACCCAATAGTGGACACTTTCGAAAAAATACCTTTATTGTAAAAAAGTAACTATTTTGTTTACATGACTGTTTAACTAAAAGACATCTAATGGCATAAATAACACATGTTCAAAAATTTGCACAACTATTGTAAGTAAATATTAAATTGGCGCCAGTTGTTTCTTAAGAAATTTGTTCAGAGGGGTAATTTTATTTTTGTTTGCGACCATGTATATAATAATTGTATTTAAATAAAAATATGCTGCTTGTAATTTTATACTTTACTATACTTTAAGGACAAATCAAACTTCACTGATTTGTCCTTAAAGTTTCTACCATTGGTGCTTTTACCTAAAAGCATTTCAGTTTTATGCAGGAATTAGGCATAGCACCTAAAGTTAAAGTAGGTATTATCAATTTATCATAGGCATATATACCTACTACATAGGTACCTACTTAGTGTTCATTTAGTGCAATTCTTTTCTGATTCTCTTATTAGATTATTTTGCTAAGTGGTGAAGTAGAAATATAAAAAAAAATACTAATAAGTATATTGAAATAATGTTAAAAAATGAACAATTTAAATAAATGGCTGTTTTGTTTAACTCACTTTGTGTTTTAATAGGTCAAATGTAAAGGTTTGTGAGCTAAAGTATAAACTTTGTTACATTTGACGTCTTCATTCCCAACAAAATCAACTTAGCTTGGTTACAGAGAGACCGACGTTTGTTTCATTATTTTTTTAAGAAAAGATGATTCTGCAAGAATACCCCCAGCACCCAGTATAATGAGAGAACTGTTAGACATTTCTAGGTAGATGTTTGAGGCCTATTCGTCGCCTATCATACATTCCCCGTGCGTAATCTTGAAAAACGCTGAAACATACCTATTCATTTATTTCCAACTAGACGTAAGTAAGTATGCGATACTTTAAATTTTACGGATTTTCATACAAACTTTTATCACAGTATAAACGAGTAGACCAGTAGGTACCAGTACGTCGTCGCCTTTGATGTTTGCGGAAATGTCGTCTTTCGCAGTTTTGTCAGGGTTGTCACTAGTTTTTTTTTTTATCTGTAATATTTATTAAACCCCTATTTAGTCTCTTTGTTGTCTCAAGGCACATCAACTCTCGATAATATAAATAATTAGCTGACGCCCGCGGCTCCGCTCGTGTGGATGTCGGCAATTGCGACCTTTGGTCATATCTCCAGTTCTACTCAAACAATCAAAGAATCAATTTTGTTTTTAAGTTTAGGCATAAAGAAGCACATACGAACGTTAAAATTTTACAGTTAAAAATAAATATTTAAATTAATGTAGGTATATAATAAATAGAGTAAATACATATTTTGAAAACGATTCTTTCGCTGGTTTTGTAAGTTGGTTCTACTCAACCAATTATGATCAAACCAACGTAATACTTTAAGTCTTGAATTTGAATCTGAACCTGAATCTGCATTTGAACATTGATTTTATTGAAAATTTTGATGCTGCCATCTTGCATCCCTAAATCGATGATATATTCGTAATCGGCAACCCCAAAAACCCTGTAAACGATCCCATATTGATTTTATTGAAAATTTCAAAACCACCATCTTTTATCGCTAAATGGATCTTATATTCGATATTCGTAATCAGCAATCCCAAAAGCCCTTAAAACGATATCCATATCGATTTTAGTGAAAATTTCATCCATTTAGATATCCAAGACGATGGGATATCTAAATGGATGAAATATTCGTGATAAAGGACCCCAAAAATTCTGAAATCGATATTCATATCGATTTTAGCGAAAATTTCGAGTCCACCATCTTTGATCGCCTAATTAAATTATTTTCGTAATCGAAATTACGAAAACTTTTAGCTAATAAAACGAATCAATAAAATATATAATAAAATAAAAAACGTGATAACAAATGGGAACAGCCCTGAATCCTTAGTACCAAGTAAAATATATGGGTACTTGGAACAGTACTCCTTCTCCCGCCATTTCGCTCACCTCGCACGATTTCTCTGTCTAGACGGCTTCGTCGACAGGCTGTGCTTTTATCTCCTATTTTAACCCATTAGTAGTGAAATTTTCAAAAATTATTTGTAGGTTTCCAAATAGTAGTATTTATTGTAGTAGTATTTGGGTAACTACATTTTCCTTTGGAACCATCTGCAGAAAGTAGATCTTTGCAACGGAGTAGGAGGATCTAAAGTCGTAATGTATTGATATTTTTATGAGGTAGGTACTTTAAGGAAGAAAATAGAAAGCCAAGCGCATTTTAAATTTATTTCAAATTGTCATGTTTACTTTCGCTGATATGGCAATTTTGGCTGTAAAGTTAACACCACTTTGAATCAATGCAACGATGCGCCCACTGTGCTGCCACTACGACATGTCTCATATAATATTATCCCACTTAACAGATCACCGCGCTTATGTCTATGACAGTGCTATCGCTATGGACTCGTTACCGTCATCGTCTTTAACATAACTTAGTAGAATCGGGGGCCTGAACGTGCGTGGGATGAAGTACCTTTCAAACCGCAGTGCGCAGTGTGAAGATGAATTCCCTCCCTATGGCGAGTGGTGCGATGATAGAATTCAGCGGTGGGCATCATCATGTCAAACAACTCATCAAAGTCGAGAACAGAGGCGAGTAGAGAGTTGAATACAGAGTCGAGTAGAGGGGAAAGTGGAGAGGCGAGTATAGAGGTGAGTATAACATCGAAATATTGCAGTTACACTAGTTGTCGGCCTTTTTAGGGGTCCAACTACCCGTATCGACCGCCATGGATGTTCGTATGACAAACGGGACCAACAGTGTAACGTGCTCTCCCACGCACGGAAATATCCAGACTAATGCAAATAGAAACATTCATGCATTTGCACGGAGCGGGAATCGTACCCACACCACTTGCGTAGCAGTCTAATGCACTGCCGCCACACCAGTAGGTACTACAATAGAGGAAATCTCTAGCAATTTAATTTTAGGGACAAAGGAAAAGTCTATGTTCATGAATATTATTCACCAAAATATTGAGGGTTTTTCTGGCAAAGAGTTGGAACTAGAATTATTTTTAAATGAAATTCATATTCATGTACTTTGTTTAGCTGAACACTGGTTGAAACAACATGAACTATTAGTATTGACAATTATAAAATCATTAGTTCGTTTACTAGAAATACCGCTATAAGAGGTGGGTCACTCATTTTAATTAACGACAAATTAAAATCTAAAGAAAGAAAAGATATTGTAGCACTCTCAAGTGAGCGAAATATTGAAATATCATGTGCAGAGCTTGATCAATATAATAATATTAGCATCTATCGACCTCCTTCCGGAGATTACCACCTATTTGAATCTATTATATGGAAGAAATCTTAAAAAAGGCATGTAAATGTAAGAAGAGGGTAGTTTTATGTGGCGATTTTATCGTTGATATCTTAGAAAACTCCCAGAACGCGTTAAGGTTCCTCAATCTTTTTAAATCTTTTAACTTACAAAATCTTTTTCGTGAACCAACTCGCACCACATCCACAACAGCTACCTGCTTGGATAATATTTTTACTGACAGCGATGTAAACGACAAATCTATAATAAACTTCATAAAATCTGATCATGCAGGTCAGTTAGCTAGATTTGAGCACCAACATGTTCCATTGCCTAAAAATATTCACAACATATCGTTTAGAAAAAAATAAAGAAAATATTAATAATAAAGTACCTCTTTTGGAACCAAGTATTTCTGAAAACCCGAATGATCTTTACGGAGATTTGTTCGGAGTAATCAAATACGAATTTAATAACATTTTCACAACAAAAACAATTAACACTAATCAACTCAAAATTAAATTTAGTGATTGGCCTAGGTACACCTGGAATTTATAAGAGTAGACAGTAGACATGAGTTGACATGTACAAATAATCCACAAATCATTGAACATGCTAAAAAGTACTAAAAAATGTTTAGGAAAGTCTGTTCAATGGCCACATCTAATTATATCCGTGCTAAAATACAAAAGTCTAATAATAAAATTAAGGCAAAATGGAATGTTATCAACAAAGAAAAACAAGGTCACGTGATCGATCCTTCGAGTTAAAAATAGATGATGAACACATCAGTACTGATGCTGACGTGGCCAATGCATTTGAATATTTTTTTACAAATGCTCCAATTACCGTAACTAGTAATAGTACATTACTACAGAGGCCGGGAAGAAAGGGGTTGCCGGCCGAAGACATATAGACGCGAAGCGAAGCGAGGCCGGATAGGTCTGAGGCAGGCAACCCCATATTTCCCGCCGAGGTGTGTATAGTGCTTTTCTCAAACAGGCAATGAAATAAACAACAAAAAAATTTTAGATTTATTTTTAAAGAAATTAAAAGTAAACAAGATAAAAACTAAAACTCACGTATATAATTACTGTTTTGTCTATTTAAGCTTGATTTTAACAGAAAACATTTACATTTATGTTCATTATCATGTTACTTAAAAAAAGTATAAGGGCACGTTTCTGAACGAACAGTGACACTTGTCATTGTTATAAATGTCAATTTGTTGCAACTAAATTAAATATTAATATTTCAATGTTTATATGTATAGTTAAGAAAACAATTGATAATAGTGTGTTTTATTAGTTATATTAACATGGATTTTTTATGTACATACCAAGTCGTTTATTGTTTTTTTTTAATTCGCATAGTGGCAGTGTCACAAATTTATGTGGAATCGAAATTAAAAAAAGAGGACTTTGCCGGCCTGGGCCTGCATCGTTTGTATGAAATTCCATTACCGGCCTCTGGTTCTAGCCGCGCCTGAAACGTCATACTTCGCAGGAACGTGATGTCAATATTTCATTGCATGTTTGAGAAAATTGAATTCTTCGAAAAACGTAGCTGCTTCTCTTCTTGAATCTTGTGTTGATAATTTTCAGTATATTGACCCCGTAACCGTACTTAAAACTTTAAGAAACTAAATATAAAAAAGACTGAGGATCTTTGGGGCATTTCAACCAATATAATAAAATCAGTAATGCCCACTATTACCCCTTATCTGGCATTCATATTTAATCAATGTATCGAGGATAAACAGTTTCCCACACTCATGAAATTCAGTAAAATCATCCCATTATTCAAAGCAGGGGACAAAAGTGATCCATCAAATTTTTGAAAAAATTATGTTTAATCAACTGCTTTCACATTTCGCTTCTAATGAGTTACTTCATGAGAAACAGTTCGGTTTCACTAAAGGCAGAGACACGACGGATGCAGGAGTTGAACTCATTCAAGCAAGCAGGACAGAACTCATCTGGCGCCCCATTGGTCATGGGAGTTCCCCAGGGCTCGATATTAGGACCCCTTTTATTCTTGATATATGTAAATGACCTTCCTCACTTCACTAAAAATCTTTGTGTAATAGTTTTATTTGCTGATGACACATCTTTATTTTTTTAAACTGATAGAACTAAATTATTATTTGACGATGTGAATATCACCCTTTCTAAAATATTGCATTGATTCACAAATAACAACTTGCTGCTCAATGCGAAGAAAACAAAATGTGTAAAGTTTACTATGCCTAATATAAGACAGATAGATACGCATATTACAATGAACGATGAATCGGTTCAAATAGTCGATACCACAGTTTTTCTTAGAATGACTCTAGATAGTAAACTGCAATGGGGTTCTCATATTACAGCCTTGGCAGGAAGACTTAGCTCAGCTGCCTATGCGGTTAGAAAAATAAGGTCACTGACTGATGAGGAAACGGCACGATTAGTTTGTTTTAGCTACTTTCATAGCCTTATGTCGTATGGTCTGATGCTGTGGGGCTCAGCTGCCGATATTGAGACTATTTTCATATTACAGAAACGAGCGATACGAGCAATCTATAGCCTAATAAGACCCCGTGACTCGCTAAGAGAACTATTTAAAGAAATTAATATTTTAACAGTCGCTTGCCAATACATCTACGATAATGTTTTATGTGTACGCAAGAACCTAGATCTCTTAAAAAAAAATTCTGACGTGCACAATTATAATACGATAAATAAATATAAACTTGTAGTGCCAAAACTCAGACTTCATAAGGTTGGTAATTCATTTGTAGGTAACAGTATTAAAATGTTTAATAAAATTCCTCAAGATTTGGTTGACATGCCACTAAATAAGTTTAAAATAGAAGTAAAAAAGTCTTTAATGAAAAAAGGATATTAAAAAGTACACGAAAACCTCAATGATAAAAATGCATGGTCATCCTAATCTTTTTGCTTGCTCGCACAATATAAATCTATTTAAAAAAAAAACGAATTGTTTTAAGAAGAAACGATAATATTGTTCACTGAGTTTCTTGCTGGTATCTTCTCAGTTGAAACAATTTACCGAACCAGCGAAAGAATCAATTTCAAATGATTTATTTACTTTATTTAATATTATATTAGTAATTTCTTGACATGAGTGTAAAATTTTTGACGTTCATATGTGCTCCTTACGTGCCTAAACTAAATAAACGAAATTGATTCTTTGATTGATTGACTATAAACCACACACCACAGTCAAATCCCACCTAAGTGATCTATGTTAATATAATATTATTTATTATATAAATAATCAACTTGCCTTAAACATATTTTTATACTGGTTCCTAATTGAAAAATAGTTCTGAAAGCATCAGTCTGGCAATGTTAAAAATTTTTAAAAGGTTAAAGATATTAAAAATGCCTGATTGATTACTAGACATTTTTAATTTCTTTTCTTAACTTTTAGGATTCTCGGACCCACGTAATAGGGGGAGAGCCTATTGCCACCGATGTCTGTGTTTAACTTTTCATTCAAAGAAATTACAAGTTGCCTCAAACACCTCTTTGTCTTTTTTTCATATATTTGATTATATTCTTCCTCAAGCCTCAACCCTCAAGTGAGATCTGCATCGCTAGTTATGTGTTTAGTTTTATTATGAGAGTCAGCGTACAAATAGATTGCCTATGTCTCAAACACCCACTAATGTCTAGCGCTCTACGTCTATGATGGATTCAACTGATAACGTACCAGGATATGATAACATGACCTATAGCATAGTAAAAAAGAACAATGAAGAAATACGAGTAAGACTTACCTGCCGTTTTAAATATTCAATATATAAATTGTTCGGAATTTTTAATAATGTTTCTATTTGAATTAAATCTTCAACACGATCATTAATAAACCTTATGCCTGAACACAGTTTACTAAGACAATATACGACAGCCCGTAATATTCGAAGATACACTTTAAATTAATTATAATATAGTAAGTATAGATTCCAAAAACAAGACCACTTACGTCCGCAGTCGCGAACGAATATTTAAGATCTTATTTATTTATCAGTTTGACCTTAGCGAATGTAGACCGGTGCCCTTACAAAGTAAAACTATTTATAAGCATGGGTACAGTGTTAGTTGGTGTTAGTGCGGCGCTCATACGAGTTAGCTGCGTTATACCCCAAGTAGCACACAAGTGCTGTACAGTTACAGATTTACGGTTCACCTAGGTAACGATAGCAGTTGTAGTTAGCTGCATAATAGCAGAGGATGCGTATCCTACGGTGCTATAAACTCAGATTTGGGCACAAATTTGACTGCAATTAGTTCTTATCTGCCTGTTTGATTGCATCTTAACGACGTTATATAAGCATTAATTGGGGCACAATTACCCCAAGAGCTGAACATCTGCTGAAATCGAGGGCGTGTGTTACCTCTTAGGCAGTTAATGCAATTAATTGGAACAGTTTTTACGCTTCTATACTGTTGAGAGCACAATTTTGGATAAAATTGTGTCTTTAATTAATTCATTCGTCTCCAATATTACATACGTAAATTTAAATGGTGCCAAACAAAGTATTGCGGAGAGAATGGTGGAGAGTTACTATATAACTTAAACTCTCATTTTTCATAATTCTTACGTGAGATCTTATTGGGAATGCAAGTGTATGGTGAAATACTATCAATATTAGTGGAAAATTTTCACGCGCCCCGAAAATATGAATGTTTTAACAGAAAAACTAAAACCAGATATGGGTCTACTGGTACACAAATTAATTTAAATTTGTTTTATCTGGAAATAGAGTTAGAACTAAATTCTTTGTGCGTAAAGAACTTAAAATTAAAGCTTAATTATTCAGTTGTATAGTTTCTAAAATCTAAAATAAGTTAACAATTAAAGTATATTTTTATAGGTTATAAAAATAAAAAATGGTGGAAAATCAATGTGAAACACTACATACTACACTAAAATGCAATATGCTGTATGTACGTTCACTTGTCCATAATAATTCAGTAACGAGTAAGAAAGGGTGGTTTATGTGCCATGGAAGTAAGCCAATGGCAATGCTATGTAGTAATAATGATTCACATTTACTTCGAATGCTCACGAGTGAACTGAATTCATGCTCATTATGCATTTACCTTTTATAAGCTTTTAGGAGCCCTTATTTGTTCACGTACCTAATGGCGTCCACCGGGAAGTGAACGTCTAACTGAATATATATGAATGTGTAAGGATCGTGTTGATTTTAAGAGAAACAAACTCGAGTTTATTTTCTAGATTCATGTCGTCATGAGAGAGTGGAGCCGATCCAAGTTGCCATCCTCAAACTAGTGTTGCCCACACTAAGTTTGTGCCTTAAGTTTGTTCGGAAACATCTAACACTACATCCCCTCTCTCAAGATACATAAATTATATTTTATTTTATTTTTAATCATACACAGGTGCTAATCAATCGACATAGAACTTATTTTAATTAGTATAATAAATTGTTTCATTTTACAATGTGTTTTATTCACAAATGCAATAAAAGTAATTTCTTATATCTTAAGTAACATAGTCATTTAACCACAAAGGCCTTTGCCTTTGTCTTATAGGGCGGGCATCATCTAATCCCTCCTCAGATGCTTCAGCATTAGTCCCCTCGTCTATATTTCTATCAGTTACATTACTATCCAGCAATGTAGAATCATCTTCCCGTCTACCCGTTTTTCTATTATCCCTTTGAGAACTGTCGCCAAAACTATCACCTAAATCCCCTTCATATGAACTTCCAGATCTGTGCCCTACCTCTCTGTTGATTATATACGGAGCCGGGATTAAATGAGCCCTGTTACGTCTATACTGCCCCTGGCTAGTCTCTATTATATAAGACCTATAAGGTAATATCTGAGCAACTTGCCCATATAGTCTCCTATCAATTACCCATACACTGTCACCAACATTCAAATCTGACAATGGTCTAGTACGATGATGTTTGTTATAGTAATAAGCTTGTTTTTTCTTAATTATTGCATCTTTATTATAAACTTCTTTTGAATTCTTTGTTTCCAATTTTTTTGTAATGATAGGTAAATTAGATCTCAATTTTCTACCCATTAATAGTTCTGCTGGGGAAAATCCATTTTCTAGAGGTGTTGTTCTATATGCCAGTAATGCCTTGTCTATTTGATTGCTATTTTTCTTTATAAGTAGTTTAGCAATCTTCACAGCATTCTCTGCCAAACCGTTGGATTGGCTGTAATAAGGTGAACTAGTAACATGTTCAAACTTATATTCTTGTGAAAATCTTTTAAAAGCTTCTCTAAATTGCGGTCCATTGTCAGATCTAAATGTTTCACATATACCATACCTTGAAAATAATTCCTTAACTTTACCAATTACTGTATTCTCATTCAAACTGTTAAGTTCAAAAATTTCAAAAAATCTAGAAAAATAGTCAGTTACAATAAGGTACCACTTTTCATGGAAAAATAAGTCTGCTGCAATAACTTGCCAAGGCCTAGAGGCGGACGGCTTATTCTCATAAAAGGTATTAACTGGATTAGACTTGTGTTCAATACAGTTAGGGCAGTTTCTAATCAAGTTTTCTATTTGTGTACTAAGACCAATCCACCAGACTGCCATTTGAGCTCTGCGCCTGCACTTTACTATGCCTTGATGACCCATATGGATACAATCTAAAACTTCTTTTTGCATTGAATTAGGTATCAAAATTCTGGATCCTTTCAATATTAAATCATTACAAACACTAAAATCGTACCTATACTGAAAATAAGGGAGTATTTCAGGCAACATTTTATTTTTATCTGGCCATCCTTCTACACAATATTTTTTTATTATGGAACAAATTTTATCATTTTCTTGCTCTTGCTTTAATTTCTTTAAATATATATCTGTAATTGGTACATTTTTCATAACAAAATTAACATATAAATCACAATCATTTTCTCCCTTTGCCCAGTCAGAAATAGGTGCCCTAGATAAAGTATCAGGCAAAACAAGATCTTTACCAGGAACATATTTAATTTCATAAGTAAAACACATCAACCTGATTCTAAACCTTTGCAGTCGAGGGGTCAAATCATCAAGATGTTTGGTTTGCAGTATTTGTAATAAAGGCTTATGGTCAGTTTCAAAAATTATTTGTAAACCTGTTATATATTCATAAAACTTTTCTGCAGCCCAAGTCAAAGCTAGAGCCTCCTTTTCAATTTGAGAGTATCTTTTTTCAGTGTCACTCATTGTTCTCGAAATGTATGCTATGATTTCCCTATTCTCTCCACTATTTACTTGCATCAGGCATCCGCCTAATCCATAGGAACTTGCATCTGCACTTATAATTAACTGTTTCTTAGGGTCAAAATATGCTAAAATAGGGGCTTCACACAGTAGTTTTTTAATAGACCTAAAGGCCATGTCCTGATCTGGACCCCAATAGAATTCTGTATCTTTTTTTAGTAAACTATTCAAAGGTTCTAAACAATCAGACTTTTTCTTTAAATGCCTAGATGCAAAATTCACCATCCCCAAAAATCTTTGAAGTTCAGTTTTATTTTCCGGTTTAGAAAATTGACTTATAGCTTTTATCCTATCTGTATCTATTGAAATCCCATTAGCCGATAGCACAAAACCAAGAAATTTTATTTCTTCTACACCTATAACACACTTTTCCATGTTTATTGTTAAACCTGCCCCTGATAAACGTCTCAAAACCTCCCTTAAACATTTATCATGCTCTTGGATAGTTTCACTATATATCAAGACATCATCAACATGAAATATCACATCCAGACCCTCTAGTAACTTTGAAAACTTAGAAACAAAGTACTCTGTAGAACAATTTAGTCCGAAAGGTAACCTTTTATACAAAAACCTGCCATAAGGACAAATGAAAGTTGTTAACAACTGACTTTCTTCATCAAGAATAAGCTGATGAAAACTTTTAGTTATATCAATTTTTGAAAAATACTTTGCCCCCTTAACTTTAGCTAAAGTATATTCTACTTTAGGAATAGGAAAGTAAGGCCTCATAACACTTTTGTTTAGATGAGTATAGTCACAACATAGCCTAATATCATTCTCACCCTTTTTTACCACTACTATTGGAGATACCCACTCAGTTATCCGTTCCACAGGCTCAATGATACCTAGTTTCGTTAATCTGTCCAACTCCTCCTTTAATTTTCCCAGTAAGGCTATGGGGACCACTCTCGGTGTAGACTGCACAAAAGGTTTAGAATCCGGTTTTAACTTGATAGAAATTACATCTTTAAACTGACCCAGCTCCTGCAATAATGAAGGGAATTCCTTATTAATATTTACACTACTGATATTTTTATTGCTATCTATTGCATTTAAATTTAGTGTCAGTATATTTAAAATTTTACTAGCCCTTCGGCTTAAAATTGGTTTCTTTATACATTTTCCTACATATGCCTTTGTAGAATGTGATAATCCTTTATATCTTAGAGTTACTTTCAAATATCCTACAATATCAAGTTCTCTGCCATCTGCTGTTCGGATAACTATGTCAGATTTATATATTTCATTTAAACAATTTTTTGGTACTAATGACAAAGGAATACAAACAATATCTGCACCAGAATCTATTAGAAAATTAGAGTCCCTATTAAACTCTTGAATAAACACATCACATCTCCATTCGTTATCATTATCGCATCCATCTATTGACCACACAAAATAATCTTGTAGGGTACCTGTACTATCCCCGTTGCTCATAACATTAGCTTCTTCTAGGATTCTTAGCTTCTTCTCACCAGTTTTATGTTTGTAGTTACTGCCCTTTCTACACACTTTAGAAAAATGACCTTTATTCTTGCATTTATGACATTCTGCATTCCGGGCTGGACACACGCTTCTTGCATGAGCATGGAACCCACAGTAGGAGCAATTTCCTTCATTCCCTTTCAACAAACTAACCTCTTTTTCATCATTGTGGTATAGTTGCTGCGTTTGTTGCTTTTGAATTTCTCTCTCTCTTATAAATTGAGTTGCTTCTTCTAACGTTAGCTTGTTCATCATTTGTAGTTTCTCCGAAAGTATTTTGTCACTGATTCCAACCACCAATTTGTCCCTTAAGATTTCACTTTTGGTAATTTTTTCAAATTCACAATTTTCTGACATCTTGTAGATATTTTTGATAAAATCGTCTGCCGACTCCCCTGGCAACTGTTGCCGTCTGTTAAATTGAGCTCTTTCGTATATTAAATTCTTTCTGGGATTGAAGTATTGATTAAATTTATCTATCAGATCAGCATAGTTTTTTGTTACGCCAATTTGATTAACTATCTCCAAACTTTCCTCTCCCATACAGTACAAGAGCAAACTGCACTTCTCATCATCAGGCTTCTTACCATTTCCTGTTACGGTCATATATTGCTGGAACCTTGTCAGCCACCTCGGCCATGAACAGATTTCTCTAAAGTTGAATTCTTTTGGAGGATTCACTTGTGCCGACAGAGCGGTATTATTCAGATGCATCGCCCCCAAATTCACTTGTTTTTCTTCTGTTGACATTTTATTAGTTTATTTTCAGTTTTTTACCGCTGCCACCATGTAAGGATCGTGTTGATTTTAAGAGAAACAAACTCGAGTTTATTTTCTAGATTCATGTCGTCATGAGAGAGTGGAGCCGATCCAAGTTGCCATCCTCAAACTAGTGTTGCCCACACTAAGTTTGTGCCTTAAGTTTGTTCGGAAACATCTAACACTACAGAATGTTCACAAAATCTCAAAAATACCAGCTATGGCATTAAAACACTCTAATTAAGAATCATTTTATCATCAACACTAGATTAAGTGCGCAGCCAGTCTGATTATACAGCCTAGTCATGAATAGAGAGGTGTATGTGAAACGAATTAAAGTAGTTTGATGTTATACATCAGCAGAAAAGCTCTATAATAATGTTCTCGTGAACCACATAAATGCCGTTATAAGAGCAGTCATAACAGCTGAAGAATACTGTCGAAGTTCAATGAAATACAGCGTGATGCATTAAAAGATGGTTAACAAAGTTCACTGAAAAACTGCTTGCATTATAATAGTTCAAATGTTCTACCTTAATATGCAAGCAATTTAGCGATCCACGCGTGACCGTTAATATGACAATAACCATGCTTTGGGTTCGTGGTGAGATGGCTGATATTGAATGAAAACGACTTTACGACTTTACGACTTATTGTTTATTATGAGAGACACACACACTTGAGTTACAAGTTAAGGAATGAATGTCGGGCGCCGGTACTGTGCGGGGACGAGGGCGCTGTCATAGACAATCATAGACAACATATTTATTTTAATAGACAAATATACAACATGCCCTTTTTTCTTTAAGAAAAAGAAATGACAATTTATTTCTTTTTTGACACTTGACGTTGACACTGGCTTTGACATATGACATATGAATATAAACAAAAAGGTAACCTTACTTTTCTAAACAAAGTCACGTTAAACAATTAACATTAAATTATTTAAAATTACCGTGATAAAAACATATATTGAAGTGTTTTCGTGCAATTAATACAATTAGAGTCTACATTTCAACATATTATCAAATTGAATTACATTCTATTAGATTACTTACAAATTATTGTCATGTCAATATTTAGTTTTGTAAAAGTGTCTATTGTGTACATTATTACAGAAATTATAAATCCAGTCTTTCTATTTTCTTAAGCAATCTACCTCTAGAGCTATATTTTATATCAGCTGTTGCATCGTCACTATTGCGACTTTGTGACGGTAAAATATTACTACTTGAGCTTGCTTGAGGTAAAGTACTTGTTTCAATTGTTTCAATAGGACTTGTAAGTATGTTTTCTAAATTATCTAAATTATCAGAGGACGACAATGATATAGGAATTGGATTCTCGCTTTCATATTCACTGTAGTCATGTAAACTTTCAGGTGAAATAATGGTATCATCCATATTTACGAATTCGGGTGACTTACATACATTTTGGGACTGACTTGACTTAGGACTCTTTTGTTTTTCTGTGTGACAAGAATAGTTTGATTCAAGCGACATAAATGAATCTGAGTCATTGCTAGACTCTTGACTTTGACTTTGATACTTTGACTTTGTATCAGGACTTGACTCACATATTTGAGTATAGAAGAATGTACAATTATCATCCTCCTCTTCTACAAAATAAGACTTTTTATTTGACTTATTATGTTTTTGATTAGATTGACTTGAACTTAATGACTGACTTGGACTTATCGACTGGCTAGGAAAAGTTTCCTTAAAGTGAACTTTTTTATCACTCTCTTGTAAGACATTATTTTGACTTGAATTTTGACTATTTGACTTATATTTCAATCGAATATGTTGGCTATTTCTACGGTAAGTAGTATTATTACAATCCTTGACAATAAATGATCTAGGATATTTTGTTTTTGATACAATAATTCCTTCAGTCCAAATTATATCTTTAGGATTTTTCTTAAAATAAATTTTGTCATTTATGCGAAATTCAGTATAACTTTTACAATTTTTATCATAATAAAATTTTGATTTTTGTAAACTAGTTTGTTTCTTTTGATAATGTTCAGAATGCTTAACAATCTTAGGTCGCAAGTTTTTAATTTGACTAGGCAGTTTAGATCTTAAAGTTCTAGACATTAACAATTGTGCAGGCGAACTTAAATTATTCCTAGGTGTATTCCTATAGTGTAATAATCCTATGTATGGATCAGTACCAGAATAATCACTTTTTCTGAAAATATTTTTTACTATTTTCACAGAGACCTCAGCTAAGCCGTTAGACCTTGGAAAATGCGGACTAGAGACAATTTGTTCAATGTCCCATTCATACAAAAATTTTTGAAAATCAATGGAGTTGTATGGTGGACCTCCATCTGAAACTAACTGCATGGGAATGCCGTGACGTGCGAAGATAGACTTCAAATGTGTTATGACATTAAATGATCGACTATCTTTATTTAAATTGGCAATTTCGATGTAATTAGAATAGTAATCTACTACAAGTAAATATTTTTTACCTTTATATTCAAACAAGTCGGTAGCCAATTTTTGCCATGGATACAAAGGTATTTCATGGGATAACATAGGTTGTTTTGTTTTATTTGCAGAATAAATAGCACATGACTCACACTGTCTAACTTTATTTTCTATATCCTGATTAATATTAGGCCAATAAACTACTCCTCTTGCCAAGTTTTTTGTCTTTTCAATACCTTGATGACTTTCATGTAGTATATTCAGAATTTCTGATCTCATAGACTGTGGAATAATAACTGAACTATTTTTGAAAATAATATCATTTATGACATGGATTTCCTCTTTGATATTCCAGTATGGTAATAACAAAGTATCACAATGTTGTTTGCAATTAGGCCATCCATTTTTATAGTATTCAATTAATTTCTGTGAAACTAAATCCTGTTTAGTATGAGACAAAATTTTTTCAAGTTTTTCTGGAGAAATAGCTAAATTAGAGGTCAAAAAATTCACATGAATATTAATATTTGAGTCTAAATCTTCTAAAGAAACTAATTCTTGGTTAAAATTATTATCATTTATTGGGGCACGTGACAAAGTATCTGAAATATACATTTCTGAACCTTTTGTGTATGTAACAATTAGGTCGTAGGCTTGCAACGTTATCATCATACGTTGTAATCTAGCTGGCACTTCGGATAAAGGTTTTTTGAATAAAGTAACTAATGGTTGGTGGTCTGTTTCAACCTGAATAGGTTTGCCATATAAATATTGGTGGAACTTTTTACATCCAAAGACTATTGCATACAATTCTTTTTCTATCTGTGCATAATTTATTTGACTTTTATTCAATGACTTGGAAGCATATGCTATGGGGTTTTTTCCATGCAAAATTACTGCACCTACTGCATTCTTAGAAGAATCGACTGACAACCTAATTGGTTTTTTAATATCATAGTGGACTAAAACAGGCGACTGACATAATACTGATTTTAATTTTTTAAATTGTTTTTCATGTTGGTCTAACCATTGCCATTTATTAAATTTTTTGAGAAGTTCTCTTAGAAGAGAGGTTTCTTCTGCAAGATTTGGAATATAGGAACCTAAATAGTTAATCATTCCTAAGAATCTTTGAAGCTCTTTGACATTAGTAGGACTTGACATATTTGAAATTGCTTCAACCTTCGACTGATCAGGCGAAACACCTTCCTTATTAAAAATATGACCTACATAGCAAATTTCTGACATACCAAATTGACATTTTGATTTGTTGAACTTCAAATTGACTTTAGAGGCACGCTCAAATAAAGATTCTAACCTTTGATTGTGTTCCACGACAGTAGACCCAAAGACCAAAATATCATCTACAAAGATAATTACACCAGGCAAATCTCCAAACAATTGATTCATAGTCCTATGAAAAATTTCACCAGATGAGCTAATTCCGTAGGGTAATCGCAAAAATCTGTATCTTCCGTAAGGTGTATTGAAGGTACAGAGATCACTACTATCTTCATCCAAACAAATAGTCCAATAGCCTGAACTAGCATCTAACTTTGAGAAAATTGATGCACCCGCAACTTTAGATCTTAAATCATCAAATGTTGGATACGGGTAGTAAGGACGTCTAATAGCTGTATTTAAATTTCTAGGATCAAGACATATCCTTAATTTACCATTTTGTTTTTCTACCAAGACTATTGAGTTAACCCATTTAGTTGGTTTAACAACTTTTTCTATGACTTGTAATTTTTCCATACTCTCTAATTCCTCTTTAAGACGTTTTTCTAAAGAATATGGTATTCTACGTACCGGGCAAATTTTAGGAGGTACATTGCTATCAATGTCTAGATGAGCTTTATATGGTAAACAACCAAGACCCTCGAATGTTTTAGCATATTTAGAAACAATTTGTTGCACTGATTGGTTCTGAATTCCATAGATTCTTTTTACAATTCCAAGTTTTTCACATGAATTCCATCCTATAATTGTTTTACAGTCACATTCAACCACAACAAAGTACAATTTTGTTTTTATACCATTTTCAAATTCACAATCAATTTTACATGTACCTACATTTGGCACTAATTGTCCTGAAAAGGTGAATAGCTTATTATTTGTTCTAAAAATATTAATTTTACAATGAGAACAAGACATAATTTTATTCAATGTGTTCTTACTAATAACATTTGTATCAGCACCTGTATCAATTTGACATTCAAGTTTATAATCATTACAGTAAACATTTATCAACCAATCTTTATTATTATAATTAGAATTTTGAATAGAATTTATTATAAACTGATTAGAAAATACCTGTGGTTCTGCGTCATTGCATGAAATATTGCTCACTTTATGATTGTTACTTTTTCCTGGCTGCCTGAAAAAACAAAATTTTGCAAAATGTCCTTGTTTTTTGCATATTGAGCAAATTTTTTCCATTGCTGGGCATTTGTGTCTGTGTACTTGACCACATCGAGTGCAGTTTCTATTCTGTGACTTATTTCTGTTGTTGGATAAACACAACTGATCTCTTGTTCTACTATTATTTCGAGAATGACTATTATTTCTATTCTTTGAATTATTTCTTTGTCGTGACCTTGATCTACCCCTATAATTTTGATTTTGAGTGATTCCTTGTATAACCTCATTTTTATGTTCATGATTTAGCATTTTAGATCTTTCTTGTGATAATTCTAAGCTTTTGGATATTTTTGTTGCCGACTCTATAGTCAAATTTTCTTCTTGTAGTAGCCTTTCCTTTATATGAGTGTTTTTAATACCGATTACAAACATGTCTTTTATCAATGATTCTTTTAGATCTCCAAATTCACAAGATCCACTTAAATTATTTAAAATCGTTAGATATTCAACCGTAGATTCATCACTTTTCTGGTAGCGTGTAAAAAAATTATATCTCTCTACCGTCAAATTAGAGTGTGGACTAAATTTTTCATCAAATTTCTTCAGAATTGCCTCGAATTTGGTTTTAGTTCTGTCCAAATTGAAGCTATTAAAAATCTCTATGCCATCATCACCAATCGCATTTAGGAAAATCGCAGTCTTTTTATTGTCTGTAAATTTCTCAAATTCGTTCGCATCCATGAAAATTTCAAAACGTAATCTCCATTTTTTCCATTTACTAGATGGATCCTCAGTATTTTGAATCGTTAACGGTTTGAGTTGGACAAGAATTCCTTTGTCTGACATGACGACTATGACTTGTATTTTTTATTTTTTGAAATTCTTACTTTTGACTTACCCGCGATTATTTTTAGTTCCAACAAGCAACGTTTATGACACCACTTCTTACATTACTTTAGACACCACTTTTGACACCACTTATGACACCATGCTTTGGGTTCGTGGTGAGATGGCTGATATTGAATGAAAACGACTTTACGACTTTACGACTTATTGTTTATTATGAGAGACACACACACTTGAGTTACAAGTTAAGGAATGAATGTCGGGCGCCGGTACTGTGCGGGGACGAGGGCGCTGTCATAGACAATCATAGACAACATATTTATTTTAATAGACAAATATACAACAAACCATAATGTGCATCTACTAAAATGCTCTCTTAATGCTTACGATGTCCACAACTGCTAACGGCTTAATAATACAACTTCGGTGCACAATACTAACATCAAGAACACTATAGTGGCGTCTTCATGATATATAATAAAGTCATTGTTCAGCAGAATGTTTTAAATTGGGCCTGAATTTCTGATATTCAGCTGTTGCAGTTGGAGTAAACCCTTATAACTCATTTTAAATGCTCAAATGTCCAATGTGACCTAGTGTGATAAATTATAATGCACTTTTGTGCTACTTGGGAATGAACCGGTTTTTTGTACCTGCGAATGGATAAACAACTATATGAACAGAGCGAAGATGACAATAGTTCAATAACGAATTATTCTATTATGGATAGAGAAGCAGTGGAGATAGAAGGAAGGCGATTAGTTGAACATACACAAGTGGAAATAATGTCGGAAAATATACAGAGTACGTCACAAAAGAGATTACGAGAAGAAGAAGAATGGACTGTAGTAGGACCGAAGGAAAAAAAAATTGAAAGACGAGTCCATTCAGATTTATATTCATAGTAGTGATAAACTACCAAAACAGTTTGCGTTGGTTAAACTACTGAACGAAAACAATGACGTCGATTCGGGTTGGCAAAATTCCGACTAAACTAAACTATAATTAGTTTAGTCACGTCAAATTGCGGTTTCTTATTCGGGAAAACACCAACTAACTTAATTTGACAGGACTAAACTATTTTTAGTTTAGTCGAATTCAATTTAGTGAAATCCTCCATTTTGCTATTCGGTAAGGCAAAATTTTATTCCTGTCAAACTAAAATCCGACTTATTTTAGTGGCCATATTTTTGGTCGCGATTAAACTAAACTAAACCTTGTTTAGCTGATTGTTTGTGCTGGTTGAAATTTTTAAATTACAGAAAAATTAACGTATGCGTTGTGGCTGCTTTTTTCGAGGAGCAAGAAAGGTAAATAAGAAAATTTATCAACTAAATATGTGTTTATTTGTTCAAAACTGACCTAGCAGTAAAAAATTACGCATCAATGTCATTGTGGAGAAGCAGTTGACCGACTCGGACACCATGGCCTGTCATGCTGCAGGAGCGCGGGGCGAATTCCACGGCACGCCAGCCTCAACGACATAATCCGCCGTGCTCTCTGGTATGCCAGCTGTGCTTGAACCAAACGGTTTGGCGCGCGACGATGGCAAGAGACTGGATGGTACGTATGTCCATAATGCCTTGGAAAATGGGTAGGACTCTGGTGTGGGACGCAACATGCGTCGACACCATTGCCCCTACCCATATAACCGGCACTGCTAGCTGTGCCGGTGCCGCTGCAGCTTCTGCAGAGGCTGTTAAGCGGCGCAAATACTCCAATCTTATTGGAGATTATGAATGTGTGCTGTTTGGAGTCGAAACGTTTGGGCCTTGGGGTCCGAGCGACCGCAATCTCTTCAGGGAGATTGCGAAATGTACGGCTGACGCTTCTCGTGACCAGAAGGCTGGCCTCTTTTCAGGTCAGAGATTAAGTATTGCCATACAACGTGGCAATGCTGCTAGTCTTCTGGGAACGCTACCAAAAGAGGCATGCGATGCGGATGAATTCCACGACGCATTTTAACTTTTAGTTTTAGTTTTTTTATTATATTTAGTATTGTGTATATATAGTAACTTTATTAATTTAATTTAATATTTGCCAATACATCTGTAATATATGTCAAAATTGTGTAACAATAAAAATAATTGAAAAATTAACTATTATCATAAAGGTTGGGTTTGAAATTTATTTTAAGGTTAGAAATTTATTTGTTTTACAAAAATCGGGTAAAACGGGCCAGGTTGCTTCGGTCGAAGGATGCATCAAATCCGTTTGAGATGGCCGACCGTAAATTTAGAAAATTCTTTAGGGTCATCAGCGGCCAAGTTCCTGTTGGAGATACTTGAAAATCACCTTAAATTAAGCGAAGAGGATTTTTTTGTGATTGTGACATACACACACATACACATTCATTGTTTATTTTTCCTCTTTTCACGTAATATTCCCATTACCATGCCGCCAAGTTTGTTGTTTTGTTTTGTTTACTTTTTCAGAGGTTTAATTTACGGTCACGTTCGAATTTGAACACGTTTTTTGACAAGAAGTTAAGTTGTCTCTCTCACACTTCAACAACGTCTTTTTGTGATTGTACTAATTTACCATGCGTAGACTGCCTACTATCTTTCTCTAAGGACGTTGTCATTCGTTCATTGAATTCACAGATTAAAAAGAGTTTATTCAATTTAGTCGTGTGACCTTGACTAAAAATGCATGCACTATTTTTAGTTCGGTGGCCAAACCGAATAGACAAAGCGTTGAACTAAACTAAAATAAGAGAATTTTTAGTTTAGTTTAGTTTAATCGGGTGGACATGCCGAATTAACACCAATATTAAGGATGTCGCTAGAGTGAAATACGTCAGCCCATATAGGATCGATTAGATTTTACGAGCGATTTAGAAGCACATAAATTAGAGACATATTGGTGTCGATTCGGGTTGGCAAAATTCCGACTAAACTAAACTATAATTAGTTTAGTCACGTCAAATTGCGGTTTCTTATTCGGGAAAACACCAACTAACTTAATTTGACAGGACTAAACTATTTTTAGTTTAGTCGAATTCAATTTAGTGAAATCCTCCATTTTGCTATTCGGTAAGGCAAAATTTTATTCCTGTCAAACTAAAATCCGACTTATTTTAGTGGCCATATTTTTGGTCGCGATTAAACTAAACTAAACCTTGTTCTGCTGATTGTTTGTGCTGGTTGAAATTTTTAAATTACAGAAAAATGAACGTATGCGTTGTGGCTGCTTTTTTCGAGGAACAAGAAAGGTAAATAAGAAAATTTATCAACTAAATATGTGTTTATTTGTTCAAAACTGACCTAGCATTTAAAAATTACGCATCAATGTCATTGTGGAGAAGCAGTTGACCGACTCGGACACCATGGCCTGTCATGCTGCAGGATCGCGGGGCGAATTCCACGGCACGCCAGCCTCAACGACATAATCCGCCGTGCTCTTGTCATTGCTGGTGTGCCAGCTGTGCTTGAACCAAACGGTTTGGCGCGCGACGATGGCAAGAGACTGGATGGTATGCCAATAATGCCTTGGAAAATGGGTAGGACTCTGGTGTGGGACGCAACATGCGTCGACACCATTGCCCCTACCCATATAACTGGCACTGCTAGCTGCGCCGGTGCCGCTGCAGCTTCTGCAGCGGCTGTTAAGCGGCGCAAATACTCCAATCTTATTGGAGATTATGAATGTGTGCCGTTTGGAGTCGAAACGTTTGGGCCTTGGGGTCCGAGCGCCCGCAATCTCTTCAGGGAGATTGCGAAATGTATGGCTGACGCTTCTCGTGACCAGAAGGCTGGCCTCATTTCAGGTCAGAGATTAAGTATTGCCATACAACGTGGCAATGCTGCTAGTCTTCTGGGAACGCTACCAAAAGAGGCATGCGATGCGGATGAATTCCACGACGCATTTTAACTTTTAGTTTTAGTTTTTTTTATTATATTTAGTATTGTATATATATAGTAACTTTATTAATTTAATTTAATATTTGCCAATACATCTGTAATATATGTAAAAATTGTGTAACAATAAAATAATTGAAAAATTAACTATTATCATAAAGGTTGGGTTTGAAATTTATTTTAAGGTTAGAAATTTATTTGTTTTACAGAAATCGGGAAGAACGGGCCAGGTTGCTTCGGTCGAAGGATGCATCAAATCCGTTTGAGATGGCCGACCGTAAATTTAGAAAATTCTTTAGGATCATCAGCGGCCAAGTTCCTGATGGAGATACTTGAAAATCACCTTAAATTAAGCGAAGAGGATTTTTTTGTGATTGTGACATACACACACATACACGTACATTGTTTATTTTTCCTCTTTGCACGTAATATTCCCATTACCATGCCGCCAAGTTTGTTGTTTTGGTTTGTTTATTTTTTCAGAGGTTTAATTTACGGTCACGTTTGAATTTGAACACGTTTTTTGACAAGAAGTTAAGTTGTCTCTCTCACACTTCAACAACAAGGACGTTGTCATTCGTTCATTGAATTCACAGATTAAAAAGGGCTTATTCAATTTAGTCGTGTGACCTTGACTAAAAATGCATGCACTATTTTTAGTTCGGTGGCCAAACCGAATAGACAAAGCGTTGAACTAAACTAAAATAAGAGAATTTTTAGTTTAGTTTAGTTTAATCGGGTGGACATGCCGAATTAACACCATTGGTGTCGATTCGGGTTGGCAAAATTCCGACTAAACTAAACTATAATTAGTTTAGTCACGTCAAATTGCGGTTTCTTATTCGGGAAAACACCAACTAACTTAATTTGACAGGACTAAACTATTTTTAGTTTAGTCGAATTCAATTTAGTGAAATCCTCCATTTTGCTATTCGGTAAGGCAAAATTTTATTCCTGTCAAACTAAAATCCGACTTATTTTAGTGGCCATATTTTTGGTCGCGATTAAACTAAACTAAACCTTGTTCTGCTGATTGTTTGTGCTGGTTGAAATTTTTAAATTACAGAAAAATAAACGTATGCGTTGTGGCTGCTTTTTTCGAGGAGCAAGAAAGGTAAATAAGAAAATTTATCAACTAAATATGTGTTTATTTGTTCAAAACTGACCTAGCAATAAAAAATTACGCATCAATGTCATTGTGGAGAAGCAGTTGACCGACTCGGACACCATGGCCTGTCATGCTGCAGGATCGCGGGGCGAATTCCACGGCACGCCAGCCTCAACGACATAATCCGCCGTGCTCTTGTCATTGCTGGTATGCCAGCTGTGCTTGAACCAAACGGTTTGGCGCGCGACGATGGCAAGAGACTGGATGGTATGCCAATAATGCCTTGGAAAATGGGTAGGACTCTGGTGTGGGACGCAACATGCGTCGACACCATTGCCCCTACCCATATAACTGGCACTGCTAGCTGTGCCGGTGCCGCTGCAGCTCCTGCAGCGGCTGTTCAGCGGCGCAAATACTCCAATCTTATTGGAGATTATGAATGTGTGCCGTTTGAAGTCGAAACGTTTGGGCCTTGGGGTCCGAGCGCCCGCAATCTCTTCAGGGAGATTGCGAAATGTATGGCTGACGCTTCTCGTGACCAGAAGGCTGGCCTCATTTCAGGTCAGAGATTACGTATTGCCATACAACGTGGCAATGCTGCTAGTCTTCTGGGAACGCTACCAAAAGAGGCATGCGATGCGGATGAATTTTTTTATTATATTTAGTATTGTGTATAAATAGTAACTTTATTAATTTAATTTAATATTTGCCAATACATCTGTAATATATGTAAAAATTGTGTAACAATAAAATAATTGAAAAATTAACTATTTTCATAAAGGTTGGGTTTGAAAGTTATTTTAAGGTTAGAAATTTATTTGTTTTACAGAAATCAGGAAGAACGGGCCAGGTTGCTTCGGTCGAAGGATGCATCAAATCCGTTTGAGATGGCCGACCGTAAATTTAGAAAATTCTTTAGGATCATCAGCGGCCATGTTCCTGTTGGAGATACTTGAAAATCACCTTAAATTAAGCGAAGAGGATTTTTTTGTGATTGTGACATACACACACATACACATACATTGTTTATTTTTCCTCTTTTCACGTAATATTCCCATTACCATGCCGCCAAGTTTGTTGTTTTGGTTTGTTTATTTTTTCAGAGGTTTAATTTACGGTCACGTTTGAATTTGAACACGTTTTTTGACAAGAAGTTAAGTTGTCTCTCTCACACTTCAACTACAAGGACGTTGTCATTCGTTCATTGAATTCACAGATTAAAAAGGGTTTATTCAATTTAGTCGTGTGACCTTGACTAAAAATGCATGCACTATTTTTAGTTCGGTGGCCAAACCGAATAGACAAAGCGTTGAACTAAACTAAAATAAGAGAATTTTTAGTTTAGTTTAGTTTAATCGGGTGGACATGCCGAATTAACACCATTGTGAACATTTCACTGCAAAAGGTTGGAAAATACAGAAGGTAACAGAAAAATATACATCGTATGGTACTATAAAAGATGTGGAACTCGAGATAGCGGAAGAAGATATACAAGATAGTATTTCATGCCCTAGCCCCGCAAAATTGATAGCAGTAAAACGACTTAAGCGGCGTAATATGGACTCGACAGGATGGTGCGATTCCGAAACTATACGTTTATGCTTTAAGGGCGCGTTAATGCCACCGTATGTTTTCGTGAATGACCATCGTATCAAAGTGGAACCGTACATTTTCCCAGTTTCTCAGTGCTCGAAATGCTGGAAATTTGGGTATACCTACGGTTAAATTTTGTCCCACAACAAAAGTAGTATGTCCCAAATGTGGAGAAAACCACCCTAAACTGTGAGAAGACAGGCTTCAAATGTGTAAACTGTCGCGGACCACATATGGCTTTGAACAGGTCTTGTCCAGAATTCGTAAAGGAAAAAAGAATTCGGCAGTTAATGGCAGAGTTCAATTGCACATATAAAAAAGCACGAACATTCTATGTTCCACCCACCTCGCCTGTTCCAACAGAGGATCCGGTAAGATTTAGCGAAATACTACAAGTACCTCTCCAACGTGACATTGACCTCGACGGTGTTGCTTCCATCCTCAAGTCAAGATCTGCTAGAAAGAAAACCAGCTTACACCGACCGAAAGCAGTTCGCCCTTCCAATCCATTTGAAGATATGACAGCAGCTTGACGAATATGATAATCCCCTGGCGCCATCTACTTCCACCACAGTTAAAGAGAGAGGAGGTTAAGTTTGAGGAGCTGTAAAAAAAATTAAAGGAAATTTTATTTAGGAAAATGAATCACTATACAAAAAAACGCAAAATATTGTGAAATACTGTCTTGAATGGTTGATTTTAGTTATAGTAGAAAACGTATCAGATTGGCCAGTGCTGAAAAATATTTTTGATTATTTTATATATTGATTGATTTTTTTTGAAATAAAATAAGTGGTTTTAATATTTTCAGGGAGAATAGAAGCGACGGGTATGGGGGTGTAGCTATTGTAACTCACAGATCCATCAGAACACACACCATCCCAATAACGTGTAACCGGAATACAGGTATCCAAGTTATAGGTATAAAGGTATACAATTGTGATTAAACAGGGTGTATTTTTGAAACGGGGCAGTAAGGGCAAGTACCTTAACCGTTGCAGTTACAGCAAAACGTTCTTAGAAGACCTTCCCTAACTTTTTGACATATTTTGAACTGCATTCACAGATTTTGTAAAAAGCTTACAGTTGGCAAAAAAAAATGCAAAAAGTCCAAAAATTTTTTTTTATGCCAATCGATTCTATTTCATGTGGGGATCAAAAAACTCTATGAGACCATTTTAGCTTTCAGTACTAGGAAAGACAGAAATCGCCAAAAACGTTTCCCATACATTTCGGCAACAGAAACAAATTTCTACGATGGTCTAACTTTTTGTTATGGCCAGGAAGTGGGTAGAATTGACTGTAAAGTAAATAAAAAGAATTTTTACCCTCAAATTTGGAATTTGATTCGAAAATCTGTGTGTTATTCTTAGTTACAGCTGAGAAACTTCGTATGAGTTATTAATTAAGGATTTTCGCTAAAATGTCTTCTAATCGTGAAAAAATTGACTTATTAGAAGCGTATTTTGTCAATAATCGAAATGCGGGAGCTGCATTAGTGTGGTACCGCAATAAGTATCCGTTGCGGCATGTGCCAACAAGAAAGGTTATTACAAATCTTTTGAAAAACCTGGAATTGCAGGGTTGCGAAAAGTTTATTTTCAACAAGATGGTGCTCCGCCACATAACAGTCACCTTTCACGTTCCAATTTGAGCCGCCTATTCGGTACACAGTGGATAGGTACACATGGTCCAACACAGTGGCCACCTCGTAGCCCCGATCTAACACCACTTGATTTTTTTTTATGGGGCTTCGTGAAAAACGAGGTGTATAAGACGACGTACGCCAGTGTTCAAGAGCTCAAGGATGCATTAATGACCATTTTACGTAATATTCATCCCAGAACATTATTAGCCGCCATTCGTTCAGTGCAAAAAAGGATAGACTTATGTATTCGTGAAAATGGAAATCATTTTGAGCAATTTATTTCATAAACCAATTTCTTAAATGTTTAAATGATTTTTTTTATTTAAAAAAGTTCAAATTTTACCTGACCTATGAGTTTCGAGTTGATTTATCATATTTCCGTACGAAATGTATGGGAAAGGTCTTTGGCGATTTCTGTCTTTTCTAGTACTGAAAGCTAAAATGGTCCCATAGAGTTTTTTGATCCTCACATGAAATAGAATCGATTGGCATAAAAAAATTTTTTTGAAATTTTTGCATTTTTTTTGCTAACTGTAAGTTTTTTACAAAATCTGTGAATGCAGTTCAAAATGTCCCAAAAAGTTAGGGAAGGTCTTTTAAGAACGTTTTGCTGTAACTGCAACGGTTAAGGTACTTGCCCTTACTGCCCCGTTTCAAAAATACACCCTGTATAGAAAATATCCTTATATTGCCCTCTGTCCGTTAGTACCGTGCAGTGCGATTGGGACTGTCTATTGTCGAATTTTTCTAATAAAACGTGGATACTTGGCGACTTCAATGGCCACCATCCAAACTGGTCTACAAAAACTAATACAAAAGGCAGTCAAATATTTGATGCATTGATGGATAACGCGTTTGTAACATTGAATGATGGACAGATAACTCGACTTAAATATGTTAACGGCATAGGTACTACAACAGACGGCACCCGATATATCACTTGCTACTTCTGACATAGGCTTAGATATGTGTTGGAAAGTTCTTAATGAGTCATTAGACAGCGACCATCGAGCAATTACCTAAAATTACATCAAATATAAGGAAATCTCTGAAACAACTGTTAAAGAGAAACTACAAAAGGGCTGATTGGGATTCTTATACAACCTTATTAGAAAATCTTGTTTCTAATATGATTGTCCCTGAGGATCTACAAAAGGGATAATACATTTTTATTAACTATTTATATTTGGCAGCAGATTTACATATCCCTATAATAAAAACAAATTTGAATCCTAATAGTAACTTTTCACCAAAACCCTATTGGTCTCAAGAACTTTCTGAAGTGGTAGCTGAACGTCGTTTAGCCCTTAAAAGATTTAGGCATAACCCAATCCCTGAAAACTTATTTATTTTACAAAATAAAATTCGAATTGCGCAGAAATTGATACGAAAGGCTAAATCGGAAAGCTGGCAAAATTTTTGTTCCTCCGTAGACCAATCGTGTTCCTCTAAAGAAGTGTGGGAAAGAATGAGGTGGCTTAAAGGAAACAAATCAAGTAAGCCGTACATAAGCAAAGATAGGGCGACAGAGCTTCTAAAAAAAATAACTCCTGATTTTGTTCTCCCTCAAAAACCGTTATTTTGTTCATATAATTTAAAATTAGAAACTGAAATTACAGTACATGAATTAGAAAAATGTATTCGTTTGAAAGACACCTCGCCTGGACATGATAATATTACCTATTCGATGGTCAAACACTTGCCGAATAATGGTAAAAAATATTAGTTTAATTGTATAACAAATTTTATTCGAGTGGTTTTGTCCCTAAGCAATGGAGGAACATAGTTATTATACCTATTCCTAAACCTGGAAGGGATCCCAACAGTGTTTCAGCTTTTAGACCGATTTCTATGATTTCGTGTTTGTGCAAAGTATTTACTCAATAGAATAGAATGGTACATAGAAAAACATAACTTATTATCTGCAAACACCACAGGTTTCAGGAAATGCCAGTCTACCTTGCACAACCTCACCAGCTTAACGACTAGAATTCAGTTAGGTTTCTGTAAAAAAATCCCTACAGTATGTTGCTTTCTAGACATTGATAACGCGTATAATAATGTTGATGTGTCACGCCTAGTTACAGTTTTGGATAGTATCAGAGTTGGATCAGCTATTTGTACCTACTTATGGAATTTTTTAAATGAAAGGAACCTTCAGATCATGATTGATGACTCGGTTATTTGTCGAACCACCAGTAGCGGTTTGGCGCAAGGAAATCCGTTATCCCCCTTATTGTTTAATATTGTCACATTGAACATTTGCAAATCAATTAATTCCACAAATGTATATACATCTCAATATGCAGACGATTATGTTATATAGGTACTCTACAGATAAGAAAATTTCACATATTGCCAATAATCTACAGTTAGTGCTTAATTCAATTTTTTCTATGTTTAGGGAAATCGGACTAGAGATTTCGGCGTCGAAAAGTCAAGTATGTATTTTTCAAAATAGTAGTTTAAGGGAACCAATTGTGTCGAAGATTGATAATGTACAACTACTAGTGATGGACGGAACTCGAGTTCTTTAAGTTCTAATTTAGGGACTAGACTCGATTTTTGGAGACTGAACTCATAAAAGAGAACTCAAGCCTTTTTGGCACTGACAAGACTTGCGAGTCCTCATAATATGACTCGCGAACTTGAGTCTTTTAACAAATATATATTTAAAGAGACTTTTAAGACTCGAGTTCATTGCTAGTTCCGAAGTCTTTTAAAAAAAAGTGAGTTCTATTTCTATTGACATAAATTGCTAGGCTATAGGTGGTTAATAACAACCTATAGCCTAGATATTATTAGAAACTAGAATAAAACTTACATACACAGATTTTAATTACTGGCTTATTTATTTTAAAAAAGAAAGCCACATGCCTTTATAGTTTTGTTTCCAAGTCTATATACATTATTCACTAGCTGATGCCCGCGGCGCTGCCTGCGTGGAATTGATTTTTTATTCCTGTCTCCCATGGGAACCTGTTATAGGGATAAAAAAATCCTTTGTGTTATTGCAGGAAATGGTCTTTCTATGTGTTTTCAAAATGTAAGTGTAACCAGCTTTTGTTTCTACCGGCTATATAGCTATATATTGTAGTGGAATTTGCAGAATTCATTGAGCAGATACCAGATGAAAATTTGGAATCATTTACAAAAAGTCTTAAATTTATCGTCGATATATATACTAAAAAATAATAATTAACAATGTGGACTAATTGAGTACTTTTATTGTCATAGATTAAACTTTCCTAGATTTATCTAGCATAATCGCGTGTAACTTCCTCTCGTATTATGTATAAGAATAAGTTGGTTGTAGAATACAATAAACTCGATTCTTTTTGAAAAACTTAAATTCTCCAATATGACTCTAGTTATTTTGAAGAGCTTGAGTTCCATAATAAAAACTCAGTTCTATGAGTCGAGCCTTTTTGCATTAGGACTCAACGAAAGGACTCAAGACTCAGAACTCAGGACTCATTTTAGTCGGAGTCTTGCGAGCTCTGCCAAAATGAGTCCAGTCCCTAAATTAGGACTTAAAGAACTCGAGTCCCGTCCATCACTAACAACTACAAGTAGTCGATAGTGTTAAATACCTGGGGGTGTGGTTGGATAGAGGACTGAGGTGGACGCGGGTGGGTGGGATCTTATTCCAATATATTTAAAGTACTATCAGGCAGTGGGTGGGGTGTGCACCCGGTTCACCTAAGGCGTTTATACTTAAGCCTAATTAGAAGCAGGCTAGATTATGGTAGCCACTTTTATGGTTCTAGCTGTGTTACACATTTGAAAAAGTTGCAGACTGTGCGTAATCAGTTTCTACGGTTGGTTGGTGGATTTATAAAGAGTACACCTGTGCAGGCAATGGAAAGTGAACTTTATATTCAACCATTGCACGTACTGAGGTATTTTTTAGCTACGAAATACTTGCTTAAACTTAAATCGTTAGGGAATAATGAAACTATTAGTATCATCAAGAAATTAAACAACCGAGTTCGAAATTCCCAGTGGCGACGTAAAACTAAACCCCTACTCCTTTTACCCCATGAACACTACAAAACGACTGATTTCTACATTAGTAAGTCGCTAGAAATATTCTCTCTTGACACTTGGATAAGCAGTGTGGATTTATCTCAAACTGTGAGGCCTTTCATAAAAGTACTCGATAAACCCAAATAATTTTATAAACCAGTTGTTCTCAATGATATTTGTTTAAAGTTTACACACAAAAACTATCCATATTTTTACTATATTTTTACAGACGGGTCAAGATTGACGAATGTTTTGGTGCTGCATTCTTTGATCCGCAAAATAAAACATTTATTAGGCTAAAAATTGAAACATTAAATATATCTATTATGAATATTGAACTGATAGCTATTGCAGAAGCGCTTTCCTATGTTGACTCCTACGAATCGGGAAGTTATGTCATATTTACGGATTCGAGAAGTGCACTCCAACATTTGATACGGTGCACCTCAGGAATTCGGGGATTTCCAATAGCTTACGATATACTTAGGTTATTAATTAAATTTCAGGCCAGTACCAAAAATGTTATCCTTCAATGGATTCCCTCACACATTAGTTTAAGTGGTAACACCACAGTAGACCGCTTGGCAAAGCAAGCGACCGTTACAGGAATATCAGGCACCCGTCTACCTTACTTCATAGACTTATTACACTTGACAAAAGAGAACTGCCATGATATGTGGAAAGAGTACTTTGATGAAAGGTCTCGCACGGTGGGTATATGGTACAGGACTCTGCAGCCATATCCTTCCCGTGGTCTGTGGTTTGCAGATTCCGGCCTGGCGAGGCAAGAGGTTATAACAGTCCTAAGACTTCGTTCTGGACACAATCCTTTAAATAGCTTCGTATATCTAATGAAAAGAAATCCTTCCCCTAACTGTTCAGTTTGTGATGTTAGGGAAGATGTATATCACATTATGGCGGAGTGTGTACGGAACGAAACCCAGCGAAGACAATTTGAAACTGCGCAAAGCGTTTGTTTGCGTTCACTTGGGGTATGTAATAGCATCTTGTCTTTGCCTACATCGGAGGATGCTGAAGCCCTTTACAAAATTGTAAATATAGGATTGAAATTTAGAAACGATTAGATTAGAATGATTTTTGTAATTAGAAACTTCCTATGGGGTGACATGGTCACTGCGTGATCAAGCCCTCACCTTTTGGTAAATAAAGAAAAAAAAGCATGGGTAGGTATGGTATAGTACAAAATTCAATAGATGGCACTAGTAGACTCAAATAAAGAAATAAAAAAGTTTACTTATTTCTCTATTTAGAAACACATAAATTATATCAAAACTTAAACAAATGATTAATGTAATCATGTAAACATATAAAAGTCGTTGGTAATGTAATAAATAAAGATATCGTGACAATAGTGCTATTTTAGGACGCCGCCATCTAGCGGCATGGTGCATTAAGTCTGTAAGAATCTGGTACCATCAATATAGATTAGAATATATATGGTTTTATTCGTTCATATTCAATATTGTGTTTAGTGTTTGTTTTATTTTTGATAACCTCATTTTTAATAGTAAAAACTATAAAAGTTTCCCAAAACAATGTCGCAAGTAAAAACTCCTACAAACAGAAGTAGCCGCGTGTAATTCGGATTGTGGCTATAAATTGAGATGTTAGCTATCCTATCTTTTAAGTTGGACCATATATGGTTACAAAATATCGAAAACCGTTCAGTAGTTTCGGAGTTTATGGCGAACATACATCGTGACACGAATTTTTTTTATAATATATAAGTTAAGATTATCTGTAGTAAAACAGTTTCATTCTCAAATGAATCTTGGTATGAGTCTTTGTAGATAGTGTTTTATCGCGAACATTTTGAATGCATTATCTACAAATATTAACGATCATTTACGCTAATTTATACTTTGCCTTTGGTGCCTAGTTATCAATTTTATTTATAAAAACAAAATCAAAGCAGGTACCTAGGTAGTAAGTGCAACTTTATTGTCAACCAAACGATTGCAGTCTGCTGCTCTAACAAGTTTCTTCCGATATACCTACGCCACAGCACCTGATCCGCCACCTTTCGGTCGAGTTTACTTACTAATATACTCCCATCCCATGACCTAAGTGGGTACTTATGTTTGCGATGATTTCTAAGAACTGCCCACCTGATGGAAAGCGGTTACGGTGGCCTATAAACGTGTGCAACACCAGAGGTGTAGAAGACAAAGCAGGATCTTCCCACTGACAGCACAAAAATTCTCCAGTGATCTCTGGCTAACCTACTCACCGCCGGAAACATAGCACGATGTTATTATGGCCACGGTATTCTGTAGGGCCGAGGTATTTTCCTAGTCGGACTGCTCAATTGGACGGAAATACCGTCATATCCTACCCCCATTAACGTCAAATCCCATACATTCGTCATTCTATTCCATTAAACGCGGGCCAATGAACTTCCACTTGCCTAGAGGGGCTGATAAAGTGGCTGGGACGGACTGGATGCGGAAGGTGGAGGATCGTACGAAATAGCGCACATTAGAAGAGGCCTATGTCCAGCAGTGGACTGCAGTGGGCTAATTGATTGATTGATTGATAGAGGGACTGACCGGATTTTGAAGCGGCGTATTTTTTTTGTTAGAAAGGTTTTAGCCAGACTTAAAATCTAAAGGATATTTGATTGCAATCGGTTGAGTAGAAACGGAGATGAGAGATCCAAGTGAGTAGAGCCGCAGACGGAAAGCTAATGTAAAGTGTTGTTATCTATGTATGCATTTTTCATCAACCTTCTTTCGTCCATCCACCTATAAAATGTACTTGTCTCTTTCATGGTCATTATCTACATCTCCCACCATACAACAATGTTCCCTGATGAAAGAATATCTTGATTCTAGTTCAACGGAATGTACCCCAAGTATATACCCATGTATTTCCTGTCCATATTCCGCCGACCTCGAAAAAAACCCTATTATGGAAGTAGCACAAACTAATCCGCGATTCTACTCCCACCCTAATATATTTTTTAATCTTGTCATTGAAATATTTTTGAATCAGTCAATGTCAAAACGACAAATTTTGACATTGTTTGAAACACGAACTTGACTTGAAATCTTGACTTGAACATTTGTTTGCGTTTAAGGCGGGAATTAGATACGTAGATAATTTAATTTTATAGTTTTACTTATATGCTTAAGGCACTTAATTTTAACCAATGTTTTCCTAAAGTGCTCTGTACCTATTGTTACATGAACAACGTCAGTCTATTTTGTTTTCTAAAATTTGCCTAATTTGTCAAAAGAGCGTGTCGATGTTTTATAGTTAAATGACTTCTTTCATAAAATGAATCTGAAGGACCTATCTTCGGTTAAACTTTCGAAACTAACTTCCGAATATACTGACCAGCTGAAATGTTTAGAATGGTAAGTGAAGAAAACTTCGTAGTTGATGTAGTAAATGACAAGCATGGAAGAGCAATAACTGCAGAAGGAACTTATCTTACTTACACTAGTATCTTGTATACTCCTTTCTTGCAGTCTGCTAGTCAGTGCACCTGCACAAGCAGAACGAGACTCCGGCGCAGGTTCTCCTGTCAGGGTTGTTAGGGCAGCCGAAATACCTCAGGCTCCAAAGTCTGAAGTTAGGACGCAACAACGAAATCGCTATGAGGGTGATGATCTTACTAGAATTAAGTTAACTCCGCTATCTGTACAAATTTCCAAGAAATGATTTATTAGCAGAATTCAAACTACTACCCTTCTAAGGTATATGCGTTTTTAATTACAGTTGTAAATACTTCATAGCACCAGCAACTGCTTCATGTGGACACACTTTATGTCACACATGCTGGAGGGGTCGTCGAACATGCCCACTGTGTGCATCAACACTAGACCGCAAGTTACTCAAATTAAACTTGCCACTTCAAAATCTTACTAATCATACTCAAACCCTTGGTGAAGCATTTGAAAAACTTTTCAAGATACAGTGTAAGTTTATATAATTGTATTCAAAGCATTGGGCTTATGGGGTCTGAGTGTCTGCAATCTCGTCTGTAAGATTGTGAAGCCTATGGTTGATGCTTCTCGTGACCAGAAGGCTGGCCTCTTTTTAGGCCTGCGAATAAGCATTGCCATGTAATGTGGCAATGCTACCAGTCTTTGGGAATGTAGTTATTTTTGGCTAAAATGTGTATAATACACACATCAAAAAAGTCTAAGCAATGTGCTAATAAAACTTTTAGAATGATTTTCACATATAATGTTGTATTTTATTATTAAAATTATTACAAAATGTAATTCAATTTCGCTGCTGTAGAAATTAGCGCTGCTAAAGACGACAAATAACACTTCTAAGAATGCAAAAAATGTCGAGATACCTGAGTATGATTACTACCTGCTTGCATCATCCCTACAGCTCTTTGCATTTCATCTGCCGTCAAATGACGTCGCTCTATGATGTAAAGAATATCTAAAGATTAAATTTTGTCGCTAACTTTATTTCAATGGTTGGTAAAATTATAGAATCAAGCCTAAACGTAGAAAAAAAAACATAATAGTATTTTTTTTTTACAACCAGCCATTATGACATCAATAACAAAATGCACTTTGAGTGAGTAAATACTTAGAAATTAATTAATATAAATGTTACATTTGTAATATCATGCATGTTGCTTAGACTTTTTTGATGTGTGTGTTCTTTCAGTTTTATTTTAATTGCTCATTAAGGTATAGTCCTTGTATATGATATAAAAATAAAATTATTGAGCTACCATTGTATTCTTTATTGAAGCTTAGCCCATGTTTAATGTGTTATTTGTAATATTTCAGTAGACGAGTTTAGCCTTGATACACCAGGAGATCTTGAGCCGGACAAAGATCCAGTTAAAAATGTCAAAGATTGGTTAACCAGTTCACAAAATCATTTCTCTGCACCTATACAAAATTCTGAAACATTTTCACAAGAGTCCCAACAACCCCATAACCCATTAGAAATCTCAGCTAGCAATATTATAATACACACTGATGTAAAGAAAAATGTGAGTCCTCCAAAAGTGACAAAAATTGCCCATGTACCACCACCACAAGATGACTGGGATAAAATTGAAACAATGCCTGATGTAGAAATCAACCCAAAACATAAAGAGAATATTGTTGGTCCTATGGACATTGAGCCATTTTTTGTAAATGAAAATGAGTACACCACAAATAATCCACGCAGAAGTTCTAGAAAACGAGATTTAAAGCATGATGATGCTAATCAACAAATACAGGACCGTGGTGCCAGTAAACATACCTCCATGGAATCAAGCTTTGAAAATGATAAGAAATCACAAAAAAGCAAGCAAACATGGAATAGTGTGAAAAAAATGCGAAAAGAATTTAGTAAGTTGAATAAAAAAAATAGAGGTAAACTGAATGTTTCTATCGAAATGTTCAAGAAAGCTCAAAATGTGAAACCAATAAGTAATACTCCAATAATCGCTACTCAGCAGGTAGATGCCATAGATGAGAACACACCTGATAACATAGATAAAGAAAAAGATATCCAAATACTTAATTCAAATAACCCTAATCATAACAATCAAGATACAAATACAAGCAAAGTAAGTAATGAAACTGGTAATAATAAATTAATTTTAACACAGTCAAAGTCAGGAGATAATTCCGTATCAAACAATAAAATCACTCAAGATGTTAATGTCAATGATGGTAACTGTGTTATCAGAAAGGATATGTCTCTAAAAGGACTAGATAGCGACATTATTAAAAATAATATCTTAAAAGAAGAAGTGAGAATGCCATTCCTCAAAAAAAGTGCTTTATGTCCAAAAATAGTAGAAGTTACACATGACAAAGAACCATGCACAAACAAACCATCTGATATTTGTGATCATGAAACTATTACTAGTTCCTCTGATGATATTGAAATATCTATTAAAATAGGATCTACAATAACAAACATAGTCATCAAAAAGAAAAATGATATTCAAGTTAAAATAAATACTGACCGTGAGGTACAAACATCATTGGGTCCCCACGATTTGGGTAACAATCAGGTATCATCAAAAGATAAGAAAGATAAAAGTCTTCATAATATAGATATCAATATAGGCAACTCAAATAACCAAAGAGATCAAATTAATATAAACAGAAGCATGAAAACCCAAGAAGTACCTAAAATAGATAAATCTACATCAGAAAAGAAAAACACTGCCTCAGCAGAAACAGCTACTGCACAGTTTGAAATTACTGAAAGTGTAGAGAAGGAATTGTCAAATGTTATGGAATATGAAACTGCTGAAGAACAAAAAGAAACATCCGAAAGTGTGAATAATGTTTCTACAATCCAGCATGATGCTGTTCCACAAATACAAGAGAATCTGGAAAACTTGGATGAGCTAAATGATTTGGATATATTTAGTGGTTCTGTTAAAGAAACAAATGTTCACATACTAAAAGAAAATGCACCTTCAGAGATATTAATTTCTACAGTTTGTAGCAAATTAAAAACACAAAAACATGCTGAGAAAAGAAATAGAGAAAACACAGAAGATGAAATGTTACCTAAAAATAAAAAAGTTAAAGTAACTTCACAACATAAGGTTAAAGATAAAAGTACACTACCCGATAGTGAACCTATAAACTATGACGCTATAATGGGACAAGTCTTTGCTAGTATTGATGCTGACATGGAGGATATAAGAAAAAGTCAAGAATCCCAAAATATTGTAATTCCAGACGAAACCGTAACTAATTTAAAGAATAAAGATTTATCTCAAGCACAGAAGACACAAATAATTGCACATTGCAGTACCCAAAAGCCAAAACAAAATGTGCCTGAATTAAATGAAAAGAATAGTGAAAATATATTTACGACTTTAGAAAAGGATGATCATTCTGAAGGCAATAAAAATATAAAGGTAGGTTTCACTTAGTTTAATCAAAATTGTGTGTGGTATGAAATTAATTATTCTTTATAAACATTATCACATTTAATTTTACAGATACCACAACAAGTGCAAGAATTATTAACACCAGTATTATGTCAAAATATAGATTCTTCACAGGAAAGTCTAGAAGACTCACAGCGGAAAATAAAATCAAATAAAAAGTCACAAGAGTTTGATGATTCTGACAGAAGTGTAGTGGAAGAAACACCTCAAAAGTTAGTAATTGAAAAATTACTATTTTGTAAGATATAAGCCATTGCTCGCGGCTCCGTCTGCGTGAATGCCGGTCATCGCGATCAAATATAGCCTAATATCATTTCTGAAGCTTTAGTCTTTCTCTGTACTAATTCTCATGAAACTCAGTTCAGTAGTTTAACCGTGAATGTGTATCAAATGGACAGACTTACTTTCGCATTTATAATATTAGTATATGTACTAATGAATGTCTTTGTTTACAGAGATTTATCATTCCCAAAAGCGAAACGAACTAGCACATCAAATCTATCCCCAATATCTTTGAGTGAGACCAAAAAGCTTCCTTCAAAAGTATCAGATCAGAATATAAAAAGTATAATTGTTTTAACTGATACAGTGAGAGAATCTAGTGATAGTAACAAAGATATATCGATCGTTGAACCTTTTGGGAAAAAGCACACTATGGAAACGCCTCTAACTATAACTAAGTTTGCTGATCATATTATACATAAATCTACACCTATGGCTAGAAAGTCATTAAACTTTGATAATGAGAATGAAGATAATGATCCTGAACAGACACTTTGCCCCACAACTGACGTTATTGCTAAAACTACACAGGAAAAAGAATTCATGGCAAAAGCATTCGAGAACACGCCTACCACGCCTATGGCCCGACCCCAAATGAATAAAATTGTGACAAAACCAAACAAAAATTATTGTCTAGTTGCTTCACGTTTGACATCCGAGGAAATAATGAAAGTTAAATTACTCTGTGCTCATCAGAAATGGAGATATGTTGACAGTTACTCAAAAGATATAACACATTTGGTAGTTAGTGTTGATAATGAAAATAAATCACAAAGGTGGGTATATATAGAATTTATAATATAGAGGTGTTGTTAAAACATCATTTCACCTCTTGCCCATTGGAGTAGAATGGGGCAATATCTTTTTCAAGTAATTTCCACTTATTTAACTTGTATTGGTGTTGTCGTTTATTCAACTTCCATAAGTAGTAAGAAGGTAGGACACGACGGTATCTCCCGTCCTAACTGAGCAGTCCGACTGGGGAAGTACCTTCGCCCTACAGAATACCGCGGTTATAATAACCTTGTGTTGTGTTCCCGACGGTGAGTAGGGTAGCCAGAGCTCACTGGAGAGGTTCTGTGTTGTCAGTGGGAAGACCAAAGGCTTGGGATGTCACCGCTGGCTAGTGAGGATGTGAAATGTTGGCGCGGCGGTCAGGGAGACCCGGTGAAACGGTTATCCGCTGGCCGCCCGCAGGCTGTACAGTTCCCATAATCTCCGCCCCAGGAGGCTGAACTAGCAGCCTGTGTAAAGTTCCCGGTGCTGTAGTCGTGCCGGAGGAGGAAACCGGAGTGGACTCGGCTACAGTATCTGGGAGGGGACCGGGGGCCCTTCCGCCCGCCGCGCCAGCGAGTCACCCAACCCTGGCTCGTCTGCGGTGGTGGGGAGCCTTGCTTTGTCTTCTGCGCTGACGGCACAGAGACTCTCTATACCTTCATCCCCCCCCCTCCCCCCTCTTTAAAATGGCAAAAACAAAAAGAAATAGAGGTTATACAGCGACACCTTCGTTCACATTGAAAGTGAACTTCTGTAACATCAGGGGCCTCCACTCCAATCTCAACGAGGTCTACCACCATCTTGAGACAGCAAAGCCGACCCTATTCTTTCTGACGGAGACCCAAATATCATGCCCGGCCGATACAGCCTACCTTATGTACCCCGGGTACAGACTCGAGCATAACTTCCTGAGTAAAGCCGGGGTATGCATGTACATCCGGGATGACGTTTGTTGTCGCCGTCTAAACGGCCTTGAAGACGGGGACCTGTCCACACTATGGGTGCGTATGGATTACGGTGGCCACACCCGTATCTATGCGTGCGTCTACAGGTCTCATAGCGGTGACCTGGGCACGGCTCAACTGTTTGAACACCTGCAGCGGTCGGCGGACAGAGTAATTGAGCAGTACCCTACCGCGGACTTAGTATTCTTGGGTGACTTCAATGCTCACCACGTGGAGTGGCTGGGGTCTCACAGGACTGATTTTGCGGGAAGGGCTGCTCACAACTTTGCCCTGACCTATGGGTTCTCGCAACTGGTGCATTCCATCACCAGAAAACCAGAGGTCGGGACCCACAGAGAGTCTTTATTGGACCTTCTGCTGACTACGCGCCCGGATGAGTACTCCGTAACTGTGGAAGCACCTCTCGGTACTTCGGACCACAGCGTAATCCGGGCGCAAGTGACTCTCGCGCGGCCAGAACCACCGCGGCCACCTCAGTGGCGGCATGTCTGGCACTACAAGTCGGCAGACTGGGACGGACTGCGAGAATTCTTCTCGTCGTACCCGTGGAGGCGGCTTTGCTTCACTTCAAAGGATCCAAGCTCCTGTGCAACAGCAGTCGCTGAAACGATCCTATCGGGCATGGAATGCCATATTCCCAACCGTTGGATCGCAACAGGAGCGAGCAAACGGCCGTGGTTTAATAGGCCTTGCAGAGAAGCTAGAGACCGCAAGCAATCTGCATATAAGGCTTGGTCACGGCACCTGCCAATAAGGATCCTAACATAGCTGAAGTGAAGCGGAAATTGAATGCCGCATCGAGGTCCAGTAAAAAAGCTACTGCCAAGGCGAAGTTTGAGTTCATCGGTGGAATTGGTGAGCGGTTTACCCGTTACCCATCCGGTAGTCGAGCATTTTGGTCACTCGCCAAAGCTGCCGAGGGAAACTTTTGCCATTCTGCCTTCCACCGCTACAAAAACCCGACGGTAGCCTAGCTCATGGCGCTAAGGAGAAAGCCGATCTTTTAGGTAATCTCTTTGCGTCAAACTCGACGATGAACAACGGGAATGCCGAGCCACCTATTGTCCCCAACTGTGGTACTTTCATGTCTGAAATTAAAATCACACATCGGGTGGTTCGGCGGGAACTCAAGTCCCTGGATGTTCGGAAGTCGAGTGGGCCGGATGGTATACCGGCGATGGTGCTCAGACACTGTGCCCCCGAATTGTGCCCAGTACTTACACGGCTTTTCGCGCTCTCTTACTCGGCGAGACAAGTCCCAACCTCGTGGAAGACTGCATTCGTGCATCCTATGCCTAAGAAAGGGGACAGGACAGACCCGTCCAATTACAGGCCTATTGCTATAACCTCCCTTCTCTCGAAGGTAATGGAGCGTGTGATTAACGCACAGCTCCTGGGATACCTTGAGGGAAACGACCTACTGAGCGACCGACAGTATGGCTTTTGCCACCATCGCTCCACTGGTGACCTTCTTGTGTATCTCACAAACTGATGGGCGCAAGCTATCGAGAGTCGGGGCGAGGCACTAGCGGTCAGCCTCGATATAGCAAAGGCCTTTGACCGGGTCTGGCACAGAGGTCTTCTTTCGAAGTTGCCACGCTACGGACTTCCCGAGGGACTTTGCGAATGGATTGCCAGCTTTTTGTCCAACAGAAGTATCCAAACCGTCGTCGATGGCAGCTGCTCGGACCGCATGGACATAAACGCTGGTGTCCCACAAGGCTCCGTGTTGTCCCCGACGCTGTTTCTGCTGCATATCAATGACATGCTGTCTGATGGATCTATTCATTGCTATGCGGACGACAGTACCGGGGATACGTGTTACACGGGTCGTGCAAATATCCCTCAATTCGAGGTGGAGAAGAGACGCGAACAACTTGTGTCTGAAATCGAGACTACTCTCTCTGGAGTATCCGATTGGGGTCGACTTAACCTAGTCCAATTTAACCCCACTAAGACACAAGTATGTGTATTCACCGCTAAGAAAACCCCATTTATTATGGCGCCGCAATTCCTGGGCACACCACTTTCCATCTCTTCGAGTATTGGGATCCTAGGTATCGACATCTCAAGCGACGTTCAGTTCCGCAACCATTTGGAGGACAAGGTCAAGCTGGCCTCAAAGAAACTTGGAGTGCTCAACAGGGCGAAGCAGTACTTCACTGCGGGGCAACGACTTCTGCTTTATAAGGCACAAATTCGGCCCCACATGGAGTACTGCTGTCACCTTTTTGCCGGAGCGCCTGCATACCAGCTTGGCCCCTTCGACTCATTGCAAAGACGGGCGTTGAGGCTCGTCGACAATCCCATACTCACAGGCGATGTGGAACCTCTCAGCCTCAGAAGGGACTTTGCCTCGCTGTGTGTGTTCTACCGCCTATACAATGGTTTGTGCTCAGATGAATTGTTTGACATGATGCCCACCGCTGCATTCTATCATCGCACCACTCGCCATAGGCAGGGAATTCATCCTCACACACTGCGACCGGAAATGGTGCGCACCGTGCGTTTTGAAAGGAACTTCATCCCACGCACGCTCAGGTTGTGGAATGAACTTCCTGCCGTGGTTTTCCCAAGCGACTACAATATGGGGTTCTTCAAGAAGGGTATTAGAAGGTATCTACAGGGTCGGTAGCACGATTGTGACGTCCCTGGTGTTGCAAACGTCCATAGGCCACGATAACCACATCCCATCAGGTGGGCCGTGTGCTTGTCTGCCACCTAAGTGGCATAAAAAAACATTGGGTATTTCCCTGTTGTTAAAAAAAAATTATATATCTGAACTTATTAAATTAAGGATGGTAAAAGAGTTATAACAGTTGCGTCGGTTATTATTTTATCGTTTTTATTTATTTTTAATCATCCACCAAATCTATAATCATAAATGATTTGACTATTAAATATAATGACGTAATAAATAATTTTTTCTATTTTGCAGTATTGACGTTTAGTAAAAAGTAACTAATTTGACTAGTCAGTCAAATACCCAATTGTTTTCATACATGCCCACTGATTGTGGATACTTTTAACCCGACTTACCACTAAGATATCCTCAATCTGATTAACTCACATACATGTCTTAGCCAACCTTTACTGAGTTATTCACTCAAGCTTGCCTCTACACTACTCGCCAGGTTATTTACCAGACCACTATATTTTCAAACCAAATTATAATTTTTCGTATTTTTTATTATCTAATTGTGGAACTTTGTTTATTATCGCTTTTAAATATTTCTACTACTCCTTTGCCGAAAACCTTAGCCGTCATCTAGGATGAATTGCTATTATGATATTCATCACTATTATCATCACCTTTCCAGATCTGTTAAATACATGTGTGCATTAGCTGATTCTAAATGGATTGTATCATTTGCATGGATAGAACGATGCCTGCGATCCAGGACTGTTGCTGATGAGGTAATAATTTCATTTGATTACTTTTAGTCATAATATCATGTTTTTCCAACCTATTGTCACTATTGGGAAAGTAGGGTTTCCTTCCCAACAATTTCAAGTCTTGTATTAAATAATGGATGTCTGATACTATTTCAACTATGTTTTCAGGAATTGTTTGAAGCCTTAGATAGTTTTGGGGAACCTGGACCACAGCGTTCTCGCATTGCAACACAGAAATTATTTCAAGGCATAAATTTCTACTGTATGCCACCTTTTAGCGTACTCGATGTGGTCACTCTGAAGGTAAGACTTTTTCTCATTGTCGTTTTTGTTAAAGGCCATTATAGACCAGGGTAGAAGCCTTTAAAAATAATAAAAAAAGAAAAAAAAAGAGAATAGTAAGATGATGGGTTTCATCTTACTATTCTTTTTAAAAAAATATATAAACGTATATAAAATACATATCGTAAATATATTTTTAATCACTAACATTTGGCTGATTTTCATATATATTTTATACATTTCAAATATATTTCAGATATATTCAAAATATATTTTGTTATATTTATAGCTACTTATGTTTTTTATGTCTTATATGATATATTTTGAATGTATCTAAAATATATTTAAAATATATGAAATATACATGAAAATCGGCCTAAAGTTAGTTATTCAAAATATATTTACGATATATATTTTATTTACATTTATAGATTTTTAATATATTTTTTATGTATATTGATTTTTATTTTTCATGGGAGTAACTAAATTTGTTTGTGCAAAACACAGATTATTATTTTTTAATCTTGTACTAAAAATCGTTCAATTTTACTCTTTAGGTTATGTTACGTTAAGCATACTATTTTTTAAAGAAAATATTACTATTTTTATGTTTGAGTTAATTTAAACAGATAAAAATAGAGATAGTATTTACCTTCCTATACAGATTCGAACAGTTTTCTTTCTTTTTAAGTAAACTTGTAACATGTAATCTTCCGTTTTTCGAGTAATTAAAGTGTAAATTTTAATAAATAGCTGAAAATTGTATATAATAATTAAAAAAGAAATTTCGAATTCGAGTCTTTTTCGATTTTTGGCATTTTCTGAGAAGATTTACTATTGTAACATATTTTTTTTTCTTTCACCATCGGAAAGTAGAGATTTCAACGAACAGAAAACATGCCAACTTTTTGATGAAAGCTGATATATTGACGGGTGAATTTTCGATTGAAAATTAGGGTGCTTTTTCGATATTAATTCAAAATAAGGCGCAAAAATAAATATTTCTAATCAAATAAATTACAGCGTATTTGGGACATAAAAAGGTAAGTTTTCACCAAATTTCATGAAAAAAGAAATTTATTTGAAAAAGATAAAAATAAAAAACCAAAATCTTGGTTTTTTGAACTTTTCACATAAATTTTGAGGTTATGTGAAAAAAGTGTAAATACAAAAGTTTTCGATCTTTTTATTACCTACAACTTTGCCATTTGACTTTTTTCCATAGGACTTTTAGTTTTGCCGGAAATCGAGAAAAACCGTTTTTTACCCTTAAAACTCACCCCCATCCCCTTCCCGACCTCAGATCGCCCGTAATTTATTTTTCCTTTCATTTTTATAATAAAACCCTCCTTTTCTAATAGGTTTCATCCTACTATTATTTTTTTTTTTGTTATAAAAATTATCGACATTGGTCTATTACTAGAAATCAAATCACAAAAATTATGCATAGTTCCTCAGAGGTGGTCAAAGAAAACAACCTACCCTTAAGTGTCTATCGCACTGAAAGAATAGACAGCGGTCGGCATCGACTGGCGGCAGCTTGAGTTAGTTACTAGAAATGATTGCAAGAAGGCTAAAATAAACATGATATTTTTCTCCCGTAGATAACATTCGAAATTGTTTGTTATATTTAGCCTCAAATAGTCGCTGCCGGCCGCTGCTCTTTCAGTGGGGATATACGCTTATGATCAACTTTTGCCCAGCAGGGAACTTCTAATAATATTGAAGAACTAGCTGTTGCACGCGGACCTGCCCGCGTGGATGTCGGTTATCGCTTAGTGTTGACTCAACGCTATTTTTCTCAAATAAAAGTACTCCTTATTACATCAGCTACCTGCCAATAAAAGTCCCGTTAAAATCGGTCAAGCCATTTCAGAGATTAGCTGAACAAACAGACAGACAGACAAAAATTGAAAAAAGAATGTTATTATGGTGTATGTACCGTATTATATTCATATGTTTGTAGTAAAAACGGCTATTCAATATTACAAACAGACACTCCAATTTTATCTATATGTATAGAGTATAGATGTATAGATTATAATTTACTTTATTGTATGTGTGTAAGGGGCCCACCAAGACCTACAGGGTTAAGCCAACCTTACCTGCACTACATCTGCTGTGCAGATTGTCGGATCAAGCACTGGCGTATGCTTCCCTTGAGGTTGGGAGATCAGACAGCAGTTACTGCCGTAAAGGCCTTATAATCCAAACCAAAAGGAAGACAAAAATTAAGGTGTCAGTTTCGGATGCTAGAACAGTGCTGAATTGATGATGAGGTAACTAAAAATGTTACTATTTCAGAACATACTGACGGCTGCAGGCGGTCGCGTGGTAAAGGAAATTAAAGAAGTACGAGTAACGAAAGACAGCTGCCAGCCCGCGTTGCTCCTGGCCGAACCAGAAAATACACAGGAAGACCGCTTCATATGTAAGACTTTAAATTTCTTGACAAATCGAACACCTTCGTATTATGTCTCTTCTTTTTCATCCTAGCGTTAATCCCAGGCGCATCCGTAGCTTTGTACTTGGAGTCTGGGGTCCGTTTGACCAATCTAAGTGTGGAATTGGTCGAACTTTGATATTTTCTGTGAGGCAACTGACCTCTACAACCCAAAGGCGATATCGTATTGTGTCTCCAACATTTCCTATTCAAGCTCCTAGCTAAATACTACACTAGCAGCTAACCGTGGACATAGCTATACAAATAAATAAAATAATCTACTAGGAGACCTAATCCCGGCATCACCCGGGAATAAATTTGTAAATTAAAGTAAAGTACCTATCCTATAATTAGATATCAGCGCCATAGACAAAAATATCTTTTGATAGCTGACCCGGCGAACTTCGTACCGCCAATTTATTTATGCCCGCGTGGCGTCAGATCCCGTTCCCGCTGCACCCTCTGCTATATTAAACATGTATTATACATATAAACCTTCCTCTTGAATCACTCTATCTATTTCAAAAAACCGCATCAAAATCCGTTGCGTAGTTTTAAAGATTTAAGCATACAAAGGGATATAGGGACAGAAAAAGCGACTTTGTTTTATACTATGTAGTGAAGTGGGTTAGAATCGTGTCAATTTTTTTTTCTCGTCTAATGCACTTTTACGTTTTCGAAGCATACACAAACCAACTTAACCGTGATCTTTTCGGAGTCCCACACACTCCAGCGTCTTTGGTAATAACAATGCTAGTTCTTGGATACCGAGCTTCGCTCGGTATTTTTTTAACAACGCCATCTGCTGGTCTAACCTGCGAATAGCTTTAGAATTTGTTGTGTCGTTAAAGCAGTTAATTACTCACATCGCCTATAGATGTCAGGAAGAGTCATATTTCTTTTAATTTTTTTTCCAAACGAAATGATATTTTCTAAAAATGAATCCTAGCTACAAAAACCCCCTGTATACTAAATTTCGCGAAAATCGTTTCTCGTTTAACGATATAAAATATAAAAAACACATCGTTAAACTTTTATAATCTAGTGCCAGTTAATGATTAACTGTAATAAACTTAAATTGAAATAATAAATAAAATTATAATTAAAAATGAAATTTACAATATGCTAAATCAGAATAAAAATAAAAAGAATTGGATGTCATAACCTAATACATGCGAACATGATAACATTACTATTAGGTAGGTAGGTACCATGGAGAAGGAAATGATAGCGGAGATGTTACAAGGGAATCGAGTCGCGAGCCTTCCATATGTCAAAACGACTCAATTGGTCTGTGACGTCACCATCCAGTTCTAGTGAAACGTCCTTGCGTTCGGTTGTCATTTTTGGTCAAAAGTTCAAGGATAAAAATAGCTTTAAAAAAATACAATAAAAAAAAAATAAAAAGTAAAATAAAAGTAAAATACAATACAATTTTGATATCTTGAGGGGAAACAACACATAACTGGCGTGACTATAGAATAGCCATACCAAAGTATAAATAGGCCATAGGTAGTTTTTCACTGTAAATAAATACTCACGAGAGATAAGAAATACCTTTATTATTCAAATTTACTTTATCATTTTTATTATACATTTAGAAATAGCAAGATAGAGCAAATTTTTCACGATGTTATTACAAGCTAACCCTAACAGTACCCAGTAAGCTTCCGAAAGTTCCTGTCTCATGGACAGGAATTAACCAAAAAGTTGCCATGCTTTTCCTGCTCACATGGCCGTTCTATCCTATAATATATTTCGGTGCGCACTTTACATGACGTTATTATTCACTTGAAAAAGATAATAAATTTGTATTATCGGGGCGGGGTCTTACACCGAGTGGGGATAGAACACGCCACCTTTGACTTAGCAGTAGAATGCTGTATTGCTACGCCACGCAATACCTATTATGATTTGCTCAGATTGCAATCATTGTTGATGTTCGTTACATTCGTGACGTCCCAAAAAGTCACTGCATGACAGCCTGACGAATAGCGTGTGACGAATGTGATCTCTGTTTCAAAGGTTATCATATCGACACTAGTGCAAAGAGCCTTCGTACCCCAATGGAAAATTTTCTCCACTGAAAATAAACGTGTAACCAAAGTCAATATACTTGCTGATAAGCTAAATTACAACCTTGTATATTAGAAGCCGATTATTCGAGGAACACTAAGATTACGATGTTTAAATTACCGTTTAAATTACCTTGCCCAGTATCCCGATTCATTCACAACAACTGGTTAAACCGATGATTTCTATACATATAGGCGTACCAAATATTTTTCCATACAGCGTACTGTATGGAAAAATATTTGATATCGCAATTTGTAATTCTCTGTATCTGTAGTAATCAGGGAGGCGACGATTCTATGCTAAATGTGTAGTTAGTTACTCGAGCGTCGCAGAAACCTATTAGAATTATAATAATGGTATATAATGTTTTCACAAGCGTCGGTAGCTTAGTGGTTAAGGAGGCGACCTTACGATCGAGAGGTCCCGGGTTCGAATCCTGGCCATTACACTACCGACGTGAACCCACTTCTAGCACAAGCAATTTAGCTTAGTTGGAGGGGTTAGAGGGAATATTAGTAATTTGGATCATTTCAGTTGCTAATATTCTTTTTGTAAAAAAAGAAAAAAAAAACTTTTAGTGGTGAGGGAAGCACCTAAAATAACATTATATTAAATAAATACATACGATTTTCCGTACTTTGGCCCTATTTAATGTTTTTCAGTTATTCTAATATGTTTAACTCTGAAATAAAAATAAAAACACGCTCGAGTAAATACAAACATAGGTTTTTGCAACTGTGCAACCTTCCCACACCCTTGGGTTACCCTTAAATCGCCAGATTAGCAAATTAGTCTAATAAGTGCCTACAACAAATTAATTTCAAGTTTAATTTTTTTTTGGTTTCCAGAATGTTTATTGCCACGTATCCCTATAATTAAACAGCCCATCATTTTCTAATTTTGATGAAATTTGGAATGTATCTTAGCTTGCGGAATAACATAAACCTAGGCTAAATAAATTGTCTAAAATTCGACCCCTAAGAAGATTAGTTTGGTAAAGTTTCAAGGGATCACATTTAAACCTGCTGCAATACACGCTAGTTATACTTTAAAATATTAATAACTAACTTTTCTTTAAACGAAAACTTGTCCTGAAAAACCTTACTCAAATCTCTACGGCAAAATTGTTGCAATAATGATCCTACTAATATTATAAACGCGACAGTTTGTAAGTATAGATAGATGGATGTTTGTTTGAGTAACAACAAAATACGTAAAAACTACTGAATAGTTTTTAATGAAACTTTACAATAATATAACTTATACATCAGAATAACACATAGGCACCAATTTATAACGTTATACCGATATAACCGATAACGCGGGCCGAGTCGCGGGCAAAAGCTAGTGATATTATAAACCTAGTCTATGCCGGCAGTTCGGCCTTCGTGGATGTCGGTTTTTAAAACTTTTGTTCATAAAATCTCTGGTTCAACTCAATCAATAGCGATCAACAAACGTAAAATAAAAAATCCGTTCAGTAGTTTTTGCGTCTATTACGGACAAACAAGAATTCCAAAAACAATATCTTGCGTTCAGTGTCGTTAATATACCCAACCCAAATTATTTTACATATAGATAGATAGATAGATAGATAATTCTTTATTGTACACCAATAAATTTACACTAGGACAAGTAGATAGTATGTATACAGTTTAATGTACAATGGGCAGACACAATTATATAATAGTACTAGCTGTCGCCCGCGGCTCCGCCCGCGTGGATGTCGGTTATCGCGAATCGGACTATAATTTGAGATTTAAACTATCCTATCTCTCAAGTTGGATCGAACTGCACATGGTGTGCGAATTTTATTATAATCGGTTAAGTGGTTTAGGAGTCCATTGAGGACAAACATTGTGACACGAGATTTATATATATTAAGATAGAAAAGCAAGAAATCAGAGACCTTGAATATTGGATACCTACGCACCTACTGAATGTGCTGACAACACATCGGACATACGCCTCAAAACTGCTGACACGGACCATTTTTACCTCTATGTACAAATAATAGGGGTCTTTGACCTTAGCTGTTACTATTATAGTGATGGCAATTTATTTTATCATGTAGAATGTCCGTGTGTATGGGGTCCCACCAAGATCTTAGGGGCTCACAAACCTTTAAACTTGCTGATCAGTGAAGAACGCTCGCAGACTTCCCTTTATCAGTGAAGGCAGATGGTAATCGATCCATAAAATCTAAGATCACATCATAGAGAGGAGATAGCGTAGAAGGGTGGACTCTGGGCACCAATGTTCAATCTTTGGATATAACTGGAATAACGGCTTCGATGTTGATGAGGATGATCACTTTAAATTGATTTGTGGACGATACTGGTCGAGGGAGCACAACTGTACAATAAATTGCCTTATGAGATCAAGCAAGCGAGGGGTATTAACATATTCAAAAGGAAACTAAAAGAACATATTATGCGAGAAGCATAATGTACCTAAACTTGTATCACTAATATTACCTACCCTACCATAGTATGAATTAAATTAAATTGAATTGAATTATGTAACTATGTAAGCATTTATTATTGTTAAGTATAATAACAATCTAAATCATATTATCTCATTATAAGTTAACTGTATTGTTTTTCATGAGAGATAAACATCTTTAAACCGAAATTTTGAATAGTTAAACAAGTTTTTTTTTCTGTCGTAACCCCCCCTCTCTGCTATAAGATAATTCCCTCGCACTCCGGCTGATGCCGGTACATCTACGGGTACCTATCTTAAATACCTGTACTCTATTCGTTTAGATACATAATTAAACGAAAATAATCTTGATTTTTCTTGATCTTCAAAACTCATTTTGAAGACTAAAAACCGATATTGAACCACTAGTCAGATAATTTATTTGTTTAATATGAATTTTTTGAAAAAGTTGCTACAAGATTTTTAACCTTTAGTTCAACCAATCTTTAGTTAACCTTTAACCTTTAGTTAAGTACAAACCTTTAGTAAGTTACCTAACTGAATTGGAGAATATATATTTAGTTGCTTTAATAGAACGTTTTTGTTACAGACCTTGCGATGGAACACAGCATAGTACCAATTAACTTTGAGTGGGTTCTCAACTGTCTTGGAAGCTACACACTGGGGTCCATTCAAGATCTGCTGTTGTGTCCTTCCGCGCTGTTACCTGAAGCCACTGCGCGATGGCCCGAAGTCTTACTTGCTCAAGAATTCGAATAAGTAAGGTGACAACAAGTAATGCTAATGTCTACTTGAGATCAATTGATAGTAAATATGATGATTACAAGAGCGAATTGGTAGCATTTAAAGGATAAAGTGAGAACAAACAACTACCATGAGAGAGTTTTCGAAGAACGACCACTCGTAATTGCAGTATGGTACGTCTCCCTTCATCTACTTACTAGGTGAATCTCGCGGCGGCGGCTACGCAATCATGTTGGTTTGAAGTTTGGAAGGCGTGAATTTTACAGAAAAGGCATAAGGCGTAAGGCATAAAGAAAAATATCAACGCTATACGTATGATTTTAGTTTGATTATAAAAGAGACTCGTCCGTCGCAATCAGCAGTTTGGCTAGGGCACCGGCGATCTTGGTCGGACCATCCATCGCTCATATCTATACGTACTATTTTTCTTCAATTATGCCTTACGCCTTATCCCTCTTGCCTTTTCTCTTTAATTCACAACTAAGTCTTTGGGAAAGGCTCAATCACAGAAGAGGTCAACCCCTGTTACTGAGATAAAAATGAGAATCTAATAAGAAATCTGTTAATAATAATTATAATCGAAATAAGAATCGATGATGGTATATTTTATGATACGTTATTATAAGTAATTTTAATTAATAACGTTGCTACCTCTATTCTGTAGGAAATATTTTACTATCTCATTAATTGTTATTAGTTTTAGTGTCAAAAATAACAAGTTCACGTGAAGTACAGACACTATACATGTATTGTGACGAGGCAATCGATTCTACTAAAACAATTTCATTTTGAACTTCAATGATATAGCAATAAAAGCTAAAATTTAATGCCATTTTTTGCAGTGTCTGTGGTATTACAGTGCCAGTAGTTTGACTTTAGCACAATCGGGGGAGAAGCAAGTAGGAGATGATGTGAAGGAATTTTAGGACACGTGTCTTTTCAGCGTCAAAAGTAGATGATCCATTTTCAAATTTTATACACTTTAATTAGTTATTTCGGAGAGCGATGTATATTTTTTAATGAAAATACAGTTTAACTACTAAGTTCTATTGAATATAAATTCATTATTTTATTAATACAAATGTTACATTAATTATCAACGATAGAGTATATTTTATATCGATCGGGTTCATCCAACGATGCGCGCAGGCCTGTACCCGGTACAAAGGTGCCCATAACGCTGGCCGCGTTGCTTTTTTGGGCGGCCATGGCACAGATAACATAATACTAAAAGCCATGGCCAGCCTTTGCACAAGGTACGACCCGGTGTAAAGTCTCCTGAAGTTCTATGAAATAAATTTATTACCTAATAAAAAAGTTCATTAATTATTAGTCAGATTTTTAAGTTGGTAATCTGTGCAATCATCATCTACTTTCAACGCTGACCGTACAAAAACATAATATATATCTCAGTAACACGTCCGTCTATAGAAAGAAATTTTTAAGGCAATTGGTATGTATAATACGAAATCGATTAAGGTGGAAAAAATTTAATGAGCTCAGGTGGGACTCAAACTCAGTTTATAAAATTTTACTATCTTAATCAACATCTGTCTATAATACACATTCACAGACCAAAACACGTGAGACGTGCAGCATTATGTCATTCCTATATGTGTATTATGAGTATCTACTATTTACGCTTCGTATGTATATAAAATCTATCCGTAGGAACCTGTTGAGTCATGTCTGTACTTCGATAGACATTTGACTTACAATCAGTATCTAGAGGTCGCTACGATTATTCAAAATAATCTTTTATGTTATTTTATGAATGATGCAATTTATATTGTTTTAATATTTAATTATTTTTAATAATTACGCCTTTGATCTATCATTGGGTTTCGGTTATGTATAATATAATGTCGACATAAACGTATTAAATATAATTTTCTATGAAGATATGGCTTTGTTTTTATTTTATAGCTAAGCTAACATCCTCGTTTCTCACGAGAAAATGTCGTTATTGAAATTCTATAATTGCATAGGAACGCCACTTATCTAAATATAAATGAATACATATCTTAACATTTCACTACTAAGGAAGTACAATAGGCGAGGATTGGTCGTAATTTCGTCCTTTTCAAAGCTAGACTAGAAGCATGGAATTTTTTACTTACGCCTTTTCAGATATGACTGAAACTGCGGGTTGCATAAATACATACATACAATCACGCCTGTAAATCCCCGAAGGGGTAAGCAGAGGTATATTAACAAGCTCGTTTCACCAGCTATGATTTTCGGTCCCACGTAATAGGGACGTGGGATCGTTTGCTTCCTAGGAACATTTTGCTGTAACTGTAACTAATATACCTACCTTTACTACCCGTGTCAAAAATAAACCCTGCATCTTATGTATTTACATACTTGGTCCATTTTCAGCCGGCATTTCATATTTTGCTAAGATGCATATTCACTATATTTAGCATTGGTATTAGGTATTTGATTGAGTGTTAGTAAATGGAATCCTACATTGTTGCTAGTCAGACCACAAAGTTAATACAGTAACATCTCTAAAAGGTCGTCTATTTGATTAACAGCTGTATTGTATTTGCCATCAATACAATATTTTTTAATATGCTTTTATTAGCTTCACTTAATCAACTTTATTGCGTTATTTGATAGCAATATTTACAACTGATTATAAGAAATAATATAAAACTATGCTATATAATACTATATACTTCCACAGTATAACGAGTATTCTTATAGTAGTTCGACGCCTTTGATGTTTGCGGAAATACCGATATTTGCTGTTTTGTCAGGGTTGTCACATTAGTTTGTACATTTAATTTAATTTCTGCAGTATTTCTTTAACCCCTATTTAGTTCTACTCTTGAGGCACATCAACTCACACTAATATAAATAACTAGCTGACGCCCGCGGCTCCGCTCTCGTGGATGTCAGCGATTGCGACTTTTGGTCATATCTCTGGTTCTACTCAACCAATCATGATCAAATTAAATTATTTTAAGTCTGAATTTGAATTTAAATCTAAATTTGAATTCGTGTAATGAATATTATATTCTGATTAGCACCCCGGAAAACCTGTCGCTAACTTTAATCGCTAAATAGATAATACACACATCAAAAAAAGTCTAAGCAACATGTACTAATTTAAATTTTAGGATGGTTCTTCACATTATAACGTTGTATTTTATTTTTGAAATTATTACAAAATGAAATTTCTAAAGAAAATGAATTTATTGTGAAAGAATAGGACAATTTAATACAAAGTATGGCCTCCTCTGCTATTCAGAACTTGTTGGCAACAATTATTCATTGAATTAATGAGACTATTTATGTCATCTTGCGGTATTCGCTCCCAATGGAATTGTAGCAAATCCTTCAGCTGTTGGGTTGTTGGCACTCGGTCCAAGTCCTTCAAAACACGTTTCTGGAGCATGTCCCATGCGTGCTCGCTGGGGTTGAGGTTTGACGATTGTGCAGGCCAGGGCAATACCCGGATGTTCTCCGTTGCCAAGTATTCACTGGTTCGCCGAGCTGTATATGAACGCGCACTGTCATGCATTAACGTAAAATCGGAGCCAAAGGTTTGTGCAAATGGATGGACACAAGGTCTGAGAATATCCTTAACGTAGTTTTCAGCGTTCATGTTTCCATTTACAAAAACGAGCTCAGTTCGCCTGTTCTTCATAATACCCGCCCATACCATAACTGTTGAGCCGCTGTATGGATGATCTTCTTGAACGCACCTGAGCCTTTCAGTATTTCCGGGCCGACGGTACACTCGCACCCTTCTTGTATCAGGACTAAACCCGAATCGCGACTCATCGGAAAACATAATTTTATGCCATTGTTCCTGGGTCCATTTTATACGTTCTCTACACCATTCATTTCGACGAGCGCGATTCCCGTGACGTATCGGTGGGCACCTGATTGGGCGTCGAGCTCGTAGGCCGTACTCATGCAGTCGATTTCGCACAGTTTGGGGACTTACATCAACACCACTTGAATTTTGTAGCCTCAAACTTATCTCTCGAGCGGTTAACATCGGCTGGCGTCTTGCAGTCAGTTGTATGTACCGGTCTTGCCGAGTGGTTGTACTCCTGTAACGGCCTGGATGCTGTTCAGCGGGTTTCCCTGTATTATTGTAGCGCTGCCAAAGACTACAAATAACACTTCTATGAATGCCAAAATGTCGAGATACCTGAGATTGATTACTTCCCGCTTGCAACATCCCTACAGCTCTTTGCATTTCATCTGCCGTCAAATGACGTCGCTCCATGACGTAAAGAATATCTAACGATTCAATGTCGTCGCTAACTTTTAAAAATTATAAAATCAAGACTTAGAACAAGACTATATTAAGACTATAAATTCAGACAAATTTGCAGTCATTTGAATTTTATGAAAAAACAAAACAATCGAAAAAATTCTTTTACAAACAGCCAGTATGTCATCAATAACAAAAATGTGAACTTATCTACGCCCTTTGAGTGAGTAAATACTTAGAAATTAATTAATATAAATGGTAAATTCGTAATATCATGCATGTTGCTTAGACGTTTTTGATGTGTGTAGTTCTTTTAGTTTTATTTAATTGTTTATTATAGTCCTTGTACATGATATAAAAATAAAATTATTGAGCTACCATTGTATTCTTAATTGAAGCTTAGCCCATATTGCATGTTTAATGTGTTATTTGTAATATTTCAGTGGACGAGTTTAGCCTTGATAGACCAGGAGATCTTGAGTCGGACAAAGATCCAGTTAAAAATGTCAAAGATTAGTTAACCAGTTCACCAAATCATTTCTCTGCACCTATACAGAATTCTGAAACATTTCACAGGTGTCACAACAACCCCATAACCCATTAGAAATCTCAGCTAGCAATATTATAATACACACTGATGTAAAGACAAATGTGAGTCCTCCAAAAGTGACAAAAATTGCCCATGTACCACCATCACAAGATGACTTCAATCAGCTACCCCGAAAATACCGAAAACGATATCAATTTTAGTAATAATTTCGAGTCCGCCATCTTTGATCGCTAAATGGATGATTTATTCGTAATCAGCAACCCCAAAACCCTAAAAACGATTACCTATATCGATTTTAGGAAAAACTTCGAGTCCGCCATCTTTGATCGCTAATTGGATGATATTTTTGTAATCAGCAACCTCAAAAACCCTAAAAATGGTACCTATATCGATATTATTAATAATTGCAAGTCTGCCATCTTTGATCGCTAAATGGATAATTTATTCGTAATCAGCAACCCCAAAAACCCTAAAAACTTGGATAAAACCAAGATCATGTTCAACGAACATGTTGCACCGAGACCGATTGCCATCGAAGGGGCGACGCTCGAAGTTGTCCAAAAATATGTATACCTGGGCCAGGTTATCCAGCTCGGTAAAAACAACTTCGAGAAAGAACTAGCCAGAAGGATTCAGCTGGGCTGGGCAGCATTTCGCAAACTACGTCGAGTCTTCTCTTCCCCCCTACCGCAATGCCTGAAAACAAAGGTCTTTGACCAGTGCGTCCTACCTGTTATGACTTACGGTGCCGAAACGTGGACACTAACGGTAGGGCTAGTCCATAAACTAAAAGTCGCGCAGCGGGCTATGGAGCGAGCTATGCTTGGAGTTTCTCTGAAGGATAGAATTCGAAACGAGGTGATCCGACAAAGAACCAAAGTTACCGACATAGCTCGCAGAATAAGCAAGCTGAAGTGGCAATGGGCTGGCCACGTCTGTCGAAGGACCGATGGCCGTTGGAGCAGACGAGTCCTAGAGTGGAGACCGCGAGAAGGCAAACGAAGGGTAGGACGCCCCCTAGCCAGATGGACCGATGACCTGAAAAAGGTGGCTGGGACGGACTGGATGCGGAAGGTGGAGGATCGTACGAAATGGCGCACATTGGGGGAGGCCTATGTCCAGCAGTGGACCGCAGTGGGCTAATTGATTGATATCGATTTTAGTGAAAACTTCGAGTCCGCCATCTTTGATCGCTAAACGGATGATATATTCGTAATCAGCAACCTCAAAAACCCTAAAAATGGTACCTATATCGATATTATTAACAATTTCGAGTCCGCTATCTTTGATCGCTAAATGGATAATCGTAATCGAACTCGAAAAAAACAATTTTAACTAACAAAATGAGTTTAAAAAAAAATTAAATTTTAAATAAAAAACGTGATTACAAATGAGACAGCCCTGAATCTTTAGTACCGAGTAAAATGTATTGCTACTCGGTACGGTATCCACGCTTCCGCCATTCCTTTCACCCCGCACGAATCACGATTACTCTGTCTAGACGGCTTCGTCGACAGACTGTATGAAGTATGAGTCAATAGACTGATACTACATACAAAAAGGAAATAAAATACAAGGAGAGACTGCTACAAGCTTGACTTGTAGGTACATATGAATGTAATGGAATTATTGAAGCATGAAGATTATTGAGAATTAAAAATGTCAGATTAATATAAAATTTTGCTTATTTACCCAAAATCGTTGATAATACAATAATTTAATAAGTTTGTCACACTAACCATCCTAACCAGGATCTCCAAGATGGATGATCTAAAGCATGAGTGGAGACACTGACACGCTGTCCAGAGAGGATGAAGCAGAATCCAAAATATCATAAACTGTTATAGTTTTAAATAGTAAGAAACTCGCCTTAGTGGTCAATTCAACTAAAAAATTAAAAAAAAGACGGGTTGCACTCTGGGAGTGCCGGCAGAAGTGAAAACATTTTCTTTTTTTCTTTCTTCGTTACGTTACATAGAAAAAGATAAAAAAGAACATACCATACCCTACCTATAATATAGCGCTAATCATAGAACCTATCACTTATTTTCTGCTAATTTTCTGTCAGAAGAAATTAATAAATTATGAAAAGAAAAAATAATCACAAAAAGTAATAAATTACAGAAAGAAAAAATCATCATAAAAAGTAATAAATTACAAAAAGTAAAAATAATCACAAAAAGTTTCAGAAGGCCAGGTGGTTTGAACTATCTGAAACTATAAGGACTTACAGTCGAAGTGCTTACTGTTTAAGCTACGACGATATCTATCGTAACTTGCAAAATAGATAGTCTGTACCTAATCTTGTATGACGTCAGTCGTCGGTTAGTCAACTAATCCTGACGCTTCCTTAACATTTTACACCCATCCAACGCCGCTAAAGAAGTTTTCACTTCAAAAATCAGTTTCAAAATCTACATACTATAAAAAAGTAGGTTCGTGACAGCCTCTGTGCCGTAGCGGTAGTGAACGCGGCCGCTACGCAGGAGGCGCAGCGAGTTGGATCCCCGCTCAATACAAATATTGTTATGCATGAATATACACACACCGCTAGAATTAGCGGAACAAAATTATGGTCTGGGGATCCCATGTTTAGGAGCTCGTACGGAGTTCGTGGTAGTCGACGGCAGAAATCTGACCGCTGATCGGTATATCAGGGAGATTTTAGAGGATCATGTGCCATTTGCCCTATTAATTGGTAACGACTTCATTTTAATGTAGGATAATGCTCTGGCTCACAGTGCTCGCTCAGTACAGGCATACCTAAACCATGTTTGTGTTATGGTAATGGAGTGGCCATCACGGTCTCCGGATATGAATCCGATTGAACACGTTTGGGACTTGCTAAAGAGGAGTGTCAAATCCTAACAATCTCGGCGAATTGCGTTTTGCAGTTCGCCCAGATTTATTAGTTGAAGAATGGCAGAGGTTGCCCGAGAAATCATGGACAACATCATTCGCAACATGCCCAGACGGATGGAAACCTTAATCAGGGCACGAGAGGGAAACACTGGTTATTAAACATGTTGTTGTTGTTTCATGTTTAATTATTATTTTCACTTCTCATGCTCTTAAAATGTAATTTAGTCTCTGCATATCGGGACTAAAGTTCATTATTCATCTCTAGGGACTAAAGTATTTGTATTTTTTTTTTCATTTACTTTGAAATCTCCTAACAGCCAATCACGATGTTTGTGAATGGGAGGATTATCACATTTTTAGTGATTGTGTATAGAAATAATCTCAAAATGACATTTGAAAATATCAAAAAATTCCATTTAATTTCGTGAACGATTAATGATATTAATTTAATTAATTATTATGTAAGTATTAAGGATTAATTCATTTTATTATGCATTTCCAATTAGTTTTAAATTATTTTTCAAGTTTGAATCTGTTGACTAAATATATATGCAAGCAAATAAAGCGTACGTCACCTAACAAAAAAAAACCACGGGCCAAATTTCTTTGCAATTTGTACTTTGAATAAATTTTATTCGTATTAAGCTTGCGTTGTAATCACCTATTACTTACACCAATTAATTGTGCAACTTGGAAACTTTGTTATCATAAATTAATAAAAATAAATAAATATTCCACAACATTTCACGCTATCTAGATCCATGGTAAGCATAGCTTAACTAGCTTGTATTATGGAATCTAGAATGCGGATAAACATACTTAGATACATTTTTTTTCGTAAATGCATACATATTATACATAGAAACACCCAGACCAATGCAAATATCCATATTCGTGCATACAAATATTTGCACTAAGCGGGGTTGGAACCCGCGCCTCCTGCGTAGCGGCCGCGTTCACTACCGCCACGCCACGGAGGCTTTACCCCGTTATCGATATGATAAATTTATATATTTAGCTTGAAAAAGATATTTACCTATTTCTTTTTTTTTAATATTATAATTTTGTATAAAACATATAATTTTGTAGAAAATATAATTTTGTGTATAACGTCGTTTTTTTTCCTCGCATTCAAAGTGAAAAGTAGTGTTTAACCTGGGACTAAACAACCATAATGACACTCGAACTATTAACCACGCTCGCTTCGCTCGGGTGGCTAAAACATCTCGTGTCGTTATGGCTTGTTTTAGTCCCTTGTTGAACAATCTACTATAATTGTTAAAAAGTGTGAGGTGCTTACAATATTATCACTAATAATCCTAGGTTGTTAACAATAAAATAAATAGGTACTATGTTATTAATTCTATTTTCATCTCAAAACTTGGCTCAGAGCTTCAATGGCAAAAGACGTCACTCCACGTTCACCAAGCATGCTCATTCAAATGGAGGAACTTATAACTCGTTTCTTTCTCTTTTATTTTTTCTAGTATCTTATCTAGTTAAATATAATTATTATGTACCTAACTATTGTAGTGCTGACTATTGTCTTTTATATGTTATAATTACTATAGTAAACTCTACATATATATGCGAAAACTTGCAAGTGGCCATTTTATGTTACACTTGCTTATATTTTGTATTTTAGCGACCTACATATTTTTCTGAATAAAAAAAAAAGATGGACAGCATGAGTTTTTATGCCGAAGGTAATGGTATGGAGGCAAGTATAGAGTATTACACATACATCAAAGATTTCGATAGGGTCACAGTTTGGTACTTTCATAGCTAAAAGCTTCCAGTCTACCTACTCGACTGCTTCTAGCCTGCCAGCTCCTGCTGCTAGCGGGATCCTAAAAACGGGAGTGTAATGTTTGGTATAATAACAAATGCTCTACTTTCACTTGAAATAACGTTCATATGATATAATTTTTATATGCTATAATGTCAAGTAACCTAAATTTGTTATGACCTAATGTTTTATATCATCTAATATTCCTATAATATTAATATCATTTAGTATAACGTTCATTTTATGTAATTTTCAATATGTATAATATTCTTTTTGTATAAAATTAATTTAACCAATGTTCTTTTGGCCTGTAGCTCGACTAAGCCCCGCTAAGCGGGGCTCCTACTTCTGGGTGGTATATAAAAAAAAAACTACGAAGACTAAGGCGGGAGCGAAGCGAAGCATACTTCTGGGTGGTTTATAAAAAAAGAAACTACGAAGACTAACCTAACCCATCCAAGTCGGATTGCTCTGAGTCGGGATATTAACCATAATTGATTTGGACCTTACAAAATTCAGATTTTCTAAATTATATTTAATGTTACTTAGAGATTATGAGTACGAGTAAATGAATAATTTTCTAAATTAATATTATGTCAAATGTGCATTTAAGGAAATGTTCACTATATCATAAGAAATTAGATAAAATGAAATTATATCAACAATTCATTATATCAATTGATCGCTATAGTAAACAAACGTATATTAACTGAAATAAGGTCAAGTGTTAGATTTTTTGTTATTATATCAACCGTTACACACCCCCTAAAAACAACGATTTTGTATAGAGATTCATATCAATATGGTTAATAGAGTTCAGTCATAGTATGAAAAGAAGGTTTCTGTGCTGTGGTGTGCCGCCGCGGTCAGTCAGCATTGTTGCCTTTGCCACGTTTGGTGCTGTACACAGTCGCAACTTACCAAGTAGTTGGGCACAGTAAGTACTCTTTCAGCGCCGAACAAGGTGAAACACCACTGAACTACTTATATGTTTATAATTAAACATGCTATGACGGCTCTTCCATCTCTAAAACGCCGATGATAAAAGCAGTAGGTAATGTACATTTACCTAACCATGCATTCCATGACTAAAATCGGGCAGCGAATGCAGCTCAATAAATATGGTTAGTCCTGTAGGCCCTTGTTTACATAACTCTCGCCGATTCATACGAGCATCGGTAGCTTAGTGGTTAAGGGGTCGGCCTTACGATCGAGTGGTCCCGGGTTCGGTCCATTACAGCAAAACTACCGATGTGAACCCACTATAACCAGCGACAGATCAAGAGTTCTGACCGCCCTAGGCTAATTATGTGTGTTACGGACGGCCTAAAAGTAGTGAGAAGAGTAGTAGTGTGAAAATTTCAACATGGCACAACTAGGCTGCACTGTTTAAATTCCGAATTTCCCATAAAACACGAAGCTAAATTTACACCCGTTATTGCGAAGCGGATTAAACAAAACTCGCACTAGGCACTCTGTTGCCAGCTCACCCACTCGCTCGACTACCGACCGATTCGAGTAACACGCATTTAATTTTAGTGTTTTGTCTCGGTCTAGTTGAAATATGTAGGGTAGATGCAATGGTAGTAGATTAGTGCATACGAAGACGCGATTTCACCGGGCGCCCGCTCCCGATCCTCGCGCCCTAGGCTGCAGCCTAATTTGCCTAAGGGTTAATCAGGCCCTGACTATAACACAAGCAATTTAGCTTTAGTTGAAGGGGTTAGAGGCAATTTCAACAATTCCGGGTGCTAATATTCTTTTTTTAAAAGAAAAAAAAATCAAAACAAACATGAAGTCAAGGTCAGCCACAGTCAATATCCGGGTTCATTGAACCCCGATGTCAAGGTCGATGACCCAATGTCAAGATCAATGACCTGAGTAGTGTACCATGGTGGTTTGCCACTCTCATTGCTCATACTTCCACATTCCACTCAAACCTAAAGCGAAGTTTTCGGATCCAATAAGTGCTAATTTTAACTAAACTGTATATCAATGTTTTTATGTGTTAATAAATAAAATTTCAAAAAGCATGGGCGCACCCCACTTGCTCCACCCTGCTGTCTGACCCGAAGTTAAGTTAATTTTTACGCAATCCATACTTCCATATCCATACTAATATTATAAATGCGAAAGTAACTCTGTCTGTCTGTCTGTCTGTCTGTATGTTACGCTTTCACGCCTAAACCACTGAACCGATCTTGATGAAATTTGGTACAGAGGTATATTAGAGCTTGAGAACGGACATCGGCTACCTTTTATCACGAGAAAGGGGGTTTAAGGGGGAGAAATAGGGGATGAAAGTTTTTATGAAAATTTGTCATTTCTGAAGATATCTTAATGAAATTGGGTATCGACGTAGATTAGAGCTTGGGAACGGACATAGGCTACCTTTTATCGCGAAAAGGGGGGTAGAAGGGGGGGGGGGACTAGGGCCTTGGGATGAAAGTTTGTCATTTTTGAAGATTTCCTGATGTAATTTGGTACAGAGATAGTTTAGAGCCTGGAAACGGATATAGGTAACCTTTAATCGCGAAAAGGGGGGTAGAAGTGGGGCGGACTAAGGCCTTGGTATGAAAGTTTGTCATTTTTGAAGATTTCTTGATGAAATTTGGTACAGAGATAGTTTAGAGCTTGAGAACGGACATAAGCTACCTTTTATCGCGAAAAGGGGGGAAGAAGGGGGGGATCAGGGCCTTGGGATAAAAGTTTATCGGTTTAGAAGAATTCCTGATGAAATTTGGTACAGAGATAGTTTAGAGCTTGGGAACGGACATAGACTACCTTTTATCGCAAAAAGGGGGATAGAAGGGGTGGACTAGGGCCTTGGGATGAAAGTTTGTCATTTTTTAAGATTTCCTGATGAAATTTGGTACAGAGATAGTTCAGAGCTTGGCAACGGCCATAAGCTACCTTTTATCGCGAAAAGGGGGGTAGAAGGGGGGCGACTAGGACTTTGGGATGAAAGTTTGTTATTTTTGAAGATTTCTTGATGAAAATGGGTACAGAAATAGTTTAGAGCTTGAAAACGGACATAGGCTACCTTTTATCGCAAAAAGGGGTAGAAGGAGGGGGGGAATATGGCTATGGGATGAAAGTTTGTCTTTTTTGAAGATATCCTAATGATATATTTGGTACAGAGATGGATTGAAGCTTGGGAACGAACATAGGCTACCTACTGACGCGAAAATGGAGGCATGGGGGGGGGGGGGTAATAAGGGATGAAAGTTTGTCATTTTTTGAGATATCCTGGTGAAATTTGGTACAGAGATAGATTAGAGCTCGAAAATGGACATAGGCTACCTATTATTGCGAAAAAGGGAGTTGAAGGGGTGGAATAGGGCTAGGGTATGTAAGTTTGACAATTTTGAAGATATCTTGATGAAATTGGTATAGAGATGGATTAGAGCTTCGGAACGGACATAGTCGAGTAGCGAACCAAATATAGAAGCGAGTGGAGAGGCGAGTAGAGATTGTTATAGGGACGAGTAGATAGGCGTGTAAAGATCGAAAGTCGAGTAGAGTCGACTACAGGGGCGAGTAGATATGCGACTAGAGAGCCAGTGGAGAGGCGAGTATAGAATCAAATAGAATGCATAGTAGAAGCGAATAGGGAGGTGAGTGGAAAGATGAATGTAGTGGCGAGTAGAGATCGAATACAGAGTTGAGTAGAGGTGCGAGAAAGATAGGCGAGTGGGGAGAGTCAAGTAGAGAGGCGAAAAGAGAATAAAATGGATGGGCAAGTAGAGACACCAATGGAAAGGCGAGTATAGAGAAGAGTACAAAGTCGAGTAGAGGGGGGAATAGAGAAGTCAGTAGAGAGTCGAGTATAAATTCAAGTATAGAGGCGAGTAGAAAATCGAGTAGAGAGTCGAATATAGAGGCGAGTAGAAAGTCGAGAACAGAGGTGAGTACATAGTCGGGGACAAAGTTGAGTAGAGAGACGAATTTAAAGCTCAATAGCGTCGGATCAACACTAAGCGATAACCGACATCCACGCGGGCGGAGCCGCGGGCAACAGCTAGTTAAATTAATATAATGACAAAATTAAATTTTGGTTGTTACGCCTAACGCACGTGACTCGCGATGCCTCAATGTTATTGTAAACTTGGACTAAACCAAGGCTATATTCAATGAATATGTTACAGAGACCAATCGCCATCAAAGGGGCGAAAATGAAGCGAACCAAATCCACTGACCGCCGTGGAAGACACCATGCGCGTGAGAACTCTGGCGAGTTAATCAGTTGCCCGGGGCGAGGTGACGTTATCGGTGTCCCTGGACATCTCCAACGCGTTCAACGCCTGGACTTGGCGACCGGATCACGAGGTCCCTCTGTATAAAAACGAGGCCATGTTCTTTCATACCTGCGGAAACCAGCCTCATAATGGAGGGCATTCCCATCGGCATTAAGCCCAGAATTAAATATTTGGGGCTCATACTCGATGGCCGGTGGGACTTCGGGAAGTATCTCCGAGGTTTGGCCCGAAGAGTGCAGCCAACGCTCTGGCGCGGCTGTTTGAGAATTTACGCGGAGATTCTCCGGCCAGAGCGTTGGCGGTCCATGACCCTATTTGGTCGCCTCATATGGGTGGAGGCCCCGAAGGTCATAAGGCGCGGCTGCTGCGTAAACCACAACGATTACTGGCCATGAGGGTCATTCGGGGGTACTGCTAGATATCCATGAAGGCGGCAAGTCTTCTTGCTGGAATCCTACCCTGGGACCTGGAGGCGCGAGCCTGGTGGTGCGGGAGCAGGGATGAAAACTAATATTCTCTTGTAATACCCAACAAAACTTTTTTAATATAATATATAAAATGATTGGAAACCGTTATGCAGATCCACATGCATCAGGTCGCAGAATGTCTAATCTAAACCACGGAGGTCAGAGTAATTAATCATTACTTTCTCATTGTTTTTTTTAATACCACTGAGGTGGCAGACAAGCACACGGTCCACCTGATGGAAGGTGGTTACCGTGGCCTATGGACGTGTGCAACACCAGGGGAGTCACACTCATGCTGCCGACCCTGTAAACACAGAGAGTTACTGTGCCGTCAGTGTCTTCTTGAGCAGTCAAAACTTGTGACACGAAAGTTAGTGACAGAAATTAATCTCTGCAAATCCGACTGCACGTGGTCTTGTTGGCCCACGAGCTGAGGAGCAGGTAGTCATAAAGCCCGCCGCGGCCGTTGGTTGAGGCTGGCCGGCCAGCAGTCCGAAGCTGCGGTGGTGAGCGACAGCCATCTGCGACGATAAGCTCGTGTGGGGCTGCCGGAGCCCCGCAGCGCCGGAGCTGTGACAGAAACGACGCGCGACGCTTGCTACATATTTGCTGCATGCTGCATGCTACTTGCTTAATGCTGTACACGAGGTTTATGCTTGCTTGTTTGACTGTTTGTTACATAACTGACTGTATTTAGTCAAATGAACATTTATAAATTCCTAAGTAATACCAGAGATAATATAATATAATTCTTATAGAAATGTGTATAATTGCGAAATGAAAATTTGTCAACTGAATATCTGTCTTCGAGGAGACAGTGGAGTGTGTCTACCAATATTCTTACGAACTATCGGAACCAATGAATGATTTTTCAATCATTTTTAGACATTGATTGTTGACTACTCCGCCCAAATAATTTGAATTAATTTCTTAAGCATTTTTCATGCTAAATATTCAAATCGATTGAATTGATTTTTGACTACTTACAATATTTTTTTCTATTTTACACACTCCACTGTCGCAAGTTTATTGAGTCAGATAAAGATAGCTTTATCTGACTCAATAAACAAAAAAATGGGATTCGAGTCGAATTCTATACTATGGGATAGCCCATAGTATAGAATTCGACTCGAATCCCGCTCTCTTACCTAGAAGCTGAACCCGCCTTAAAGTTATCCACTAAATAACCAAATTCACAAAAATAAAAACAAAAAAACTAAGTAAAGCGGTCATTTGGGTCATTGTGTTTGCATGGCAAAGAGATAGCGTGATTCAGAGATCAATGTTGATGTCTCAGATTGAGGTTGATGTAACCACAGTCAATGTTGCAAAAAACACTAAATAAGTAGGTACGCACATACTAAGCACGTTTTAGGTCTATAGGAATTGGGAGGTCATTAATGTATTTCTTATTTAGAACAAGTAGGTACAAACATACTATCTTCATTCATGGTAAATATAAAGATTATAAAAGGTACCTACCTACCTTGTATTTTGAACTGCCGCCGCCACTTTGGCTGATGGCGTGATCATGGGTCATGCTAATGCTACGTGACTAGCCAGTGACGTGGTCGTGAGTGTGCCATCGCGCCACCTTAGCGGCCAATCCACGCTCGTATTTTAGTCTACCACCCCTCAGTATGAAACGATCGGTACGACTGTACGAGCATGTTCATGCCACATCAGTTGATACTTGATCGGTCCACAGTTCAACACGTGAACTTATCGATTGCACCGGCCGGGTTGTGTATTGCACACTATTTTTTCGCTTGAAACATCTGCGGATAACATAATATATAACGAATTTGTGTGGAATCACTATCATTACTACTGAGACTGTGTAACCATTTGGTGTAAGCTTTTAGTGTCACTTGATACGGTGCGGTGTTAAGTTACATATAAAGGACCTGGCAAAATTAATAAATATATTCAGTTTTTGGTAAGCAATAACATTTCTATATTAATATAAGTTAATGTGAAATTATGGTTTCTGACTGTGTGTAAATAATGATTACATTTTGGAACGTAAAAACGTTTTGAACACAAAATAAATAATGTAAAACAGCATTCAAATGAAGGTCATACAGGACTTCTATGCGCAAATTTGATGGTATACCTAGCTATAGCTGTCTTTTTCTATGTAAATATAGATGGCTATGCCTATTTACTTTTAAAATGTGTTTTCAATAAATAAGTAGTGAAAACTGTTGATAAATTATTTAAGTAGGTATACTCATAAATATATCTATATTTTTCTTATCAATCTCATTTTCTTTTAGGATGTCTACAATACATCATTGAGATAGCAGGATAAATACAATAAATACTTTAATATGGCACCAAACATTTCTGACGCGAATGGGATTTTATTCGAGAGCGATGCGGCGACACCAGACTTAGCCCTTGGCACTACACCTGTACAAAAAGCTGACAACAACCCAAAGCAACTGGTGTGGAGGAATATTATACTCTTCGCTTATCTCCACTTGGCGGCGTTATACGGTGGTTATTTGTTCCTGTTTTCAGCCAAATGGCAAACAGACATTTTTGGTGAGTTCTTGCTGATTACCTACTTAATTTTCTTGGTGTCATTAGTATATTATACATGCTAATTTATCAATCAATTGAATATCACAATGATGGCTTTATGTTTCCCTAATTTAATTTTTAATTACTAATAGACAAGAGAAATTTCAATTAAGAAATCATTAGGTACCTACTAGACAACATAAAATGCCAATTAAGTATGAGTACTTGATTTAAGTACAAATTATGCAATAATAGTACAAAATATTGAATCAACCGTTAATTTTAATCTGATACTAAACTCATGATCCCCGTCTACGTCCAAGGCTCTCACCACTGTCTGGGTTAGCCTACTTCTCCTATTGGTATGGCTTTTATGGGGCGTCTACTGTTTGACTTCCCAACATCAAGAGGAGTAAGCTATAGCCTCTCCATCAATTAGCTACTGTACTGGTTTGCAAGCAATGATCCCTTGGCTCTGTACATCTTCGTGAAAATTCTTTCAAACCTGAGACTAAACTTCAATGTTGAAAATAATACCTACCCCTGAACTCTTTCTATTGAAGTAGAATTTTAAAATTATTTTATCTTTATGCTTCCAGTACAAAAAATATCTTTTCCTATCATACCTAATTAATTTTGCTTTTGTTCCAGCATATATCTTATATGTGATGTCTGGACTTGGCATCACAGCAGGAGCACATCGCTTGTGGGCCCACAAGTCATACAAAGCAAAATGGCCATTGAGACTTATTCTGGTCTTTTTTAATACTTTGGCGTTCCAGGTAAGCTATTATATTTATCAGAGGGTTTGGTTTAAATTAATCAATCAATTAGCCTAATGCAGTCCACTGCTTTCTTTTTTAATAGGCCTCTTCCAATATTGGGAGGCTTTAATAGTTTAGTAGAGGTTGTTTTAAATACCTAATTGCTCTTTTTTATATTAAATAGAGACATTTCAAGAATTAATTTGCTTTTAAAAAGGCAGTTGATGTTTGTAGTGTTTTCATTAGTTTAAAATGTACCGTGTTAGGTACTTTTGAACTAGATGCTATAATATTAGTTTTAGTTGCTACATATTAGGTACTAGTTTTTGCCCGCGCCTCCGCCTGCGTGGATGTCGGTTATCGCGACCAAACATAGCTTACTTCCTTTCTCTAAGTCTAATCTACCCTTATACCAAATTTCATCAAAATCGGTTCAGTGGTTTAGCCGTGAAAGACGGACAAACATACACACACACACTTTCTAATTTATAATATTAGTAGGTATGAATATAGAATGTCATTTAAAGAAAAAACTATGTTATGTAGTTTTATACAATTGTTTTAATTATTCGCCATGTGAGAGAAATAATGTCGCAAAATTGGATATTATTAGTAAACAAATTCAATCAGATATACCTAAAACGTGCAAAAACACGTGTAAAATGTGTTTTATAAGTGTTAGTTATTGCTTATCACAACTGCTAGCTAGCCAGTTTGGTGATGACGTTAGTTTTCAGCGTAAATTAAAAATAAATTAATAATGTTTCCTCGTCATCAGACCATTCATTCAATATTGTGATATTAAAACTTTGTACTATAAATCATGCGTATCTATAAAGGAAAATACAAGATAAGTTAAACTAATATTTTTCACTCCATGGTCTAATTTTGTGACCTTACAAAGCTCCCACCATTTACACACATTACTAACAAATTCTATATCGAAAGACTTCGGGTATATTTAGCCGCGAGATCAGTCGGGGTGTCGATAGTGTCGATTCTGGTTACCCACTTAGGGGCTAACTCCTGAGAGTCACAATGACTGTGGTTTGCAGCCACCAGCACTAGCCAGCTGTGACCATTCAATGCCTTGTTTCTAAGATGGAATACGACGATCGAAAGATGGTTCTGAAAATGCACAGTGGATTCAAAAATCATTGTGTTGTGCAACTGCCGGTTTAATAAACCTTTCCATAGATAGAGTCTGGAACAACTCGCTTCTTGTTAGAAAGTAACCGGCAGCTCTGGCTCATGGTCTACCTACTCGACTGTGCAACTGGGTTCCTCCTTCCTGCAGTATTCAAGTCAGCCGGAAGGCCGAACTTCAAAGTTCATGCAGGCTAATGCTAACGAGCCTCAGAGATCCGTCTTATCGCCCTTTCTCTTCTGTATACCTACCGATAATAAGCCAGCACTTCGGCAACATAGGTACACTACTGATCTTTCATGTCCGAATTCCTTAGTTTTTGAAATTTAGCATCAGAATATATAGGCCCCTCACTTTAAACAGCTAAAGAAATGAATAAGTAAAAACACGCCACGTACATACATGAATCTAATTTTACTTTTTAGATGAGTAAACAGGTTTTCTTTTATATGAGACGATTATCTGCATGTCGAGGCTAGATAGAATATTCACAGCACTACTACATAACGGACACTCATCTTCTCTGTCCCCGCTCATCTTGATGACCTCACATCCGATTTGATCCGCTATGCGGTTTCGTGATTAGTTAGGTAATAATATTAGCCGTAGCGGTTAGCCTAGGTAGTACGGAGTATACGAACGACGATTTTTTTAACATCCGCCCGTGCGTACTTGTAACGACGCAGTTCGTTTAATCAGGTAGTACCTACCTAGTAGGGGGATAAGTTACGTTAATTGGTGTCTTGGTATTCAAAACAGCCTCTAAAGTTAATACTTAGATACACATAGATACACTCATTCAACAGAAGATTGACGCAATTCATAATAGGTACGGGGAAGTGTCTACATTTTTGACGTGTGCATCTGATGTTGCGTTTTATAGAGCCCAAATAAATATTGCCCGCAAAAACAATATTGCCTGCAAAAACAAAATTGCCTGCAAAATCTTGAATTTTCTTCAAGATCATCAATTTTTTTGTTCTTCTTTTATAGCCCATTTCCCAAAAAATATAGCATTACTTTTCTATTTGCTGTAGCAATGTTTAACATTTTTCTGATATTCTTTCAGGACTCGGCAATAGATTGGGCTCGTGATCACCGCATGCACCACAAGTACTCGGAAACTGACGCTGATCCCCACAACGCGACCCGAGGCTTCTTCTTCTCGCATATTGGGTGGCTGCTTGTCAGGAAACACCCTGAACTAAAGAGGAAGGGCAAAGGACTCGACCTGAGCGACTTGTATGCTGATCCGATACTTCGATTCCAGAAAAAGTTAGTAATCAGCACTTTTTACTGGTTGTAATTGTAGATCATTATTAGATCCTAATCATCTCAGCGTTGCTCCATTGCGTCCGAGGTTTTCACCACCCAGGGCAAGCTTCTGATCCAAAATGTGTTCAATACATACTGGCCATATTTTTGAATTCTTTGTATGCAGTAGGTTAAGTATTGAGGATAGCTAATTGGCTAAGTTAAAACAGGTTAATGAGGAGTCAGAAAATAATCAGCGAGCAAACGGCGCGGTTCTACATTATTTACTAATTATGTATACCTAGTCATTTACCTAAGTCTTATTTAACCGTATTAATTTATCTATCATCATTATCAAAATAGTCAATACATTTGATGACGAGAAACACATAAAAAGTACCAAATAAAATTTAGGGTACCGAAAATTGTAGTGAAGTATCTGCTTGTAGTCTGGCATTTTTGTATTGATTGCTTATGCATGGCATACACGATCTCCTTAATGACTTAGCCGGTTTTAACGGGATTTTTACTGGTAGATAGCTGATATGATAAGGCGTAACTTAAGCGACGTTTGTTTAAAGTAAATACATAGTAAGAGTGCCGCGTAAAAATAATAACCAAAGCAACGTCCGCATGGATAAAGTCCGGGCACAGCTTGTTAAAATATAAAGATGGTGCTAACTGACCTTATCACAGGCATGCAAAAAAACGTAAATGCAGTTTTTACGTTGTGTTGTTTTAATTTGGACTAGTAGGCGGTACGTGTAAATTAACCAATCAGTCATCTTTCTGGCTAATATGTTGCTATAAATATATAATAATATAGAAATAGAACGCCATCAGGCAAACAAGCACTGCAGAAGGTCAGAGTAGGGTAAACATGACGTGATGTGACGTCTTTATAATGTGCTTGTATGAAAATATGGTGATAAGGGTGATAATAGATTAATATGTGGAAAAAACATGCTCGCATATAGCTCATTACAGAACAGGGTGATGCAAGCATTGACTTGACGCCCTACTGATCGATAAAGATACTTCTGTAAAATCTCTATAATAGGTTCACTATTTCGTGTTACACCATTTAGTCAGGGTACGATCGTTCTCTGTGATCTTTCATTTCTTAATTATGTCAAACAGAAGCAATCAAATAAAAGCCTCTTTCTAGTCTCAGTTTAAAGTAGGACAGGGATCCTTTCTGTGTCGGGTGTGTAACTCATTCAAATTTCATTTATTCATACAGAACATAAAATGACGCAGTTGTGACTTGTTACTTACAACCGATAATTACTTTTTAGGTACTACCTGATTTTGATGCCTCTGACCTGCTTCGTCTTGCCAACGGTGGTTCCTGTATATTGCTGGGGTGAGTCATGGGTCAACGCATTCTTAGTGGCAGCGCTGTTCCGTTACGCATTCATCTTGAACGTCACCTGGCTAGTCAACTCCGCGGCACACAAGTGGGGCGACAAGCCGTATGACAAGAGCATCAAGCCATCAGAAAACATGTCGGTGGCGCTGTTCGCACTCGGCGAGGGTTTCCATAACTACCATCACACCTTCCCTTGGGATTACAAAACTGCTGAACTCGGTAACAACAGGCTCAACTTTACTACCACCTTCATTAATTTCTTCGCTAAACTTGGCTGGGCTTATGATATGAAGACCGTTTCTGATGAGATCGTGAAGAACAGAGTAGAGCGCACCGGCGATGGATCGCATCACCTATGGGGATGGGGCGACAAGGACCATTCTAAGGAAGAAGTTGATGCGGCTATCAGGATCAATCCTAAGGATGATTAATTTGCTAATAATTGAGTGCTGGTTAAGCGCCGATGCTGACTGATGGCAAAGAAGGAATTTTACTGTCGAATAAGAATAGGACCTAATCAGTATCGATATAACATGAAATCGCAATGAGGATCATCCTAGATCTGTATCTAAATAAAATATCATTTGTCTTTGTATCTGTATACAAAGACAAATATATATTTTATTTCAACTTTATGTTCATTGCTTTACGGTCTATTTCTATTTTTTTACTAATAACTATTTGTCGTGACGTGTTGGCAGTCAGTCTCGGCTCTAATATAACTCATCACTTATGAGAATATATTTTATTTAGTAGGTAAGGTTTCACAGAGATTCAAACTTTTATTTTTAAGGCGTAAAATTAGTAGTATTTGTAAAACACATTGCTTTATGATCTGTATGCACTGTGGTTTGTTGAACTTGAATTCACTATGAATACTAAGTGCTATTTAGTGACGTGCTGCTATTGCCTTAGATGCTACCGTAAAAGGCTCAAGGAGAAGGTCGTTTAACGACTAGCGTTAAGGACCTATGTAAACGGGAACCAATCCACATGCGTACTAGCATCGGGACAAGCTCACAAAATCTTTAAAAAATGCACATAATCGACCCTATAAAGATCAAACTGATTTGACAAGTTGGATGGGCAGTCTGTCAAACTTATCAGATCATCCCTGCATTGCGTGCATTTTTTGAAAGTTTTTGTATCCCCATTTCAATCCTGGCACGCGTGTGGATTGTTTCCCGTTTCCATAATTAGGTCCGCTTTTATCAGCTACCTTATGTCACGTTTAAGTGTAATCACTTTCGTAATACTTGTTTCTGTCTTCTTCACATCTTTTAGATAGATATAAATACTTCAAACGTAAATTTAGAAGATATCGACTACGTTATAACTTTTAATAAAAGCATAATATTTATTACAAGTTATTCTATATGATAGTAATAATTTGGTCGGAGTAACACATCAGTATTATACACCACATATAGTTACTTTATTTAATTTTTATGTTTATTAAATAGTTACTAGTCTGTGGTATTTGTATTAAGTGTCGAGATCATTCATTAGTGATGTTTTAAATTCCCAGTTAGTTTTAATGACTAAATGTTTATCTAAATACAATAATTTATTAATAAAATATGTGGTATATTGATGTTTAGATATTTTTTTTATTTAAAGAGCATAATATTAGTTCATTTCACTCAATTGTGTGAGCGACTGAAGGAATAAGGGTAGACTGGTTCTGCTGACGGGAAGATCTCGCGTAGTTGTGTTTTAAACCTAGCATGTTAAAGAAATCTCATAGTTTGAATGTCAATACTATACTTTATCACCCGAATATAATAAACAGTTGTTTTATATAAGATGATGTATACCTACATATTAAAGAAAATTAAGATGTTTTCTGTTCTAATGAACTAATTTTATTCATCGAAGTTGTGATGATTATAATTTGAATTTGTTTATATCCAGGTTTTTGATTTTTAAATAAGTACAAAATAAGTACATGTTTGTTAATAATAAAGATATCTATTCAGAAAAAACAAATAGATAAATATAAAGCAAATCTCTTTTTTCTCAAGAATTTCTGACACTTGGGTAGGTATTTGCTATAGGTACAACATATTATAAAGCACATATTATCAGCAAGAGCTGAATTGAAATACTCTAAAAACTGTAAGACTACTTTGAAATCTACATCCGAGGTTTCGGGCAATTGGTACCATGAAATGCATTTATCCTGTAAGCGGGTCCAAACTGCCTGAAGACGGCATGTAATTGTTTGTTAGCCCAAACCCGAAAGAAATCCAAAAGTACCTAAACGCTATGTCCCGAAGATCCCGATTTATATTTCGTCGTAGTAAATATAGAGGATTTTGATTATTAGTATTATAATAGTTTTCTTTGACAGAATGCTTCATTCGCATGCACACAAGTTTCAAGTTGTATTTATTATTTTGTCAGCTGGTCTGACTCACAAGTTCGCTCATACGTGGAGGAGTTTCATAAATTTAAGGGTTGTATATCTACATACAGTTGTGTATGTGCTATAACAATGTGTATAATGGACTGATGTGTAAGAATTGTGATACTTAGGATGTTAAATAATTTATCCTGTATGTATAAGCGAAACGTGAACAAATATATTTGAAAAGTATGTTTGAATTCTAACGGTAGTTTAATTTTGTTGAGAAAGTAAGTAAAATACTACTACCAATTTATATGAAATTTATCGCATTTTGTTAGATTACTCGAATAATTAATTTTCGCATTAAAAGATTGTTTTACGAGTAAACAACTATAGCACTTATTATACGTGTTTCATTTAAAACCATTCGATTACTCTCTGTTTAAAAAGCCAATTAGTATACCTTTTAATTTCAGTTTTCGTTCTTATCGACTTTATAATTCGGAAGACTGGATTGTGTGAAGGCTGCATGTTTGGGAACGCATCAAGATCTCACCTCACATGAAAACCGGTACCTATTGCCGCTCTTTTTAATTGTTATGTTTCAACTACCATTTCTATGAAGGTACTTATCCTTAGTATTTAAACAAGAAGCAGTTGAAAGCATTTCATTATTTAATTCTTACTTAAATCACAATACGCTTTATAAATTAATTTGTAAGTGTTTATAAATTAAATCATATTTATATGCTTATAAATTAAATTTATAACAATTTCAAGATTTGTATACATGTGTACATGTTGCAGACAAGTTATACGCATTGCGGTGATAAAACTTGTGATGAAAGAAAGCTGTGACATTCACTGTCAAGCAATGTGTTGATGGTGTTGATAGTTGATACTCTTAAGCAAAAAAGGTAAAGGGTCTTTCAACAAGGACGGGTCGATTTTAAAATTGAATAAAACAAGATGTGTGTGAGATACTAACGAATTTTTTTTTTTATTTGAAAGTCCCATTTATGCCATTACAAATGGAATAAAACATCGTTCAAATGACCGCCGCGGCTTCGTATGGTGGCACGAATCCGAGAGGTCCAATTTTCAATGACTCTGCTGCATAGATCCGGCTGAATCTGAGCGATGGCCTGCGTATGTTGGCTTTCAGGGCAACGGTCGATTGTGGCTTATTGGCATAGACCTGTGACTTCAGAAAACCCCACAAGAAAAAGTCTAGCGGAGTCAAATCACACGATCTTGTTGGCCAATCCACGTCACCTCTGCGAGAGATCACCCTACCCTCAAACCGTTCATGCAGAATGTCCATTGTGTCGTTCGCTGTGTGGCAAGTAGCTTCATCTTGCTGGAACCACATGTCGTTCATGTCCATATTGTTCAATTCAAGCCAAAATAAATTTTTAATCATTGATCTGTAGCGCTCCCCGTTGACGGTGATGGCCTCGCCGACGTCGTTTTCGAAGAAGTACGGACCAATGACGCCGCCAGACCAAAAGCCGCACCAAACAGTAACTTTTTGTGGATGCATTGCCACCTTTACCACTTTATGTGGGTTGCGGTCATCCCATATATGGCAATTTTGCTTATTAACAAAACCATTCATCCAAAAATGTGCCTCGTCGCTAAAGATTATTTTTCGGCCAAAATCGGGGTCCTCTTCCAAGCGTTTCGAAGCCCATTCGGCGAACATACGGCGTTGTCTATGGTCATTAACTTTGAGCTCTTGAGTCAGTTGGATCTTGTACGGATGCAGACCCAAGTCCCGACGCAAAATTCTCCAAGTTGAAGTCTGCGAAAGGCCGAGTTCTTGTGCACGGCGAGAAATCGACTGCCTCGGAGTCTCCTGAACACTCTCACGTACAGCGGCGATGTTCTCGGCCGATCTGGCGTTCCTTGTACGTAAAAGTGTTGGTTGGTTGTTTACCGAACCGGTCGTCTCAAATTTGGTCACCAATCGTTGGAGAGTAGACTTTGAAGGGCCATCGCGTCTGCCGTAAAATGAGCGCAATGCGCGCAACGTTTGCACTAACGAACACTCATTTTGATAATAAAGTTATATCATTTGCACATGCTGCTCAACCGTGTAACTTGCCATGGTGATTTGGCATCAGTGACTGAATAAGAAACAACAGATTTGACAGATGCCGCCAAAACAAAATGGCCGCCACAAATTATTAACATCGACCCGCTCTATTTGAAAGACCCTTTATTTAAACTTTCTAAACTTGAATAAACTCCGCTTTGTCAAAAGCCATTATATTTTCAAAGGCTTACACAGGTAAGCCTTGAACAGGAAGCTAAAATTCTTGAGGTCCGCAAACAAGACCACAATTTTATTAAGTAACATCTTGAGATTTATTACTAGCAATACAAGAGTTACTGCGGCATTGTAGTACATATCATATGTTCTCTTCGTGAAATATGTCCTGTTCATCACACTTGTCTGGTAAGCATACGAAAAATTCGATGAGATTCATTAAAGGTCCTCGCGAGAATGGATTCTGGTAACGGCCCCTTTTATCTCTTAAATATGGGTATCTTTTATAATTGAACATTTCATTTGTTGTTAGATTCATGCACGCATGCAGTATCTGAAATAGAAAACAATAGTTTCATCATTACATCCTTCGTTGATGTCATATAGATATATATTTCGTCACTTTAAACAATAACCACAAAACAATTGTGTCAGAGTATTAAGGCTAAGGTAGGTACGAAATTATGTAGAACTCGGTTCAATGGTCAGAGGCGTAAATGTGTAACAGACATAGTACCTAACTATCACATTTATAATATTAGTATGGATGATTAGATATAATTATAATTAATTACCTACTCCCAAATTTTGGGAACGATTGCATGGTTATAACAAAAAATAACCACGAAGGCCTTCTAACCTAACCCAACCAAGTTGGATTGCGCATCTATCACAATAAACCATTTAAATCTGGCTCGGGTCGGTGCATCATGGTTATAACCATGCAGAAATCATTTTTCTAATTTTTGCTCGGGTCGGGTAGTCGATGCAGCGTACTATCGAATGATTTACTGTCGATGTAGCATACCATCGTTTTAGTATACTAACGATGTATCGTAGGTACCAACGATTTGGGGTACTGTCGATGTAGCGTATCTACCATCGATTTGAAGTACTGTCGTAACCCGTCGATGGAACGTTTTCGATACAGCGACGATCGATGTAGTGACTGTCGATATTATGAGCGAGTACATAAGAAAACGGTAAGAATTTGTTGTATAACTTACAGAAGTACAGGTAAGAATCCAACCGAGCGCACAGAAAGTTATTGCTTCTAGCAACCCCAGTACATAGAGGAGCCCAAATCCCTCTAACAATAGACAGTAACATGCGAAATATATCGACAAGGTGCAATTGATAGCAACACTCATCACAAACAGGAAGAACCACATTCTGTTGCGAACTCCGACGCAGTTGTATATAAAGGGGCAGTGGTGATCGAAGTACGCCACGCAGCGCTTGCAGATGCGACAATGTTTAGCCCTGTGAAACAAAACTCTTATTAGTAAACTACAGTAATTAAACTTTACGACGTACGGACATGACTACGAAATAAATAGTCTACAACATTCTTTACAACGCTATCTAGATCCATGATAAGCATAGCTTAGCTGGCTTGTGTTATGAAATCTAGAATGCGGATAAACATACTCACCTACATACTTTTTTTTTGTAAATACATACATATTATACACCCAGACCAATGCAAATATTTGCACTGAGTGGGAATCGAACCCGCGCTTCCTGCGCAGCAGTCGAACGTTCTACCGCCACGCTACAGATAATTTAGATTTGCCTTCTTCTTCCTTCTTCTGCCAGATCTGTCTTATGATGGATGATCATTCTAATATTATGAGATTGAAATCCCTCTGTGACTCGGAGAGCACAGCCGTCAGCTCCGGTTGCAATACAAATATTTTGGCATTTTGTAGGGGTAGTTAGAAATCTAAAAGACCTACAACTGCTCAAACTAGAACTACAGAACTTTGATATCGCCGGTGGGTTGCGAACGTCTGAAGGCAGAAGGGAGGTACAAAACTTTAGTTACAGACAATAATCCCAACTGAGTTGGGAAAAAATCAGAGAATGATTAAGTTATTTTTTTATACTGCTTAGGTAGCAGCCAAGCACACGGCCCACCGGATGGAAAGTGGTTACCGTGGTCTATTATACAATGCCGTTTAGGCTGGTAGGTACATACTTGAAAAAATATTTAATTTACCTCAACGGTCTCAGACACCGACACGTATGACACAGTCGAGACAATATCCCATTCCTCTTCTTCCATTTGTCGTAATACGGAATCTGCCTAATTGCTCTGTAGTAGGTTTCAGAATTTTGTGGAATATATCCTGGATCTCTTCTGTTGGCAATTACCCAGCTAAGCCACATGATAGCATTCCAATAGAGGAAGCAGTAATGCGAGAGACGTAAGGTGTTCCAAGTTAAGGGTATACAGCGTATTACATACATAGGATATCCCCAAAGAAGCACTGATATTAAAAAGAATAGTAAAGGCCCCTTGGAGTCACCAGCTCCCCCAAACAACAATGCCCATAATTCGGATAGGGGAGGCATCCAATGAGATTTACGCTTCATCTCCTTTTGCAACAGTTTAACCACTTCCACGTGTCGATGACTTTGCGCCAGCATCAGAGGTGTCTTCCCATTTTTGTCACGAGGTTCTAATTCCGCCTTTACCTGAAAAGTTAAAAATATCTGAGAAATAAATATTATTAATACGAGTACCACTAAAAATTCTTGATGGGGTGTATGATACCCCACCATGGTTTGCCCAACTTGAGGGGCCCAGAGGACTCCTGCAGGAGACTCTACGCGGGCGTCGTGCGGTCCATGGCCCTATACGGGTGCCCCGTATGGGCGGATACCCTGGGGGCCAGATTCCTGCCTCTGCTCCACGCGGCGCAGAGGACGATGGCTCTCGTGCGGATAGATATCGTGCGGTACCCCCTGATGGTCCTGGAGACCATAAGGGGGTACCGCACGATATCCTTTGAAGCGGCGAGTCTCCTGGCCGGATCGCCACCGTGGATCCTGGAAGCGAGGACCCTTTCGGCACTCTATCGGTTCCGAAAGGAGGCGCAGGAGCGGGGATTCGATCCCGAGCCCGAAGAAATTCGGGCCGAGAAATCCCGGCTCCACAGGGCCATGGTGACCGAGTGGGAGCTACGACTTGAGAAACCACGCGCAGGGCACGCCGTGATTGCCGCGGTAAGACCCACCATGGGGGAGTGGCTAGAGAGGCCACACGGCGGCCTCTCGTACCGTCAGACGCAGGTCATCGCCGGACACGGTAACTTCGGGCGGTACCTGCATCTGATGGTCATAGAAGCGACGCCCGAGTGCCATCACTGTGACGCGAGCGTGGACTCGGGGCTGCACACGCTCACCGAGTGTCCGGCGCTTGAAACGCCGAGGCGGGAGCTTGTGACGGCCCTGGGGGGAGAGTGCTCACGCTCTCCACCCTGCTCGCGGCGAAGATCCGCTGCGCGGATGCGTGGGCGGCCAGCGCCTCCTTTTGCGAGCAGGTCATGCTCGTGAAGGAGACGCAGGTCGCGCACGAAAGAGCCGCTGGTCACCCTAGCAGAAGCAGGCCACGGCTGCGGCCCCCCCCCCCCTCCATACCGAGGGCGAATCGGGGACCGCGTGGTCCCTCCTCCCGAGGAATGATGACCGAGAGGAATGGCCCTGGGCCAGCCGGCGTGCGAGGGATATGACACGAGACAACCTCACCTTCGGCCTAGCACATCGACCCACAGACGGCGTGCGGTTTAGTTGGTTCGAGTCCGACATAACCTCCCCCTTCGGCTCCGAAGGGAGGGGGGGGGGGTATCCGTGGGGATTTAACGCACGAAAGAAAAAAAAACCCCCATCATGGTCTTCGGGGCCCAAGTTAAAACGATGATTGACGGATGCGATTCTGGCGCAAGCTTTCTTGTCGGAGATGCGGATCAAACCGCAGTCGCTCACGTAAAAACCCAAAGTAAATGAAATTGTAAAAATTTACTTTGTCTACACCCCGGGACCCAAAGGGCATCCGTATTTGATGCTAATGCTGAATTTGCCCTCTAGCTATACCTCTAGCATTAAGGTACTTCGAACGTTATTATATTACCAAAGGGCAAATTAATTATTTTAGTTACCTTTTCACAAAGTAGTCTCACACATGTTAAATTTCCAGATAGGCAGGCTAAATGAAGTGGTGTCGATCCAAAGTTGTCAGTGCAATACAGAGGCACTCCTGAATAAATTAGGAGACGTACTAAGTCCGCATGGCCCTTGTACGCAGCCCAGTGTAGCGCGGTATCACCATTGATATCTGAGAGTCTGGTCGCAGCACCCATTCCGAGGAGGTATGCTGCAGTCGCAGTCTTGCCGTACATGCAAGCTGTCATTAGTGGAGTTAAACCTGTATTGGAGGAAATTAGATCATACTATGAAAATGACTTCTAAATCTGAGTGTATTCTTCAGCGAATATGCGTACATTCTGCTTAGGTACACTTTGTCAAAACAAAGAGCTAAAAAACTAAATTCGTAAATCTGACCTTTGAAGTCCGCTGCATTTACAGCCACACCCGACTGTAATAGTACTTGTACTACCGATGCATGCCCTTTTCGGCAAGCCCAGTGAATTGGACGAGGACCCTGCGAATTGTAAATAATCTGGATAAAATCTTAAAAACTCTATTACTTTTTTAAGTTGGTGTTAAACATTCATTACCTGAGTGCCTAAGCAAGAAAGATCAATGGGGGCTCCTCGTTCCACGAGGTATCGCATCACAGCAACGCTGCCGTCCAGTGCTGCCCAGTGGGCAGGAGTGTAGCCATGTTGATCTCGAGCACTGAGGACCTCCACGCCGAGTTTTTCCACCAAGCGCTCGATTTCCGACACTTCTCTGTTCAAAATAGTAGGTTTCAAGTTATCCAAGGACCTATATAAGTATTTTAACAAATTAAGAATTCAGTTGACCTAAATATGTGCAATAATTATAAACGGAAACTTTGAATGATAGTTAGATGGGTACTTAGGTAGATATAACATACCCAGATCGAACAGCTTCAAAGATAAGAGCTGAGAGTTGATGGAGATCAGAATGGTAATTGATGTTGTTAATGGTTCGTGGAGGAGCGGCCGGTGTGTCTGGAGACATTGGTGAGCACGGTGGTAGAGGCTCTTCGGCTGCCATGGTGCAAGGGGGCGGCTGCGGCAGCGCCCACACGCCGCGCGCCGCCCCCGGACTGGGATAAACCTAAGTGTATACATTTGATGTTAACATTTGAGTAAATAGGCATAAAAGTTTCAATACAAATAAGAAAGCTATAAAAAGTGGCACGACGACTATCGTGGTAGGTACCTAACATTTGTTTGTTTTACGCATAATAGGTACTTGGAAAATAGATAAATTAAGTACCCACCTAGGCACTTAAATTCCAATTGTATTAAATGCATATCTATCTAATTAACACTAAACACGGATCATTAATTAACGCAGGATTAAATATCAAAACACTGATATTTCTTAAGTAGCTAATTCTGCGTTGCTTAATAGTCAAAGTATAGGTATAGTATTTTTTTATTGGTTCTAATTTTCTTTCTTCTTAATTTCGTAAGGAGTCAATTATCCTCACCTTACTGCTCACGGTGAGGCCGACGCCCCCCGCCACTGCGGTACTCTCTCCGTCCGCCACGGCCGTATCGCGGCCACACACTTACGCACAATGAAACTTACAACCCTTTCCAATTAAAAAAAAACAAAATATCTAGATTATTTTTACACTACTCAAAGGCAAACCTGAGATTGTATGACGTATTACGACTAGCTCATAAAAATTGATATTGATTCAACTACGACGAGCATGCGCGTTTCTTCGCAATAGGTTGCTAATTGGTAATATAAAAACCATAAAAACTAATTAAATACATTGGAAGCCTTTTTTATATTAAATTAGTAGAGGTATAATAAGGTCTTTAAGCTTTTTAATTATTTAGCTTGGTCCAATGTATTTCATTTTTTGATCTCCGACGACTTCATAGAGCCTCTAGAATGTTAAGAGATGGCGTTGGCTGTTTGCCTGCTGCATTGCATACTGCAGGACTTTCACATTAACTTTATTTATGACAGGATCGGGCATGCATTAAAATCTAATCATAATATAGCCGTGATGTTTTGATGCTATCAATGTTTTATAAACATTCGCTGACGACCAAGTCATGCTGTATGTTGTTATGTTGTTGATTTTTTACGGTTGTAGGTACGTTACGTATATTACGAAAACAAAAATAAAATGATCGTATTAGTTTTGTTCACTGACTTGGACCAAAGATGTATAACAAACGTATTTTGTGATGATAATCACTGCATGATTGTTATTACAAACAAAATAAGTGGCGCCATCTCTTGATGAGAACAAAAATATCAATTTCATATTGCAAAATTACACATGATATAATATTATGTTTTTACGTACGTATGTATAACTGCAATTATAGTAATACTGAGACTAATTGACTGACTTGCGTAAGTTGTACATATACTGGATAATATGTGCCACTACCACATTAAACATGTTTTATAGGTCACATCATTTACACAAAATACATAATGCAGACAAAACTATTATGCAACTGTATGATATAAAATTAGATTGATAGGCCATTCCTGAGCGTTCTTTTCATGCACCCAAATATCTATAAAAATACATAAATAGGAATATATTCTAGGTACTTATAATGTATTATAAAAATAAAAATTGCATTGATATATGTACCAAAACTTTATAAATTCGTTTTTAATCACTTCTAATGGTCTTAATAATTAAGTGAACACATTACTAGTCTTCTTATTGAGAAAAATAAAATTGAACAGTTTTTTACATGAGTAATGTATACCTAATATTACTATAATATAAGAATAACCTGCCGACTGCTCTCAATCTCTCAAAATTCATGAACACAGCATGTAGCGAATATAATCTATTTTAAATAAAATAATTAAATATATTATAAAATTTCTGTATACATAAAAAAAAGGAATAGGTTATAATAAAAAGAAAACACATTATTAAAATTGTGAAAATGAACTTTAATTCAGCAAATTTTATACTAAATGTATAAATATGATATAATCTAGATTTCGTTTCTCTACCTAAATAGACATCATGTTATAAAAAGTGTACAACTAAAACTAGTAGCTGATTAAACATCTCAATGTGGCTTATCAATTAGTTAGATCTTGTAAAAGCACTTTCAGTAAATTGGTTTTATTATACTTAAATAATAGATTAAAATAATGAAAGCATTACAGCTCACAACTGACGTTGGATTTCCATACAACAATCAAATTCAATACAATCTTAAACTTCTAGTAAACTTGAAACATTTAACGAGCAAACTGAATAAATTATTATTCATAAACAAACTTAACAATGTCGATAGCTCAAAGAAATATAATATTTTCAACAAGAGTCAACTGACTGCACATACAATTGCGGGTGTATACAAATTCAGATTTGGGACTATTTAATTGCAATATCTGATAATGCCAATCAACAATTAGATATCTTTTTGTCTATTTATTACTGTATTGATATTGTAGAGTTTATTAAGTCTTTCACATTAGCATTATCTCTTTTGAGTTTTGAAACTAACCGAGAGGGGTTGGCCATGAAGAACATATCCATTCAGTGCTTGTATTGCCATCGCTGCTTGGTCATAGTTTCTCATAGTCACAAAACCAAATCCTTTACTCTTATTCGTTTGATGATCTTTAATTATTTTAACAGAGACAATAGCACCATATGGACCAAAAAGCTGCCACAATGTTAACTCCTCTACTTCTGGCGCGATATTGTAAATATATACCGACCATGTACTTGGAGAATTATGATCTCCTATTGCGTTCATATGATTAATCCAATGAAAAGGTCTTACAAGAGTACTTTTGGGAAAGTTATTATTATTGTTTTTATGTTTATTAGGATTACTTTTATTAGCATACTTAACTGTTAATGGGTGTAAAAAGCCAGGCGGTGTGGTACCATTTATGCTTTGAATTGCTCGTTCCGCTTCATATTGGTGCTCATATAATACAAATGCTATACCTGCAGCTATGCGAGAATTAACTATTTTACCGAATTGTGCGAACAGTCCATGTAAATCCTGCAAGGTCAGTTCATTAGGCAGGTTACATACGTATAGGTTCCAGTCTGCTTCTGGTTTCGAAGGAGGTTTTAACTCCGGATTCAGGAGGGCATGTGACACCTTAAGAGTCTTGTTTTGCATTAGGAGACCGTTAAATGCCTTACGTGCCTTGACTGCATCCTCTGGACGAGAGTATTCGACGAACCCATAGCCTCGGTTCGCTATCAATTTACAACTTTCCAGTTTACCCATTGTAGAAAATAGTGAGAACATCATATCCTGGGTCATGACTTCAGGAATGTAATTGACGATAAGTTTGGTGGGTGATTCGTCCGCCCCATAATCATTATTTCCTTGACAATTACCGTCTTGACACGATTCCGACATTTTTTAATTGTTGTCGGTGAATGACATTTCAGTGTAGTGTTGCGTGTTTTCTTTTCTACGTTCAGAAATTGTAATGTCATAAAAAATATTCTCATTGAATTATAACTTATTGCAGTCAATAAGAATTACTTATACCTTTAGATATTAATAATACAATGAAACTAAATGATAATATTAGCAGTGCAATTCGAAAAGTGTGATTGAGAACCGAGAAATTTGGAGAAACATAACGCGCCGTCTATGCACATTTTGCATGTTGACCATAAAGCATCGATTCTGAAAATCTGAACAAAACCACAAAAACATTCCAAAAATCTATGAGAAACGAATTCTTATAGAAATTGATTTAATTTTCTAGGCGTTTCGAATATTAAAGTGTCATAAGATTTTTATATTTGAAAAACTTAACAAAGATTTGAGAAGCGTCGGTACTTTTTTGTACGTGGGCTAAATCTCCACGGATAGCCGGAGCCGGAGGAGGTGGTTATTTGTTGCACTTGAAACTAAGTAATGGTCACAGGGTGTGACATAAGGTTTCACCTCTTTTCGTGCTTTGGATCGCACCGTGAGCGTCGCGAGCTAAACATAAACTATGTTAGCGATATTTGCGTTGCGGAAGAAATATGTCCGGCGATACCAGCTGGCGGGCGAGCGAGAGCTGGCAGGCGAGAGAGAAAGCGGGCGAGCGAGTTGACTGCTGGGCGAGCTAGCGGGCGATATCTTTTCACATCTTTTTCAAAACTTGGCTCGCCCGCCCGCTCGCTGGGCTGTAGTCGGGACGCAAACTTTTAAAAGTCTCTGTTAAAAGTTAACGATAATTAATTAATTATTATGAGTATCTTACCGAATTTCGTGGCAATCGTAACAAATTTTCGATAGCACTCTAACGAGAATTCTTGACAGTCGCTAAATAGATACTTTATTTTCGTATAGAAACTATCGTGAGCCATTTTTCAATTCGATAAATTTATTACGGCTATATACTCACGTCAATCGTCAGGATGCGCCCGACTAGTTTCAGACTCGACCAGAGTCCTTATTCATGAGCAGAGCATCCAGGCGCGGCGACGTCAGTTGCTTCCCTGCGTTCCCAACGTTGACGCTGCCGTCGTTTATCGTATTAATTTATCGAATAGATAGTTACTTTATGATCGTAAGCTAGTAATTTGTTGAAATTGTTGATATTTTAGATGCTTTTAAGTATGAAAATTTAACAATAACTATATTATGAAGGAAGCTCATTTGGTGTGAAATTTGGTTGAAGGTAGGGCTGCCATCTCTAAAACCTGTCCCCCAGGACCAGAAGCGTAGGTTCCCCGGATTTTGGAGCTTTTACCCCGGACATTTCAATACCTTTTTCATTTACTTACATCTTGATTAAAATATATTTCACTCCGTACTTGATAGAAGTGAACTTTAATTGTAAGCCTCTTTTGTTGCATGAAATAGTGTGTTTAATCGTTTTTGTGACTATAAGTGAGTAATTTTGCTTTATTTTTTAACCTTTTTTTTAAGTTCTTAGGTATTCAATAAAAGATAAACAAATCCAATATTAGTTACTCAGTTAATAAAATTAAATGAAAAACTTGTTTAATTTCTTATTTTTCCATACAATTCACAATATTTACCTACTTTAGTTTTAAAAGAACTGAAATCTTAAATCAAATTCAGAAAGTTGTAATAATTTATACTAAAGAACAATTTTAACAGCTTTATAAAATAAATTAAATAAAACTATACTTCTTTGGCAACTCTAAGTAAAAACATTAAAATGTCTTCAAATTTTAAACTTAAATTACTATAGGTATTATTAATTTTAGCTTTTTCGTTAGAAAGGTTTTTAAGAAATTCCCACGGAAACGAAGTCCCGGGCATCAGCTAGTCTACTTATATTTGTCGGATTTACCAATAGCCTTTAGAACTTCTTTTTTAGTTAATAAAAAAATATAGAATTTGGTGCAATCCTTATAGCCTCTGAAGTTAAATTTAATTTTGAGTAGTGACCAGAGTGTTTCAGGATTCAATGCATTTCTTTCTTTTGTCCACTGTTGCGTCATGAGAGAAAATATTCTTTCAACATGCGCATTAAGTGCAGGGATGCAAAATAAAAATTGGGCTATCCTTAGTAATTCTGAATATAAATGGGCATTTGGTGTTCTAAAGAATTGTAACCATAGTTGATTAGCATTTAAAAGCTTGTATTCTGCGCTGAGATTTTGGCAAAAAGATTTTAAATTCACCCACTCATCTATCAATTTCGTGTCGTCAATTGTTATATTCTTGTCTTTCAAAAATACAATAGTATCTTCGATAACAGCCCATTGAGTCTTTTTATTTATATTCGGCAAAAACATCCAGTCAAATTTATCAAATTGTTGAAGAGGCTGATTCCAATCTTCAATGTACGTTTTTATTTCATTATAGAATCTCAAAGTACAGTTTTTGAACTCTTGTTTTATGTTCTCGTCGTGTTTGTTTAAAATGCTTCTTATACTTAAGGGCACGAAGCTTTCTTTGATTCTATTGTCTAGGATTTTTGTAATAGTTCCCAGAATGTTTCGAACTTCTAAAACGGAATTGTCGCTTTTTTCTAATTTTTCTATTTTGTTATGCAAGATATGCATAATGGAGTGGACTAGAAGCAAATAAGCCTCTGACAGTGGATTTTGGAAAAAATCTTTGATCACGACAGGTGGTTTTTGTATATTTTCGAAGTATTCTTTCAGTTTCAGCTTCAGAAGTCTTTCTATTGCAGGAAACAGGCTAAGCCATCTAGTTTTGGAATGATATAGAAGCTGTTTGTATTCGACATCAGCTGTCTCACAGAACTCTTTGAGGGATTCGGTTCGAACTTTGTATGTAGCAAAATAATTGTAAATTTTCAAGACGATAGTCTCAGCGGCCACTGGCAGTAAGTCACATCCATGATGAACGGCGTTGTTAATAACGTGTGCAGAGCAACCAACACCAACCAGGTTAAGGTTCAGATTTTGTTTTAGCTTATGGAAGACATTGTTGACTCCTTGTCGTTTTATTCCCCCAAAGTTTGTATTGCAGTTATCTCCTCCAAACGCTACACACTTAGACAAAAGATCATGTTTTCGAAGTTGGTTTATGATCAATTCAGAAATGGTCTCGGACGTTTCATTTTCCGTGGTCTCTACTTCAAGGAGTTTCGTAATAGTAATTCCTTGATTTCTTACATCGAAATAATGAACTACCAAAGGAACTAGTTTCTCACTGCCATGGTTGCTAGCATCAGTAGCCGCGCTTATAAACGGAATGTTTTGTTAAGTCATTTTTTTAGTTCGGCAATCGACAAAGGACTTAAAACTCCTGTAGCTATTGCTGTAGCTTTAGTACGATTACATGAATGTTTCTTAGCTATTTCTGACCCTGAAAAGATATCGCGATTGAGAGCGCAAGTACAATCCAAAGAATTGAAAGACATGAGATGGCTGACTGTATGATAAACGAGTGCACCTTCAGATGCTCGAATTTGAAGATCTTCCGAGTTTGATGTTACAAAAAATGTAGATATTTTTGAAGAGCCTGCTTGATTTTTCATATTGGTTTTGTGTTTCTGTGTGTTCAAATGTTCATTTATGCCAGAAACGCCTTTGCTTGCAATAGAAATATTTGTTGAACAAATTGTACAGAAAGCCTCCCAGTCAAATTTACCTTTTTTTAACATTGGAAACTTACTTTGCAAATCGCTATTGAACAGGCATTTCCGTTTAGGCAGTGTAGTTAGTTTCTAGCAGTCTTCTTATCTGAAAAGGATAAAAACTTTGAAGTAGGTAGGTTTTCAAAAATTGTACTATGTAATTCTGAGATGTAATTTAACTTATTAATAAATAGGTTATGATGTTTTTCGGATGAACTACTGTCACTTTTTGTGAAACATCGAATGTTTCTACTCTAGTGGTTATGTGCTCGGTTTCGTAAAATAATGTAAAACTTACCTGGCAAAAATTAAGTCCGCTTCGATTTGCCGCCAAGCTGCCGCTGCTCACACACATCTACACATCTAACATTTTACTACGCGGCTAAATAGATCGCTCGCGCTCGCCATTTGCCAGATCACGCCATACCATTACCATGCGTCGGTCGAACGCGTCCCATACGCCGCTTGCGTAGTAAAATAGCGTCGTCAGTGCGTGCGGTGAAATACCTAACCCATAGCTTTTATTTACGTAAATTATGGAAACGGGATCTAATCAAAATCCCGGACTACAATTGAAACCCCGCCCGGACGCTCCCCGGACGTCTTCCAAACTAGGACAAATCCGGGGAAACCCGGACGGATGGCAGCCCTAGTTGAAGGTAACCGAGAAGTTAAAGTTGAACTTCTTCAAAATGGCCTCTGCAGCAAATCCCCACAATTTTGCCAATGTCAAGTAAAATGTGGGTATTATAAAATGATTACTGGCGAAATGCCAATGTCAAGTGTAGCGGAGTCACGTTAGCCACGCCATTATTTTCTTTTTACTATTTTCAGTAATTTTGACAGTAAATTGTTGAAACAAGGTAGCATGGTCATGGCAGCTTAGTTAGCCTGCTCCGCAAAAGCAACAAACAAAAAAACCTTTAACAAATTTTGTCCTGGGGCTTGGAATATTGTTCTTGCCGCCTCCTAAAATCCAACCACATGTCCTAATCGTCCACCTAAATCTCTTGGAGGGCGGACACGGACACGGAAAATTTTTACTGGCGTGGCTAACGTAGCTCTGGTACACTTGACATTGGCGTTTCGCCACTATTATAATAATTTTTAATCTGAATATCGTGGTATTTTTGTAGGTACATAGGTATAGGCACAGATAATATAATTCTTATAGTATAGGTCATTTTTGACGGCGGTAACAAAAATCTGACCGCTTTCAAAAATAGCCTGCCTATTCCACGCTTTTACACTTTCTTTAAAGTGCAAAAATCCCCACTGATGTCCCCCGCCAGAGGCAGCGGGGGTGGTTGTCGGACTCGAACCGTCTTGAGCCGTTACCGAGGGTGAAGTAGCCACCTTTGGTATATCCCTCGCACCTACCCATCCATCTAAGGCCCCCTTGGGTGTGGGACTATAGTATATTGCGTATTGCGCCGTTGCCGTCTAATTCTGCTCATGCTAGTGTGAAGGCGGCTCCACCGTCACCCCGGGTCCGCGCTCATGGACCAACGGAGGTGTATGTTACTTGAAACTATTTTTCAGAACATAGACTCAAAGTTGCTAGCTTATTTTTTATAGGATGCATTTCAGGGAGTATGCGCTGATGTTGCATAACCCATTTTCTTCAAGTTAACCAATCGTAGGTTATATTGAATACGCGGAATATTGCAGAAAATACAAGTGCGTATTGAAAATGTGTACCTATTTTAACAAGTTCAACGAAATGCCATCGATCAAAAGTATAAATAGTCCAATATTGAACCACTCACGGGCTCGAAGAGCTCGCGTTGTCGGCGTGTCATTTTATTCCTTACTTTTGGTTGGGCGTACAGTGCACTTGCTTTCTTCTTTTGTTCAAAATCCGGTATATGTAGGTACAAGACTGAAACCTTATTAAAGGATAGGTTGTAAATATTTAAACAACAAGCTCATATACACCGTCAGCTATATATTTTATTGGCCATAAGTACATTACCATTTTTAAGCAAAAAGGAATGAAATTCAGACATATTGTTTATATTCTAACACTGATTTAGTATGAAATTATCGGTTATGCTTATTATAGTATCGTACAGATAATTAATACAGATTGCAATTTATAGGTACAATGTAGTTGAATGAAAATAAATGTTTCTGAAAAAACTTTACTTGAATGTTAAAGTTTCACAAAATGATTGTAGGTACTATATCATACAAGCTGTATAAATAGACAGCAGTTTGCACATTGTCACTTTTCTACTAAGAACAATTTGAGCATTACAGCTATGGATAACAAAAAAATGTTGTTTTGTGACAAACACTAGTATAAAACATGTACAGTAGAATCCACAGTAGAATCCGACTAAGTGAAGTCATTTATGTTTTTTTTTATTTATAAAAAGAATATTAGCAACCGAAATTATTGAAATTGTAATATTCCCTCTAACCCAACTAAGCTAAATTGCTTGTGCTAGGAGTGTGTTCACGTCGGTTATAAAGAATTTTATGTGAAAACCAAACCTCGCTGTGTGTTAACGTCATAATAAGCGATTTGTCAATATAAGCGGCGTCAGATAATAAGGATTCTACTGTATTAGAATTATAAATATATTCTTAACTGACCTTAACACTGCCGTGAATGTCAAAGCTAAAAAACACATCTATAACAGCTTTCACTACATATGCACCTTTCTAAATGCATTAACATTAATTACATAATTATTAAGATCATAAATAATCCATACAGCCAAGTGCGGATCCAGAGTGGTCATTGGATGACATCTAAATAGCTTAATGACTACTTTTTTTTTTACTTTTCTAAAAGACTTGACTGGCCGAATTCACCTTAACATGGAGGAATATACTTTATCCATAATCTTCTATAGGTACTATATTTAACTTTCAGACAATTATTATATTTTTGACTCATAATATGAAGATAAAATATATTTTCCTTTATAGATTTTACACAATAATTTTTAATTAAATATAAGTTAACTAGGTACTTGCTACAATCACATTACAAAAAATACCCATCGGTACAGACAACATCATTATATATTTTTATTTATTAAAGGAATGTAAATTATATAATCACACTTAGTTTTGCTGATTACGGAATAAATACGCGTAAGTGCGTATTGTAAAAGGTAAAATAGCACTACACTTAGTAGGGTAACTATATATTATCTACATCTTGTTACAAGCTCTTTGTCGCGTTTATTATAAGTTTTAAATAATACCCCATTCGAGTAAATATATCACTTTTACAAATACTAAAAAGGTCAAATATAAAATAAAAAGTGTAAAAATAAGCTGAGCTTGACAATTAAACAACACCTATAAGCTAAATAAATATTATGATTTCATAGAGCAAATATATTTAACATTTACTACACACAATTATTGTCATGATTATCATAGAAAACAACATATAATATTAGGTATAAAACTCTTTGGTGAATAACTTATTCAAGATCTGAACCTCTTTTAACCACTAAAAAATATATTTTGTACGTTTGTAAAGGTACCAAAGGCGAAGCCAGTCAAACCGAAAATTATTATAACGACATCTTTCCATAATTTCCAATTGCCCCTGCCGAGCTGGTCAGGCCAGAAAGTCATGATTTCTATAACAGGCGGAAAAATAAGTGCGAGCGCAGAGCTGCTAAAGGCGCCAACGAGTGAAATTATTCCACTCAAGTTGGGAATCAGGGCGGCTGACAAAACTGGAACAGATAACAAATAATTGATAGGCGTATAGATACGATTGTATATTTAGTGTCTGACAGTGCCAACATCACGCTTATTTAAAGAATAGCTGACTTGATAGTGCTCATTTTTCCCACGATAAGAAATTACTAAAACGATTAAAATAGTCACCCCTAGCCTTGTTATCACGCAACTTGTTACACGTATCACTTTTCGTTAAAATTACCAGCGCAAGACGAACTCGCGAAAAAAAGGTTCCGTAGCATTGTTAGCAGCCTACCTACACACTACACTACTCACTACTAATATATTTAAATGCTTCAATAAAAAATACGAGAAATAAATAAATAAAAAATCGAATTTATTAAAATTAGTCAATACAGGACACACCAAGACAGTTATATTATATCAACTATAGATAAGTGTAAAATTGCAAATGAAAACGTGTCTTAGATGTAGGTAATTGAATTTAAAAGAATAAAGATCTTTTTTATCCTTAAATTGTAGGCGGGTACTATTTGTTATCAAATAGTAACAGTAAATTATACCGTCTGTTACCATTTCAGCAGTCAACTATTGCGCTTTCAGATACAGCCAACCCCCTCCGACATTCGTAATGTAAGAAGGGTACGTAACCCTAAAAAGATAAAATACCTATTATATCAGAATCAAATGGGGTGATAAAGTCATAAAAGGGTGATTATAATTAGTGTTCAGTTCATAGTGATCAGAGTTAGTAAATTAATAATTAAATTTTCAAATATAGGTTGGAACGGATGATTTATAAATATATGAGTACCTTTGTGGAAGGAGAGAAATCTACGATATAGGAAATGGATCAATGTGACATGGTTTTTGCTATCGCGTGGGCCAAGCGACATGCTGGTATCATTTGTGACCTCAAACTATTAGTTAGGTAGTAGGAACTATAAAATAGACCTGTTCTCTTACAGCTCCGTAAACACAGAGATAGATTACGTTACGGGTAATAGCCAGTTGTATATAAACTACTTTATTATACCGTAAATGAGGTCTTACGGGTACCGGGAACGGTTATGGTATTTCATTAGAGCAAAGTCGCGGGAGTAAGCTAATAGTATAATATAATTGCAAGTACACAAATTTTGAGCTGAAAAGAGAATCAGTTGTGGAGATAGGTGGGGACAATAATTTAATGTATAGGTAGTTATTAAAAAAAAAAGATAACCTATGATCTACGTAGATAATACTAAGACTTAAGAAAGAGTAATCAATATCAGAGAGATGTGCTTTTTGTCTTTTGAAGAATGCACAATTTATAAAAATATAGGTGTCACTATATTGACGTCCACGTTCGAGTTTTGGCGATGGACTAGGTGAGCATGTAAAGCACACAGTAGGTTTAGATATTGGCTTTCCCGGAAGCGACTCCCATATAACTCCCCAACCCTGATAGGAAAGCGTACGCTAGACTCGTTCGCTCTTAAGCAGGCTATTAAAATAGGAAAAGTTTTAATCGATCTTGGCGGGGTTTGAATCCGCGATCCTTGTCTTACAGAGGCAATGCTTTGACCGCTAAGCTACCAGACCTCGCCCGAACCAATTCAAATTTCTCCTTTTATACTGTCTGTCTTTGAAACTTTACCTATTTTAATCAATTTCAATATTTAGTATGCAAAATGCTTTAAAAATTTCATTCAAAAAGGTGGGATTCGCTTGAACCTTAAGGATGCTGGCAGGTTAATGTACAAACAACATGAATAGCAAGGGATAATTAATGAGATCTAGGTACTTACATGTTATAGTTATGAGCACGAATCGAGTTACTGCTTCTCCATATTTTAGGGACTGTTCTGATGACAACTTTGACTTCACGAAAGGCCAAACTATATTCATTGGTACATAGAACTGAAGTCCGTACGATAGGAATATTGATGCTGTCATCACAGCTCGAACACTATGTGCTAATCTGTAAGTTTAATAGATCAACATATAAATTACTAAAATGTTTAGGCAGTGATTTTGATTGAGATTGATACGAGTAAGACAAACATCTTTGACTGTCGGACTTTTGCCGATTTTGTACTAGCCATCTATGAGCCATGAGGAGTATGCTTGTAGGACGAAAGGGGTAATACATTGGTAATGAAAAAATAAGTCGAATTCTTTCAGGCCGTATCGTGGCCTGAAAGAATTCGACTTATTTTAAGACGAGAAGCTCGAATCGAGAAAGAGGAAGCTTGACCCCAGAATTTATATTGAAAAAGTCAACATTTAGGACGGAACTTGCGACGCGGCGACTTGTTTCTTATAGGGGGAATACCTACTTTGACCAACTGAGCTACGAGCTACCTGGACACGTCTTTAGTATTTGCAATTCTCTTCATTGGAGCGACGCTACAGCCATCTACCAAAAGTTTACGATCTAAAGTTTCATAATATGTCCCAAGAAGTTTATAATTCAAAGAGAATATCCTATTGGCAGTGCCGACGCGTATATCGGTACACGCCCTTTAACCTATATTTACGCCTCAGTTGACAGTGAACTGCAACCGGTATTATGTAAACGTATAACCTCAGAATATACAATATAGTATGGTATAACTGAAGACTGAGGACGATACGATAATGAATAAATTACTCGGCAAAAGAACTCCTTCACTTTGTTTTCCTAAAACCGATGAAAAAAGAGAAAGCACGGGCTTAGGAATGTTAAGATATAGAGGAAAATAATATTTTTTCGATTTGAATGGTAGGTGCTTGTTATATAATCCTACATTACAGATGTGATAGTTTGTGAAGACATTCCAAACATCTTTGTTACTCAACCACGCGCAAACGGCTGAAATGATCGGGCTGAACTTTTGTAGAGGAATATATTCTAAAGTTTTTAGGAGCTTTTATCCACACGAGCACGACATGGTACAGATATACATAGTCTGAATTAATATAACATAACATTTTATCCCTGGATTCCTATGGGGAAACGGGATCAGAATGGGCGTGGGTGAAGCCGTGGGCAACAGCTAATACATAATAAAAGTGGGTACAAAAATTGTTTCCCCGAAACACATTTGTGTATTTTTTATGGTTTAATGATAACATTAAACTTGACTTGAGTATACATAATACCACAGACTAAATAGTTAAAAAGCGTAAAACTTACAGAGCATCAGGTAAATTGAGTGTAATACTGCCTTTTACATGTTCGCCGTATTTGAGATAACCGAAAAATCCAATGCCCGTATATAAAGCGGCTACTATCACCATGCCAGTGTTTAACACCCCATTCCACCCGCCGAAGTCTTCCGGTGTTTTCATATTATTTTCCAATGGTAAAACCTGCAAAATTATTGAATTAGTTAAACACTCCTCTTACACAAGATAACTTATCTATTGTTGAAATTAAGCAAACTATGAGAGTTTGAATTAAAATTATTAATCCTATAGATAAAGTATTACCTAAAAATAATATAAAAAATGAAATAATAATTATAATGAAGGAAAATAAGATTTTAGTTCAGTGTATTTAGGTCATCTTTACTCTTAGGTCAAAACTTAAATAACTTTTAAGAAAAAGTTATATAGATAAGTAGGTACATCATCTTATGTTTAGATGTTATCTAAATAGGTACTACAGGGGATGTCAAAAGTGTTAACTTTGTTTGTATGACAAAAGCCATACTTTTTTTCCTAAGCATTTCCTGCAACCTAAGCCTACTATGACGTGCTAATGGAAGACGTGAAAAGGGTGGGCTATAGGGTATAGCTCAAATCTCAATACCTATCCCTCTTTCTGGCCCAAAAAACGAACGCTTTATCACGTCATGGTAGGCCATGACGTGACGTAAGTTAATTGGCCCAGTTTCGTGGACCCGGTCCTAAACGCCAGGTTGGAACAATATTTTTAAATTTAAGCGCTATTTCATAAACATTTTGTATAGAAGAGATCAAGCGGCAAAGTTGATGATCAATAATAAATGGTAAGTTAAACAAAAGTATATTTTTAATGAAAAATGTTACAATATGTTGGACCCATAAATAACGCTAGCGAAATAATACAGGGTGAATAAAATATACCATGACTATGAAGTGAATCAACTTCGAAAGTCTAAGATAGTCATTTTAAAAGGAAACCTCATTTCATCATTCATATAAAAAATAGTACCTACCTACTTAAGTATATTTTTGCATAAATTAAAAACAAACTTTTTATTGTAGGTACGATTAAAGTCCCGGTGACAATAATTGAGTCTTATAAAACAAAAACCGCCACGAAATCTAAGACAATACAAAATTATCATCAGCTAACGTGAGACGCGAAGACATGTATGTAAATTATGTTACCTACTACATTTTCATATGCATTAGCAAGATATTGGATAGAATAACTAAGTTTATGAATTATACTCAATTCTCAGAACACAGAAGTCAATTAACTAAAAAAATGTGCCTCCTGAGTGGGGCCCCAGTCTTAATATTATAGATGGTATAGTAATTATCGTAATTCACTTCACAATGTGTTATGGTATGGTGGAACAATCAAAATAATATTTTAGACTGAATTCCTAACCCATTGTACACTTTGAAAATTCTATGCGAGATATTACAATTTGGGTTCCCTTCCGGGATTATTAAATAAGCAGATGTTCAAAAAGTTGCAAGGTTTGGTACCTATTTGACATTTCGTCGGAGATAGCACAAAAGAGAATAAATACAATAAAGAGAATAATAAATAATAATAATATGAAATATATAAAATTATTACAAATAATAAGAGATAATATCGTTAACTGCCCAAATCTTACTAGAGAAAGAGAAAAGTGGCAATTCGCTAACCGGCGTTTGATAGATTAGAAATAATTAGAATGACGAATGTATGGGATTTGACGTATTTGACATGCGTTAACGACTGTCATATACGTCAAATCCCATATATTCGTCATTCTATTCCACCAAACGCCAGCGAGCGAATTGCCACTTGTCGAGAGGGGCAGTTAGGTAGCTTAATTTTTCTTCCAATTTTCATTGAAATACATCGAATCGATCATGTGAATACAGTCAACAAAGGAGAAAAGTAAGTTAATATGAAATGTTGATACTTATCTTTTTCGCACTTACAGTACAGTGCTGTAAAGTACATGTACTGTACACGACTGTACAGTACGTGGGTAAAAACAACCAGTGACCATAATGGGTGAGAGTGGCGAATAATTAAAGGAGAATAGAATAATAACATTAAAAATATACCAGAAATGGTAGTTCAAATTTCCAAATCACAGCAGTGTAAACCTAAACTATAAGCCTACACTTACTAAGTACTTTTAAACTTCCCGTCATTTAAGAAATGTGCATGATATCAATATTATGTATTGATTAATCATTTACAGATTATTTATTAAGTTACACTCATTCTTCAAATATTAGCGTTTATGTCGGAGTACCTAGTAAGAAAGTTATCACGTGCCTTTATTTGTATATTATTTGTTAATATCAAATCATTATATAACAAAGTACCTACTCTGTGGTTAAAATAAAGAGTTCAGGTTTTATAATATTAATGTCGTACCTAAATTATACGGAAGATACGTATTGAATACGAGATTTTATGGCCGTATTTTTCCGATTGTTAAATAATTTAAATGAAAATAAATAAATATGCTAACAAACAAACAAACACTAAAACAAAATTGAGTATAACAGAATATTACAAAGAATGTTTTATTAATAAGTAGGTTCGCTTCTCCGGCAAGTTTTTTTAAAATACCTGGGAATATTACACATACAAACAAAAATAAAATAACATTGTCGAAGTTGCCCTTCATGGTATCTGGTTATTTTAGATCAGATTGATAATATTGTTGTAATGTTTTAATTTTGGTGACATGTTGTTATTTACTAATAAATCTATGGAAGAAATTTTAATATATGTACTTCATATAAATGTTATTTTATAAAACTACCTACAAAAGAAAAATGTTAAATATCATAGTGTTTAAGGCTTGAAATTTTCATAACCATCATCTTTGAAAATGCCGTATGACAAAACCGGTCGGGTTTTAATAAAATATCGCAAAAAAGTGCAAGTGCATGGTCAATATGTATAATGTTATTATTATGATATGAGTGACCATATTACGTATTTTATAGGAATCTATTGCGATCTACTGGAAATTCATGAAGTTAAGGCGGAATCGCTCTATATGGCCTTTTTAGACCCGCTGGATACACTAAGTATTAGGAAAAGGACCAATTGCTCGGAGGAAGTACCTATTTCAGGATGACTGCCACCTGCTGTGCTAATAAATATATAGGCACTTACATTATATCAGCATTTACAGTCATTATCTACATTCAGTATAGTAAACATCATTGTATATGGAAATCTGTGATGCTATTTTCATACACAAATGTTTAATAGTCAAGTAGGGCATGGAATAAATCATATACAGGTTTATTAAGCTTTAGGTTCCATCTAATACCTACTTGGAACATTAAAACGTACTAATTTACATTACATAAATTACACGAATAAAATAATGCTTAATATTTATTGGTTAAGCTATAAATAAGCCAATTATTAGCATAATAATGTAAACGAAACTCACCACTCCTATTCCTTCAAAAGCATATATAGCCGTGCCAAAATATAAAGGCAACTGCCGCCAACTGGCAAATGCTTCTACCGTATCGGTGGGTGGTAAATCTTGCAATATATAGTAAAATGTTATCACAAGGCCCCATGCAGTCATTATAGATGCGACCAGAGACACTGGCGTCAAATATTTTAGAGATTGCACCATTGCCAGTGCAAGTATCGGTGGGAGTAATAAAGCCAAGTAAAAGTGTACATTTAAATTTACATGGAACAGATGCATGATGTCTTGTAGGTTAGTAGCGACAAACAAAAAGTAAACACAACAAAATCCCAATTGTGTTATCACCAAAAATATATTGACAATATTCCTGAAACAATACACATTCATGTTAGATAAGCTCACTAAATATGCTTTGCGTGCGGAACGCCCAATTTTCTACATCACCGTGGCACGGCGGAATAGAACCGATAAAATAATTGGATGTTCCGTCAACACTCGGAAAAATTGCTCTTGGATCGATCAGTTGAACTCAGCAATCGGACCACGGGCAACAAACGGATTTTAAATCATAGCATTTTTGTTAAAATTCCCTGCAGTCAAGTATAGGGGTAGAGGCTAATGGATGCTTCTAATAGCCTTTACCCCTATACACGACTGCAGGAAATTTTAATAATTTTTTTTAATTTATACACTAGAAACTGACGTATACTGTATTCTTTGTATAAAAAAAAAGAAAGTCAGATAAAGACACATGCGATGTACTTATTTTATCAATATATGTAATTACTGTTGTGTGCTTGTAAATCTATTCACGTTGGAAATATTCCTAAATGATAACAAAGAGGAAAGTTTCATTATTCCAAACTAGCTATGATATTTACCGCCACGTTCAGTAAGGCCAAGTGGTATTTATTGTTATTAGATGCCCACAAGTAGATTGTTTCACTATCTTGTCCTCAAACCAGAATTAGCAGCTTCATGCTACAGCTACGGTTAAAGTTTAATTAATATAACATTAACATTTATCATCCTCTAGCGATTTCCTGGATGTGTCCAAAATGGGTTCGCATCTTTACTAAATTTCTAGGTAATAATTAGTATCGGAAGTAGAAAGAAAAGTTTATTATGAACACAAATCGGTAGTTAACCCAAACAAAAACAGTGGCACTCCGGGTGTGCCGACAGAAAGGAAAACTTAGCCAATATATTATATGTAGAGTTTACATAAATTACAACTAATATACAAAGAGGTGTCACGATGATAGAAAGAGGTGTCGGTACTCGGAACGGTGTCGCGAGTTCAATGGCTTTTGCCAATCTCGTAAAATATTTTAAAAACACAGCGTCCATTATAATTTATTACTTTTTATTAGTCGGAAGTATTGCATAGGTAAATCGGCCGTTTATACAGATATCAATCCCATTTAAACCCATATTATGGTATAGATACTATATCTAATCGGATAGCACGTGCCATAGATATTATGTGGACAACCAGTTTTTCATTAAACTCTCGCAATCCGTAAGTATTTGACCTCATAACATTCTGCAATATAGCTCAGTTGTGTTGTGAGTAATAAAATTTGCATTATGTAAAAAAACCAGGATTCTTTTATTTTATATGCATAAGCTTGAACCACCAATATTAAGATAAACTATTCACTCTAAGTTAGAAGGTATCTTTATTTATACCATTGTGTTTTCTTGTAAAGTAATTTACATTTTTGTGATCAAAAATCTACGTTACCAATCACCAAATCAATCAATAATTCAATACCATGGTATTGATTGTTTCATTCATCAGTACTATTACGATTATTCTGCTAAGGTTGTTGATGACACTGTTAATAGCATAAAATAATGCGTGTATTTCAGGCAAGACCGGATGATTATCATATTAGTACCTACTCATTGTCAACATACTAGTGTAATAGAAGGTAAAAAAATATATGACCAAGGCAATTGGGAAATGTTCTCGACACATATTATAATGAAAATACCTAAGAGTGATTAGACTAAAGCATTGAATTATGATACTCATTGACAATATGATAAGTCTGTGAGATGTGATTGTAAATAACTGTATGTTTCAATTACGTGGTGGAGTAGTGTATCAACAATGAATATGTATTTAACTATGTAGTGTATGTATAATGATATTATATCAGATCATTCAGTGTTTAGCCAAATGTTTATTTATACCTCGAACGAACCTTATGGGCGGCTCGTAAGTTCGTACGAGTGCGGATTCAGGCCAGTCGGCTTAGACTCGCTCTCTTTTCTCAAACACCACGGGCCTGAACCGCCGAGCCGTCATTAAGTTTGGTTCGAGGTAAAGGCAAAATGCATGTACTGCAACGGCCTTCTTCTTCTTCGTCCTGGCGTTAACCCACTCGCATTTGAAGCTTTCACTTTGGAGTCTGGGGTCTGCTTTTTCCAGTAACTGAAGGTTTGGCTAATCTTCAATATTTTCCGTCAAGCGACTGCCTTCTGACCTCCAAAGCACATTGGCGATATCGAAGTATTGCATTTACACCAGTTGTTGGACTTGTTAGGGGTTCAACTACACGTAACGACTGCCATAGATGTTCATATGTCAACCAGGACCGTCGGCTTAACGTGCTTTCTGAGGTACGACCAGACCAATGCAAATAGCTATATTCATGCATACAGATATTGTCATCCAGTGGGAATCAAACCAGCGTCCGCCTCCTACGTAGCCGTCCGGTTCACTACAGCAGTGCGGCAGTATTCATTATTATTATTTGACGTTGCTTGTCGCAATTAAATATTTTACGAGGTTGATGAGGAAAAAAAATCATGATCTCATTCTCTCATTCTCTATCAAGGATATCATTTTTGGGGCACAGCAGATTCTGTGATTATGCAGGCCGATTTTACGGAACATCGTGCGTTTTTAGTCGGTTTGATAAACACACAAACAGATTACGAGTAGATTAAAATTAGATTTACACACGCACAAAAAGGTTTCATCTCTGGAGACATGGACCCCATTCGACACCAAAAAATAAATAAATGGGGATCGCTAGAAATGATGAATCATGCAGGCCCTCTTTTTTATTCGTACGGAAATCTCCATCGAGTGCGTATAACATTAAAATAACAGTGTTACGATGCCGCGAATCCCACGCACCTCTGCGGACTTGCCTGAGCTTCCATACATAGGTACTCCACGGTACTGTGTAGAGTGGATGCGGGCTGATCTGTCTTTTCTTTTCGCAAAAACACGTATCGTGTAACGCGGCGCCTTCACGTCTATAAGCACGCGCGGGGGTCAATGGCCGCACCGTGATAAACATAAGACGAGCGCAGTAATCTTTTTAAAATTAAGTGTTTTGGTTGCTTTCTTTTATCAACATTATTTTTGCCCCTATAATATGTGTACAAGCAACTGTATTTAGAGAAGGCTGCTACATGCTGCCATATTTTTAAAAAAGCCCCCTGCACGAAAAACTTTCCATATATCATTATAGGCATAAATTGTAGACTGTTTGAGATACTTACTAACAAAGACTACTTACTTCATGGTTTTAGAATATGGCCTCAAAAAAACTGGTCCTGATGCAAAGGAGTCTTCCACAACTTCTGAGAAACTCAATGCTGGTCTTTGACTCCTGATGCACAGCTCATGTGAACACTGGACCAGGATATGCATACAATGGGTGCATATTGCTCCCATCAATATAGTTCCGAAGACGCCTGAACAATAGGAATTACTGATTAGAATTATATGCTTACATTCTAATTTCTTCTTCATCATCATAACAACCTTAGGCTGCCTTTCCAACAGAGATGTGCTATACAGCTATGCTACGAGGATGTAAAAGCTAAGCTATGAAACTATGTGACTGTCCACTGTACTATGTTATGTAGCGTAGCTAGTAACATGTGCAATGAAACTTCTTACAAATATTCTGTATCTGAATCCATTCTCCATCTATAGCTCGCAACTTACCCCTTAAAAACAATAACCCTTTAAAGAAAACCATGTCAATTTTTATAGAAAAGAGTGCTAATGAGGAAGTCATCTATCTATTACCTTATCTGGTGGGTAGTTTCAAAAAAATGAATTTTATTGATGATACTAAATAAAAATAACTTATTTTATTCTATAACAGCAAGAATTTATTATATTTAAATTTTTGCTGTAGGTAATCAGGAAAATAAAATAATAATAAAAGCCATATATAAACTGAGAATATGTTAGAAATATTAGGAAGGTTCCTTATTTGTTTGTTTATTTAATCAAAATGAATTTACATAATTTATATTTGAATTTATACACAGTTAATAATAAAAACAGAAATAAGATCAAAATTAACAGGTAATTTAAATTATTAGCTCTACACAAAGCCAAATTATTCCAGAAAATTTAGAGAAATTATTTAAACCAAAGCTGAAGAAAATATATATAAATATCACACTAGCAAAATTATTGAATTTAAAATACATAATAGAATATAGTGTGAAAATAGTTTTTTCAAATTGTACACAAAGATTTTTATTCACTTACCGAGTATCAGTCCAGCATTTTTGAAGGCATCTGGCATAGCCAATATGCCAGTGCCAATGTTTCCTTTTAGAAGATGGATTAATGTATCGCAGTTTGATGTTGGGTGTTCCAAGCATCTTTCTGAACCCGGATGATAGGGCCCTTTGGGTTTTTCTCGACGGGGCGATACTTGGCCTTCCACTAATTCTACCGATTGTTCAACTATATCATTTGAATGACTGGGTCCCGTGAGAAGTGGTAGCTTTTCATCGTTCATTATTTTGTTAAATATACTTTTATGCTTAAATGTACTTTAATAAATATTATTATGCAGAGCCATAAAGTTGACAGTCACCCTTATCACGAATAGAACCAAGAGCATGTAAGAGTACTGAATACAATTTGAAATTAATTTAATCGGATATCGTCAATCGTCAATAGTCGTCTAGTCGTCAGACTCAGGTCAGCTTACCTGTCAAGAGTGTCAAATTGATTGAAGTAGGTTTTTTTGTTTCTTAAGTCCTTTCGGAACAGGCTAAGGTACTAGGACCATGCTGCCATGTCATCAGTTTATTAATTGTATCCTAGGAATGATTGATGAGGATGAATAAATAAAGGAAAAAAAGCGAATGAAAAATAGATATATGAGTTCATGATGTTAATGATGATGATGATGAAGATGACGATGACGATGAATGACGATTGCTGCCTCCACAGAACAAAAAGTCTGTTCCGTACTACCTCAGTAAAGTTGTGACTTGTGGGCTCCCTAGGAAGATTTGGAAAATCACAATTCACTGTAATATGCATTCAAGTTGTTATGTCTAAAAATCCACCATTTTTACAGACGTGTGTTTGGATTTTAGGGTCTCATTATGAATACATTTGAAAAGCATTTGAATGAGAGTTCATATGTAATCTTTCAAGGCTTCAACTCCTGACATTATTGACAATCGACTGTCAAAGTCAAGGTGACAACTGAGGATTCTGCAGTGCAAGAAAAAATCAAAGCAAGCTAAGAAAATAATATCCTTCGCATTTATGTAACGAATTACTTTTACAACTATTTTCTTATAAAATGGGAAACGCTGGGAGTAATCAGCCTAAAGATTGGCACAGAGATGCTGCCACTAAAGCACCTGATGCAGGGCCATCATCGCCAGCAAAGGAAGGAGAGGCCTTTACATTTGATAAAAAAGTTGACGACGACCGTGGTGGTCGAGATGACGAAAATAATATTGAAGATGGTGCCCCATACTATACAAAAGCCGTACCTGAGAGTAGTGTAGAGTATACTGGTCCGCGTGAGAGATCTAACACTCTGACAGAAGGTAGCAAAGTTGTTGATGATATAAAAGTTTTACCGACCGTTTTCAAGTGGGAAGGAGGAGGCAAGCAAGTAAGGGTTAAATCATAGTGTCTGATATATTTTTTTATACCTATTTGTTTAAAATTTACACCTATTTGTTTTAAATATTTAGACTATTTTTGATGACTTTTCAGGTACATATTAGTGGAACATTTACTGATTGGAAAACAATACCTATGGTGAAATCTCACGGAGATTTTGTAACCATTATAGATTTACCTGAAGGCGAACATCAGTATAAGTACTTTGTTGATGGTGAATGGAGACATGATCCCTCAGTGGTATGTAGATGCAATACACATTTATATTGTATCATAAAATTTTATACCATTCCTTTTTCATTAGAATTCAACCCCATCCAAAACTTGTACTTTAGAACCTAGTGTTTGATAGTGAGTAGTGAAAACAGAAGCCAGCAGAGTACCTTTCAAAGGGTATTCTTCTATATCTCAATAGGTACATTTATCAAAACTGTTTAAGAGCACTGGATAATATTGACTAATAACAAAAAAGTATGTATTGCTAACACTTTTTAAAGAGAAAAATACCCTAAACAATATTATAAAGAATACAGTAGTAATTGTGGTTGCTTCTTGTCTCTCAGTACTTGTTACTTTTTATGAGTCAATGGAGATTATAAATGCTCTGTCACTGTCAGTTCATACTGTTTTAAATTGGAGATCTAAATGTAGACTAGAATTTCAGACCCCATCTAATTATGCTTGTCAAAAAACTAACCTAAATGTCAAATAAGAAAACACTTCCTAAAAAAACCTCTATATTGAGATCATTTATATTGTTTGTCCTTTGTCATTCTGTCTGTCATTGAGATAATAAAGGATATAATGTCAATCATTGTCTCCAAATTATTATGCGCTTATTAGAATTTCTATCACATAGGCACAGGATATGATGTAATCGATTGTTGCTTGTAATACTGTAGTGGTTTTCTACATTTTCACGAATTCTCATTACTCGATAGATAATTATCTTCTTCACCACAATTTGTTGCAGGACTTCACCACAATCCGTTGCAGCAGCCTACTGATTGCTTTTTTGGCTAACTTTGGGAATACTGTTGTCTGAACTTTCAACCCCTAGAGGATTCTTATCATTATTCTCTGAGCCTTTTTCCCAACTCAGTTGTAGTCAGCTTCCTAGTTTAAGTAAGATGTGCTGAACGTTCATATTTTCCGTGAAGTGACTGCTATCTAACCTCCCCAACAAATTAGTGATATCAGTGTTCTGTAGTAAGACTAGTCGAACATTTGATTCTGACTACTCCTAAAACACCCCTGATACCCCTATGGTCACATGTGATGAGGTTTCAGATTACCCCCAAGTTACCCGAAATCATTTGTATTTTTTTTTGGTACAAGTATTTAAAAAGTATAATATACACTTTTCCCACATTATAAGAAAAATAAATACACGTGATATTTCACTACAGTCTTCTCCCCCTAGCGATATTTCGTAATTGTTGCTGAATGCTCACCCCACCCCTGTTCAGCTTCATGTGATTAATAGACAGCCCCAAACATACATTCCCTCTGTCCTGGGTAGACAGACTCCACAGTCCTGTTTCCACTTGATATGATCCTGGCATACACCAGCATAGTGATTATAAAAATATTACTTTATGTGGGTAGTGTAGTGTTTTTCCACTAAATACATGTTTTTTTGTAATATTTTCAGTATAATATAAAGTATGAAATGCAAGACTAACAAAAATTTATAAGGTTGTTGAAAAGTTGTGGATTACTAACCGCTGTACCACTATGATTATATTGTGCTTTCTGTGCTGTTCTATTGCAGAAACTAGTTGACAATGGCATGGGTAGTAAAAATAATTTGGTCACTGTAAAAATGTCAGATTTTGAGGTGTTTCAAGCTCTAGCAAAGGACAGTGAAGGCATTCACAGTAGTGCACAAACGGAGTATTCTCAGGTGATTCTATTTTATTTTTTTGGAAATAGAAATAGAATTTATTTGCTCACAAGCAAGGTTACCAAGATAAAAACAAAAAAAAACCACAAGCAGTCAGTAATGTGGTTTATCAATTTTGACAATTTTTTTATATTATTTAAGTAAATATTGCTATGATTGTAAGGCGCTAGTTTCGTGCCAATAATATGAAGCGGCTCTTGAAAAATACATTTACAATTTACACCTAATAACTGTTCCACTTCTGAATTTGAGTCACTTATTCCACAGTTTGTATTCTGGCCATTATGCTTACACTTAAGGTTTGTTTCTATTGTATTGTTTTTATTTCAGGAAATACCACAGTCCAAGCCATGGGAAAAAGTTTCTGGGCCACCGATTCTACCACCACATCTATTACAAGTTATATTAAATAAAGATACACCTTTATCTGTAAGTATGCTCTTTATACTGATATTTTAAAATATTATTTTTCTAATCTTATTAAAAAAAGTTAAGTCTTTAAACCTGGGTAGTTGATACAAAGTATATTAAGTATACATGTCATGTCAATATTAAAATGATTCAAGCATTTTCCTGCTTGATATGTATTGACACTCAAATCAATTATACAAGTGTACTAGGACTGGTGGACTTGGCTATTTTCACAGTAGCCATGTATTTACCAGGAAAATGTATATAATCTGACCAACAAATCTAAGGAACAAACCATAGGAATCATTACCATGTATGTAACAAATTCTTTTGTCTGTTACAGTGTGAGCCAACATTATTACCAGAACCAAACCATGTTATGCTGAATCACTTGTATGCTCTTTCAATCAAGGATGGTGTAATGGTATTATCAGCAACTCACAGATATAGAAAGAAGTATGTCACAACACTGCTATACAAGCCTATTTAAATAATCTATTGATCTGCTGCACCAATTTGAAGAAAAATTAAAAGTACGCCTAGCTATTATACAGGGTGGAAGATTTTGACCTTACCTAGAGTGGAAGTACTGTAAATACTGGAGATAACGAATTTCACTCAAACGAAACATGCCTTTATTTTTGAAAAAGAAACACTGCATTCAAAGATTTTCGAAAATTCGCTTGCTACAACTAATAACCAAACCGTCTAAAATCCGAAAAAGTAACATCCTGTTTTCATTAATCTATAGGATGATGAATAGAAATGCAAGGTAATCCTTGAAATCTTAAATAATAAATTAAATTAGACAAAATAAAGCACTTTAACTCAAAGTTTCGTCTGATATCATACTAACAAAATTCCATATTTAAATAAAATTACGTGCCTCAAACTGTCCTCCTATTTGATTCAAACTGACTACAACCGCACGCCGTCTCAGGTCGCAATTAACACATTATAAGGTAACGACAACGACAGTCCCTGTAACGTGGCGCCGCTCATTGCAAATATTTGTATATATGAATATGGGTATTGGCATTAAAAATAAATATATGTTTCTTTTGAGTGAAATTCGCTGTCTCGAGTATTTAGAGTACTTCCCCTCCAGGTAAGGTCAAAATCTCCCATCCTGTATATTTAGTGCTTATCTCACCACTTACAATTTAAGAATGTAATGTTAAATCAGCCATTGTTTCCTTCAAAGTAATATCATTTACAAAAAAAATCTCAAATAAAAGATTACTATTACCATGCCTCTTTCCCATTGGTGATGCAGATATAATATCTTTCTACTGGTTATGCAAACAACTATAGATTCGTCTACTTTCATAATAATTGTTCTCATACATGCTCTGCAATTACCGGTACTCTCAACTTGGCCTGTTCAAAAGAATTTATATCACACTTAGGGAGGCCATACACCAAAGCAGCAGCAGCTGAGCACACATCAAATGCTGTTTGGGGCCCTAACATTTACGCAGCAAAATGCTTCTTGACTCTTATCACGAATCATTATTCTTGACTATTTGCTGTGTGCGCAAAAAGCTGCTTTTGTGTGTGGTACCCCTAATATTATAGAAGATTAATTTTATTTAGGTTAAAGAGGTTGGCCTTAATTAGTTTCATGTGCACCTTTGGAGTCACAATACAAATACAAAATCACTGTTAAAGAATACTACATACAGTCAGTACTCGTCGTTGGGGGTAGCACATAAGGAGAAAAGAAATCAGACTCAGCTCTGCTTGTTTCGATTTTATAGTGTTGTCAACTCACATCAGACGGACAGTTTGATACAAAGATATCAAATTGTCAGGAGAATGTGCGACAAGAAGATGCCTCCCAAACCGAAGCTAGCCGATCTTAACCTAAGCGTTCACCTACCGGCAATACACGCAAAGGATGCAGCGCATTAAACGGATCGCAGTCGATGAATCGAATTGAGACGATTCCGTTCATCGGCAATGCTGACGCAGTTGCACCGAGAGGCAACTTTTGCGATACGTGCCGATGACGTCATTCGGAATACCGGCCAGGTGGACGCACGGCGCGCGGATTCAGCCATTTGCATTTTGGCGATCGTCCTGTCAACACGTTGTCTATGCGCGTTTTTTAGCATCACGAAAATCTTATTCGCTTATTACGAAAATCCAAATGCAATGGTGTCAGCAATCCGACTACTGGTACGACGCATTGTGGTGAAACATTGCGTACGTTGGCGATAGGTGGACGCTTAGCTTTAGCCTGACATTAATTCGTCTTTCTCAAGTGCCAACCTGGGGTTCACCCTAGACGCTACGATATGCGTGAATAGCACGCAATATGCAAATAAAATCTTGAACAACTAAAAAAGATTTTGTGATCTTCAATCATGCTGATGGCTTTTCAAATTTTATATGCCCAGTGTACCACTAGCCTTATTTCGTTCTTGGAGGCGCTTAGATATGCAGCATACGTTAGTAGTCTGTGAAGTGGTTCTAAAATCATTGCGTGACCACTCTATCTATTAATTCCCCATCTAGACCGGTTTTCATTGCTTCGGCCGACCTCTGTCCGAAGTCTGTTTAAAGACTTTCACTTCGGCTAGGGGAGGTCATATCTAGGGGAAGTTTCTATGACGGAGAAAGAAAGGTCTGGGTAGGGGACGAGAAGTCTGTAAAGGATATTAATTACTATCAGTAGATTTTTCGTTAAGTGGTGAGCCAAGCCTTTAAGTTTTATAATATAAGACTTTTATTTCACGACTATACTGAGCAATAAAATGTACTGTCATCCTTAGTTGAGTTTACTATTTAACAAGATGACTTAAAAGTTAGACTCATACAGTTGTTGTGAAAACCTATTATGAAAAGATTCCGTCGTCTAAGATCCTTAGGTTATAGAGCCTACAGCAGGCAGTTAGCCACTTGCACTAGTGTTACGTGCATTCTACGCGACTTTGATTGCTTACCACCAGGTCGTTGGCCGTTTGCTTGCTTGCTTGCAAAAAAACCTTATGATCGAAACATCGTACTATTTTTGTCTATTGTGAATCAATGAAATCCATAGACTTCTAACGCATTATTCTATGATGAAATCTGTGATATTCAATTTAATTCGAATATAGGCAGATTTTATTTAAAAAAGGATCCAATACTGAAAGATATACATATATTTTACGACTTAGTACCTGTTGTATGGTCGTGGATCGTGGATTTTTCCGTTAAAAATGTTGATGAAAAGCGAACGAATTGCTGCAAAATTTCTGTTATATTGTTGTTGAACTTTAAGATATCGGCTGAAAATTCACTATGAAAACACATCGGTTTTTTTATTATAAAATATTAATTCTCAAAGATATATTCCACTTTGGCGTCTCATCCTCGATTTTTGATAGAAGTATTTTAAAGAGCTTATTCGCAAAAAGGCCTCTTCGCCAAATAGGTTGCAAAAAGACCCTTTTGCAAAAAGTACTCTGTTCAATAGTGAGTGAATAAAATAACTTATTAACGGTATATTATTAAGGTTTTTACCTTTCAGTACTTATTAATTACCATCAAAAAATATTATGACACTAGCCGTTGCCCGCGGCTCCGCCCGCGTGGATGTTGATTATCGCTTTCCCGCTCTTCTGTTGAAATTTTTCCTGAATTTTCTTTGCCATAAACCTCACGGAGCCCGAGACCTTTCCAACGAATGCAAAACCGTGGAAATCGGTTCGTGCGTTCTGGAGTTATAGCGTCAGGAAGGAAAAACCGACTTATTTTATATAGTAGAAGATTTATTTTGACATTGTAATTAGTTCCAACAGACACGGAAAATATTGGAAGTTCAGCCGAATCACATTTAGACTAGAAAGAAAGTCGATCCCAACTGAGTTTGGAAAAGGCTCAGAGAATGAATTAGTTTCTCTTACTCTTCTTATTACTATGGATTGAGGATTACCATATGTTCATGTGGACAAACGGTATAATCAAAGGTCGAATCGATGTTTTCTAGCTCATCAACACTTGGTTTATCCACAAAGCTCAGTACAGTCGTAAATAGAAAGATCTTATGTTACTAGTATTATTCCACAACCGTTTGAGGTTCATCAATATATTCCTCTAATTCAACATCATATAACTTATATGGTAACAAATTTTTAATTACCTACATTTAAATCGATTAAGAATGGAAAAAGTGAATGCTCAGGTGGGACTCGAACCCACGATCTTTCCCTTACAGGGGGAATGCTCTGACCACTGACCGTCGCCCTAAGACGGTAGTATAGGAGAATTTGGATAGCTTCAGGTGTGGCTCGGTGGCTCAGTGGTCAGAGCATTCCCCCTGTAAGGGAAAGATCGTGGGTTCGAGTCCCACCTGAGCATTCACTTTTTCCATTCTTAATCGATTTGAAAAGTTAGCATAGTAAATGCTTCAAAATTTCATTCAATTACCTACATTTAATTTACTCATGGGGTATATGGGTGTTAATTACCAAAATTTAGTTTATTTTTTAATTCTAATAGTCAGATTGTAAAGTATTACTTAATAAATATATTTTACGTTTGTCTTATTTGGTCCAAAGCAGATGTTCTATTTTAAGCAGTCGGTGATTTGGTAGTTTCGGAAGGTGAAGCGAATAACTGAATGGTACGCCCTCGTGAAACCCAATTACAAAAGTCTCGACCTGATATGGTACCACCTGCCAAATTCAATGCCATGGCAATTATACAAGTATAATTAAATTTGTACAATCTGCTCTCAATTAGGCTATCAATCAATTAGCCCACCGCAGTCTACTGCTGCCTCTCCCAATGTGCGCCATTTCGACTGATCCTCCGCCTTCCGCTATAGGAATGCCTATTAGAGCGCTTTTCCAGCAGTTCGTGAAGCAAGTAGTCCGCGAGATGCAAACTGTAATCGACTTTAATGTTTAACATCGCGAAAGACTATAGCCTAATTGAGGGCAGATTGTACAATTTAATTATACTTGTGCAATTTGCTCTCACCAAAGGTAGAAGGTACATTAATATTTACGTACTCGTTGGTTCATGCTTAAAATCTTACGTCGGCGATGTTTACCTTAGTGCCCACATCTGCTATGGATCCTATATACCTACTATTTAATTACTATTTTAATTGACGTCAAGTGAATTAGACGGCAAGAGCCTACAAACTTCTGTTAACGAAGTTGCCTTGTTTAAGTACCTATATTAAGTACTAGTATTAATATTCAATTACGCTTGATAATTTTAATAGATTTGGGCGCATTTCAACAGTAATGCAAAATGACATGAAAATAGAAAAGGCTTTCCTCACTGGATTGGGAAAGCTTCATATGCTGAGTTCTTCGGTTGAAGGCATATATGCCTCTTGTTTATAAAAGTGTGGCTTTTGGAGTCGTCATCTTTGGATTAGCAGATGTTACTTTTGGCCATACCTAACCGTAATTTTGCGAATCTGGCATTTTGCGTTCCTGACGTTTTGGGAATTGTAAATTTAACATTTTGCGTTTGTGAAAATTTATAAGATTTGCGTTTCTGCTAAAATGCGCCTAAACATTTTAATGATATCAAGTCGGTAGTTAGGTAAAGTTGAAACATATAGTGCAATGTTGTTAAACAAGTTTAAGTCCAGCCAGATGTGATAACGTGCTTATACCTGTTTTAAATTTTTTGACTTGTTGTGTTTTGTAATTATTAGCTAGGATTTAACTTGCTTGTTAAATTATACTTATACATACATTACTTAGTAAGTAAATAAAAATTATGTTAAGATTTCACTTATTTTATTTTGCTTAACCAGACTTCCGGTGGCATTGAAGTAGAAAACATAGAAAACAAGCGCTTTATACATACATACTTAATACTTATTAAGGTAACGTTTTGAGACAACATTATAATAACAATTTTCAAGTGATAAAAATAATAATAATTTAATAATGATGCAAAGCTTCTAAATTCACTATGAATAAACAAGATAATAAAAAGTTCTATATCGATTTGATAGAATAATTGACTTTTAAATTACCCATGAGGGTAGACAAGTATTTTTCATACTTACTTGGGTAATGCAAACAAGTCATGTTTCCATGTGTACATGTCGCCGCCAACTAGCTTAATCAGCCGTCCAATTAACTGCCTAGGCAGTTAACTAAACGGCGCCATTCTACGTTCCGCTCCGCTCCCGCATTAAGCCTTCGTGGCTTTTTTTTTATAACCAGCAGAAATAAGTCATTTTTCTATCTGTTAATGAAATGGGTGAAAACCATTCAGGCCGTTGATTGAATGGCGCCATTTAGTTAACTGCCTAGGCAGTTAATTGATCGGCTGATTAAGCTAGTTGGCGGCGATATACACATGGAATAGAAGATAAGTATAAACCTTAAATGTAAAGGTCTATACTTTATCTCCTTACCCAGCCGTGGGTACCATACTGGTTTGGCTTTAACTTACAACAAAAAAATCTCACAATGAATCTCGTTCTTCAGTAAAAACAAAAAAAAAAACATTTTTCTCTTCTTTGGTTAATAAAAAGCAGATATGTCGCTTTAAACTAAACTATTCTTTCTTAGCAAGGGTTGCACTTAACTTATTTTGGAACTATGTTATTAGGCACGCCAAATTTGTTGCTGGAGTGATTTGTTAATTCCTAAAATATATGACACTATGTATTATAAAGTGAATTGGTGTTATTTATGTTGCATATGGTCGACTTCTGAATTGAGAAATTAGATTTAAGTATTGCACAGTGCGCATTACGAAACTACGTAAGCAGGCGTTGCGTTGATGGTTGATACGACTTAAATTCAGTTTCTTAATTAAAAATATTCAGAAATAATCAATATTTATTCGTCCAAGATATCGATTGTTTTGAAAATTTGGTCGTCATTATGTCAAAATTTTTAACGCATCAGAATAAGCTTAGATGACCCAAGTACATGATGTACGTACTGGCCGCCTTCTTAGACTGTTTAAATAAAGAAGCTGGTTGACGCTTCGACAAGCCGGCGGTGATAGACTTGTTTAAATTTAGTAGAGTGTGTATAAATTAGGTTACATTGTGGACAGTCTTGTCGATTTCTTTTGAAATCTATGCCTACTATGTATATGTCGCCGCCAACTGGCTTAATCAGCCGCCCAATTGACTGCCTAGGCAGTTAAAAATATTATTTTTTTTTTTTTTGTGATAGCTGCGCAATCAGAGTTGGTTAGGTTTGGTTAGAAGGCTAATAATGTCACAGAAGGAGGCAGCGGAGCGCGCGCGGGAGCACGATCCTCTCGCGCCGCAACTCCGCCGATGAAGGAGGGGCAGGAGAGGGCGGGCACGCAGCCGCCCTCCCAGCCCCCGGTGATGAGCAGCGGGTGACAGGCGCGGGGGCGCCCTCACCCGCATTGCACTGCCCATCACCCCGCCGTACGAGGATGACTGGGCACTCACGGCCATCCTCGAGCCCCTTCCCGCTCTCCGGAGGGGCGTGAAGAGCCCGCCGCGGTTAGGCGGGCAATGCAGAAATAAGTCTCTAACTGTTTATTTAAATGGCTAGGCAAGTAGTTAAACGTTATTGAACTAAGCCATTTCCCTAGCCGTTTAATTAAATGGCTGAACACCATTCCAGCCGATCATTGAATGGCGCCGTTTAGTTAGCTGCCTAGGCATTTAGTTGAACGGCTGATTAAGCTAGTTGCGTGGCGACATATATATTAATGTTCTAAAACTCAAGCTTCTTTGTTTGTTTATTTGGTTGGACGCGCTCATCTCGATACAAGAAAAGTAGGTTTAGCAAAATTATTTTTATGTTAAATAAATAGTCCATTTATCGAAAAAGGTTATATAGAATTTTTTTAAACCGTTTTGTTAGCATTATATATCATGTTAGTAAAGCTCAAAAAAACAATAAAATATGCGTAGTTACCGATTTACGCTTTTGACCAAAATGTTGTAAAACCAGTTATTTTGTTACGTATAGTAAATTTTCAATAATAATTTTGGATCAACGTCAACTACCTATATTCAACACGTAATAAAAAATAGGTGACTTGATTCAGTACCAAGCAGACAAAACCCCTATTTTTTTGATTTTTTTGTGCTTACATTTCGAAAGAGGTTAATTTAGAAGTAATGTCAACTAATTTCATAAATTCTTTCCACTTAATTTGTTTAGCTGAGACATCCATATAATTTACTAAAATATAAACTAAGAGTGGATTCAATCAATGCAAGGAATCAATTAAAACGTGAAATCCACCTCATAAACGCCACTGACAAATTTATTATTAGAGACATCTGTAATTAATAATACACATCGATTTATAGAATGAGTTATTTGAGATTCGTTGTCGTTCTAGCACTGAACTGAAAGTTAAAAAAGTTATTCAAATCAATATGAATTAACATCTACATTCGATATCATATCACACATACACAGAATATTAATAACAAGAGGAAGTCTTATAAGACTAATGATGCTAATTCATAAAGGAAAATCTCAAGTCAAATGTGATTTGTTTTTATTATTCCGTGTACAGTCGACAAAATCGATAGTATCCCACCTTTACATACAACTTTATATGTAAAGGTGGGATACTATCGATTTTGTTGACTGTACATACCTACTAATAGTTAAAATCTTTGATAAACTATTAAGGTGGATTAGGATTGGAAAAATTGAATAACTACTAATACTTGTTAAAATCTTTGAACAAACTATTAAGGTCTATTAACATAGGAAAATTGAATCGGTTCAGATGGGATTATTTGGGCGGTTGAATAAATATTTAAAAATGATTGTAATTCATTGGTTCCGATAGTTCGTAAGAGTGTCGGTAGATGGCTCCACCGTCGCGCCTAAGACGGATATTTAAAAAAAATGGATGTATTCAGGCGTGGTTCGGTAGCTCAGTGGTCAGAGCAGTCTCTCTGTAAGAGAAATATCGCGGGTTCTAATCCCGCCTATATCGATAAAAAAAAAATCCTATCTTAATCGATTTGAATAGTTAGCATGCTAAATGCTTTAAAATTTCATTCAACTGTTAAAGTGTCACCTCATGGCATCAAATTATCTGCTTAATTCGAACTACTTGCTAACATACATGTTTATTGTTTACTAACATACATACATTTTATACTTCAATGCTTATTTAAACTATCATAACTAACAGTAGTAGGTACATAGGATATTGGATTTAAAGAGCAATACGTGGTTCTAACTAACACTGATTGCACACCGGCAAATATCTTGACCAAGTATTGGCGTAGTGGAGGAAAGTTCGCACATGTGTTTTGCATTGCAAAAAATAAGGATCAATCAAATGAAGACCTGATCAACCACAATCTACATAATCTTATGACGGTTACTTAATTGTGCTCAAGTATCAAAATATGTATAATACTGACAATTTTTTAAAATAAATATTAGCAACCGAAATCGTCGAAATTACTAATATTCCCTCTAACCCCAATATAATTATAATTATATAACCAACTGCATGACATAAAATAAGAGAAATATGAAATATGATGTTTTTATTCGATATGATGGCCAAGAGGAAACACATTTCAAGTTCGTTGATATTATTATTATACAAATACTGGGAGGTACTTACATCAGATTTATCATCTCTTACATTTCAAATAATTATAAAATAGGCGTACACATTTGTACTTTGTAACTTTATGCTGTATTCATACCGAAAATATTGGCAGAAAATCATCTTAATATATGAGTTCATGATATTTATAAAATATCTATTCTCTAAAACACAAAATTATGCTAGTTGGGTATTTTTTATGGCTCTTATATATTACTTAGAAATCACTATGAGAGAAAAACCCAATCAATAACACTGACACGCCCGGCAATCCATCTAAACTTAGCTAATTTTTTTTTCTTAGTGTTTGCGCCATGTTTAAAGGACGCTATGTTTCTGCATGGTTAGTCTATATAATAAAACGTCAATGATAATAAAACTTCAAAGAGCTAAGCAAATATTTCGTTTGGGAATAAAAACAATAGTTGGAACATTGGTGCCGTGATCATAGTTTATATCTAAAACCATCCAGGTAGTAGTGGAATGAAACCTGTAGGTACATATAACGTCATGTCATGCAAGCCTCTCTAGCCTATGTAGTGCCCGTGTGCAATTAATACTGTAGAGCCCTCTAAAAAGCACGCGGTGAAAGTGGATTGGCGCCCTCTTCCCCGTTTTTACAAGCAGATATCACATTGGAAACCCCCCGGCGCGCGGTAGTGGCGGTTATGTGGGACTTGAACAGAATTAACCCGCACTTCAAGTATTTCTCTATAGGGGGCAAGGGGCTCCGCCAACATCTCAGGTGCCCAAGTCAACCTCGGCCTGCACGATGGCGCTCCTGCCGACTAACAGAAGAGGGTCTGACGCTCGTTACTCTTCTGGGGTCCGCCTTGGGGGTTCGGGGGTCAGGCGGCAGTCGCCCCGGTAATTAGTAAATTAGCCAATCATTATTTAGAATAGAATAGATTTATTTGCACAATAATGGATAGCACAACCAACACACTGAGGAAAAGGGCTAGTGCATCGCCGCAAAACGACGCGCAGGGGGATCGCCCTACCCCTGTGATGAGTGGGCAAGGGCTGCGGGGCCCTGGGCGAGCCCGGCTATTGACGCTAGCCCCAACCCAGATCCACTTTGCAACCTGGAACGTGGGCACGCTGACGCGTGGCTATGGCGTTCCTGCAGGAGACACGGTGGAAGGCCAACAGGAGCCGGAACATAGGGCACGGCTACAAGCTGATCTACACAGGCTCTCCTGGTGGGAGGAGCGGGGTGGGGGTAGTGCTTCCCGGGCGTTTCCACAACAGCGCGTTGTAAGTCAAGTGCATTTGCGACCGACTAATGGTAGTTAGGTTGCTTATTGAGGGGGTGGTAACCCACTTAGTAAATGAGTAAATGTCTACGCCCCACAGGTCGGCTGCAGCGACGCGGATAAGACGCTGTTTTGGGATCGTCTCGGGATGTGTTGCGCTTCATTCCGTTGTCCCATGATATCATTCTGGGTGATGATCGGAATGGTCACGTGGGCGAGGCGCACGACGGGTATGGACGTGTTCCAGGCGCTGGTGAGCGCTGCGGTCGAAGATAATGCCCGGGACCTACGTGGAAATCGTACGTGACATGTACCTCAATTCCGATTCAATAGTTAGGACCGCTGTTGGCGACGCCACTCCCTTCCCTATCACGGTTGGCGTGCTCCAGGGTTCGGTCCACGGAGGACAGAATATGATTAAGTAGCGGAGATGCCACAGTCAAATTTCTCTTAAGAAAAACGCGTGACCAAATGCGGGTGGGAAGGGAGACGCGGGGGGCATGACGTCATACCTCGTCCACGTCTCCATCTAGTGCGTCATAGCGAAACCGAATAGAAACAGACCTTGTCATTTTTGTTATATAGTTTGACTATTCGCCACTAAGCGCTACACAGAATTCTAGAATAATCTATTTTAAGGAAATAATTTTCAAAAATAAGGCCATCTTTTGGATTATAGCAAAATCATTTAGGGGGCTAAATGATTTGGCCTTATACCGACAGATGGCCCTATTTTTTTTACTTTAATTTTCAATTTTAGCAAAATATTCCATTTAATAAATAATATAACATTTTTGAAATTGCTAATGAAGTCGGGCGAGATTATTGTGATCATTTTCATAAAATGAATTGAGTTATTATTACAACTAGTATACATGCCAGACTAGGTTACTTATTTCTTCTCTACGCTAGATGGTTCTGTTCAGACATTTTTTTCGGAAAAATTAAAATTTAAATATAGTGGACTTACTGATGAAATGTTATACCCTTAAAATGTTGAAATTGTTTATTTTTACACTTTGTACATCCTTGTACTGTACACTTCATTCTTAAACCAGGTTAAAGCTATTTTTATCCTTGAACTTTTGACCAAAAATGACAACCGAACGCAAGGACGTTTCACTAGAACTGGATGGTGACGTCACAGACCAATTGAGTCGTTTTGACATATGGAAGGCTCGCGACTCGATTCCCTTGTAACATCTCCGCTATCATTTCCTTCTCCGTGGTTCGGTCCTAATACCCTATCTCTTCAGTGTGATATCAGACGAGTTGTCAGCCAGCGTACAGCAATTACCGCAGCCTTGGCTGCTCATATACGCTGATAATATCGCTCTGGTGGATGGGGACAAGGGACGGCTTACCCGACGCGTGCGTGCGTGGAAGGAGTTGCTCGAGAACGAGAACGGAGTATATGGCCTGCAATAGCTAAGATCCGACGTCTGTCCCTATAGGCGACAACACCGTCGAGCGTACGGACCACTTCAGGTACCTCGGATCTGTGCTTGATACGTCTGGAGACATCGATCGTGACATCAATGCCCAAACTGCTGAAATACTCAGCAACTTGGGCAAAATAGCGCGAGGTAACGGAAATCATTTGTGAACCTAAAATGCCGGTCAAGTTAAAAGGGCAGGTCTATAAGACCATCATTAGATCGGTCCTTACATATGGCAGTGAGGCATGGCCGTTGCTGGAGCGACACCGGCAGTTGCTGCATGTCAGTGAGATGAATATGTTGCGGTGGATGTGTGGTGTTACACAAAACGACCGTGTCCGGAACGCACACGTTCGCGGCAGCCTCCATGTCCGTGGTATAGCTGACAAGCTGCAGGAAAGTCGCCTTCGGTGGTATGGCCACGTCTTGCGACGCCCGGCAGATTACGTGGTAAATAAATGCCTCAACATGACGTTGCCTGACGCCAGAAGTAAGGGATGGCCCAAGAAACGCTGGTTTGATGTCGTGCAGGATGACACGCGTGCCAAGAGACTAACCAAACAGGAGGCCGAAGACCGTGCAAAGTGGTAAAGACACAGTAGGAAAGCGGACTCTGCGTTCTCCCGCGCTAGGCGGGCCTGCTCGCCAGAAGTAAGGGATGGCCCAAGAAACGCTGGCTTGATGTCGTGCAGGATGACACGCGTGCCAAGACACTAACCAAACAGGAGGCCGAAGACCGTGCAAAGTGGTAAAGACACAGTAGGAAAGCGGACTCTGGGTTCTCCTGCGCTAGGCGGGACGAGCAACCGGGAGACACGCTAGGTTGATGATGATGATCAAGTATTTCTCTTGCACCACGACTTAACTCAGGGCTATCTTCGATTTGGAAATGACCGCTTAAGTATGGAAACTACGATGTTTCCATCTTGCCCCCGGTAACAGGGCCCACCACGGCACCTCCCACACCGAGCGATGTCCTGGAACAACCGCCAACCTCACCCCGGGAAACCAGAAAGGTGCTTGACGACGCGCTTCGGAATACCTCTTTCATAGATTTTGCACACCTCAACGAGAAACACCATAGGCACAAAACGCAATATGTATATCTAAAGACGCCCCTGTATGACATATGAATGACTTATACGTCGAACCAAACTTAATAGCGGCTCGAAAGTTCAGAGTGCAGATTCAGTCCAATCGGCGTTTGACTTGCTCCCTTTTCTCAAACGCCATTGGCCTGAACCCGCATTCGTACGAACTGCCAAGCCGCCATTAAGTTTGGTTAGATATATAACTACATTTTAATCAGATCACGTTCATATTCATTGTAATAGCTAGCAGTAAGATTATAATCATCGTTTGTTTAAAAATAGAGATCACACACAGACCTGCAACGGGTCATCAAAACGAGATATAATTATTTTTATGGAACTAACAAAAATAAATCGCCTCTTTGCTTCAATAACGTGACATATCCGAAAAATCGTTTTTTTTATTGTTTGATAATTAAAACCGCCGTATCCGATTTTATTTTCTCACAAAACGTGGTATTTTTTACACGCGAAATAGCTAATCTGTGGGTGAAAAAGACAGCGCCACTGTGATAGATCACAATATCACGTTGTCTCTTACTGCGGAGAGGTTTGATGCGACAACGCAACATAATAGTAGCCACCGCGCGCTTGCAGCGGAAGGTGTTAAAGAATTTCTGCAAAAACGTGACTTATCGACCATATCGCGTTTTAATTGCAAAGGTAAGGTTCATTTTAAATACGATTTTTAATTTTATAATGTGATATGTAACTTTGACACATTGATATTGAAAAATAATACGGAAGGTCGATTGTTATATTATGTTTATGTCACACTGCTGCCGAAAGGCTGTTAGTTTTGCTTTGTCTTAACTTACGATGTAACATTGTAGGTAATAAAACTTTTTGTAATATAAAATTTAAGCAATAGATAATTGTTTATGTCTCGTTTTAGAACAAAAATAAATTTGTTTTCTTGGAATTATTTCCAAATAGTACTTTGTTAATGCTAAAACTAATAGCCATTGGTACTTAATTTTTCAGATGGAACCTAGAAGTAAAAAACTAGTTAAACTGGCAATGACAATGGAACATGCAAATACTCCTGAAATAAACACAAGTGTAGGTAACTACGTATTTGTGTGTAGGTATAACCATAAATCTTAGTATACCTACTTCGCTGTGCGAGATACCAACGCGCGTCTGACTTAAATACTAGTTCTATCTACTATTTAAATAATGCACAGAAATATGGGTACTATTAATATTTTAGTAATAATGTTTGATTCGTACAAATCCTAATCTATGCCTCATAATAAAACTAATTAATTACGTCTGCGAGTTCGTTAGTTAGTTTGTTACGATGTCACGCCTACTATAGTAGTTATTCAAGTGATTATTACACGCTAATATTCTCGAACACGTTATCAGGCGTGCATAGTAGGTTAAAAAAGGTGCATTATAAATCAAAGAAGGTACCTACTAAAATATTTTAAAGATTTAAAGCAACAGAACGTCTTTTGTTTTACAAAATTACACAATGCTAAGCGTGGAGGATGCAAATATAGAGGATGTAATGGACGTAAATGAAGTTGTAGATACTGTAGCAGAAAAAAAAACTGAGACAACTGTTCTTGAGACTTTACCTTCAGCTTACCATCAGGCGAGGTAAAGTCAAATTGACGTGTCCTATTTATAAAAAAAAAAAACTAATTGCCATCGTTGTGATTCAACTAGTAGTAGCAGTAGTTCGTCGACTGACTCCTCATCGTCATCAAGCAGATTTTAGCTAAAGATGCTTTAACTTGTCTAGTAAAATGTGATCTCGGCTCCACGTCATAATTTCGAAATAATCTGGCCGACCGTCAAAATTCCGAACGCTCATTTCGCCGATAATTAATTCAACGAATGGTTGTATGGTCGACTGTTAAAACTCCGAATGGTCATTTCGCCGATGATCAGTTTTAAGAATGATTGTATGGTCGACTGTTAAAACTTCGAAAGCTTATTACGCCGATGATGAACTTTATCATTATTTGTGGTATTATGTTGTGATGAAGAAATCCGTTTAATCACAGTGTAGAGACAGAGTGCAGCGTTACGCTGATGTGGCACAGTTCAATGGGTCTAGTTCATAATATCAACAGTCACTATATCGATGATCGCTGTATCGAAAATTCCATCGACAGGCTAATGTATCGACTACATCGACAGTACGCCAAATCGTTGGTACACTACATCGTTAGTACACTAAAACGATGGTATGCTACATCGTCAGTAAACTATATCGTCGTCAGTAAACCAATAGTACGCTGCATCTACTACCCGACCCAAACAACAGTTAGAAAAAATATTTATTTCTGCATAGTTATAAAAAAATGCGTAATGTGCATTCGAAGTTTTAATAGTTGACCATACAATAATTAGTAGAACTGATTATCGGCGGAATGACCATTCGGAGTTTTAACAGTCGACCATACAACCATTCGTTGAATTCATCATCGGCGAAATGAGCGTTCAGAATTTTGACGGTCGGCCAGATTATTTCGAAATTATGACGTGGACTCTGTAATCTCAGTAAGTAAGCGATACAAATTGTGATTATTTTTGTAGCAGGTATTAAGTTGGTTTTGTCATAATATAAATTACAATAAGTGAGGTATCGGTTCCTCTTTTTTTCAATAAAAATTGATTCTCAAATCCAATAGTTTTTATTTCTTCAATGTTTATTTATGACATAACTCAGTGTCATAACAAAAGTAATATCATCAACACCGTGACTACTTAGGTTGTAACATTTATGTTATTAATTTTTTGCAAGAATAACGTGATATATTTTCCCCCTTTTTGAAATTGAAGCCAATTTCTTGCTAAGCTTTCAAATAGCCAAGATTTTAACAACTTTTCAAATACTATATTTGTTGTATTAAATAATAAATTAATGATCTACAGTAAAAAAGTTCTTTGTTTCGTCACAATTGTGTTTTGTAAGTTAAAAATCAGTCTCCTGTAAAATTGCAGTTTTCAAGATAACACATTATCGAAGCAAAGAGGCGAAATATATAAAGTGATTTATAACACCATTAACAACAGTGCAGAAATTGTTGTATTGTGTACTAATTTCCGCGATTTAATGATTTAATTAATTCAAGTCTATTGGTAACTAACTGTTGCCCGCGGCTTCGCCGGCGATATGTCAGATATCGCCACCAAATATAGTTTATGTCCTTTTTCAAGCTCAAATCTATCTGTGTATCAAATTGCATCAGGTTATCATCAAAAAGGGCGAACTTCATCCTCTATTTGAACCACTTTAACCACTTATGCGATACAAGGTAGCCTATACCACAGATAATATAATATATGCACAATCAGGAACAAAAAATGGTTACGCTCGTAATTTCCAAAAGCAGGCAAGCAGCTTTTGTTTGCAGGAGATGTAACTAGAAGGCGACATTGTTTTTGGTTAACTTTTCTAATTTTTACTATTAAAAATTAAATTATCAAAAATAAAACACACACTAAACACATAATTGAATGTGACTAAATAGAAATATGAATATTGAAATCTATAATTGACGCTGCACTAAATGTAAAACTTACAGACTTAATGCACCATGACGCTCAATGGCGGCTTCCTAAAATAGCACTATTGTCACGAAATGTTTATTTAAGTATTTCATTTTCTTTCTTTATTCATCACAGTTTTATATGCTTACATTATCATGTGTTTAAGTTTTGAAATAATTTACGCGATTCTAAATAGGGAGTTAAGCGTTTTATCTTTTTTATTTCTTTAAATGAGTATTGCCATCTATTGATTTTTTGAGTATTACTAAAGATATTTTTTTAGTATCGGTACCCTATGCCAAAACCTAGCCTTTCCCAAGCTCTAGTCTATCTCTGTATCAAATTTAATCAAAATAGGATCAGTGGCTTAGGCATAAAAGCGTAGCAGTTAAAATATTCTTACATTATCGCTAGGTTTAGTTTTATTTTGTACCTCGATTACACGCGAGTAGAGTGGCGAGTGAGGTGCCACCAATTAGGTATGTTGTGATGTCAATGGTCATTATAAACACCGCCTAGATCTCTAGATTAATATAACCAATGAGATATTATATTTCCACAGGAAGTTAAAGGTAATCTAAACCTGCAAGTAACTAAGTACCTATATAATAATAGATCATTATTTAATTTATCATTCATGACTCAAACTTCACGTCCTCAATAATGGTTTGATTTTGTAAGGACCGCAATCTACTGTACCTACCTATATTGGTACAAAGCCAATAATAATATCATACAAAATACACTAACAATGTAGGAATATACAATACTTATTTGTTAACAATTTCTAAAAGTGGTTTTTCATCTTTAGCGTCTGTAGGTGCGATAGTAACATTATTTACCGGATTTCTGAAATACATTAATACTGCAATAATCACTAAAATTATGGACATAATAGTATAGGTTGTTATTAAAATATTAAATAATATGTAGCACACTACCGCTGTTATTATTAATTCTAAAGCACTGGCATACGTTTTCAAAATTGAGTTCAAATTCTTTAAAAAGAAACTTGTTACAATACCTACTACAGCGCTATTAATTATAATTAGTATTACTACAGTGTCGTATAAAGAACTGAAATCTTTGAATATATTGGTTATCGGGTATTCACCACCGAAATATATTAACATAATAACGTTACATATAACTGAATCTAGGTACATGAAAACATTTTGCAGAAATATGTCAACATTTGAACCTTGCGTTTTCAACAGATATTCGTTGTACGTTCCAGCTAGACATGAGCAGAAATTCTGGAAATTTATGGACAAAAAGTACATATTAAATATTTGTGACCACAGTGTTGTATCCCCTTTTGACTGGATGGAGGCTGCGTCAAAATTTTTGATTATACATCCAGCTGTTAATATTCCTAGAGATATCCACTGGATACATGTCAATTTCTTTTTGAATAAGAACTGAAAAGAAGTAAAAAAGATTTGAGTATCATGTTACTTATAACTTCAAGCAGAGTAAGACTATTTTTAACGAATAGTGTCGCCATTTATTTGAACTAAATCAGTGTAAATTATAATATCAAATTAATAGCGATAGATAACAAGTTGCAGAAGTTAACTTGCGCAAGTAATATTTACCGTTTGCGAGCAAGTCAACTTATGCAAGTTTTGTAACTGGCGATAATTGCTGTAAGTCAGAAACTCATAAGTGAAGTGTGAGCAATATAGAGGACCTTATTTCTAAAATGTTTAGCATAACAGCGTCCGCTGCGTTATGCGTGAATACTCGCGTCCTTGCATCCACACTGCGTTATCATCATCATCATCTATGCATTTATCCTGGTCGCGTCCGAGGCCCTCACCTCGGAGTCCAGTTCCATAAGTTCCAATGAAGCGACTGCCATATGACCTCCACAGCACATTGGCGATATCGAGTTTCTGTAGTTAAACCAGTTGTCGGACTTTTTAGGGCTCACACTACCCTAATAACTACCATAGATGTTCGCATGGGCACCGAGACCGACGGGTTAATGTGCACACTGCATACAGTTTCGTGCAAATCGTATGTTTTCTTAACACGAAAATAGCGCAACATTAGTTGCACTTAAAAAGACGCGGCCGGTGCCCGCTTGCGCGTACACGCATTAGAAGATGGCCTTAGTATATAATACATTGAATAAACTTACTTGGAAAAGAAGAGCGGTTAACACAACTCTGAATTGTAGTAAGATATAGTAGGAAGTCGGGTCGTAGTGTGATAGGTTCACAAATGCCAAGTTATTGTAGAAACAGTACAGTAACGATGGAATAAAGTACAGGACCAGTAGTTTGTGATTTAGGTATATTGCTTTGAATATGTGAGGTTTATTTCTGAAATTAAAAAAACATTATTTTTCTGGAATCTTTTAGATTATAGTAATCTCTAGAATACTTTTTGGTGAGATCCCGGGTTCGAAAACATACTCGTGGTGATTCAACTTCTTTTTTCGGGGATACCTCCCCGCAAAATGAAGTTCGGCAGAGCCTATTAGTCAAAAATGGTAGTTAAATAAAAATGCCAAAAATTAGGCCGCTTCCGTTTACTTGGTTTTTCTGTGTGTCCAATCAGAAAGACAAACGGAGAAGCCAAGTAAATAAAATAAATTATTAAAAATAAAAATGCCGACTGATTCTGAAAAGATCGAAACAAGCTTTATAGCAGGCGGTACCTACCCATTCATTTTCATCTGGTTTGAGATTGCCAAATGGGTACCGCCTGCTATAAAGCTTGCTTCGATCTTTTCAGAATCAGTCGGGTTTTTTATTTTTAATAATTTATTTTATGCTTTTTAGTTATGACATACATATATTTTTTTCTTCAAATTTCCTTCATTTTGATAACCCACATGATAAATTAGAGCGAAAAATTTATTTTGACCACATACATTTTGTGCCTAAAGACCAACATATAGGTTTTGTTCATATTTTATGTACCTGGGAATACTTGGGCAATAAATACCTTCCATTTGAGATATGAATCATTGAAATCCGTACGGTGGCTCACAAGCTATGAGGTAATAAAGGATCTTACAAACATACGTACAAGATACGCGCGAAAAACATAACCCTCCTTGACAGTCGGGTAAAAACCAACAAAGCAGATGGCACGGTGGATCATCAAGGGCGTGTATCTAGATTCTTATCTATCTATGTATGTAGGTACACAGTCGAGGTTGTCTGAAACAACCAGACAAACCCGAAACTTTTACCGGTAATGAACAGGCACAGTAGTTCTCCGTGATGGAGGAGACGACGAAGAAACCCTCTAAAAATCCTTACGAATAACAGCTGCGGCTAGAAAGCGGGAGTTTTATCAGTCCCTCTATGATAACGGCTGCTTTAAAGAATCTTGACAGTTTACATAGAAGGTACATGGGATAAAATAACACAGGGAACAGAAATAAAAGAGAAAAATAGATGCTGAAAATGTTATGGCAAACTTTTCTAATTATTACATTCAAAATAATTTATGGGAATTAAAAAATACACTAAACACTGTAATGTATTCTTAACATTACATGGTTTTTATTGTTGATAACACTTTGCCATTGATTAGTTTAGCCTCTATGGTTTGTTTGTTCGGAGATTTCTCGTTTGACATGGTTTGACGTTTGAGATTTTGACATATGATAGGTGAGCTGTCAGGATACTCTTCGCTTTTCCTACCGGCGTCGCCATGTTGGACTGACACGAATAAATTGTTCCGGGTCTTATTTAATTATTTCCTAAGGGAAATATGCTCGTGATGGGACAGCGGCGATTTGGATGAACCCTAAACCTCGTTAATTTTGTTATTTGGTAAGTTTGGTTCGCATCAATACATTTTCGTTTTCGACCGCGTGTTTAACCTCACGGAGGCTAATTGGATTTTGGTATTGTTATGGATTCTTTTGTTGATCCTGAAAGGCGATGTTCTTCAGATTGTTAAACTTAGGCGTTTCGGTAAGTAGAATCGCATATTTCTGTAAAAAAGACCACCCTTCTGGTTTGAGTATTTTTTATTAAACAGAGCGTATTGTTTCCAGGGTGCGCCATAGAAGCCCGTTTTCGATTCGTTTTTGATTCGTTTTCGATTTGTTTTCGAGTTGTTTACTACGTTTTATTCCCTACTCAACGTTTCCTAGCGGTTTTTCTACGACCGTGGAACTATGTTCGCGGCCCCGATGCCGCGCGCCATTACATAACCTAACCTTAAAATGTTAATTTAATCTTAATTTGTACTAATTGACCTGGATGCAAGTGAACAGTGTTAGATTCCCTAGTAATCATCTATATTTTGGTACTTGGCCACGTGTTTTAAGCCTCGCACGTGGGATAATTTAAGCCTAAGTGGATTCCCAAGTAGCAAATAATTGTTATATAAAGGTTTATAATGACAAAATTTTTATTCTTTTAAACACCATATAAACGTTAATAAGGGTGGATTTGGGCCCAATTTATAAGTAATTAAACCTTATGATGGCTATAATCCAGCTTTATTATTTGCTATTTTATCATATACAAGATGTATTACGGCTAGCATTAAGTATTATTTCCTTATAATTGCCAATTTTAATTCGTTTATGTGAATATAGTCTTCATAATTGCAATTTATAAAGCTTTTCTACGAATAATTTACTTATAATTGCTATATAGGCTCCATTCGTAAGAATTATATTCTTTTAAGGAATATGTAAGAATCGTTTATAAGGTAATCCTTCTCTAAATCGTTGCAGCAATCCTGCATCAAGTATTACTGCGCGTGTGTTTCTTTAACATGTGATATTTCTTTATTTCAACAGCCATTTTGAAAAAGATATAAGTCTATTTCCATTTTTTTAATACACTTCCCAGTTTCATATAATTGAAACTAAGTGGCAGCACATTTTTATCGGCATATAGGATATGGTTTTCAATTAATTTTAGACGCCCCCATGAATTAAAAATGTTTTGTACTAAAAAAGTTTGGATTATTTGATTCATTCCTTCGTTATTGCTTCTATAAGTATTTAAGAAACTTACATAACCTCTATGAAGTGTTAACAAGAAAGTAATATTTATAAAAGTTGTGTTTTGCGTTAAGTTTTCTCCATCTTTATACATTTTAGAGTTCCGTAATAAATATAATGAAACACTTCTTTTCTAGTTCCACCAGACTAGCTATGGTTATTTTCATGGATGACGACCGGTTTCTTAGAAAAGAAGATATATTTCTTGTTCATAGTTCAATATGGCCCTGGCAAATCACACATTTCATAAAGAGAGACAATCGTTATAATTGTAAGCGTAGTACTTCGGTCGACATAACAGCACATTTCTTTATTAATCGTGAACAAATTCAATGTTTATTGTATTTCATATTTATTTGGTGTCGACATTGTCAGTCGATTTAGGATCATTTCCCGGATGATGAGTGCGAAATTTGTCTCTCCCTAAATAAGTTTATTCATATTGCGTATGTCACAATAATTATTAATCTTGTTTTGATAACGAGTTCTAGCTGTGGATACCATACTTAAAATTTAGGCTGAAAGACTATGCATACCATGAAAAACTGCGAACATTTAAATACTTAATAATTAAGTAAGAGGTATTTTTACTAAATACGTTGTAGTAATTCTACTATAAATATTTATTTTTATCTACTCTGATACTATAATACAAAGATTATAAAATTGAAATTAGAACTCTTATGACAAACATTACGCACAGGCCAAAAAAAAAGTTTTATTACGATACAGGTCTTGTATGGACACCTATATCATAAAATAACTTTTTAATCATAACGATACACCTATACAAACTCCATCTCGACTGAACCTCTACTTTAAAAAAAGAATCCGCCATTTCTGAAGAAAAAAAAAAGAAACACGCATGCGCAATCGAAGTTTGTGCCTTGGCGCGAATATTTTTTTTTTGTTCTATACATTTAAATTAAACAAAGTTTGGTTTGGTTTGTAAAATAAATTAGTTTATGTATTATAGTATGAGAGTAGATAAAGTAGTGTATGACACTGTACATAACTTGGTCTTATAACACTCGTGTGATAATATAAAAAAACTCGCCTACGGCTCGTTTTTTTAAAACACACTCGTGTTATAAGAACCCTTATTATGCAACAGTATCATAAACTACTATAATGTAATTATTTATTTGAATTTTCCTAATTTTCGCATTTTTTTATAATATGTATATTTATAATAATATTTTATAATTATTATTGTGTCCGTTATTTTGACCAGGCCACCTTGGGAAGCCATGACTTTGATAGTGTGAAAAGACTGACCCCTAATTGACCAAACTTGACACACAAGTAAATAAAATTGCCTCCGCCGCCGTTTAAAAGATATTTGATAATTAGAGTGACATTTCTATGGCCCGGCCGCTTTAACTACCGAATATCTTTGAAACGGGGGCAGGGACACAACTTTTTTACTTGGATGTTTATTTTTAGGGGTAAATTTTTCTACACTGTCAAAGTCATGGCTTTCGATGGTTTTTGGTGAATTGAAACATAATCTAAACATTACCGGCTCTAGCCGATATATTCGATAATTTGCGGTATTTTTATAGTGGAAACATGCGGTTGTGCACTATTGAAGGTACAAGTCAGAGTACAGAAGTCATTGCGTTTTGATAGCGTTTTCTGTAATTGACTAATTAGACCATTATGCCAATAATTTCCAGTTCCCATATTTACAATGCATATGTTTTCTCCATTTGTTTTAAGCAACGTCCGTGCATCTAATGGCAAAGTGTACGGCATTTTACATAACTCATTTATAGCTATATGTGGAATGTTATACTTGACAGCCCAATTTCGGATACCCTTACGTTAGTTATCTTGTTTAGACTCAAAAATAGTGCTTTCGCCCACATCGGAATCACTACTTAGTTCCTCACTACCATATTCTGAATTTTCACTGTCATGTTACTCATGTTTCGATGCTGTTATTATCAAAATTTTCTGAAATATAATTTTGTACGGAACCACTTGCACTTTTGTATGTATTGTCCTTTACCAAAGAAGTATTGTTGTTGACATAAGTAGAAGTGATAGGCGTATTCACATTACTATTCATTTTTTCATACATCCTTTTCACTTTTCTTTTGTAATCATTGGTTATAATTTAATTTATGCAAACAAACCTTATCAAATTAATATGGCAGACTGTGTTATGTTAACAAAATTATATGACAATCATAAGAATAACACACTTAAAATTACTATATAGCAGGCTAAACAAGATCTTAATCCTTTTGAGAGCCATATAAATTACATGAAATTCATTACTTTATTAATGTTACAATTTTGACCCCTATAAGATTAATTGCTTTATAGATATCCTGTACACATCTTTTACAAGATCAAAAAGCCTTCTCGAAAACCTTTATATGGCTTTTAATATTATTTGGCTAAAAGCCCGTATAATTAGCCCATTTAAGATGATTCATAATTTAGGTTTATAGCAGCCATATTATATTGTTATATTAACGTTTACCTGACCAAATCGTAAAGTCAGTAATCTTATTAATCAAAGGTTTTATTGTAGCCATATTATTTTGGTTTATTGACGCTTACCTAACCAAATTATAAAGAGTGTAGCTATATTAGCTAAAGCCTCTTGTAAATTGCATTTACACGGTATTTTGCCATGAGCAATGCCTTTAAATGACTTTTACAAGAGCTTTAGCTGTAAAGGCTTTTTGTTATAAGGTAAATTTGCTACTTGGGTTGGCCACTCCCGGCCTTGTGATTAAAAGCCATAGTTTTGCCTAAGAGTTATCTGAATTGTATTTCCTGGGTATACCCCAGGTGGCGCCCGAATTAACTAAAAAAGACGTGTGGCACTCGGGGACTGCCGTGGTAAAGCTATTGCATAGTATTTTGTATCAACTTATGCAATTATGATAATAAGCCCTTTGACGTGCATTAGTTTTTGTTTTTCTTTTTAGCTCTTTACGCTTTTCTTCTCTATAAAACGAAAATATCTAGGTATAAATAATAGGTATAAATAACTAGGTATAAATAGTGTAATGACACACCAAAACAAAATTATTCATTTAAAAATAAATAACGATATTAAGAAGTGATTATCGACAAATTTTACAAGTACAGCTATTCACTGTTGTACATAAATACCTATACACCAATATACTTTCTCATAAACAGCTGCTTATGTATTCGACCGATTTCGGAGCAGCTCGTCTCGATTCGTGCGAGCTTCGTAGAGTCGTACAATACAGCTAGTTGCACGCACACGAACACCGTGTCGAAGACTGCCGAAAAGAAACGAGCGTGAGGTTTTTTCGTTACGGAATTTCTGGATTCGGTCCCCGCGCTCAAGGCCCTCGATAGAAGCTATGCAATAGCTTAAAATAAAACATTCATCTGGTAATATCTTACTTTTTATTTGGTTCAACCCGTTACCGACATAAAATCTTATATTTTTTGCATGATATTTGGTTTTCATCAGAGGAAACAATCAAAAATATTACAACACATTATTGAATATGTCATATGACTGAATAAAACTATAAATATACTTATCTAAGTATATTGATTCTGTAGTTATTGTAAAAGTTATAGCTAAACAGAAATAAAAGAGAAAAATAGATGCTGAAAATGTTTTGGCAAACTTTTGTAATCATTACAATTCAAAATTAATTCATGGGAAATAAAAAATACACTGAACACATTATTGAATATAAATGGGTGTGCGTTGTTTTATAGACAATTGTTTAATATAATTTCGTATTACAGAAAATGTTTCGCATAATTTCGTTTCATAGAATAATCAATATACAGAATACTGACTTTAAAGAATTTTAAATCATTGAATTTTGTTTCATATAAAGTTAAACATTAGAATAATCATTTCATAGAATATCAAATAATCATTATACTTATTGTTTATTTAATAGAAAACTTATTACAAAGAATAACATATTTTCAAAGTGACAGTTTCTAAACGTTTCAATTCATAAAATGCATACCCTCATTTAAATGGGACATTTTTTTTATAAACTAAACAATTGATGCGTCTACAAGGTCGACGGAGCCCCACTGCGCGGGGCTCCTACTTCTGGGTGGTTTATAAAAAAATAACCACGAAGGCCTAATGCGGGACCTATCCGAGTCGGGGTAATCTGAGTCGGGGTGTTAACTATATTGTAAATGTTTTAAAAATAAATGTGATTTGGAACATTATAAAGGTGGTTTAATATTCTTTAAAAAATAATTCTACAGTTTGATAAATTGTTAAACAAAAAAATGTGATTAAAAATTCGTTGAATTGTGTTTCTGTGAAATATGTTTCATTGTAGTAAATTGTTATTGAAACAATAATATTCGAAATAAAAATATAAGAACCAAATATTATATGAAACATTATCTGTGAAACGAAATTCTATGAAATTTCTTTCTACGAAATATGGGGCTCCCGAATATAATATATGACTGAATAAAACTATAAATATTCTTATCTAAGTATATTGATTCTGTAGTAATTGTAAAAGTTATACCTAAACGTTATAAACGAAATTCATTTACAAAGGATGGTGGCAAGATTTGTACAAAAAAGAAACTTAACTTCATTGTGAAATTGCATGTTATACCAAAATCAGTCGTGTTTCATAATTTCAAACGTCACAAACTGGGCAGGCTGCCGATAACGGTAATTTGATTACAACCTTTAAGATCGATAAACTGATCTACTGATTTGTTCATATAATGATGCTGCGTGGAATTACAAGATATTGACTGAAGTTTACCTACTCGAATATTACTGCTATTACTTAGACTCAAAGTAAGCACAGTATAACTAGCTTGTGTTATGGATTCTAGAGTGCGGAATGCGGGTATAGATATTTGGACATTCATGTAAAACATACATACCTACATATAAAGAAACATCCAGACCAACGCAAATAAGGCATATTTATGAGTACAAATATTTGCACCGAGCGGGGATCGACCCCACGACCTCTGACTTTGCATTCGAGGGTTCTACCCAAGGAGAAGGAAATGATAGCGGAGATGTTGCAAGGCAATCGAGTCGCGAGCCTTTCATATGTCAAAACGACTCAATTGGCCTGTGACGTCACCATCTAGTTCTAGTGAAACGTCCTTGCGTTCGGTTGTCATTTTTGGTCAAAAGTTCAACGATAAAAATAGCTTTAACCTGGTTTAAGAATGAAGTGTGCAGTACAAGGATGCACAAAGCATATAGATAAACAATTTAAACATTTTAAGGGTATAACATTTCATCAGTAAGTCCACTATATTTAAATTTATTTTTTTTTGAAAAAAATGTCGTTACAGAACCATCTGGCGTAGAGAAGAAATAAGTAACCTTGTCTTACATGTATACTAGTTGCAATAATAACTCAATTCATTTTATGAAAATTTCATCACAATAATCTCGCCCGAGTTCATTAGCAATTTCAAAAATGTTATTTTATTTATTAAATGGCATATTTAGCTGAAATTGAAAATTAAAGTAAATAAAATTGGGCCATCTGTCGGTATAAGGCCAAATCATTTAGCCCCCTAAATGATTTTGCTATAATCCGAAAGATGGCGCCTTATTTTTAAAAATTATTTACCTAATAATAGATTATTCTAGAATTCTGTGTAGCGCTTAGTGGCGAATAGTCAAACTATATAACAAAAACGACAAGGTCTGTTTCTGTTCGGTTTCGCTATGATACACTAGATGGAGACGGTGACGAGGTATAACGTCATGCCCCCCGCGTCTCCCTTCCCACCCGCATTTGGTCACGCGTTTTTCTTAAGAGAAATTTGAATATGGCATCTCCGCTACTTAATCATATTCTGTCCTCCGTGTTTCTACCGCTACGCTACAGAGGTCATCGTGAAATAAAACTACGACTAGGTACGACGATTATGTGCTTACCGGGTTCTACATGTTGTGTTTAACGCATTCTATAGGGATTTACCAACTTTGTATTAGTTTATTATTTACCTTCCTACACTGACCTTGCACTTTATTAGATACAAAAGGTAAGCGCATATTCAATTTTCGAATTACACGTCTGTACGGTTATTAACTAGTTAGGTACCAACTATTTGTACAGTATCATTAGGGCGGTAGGTATCTTGTGTATAAGTAGATACGTATAGTAAAATAGCTCTTAAATTATCTCCGCACACTGCTTCTGTGCGGATGTTAGCGCAAGCTGCGTTTCTCTGTCATTTCCCGCGAACGCTCACTAGGATTTTATCACTATAAGTCGATATCGAACGCTCTACTTTCAGTTCATGAAACTGTGGGTCTATCATTTTATATGCCATGAGCGCTTCCGGGAGCTCCGTCCCTTTCTTTCAACCCGAGAACGAACTGTACGTCATGGGAGGCCTATTGAATTGGTTGCGTGTTCAATTCAGTTATTCTGTTTTGCATACATGAGCATGAATATCTATCTTTACATTGATCTGGTTGTTCTTATGTACAAAATATATTCTTACATACTCTAGAATGACCTCGAATGATAGGATGGCGCTGTGTTAAGTATATGTATATGTTAAGTAGTATATGTACCTATCACAGAGCGCTATCTAGACCCAAATTTAAGCAGTGCTGGTCAAATGAGTATTACAATGTGGATAAATATCTACTAATAACATCGATCAATGCAAATTGACACATTCAAGTGTACAAATATTTGCATCGAGGGGAAATCCTATTTGCGACCTCAGATTTGGCTATGCTGTCCACTGTGTGTTCAATCAGATTAACACTCGAGGAAACTGTTGCATTCTCGTTGTAGCAGAACATTAGACAAAAATACGACACTCACATCAAGGAACAAAACAAGAAATATGACGTGGGAGAGTGAGAGTTGTACCACGAGGATGTCACTAACCCAGTAGTGGGTATAGTCGACAAAGGACATACAGTTATACCTTAGGCCTACCGCATATATACAACTTTTAGTTGAACAACTATTTTGTAAAGCGTCATAAGTTCATAGGAATATATTGAAGTGCGTATACTATCAACTCGATAGTTGCTCGACAAAAAAGTCAAAAAGCTATATCGATCTGCTTATGTTTAAAATGTGGGACAGCTATCGATTGCATTGCATAGTATTGATGTGCACATTCCATCGACTAATTAGTCGATCCGCGCAGGGCCGTCTTAACCGGGGGTTCAAGGGTGCGGCCGCACCCGGGCGCGTAGCCCGAGGGGGCGCAGGCCGAGCTCTAAACATTTCGAGTTTTCCTAATATAACCTTTAAACTCATAAGTACAATATTAACGCCATGCCCCCGTTACGTACACTTACGTCAATTAAACCCCTACATGCATAAAAATATAGGCATCAACCAATATTAAAATTTGCCATTGTACCTATTATTGTCACCTTTGCCTTTCGGCACGTGTCATACCGCTCACGATATGCAAGGTAAAATAGCTCTTATTTTGATACACACATAATTAAATTAAATTAACACGCACGCGGCAATATCTCCATTCCAAAGAGGCCCTTTGACCTAGCCGCCTGGCGCCCGCACTTTAAGCGAAATGGCCTCTATAATTAGGCTGTTAGGGTGTACATTGTTATGTAAGTTCGCGATGCGGCTCTGAGTGTCGGTTATTCTTGTTGTTGTAGTTGAATCTTATTGCATGAAAATTAAAGTTTGATTTTGTTTAATGCTGTGAAACGTTAGAGAAATATTAAATCCATTTCTTTTCCTTAATTTTTGAATTTTATTTTTTCATTATAGGTATATTTATTGTAGATTACAGATCTTAGAGAAAAATAAATGAAACATCAAAAATTTATTGCGTTTTTTGAAGTGAAAACTTCTTTAGCGGCGTTGGATGGGTGTAAAATGTTAAGGAAGCGTCAGGATTAGTTGACCTTTGAACCGTAACGGGCGACTGACGTCATACAAGATTAGGTACAGACTATCTATTTTGCAAGTTACGATAGATAGCGTCGTAGCTTAAACGGTAAGCACTTCGACTGTAAGTCCTTATAGTTTCAGATAGTATCGGGTTCAAACCACCTGGCCTTCAGGGATTTTTTGTGATTGTTTTTTCTTATTATAATTTATTACTTTTGGTGATTATTTTTTCTTTTTGTAATTTATTACTTTTTATGATTATTTTTTCTTTCTGTAATTTATCACTTTTTGTGATTATTTTTTCTTTTCATAATTTATTAATTTCTTCTGACAGAAAATTAGCAGAAAATAAGTGATAGGTTCTATGATTAGCGCTATATTATAGGTATAGTATGGTATGTTCTTTTTTATCTTTTTCTTTGTATATAACGAAGAAAGAAAAAAATGAAAATGAAATGTCTAAAGCAAAGCACGTACTAGAATTTTCTTGTTAAGTAATTGAGATTGTTAACTGCAGCACCTTGCCTCGGGCCTTGCTGAAATAAGACAGGTTGATTTAAAAAAAAAAGACGGTCGATTGCATCGATTTTATGCGCACCTCCATCAACTAAACACGTTTAAAATCACGAGAAGCACACAACTCGACTAAACAGTTTAGTCAATGTAAAAGTTGTATATTCATATGTGGTAGACCTTAACATACAACCTACATGCGGCCGTATCTCCTTTGTCGATTGTACCTGTAAGTAAGGACCCGCTAGTCAAGGGCTTGAAAAATACTTGCAACTTAGATTGGTAATTACTTACTCTCTCCTAAATGTGTAAAGTACTGCGGATGCACACAGTTTGAGCAATTCTGATAAGAATACCACAAGTATAGTATTGTATTCATAACCTGAGTTTTCTGTCTTTGTTGCTTGTACAAACACACCTGGAATTTAAGAGTACATAATAAAAAAAAAACATGACTATTGATTAAACACAGGTTCTTTGTTCACACTTTTAACCCTCTGTATTAGTATCAGTAGGTATGTGTTAATCAGGACGAAAACTATATTTGTGCGTAATTTTAGTACTGTTTCCTTGGATTGCGTTCAGGGGTCAGCAAGTGCATAGCCGGGTAGGGGGATTGTGGTTGCAGCACTAGTGGGACCGGTGGGTGTCACACGGTGCTGATGCTCTTTGATGAGGCCGTCAAGCTGAGTGCCACCATTGTTAGCATGTAATGGTGACCCTCTTTCCTGAGACTTTGCCTTCAGCTTACCACCAGGCGAGGTGAAGTCAAATTGATTGATTACCTTTGAGAGCATGTGGTGCAAGGCGCGCAACAGAAGGAAGGTCAAAATTGAACAAACTTCAGATTAAGAAAAACTAAAGAAAAATATTAAAACATAGAAAATGTATGTAATTAAGATTGTGTAATAAATAATGCAATCAGCAACATGCATTGTTTAACTTGTTTACATTTACACAGCTAATATATTACATTGCTTGTATGCATACAAGTAGTGTGTATAATTTATAGCAGTATGATGACTAAGAAACTATTTACATGTGTTAAGGAAGTGTTTTTATTCTAAATTTACATACATATAAACACGCCTTTATCACTGGAGGGTTAGGCAGAAATTTACACTGACATTTCACTAATCATTGTATTCGGTCCTATGTAATATGAGGTGGACTCTGTGGACTCTGACTGCATCTTTTAGGAGTGTTTACAGGGTCGGCAGCACAAGTGTGACTACCCGGGTGTTGCTAGCATCCATAGGCCACAGTAGCCCTTTCGATCAGGTGAACCATGTGCTTACTTGCCACCACAGTGGTAATAAAAGGTAGCAGGTAGGCACTATTGTATTATATTATTCTAAATTTAGATCACATTTAAATGTTTATTTTCTATAATAAACATTTTAATGTGTAGCAAAATGCTATATGTAATTTCTAATGATAGACTTTATCAAGAAATTAACAAGTTTGCTTATCTATAAAAAATGTGTAAGGACTGCTATGTAGAGGTCAACTACTCTGGTTGTCATCTCATTGTGTGTTAGATGATTATTTTGCACCAAAAGTTGATATTTAATGATGTTTGAAGATTTATTTACCATCATAGCATGGGTCTGGCCTATATATGAGGCTTTCCCCTGATACAAATGGGGATGGAGGTTGGAAGATGAATTTTTAAATTTTATTACAGAGCAACCTGTAAATATTAGCAGTATTTTTAATCTGCAATACAGTGTAAAACTAAAAGTTTACTTGTTTAAAAACATTTATATAATTTGAAAAATCCATAGTTTGGCTTACATGCAAAGTAATGTAAAATGCTAATACTGAAGTTTTTAATTTATTAGTAAATGAGCTATCATGTTTTATATCAAACTATAGTTTAGTGTGAGGAGAAATCAGAAAACATACATTGCATATTAGATAGGCATCTATCTATATTCTGCATTGTTTTAAACGTTAAACTCTAAAACTACATATGTAACGACATTATTTTAATAATAAAAAGTATCATTTTACTGCCTATTTATCATGTTGCTAACTCACCTTGAAATACAAAGAGTATTATGTACAGGGCGAAAATAATAAAAGCTTCTTTATTAGGAAACATTTGTTTGATTTTCATCGTGATAGTCTTCAGAAATCCAGGTATAAAATCGGGCTATGATGTTTATTATTAAACTGTTTTTAAATAAATTATATATTTATATTAGAGAATTAATTTAAGGATAATCTACTCCGCAGTACAATCGATAAGGATAACTAGTGGTCACTGAGCAGCTAGAAGCTGCAATAATGCACTGCAAAATACACTAAATATAGTATTATTTTTAAATTAAATACTGAATAATAAAAATATGAGAAACTGACGTCGCTGACACTGACACTGACAGTGCCAAATAAGTGACAAAGACTAATCTATGACAAAGACAAACGACTTTTGCTCAAGACTTCAACTTCAACTTCTTCAAAATGGCCTCTGCAGCAAATCGCTGCAATTCGCCCATGTCAAGTAAAATGTATTATAAAATTATTAATGGCGATAAGCGGCCAAACAAGAATTTTGACGACAAAAATTATTATTAAAATTATTAAAGATACAAATTATTTAAAGACAAATCAAACTGCATTTTTTATTTACAATACTGGCAACATTTCACTTTTTAAAGTGTCATGAAGTCAGTGTAACAAAATACTACATCTATGGTGTAACAGCAGGCTTCTTATATAGTGCAGTTCCGCCAAAAAAGTAAGTTTCTTGTAATATTTCTTAAGAACAACGTATCTGAATTGATAGTACTTGCCAGCATTTCTGGTTTATAAGAGATTTTTGATTAATTTATAGGAATTATAGGTCATAAGAATGATTTTAGTATCTGTATAACGTATCATTTTGACCGTTACTCTTTTCGTAAAGTTTTAAAAGGGGGTGGGTAATTACTGTATTAAATTATTGACAAATATAGTTATTGCCATATATTGTTCCAGTTATTGCTAATTGGTAATTGGTACAGCTATTGCTCGGTCAATAATTATATGTCAGGGGTTAGAATTTTAGATCTGAAAATAAATTGTATACCCCATGTATTGGAAAATCGACAATGGTTGGATGACTACCGAAGTGTTTTACGAATTTATAGCCAACGTCTTTCATCTTTAATTTTTTTTAAATTTCAGATTTAATAAGCAAATCAGTTGAATTCCCAGTCATTCTTTATGTTGATGGTCATAAAACACATTTAAATTATCATCTGAGTCAGTTATGCACACATCTTCAAATTGAGTTGATAGCTTTGTATCCCAAATCCCAATGCGACGAGAATAATTCAACCAACTGACGTCTCTGCATTTAGACCTTTGAAAGTTGGCTGGAGAAAATATTTAAAGAAATGGCAACTCTCGAATGAAAACAAGGGAATAACACAACGTAATTTTGCACCCATTCTGTATGAAGTCCTCAAAGCAAGTCTGAGGCCAGAAATATTGGTTTTAGAGCTTGCGGTCTTTGCCCTTTTAACCCTAATTCCATCAATCATTCTAAGTGCTTATGCAAGAATGTTTGTAATCAGAGAGCTATTTCAAAGTAAGTTCTTGATACTGCGACGATTAATAAAATCTCGAAACGTTCAAAAATTTAACAGGAGCTTCTCTTTGTAATAGATTCCAAGATGAATCATTTAATACCACTGACCCTCATTTGGGCATCATCTACAACCTTTGGCAAGCATTTTATTCTCAAATTCGGCCGCAGAGCACAGTTCATCGCTAGCTGCGCTCAAGACAACACGGAAAATTGTAAGAATAAGGAAGAATTGTGAACATTGTTTATTTATATATATGAAGATCCGTGAAGGAATTTCTTGTTTCTGTCTCCGCTTCTACCTTCACGCCCGCAAAATGAGCCTCGCTACCGAAACCTTAGGGGTTCATTTTGGGTCCCTACAAAAGGAAAGTGTCAACTAGAAAGATAACCATTTGCTATTACTTCAAACAATTTTGTATTAGATTTACAAAAAAAAACAGACAGTAAAAGAAATACAATTGAAAGAGAAGGAAAAGAAGAAAATGGAGAGAGAGGTGAAGAAGACTGAGAATTGTAAAAAAGTTCGAAGCAAGGGTAAAACTAGTGTCGCGAAGTTCCTTCACGAAATACAAACTTTTTAGGATTCGTACTCTTTGGTTGGTTTCACTGGCAGCTCAATCTATATAATTCTATTTTCTTTACTGTCAAGTATAAATACGTATGTCAAAGAGGAAATCGAAAGTAAAACGGTGCGATTTTACGGGTCTAGGAGATAGCGCGTCTGTACGAAGGATTCGATGGTTGGTAACCCTTTTGTGTATTTAGTTTGCATCGTAGCAATTTTGTCCTGTACCAGTTATGCGTTTCATCGCTCGCCTGCGGTCTTCATGCTGGCCCGGACTGGGCGATTAAAGCAGAATTCGCCCAGCCGAACCTGAAGATCGATACCCGCAATTCATAAGGTTGGAACCAACTTGCGGTGAGATTTGTACCAATCTGAGATCCATTGCTTGTCCCACGGAGGGGACTCAATGTAGGCGCATCATGCCTTTAAAGTATGGTGCGTGTTGTGTGTCATGGACCGTTAAACACTTGTGTGTGTAAGATACACGAAGGGATGCCAACTTACTCTTGATTGAAGAGTAACAGTTACCTACATTGTCAACAGGAGGAGAATTACATCTACGTGAGAGCAGCTCTGGACGAAGACAGCTGTAATAGACTCACTCTTCATACTGTTGGTGAGACAACGTTCAGTTACCTAGTTGAACCCATGCCATATTCTTTCCGACAACTAGGGTGAAATCAACAAATAGAGAACTGGAAGTAATTACTAATCTAGATGAAAACAATGCTAGTGTCTTTCCAGAATCGATAAGGATCACTGGTTTAGATGAAGTACACATAAAATCCAATGATGCTTGTGCACTGTGCAAACACATCATTATTAAACACAAAATTGAATGCAGTGGCTGTCACCTAGCCTTTCATATAAGATGTGTACCAGATAGCTATAAAAATAACATTCCCGATGATGTCGACATTATACTGTTTTTATGTCATTTTTGCTATAAAGTAAATGACTCTGATGATGATTTAAATTCTGATTGTGAAAAATTATATTTAAATGTACAAAAAGCAAGATGAGATCTCAATTTTTCAGTCATATAAATTAAAATTAAGGCATTACTTGATTATTATACGGTGGTCAATATAGGTGGGCAATCACTAAATCTAGTGGACAATTACTGTGATTTTAGAGGTTCTATTTTTGTTAATTTTTAAATATTACGTCTCCAAAGTTTAAAAAAATAAATGACTGATGTTCCTGGTCGTCAGCTGAAAAATTACTTAAAGTACCTACCTACTTGATATGATATTAACTCTTTGCTAATTCAAAGAGTGTTTACGCACACGGCTGAACTCTGTGTACTTTACATTACCTCTATGAATTGTGTCAAACTGTCAAGGTGTCTCATGTACAATTTATAATTGAATAAAGCCTAGCTTTATGTTAAAGGTTTATTTCTCGTATTATTACAATTTATTCAATTAGATTATGGATAGATTCTTACAACCCGAACGTTTTGACGGTGATCCATCATTAAATACCAGCGCGCTTGAGTGGGAACACTGGAAGCGGATCTTCATTAACTTCTTAACCGCTCGTGAAGCCGCGTCCGCCCCCGTTGCAACGGAAGCTGGCGTACCTGCTGTTCCTGCTCCTTTTCTCGACGCCGTCAAGCTACAGCTGCTAGTGAACTATGTTTCGCCGCGAGTTTTTGCATACATCAATGATTGTACAACGTACGCCGATACCATCGCTATCCTGGATGCCTTGTATGTAAAACTTAAGAATATTATATACGCCAGACATGTACTCGCGACTAGGCGCCAGCAGTCAGGAGAATCTATTGACACATATCTTCAGGCACTCGGACAACTATCTAAAGAATGCCAATTCAATGCCGTGGACGCTGATATAGCCAAACTTCCAATGGTCAACTCTATGTCTCATTCTTCAGAAAACAATGAAACTACCGCTTCATCTACTTCTAGATCTCTTGAAACAGTAGCTGCTGCACCTAGATCCACGGTAACAAAAACTCATCGACGCAAGTGCTTTTTCTGTGGCGGCCCCCTTCATGCTCGCAAAATTTGCCCGGCAGCTGATGTTGAATGTCATGCTTGTGGTAAGAGGGGACATTTTTCGACTGTTTGTCGTAGCAAAGGTCAAAACAGTGCCGCCACCTCCAGTATTGATGATGGTTGTAAGCACTGCACCGCTTGTATAACAGCTGCTTCACCTACTTCACTTCAAAAAGCTATGGTTAAAGCTTATATCAAAGGTATTCGTGCTGACGCTTTAATTGACACGGGAAGCAGCATAAGTTTCATAAACGAAGATTTCGCAAATCTGCTAAAGCTAAGGAAGCTTAACTGTCAACAAACAGTGACGATGGCTTCACTGTCACTGACATCACAAGTAAATGGCCTCACTCATCAGACTATTCGCATAGGAAAGTACTCTTACGAAAACATTGAACTCCTAATCGTAAAGGATTTGTGTGCTGACATGATTATTGGTCACGACATATTAAAACTGCACTCGACTCTGCAGTTTGAATTTGGTGGATCGAAGCAAGCGCTCAAAGTTTGCTCTGTAGCTAAAGCAACCGTACCTGCCGTGCCGTTGTTTTCCAATCGTGCTCTAGACTGCAAGCCGATCGCTATAAGATCTCGCAAGTACTCCTCTGAAGATCAACAGTTTATCACGTCCGAAGTAGAAAAATTGTTACGAGACGATATAATTGAAGAGAGCCAATTGCCGTGGAGAGCGTAGGTCCTAATTACTAAGAACTTTAATCACAAGAAAAGGATGGTGATTGATTACTCGCAAACTATTAATGGATACACACAGTTAGATGCTTACCCTCTGCCAAATATAGAAGAAACTGTTACTAAGATCTCTAATTACAATATATTCAGTGCTATCGATCTTCAGAGTGCTTATCACCAAGTGCCGATACTTCCTCATGAGAAAATCTACACTGCGTTTGAAGCTGCAGGAAATCTTTACCAATTCACTAGAATTCCTTTCGGCGTCACAAACAGCGTATCTGCGTTTCAAAGAACTATCGACTGGGTGATCCGGAAGGAAGGATTAACAGGGACGTTCGCATATCTCGACGATATTACCGTTTGCGGTAAAACACAAGAAGACCATGATGTAAATCTCGAAAAATCTCTAAATGCACTCAATAAGTACGGGCTTACAATAAACAAGGAGAAATGTAAGTTCAGCCTCAAATCGATCAACATATTGGGTTACTCTATTGACAACCACATAATCAAGCCTGATAACAATAGATTGCAACCTCTGCTCGCCTTACCTCCGCCCAATGATATTGCTTCACTCCGCTGAACTTTGGGAATGTTTGCACATTACTCCAAATGGATTCCCAATTTTTCCGAGAGAATTCATGCTCTAGCTCACACCTCGCAGTTTCCTTTAAGCGAAGAAGCACTGAAATCTTTTGAAATCTTTAAATCGATAATCGCCAAGTCTTCCGTAAATGCTATTGATAACAACATAGTTTTCACAGTTGAAACGGACGCCTCTGAACATTCGATCGCAGCTACTCTATCTCAAAACTCTAGGCCAGTTACTTTCTATTCAAGAACTTTAAATCACTGCGAACAAAAACATTCCGCCATAGAAAAGGAGGCCTACGCCATCGTTGTGTCTTTAAAGAAATGGCGACATTTCCTGATCGGAAAACCTTCTTATTACCGATCAAAGGTCTGTCAGTTTCATGTTCAATGCTAAGCTGCCAAGCAAGATAAAGAATGAGAAAATTCAGAGATGGCGACTTGAACTGGCTCCGTTAAATTACGACATAATTTACAAACCTGGGCGAGAAAACCACGTCGCTGATGCATTATCCAGAGTCTCTGCTAGCCTGAATTTACAATCACGAAGTCTTAAACTAAGGAATTGCACGATCATCTCTGTCACCCCGGTGTGACAAGAATGCATCATTGGCTCAAAACAAAAAATCTGTCTTATACTATCGAAGAGATAAGGACTATGACAAACAATTGCCGAACTTGCGTAGAGATAAAGCCAAAGTTTTCCAGAAATCAGGACCCGCTTCCTGAGCTCATAAAGGCCACTTCACCTTTTGAGCGTCTTAGTATTGATTTTAAGGGCCCGGTCCCAACAAATACCAAGAATCGGTTTATACTCACTGTTATCGACGAATATTCACGTTTCCCATTTGCTTTTTCGTGCACCGATGTAAGTGCAAAGACTGTAATTATGCATCTGAATTCGCTTTTCATGCTGTTTGGTATGCCAGCGTACATACACTCTGACCGGGGTCCGTCGTTCATGTCCGCAGAAGTTAAAGAATTTCTTCACTCACGAGGTGTCGCTACGAGTCGTACTACTGCCTACAACCACCAAGGGAATGGCCAGTTCGAAAGATTAAATTCAACATTGTGGAAAACAGTTCAATTGGCTCTACGAACCCATAATTTGCCGAAGGAAGAGTGGGAGAAAGCTCTTCCATTCACTCTACATTCTATACGCTCACTGTTGAGTACGGCAATTAATTGTACACCACACGAGAGGATATTCCGACACAGCAGACGCTCTCCTAATGGAACCTCGATGCCTACATGGTTGACTGGAACAGGGCAGGTTCTTCTACGCCGCTGTGACCGAGCCAGCAAATATCAGCCTCTAGTGGGAGAAGTGGATCTGCTAGAAGCAAACCCAGATTATTCATATATTCGGCTCCCTGATGGCCGTGAAACAACTGTGCCAAATAGGCACCTAGCCCCGATTGGAGGTCAGGGAGAAATCATTGCTCAAGAAACAGAACCTGATTCTAATATGCGAGAATCCCCAATAATAACCCAAGATAGCTCCGAGCACCAATCTGTGTCAGGAAGAGACAGTTTTACACCTCTTCGAGATGTTGTACAGCTACAGTCTGATGTAGCTTCAGTGCCAGAGCCAGAAGCGTTGAGGAGATCTACCAGGGCTCGAAAACCGCCGCACTACCTCAAGGATTACAGCATGAGCGTGTGCTGTTGTGGTAACTGTGGAGGAATCTTCTCAGAGCCGCGGTGAATGATATGATATTAACTCTTTGCTAATTCAAAGTGTTTATGCACATCGCTGGACTCTGTGTACTTTACATTACCTCTATGAATTGTGTCAAACTGTCAAGCTGTCTTATGTATAATTTCTAATTGAATAAAGCCTAGCTTTATGTTAAAGGATTATTTCTCGTATTATTACACTACTGAAAGTCTTACCAAAAGTGCCGGCCGCGACATCTAGAGCGTCTTTAGGAAAGCTACAAATACCTACTAGAAAACAGCTCATTGACAGGACCATAATGTGTGAGCGCCGTAGACAGAGAAAACAATATTGTCTTCTCTGTCTACGGTGAGCGCCAATATAAGTTCTATGTACTAAAAATTTTGCGCGGTTTTTTCCCGCTAGCCATTCTGTAACAGGACGCGGTTCTAAAATCAGTCGCAGAAAGAACTAATAAAGTTAGACGGGCAAAATCTGCTGCGATATAAACGCAGTGCGGCTTTAAGCCTAAGTCTCAAGTACTAGCAAAGAATTAGGTTCCCCAAATTATGAAGAAAGAATAATAAAATTGGCGACACAAAATAAAAAAGAGGAATATTTTACATACGCCTTTTTCCCTTCGGGGCAAGCAAAGTTAACAGTCAGCTGAGTGAGAGAGTTACTTTCTTGACTTCACGACTTTCTTATATGGAACATTAGGAAAACTACAATATTTTTCACGTAGCATGGGTACGGTCACCGTTTGGGATTTGAAGTTACTAGAGATGTAGTCAAGATAAAATCACATGAAATAAAATCGATTATATATCTTATCGAGATCATTTATTAATGAAGAAGAAATCGATTCTATTAACTAATAGTTTTGAAGAAAAAAAGTAAAACAAAATTGATAACCTGTTTAATTATTTATTAAAAATCAAACATGTTCATCATCTTCATCATCATCATCATCATCGTCATCTGACTCGTCGACGTGAATAATTATTTGGGAATCAATTATGCAGTCTATTCTAATGTCTCGCTCCCAGTCATGTAAGATTAGATTTTTGGTTTTCTCCACTACTTTCTTCCAGTCATCGCCAGTGACATTTTTGCATCCCTCTTTCAATAACCCCATCATTTTTGTGGCTGTAAAAGGCGGAGCTGTATTTTTTCGTGCAGCGTATCCTGAAACAAGATAAAAAACAAATTGAGTCATAGAATTCAAGTAATAAACATAATCATATTTTTGTCAGTATGTAAATAGACTATGGTTAAACAAGTTACCTTTGATTTGGGCCCAAATTAATTCAATGGCTTTGTACTGACAGTGGTACGGTGGAAGCCTCAGGACTTCGTGACCATATTCGTTTGCCATCATATCTAATTTGTATGTCGTTTGGAGCTTGTGCATTTTTACGAGCTTCACTAGCTCCACCTTTAATTTCGTCTCATCGGCTTCCACATTATTGGCTTGGAGCCACTCGATCAACTCGCTCTTCTTATTGGAAGAAGTCGGCGGTTTGTTCAATTGCACGGAGTGATATGGGGCATTGTCCATAATAATTGTGCTGGGTTCTTCTAAATTGCTAAGCATATTTTGAAACCACTCCGTGAATACTTCCGCATTCATATCTTCGTGATATTCTCCCGTCTTTTTCGATTTAAAAGCAAGTAGCCCATTTTCTACAAATCCTTTCGATGTGCCTGCGTGACAAATAATCAATCTCTCCCCTTTTCCTTCTGGCACTTTGGTCGAGGCATGAGGTGTATCGTCAGTCCACATTTTACCGACCGTATGATTGGCATTCAGCCAAGTTTCATCCAGGAAGACGACATTGCTCCAATCGGTAATCGCTTTAGCCTTTTTCAAAAAGGTAACCCGCGCAAGTGCTATATCGCCCCTCTCCATGACAATTTTTCTTTTGTTTACTTTTTTGAATTGGAAACCAATGTCCTTCAATACGCGCCACAAGGATGTAGGACTTCCAGTAAACAAATCAGCATCTTTTAAAGACTTGACCAGCTTTAGAAGCGTCGGTAATTCTTTATTCTGGTAATAGTTATAAATGTGGCTCCGTATAGCATCGGCCGCAAAACTGTCTACATCTGTTACAGATGCCTTTTTGGTTCGCTTTTTATTAGGGGTGGACAACTTATTTTCTTCTGTATCGTGAGCACCATATTTTTCTCGAGTGATTCGAGAAACCGTGTTCCGCCCAATGTCTAACGCATCTGCCACTCGATCCAAAACGTTGGACACAGGCAATAGCGTTCCGCCATTCTCACGTTCCCGCTCAAAGTAATCCCGCAATCGAACTACAAATTCACGGGCTTGACTACCAAGCACAGTCTTTTTCGTTCTTTTTGGCATTTTGCCAAAAAAAAAAACAACGAAACAAAAGTCAATAACAAAAAACGGTAACGAAAACAACAAAGCACAACGATAGTCAATAACAAAAACAAGTAACAAAAACACCACGCAAGCTCAAAACAAAGAAAACAGACCGCATACAAGGCAGACGCACTCGTACTGAGTTGATATAACAAGGTGGCTGCCAGCTCATGCTTAAGCAGTGTTGCTATATTATAATAAAGCTCCACAAAGACAAAAATGCTTTGTTTAAAGTTTATTATTACATAATTATATTTTATAATCGTATTTTAGTTAAAAATACAACTAACGATTTATGATACTTTATTCGACAATTTATCGATTATAACGATTTTACTATGTCAATCTCTAACGCAACCTGTTCCGATTCACGCATCAAGAATTATGTATTTGGAATGTTTATATTTAAAGTTTAAATAATTACGGAGAAATAAAAATAGTTTTAAGTTAAAAATGCAAAATAAAACAGTTTTCTTTCGATCTTCGTATTAAGTGTTGTTTCCTGTATTCCGCGTTAGGTAAATTGTTTCGAAATGAATCATGCATGAAATGGAATTAGTCAAATGTCACCGTACCCATGCTACGTGAAAAATATTTTTTTTTTTTATAAAATTTACGATTTGTCTCACACGACTCGCATCACTAAATGACATTATTGACATTGGTTGGTGTTGAAATTGCAAAAGTAGGTATGCCTGAAAGGTCTGGATGATAAACAGAATACACAGAAATATAATTTTAGATTAAGTGATCAATTTCGATAAAACACAGGCAAGAAAACAATGTGTTTTATGCGAAAGTTTTAAGATAATATTTCAAAAGTGTAACTATCAAGATAAAAATACTAAAATTTGTATAGTGTTGTTTGCTGCAATTACTGTTATCAGGAATTTAAAGTTTTCAATATTCAGGTTTGGCGATGGCTAGTGACGAGGACGACAGTACATGGTAAATTACATTTATTTATGCGTGATTCTTGTAAGCACATCCATAAAAACATCGGAACTAATGCAGCCTTATGGTTATTTATCGCTACACCGTTAATTGTTTTTTCGAGTCTTCAATTATGTGATCTCAAACACAGCAAAGTATTTAAAGTCATCTATTTTCATTTCAGGTTAATCGAATTGGAGTCTGCGCTTTTGGACGGCTGCTCCGCACAAGAAATTAATGTGTTAACAAAAGGCAAAAAGATTCCTGAAAGTTTACGGCCGGATGTGTGGCTTCTTTGCCTAAATTGCCAAGAAGCTGGCAATCAATTGTTATCCTTTGATGAAATATTTGATCTCACAAATCAGAATGAACTTAGAGATGATGTCAAAAAGTTTGTCAAACGACTTGGCAATGAGGATGATGATAAACTTGCAGTCATCTCTGACATCGAGTCTATAATCACCTTCTACTGTAAGTCTAAGTCTATTAACTATAGCACTAATAATGGCTGGATTGAGATATTGTTACCATTACTTAGTTTGAAACTGCCAAGGTCTGATACATACAATTTGTTTGAAAAAATCTTAAAACTTTACATTCCAAGAGGCTGTGTTAAGAATGGCGTGCCATTCCACATATTACGGTTAATCCTTCAATATCATGACCCTGAGCTTTGCTCTTTTCTTGATACAAAACGAATTACACCCGAGCAGTATTGTTTGTCATGGCTAAGGTCTCTTTTTGCTGGTACATGCAATTTGGAGGTAGTGCTATTCATGTGGGATTTATATTTCCAAAGATCAGATCCTTTTTTCATTTTTTTCTTGTGCTTGATCATGATCATTAATGCTAGAGAACAATTGTTGCAAATGAAGAATGAGGACAAGGAATCCATTATTCAAACTTTGATTGAAATGCCAGGAGATTTGGAGGCAAATGATGTATCGGACTTTTGTTCACTTGCTCATTACTATTCACTGAAAACTCCCCAATCTTTTAGAGAGGATGTTCTTGAAGTATTGTTTTCTGAAAGTCTGCTTGAAATAAATTCGAAACTTTATTCCCAAGCGTTATGTCTTCCTGTAGCTGTCCATGAATTAATTGAAAGTGCTACATTGGATTCCTCAAATGGCGATAGTGTCAAATTCTTTCTGGTTGACTGTAGACCCGCAGAACAGTATAATGCTGGCCATTTATCCACAGCATTTCATCTTGATTGTAACTTGATGTTACAAGAACCTTCAGCATTTAACACAGCAGTTCAAGGATTATTGAATGCTCAAAGACAGTCACTGGCTGCAGGGTCTCTGGCTGCAGGAGAACATCTATGCTTTGTTGGCTCTGGGAGAAGTGAAGAAGATAGTTATGCACACATGGTTGTGGCATCTTTTTTGAAAAGAAATGCTAAACATGTTTCTTTGTTGGAAGGTGGTTTTGTAGCCATTCATGATTACTTCGGTCCCCACATGACAGATTGCTTGGAGGAACATAATTCATCCACTTGTTTAGTCTGTGCACCTAATAATAACAACGAGGGAACAGAAATACAACAGACTAGAATCAGGGACAATATCCCTGCCAAACAATTGTTTAGTAAATTGTCATCGGCTATGAAAGCAAAAAGTCAGGAGGTGAAGGGTAAACTTATAGAATACATTGTCAATCCTAATTCCACATATAATAATGGAGAATGGCATGTGTCAGCTGGCGACAGAAAAGAACAGAGGTATAGGAATGTCCCTCCAGTATTCAGCATTAATGATGAGGATGATGAGCCAAAATCTGATGGTATAAGGCGAGATATTACAGATTCTGATTCATTGGATGAAATAGTTGACATACAATTGTTCTTTAAAGAACAGAATGTAATTGATAACTTCCCATGTCAAGAAGTATTACTAAATGGTTATATGCATGATTCTTACCTAGTTGTGACTGAGACTCACCTGATTGTGTTACGTGACATTCCAAATAAAAAAGGTGCGGCAAAGGTTATGTCTAGAAGACCTTTGTGTACAATTGTCAAAATTACTGCCAAAAAGAGACATCCAGAACTAATAACATTTAAATATGGAATACCAGATGGTGATAATCTATTAATAAAAGATATGGATCGCTTTCTCATCCCCAATGCTTCTGTGGCTACTAAAGTGGTCTCAAATCAAATAGTGCAACAGTTAGATAATAAAATTTAATAATATTAAAACAAAGTTACACTTACAATATAGTTGAGAAATGTGCAATAATTTAACCAAAATCTAGGCTGCAATTTATTCAATTAATGTATTAATAGTAGTCATCAATGCACCCTTGATTACATTCAATATTACTTAATCAATTACTATTTTTTATAATAAGAAACTAACGACTTTTATGTAGATAAGCTGTGTAGAATAAAAAATTGCGTCGCATTTCCTGGGTGAGCCGGAAATGTATTTTTAATTTCAAATCTGGACCGCCGACCGGGATGCAATTACTAGGTAAATGAGAACAATGAATTTTGACTTACGGTGCCGGAATGTGGGCACTGACGGTAGATAATTCATAAACTAAAAGTCGCGCAGCGGGCTATGTAGCGAGCTATGATTGGAGTTTCTCTGAAGGATAGATTGAGATAGCTCGCAGAATAAGCAAGCTGAAGTGGCAATGCGCTCGCCACGTCCGTCGAAGGATCGATGGCTGTTGGAGCAGACCAGTCCTACAGTGGATACATGATAAGTAGCTTCAGCTGAAATATTCACTTCTTTTATTGATTTAAATGCTTGTGGAATTGCCCTAGGATAATACACCACGTAACTATTTTTTTTGAAAATGGTGCATTTGTCGACGCCGACTAGCTTAATCAGCCGTCCAATTAACTGCCTAGGCAGTTAACTAAACGGCGCCATTCAATTATTGGCCTGAATGATATTCAGCCTTCTCGTTTATTACATCATTTAATAACCTGGTTGGCTAATGCTTAGGCTAATCGTAAGATGGGGCACTACCTCGAAATAAGATAGAAAATAAATAGACAGAGGTGTATTCACAGAAAATTAGTGATAGGTTTATTGTGATAGCTGCGCAATCCGACTTGGATAGGTTAGGTTATGCCTTCGTGGTTATTTTTTTTTATAACCATGCAGAAATACCTAAATCATTTTTCTAACTGTTTAATGAAATGGCTAGGCAAGTAGTTGACCGTCATCGATCCAAGCTAATTACCTAGCCGTTTAATTAACTGGCTGAACACCATTCAGGCCGTTAATTGATGGCGCCGTTTAGTTGACTACCTAAGCAGTTAATTGAACGGCTGGATAAGGCTAGTTGGCGGCGACTAATAATTATATCCTGATTATTATACATTTTCTAGTTGGTAGTTGTTGTTATAGCATTCATCAATTTTTTTATGCACAGGTTGGTTAAAGGACATATATACACACCAAAATTATTACATTAAAACTACGTAATAACAAATAATAAATGCATTAAATAAGAAAATAATAAAAAAATTATATCTCATACACATTTTTTTAAATGCCTAATATAGCTAAGTAAGATGACTGTCCCATGTAAATTAGTATTAGGGCCTGCATAAACGAAAGACACTGGAAAGCAAAACACCCCTGGAGCGCTACTACTATTTATCGCGTTAGGTTGCATTTTGCCTGCTCCTGGTGACATGAGGTAGAATGGAAGTGCAACCAAGTGTACTAAATAATTAAAATGAAGTAATAATAGAGCGCGCCATGGGCATATTGCCCACCACGGACCATCATTTTCCTTTGAATAAAACGTGAGATAACGTAAATTAGACGTATAAACTTAAAGAAAATGAAACTGTAACATAAATAAAATAATTGTATCACATGTGTGTAGGTGGGTACTCAGTTCTTCCATATCGATATCTTAATATGGAAGCCTTGTGATTTCATTCGACCATAAATGTAATGACAAGGTTTACGTGTTAAGGTGTTGACATGTCCTTATCACTTAATAGTGTTTGTTACGCCTTTATTTGATAAATATTTATCAACCATTTAACTTCGCAATTGACCACGAAATTCCATTGACTTTAAGACAGCATTGACCCACCCTATAACATAACGAAAGTTTATTACTCGCATTGAGCACTAAGCAGAGCAGTAAGATAAAAAGCAGAAAAGCATATGGCCCGGGAAGACCGGCTCGGCTGTGACGGGAAGAGGCCGCCTTAACAAAACTCCCTAAGCGACTTCGGAAGTTTAAACTGACTCTAATAGTATAGGTATTCATTCCTTATATTATTCATGGTTGTAAATATTGCCGCATGACGAAATATTATCCTAATACGATTCCAATAAAGAGGCCTTTTTATTTTATGTGGTGTATTACGGCTTACGGCACAGATAATATAATGCAATTCTTATACTGATGCACAATCAGGAACAAAAAGTGATTATACTTACTCCTATCTTCGAAAAGCGGGCTGGCTTTTGTTTACGAGAGTTGTAACTAGATGGCGACATCGTGTTGGCAAACTTTTCTAATTATTACTATTAAAAGTTACCTTATCAAAAATAAAACATACACTAAACACATTATTGAATATGACTGAATAAATCTTTAAATATTCTAATCTATATTGATTCTTAACATTGTCACGAAATCTTTATTTATTACATTACCAACGACATTACATTACATCCTTACATTATCATGTGTTTTAGTCCTGAAATAATTTACGTGTTTCTGAATAGGAAAATAAGCGTTTACGTTACATTTATTTACCAGTGCCGTCTTTTGAGTATTGCTAAAGATATTTTCTTAGTATCGGTACCCCATGATTGCGGCAATATTTACACCATAGACTTATATTATAACGCAACGCATTGTAATTTTATGATTTACACCACATGATATAAAAAGGCCGCTTTATTTAAATCGTATTAGGATAATATTTTGTCATGCCGCAATATTAACACCATCACACGATATTAGAATGTGCTTAGTAAATGAATTGTTGTGATTCTCGTCATATGAGTGATCATTTTATAAATTTTTCCTATTCAATTCAATATAAAAGATGGAATTTCATAAGTTACTTGTTTTTAGTAGAATCGCACAATGTGGCCTTTACATTCACATCTCCGCTACATGCAGTCGTCTTTCATCTTTCTCATTTATCATCTTATTTGGAAGCCAAATATGACGAAACATGAGACAGCAGGTTTAATAATGGTCATTTAAATTACTTCCTACCTACTTACAAGTACCTACCTACCTAGATGTTAAAACACTAGTATATTTTGTAAATTATAAATATTTTCGTCAAAATGTACCTACCTAAGCTTTGTAGATAGAGTAAATAAGCACTGTAGGGACCTACTTAAATATTTATTGTATTATTTATAGGCGATTTGAAATCACAAATATGTTATTCTGATGTAACTAGATACATAAATGATAATAGATATTCTATTTTTATCGTTTTTAACTACTATTCATTCCTATTCTAGTTGTTATCAAATAAAAATAAAATATTAAAAATATGTATGCTTTTATTACACTGTTCCTTGTACCAAGTACCTACTACCTACCTTTTTAATCTACGGATAACTTGGGCTTTACCTCTCTGCAGTAGGTGAGGTGGCTATGTTGGAGATCAACCGACTAAATCGCATGGCGTCTCGTGTTAGCCATGCCGATGCGGTACGGGTATCTGGTGCACCCTAGAAAGAGATCCTTTCCGGCTGCGATCATCAGTTTCAGTAATTTCAGCGGGTTGTTGGTGGTCTGTCCCCTCCTATAAACATTCCTGCCTACCTCCCATAAACAGGCCTGCGTTCATTTATAGTCCTAAAAGTACCTAGTCTTATATCTTTAAACGAGAAATTTTTGTATATATATAATTGGAATCTCGGAAATCTCTCATCCCCAATGCTTCTGTGGCTACTAAAGTGGTCTCAAATCAAATAGTGCAACAGTTAGATAATAAAATTTAATAATATTAAAACAAAGTTACACTTACACTATAGTTGAGAAATGTGCAATAATTTAACCAAAATCTAGGCTGCAATTTATTCAATTAATGTATTAATAGTAGTCATCAATGCACCCTTGATTACATTCAATATTACTTAATCAATTACTATTTTTTATAATAAGAAACTAACGACTTTTATGTAGATAAGCTGTGTAGAATAAAAAATTGCGTCGCATTTCCTGGGTGAGCCGGAAATGTATTTTTAATTTCAAATCTGGACCGCCGACCGGGATGCAATTACTAGATAAATGAGAGCAATGAATTTTGACTTACGGTGCCGGAACGTGGACACTGACGGTAGGTAATTCATAAACTAAAAGTCGCGCAGCGGGCTATGTAGCGAGCTATGATTGGAGTTTCTCTGAAGGATAGATTGAGATAGCTCGCAGAATAAGCAAGCTGAAGTGGCAATGCGCTCGCCACGTCCGTCGAAGGACCGATGGCTGTTGGAGCAGACGAGTCCTACAGTGGAGACCGCGAGAAGGCAAACGGAAGGTAGGATACCCCGTAGCCAAATTTACTGACGTCCTGAAAAAGGTGGCTATCGGAATAATGGCGCACATTGGGAAAGGTATATGTCCAGTAGTGGACTTCAGTTGGCCAATTTACTGATTTAGTGAATTTTGACACCTTTCCGACATAGCGCACCTTATTACAGCTATAAAAAGTTTGTGGATGGGTTGAGGTCTTTCGCGATCACATTTTTTTGGTTCCATACAATTAGTAGGACTAAACATGATAAGTAGCTTCAGCTGAAATATTCACTTATTTTATTTATTTAAATGCTTGTGGAATTGCCCTAGGATAATACACCACGTAACTATTTTTTTTGAAAATGGTGCATATGTCGCCGCCAACTAGCTTAATCAGCCGACCAATTAACTGTCTAGGCAGTTAATTAAACGGCGCTATTCAATTAATGGCCTGAATGATATTCAGCCTTCTCGTTTAAAACATCATTTAATAACCTGGCTGGCTAATGCTTAGGGCAATCGTAAGATGGGGCACTACCTCGAAATAAGATAGAAAATAACATACAAACATACGTATACTTACTTACACCTGTAAATCCCCGAGGTGTAGACAACTGTGTATTCACAGAAAATTAGTGATAGGTTTGTTGTGATAGTTGCGCAATCCGACTTGGATATATTAGGTTAGAAGGCTTCGTGGTTATTTTTTCTTATAACCATGCAGAAATAAGTGATTTTTCTAACTATTTAACTAAATGGCTAGGCAGGTAGTTAACCGTCATCGATCTAAGCTATTTGCCTAGCCGTTTAATTAAATGGCTGAACACCATTCATAATGTTAATTGAATGGCGCCGTTTAGTTAACTACCTAAGCAGTTAATTGAACGGCTGATAAGGCTAGTTGGCGGCGACACATAATTATATCCTGATTATTATTACATTTTCTAAGTAGGTAGTTGTTGTTATAGCATTTATCAATTATCTATTTTTTTATGCACAGATTGGTTAAAGGAGATATATACACACCAAAATTATTACATTAAAACTACGTAATCACAAATAATAAATGCATTAAATAAGAAAATAATAAAAAAATGATATCTCATACACATTTTCTTAAATGCCTAATATAGCTAAGTAAGATGACTGTCCCATGTAAATTAGTATTAGGGCCTGCATAAACGAAAGACACTGGAAGGCAAAACACCCGTGGAGCGCTTCTACTATTTATCGCGTTAGGTTGCATTTTGCCTGCGCCTGGTGACAAGAGGTAGAATGGAAGTGCAACCAAGTGTAGTAAATAATTAAAATGAAGTAATAATAGAGCGCGCCATGGGCATACTGCCCACCACGAACCATCATTTGCGCAGTGCCTTTGAATAAAACGTGAGATAACGTAAATTAGACGTCTAAACTTAAAGAAAATAAAACTGTAACATAATTAAAATAATTGTATCACATGTGTGTAGGTGGGTACTCAGTTCTTTATTTCATTCGATCATAAATGGAATTACAAGGTTTATGTTTTAAGGTGTTGACATGTCCTTATCACTTAATAGTGTTTGTTACGCCTTTATTTGATAAGTATTTAACAACCATTTAACTTCGTAATTGGCCACGAAATTCCATTGACTTTAAGACAGCATTGACCCACCCTATAACATAACGAAAGTTTATTACTCGCATTGAGCACTAAGCAGAGCAGTAAGATAAAAAGCAGAAAAGCATATGGCCCGGGAAGACCGGCTCGGCTGTGACGGGAAGAGGCCGCCTTAACAAAACTCCCTAAGCGACTTCGGAAGTTTAAACTGACTCTAATAGTATAGGTATTCATTCCTTATATTATTCATGGTTGTAAATATTGCCGCATGACGAAATATTATCCTAATACGATTCCAATAAAGAGGCCTTTTTATTTTATGTGGTGTATTACGGCTTACGGCACAGATAATATAATGCAATTCTTATACTGATGCACAATCAGGAACAAAAAGTGATTATACTTACTCCTATCTTCGAAAAGCGGGCTGGCTTTTGTTTACGAGAGTTGTAACTAGATGGCGACATCGTGTTGGCAAACTTTTCTAATTATTACTATTAAAAGTTACCTTATCAAAAATAAAACATACACTAAACACATTATTGAATATGACTGAATAAATCTTTAAATATTCTAATCTATATTGATTCTTAACATTGTCACGAAATCTTTATTTATTACATTACCAACGACATTACATTACATCCTTACATTATCATGTGTTTTAGTCCTGAAATAATTTACGTGTTTCTGAATAGGAAAATAAGCGTTTACGTTACATTTATTTACCAGTGCCGTCTTTTGAGTATTGCTAAAGATATTTTCTTAGTATCGGTACCCCATGATTGCGGCAATATTTACACCATAGACTTATATTATAACGCAACGCGTTGTAATTTTATGATTTACACCACATGATATAAAAAGGCCGCTTTATTTAAATCGTATTAGGATAATATTTTGTCATGCCGCAATATTAACACCATCACACGATATTAGAATGTGCTTAGTAAATGAATTGTTGTAATTCTCGTCATATGAGTGATCATTTTATAAATTTTTCCTATTCAATTCAATATAAAAGATGGAATTTCATAAGTTACTTGTTTTTAGTAGAATCGCACAATGTGGCCTTTACATTCACATCTCCGCTACATGCAGTCGTCTTTCATCTTTCTCATTTATCATCTTATTTGGAAGCCAAATATGACGAAACATGAGACAGCAGGTTTAATAATGGTCATTTAAATTACTTCCTACCTACTTACAAGTACCTACCTACCTAGATGTTAAAACACTAGTATATTTTGTAAATTATAAATATTTTCGTCAAAATGTACCTACCTAAGCTTTGTAGATAGAGTAAATAAGCACTGTAGGGACCTACTTAAATATTTATTGTATTATTTATAGGCGATTTGAAATCACAAATATGTTATTCTGATGTAACTAGATACATAAATGATAATAGATATTCTATTTTTATCGTTTTTAACTACTATTCATTCCTATTCTAGTTGTTATCAAATAAAAATAAAATATTAAAAATATGTATGCTTTTATTACACTGTTTCTTGTACCAAGTACCTACTACCTACCTTTTTAATCTACGGATAACTTGGGCTTTACCTCTCTGCAGTAGGTGAGGTGGCTATGTTGGAGATCAACCGACTAAATCGCATGGCGTCTCGTGTTAGCCATGCCGATGCGGTACGGGTATCTGGTGCACCCTAGAAAGAGATCCTTTCCGGCTGCGATCATCAGTTTCAGTAATTTCAGCGGGTTGTTGGTGGTCTGTCCCCTCCTATAAACATTCCTGCCTACCTCCCATAAACAGGCCTGCGTTCATTTATAGTCCTAAAAGTACCTAGTCTTATATCTTTAAACGAGAAATTTTTGTATATATATAATTGGAATCTCGGAAATGGCTCCAACGATTTTATGAAATTTAGTATACAGGGGGTTTCGGGGGCGATAAATCGATCTAGCTAGGATTCATTTTAGAAAATGTCATTTTATAAAAAAAATAATTAAAAAGAACTATGAGTCTTCCTGACATCTATTGGCGATGCGAGCAACTAACTGCTTCAACGACACAATAACACTAAAAGTTTCAACAGATGGCGTTGTTACAAAAAAACTACCGAGCGGTCATCCAGGTACTGGGTTATTATAAGTAATTTTAACATAGTACATTAGTCAATCAATCAATTAGCCTATCGCAGTCCACTGCCGGGCTCTTACAATGTTGGGAGGCTTTGGCTTACTGTTACCACGCTGGCCAGACATAGGCCCACTGTCCACGGAGGTGTAGCTTCATAATACTTTGTGTTGCTTGTGCAGCCCAGCCTACTGAACACTGCCTAGGAAGCGTATTACACTCGTGCGTTTTCATTCATTTGTAACTATTTGCACAAATTTCGTAGCTATTGTCGCCATTTTTAAGAAAGGAACACGTGCGCTTACACGATGTACGCCCCGGCGTATAATATACGGTACGGTAGGCTTCGTTTAGCCGTTATGCAGCGACGTGAGCGCAACGCTGACGCTCCGTCGACAAGTTACGTTATTTTGTATATAAGTTGAATGAAGAATGACGAATACGCGCCTATGAAGCTGCACCTCCGTGGACAGTGCGCCTTACTTATTTATATTTACTGTAGGTATGAGTGCATGACACCTTGCATATTTACATAAATATTCATACCTACCTTACCTCATTATCATCATCATCACGTTCAAGCCCTGTTGTCTCGAAAATTATTAGGTACCTATTGTTGCTTGTAAATTTTTCATTATTGATTTGGTTTTTAAGGGAACAACTGCAATCTGATTCCGTAACCCTATAAAGTTAAGAGCCTCCGCCAGAGCCTACCTCATTTGCCTATATCGATTTAATTAGGTATGCCAGCATTTATTATTTGAACATTTCTTGATTGAACATTTGTACAAAGTTTGATTATATTCAGTTATGCAGCATGTGTCATACTTACTTCATAATAGATACTCATAATAAATATCTATACATTTTTTTTTTTTTTTTACGTGCGGGAAATCCCCACGGATACCCGCCCCTCCGGAGCCGGAGGGGTAGGTTATGTCGGACTCGAACCGACTAAACCGCACGCCGTCTGTGGGTCGTGGTGCTAGGCCGAAGGTGAGGTTGTCTTGCGACATATCCCTCGCAAAATATCTATACATATGGTACTTACTATCTTCTCGGCGAGAAGAAAGTAAGTTCTGTAAGTACGAGAAGTTCGCGCACATATAGAACTTAATTGCTGCGAAGTTTATGACAGAAGTCTAGGTTACAGATCCTTAGGGAATTTTAACTTCTTACTTTTTAATGAAATAAAGCATTAGTATGCTAAGTAAATACTCAAATCGATTAAGATAGGAAACCGATTCAATTTTCTTATCTTAGTCGATTTAACTACATGGGTACGTTGGTAAATCGGACAAAAATTAAAACACTATTGACTTCTCATTTATATTTTTTTATTTCAGTGGCATAGGTTTGTTCCACTTCATCATAAAATTAGCCTGCGGCTGGCACTGACCACTTATATCTTACAATTTTCATAATAATTACATACTTATTATAGGTATCTAATAGGAAATTCAATTAACTATTGATATGTCTTGTTTCACTAAAATAGGTACATATGTTAGACAAATTTATTGTTGTTTACGGTAATTACAAGGTAATGTACAAAATACAGTAAGAGCAATAGAAATAGTATCTATCAAAATTCAAAACTTGGGCAGGTAGATTTCATCCAGATTAATTTTTCAAGGTAAGTAATTCGGTTTCATTTATGGATTCAATTATTAAAGTAGGTATGTAAGTAAGTTGTATAAGATGCTGTGAGGGTAAGCTTCAAATCTTTATGCGATCGCATTTGGGACCGCGATCTAATGGGAGAGGGATAGATCTATAGATACAACGAATATAGATCCATCCTTCCTTCATATTTTTTGGTGTGCGTTCGCGCAGCGGAATGTTGTTGAATTTAAAGATTTTAATTATGCAGATATAAATTTAGTGTATGACGTCGTGTAATTGTGTATGGTAAAAAAAAAATTGTGCATGCAGCCATTGTGGAGAAATTCGCTAAAAACTGATTCCGCTGGGCGAACGTTGTCCTGGCGGAACTTTTTTCTAATCCATGGACTTAGAAGAAAAGAAATGTGTCCAAAAATTAGTGTGTATTTGTGTGTAATTGTGTATGTATGAATAAAATTAGTGCATGCATAAACTTCGGAGAAATTCAAGTTTCCGCTACGCGAACTTTTGACCATTAGCTAGTTTTCATATAAAGCTCTTATATAGAGAGCTGTAGATTTTTACATAGGTTGTTTTGAATTTGTTTAAATTTGTTTAAAAAACAGATTTAGAAGAAATCGTAGGGTTTAAAAGATAAAAATATAAACGTGAAATACGCTCATTAGGTCTTAGTTCGTGAAGTAGCCACTTTGGGGTCTAGATTTTCACGTTTATACAAACCTTGTAAGTGTCTGCAACATGTTGCCAAGTATCAATGATGGTTCGTTAGTAATTAATGAGTTATAGGACAATTTACCATGAGTAGACCACTGTTTGCAAAGCAGTCAAATATCAAGACGTTCTAAAGTAATTGCATAGTAAAATGTGTTCCAATAATTAGTGTATTAATTCAACTACTTGCATGCAAAATTTCATCTCATTAAATTCATTAATTAAAGAGGAACAATTAAAATACTTACAAAGCATCGAAAACTTACATAACCCGACCAAATTCGGATAGATATAAAAAAGCGGCCGTTCAATATATCTAGGTAACATTCTAAAATTTACTGTATAATACCGGTATTCAATTGGTACAGGTGATAACACAATTGTTTTGATATAATTTATAGGTCATTTATTTTTCTACACATGATTTTTTAAATGTATTTGACTATGACAGTAAGTACTATTTACGTAGCTACTTTATAGCTTTTTTATATGATATTACCGTTGTACTGGACTTATGTATGTGGGCGTGTTCCCGCGCACCCCACCAAAATATTCAGAATTATTTTGTTCGAAGCGGTACACTTAAGGCTAGTCCTTTGATTAAATAGTCTAAGTATTGTAGTTAGGAATTGATCAAAAATATTATGCTAGTGTGAAAAAACAGACATCGCGCTGCGCGCAACGAGCGATAGAGGCGGCTTCCCTCTTGAAACGGTACTTCCATCCTTGAAGAAAAGAGAGCGCAATAGGTTTTCATAACTCACATAAGCCACGGCCTGCGCGTATTCGTTTGCTGTTGAACTTGAACCTGGTTTTGTTTTATCCCCATTCACAAATTTGCACTCAAGGACAATGTGCGTATGCGCTGTTGTTTTGCTATGTATCGCCAATTCTCCGTAATAATAATATTGACAGTGTGTTATTAATGTTATAGTGTAACAGTGAAGCTTAAAATAATTATGTGGTAGGTATATTGAGTGAGTGATAGTGAGAAGCTGATGTTTAATTAGAACTTGTTAATTGAAGATTTATTCTTATCGCAGATAGGGGCGGTATTATTAAAAAAATATTTTTCATTCTAGAAATGCAATTGTTTTATTTTTTCCTAACGCTTGTGTACGCAACTGTACCATATTAATAAATACTATACTGGAAGGTTAAGAACGTTACTTAGAAATATGGCACGGTCGCTTTTTTGTAGCCATCCGAACTTGGTCGGGTTATGTAGGTTTTCGATGCTTTGTCAGTATTTTAATTGTTTCTCTTTAATTACTGAATTTAATGAGATGAAATTTTGCATGTGAGTAGTTGAATTAATACACTAATTATTGGAATACATTTTACTATGCAATTACTTTAGATCGTCTTGATATTTGACTGCTTTGCAAACAGTGGTCTATTCATGGTAAATTGTCCTATAACTCATTAATTACTAACGAACCATCATTGATACTTGGCAACATGTTGCAGACATTTACAAGGTTTGTATAAACGTGAAAATCTAGACCCCAAAGTGGCTACTTCACGAACTAAGACCTAATGAGCGTATTTCACGTTTATATTTTTATCTTTTAAACCCTACGATTTCTTCTAAATCTGTTTTTAAAACAAATTTAAACAAATTCAAAACAACCTATGTAAAAATCTACAGCTCTCTATATAAGAGCTTTATATGAAAACTAGCTAATGGCCAAACGTTCGCGTAGCGGAAACTTGAATTTCTCCGAAATTTATGCATGCACTAATTTTATTCATACATACACAATTACACACAAATACACACTAATTTTTGGACACATTTCTTTTCTTCTAAGTCCATGGATTAGAAAAAAGTTCCGCCAGGACAACGTTCGCCCAGCGGAATCAATTTTTAGCGAATTTCTCCACAATGGCTGCATGCACAAATTTTTTTTTACCATACACAATTACACGACGTCATACACTAATTATCTGCATAATTAAAATCTTTAAATTCAACAACATTCCGCTGCGCGAACGCACACTATTTTTTGGGTAAATCCATTAGTATGTATTTAGAAACACATTTATATATATTATATATATAGATCGGTGAAGTTCGAACTTACTTCGGATCTTAGACTAATAAGTATATCTACTGAACATAATCTTAAAAACTAGATACGATTGTGTGTTACTTACTTAAATCAAATTTATATACAGTATTTTACCTGACCGTCTTCGATCATCGCAAGAATTGCCCATTATTAATCTAATTTGACTACTTTCAATGTACCTATTACTTTTTATATAAAAATTTAGGATATAAATATAAAATATGGACCAGAATAGCGAGATTGCTAAAAAGTGAAAGGTTTAGTTATGGTATGAAAAGGGATTATGTTTAAATATTCTAGTGAGTTTGCTTACATTTAGACAAATGTTAACTACCTATTGAAGTTTGAGTTATAGACTGAGAGCCCGTGAACACCAGCTAGAAGTTTGTCAGTGCATGCTCCCAACACAGGTAAGAACGCCCATTATTAAGGAACGGGTAGCTGGCAGTTGGAACCCTAAAAAGTTCGTCTAGTCTAACTACAGAGCTTCGATATCGCTAATTGTTTGTTGAGGTCAGATGGCTTTCGACTCACCGTAAATTACGAAGTTTCTAGCGCTAAGTAGGTATTATTCATTTTCCCTAAATCTTGTTGATCTTGTTGGAATTAGTAGGTATATTTTTTTACCACATAGGTGGCAGACAAGCTCACGGTCCAGTGTTGGAATGGAAAGTAATTACCGTAGCTTATGGATGTATGCAACACCTGGGGCGTTACACTCGTGCTGCCGACCCTGAAGAAACCTTCTTATATGCCCTATTTTAAAAAACCCCGTATTGTAGTCGCTTGGCAGCTGGAGCGTGCGTGGTATAAAGTCTCGAGTTGCAATGTGTGAGACCCTGTCTATGAAAGCAAACCATTGTACAGCCGGTAGAACACGCACTGCGAGGCAAAGTCTCTCCTGGAGCTGAGAGATGCCACATCACCTGCGAGTATGGGCTTGTCGACGAGCCTCCACGCCCGTCGTTGTTCCGAGTCGAAGGGGTCAAGCTGGTATGCAGGCTCTCCAGCAAAAAGGTGACAGTAGCAATGAAGTACTGCTTTGTCCTGCTACGCACTCTCAAGTTTCTTCGATGCCAGCTTGATCTTGTCTTCTAAATGACTGCAGTACTAAAAGTCGCTTGTGATGTCGACACCTAGAATCCCGATACTCGAGGAAATGGTAAGCGAAATGCGGTGCTGCATTAAATGTATTAAATGGGGTTTTCTTAGCGGTGAATACACATACTTGTGTCTTAGTGGGGTTGGTTTAGTCGATCCCAATCGGATACTCCCGAGTGAATAGTCTCGATTTTAGACCCAAGTTGGTCGCGACTCTCATTCACCTCAAACTGAGGGATATTTGCACGACCCATGTAACATGTGTCCCCGGTACTTTCGTCCGCATAGCAATGAATGGAGTAATCAGACAGCATGCCATTGTTATGCAGCAGAAACAGGATGGGAGACAACACGGAGCCTTGTGGGAGGTCAACGTATGTCCATGCGGTCTGAGCAGCTGCCATTGCCGACGATTTAGATACTTCTGTTCGAAAAAAATCCAGGCAAAGGCAAAATCCATTCGCATAGTCCGTTGGGGAGTCCAGCATAGCAACTTATGTATTGCTTTTTTATTTATATATAATACATACGTAATAATTATAACAGTATGGAGTAAAATAAGGCATCGAATATCATATGTATAAACATTATGATATTCGATGCCTTATTTTTTAATGTTATTAAGATACTAGTTTAGTAGGTACTGTATTAAAGGAGACATCTACTTACTAGATAGTTGATAAAGCGATTTTGTTTCCAGATTTTCAATATTTACTTAAATCTATTCATAACTTTTACAATTAATTTATTTTGATCCCACTTAATTGCTTTAATCATGCCATACAAAATTATATAGTTAGATACTTATTATGAACGCTAAATTCTAAAGAATCGTAATCTAAAAGAGTTCTGAAGAATAAGAAACAATATGAAACAAAACGTTTACTGAGGCATTCAATTTCATAGTCGATATTTGTGAAGTTTATTATTGACTACATTATTCAGAAGTTTGATAGAGGAAAGTCATCAAATATGGAATAGTATCATTAGCATCCCTAATATGGGAATCCCTAATTTCTCCAAGAATACAGGTATGAAACGTAACATCCGACCATCTTTTGTTTCATTCGGTCTATTTACTGCCGCACTGACACTGTCAGTTCCTCGAACGCTACATGTTTGGCAGGCGAGTTTTGGTTTGTTGTCACGCTGTCCGACTGGAGAAGAATACCGCGGCCATAATAACCTCGTGTTGTGTTCCTGGCGGTAAGTAGGGTAGCCAGAGCTCACTGGAGTGTTGTTGGGCTGTCAGTGGGAAGACCCAAGGCTATTCCTGCTTTGTCTTCTATATTGACGGCACAGGAACTCTCTGTGTTTACAGGGTCGACAGCACAAGTGTGACTCCCCGGGCACACGTCCATAGGCCACGGTAGCCACTTTCCATCAGGTGGGCAGTGGGTTTATCTGCCACCTCAGTTGTACAACATACATACATACACTGACGGTTCCAAACAGCTCGCTTGACAGCATCTCACGCGTACTCTATCGGGTTTAAGTCAGGCGAGCCGACAGGCCAGTCTAACCTGGTAATGTCGTATTCACGCAGAGCAGCATTGATTCGTTGAGCTCGATGTACGGGTATTCTGGTCAGGTCATTTGACCTGACAATTCCATCAATAACAATGGTTTGGTACAAAGCTGCCGCTTTGCGGTCATAGAGCTACGATACGGGATCAACGGCGTTTTAGCTCCAATCATTATACCGTCCTAATCGGATACCGATTTCCTGCCTTGTTGAACGGTTCCGGTGGCAGTTCTTTATCTTTCAGCGTCCCCACGTCTACTCCAGACACGAAGACGTCGGTTATCTGGATGAGTGCTAATTCTGGACTCGTCAACGGTAAGATAATTCCGCCAAATGTTTTCCTCGTCGTTTTCTTCATTTTAGCGGAGTCTAGATCACTGTAATCTGCGTCGCTGTTGTTGCTGTGAGTTCAGGGGTGCTCTTCAGGATCTCCTCGTTTGTAATCCAAGTTGATTGGTGTAAGCAGTTCCTGATGGTCTGAGTGTTAATTTCTAGTCCAGCAGCCCGCAACTCAGCTTTTATTTTAGTGGCATTGATTGTTGGCTCTTGGGCGGTCAGCAATCCGATGAACGCTTCTGAGCAGCAGTAAAAACAGTTGGCCGAACACTGCGGTACCTCCGTAACGTATTCACGACACAGGATTGGGATACAGCGACTCTGCGTGCTATTTCTCTCGTAGAATGTCCTTCTTTCCCCAAAGTATTCTTGCTAAAACTTCTAATAATCGCCTGGGCGTCGTTTTAAATGAACTCCTTCGAAAAGTCAAGAAAAACGTTTAAATCAAGGTTTCTAAATGAATGTAACCAAGGATTTAATCTCTTTTTATACAGAAAAGCAATTGATATTTTGAATTCTTTTGTTATTAAAAGATTTGATTTTTAAATGAAGAAACTTAGAAAAGAAAAACGAAATAAGTTTTATTCTAAAGTAACAAAAACGATTTCATATTATCAAAGTGATCTCAAACTTTTTTTGATGTGTGTAGATTGAAAAAATCCATATTCGTATCAGTAAATGACATCCATGATACTCAGGAAAGAGCTATTTGAACCAATTTGCTTAAGGTTAGTTACTGATTGGGGTTGAGTCGTGAGAGAGTCAGAGAGGTCAGGTAGGCGTTGGGGCGCGGGGCCCCCAATCCGCGGGGCCCGTAGCATTTACTACTCTTGCTACGTGGCTAATCCGGCACTGGGCGTTATTCTCAAGTAGTTCAAGCTTCGGCTGAAACCTAAATATACTCCCTTCGGGGAGAAAACGTTGCTATTTTTATTGTTGATATGATGATCTAAGCTTATATGTCATATTTGGTTACTCAGTTGTGATATTGGTTCTTGTGTTAAATTTTATTTTGATTCAAAGTTTAAAGTTTAATAACTAATGCATACCTAAGTAATTGGTATATTTGATTAAAAGCTGTAAATTACTACACAAATGAATGACTGATTAGTAATAACATTAAACTGTTGTCATTTCTATGAAGTTATGTTTTTATACCCCTAAAACAAAATGGTATTCCATATTTGGTGACTTTCCTCTACTGATAACGACAAGGCTAAAAACCCTTTTTTCTGTTGCTCGTCAATGGGGATGCCGACTGCGCTTTTATCCCTACAGAGGGCGCATCGTCGTAATGGCCAATGTTAGCTGTCATCTACGTAAATTTCACTGTTTGTTTGACGATTTTTTATGAATATACTTTATCATGCCGCTTTGTTCAGTACCAGGATGTAATGTTAGTGGAGTGTATTTATTTCCTCATAATGCTAACCAAAAAAAAACAGTGGGAGACTATAGAGATGGAGGTTATGTTAGAACTACTGCAAAGATAGCGATCATGTTCGAGAATCTGCCAACACAGGTAGTATTTACGAGTTATCTTATCCAATTCAATTGTTTTTTAATCATTAGAAGGTATCACATACTTATAATGTCGCTTTTTTCAGGAGAGTCACAGCAACGCAGATACCTAAAAAAGGAACAATTCCAACCAAAATGGTTTCATAAATAGGTACAGTGTTTTAAGATAGATACAGTGTTTTTTGTTGCATTAAGAGTTAAATAACACGATATCTTTTGAAAAGACAGTAACATTTCAAGATTACCTTTCAATGAGGTTAGCTTTCTTTCCAGTTGAAGTTGCACCTCTTTTCCGCAATTCTGCTTTGAAGTTGTTGTATATTCCAAGTTGAATACATAGTAAAGCAAGTCGAGTTCTCAAAAAATACTAAAAAGACACAATAGTTAACTAAAAATAAGTCCCTTCAAATCTGACAGCTATGAGTTTGTTATTGTTGTTTGGTCATTTGGCCCCTGCTGCCATCTACAATTAGGTTCGCGTCGGCATCCCCATTCAGAGTAGGAAAGCTAATAGATATAAGATTATCTACTCATTCACAGGAACTAAAGACCGTCATTTATTCATTGAGTAGTGGACAGATTCCTTTATATTCGACACCCCCTTGAAACTTTTTCTTTAGGGTCTTCAGATTAAACGAATAGACTGGCAACGCATGTAGCTGTCGCAGCCAACTTGCTTAATCAGCCGTACAATTAACCGCCTAGGCTCTTTACTAAACAGCGCCGTTCAATTAGCGGCCTGAATGGTGTTCAGCCATTTGATGAAACGGCTAGGCAAATAGCGTGGATTGACGACGTTTAATTACTTGCCGAGCCATTTCATCAAACAGCTAGAAAAGTGATGGTTTTCTGCATGGTTTTAAAAAAATAACCACGAAGGCTTACAGCAGATCTAACCTAATCTATTCAAGTCAGAATGCGTAAGTTTCTCAATAAACCTATCACTAATTTTCTGTGAATACACCTGTGTGTTGTAATAAACGTTACGGCTGAATATCATTCAGGCCGTTCATTGAATGTCGCCGTTTAGTTAACAGCCTAGGCAGTTAATTGAACGGCTGATTAAACTAAATTGCGATGCAGCAAAATGGTACAACGCCATCTTTCGAAGTACGGATAAAACTTATTCTACATAAATAGAGAGATAGAAAGTTGATTCAATGCTTACATAATTATAATTTTGCTAATGCTTAAGTATGTGACTAATAAGAACCAAAATAAGAACGTTTGGAAAGCTGATTAAATGCAGTTATGGTATTATACGTTAGGAGTATCGATATATGAATTGTTTAAACAAAAAATGAACCATATACAGTCGACAAAATGGATAGTAGTAGGTGGGATATTATCGATTTTATCGGGTGTACCTACAAGGAATTACAGGTTTATAAATTACAATTAAAAACTTATTTAAAGTTACGCACACACCATATTTTCCAACCTATGTTTTGCTGAACATTTAAACAATCAAGCACTTTGGTATTATTTCATATCTATAGTCTAATATAATTAATTGATAATAATATTTCTTATGAACTATGTTTACATACTTATAACCTACTTATAATTGTCTAAAGAGTAAATGATATGTTATTTTGGCGACTTGAAATGTCTAGGCACAACAATGGTAATAAGCATGTAGGCATCCATCAATCTTATAGCCAATCCGGCTTAAGGAACCAGATTAAGGAAACCTAATTAAGGTTACATACTTCATTAATTTCAAATAATAATGCAAATGTTCTTAATATACATTCAATATACACATATATACTAATCATTTTGGACACAAAATATTTGTTCCGAATAGCGTCTGGTTTTACCTATAAGATTAAAAAAAAAGAACGGTTTTGATATCGAAATGTTTACTTCCGAGATAACTATAGCATAACCTTTGGAACATTTTACTGGTAGGTAGACGAAATAGATTTATATAAAATGAGGTTGAATTGGCAACCAGATAAAGGTCGACCTAGACAACGTAGGTTAATCAGATCGAGGACGTTTTAAAGAGAGGATAAGTCATAAGCACCAGCAACTGGCGTGCATGTTGACACGAAATCAATTATGATAGTAGCAGCGATAAGTGTTTACCAGAACTGTGGTAAGAAAGATGTTGTCTCTACCAACCCTAACGGGAAAAATGTGTAACTCTATAAGTGTATGAACGAAAATAAATCTTCAGATTAGTCGAGGATAATAAAAAAAAGGAAACTGACGATCCGAACGGTAGTAAATAAAATCAAAGATTATACACTACTCCATACAGATCATTATTAAAAAAAGTCGTATACTAAATTACCAGTAATTTGTGGAATTTAAGGGATAATATATGATGTACCTACAGCACAACCTATACAGATAAAACTTCAAAAACCTGAAGAATTAGCACTATGTATTTTCGTTTAGCATAAAGTCGTACCTATACATGCCTGATATACTTAGTTACAGTAATATAGCTTATTCACATTCTTGCGTTACACTATTAATTTACACATGAACATACAAATTTATTTTTATCACAGCCCTTTTTTAATATTTATAGACTTGCTCTATCAAGCAACTGTGAGCAACCAAATGATCATGATACACTTTAGCGACGAATATAATCTCTTAGAAGTTCCAGATGTACTGGATTCCAGCGATGTAACGTTTGTAGGAGGCTGGGACAGCGTCGAAGGCTTGATGACGTCAACTGAAAACATTAAAGTCCTCAATAATTTACTTATTTATTTATTACATTTTAGGGAAGCTTACAGCTAATAAAGATAGTTCAAATAGGAGATAGCCAGTTAAAAGTTTTCAATGATAGATATTGCTTGAAAGTATGAAGTGGTAGACAATTTTAAAATGAAAATTGTCCAATAAATGTAGTACAAGAAAATAGAAAATAATGACAGTACAAAAATACAACATGGTTACTTGATAACAAAGAAACAAGGACTAAGATCCTTTTCATTTTGGCGATATTCGTGGCAAACAAGTCAAGATTGACCTTACCAGACTGAATGAAAAGAGCGAAAAGTTCTAATGATACAAGTGTTCTGTCTATACGTAGTTTTGACAGCAGGTACAATGGGGATTTCCACTGCGCTTTTATCCCTACAGAGGGCGCATCATCGCAATGGCCAATGTTAGCTGTCATCTACGTAGATTTCATTGTTTGTCTAACATTTTCTTATGATTAATACTCCATCATGTCGCTTTGTTTAGCACCAAGATGTAATGTTAGTGGAATGCATTTATTTCCTCAAAATGCTAAGCTAAAAAAAACGGTGCGAGACAGTTATACGATGAAATAATTGTGGCTACTGAAACTTCTAGATTAGATCCATTTAAGTAGAAGATTCAGTTTCAGCTTCAACATGACCGAAATTAAAATTACGGTCATAAGACTCCCATCTAAAATTACTAAGGCTCACTGTTGAAATATAGGAACTGAACTTGTTACTGAGGCAATACCTACTTCCTATACGCAAATTGTTCTAAGCGGTCTCCAACCCATAATAGTTGGATAGATACAGTATTTTTAAATAGGTACAGTATTTTTTTATATTGCATTATGCGTTAAATAACACAATATCTTTTGGAAAAACAGTACAATTTAAGGATTTCTTTTCGATGAGGTTAATTTTTGTAATGGTGTGGATGGTCAAATCTCATACTATGAGCAATAGTGAAAAGTGCTCAAGAGAGTCCGATTCTGATGCAAACTTGGTTCCTTCAGGGTCGGCAGCGCGAGTGCGACGCCCCTGGTTTTGCACACGTCCATAGGCCATGGTAACCACTTTCCATCAGGTGGGTCGTGTGCTTGTCTGCCACCTAAGTGGTATAAAAAAAACTAAAATTGCACCGTTGCTTTTCTTTTTTAATCCATACTTCTGACCGGGAATCGAACCCGATAATTTTGGAAAAGAAAACATAGTGTAACATCAGTCAATAGTATTTATTGCTAATAAGGAAAAAAATTGGCAAGTACCTAATGACATTATGCTAGTTAAGGAAATTGTAATGTGCGGGTATCAAACAACGACACCAATTTCTCGATTGTAAAATCGATATGTTAGCAATTACGCTACTAACGCTTACGTCTATTCGCAATATTAACTACTTCAATTATCTGAATATAATGTTCTCTACGTACCTATGGCCGTATAAACCATCGCCGCTTATCAATGCATCTATATATTTGCTTTTTTTTTCTATTTTACCTACCTATAGCAGTATCGTTTCTGACATCAGCAAACTTGTCGTCAATACTTCTGAACTCAGGTATCGTGCTAACGCAGGTTATCTCCAATCTGCCAGTGGCCACTATTTGTAACTCTGACACCGTTACGTACAAGTCCCTTTTACTCGGTTTGCGGTTTTTGTGTCGGCTACTTGTGTGAATGATGTTAAGTTCTTCATGTTCCTTGATTTCTGCCATCTGAAACGAAGATTAATGAAGGTTTTAGTTTTTTTACAATTTTGTTACAACAAAGTTTAATGGTACATGGTATCCGGTATAATCCTGATTAATCCTAAACTCTACTTATCTAGCAGTACCTATGTAACATGCATGTCGAGGTCTCCAAATTAAAAAAGCAAACCGACTGCCTGATCATATTATTTTAAAGTGAAGACATTATTATAAATACGGACTCTAAAATTTCATGCTATTATTTAGTTCCAAAGTAAGTAATTCTCGTAACGAACATTTTACTTCACTGTGTTCTTCAATAGAAAATTAAAGTTTCTCAACACTTAATTTATTCTGAACTTATCTAGTTTCAGGTCATTGTTGCAATGTCTCTTACAGTGCAATACTCTCGACGCTGTTGTGCTGAAACTTTGCCCTTCCTCTTCCCTCGAGACAGAGCCTCGTGTTACAATAGTTATAATTTCAGAATGTTTGTTGTTTCATACGTGTTATGTTATTTCGTCTCTGTATTTATATTCTCACACGAAGTTCTCTACAGACACAATCTTGCGACAGATTTATCGTTTGACATCAACAACCAGCTGGGAAAATCAAAATGGGAGTAGGGTAGCGTATAGTCGTTTTCGCGAGTGATTAAATTACGATTCCAATGGGCAAACTTGATTGAAATATTGTTCTTTTTTTAATCATTATATTTGGTCTTAATAGTCACAAATTTCATTTGAGGAGGCAATAAGTTTTATCCAAAATTGTATTAACGGGGTTGAAAAAACGACATGAAATCTCATTACCCTCCTTTTCTAATTCAATTAAAAATTTGTCAGATTTAAAAAAAAAATCCGAATGGAAAGTTATGAACCAAATAGGTACCTGAATACCTAACTTATGAAGATTAATTTCCATAAATACTCAATTAATAAAATAACCATATGTAACATAGAAAGAAACAAAATTAAAATTTTGTCATTACTATACGCGATCCGTGATTATTTATTCATGTCCAGACACGGGGTCTGTGCTGTGGTTGAAGTTAGTTGAGAGCACTGACCAGTGACTGGTGATCGGTACCCATATATTGTGTCCAATTGAAAATCGCTATATTGGCGCTGATAGTTGCGGCACGCAGTAGTGAGTGTACTTCGAACTAATACTAATGATAGACAGCAAATTGTCTTTGTATCGATAATTTAATTTAAATGACGTGTCTTATGTATCAAATTAACAATATGACCATTTTAGATTTTTTTATGATAAACGCATAAATAAAAACCACGAACAACGTATATTTGCAAACTAATTAGTTCTCAGTACACTCACGGTGGCGTTTCAAATCGACACAAAAAGTAAGTTGTCATTTTCTATGGAATAGCCAGTCCAGCTAGTTATCGAGGTCAGTGGTTGAGAGCCTGCCCTACCTCATTCCTGTGTCGCGGGTAGGTGTCAAGCGAGGACATGCGTTACGCAGAAAGAGAAATTTTGAATTCACCTTCGCAATTATTAAAAAATTTAATACCCGACTGATGCTGAAAAGATCGAAATAAGCTTCATAGCAGGCGGTACCCATTATTTTTCATCGGGTTTGAGGTTTGCAAATGGGAACCTACCTTTTCAGCATTAGTCGGATTTTTTTATTTTTAATAATTTATTTTATTTTATACTTTTTAGTTATGACATGTATATTTTTGTAAAGAGGCGGCATTGCACGCGGGCACACAAATAGCAGGCGGCGGGCTTGCTTGTTATATAAAACAAAGTATTGATATTAAGTGTAGTTTCTAGTGCTAGTTTAAGGTCACGGGTAATATCACTGCAAAAAAGTTTTTAATTAGCCTCCTTTATACAATTTTTTTGTATTACGTATTTAAATATGTTATGAAGTATTAAATATATTATGTGTACCTACAATAGATTCAAAATTAGGTAAGAAATATGAATTTCAAGTTTAGAGATAAAAGGTTTACCAGTAAAGAAAGTAAACATACTACACAACTAGGTATTCCGTAAACAACATTTAAAATAACAAAAACACATTCTAGCTATGTTTATTGACTTTACCCGAGGTCACATGATCACAGTAAATTGTTAACGAAGCTAAAAATCTCCAGCTTGAGGGACTGGGTCGTAGTCGTACGTGATTGGTATGCTTATTAGGATATACGAAAAAGTACAATAAATTTAAGTTCGAAGCGCTGACGACTCCAGTTATGTAACTTGCAACAGCCCCTCTAGACAAGTGGCAATTCGCGAGCTGGCGTTTGGTGGAATAGAATGAGGAATATATGGGATTTGACGTATATGACAGTCGTTAACGCGTGTCAAATACTTCAAATCGCATACATTCGTCATTCTATTCCATCAAACGCCGGTTAGCGAATTGCCACTTGTCTAGAGGGGCAGGACGGATAAGCAATAGTGTGCAATCATTATTTCAAAATTATAATCTTGATCAATAATTAGACTAAAACTGAAAATAAAACGATATGTTATTAAAATTTTGCGGTCTAAAGCTTCTGCTTCACTGGGACACTAAAGTGCCGTTAATTCAAAGTCAAATTAAAGTTAATAGTGAAGGTAAGTGTTGTACATCAACAAAAGGGGAAAACCTACACTTGGGTCGCAAGTCCCAAGCACTATCCCGAGTTCCCAACTCAGCAACGCGATGGACCCGGCGAATCCATGGATTGCTAAGAATATCGGTTTTTATGGTACTTAACTCATTTAGCACTAACTAACTAACTTGGCAACCACACAGTACTCATTCATTCTATGCGCTCAAACCATCTGAGCACATTGTTTTCGTTTCTCGTTACAACTCATTCTCTTCCAGACCACACCATTCTCGTTTTCTTCTTCCTATCAGCCAGCCCTACTGTAAGTATACTGCGTGATGATCTTATCTCATTTGCGTTCATTTTACCTTTAATCATTAGTTTTGTTGAACATAATATTGAGATATGTTCCTTGTTTTTTTCTACTAGATGTTTATTTATGTCAGGGGTGAATAGTAACCTACGTGTTATTCCAGACTATAATCTAGCCTTGTACCAAATTTCAGCCAGATCTGATTAATCGTTTGAGTGTGATTGAGTAACCATTATCCTAACATCTTCAGAATTTCGCACTTATCATATTAGCAGGACTTATCCTGCTAATATGATATGATAAGCCCTTAGGGTACAGACATGCTTTTCGTATCATCGTAGAGACGAGCCATGGTTAAGTAAACAACGGCATGCACTATATGCACATGCCCATACAATAGCTAATTACTGATTTGCATAAAAGTAATTTCCTTACGCTTCACAATGTACCACAGGGTAGGCACAATGTGGAAATGAGATTAATTTACGTTTACGCATTATTTTAAACTGAGTCACAGGATTTTTAGCTTTTGAATCTAATAAATTTATCAGTGGTTATTCAAAAAGTAATTATTTTATCATGGATAATCATGTACGTATAAATATCATCAGATGTACGTCAAATTTTCAGTTAAATGTTCGAAAAAAAAAACAACATAATGTAATACTCAGACAATTCGGACCATATTGGGTTAACATTAAAATAATGAAATGGATGGTGTGTCTGAAAAAAACATACAAATATGCGATTACATGTGATGAATGAAACCTCAAGAGTACGTAGGTACAGTCGACAAAGGTTATACGGTTGCACTTTTAGATACAATTGCTTTCTGCTTTCCTTCGAGTATTGGGATCCTAGGTGTCAACATCTCAAGCGAAGTTCAGTACTGCAGTCATTCGGAAGCAGTACTTCATTGCAGGGCAACGACTCCTTCTTTATAAGACACAGGTTCGGTCCCAAATGGACTACTGCTCTCACCTTTTTGGCGGAGCGCCAGCATACCAGCTTGACCCCCTTCAACTCGGTGCAAAGATGATCTTTGAGGCTTGTCAACAATCCCATAGTCGCAGGCGATGTGAAACAGCTCTGCTTCAGGTGCGACTTAGCCTTTAATGCCCCTGGTGTTGCACACGTCCATAGGCCACGGTAACTACTTTTCATTAGATGGGTCTTATGCTTGCCTGCCACAAAAGTGGTAAAAAAAATATATATAAAAAAAAACCACTGCTAAACCTTAACTTCGTGAAACCCCACAAGCGGGGAGAAACAGATATTTCAACTAGACTACAACTAAATCAATCAGTTGTGAGTTGTACCTGATGTTCCTTTACGTTGCAGCCCGGGGGACGTGTGGCGACATGGGAAGCGTGCGTGAGAGTCAAAAGTGGAGGAGAGCTGCTTAGACCATTTTCCAACTCGAAGCTCCTCTGCCCCCTCCTGCCATTCCTTTCGCTCATCGGCACTCGAAATTTGTGAGACTGTGCAATCAGTTCGTCCATCTAGAAATGTTAATAAATTATGTTACTTCTTGATTTTACTACTGTTATAAGACTTAAACTGCTGCCCGCGGTTCCGTTTGTAAGGATGTCAGTTATGGGGACCAAACGTAGCCTATTTCTTTTCTCAAGGTCTATCTATCTCCGAATTCATCAAATATTGGTTCAGTTTAGGCTTGAAAGCGTAACAGACAGATAAAGTTAATTTCGCGTTTTTAATAGATATTAGCGCAGTCTAACGAACACTTTCATCATTAGTATGACTACTAGTAATATAGACAAAAAATGTGACTTGCAATGTTTAGTTCTTCATAGTTCGACTGTGGTTCGACGTAGACCCACTGCGTCGTAGACCCGATGTTACATTGTGGTCTATGTCGGCAGACAATTGAAAAACGTTTACTTGACGTATGCTTTGAGTCACAAATATGGTTGTTACCACTTTAGTCGTGGCTAATAAGTAGTCCGAAAGGCAGTGAGTGTAATTTCTGTATTTAATGAACGATTATAACATAGGATTAATATTGAAGTAACCCGATTGGTGACACTAACGAACCTTCTGTAAATTGTTCAACCTTACTTACATTACAGCACAAGATTATATTGCTGTGTTTTCACTTTATTTTCATGACATATTGCTTACTAGCTTTGGCCGGCAGCTCCACCCGCGTGAATGTCGGTTATCGCGACCAAACATAGCCTATGTTATTTCTCAAAGTCTAATCTACACCTATACCAGATTTCATCAAAATCGGTTCAGTGGTTTAGGCATGAAAGCTTAACATACAGACAGACAGAGTTACTTTCGCATTTATAATATTAGTATGAATTCTTCTACGTCAAATATACCTAGTAGATTCTAGGAGTATAGAGATAATGTTTGTGTGGAAGCGCAACCTAAGAGCCCTAATTTTTTATAGTACCTATTATGTAACCCATGCAGTCTATAATTTGCCGTATCACTTGAGCCTATCTCGCTGTCATAGTAAACGAAGTTTTGGCACATAGTGATACGGTACAAATAAATGCTCAAGTTTTCTTAAACATAAATACGATGCTGGTTCTATAAGGTTCGCATTTTGATTGTGGTTGAGATTTGAGGATTCAGGGTTTTTAATTCTTGATACGGCACTGCCAGTGTATCGTCTATTTTGTGTCTATATGAGGTTGATAAGTTGAAGGCTAATTACCTTAATACCGTTGATGAACCATGTAATGTGTGGTGCTGGAAGAGCTGGTGCCGTGGTACAGTTGGCTCGAAGAGTTTCACCGAAGCTTAGGAAGCGCGTAGGGAAGTCAATTCTAGGATGATGTTTTTGTGGATCTGTGGACAGGTAAAATTGGGTAGTCTTAGAAAAATTGCCCGGTATGTGTCGTAAGGTTATTATTCCCGTAAAGATTTGAAAGGAATTACGAGTGTAACAATCACATGGGAATCGTGTTTTTGACGTTGAAATATGGGATCCTAATGAAATTACCGTTATTTAATATCAATTTTAAATATTCATATTAACACAGGAATCAATATGTTGACATTGTGCATAAGTGTCATTCAATAAATACATATATACAAAAATATCGTTTTAAATCAATAAATCAGATGTCCCATGGGACAAGTAGGACCAAACTAGGTGAATTACGGGTATAAGAAAGTTGCCATATGCCAAATTGATCCAGAAATACGTGTCGAAAATGTTATTTTGGTGTTGATGTGGCATTAAATTATTAAAATGCTTTGAACGTAATCCGCTTCATTTGCAATTCACAGTTTAAAATACCTCGCTGAGATTTTTATCAACTATTTCAGATACAGGTGACAACCACACATTATATTCAGTTTCATCCCGCGCAGCACACAAACAAAATGGTGTGAATGTTTTAAGGTTTTGTGAATAAATAAAATTACTAATTAATAATTCAGCCTTTCATTGTCATCCATTAGTGAATATCCCGAAATAACTGAAGTTAACCCCATTCTGAATTTTCATTCTGTTCTTTCTGTACTGACTTTTAGTTTCCATGCCCTAATCTAGTCTGCTGTGGGTCTACTTATAAAACGCAGAAAAGGAGTTCCTATATAATTTTAACTTTTCTATGTATTTGTGTGTACAGCATCGTAGTTTGTGTGATGCGGTTTTTTGTTTATGAAAACTCAAGTGATCGAGATTCTTCTATAAATTTATGTTGATCTATTCGGGTGTTTGAAGATTTATCAGCCACTTAAGTGGTGTAAAAATCGGTGGATTTTAGTGAATTTTAAAGTACTGTTTGCTCCACTGGTGGATTGTGGTGGTAAATAGAGATATATAAGCCTCAACGTCGCTGTGGTAGCGAAGGATTTCGTGAAAACTGTCAATCGATTGCAGTAGGTTTGTATGCTGTTGCGGGGATCTGAAAAAGCTATACAGACATATATGACGGAACTACGTAAGCCGGGTCAACTTGTATGTAATAAAATAATAGTTTCCTTCACGGCTTAAAATATGTATATTTACTTTATCTTCTTCACAATGGCCTCTGCAGTATGTATATTTACACAACCTAACATAAATAATATCACAAAGTTCGAAAAATAGTCAAACGATTTAAAGTTGAACCCGTATCCAGTCAATGAAGCTGCTTATTCTAGCGTAGGCTGAAGGGTATTGTTGTTCACAGCCACCTGGCATGACGAATGAGCTGAGACCAATTAAAATTTCCTCTCCTTCAACGTTCATCGTCAGTGGTCCGCCGGAGTCTCCCTGGCAAATTCCAACGGCACCCCGGCCGCTTGTACATATATTAGAATTCAACAAAAATTCGCCAAAAACTGATCGACACTGTGCATTAGAAATTACCTGCAGGTTGACATTTCTTGTGAATGTGTTAGTAGTAACAATCGTTTGGCTTGAGTCGGAATACCTGCCATAACCAGATGCTGTAACCCATCTGTTAGTAAGATCCATGTTAAGCAAAAATCCAGAAGGTAATCGGATAGGCTGAATCAGGTTCGTTAATGGTACTGCTGCTGGTAAATAAAGCATTGCTACGTCGTTGGCGAGTGTTCTAGGTTCATACCATGGGTGTACAGCTATTCCAGTTGCAAAAGTCCTGAATCCACCGTAATATAGGAACTGTGAACCGAGGACAGCTTCGATACTTCTAGCTAAATGTCTTCCATGGGTATAACAATGAGCTGCCGTGAGTATTCTTGTTCGAGTTAGTAGTGAGCCACCACAAGACGCACGGGCCGAGAGTCCGATATCTATAAGCAAACCAACTAGATATGGGTGAGCATCGACTGGAGCCATATTGCCTCCTACAATGCGTTGATTAAACAATCTATCTTCAACCAGTTTGATATTTTCAGCATTTTTGATTCCAACACTTTGATGCCAGTCTATAATTTCTTCTCCTGTATTGTATTCTGCCACAATAGCATGTATAAACAACAAAACAAGAAGAAAACGCATTGTGGTCGTGTGGTATATTTGGTCTCACTACTGTGTACTGACCACTTTTCACTTTATATAATACTTTTATTATCTTATCTGAGTTGTGCCCGAAGCTGATAACTAATTAACCGAAAATATTTTAGCTTTTATTTGTTTGTAACAACTGTTAAGCGAATTTCGTAATCTAAGGGATTAAATTGTAGACATGTAGGTATAGATAATTATATATGTTTACAATTATGTTTGTATAATCCAGATGGATTATATACACAATGCGTTTTCAATATGCAATTGAATCGCATGTTATTAAATGGTATTACGGAAATTGGGTTTTTCTAATAACGCATTAAAATGCAGGTTACTTAGGAGAAAGAGATAGAGGGTGACCCTTTAATTCCACTTAGCTAGGAACTATAAAAGTTCCTAGACTAGTCAAATATGAAAACCTCGGGAATATTTGATTGTCTTCATTATTGGTTTTGATAGACATATGTATGTTAGAATAAAATTGTCGTCCGTAACTAAAAATTAGTCGGAGCCCCCGATTGCCGCAAGGAGTTACCGTAGGAATATCTGTATGAAAAAAACAAGGTGTCTGATAGTAATACTATTAATACACACACCGGCAGAATTAGCGGAACACAAAAATATGGTGTGGGGAGGGATATGTTTAGGAGCTCGCACGGAATTAGTAGTAGTCGACGGCGGAATTCTGACTGCTGATCGGTACATAAGGGAGATTTTAGAGGTTAATGTTGTGCCATTTGCCCTATTTATTGGTAACTTCATTTTAATGCAGGATAATGCTCGGGCTTACAGTGCTCGCTCAGTACAGGCATACCTAAACCATGTTGGTGTTACGGTGATGGAGTGGCCAGTACGGTCCCCGGATATGAACCCGATTGATCACGTTTGGGACTTGCTAAAGAGGAGTGTCAAATCAAGAATGCCACCTCCTAACAATGTCGACGAGCTGCGAAATTAGTTGAAGAATGGAGAGGTTGCCCTAATAAATCATTGACAACATCATTCGCAGCGTGCCCAGACGGATGGAAACCTTAATCAGGCCCGAGGGGGAATCACTCTTTATTAAACATGTTGTTGTTGTTTTTTGTTTAATTATTATTTGTTTAAAAATATAGCTATCTACTTTATACTTTCCTTCTAATTCTGCCGGTGTGTATGTTTATATTATAATTGAAATAATTTAATAGGTGCATTATGGCAGATGCCCTAAGTCATAGAAGGTAATTTGGCAGGATTGGAACGTAACATGAAACTATAATAATTTAAGTTTAATAATTTGTACATGCATAATAACTTATGATAGTCCATTAAAAATATATTCTGATATATTTCAGTTTAAATTTAGAGTAAAATATTTAAACTGGCGTGAATTGTTATTTTTACGACACCTCGTAAGAAAGCTATCTTTTATAGTCATTGTTTTTTAATTTTAGTGTTGTGCTATATTGTCTTAGGTTGTTACATTTTAATCATTATGAAGTTTATCTGTGCTCGTTACTTTTCGTTACGTTTTATTACAATATTTAAGAAAGAAATAGAAAAAGTTTGTAATAAAATAAATAAATTTGTTTATGTTTTGGCAAAACTAAGGAAGACCTCGAACCCCGAATCAGTCGCCATGGCCTATCATGGCTATGTTGCCTCCGTTTTAAATTATGGTTTAATGATTTGGGGCAACTCCACAGACGTGAATAGAGTCTTCATTGCCCAAAAAAAGTGTATCAGAGCTATGTGTGGAGCTGCACCATGGCACTCGTGTAGGCCCCTTTTCTTGAAAATGAATCTTCTTACCCTTCCCTGTATGTACATCTATGAAACCGCGAAGTTCGTTAGGCAGTATCCTAGCTTCTTTTCGAAGGCACATGAGGTTTATCCGAGGAGCACTAGAAATCAGGATAGAATTGTTTTATCTAGAGTCCCGAATACGGCTATTTACCTTAAAAATTGTTTTGCAATGTGTGGTCGTATTTATAATGCAATACCTAAAAGTTTGAAGCAACTTCCAACCTCTAAATTTCTAAGAAAGTTGAAAGCATGGCTCATAAAAAAATGCTTTTATACGATAGAGGAATTGGAAAAGTGTAAGGGTAAACTATGACTAAATGTTGGTATTATTATTAGCAAATATTGAGGCAACCTATGTCCATAAAGTTTATAATATACTTAAAAAAAATAATAATAATAATACTGACATGCTAATAATTTTTACAAATGTTTATTAATGACTTATTTTTATGCATTTTATGTTCTGACATTCTATTTAATTTATTGTATTCTTTGTGACTTTAGAATTTTCTTGCATGTGCTAAAATAATAAAAATATTGTAGTGTACCTAAACTAATATTGATACCTCATGTTTAATATAATGTTTGCATGCCATAAAATGGTAAATGTAACCACATTTAAGCAAATAAATGAATTGTTATTTGAATTTGAAAAAGACAAAAAGCAGTATTTTCACTCTCATCATCATCATCATCATCATCATCATCAGGCTATATTAGTCCACTGCTGGACATAGCCCTTTCACACTACTTAACTGAAAATATAATATTGCGCTTTGATTGATAGTTGTTCACACAAAAGTACTAAGTAAGTACTTTATTTTTGTAATTAAAAGGCTTAAAGTTGTTGACACTGGCATCACCGGCGAGTGAATTGGATAGTAATGACCAAATGCGATACGTTTCGAAAGTAACGTAAAATGTAATCAAAGTTACATTCTGGCAACGATGCGATTACTCTTTTGTAACTTGAATCGATTATTCACCCAAACGATTTAAGACACTCCAACACAGTGGCGTAATTATAGGGTGGCAGGGCTGGAAAAATGCCACGGGCCCCCGACCCAAGAGGGCCCCGGCCCAAGAGGCCACGAGCTCAGGACTAACCTATCATTTTTAACAACTTTTACCTAAGTACTTGAAAGTTATAATTTTTTTAAGTACTTAAAAACAATCAAATGATGGCACAACTAAAAACTATATAGAAATTCAAACTGATCATTTCAACACATTCAAAACAAAAAAAAAGGTCGATTTTCAGAACGCATCAATTGGTTGCTTCATTTTTTGTCGTGGTACATGCATTGGTAATGCGGGCGAGCTAGTGACGGTCTGGGAATTCCCTCATTTGTTAACCAATTAGCCTAGGAGCCAGTGACACTGAAAGTCTTGTCATCGCGGATTTGAAAAACTTATATGTAAATCGATAGTGAACAAATATATGAATAAAATCAACTTGGAACGCGTTGACTTAGTAAGCCAAAAATATGTTAAATTTTTTTTATTTAAGATAAAAAAGCAAAATGGCACTATGGTATGTACAAGACAGGCTACGTAACTTGGCTATTCTGTCTATTGAAAATTCTGGCTCTTTCTTTAAACTTTGATGATGTTATAGATACTTTTCCGGAACAGTAAGTACGGAGAAAAGAATTTATAGAATAAAAAAATCTTATTACAATAAATTGTTAGGTATTGAATTATAACTATTGGTATAAACTTAAGCTCCAAAAAAAAAAAATGCCACGGGCCTCAGATGGTATAGTTACGCCACTGCTCCAACACTACACCCAACTCTCATAAGGCATCTATTAAATTATTTCAACTTCAGTAATTACTTACTTATAATCCGGACTACAATGCAATAATACTTTATGCTGATGACAGAGTTCCAACATCTCATATAAAATTTTAGCCTTTGTAGCAGTTATTGTGATTTTACATTAGGTACTCTTTGGATCCTTTCCCTGACTTTTCGATCGGCTTGTATAGGCTTTGGTCGCTAAGCTTTCGAGTTTCCGTGACTTTGTGCATTTGGACTTTTCTATATCTAGGCACACTTATTGGAATTTTACTTCATTTAAATTCAAAAACACACTGACATATTAATCATTTATCGAACTATGAAATACCCCAGCTGCAGTTTACGTTGTATATTGCAGGCATCTGCAGAAGTTCATACAACATCTTGCGATGTGTTCTGGATGTGTAAGATGAAATTGATAAAGTTGCTACAGTATAAATTAACGTAACTACCCGTATTTGTAGAAGTTTTGAGGCAGGTCGTTCTGTTACATATTTCCATGGGATTTCTTAAATAAATACGGGCAAAGAATCGTAACACAAAACAAAGGAAATGTTGAAGAACTACATCAAATACGAGGACTTTGGCTTGTTTCCGTTCGCACGAGTACTTTTTTAAGTGCATTAGGGTACGAACTCTTGACGTGTGCGGTGGCGTGGTAACACTTCGAGTAGGTTAACGAGGGCTCACACACGCGACTAGATAGAAGCGATACGAATACAGGTGGTCCTATATTTTTCATTTCTAACCGACTGCAAAAAACGAGGAGGTTCTCAGTTCGTCGCCTATAGGCTTTTTTTATGTACTTATATTTGTTACGCGTTCAAAAAAATTATAGTTTTTTATTAGAATTTTATTTATTTATTCAGGGAAAGCAAGCCGTTACACAATGTTCTTAATCTAAGGTCTTAACATTAAAATGGTTTAGTTTAGTAACCTACAGCGTTATACATATGTTAAACTATAATGGTATAAGCACTGCATAAGCTCAAGTGTTGGCTTTCTCTTATGCAGTGAGAATCGCCTAATCGTACAAAAAAAAACATGATTACATTCAATTTTTAAATTTGTTATTTTTCATTACTCATACTCTGAAAGTAGGTCTGAAGTTGCCTGAGGAGCAGGATGAAAGTAACACTTTTCATCCCTAGGGAGAATCGCTTTCAACTGACAGCTGTCAAATTAATAAAAAAATACTAATTCTATTTTTACATTATTAATTTACCAACCATGTACCAACGTTCTATACAGCCACTCAATTACAGCGCGTTGTAAATTGAAATAAAATAAAGTTAACTATTGATTAAAGAATATATACATTTTTTTAAATAACTTTAGTTTAGTTTCAACAATTTCCTTAAAATAACATAGATTTGGGCAAAATATTTACCATATTTTCAATGATGAAAATGAAAATGAATGGCTGAATAGCTGGCCACAGAAAAAAAAACAAACAAGATAGGCAGAAAAGCGGCAATTCGATCTTCATTTGTTTTTCGATTTGAAGGTTTTTTTTTATACTTCTATACAGCAGAGATTTGTACCTATAAAATGAGTTCATCTGGTTCTGATATGAATTTAACACCTGATTTTATAAGAGAAGAGGGTTAAAGACTTGTTTAGTCCCTCGAACGCGTTAAAGACTTATTTATTCCCTCGAACTTTTAGCGCCCTCACTTCGTTCGGGCGCCAAACCTCGTCTCGGGACTAAATAAGTTACTTTCACCCCTAGGGTAACAATGTACTATTACTATCCTACTAATATTATAAATGCGAAAGTGTGTGAGTATGGATGGATGTATGTATGGAGATTTGTTACTCTTTCACGTAAAACTACTGAATGGATTTTAATGAAACTTTACAATAATATAGCTTACTAACTGACCGTGCGAACTTCGTAGCGCCAATATTTTTCCGCCCACGTGGCGTCAGATCCCGTTCCCGCTGCACCCTCTTCTATACTAAACATGAATTATACATATAAACAAGCAATCTATCTCCTAAAAAAACCGCATCGAAATCCGTTACGTAGTTTTAAAGATTTAAGCATACAAGGGATATAGGGACAGAGTAAGCGACTTTGTTTTATACTATGTAGGGATGATACATCAGAATAACTCATAGGTTATATATCATCACGCTACAACTCAAGGAAGCGGAGCAGTGATCATTAATGTCAACAAATCCGAGATCCAGGCGGGCGTAGCCGCGGGCAACAGCTAGTTTATTTTATTGAATGAAATTTTGAAGCATTTACTATGCTAACTTTTCAAATCGATTAAGATAGGAAAAAGTGAATACCCAGGTGGGACTCGAACCCACGATCTTTCCCTTACAGGGGGAATGCTCTGACCACTGAGCCACCGGGCCACACCTGAAGCTATCCAAATTCTCCTATACTACCGTCTTAGGGCGACGGTGGGAGGCATCTACCGACATTCATACGAAATATCGGAAATAATGAATGATGTTGCAATCATTTTTAAACATTGTTTTTTGATGACTCCGCCCAAATATTTTAATGTCATACAATGTGAAGTTGCCAGTATAGCGCATCAAAATATGAGTGTCCTATAGGATCGAAGTCATAGCGCAAAATCCGTTCGGATTTCGAATCAGAATACTTTCGCTAGGAACACTGCACTGATTGACTGTCCCCTTTCTATTCAATTCTGAGCTCCTTTTTCACGGGTAGTGGATAACGTTCCCGTTGTAAGCCCACCTGTGATAGGAGTCTGATTTACTGCCATTTTGGGCGAGGAATTTCCTTCCGAACCTTTTCGGTGCTCCATTAATCATTTATTACGTCGCTGGATTTCCAAATTACGAACAAGTTTGGCCTCAGTATTGTATCGGGAATCAGTCTCAAACCATTTCGATTAGTTCTAGATTTAATACCCATCCAATATTACTTCTTTTCACCAAACGTTAAACGTTTAATTGTTATAATACAATTTTAGCAGTAATTTTGGCAAGTTATAATTATTCTTACCTAATAATGCTCCAGAGTCTTAATAAAACGACAGTAGATACTAAACGGCACCATTCAATTTGGCGGTGACATATATACTGTCACCGCCAAATTGAATGGTGCCGTTTAGTTAACTGCCTAGGCAGTAAATTAAACGGCTGATTTAGCTAGTGGGCGGTGACATATACGTATACGCCTAAAATATGTCATTTTACCTTGTTGAAATGCTTAAAGAGTAGGTACTTTTTTACCATGAAATAGCGTAATAAGTATTTGTACCCATAAACCCTGCAAATCACCATTGGTTTTAGCATAACACGTTCCAAGTTAACAATCACTTTGTAGCTCCAAAAACTACACATAAAATTAGAAACAAAAATTGAAAAAAATTAAATAATACCTAATTATAATAATTCAACATTCCTTTTGTTAATGTTTTAAATTTCTGAGGGCGACTGTACCTAGTCTTGTTTTGGCTACTAAATAGACGCCTTCAAGACGGTAAAAATAAAAACATATATTTTTCCTGACATATTTTTTAACCTAACATATATTTTTTCTGAAATATTACATACATATAACCTTATACTATTTGCTATATATCAGGGAACGGAAACGGATCCTCTTCAATAAAAACCAGACCACGATATTTGTTGCTCGACCCTCGACTTGATAAATGATCACAGGAGAGAAATACTAAGGTGTATTTGCTACACCAAACAGAACAATAATTTTTCACAATGTTTTCTCAAACAACATTTTAAAATGATTGTATACGATAATGTACAAACATTTCAGATAGAACTAGTTACATAAGTAGTTCTAAAAGTTCTTAAAGCATTTTTGATGTTCGCGGGCATTCATGCTAACTTACGTGCTAGATGCTACACTTGCTAATTGATAAACGTGGCATGGACTCAGGCTTACTTTTCGGGGTTGGGATATCAGATAGCAGTTTGCACCCATAGGAGCCACTTATACCAATCCAAAAGAAGAAAAATGAGTAAGCGGAGTATGTTCACACATGATCTTTTGGATTTTCTCGTTTAGGTCGCATTCTCGATCATTAACAGTTCAAATTGTTTACTTTATGAACTATTAAACTCTCGCGTTCCATGATATATAATTAAGAGAACGGGCATTAACGCGATCATGGTTCGTTGTCTTAATTAAATGTTTACTTTATGTATTTTTCCTACCTCCTCTCTCGTGTCATTTCTCAATACTGTTAAAGGTTTGACTACAACCTATTGCTGTAGCTGTAACTTGGAGTAAAGGTTAACAGAATACTTAACATAAGCCTCAAGCGATTTACTAGTTGTGTCCAAAGTTGGCACTGTGTAACTGGGGTTCGCTAATTATTTTTAATTTGCTTGTTGGTTCTCAACCCTACAAAGTAAAGTAAGCAAGGTCCTTGTCACATAATCAGCAGGTGCACGTCCGGTTTACTGTTACATTGAATTAGTGAGTGTTTACTGGTACTAAAAACCTGATAAGATAGGTGTGCAGCGTCACACACAAGTGCTCTTTGTTCGGTGATTGTTACTTATTATGCATAGGCTTAAATGTGTTAGTAATAAGTCGGATCCCACCAAGAATTTCGGTATAGGCATACTGGCTTGTAGTTAAAATTAGGTAATAATACATATAAAAAATATATATAAAAAATAAGTGACTGGCGCAGGCTTTTCTGTTAGGAATCACGATTGGATGACGTAGTACTATTTCCAGTACCATAAGGTTTTCAGACCGATGACTTGAAAAAGGTGGCTGGGATGGATTGGATGCGGAAGGCGAAGGATCGTACGAAATGGCGCACATTGAGTGAGGCCTATGTCCAGCAGTAGACTGCAGTGGGCTAATTGATTGATTGAAGGTTTTCTTACATTAGGGTTTAAGTTAAACCACAGTGTCTTATACCATCTTCTGATACGTTTCCGGAATAAATGTATTCATTCATGGTAGACTCACAGGAGTACCATTAAACATAGCTAGGCAATTTAATACCAAATTGATTTCAATCAACGATTGAAATCAATTTTGTATTGCTAATGTCGGCATTTATTCAGGTCAGATTCAGAAACCACAAATATTGCTCTGTTCGAGTAAAGCAAATTCAGAACCTAATCAAGCTACCATTTCTGATTTCGAATAGTTCTACCCTATTCACCTACCCGTATCTTGCAACGAAGATCGCATGGCCGTATCGTGAGTTTCTTTATTTGAAAGGGGATAAGGTTTAAAATTGTATGATGGCAAATATTTGATGTTAATGGTGCGTGTGATGTTATTTCGTATGCGACTCTCGTGTAGGGTCGGCCTTCATCGTGCATTCGAACAGAACGTTAATGATGATGTTTTAGGCGGTACTGTAATGTTTTATATATTTATGTACGGTCAACGACAGAAGTAAATTTACAAATCGAACATTTTATAAAATTAACTTTAGGTACAACAAGAAAAATGTTAACTTTGTCCTTTGAGGATGTCAAAACTTTTAAAACCTGCAATTTTATAATTACATATGTATTCTTATTTCATTAAAATATGTAATTATTTTTTTCCAGATAACCGATCAATTTTAAACTTTACATAAAATAAAAAAAGTGTATGTTATATATTTTTTAAGTTATAAAAAGATATTTAATTTAAATCAATTGAAAGATCTCTGTGAACGTGTAATTATCAAACAACTTTTGTAGTTGACTGCACAGGGAGGTTGGATGCAACAGTCTTTAATTCTTTTTTTTAGTCCATACCAAATAGTCGTCATTGTACGATCGATCGGTCAGTACTCCAGTGAGATTGATTTTTATTGGCATTGTGAATGGTTTCCCTTTATCCTGAACACATCTCCATCATTAAGCTCTACATTGAACTTTGACATTGGGGTGATGAAGATGAAAAGCATGAATGAGGCCATTTAACTGAAAGGTATGAAGTGAATGCTAGGAAAACGCAGTCTACGTATCTGAACTTTTTGAGAGGCATATAGAAATGACTGAATGTGAAACGTATGTTTTAATGAAAAAGAATATGGAGAACAACTGTAAGAGGTTGTATGCTTTGGAAACTTGTTTATCGAGGGATGCAAAGGCGATGAAAGAGTGAATGACAAAAATTTGCGACGGCGTTCATTGCAGGGCGTCCAGTGGCCATAGTAAAGTCTGCCGGGCCCAGCCAACCCAACCTGCAAGCCGACGCACCTGCTGAGGGTGTTGGGTTTGACACAGGCCTTCCTCTCGGAGCTTGAAAGGTAACAAGCAGTCGCTCCTATAAAAGCCCTATAAGTCAAACTAAAAGAACGACAAGAGTAAGTTGACCAGGGTGTACGACACGAAGACCTCTGATGAAAACCAAAACGACGGCTAAAATGATAATGATGACTGTCGAATGTGTTAATACACAAAAAAACTGAATTACTTTCTCGCATGGAGGATCATTTATACATTTTAAAAGATTAAAGCTTTTAAAATGTATAAATGATCCTCCATGCGAGAAAGTAATTCAGTTTTTTTAATAGACTTATAGGTAGTATTAGTGTCTACTTACACGAATACTAAAACTGGTAAAGAGTACCTACATAATATTGATTTAATGTATGGGTAGGCATTGAGTACTATATATTATTTATTGATTGATTATTTATTTTTATTACTATATATTTGTCGTGACAAGAACTAATGTATGTTTTATCGTTGTTATTGTTCTAGTGTGAAATGAACAACAACACTATAAACCTTGAATTGTCACCAATATCGATACCTTGTGCTCTACCTAATAATATGCCTGGTTATACTTACCGGTTGAGCTTTTATAGGTATGTAGATAGGTACCTGATTTTAATTAATGACGGATTTAATAGCAATGTGATATTGGTATCAAGATCATCTAATAACTGCCATCGTTGCTAGTGTGATGTGATTGTACTTGTTATGGTATTCCCGTGCGTGTGCTTTTTATCGCAGATCCCGGATATACCTTCATGAAGAAATTCCCTTGGAACTGTAGTTAAGAAGTCACACACTAGCTCGTTACTTATATAGAATTGTAGTCACTTAAATTTTCTTTTTTTATGTTTATGCTTTGTAAATTTTGTGTAAATAAAGTTTCACAATTGTCTGCAGTAAGTACACTATACAATGTTAGTGTGTCCTACCAATCTTTTTCTGTAAGGTTGTGCCGAATCTCTAAACCAATTTAATATTAATATAATGTCATTGAGGATAAATTGAACTGAATTGCCTTTAAAACCAACGTAAATTATTGTTTAGTTAGGTGAAAATCTGCAACAGATTCGAGACCGATATTCTTAGCAATTCATGGATTCCCCGTGCGGGCGCCCGCGCCGGGTCCATCGCGTTGCTGAGTTGGGAACTCGGGACAGTGCCTGGGACTTGCGACCCAGGTGTAGGTTTAGAACGGCGCCCTTTTGTTGATGTACATCACTAGCTGTCGCCCGCGGCTCCGCCCGCGTGGATGTCGGTTATCGCGAATCGGGGTATGAAAAATAGATGTTGGCCGATTCTCAGACCTACCCGATATGCCCACAAAATTTCATCAAAATCGGTCAAGCCGTTTCGGAGGAGTATGGCAACGAAAACTGTGACACGAGAATTTTATATATTAGATATTCTTCTTTATTGTGTGGTCCTGTGTTTCCCACGATACAGTAAGTTCCACCATAGTGTTTTTCATTATTGTATATGATGAACCGCGAAAAGCTTAGTTGTATCTGGGGGTACGGCAGTGCCCCAGCAAAGACGAGCCAATCGAAGCGCAAGTGCACTACCTACCTTTTCTTGAAACGCTACGTCGTTTTTTTGAACTCTCATAACTTTGCTTGGGATGATTTCAAGATAGAATGAAGAATTTTCAAGATAGAATGCCATCGGTACAATCATTAAACATTCAAAGTTTGAATGTCGTAGCTATTATACTTTAGATTTTATTAATGTCTCAAAACCCTTAATTTCGTCACTAACTCATCGCTCACTGAGCATCAAAATTGTTAGGTTACTTCCTGAAGTCCTAGAAAGCTGAAATTTGGTATGTAAGCTAATATTACTACAAAGACAACAAAAAAATTAAAAAACCTAACCTAACCTATCCCCTGGGAATAGAAGGTGGAAGCACAGATTACCTACTAAGGTGGAAGTTGGTATATGAGACTTGCACTACAGTTTGTGCTACATAAGTCAAAATTAATTCAAATATTATTTATAACAAATAAAAGATACGTAGGTCATAATTTTTAACCAACTTACAAAAATAAATGAAATCCCACCGCAACATTTTTACATGAAAATGTTTTTGGTGGGATATAACATTCCCCAACAAAATGTGTATCATTCGTTGTGTTGCTGAACACAATACCGCAGTATATTGTTGAGGAAAATGCACTTATTAATGTATTAAACTTCGCAGCTACATTAACTGTATGCACCTTTTTATTTAGCCGGACCTGTTTTGCAAACAGTAAAATACTATTTGATTTTGTTAACTTATCTTACAGTTTATGCAGCAAGTTAAGAAGGAAATCTCAATTTAGCAGCACTCCAACTTTGTGCAACATGCTTATTGCGCCGAGACTACATCATCTACAGAGTTGCCAAGATTTTGTTCATAAGTACTTTTTCACTTCAGCAGCTCAAACATTAAGTTTTGCTGCGTAAAAACTGTCAGCAAAATGCTATTTTGCTTACTGCGTCAGGCATAGTAACTTTTGAATTGTTTTTCATATGCTTAGAAAAAATCATTCCACGAAGAACTTTCGACCTACATCACGTCTACTGGCAAACATAAGTAATCTGAAGGTCCAATTTCGAAATTGCACCCCAAAGAAAACACGTTTGAAAACGCGTAAGCAAACTAAATTTGAAAGGATATTTGTATTACTTTATAATGAAATAATTTTAACTACTAGAACAATCTATATTAAATAATTTATTTAGATTAAATTAACCATAGCTTAGCAAACTATATTAATATACTAATGAACTAAATAAATATAAAATAAACTATATTAATATACTAATGTAAAATGTAGCTAACTGAGTCAATGTAAATATAGATAAACTGGTTTATGATATGGGTTTTAGAATGCGGATAAAAATACTTAGATACTTTTGTGTTGTTTTGATAATCCACACATATATTCATAAATAGAAACACCTAGACCAATGCAAATAGATTACTTATTTATGAATACAAACACTTGCATTGAGTGGAAATCCCTCGACCTTACTTAGTAGACGAACACTCTCTTCCTACACCAGCTAGGTACTATGATTTATTCTGTGACGTAGGTAGGTCCTCAATTTTAAAATGGGTTGGCATTGTAATTGATACAAACCTCTCAGCATACTATCGATACAATTAGTACTAGCACTAGTTTTGAGCTTAGTGGGGCAATTTAATAAACTTTTTTTTGAACGAAGTAGGTAAGTGGATTCGTAAACACTCATTAGATTCTGAATTGAATCGGTAGATATATGAAAAATTATAACAACGTCGAAATCAAGTTCCCAAAACAGTATCAATTCAATAAATTATAATAAACTGCGTAGCAAAGATAATTTTATCTTTCCTACGCAATTAATTTTATCTGATAGATCTTATTGTCATTAAGTTTAAGATTTATGGTGTGGCTTAAATCCTAAAAGAACGTTCTAATGATTCTAAACTCTGATATCTGTTTGACCAGGATTATTATTTTACTCATGCATTCCTCTTTTTCAAGTAAGACTTTCAAAGCTATACTATTGTATACTGCTTTAGTCTAGTTGATTTATTAGGGTGCGTTTTTTCAGACATGTTGTAATGAATCACTTCAATGCCTTGATTTTTGAAATCAATCTACGTAAATCAAAAAAATGTAAACGGTTAAGTTGATTCCCGGGATCTGTTATTAATAAGAGGAGCTAATTATATGTTACTCAGCTTGAATAAGCCGACGTGATGGTAGATGTTCCATCGTTTCGCATAACATCAGCGCCAATCAGCTGTATATTGTATTTATACGATTGATGAGTCTATTATGGGTCTTTTCTCTCGTCTTTTACTTTCTCACTTTTCCTCTCTCTGGAATCTTCGAGAAATCTGTATAAATGTTGTGCCTTTTATGTTTTCGTTCTTTTTTCATAGTTTTTAATGCTCAAACTAAGGAATTTGAGTCACATTTAGCCTAAATGACATCATCACAATTTTACAAAACCTTATTCATTTCGATATTAAGTGTGTATTAAAGTTTTAAAAACACTAGAGCTTCTAAAAATATATGGGAGCCGTCGTTCTTAAAATATACGTTGCAAATAATTACCTACTACCTACCTATTATTATTATATTTTCTAGAAACATTGGTAGCGTAGTCACAATGTTAATTAATTATTACGCGCAGTAGAGTTGAAATAATTTAACAAACTTAAAATTAATTGCATGTTGGAATAATATTTTCAGTTTTCAGAACTTGTAACAATAATAAATTATAAAGTATGGGAGGTCTTATTGTATATAGTAAATATACTGCTAAGTTTATTTGATTTTATATCGTGCTTAAACAACTCAAATTTTGGCACTGAGTTTGATCATTTTTTCACAAGGTTTTTTGTTGTCTTTTCATTTCGAAATCTTTATCATCTATCTGCTCATATTAAATTTCCCTTATTATACATATATTATTTATGGTCGATGTAACATGCGCTTTCATAATATTCAGCCTGTGAGATGTGATCTACTCCTGAGTCACTCTCTATAGCTTGCCAATTCACTTTTTTGTATACCCCATTCACGCCTTTCTTAGGAAAAAGTAAACGAACTAATAAGTAAAATGAAAATTAGCTTCAGTAGTCCATAACCGAACTAGTGAGACGAGAGAATTAAAAGGCTGTTAAGCATTTATTTATTTTTCAACACACTTGCTCATAAACTGGCTCTAATTTCACCGCAATTCGGCACATAATGACACCTATAATCAAACTGTGGCTTTTTGATTGTTATAATTCACTAGTGAGTCATGCATTTTTTAAATTTTATTGATTCAGTTGCTTTTTTCTGTAAAAAAAGTTTCGATACCAAAAGTTCGTGTTCAATGGTATAAATAAATTAATATACTTATTACCTACTTGCTCATTTTATACAATTTCGTATTTAGTGTAACTTGTACGTATTTAATAAACAAAAGTTTCAATCAATTAAGGTAAAAGACCCAATGGTCGACACTGACCCAATAGTCGACATTTTCGAAAAAAAAACCTTTTTGTAAGAAAAGTAACTATACTTGTTTACTTGACTATTTACTTAAAAGACGTCTAATAGCATATATAATAGATGTTCAAAAATTCGCAACACTTTCGTGAGTAAATATTGAATTGGCGCCAGTTGTTTCTTAAGATTTTTGTTAAGGGTAGTGATTTTTAAAAGGTGTGATATTTTATTTATTAATAATGATTATCATTATTTTTAGTACAGATATTATAAATATTTCACTTGTTGACCTACGTAGACCATTGCCTTATTGTTATGGCTCGATTTTCTATCAGTTTTAAGTGATTGTCGACTATTGGTGCTTACGACCATGTGTATAATAATTGTATATTATTATTATTAATAAGAATTTTAGTAATAATTAGTAATAATAATTAATAATAATTATTATTATTAACAATAATTAATAATAATAATTAATGCAGAAGGCGGTTCTGCTAGGCACGGCACGTATAGTGAGGAAGTTCCTCTCCCTGGAGCCCTAACCACCGGTAGCTTGGTCCCTGTACCCGATGCCGGTGGGACACTATTTTTTATATTTTTAAATATGTTTAAATTTTTTTGTAGATGTATTTAAAAATGTAATTTATATGTTTTGTTAAAATGAATAAAGGAAAATAATAATAATTAATAATAATAATAATTAATAATAATAATTAGTAATAATAATTAGTAATAATAATAATAATTAAAAAGAACGTAACGACCATTGTTTAAAAATATGTGTCATTTTGTAGAGAGAAGTTTGATCTGTCGTTGTGTCTACCATTGGTGCTTTTACCTTAACCTTAATAACTTTTTTGTTCTCTGTAAAAATATTAATTTAAAAAGAAACCTAGTTAGTTTAGTCTATGGCCAATCGAGATGCCATATCGCATATCAAAACAAATTAATCTTTTCCGCTATTGCGAAAAAAAAAATTCACAACACACTTGAAATTATAGTTATCTATTAATTAAAATATCTACAAGTACTAGTTATGAAGAAAATGATTTATGTTGTACAACGTCCGATATATGTGATGAGACTGATGTGAAGCCCTCAACGTTATGGAAAGTTTACTCCTTGAAAACTGTATTATATATATTATATTCAGTATATTTTAGTATTATTCACAAGAGTGTTAAAAACAATGTATGATACACGTGTGCATTGATGATTACGGGATTACCGTCCCCGGCTCTCCTAAGTTCCTCACCTAACGGCTCGGGTATCAACGGCACCTCAGCGGTAATCACACTTACCATAATGTTCTATTATACAATTACAGAGCTTTGTGCTCAAGGATATTAATTGCTATCTGTTCCCGAGTGACTCGATTTCAATCGTGAGATCAAAAGTGAGACTTGGGAAGTAGTCGCATAATATTGTATTGCTGCTGGGAATAATAGCATTGGCAAAGATAGATTGACGTATGTATTTACCTGATTTTGTGAGCAATTCAAGCTGTCAACATATTCTTAATATTAAGAGACCTATATGCGCTACACGCTACTTAAGAGATATCCTTTCTATTAATAGATAAATATTATGAATATTGAATTTAAAGTTTATAAGATATCTAAATGTTTCTTACTCATTTACGCTCAACGACTGTACGGTTCTGGTTAAAATTTGGTACTAAGATAGATTATAGTCTAGAATAATACAGTTTTTTATTTATTTCAGGAATATATCCCATTGTATTGCGGGAGAAGGATCGAAATTCCACGCGTGTGGGTCTATAGGATAGATTAAAAAGCAAGCAATCTCTAAGGTACTCATTTTTTTCACCTAAATGATTGTTTGCAATTATCCAACTGTTAGTGTAGCTACCACATGTGGTACATAAGTACTTCCTTCATTAATTATTCCTAATAACGACATATCGAACGAGTACTGGCTGGTTAGTTTCATCATTAAGTAGGGACAAGCTGTTACCCTAGAATCTATCTATATGCCAAATAAAATATTTTTCCATTCAGAAGCTATTGCGTGAAAGACTATCAATTTATACATCATTCGCACAATATTAGTAGGGTTAACAATGGACTGCTGAGACGAGGTCTCGGGTTCGATCCCAGGTTTTCCATGGCACACACCAATGACTTTTCGATGCTTTTCGAAGTTATGTGTGTATTTATCGCAGGTTTATAAGTGCCCAGTTAATGGAAATAGGCTCGCCACCTATTACATTGGGACCTAAACATAAACCGGCGAAATGTGGGTGCTAGCACCTCTGCCTACCCCTTCGGGGATAAAGGCGTGAGTTTATGTTATGTTATGTTAACAGCCAGATGGATTGCAAACCTGAAAACGGTGGCTGGCTTCGACTGGATGCGGAAGGAGGAGAAGGAGTAATGGCGCACATTATGGGAGGCCTAGCAGTGGACTGTGATAGGCTATAAATTGAATCGGTTCAGGTGGGATTCGAACCCGCGATCTTTCTCTTACAGGGAGAATTCTCTGACCACTGATGATGCATGAATCCATTCAAATTCTCCTAAATATCCGTTTTGTCAATCAAAACACATTAAATTTTTCTTATCTTAAGCGATGCGATAGGTGAATTGAGAAACTAAGAACATGATGCCCAAGACAACAACGCCTGCGACCCGGTACATTATGCAAAACCTGTTATAGCACTACACAACAAAGCTATTTCTCAGCTACATTCAAATTCTTGAATTTACTTTTCTTGCATTTCTTCTTATGAGGCTTATAAAGGAGGTAAGGATCTAAAGAATAATATATGTACTCACGGAAAATAGTGAGCTGTTTTTCAGGGGAAGCTTTGGTGAAAATAGGAGTGTCGAGTGTAACCTCGCAAGAGTAGATACCGCTTGCTGCGAAATCCAAGTTCTGCAGGATTATTGAGTTCTCCGTTGCTAAGGCGATCTGTAATAAAGAAAATTTGTTTTAGTAAGTACCTATAATATTAAACTCCAAATAGGTTGTTCATATCTTCTCATAACTGATTGACTTAGAGACAACGTACCGCATAAACCGCTGGTCTTATAGACTTGAAATTTGTAGAAAATGTTTATTTTGGTGCGTGGAGGTGTACTAAGAAAGCATTTTTGGAAATTCAAACTCTAAGGGCCTAAAAAAACGTACTATCTTATAACTTAAAAATGGTTGAACAGATTTTGATAGTCGTTGGTTTTTTGAATTTGTATTTGTTGCCGAAAACAATTATCACAATTAAAATGTGGTAAATTCATGAAATAATGTAATATTAATGAAAATACGATGTATTTGGGCGCTAAAATCACTAATAAATAGTTGTTATGACGACGGGAACTACAAAAGAAGAACTTCACTTTTGATCTGTCCAATGATAACATTCATATTATTATTTCTGACAGGTATAATTTGTATTTAAGAGTAATGTACTGTAGTTTGACCTGTATGAGTTGTTTAACAATCAAAGGAAATGTTTTTGAGACGGAATCGCTTCGATGAAATCTTCAGTCGTCAATGAGTTCCAAGGACCCAGAGTGGTAGTACGTATTGGAAATTTTTGTTGGAAATCTAGGCAGGTCATAATTTTCTGGAGCATATACTGCTTAAGCTATCCCTAATAAGCTGGTATCCTTTAACGACACCAACTTGCAGTTCCTGACATATCACCAGGCGTATTTAGCTTTCAAACAGTAAGGCATATGAAAATACTAAATAATGACTGCAAACTCTTGCAGAGTGATCTCAAAGCTGTCTCTCAGTGGTGTAAAAGTAATTTGATGTCCCTTAACATTGCCAAATGTTCAGTCCTTACTTTCACTAATAAACGTCATGGGATCGTTAACGATTACACGATTGACGGTCAAGTCCTTAGGAGATCCAATGTCATTAAAGATCTTGGAATTATTTTCGATAATAAACTCAGCTTTCGGGACCATTACCATCACGTAGTGATGAAATCTAATCAACTTATTGGTTTTATTCTGAGGACTACTAAGGAATTTAAAGGTGCTCGCTCTTTTCTCTACCTGTACTACACACTCGTGAGAAGCATATTGGAATACGGCTGCCCAATATGGTCTCCACATTACAATGTACACATTGACAATATAGAATGGGTGCAGAGAAGGTGTCTGCGGATATTGTGCTGCCGTCAACACCTGGGGCGCAACATCATCGATTACGATGCGCGTCTGATTAGATTTAACGTGCAAAAGTTGGAATTGCGCAGGCGGTACTTTGATTTTACTTGCATTTATAAAATAATACATTCTATACTTGATGTACCTAATTTGCTTGCTCAATTAACCTTTAATATCAGATATAGCGCTCGTAGATACAACCAAACGGGACTCTTTGCCTTACAAGTCTATAAAAATAATACTTCGTTTTACAACCCCATAGTTCGGATGGCTCGTCAGTGCAACGAAATCGCCAGGGATAATCCAGCCTTCGATATTTTTATTCCTAAGCTAACTTTATTCATTAGAATGGTTAAACAACTTCTATTCCATCCGTAATTATGAACTTCATCATGTTTAATGTGTCAAAAATGAAAAATGTAAGATTGTAAACTAGCTTTATTTTGTCAGAAACTCCTTCATCTTGATTCCTTTGTACATGCGTTCTTGTGGAATGCAACCTGGACTGTAATCCTATTGCTTCGTAGTATTATTATTTTCTTATTGGTTGTAATCTGTTACGTGTGATAAATAAATAAATAAATAAAAAAAATACGCGAACATCTACTAAAAAACTACGAAACGAGGATTACTTAATTTACTTTACTTTAATGAGGTATAATCAATACGTGTTCCCTATTTGATTTCGAAAGTTGATGATTATATTGAACACGGTGTCGCGATCATTCAACTGGTGGCTGAAAGTACTTTTTATGATTAGATGTTTCGGTTAGGATAATGTTATACTCGATCAACTTTCTCGCTCTTTAGGCTTTCACGGCCAGCGTTGCACTCGTCGCCGCCCGGACCTGCGCCACTGAAGATGTCGACCGCAGTGATCGACGAAACGTCTGGAACGCAAGTTTCATATGGACCACGGCCAAACAGCCCGGAAGCAGTATATTCAACAAACTTACTCGCTGCTTGGTTTTGTATCATTGACGATATTCTGGGATATAATCTTCGAGAGAGAATTCATTGTATGTAGCTCAATTCTAACATACGTGTGTTATATATAAGCTTTATTTCTAGAACAATATTGTTCAGTAAAAAGATGAAGAGGTAACACATTAAAGTGTCACTATCCCAAGTGAATCAAGTTTATTTTACTTCGTTAACTTTAAAAGTACCTACACACAAAGTGCGTACCCACGTACCTACCAATTAAGTATAAGCAAACGAACAAAACGTAACACGAAAGGTTGAAAGTGAGTTTCACAAACATAACTTTTTACTATGGCTTGGAAGAGCAGATATTTCGCGTTTCAACTCGAATGTCGCTTCACGAAAGAAACACCTCTACTAGGGTTTAAATTGTACATGTACAACTCAAAAATATCTATGCTTATAGGCTAAGTACAGTAATTAGGCCGTTATTGTAAGAAACCAATTAGGTGCAAAGTATAAACCGTGTTTTGATTTAATTGAAGTCAATATTCAGTAATGAATCTAGAAAATACAGCTACATGTTGAAATTGTTATATTGAAAAGAAATGTCTGATTGAAAGTAGATATCATTTTCTTTGATACAGTTATGCCTCTCATCCGCCAGGGGGTATGTCAGCCAACCAAGGGTGCATGGAATACCATGCAACCCTGACTGGCTGAAACAATTTAAATTTCCATCTAAATTTCACGAACTACATTTTAAAGTGTTAAAGCAGCAAGCAAGTTTTCGTAACAAGAAATACGATATCAAGTCTAAGAAATAATTATTTTACGTCAATATTCACAATCTATTAGTTTGACCTGGAAGTGAGTTCGACCTGTTACGCCCTCCTGCAGTAGCATAGAATGAGCATTGTACATGCAACGGAAGGTAGTCAGGTACCGGTTTATTGCATGCCAAAGATATCATACACTAGATGGGGGAAGTAAGTAACTCGAGAACATAAAAGTACATACCTACCACTAGTATGAGTACAATTCACATATTATGGATAGCCAATTAAATGTCAAAGATATTATTTTGACTGATGTAAAACGAATAAATGACCAATATAATAATTAATTAATTACATGTGTGACATAAGCTGTATTATTATTATGTATATTATTATTGGAAAACTTGAAAATATTTATCTACCATATTCTTAGAAATAAATTTGGTCAATCAGTCAATAGTAATCGCTCTTAAAATAAATTAAGGAAATAAGAAATAACACATCAAATCAAATTGTACATGATAATGGTTCAAAACTTATGACGTGTGCTGGTCACTACTTTGTTTCATAAATTGTAAATTTGTTCTATTATAATGCAGTTAATTTCAAGACATGTCCATGTATGTGGTATTGAATATTCAAATCCAAGGCATTATTTTGTTTAGTGTAGTTGTAACTGCGGTAGAACAGACTTTAAACATCAAGGTGTATAATAACGATCACTTCAATGAAAGTCTTCATTATCTAGTATAAGTGTATCTATGTTTTAGGTGTGTCGAATTATATTAAGTACTCTGTCAAATTACGTGCAGACACCGACCTTACCGTATGTTAGTATGATAATAGTTCATAAAGCATTCAGTTACGCCAGAGGTCCAAGGAAACCAAAAGATGAAGAAGACATATTAATACGTGAAGCCAAAACTTTCAAAACTTTTTTAAAGATGCAATGCAGAAGTACAATAGCCCGCACACGGAAAGGAAATATAAAGGTAGATATATGTTATTTGTGTCATTCAAATTTTACTATACTATTATAAATGCTGCATAATATTATTAATAACTCTGTTTGTCTGTCTGACTGTATTTTACGCTTTCACGAATAAACCACCGAACCGATTTTGATGAAATTTGGTATAGGCTTAGATTTGACCTTGAGAAAGGACATAGTCTATGTATGGTCACGATAACCAATATCCACGCGGTGTGATGGTACACAAGTTGCTCAACAATGGGAGATTAATAAGCCCTAAAATTTACATCTTCAATACGTTGGTATTTTGATATTTAAGAGCGGGCGTCCACTTGCAGGCGTCTGGCTCGCATCGTTGTTACTTGACCCTACATAGATCAGGTAAAGCAGGACCTTTTGTGTTGGCTCCTGAGGCGATGTTCGTTGTTTTTGTGATACTTTAAAGAAACTATTAGGACGTTGGTTTTTATGAGAGAGATCCGGAGAACACGTGCAGGTTTTGTGAAGACTGGGCTTGGGAGCGGCTTGGAGAGATTTTTTATGAGGTTGGAGAGAGCGTAGTTTCGAGACAGTCGGTTGGAGGCGCGAGTTGAGGGCGGTTTGGTGATCTGACGTGTTGTGGTGTTTAGGCGTGGGAGACTTTGAGTAAGTTATAGCATGGCTCTATTGAGACTCTACGGAAGCGGTGAGTTGATTTCATACTATCAATTTGATATGGTTATAATCACACAGTTGGTGTTATTTGTATATTTCATATGTATCTTTACCCCGGGCTGAGTAATTTAATCTAGGTTTAACCGTATTCATTTAATGATTAATCTCATGATATGTTATGTCGCGTGTTCGCTGATGATTGGTTGCGCGGTACCGTAAATGGGATGTCTGAAAGCGTGTCACATGTAATGAGTCAGTTCGGTAGACCAGAGACTTGAGCAGAGACCGAGGATACCTTCAACAGGATAGCCTTGAGTCGTTGATGCTCATCTCCCCTGCAATCTATTAGCGATGGCGGCATTGCATGATGATGGCGTACGATGAGCATCGCGCGTATGGGTTAGGAGCAAGTTGTCGTACCGAGACCGTGACCTGCTGTCGTATAATGCAAATACAGCCGTCTGGGATAACTAGGCCGGGTGAGGTTCGATTCCCACAAGAGACCTAGCGTCGAAGTGCAGGCTCTTAAGCACAGAGGTCGGTGTAACCAGATATGTCAGGCGGAAGATTAGGAATTGAAAGTCCTACGGTACGGAATCGTGTCGATGAAGTATGGTAGCTTGTAAACCGAATTTATACGTGCGATTGAATATATGTGAAGCAAGTAACTGACATCAGCGTATCCGTTTGAAATGTATTTATTTAGAGTCTTCTTTATCCGCGGTCACATTGCTTTAATTTTAAAAATGGCTTACACCAGTGGGGGAATTATTGTCTCTGGATGAATTCCACAATATCTGTGCGGTTGGCGGAGCACTCATATCTCCCGCCAAAGGGCGGGGGCTGGCACTTTTGACTTAATATTTAAATAAGATATACTAAACCGAATTTTACTCAGCTTTGGGTAGACGACGTACCGTCACAGCGGGAGCCCCGTGCAACAACTAGTAAAACATAAAATATAAAATAATATTCAACATTTTGCTTCGTAGCGTCCCTTAATATATTTGCACCTGACGATGACATCTCAAAATATATATATTACGTATCGATACTGGCAAAAACTAGTCAATCAAACCTAATGTTACATCTGACTTGGTTCACGATTCATGAACTCGTTGAAGTTCCAATTCAACAATTATCTGGAACAAGAACTTTTTAATTCAAAAGTGTTTCAATTGGACTGAATGTTGATATCTTAATTAAAACACTGAAGTTCTAAATTTAACTTTGTAATATTTTCGAGAGTCTACGCGAATGTTACATATTGAAATTATACTATTTTTAACGGCTTCCGAAATGTTATGATCTGTGTAATTAATACGCGTGATAGAACCCACCAAAATAGTTTTGTTGCCTGTGTGTATTTCTGAGACGGAGCAGTAAGGGCAGGTGCCTCAACCATTCTATTACACCCTGTACATGTATGCTAACATTAGTTAAGTCGTCTTTTGTTATTAATAAGATTAAATTTGTGTCATAACACGAAGTTAACACAGTAAGGTTTTATTCGGTAAAAGAACGTAATTCTCGTTGAATCTCAGCGCTAAGGGCGTGTATGGAGGCACGTTTTTAAGAGTCTGGGGTGAAAGGGTACTCGATTAACATTCGACACCAGTTTTACGGTTATATCGAGAATTTAGAATTATCTCGTTTCGATCGAGCCGTACGGTGATCATCTTGAAGACAACGGAAGGGAAAATGTGCTCTATACGCGCGCAGTAGACGTTGGTGTCTTTTGAGGATAGTACGGGGTGCTACGATGGTGGGCGAGCTCAAACTCATCAAGCATAGATTACTACGAAACAATCCAAGCGCGCCAGGGCACTCTTTATCTTGCAACTTAGGTCCAAGAAATGCATCCTGAGGTTATCTATATAGTGTCAATTTCGGGGTACGAGCAGCGGATCAAATAAGACGTATTCTTGAACTTTTATTTAACATGCGGATAAACGTAGGAAATTGCATGTACAGTTTTTGAATATACATACATACATACATTCTCGCCTCTTTCCTAATGGGGTAGGCAGAGACCACAGCTTTTCATTTGTCACGATCCTGGCATACATCTTTCACTTCTTCTAATTTCATAAATTGTTTTCATACATTAATTAATTGTTTTCGTAATCTTGGATGTGCTCTTTTTTAAAATGCCTTCGATCTGATTAACATACTTATGTCTGGTTCGACCCCTACCGGGTTGCTAATTCACCCTCACTTCATAAATCCATTTTGAAAAATTAATAGAAAAGTCGATTTAATTTGAAAAAATTGAATTGGACTAGGCGGGGATCGAACCCGCGATCTTTGCCTTACAGGCACTCAACTGTCGCCTCAAAGACAGATATTGCAGGAAGAATTTGAATTGGTTAGGGCGAGGCCTGGTAGCTTAGTCATCAAAGCATTGCCCCTGTAAGGCAAAGATCGCGGGTTCTATCCCCGCCTAGACCAATTCAATTTCTTCAATTTAAATCGATTTAAATACTTAGCAGGAAAAATGCTTGAAAAATTTAATTAAAAAAAATAGATAAGTTATCTATTAATTAGGAATTTCCTTATTCGTGCTAGCTTATATGTCTTACTATACTTATCTATGAATGGGATTTACCAATTGTGCTGGTTTCAAAACAAGACATCTATAATCCAGATAATCACTTGTAATCAGTTAATTTTTAGAACCAACAAGGTAATAAAAAAGCATTAAATCATAGATCACCTGATGGTAAGCGATCATCGTAGTAAATGGTGAACTTTTAAAGATAAGAATTCTCCTCTTTCTTAATTTTTCTTATTGGGTTGACTTATACGGTTTTCATAAAAGCGACTGCAGCAGACTAATTGGTACCTAACAACTCCGAGCCTCGAGCGGACGACAGTCCCTAGTGGCGTAGCGGTAAAACGTTCGACAGCTACGCAGGGGGCGCATGTTCGATTCCCGCTTTGTGAAAATATTTGTATGCATGAATATGTGTATTTGTATTGGTCTGAGTGTTTCGTTCTATGTACGCGTGTTTTTACAAAAAAAAAACGCATTATAAATCCCATACCAGAAGCTCGTTAAGCTTAAAGCTACGCGGTAGCGCTGTGGAGAATTTCGTAGAGGAAAACCTGTATCAGAGCTTCGCTTCCCAATCAGCAAGTGTACAGGTTTGAGGTTGGCTTGACCCGGAATGTCGGGTATCATACAAGCAATCGTAATGTATTTACCTTCCACCCTTAATTCGGCGCTGTATAGCATTTTATACGTTACATTGATAAAATTGTAACGGACGCGCAACTAAACATTTCGTATTATTTTTGTAATTATAATAATGGCAATACATTTCCATTCAACGTAAGGAAATATTTATGTCATTATTTAAACAATCAATGACACATTGAGATTAAAGTGTCAAGAAAAATGGAGCGCTGGCGGTTTGTGGCCGTAAATAATACTTTTGTTGTCATGTAAAACTATCGTAAAAGTTATTGAAATAAGATGATAAATGTTTTTTCAAAACACTTGCTAATAAAGTGCTTATATTTCACCGTAATTAGCCATATAATGACTCAAATCAAATTGTGACTCTTTCATTGATATGTCACAAGTGAGATATAGATTTAATATTTTTAAATTTTTTATTAATAAATTTAAAAAAAATAAAATAAAAAAAAAGTTACGATAAAAAATAGGTCGTGTTCAATAGTACTGTTTGTTACTGCTCATTTCATGCCAACTCGTATTTAAATAGATAATTTCAACTTCAAGGTGTTTTATTAACATAATTTTCACTGAATAACTTAACATATAACTTTTGTTTTCTCTGCAAAACCTTTAAATTCCCCATTTAGTCCGCGACAAATAAAAAAAGTAGCCATTTTAGTCTATGGCCGATCGAGCAGCATGCGCATAGGAAAAATAATTCTTTTCCGGCTACTGCGAAAAAAATGCAATCGTTTTCACTTTATAGTTACTTATTAATTAAAATGTCTACAAGTACTAGTTATGGAAAAAAATATTTATGTTGTACAACATCCGATTTATGATGTGATTCATGTGAAGCCACGTTACGGAAAGTTTACTACCTGAAAACTGCAAGGGTAAATATCTATTTTAATATTATTCACATTACAAGATTGTTGTAAAACATCGTATGATACACGTGTTTATTGATGATTATCGTGCTTGGCTCTCCTAAGACCCTCACTTAACAGCTTGGGCCTCAATGGCGCCTCTACGTTACATTGAAAAAGACGCCATAATTCTTATGTACACTCGTATATTGAGTTATACATTTCTGGTTGCTACAAATTTGCATAAATAGCCTATTTGTTATTATAGCCATGTGTTATATTATATTATATTATAGGGCACGCCGTGATTGCGGCGGTAAGACCCATCATGGGGGAGTGGCTAGAGAGGCCACACGGTGGCCTCTCGTACCGTCAGACGCAGGTCATTACCGGACACGGTAACTTCGGGCGGTACCTGCATCTGATGGGCATAGAGCCAACGCCCGAGTGCCATCACTGCGACGCGAGCGTGGACTCGGGGCTGCACACGCTCACCGAGTGTCCGGCGTTTGAAGCGCCGAGGCGGGAGCTTGTGACGGCCCTGGGGGTGAGAGTGCTCTCCACCCTGCTCGCGGCGATGGTCCGCTGCGCGGATGCGTGGGCGGCCAGCGCCTCCTTCTGCGAGCAGGTCATGCTCGTGAAGGAGACAGCAGAGCGGGCGCGGCGCAGCGAGCGAGAAAGACTCGCGGACATCGCTGGCCGCGTTCGAAGGCGGCTCGGGCGTCGGAGGGCGCAAACCGACCTCCGCCCCCCATGAGCGCGGGCCTGAGGGTGACGGGTGGAGCCACTCGTCACCCTAGCAGAAGCAGGCCACGGCGGCGGCGCGCATCGTAGGACGATGCGCACCCCCCCCATACCGGGGGCGAGTCGGGGACCAAGTGGTCCCCCCTCCCGAGGAGGGCCAGACTGAGAGGAATGGCCCTGGGTCAGCCGGGGTGCGAGGGATATGTCACAAGACAACCTCACCTCCGGCCTAGCACATCGACCCACAGACGGCGTGCTGTTTAGTCGGTTCGAGTCCGACATAACCTACCCCTCCGTCTCCGGAGGGGTGGGTATCCGCGGGGATTTCCCGCACGTAAAAAAAAAAAAAACCCTATGTGCAATTGAAATGCCATCATTGTATGTACTGATGCTATATTTTTTTATTAATGTTAGGCTTAGGCTATACATTTCTAGTTATGGCTATTTATTGCGTTATTGTAAAATAACGCAATAAATAGCCTATGTTTTTATAATTATGTGTCTATGTGTTATTATAGCTATAAGTTATTATAGACTATGTGTTATTTTGATGTCTAAACTACATTACTGGAAAGATTTATCAAAATCTATACAGTAGTTTTCTTGCGGAAAAGAGTAATAGCCATTCATACATCCTCACAAACTTCCGCATTTTGTATATTAGTAGGCAATAAAATAGTATTTTTATCAATATTGTATAACTTGGCTATACAAACCTAATTTTCCGAACACCCGGCAATGTATAGTATATAGGTACTATCAATATAAAAAACATGAGTAATTAGATTTTTTTTAATTCAAATTAGAAATTTTCACATTTTTATCGAATTAAGGGTTAAGTATTGTATAATTATATGTAATTGATAATAAACATGATAAGCTTTAAGAACATAATCTCTTAAACGATAAATTAGTATTATTTATTGCTTCATTGTTATTTGAAAAGGTCGATGATTGAACATATCTTTTAAAATATAATATGTTCAATGCTGTATGACTCTGATGTAAGCCATTGATGTAATAATTATACGTATTTGTAACATGTACGTATAAAAAAATGAATCTAAGTATTTATGTATAACGCTAGCTAGTTTAGCTGTATTTACTTTGGATTTACATAGCGCTGTATAGAATGTCCTAAAATATTTGTTTAGTTTTTTATTGGTGTTTAAATTGGATGTAACAGTATCTCTGTTTCCATGTCAAGAAATATATTTTAACTGTATTCGATCCTAAAATGTTTATTATGTTGAATTTATTTCATTGTCGAATTTCATATTAAATTGTTATACACGTCTCCTAAGAATACTAAACGGTAGTTAGGTATTGATTTGATGATTATTATACATTTCCTAATAAAAGTTAATAGAAGTAAATTCTAAACGAAAAAATTTGTATCTTTCCTTTCCACATTTCTTTTTCGCAAGTTGCAATCCCAGGGAAATAAAGCGGTAGGTACGCATATGTTTTTTTTTTACGTGCGGGAAATCCCCACGGTTTCCCACCCCTCCGGAGCTGGAGGGGGAGGTTATGTCGGACTCGAACCGACTAAACCGCACGCCGGGTCGTAGTGCTAGGCCGAAGGTGAGGTTGTCATGCGACATATCCCTCGCACCCCGGCTGACCCAGGGCCATCCCTCTCGGTCTGGCCCTCCTCGGGGGTACGCATATGTCAATGTATTTCTTCCAGATTTGAATAGTACAAGTAAAGATACATACGATCAATTTTTTTCGTAATATTCTGACGTAAAATGAATCATCTATACCAAAAAGAACATTCGTTTCGGCAAAGTAAAAGTACACCTGGTTAAAAAGTTTTTTGCTCTCCTGTGAAGTTAAAGATTTCAAATTATCCCTTTATTTGCCTGGGGGTGCGATTATTTTCAATAATTTTAAAGCCTATGTATCATACAAAATACGAAACGTCAGATAATACTCTGTACTCCAAAATATTCACTTCATCCTAGATATCATACTATTTATACTGATGGTTGATGGCACAAGTGCATTATCAATATGTCTAATTATCATACCTTTATAAAAAATAAGAAGCAAGGGTATGTCGTCACAATAACTAAAATATTACTAATTAGCTCTTACCCGCGGCTCCGCCCGCGTGGATGTCGGTTATGGTGACCAAATATAGTCTATGGCTTTTCTCAAGGTCTAATATACCCCTTTACCAAATTTCATCAAAATAGGTTCAGTGGTTTAGCCGTGAAAGACGGACGGAACAGACACACACATACACTTTCCCATTTATAATATTGGTAAAGATTAACGTGCGACATAAACCATTTAATTGTCACATAACGCACATCACTAATTTATCGAAATTTAAGTGCATATCATTAATAGCTATTATTATCTGTTATAGATACCTACAGGTTTGCTCCAAATTGACTAGAGATGCGCAATAAGCTGATAGTAATACAAAAAATTGATTTTGTAATCCACTGTCTAGCTAAATCTACGACAATCTAATGAACTGAGGTGTGCTAATACTATCTACCTATCTAGATATAATGAAGTATCATTTTGAATTATTTTAAGTGATTTAGTTATTAACTACCCTTTTCCACAGTACTGATTTAATATCTATACCCGTTTACGCTCCAATTCAAACTATATTTTATGAGAAACTTTAAGTATATCATTTTAACAGCGTCAATTTGAATATAATCACGCTTGAAATTCTGTAAACAAACGTAATGACTCTGAAACAGTTAATAAGTTACGACATAAGGTTGTTTTATCACCTATTACATTAGAATCATTATTATGAAGGACAGTTAAACAACATAAACAGTTAAAACCGAGTTACGTTCTAAACAACAAATGAAGGTGCGCAGCGAACATTTCTTATCGAAAGCACCGTTCATATTTAACCGAACCGGAGCCGTGGCGCGGGCGTAGCGTAACCTAAGAGTAACGTTGACCCGGAAAATTAACTCCACCCGGCCCATTACACGGATAGCACATCCATTTGTAAATTTTTAAGGAGCGTACACATGTTCCGAATCATTTCTGAAAGTGAAAACGATCTCCATTAAGTCTAATCGTTGGTATCCGTGTAATTTGGGATTGGTTCGGTCAAAGTGTTTGGTAAAGAGCATTATAGCGAAGAAATTGTTACATTTTGTGGTTACCGTGCTTTTTAATAAAATGGAATATGACGCAGCTGCTGTCACATACACCGGCCTACAGTGGTCTATAGTGTGTCTATAATATGATGATAGATTACAGTGATTTTTATTCGAGCCTAGGCTAAAATATTATATATATACAGGGTGTATTTTTGAAACGGGGCAGTAAGGGCAAGTACCTTAACCGTTGCAGTTACAGGAAAACGTTCTTAGAAGACCTTCCCTAACTTTTTGACATATTTTGAACTGCATTCACAGATTTTGTAAAAAACTTACAGTTGGCAAAAAAAATGCAAAAAGTCCATAAATGTTTTTTTATGCCAATCGATTCTATTTCATGTGGGGATCAAAAAACTCTATGAGACCATTTTAGCTTTCAGTACTAGGAAAGACAGAAATCGCCAAAAACGTTTCCCATACATTTCGGCAACAGAAACAAATTTCTACGATGGTCTAACTTTTTGTTATGGCCAGGAAGTGGGTAGAATTGACTGTAAAGTAAATAAAAAGAATTTTTACCCTCAAATTTCGAATTTGATTCGAAAATCTGTGTGTTATTCTTAGTTTCAGCTGAGAAACTTCGTATGAGTTATTAATTAAGGATTTTCGCTAAAATGTCTTCTAATCGTGAAAAAATTGACTTATTAGAAGCGTATTTTGTCAATAATCGAAATGCGGGAGCTGCATTAGTGTGGTACCGCAATAAGTATCCGTTGCGGCATGTGCCAACAAGAAAGGTTATTACAAATCTTTTGAAAAACCTGGAATTGCAGGGTTCTTTCAAAAGAAAGCGGCAGCCTCGTGTGGACATGGACACGGAGATTGCGGTTCTAACTTATGTCGAAGCATATCAAAAGGTATCGTCCAGGCAAGTCGCCCTTGAAGTAGGTGTATCCCACTCCCTTGTGATAAAGATATGGAAGAAATACGGCTACAAGTGCTATCGATATGGGCGTAGCACTTGAACTATGCAAGTGTTACATCCGGGTGATGATGTTCGAAGGCTTACTTTTTGCAGATGGCTAAGAGGAAAAATAAGCAGAGATCATGAATTTTAAATTACATACTGTGGTCAGACGAAACGAATTTTTCCAATAACGGTATGTACAACAGAAAAAATCACCACTATTGGTCCAAAGAAAATATACTAAGAGTTACGGCAAGTCATAATCAGGTTCGCTTCTCATTCAACTGTTGGTGTGGTATAATGTCCAATCGAGTCATAATGGTGGAATTTTATGAAGGGAAACTGAATTCTGCCATGTATAATGAAGTCATTTTACACCATCTTGAAAACGAGATGGACGAATGGCCCCTGTCGGAATTGCGAAAAGTTCATTTTCAACAAGATGGTGCTCCGCCACATAACAGTCACCTTTCACGTTCCAATTTGAGCCGCCTATTCGGTACACAGTGGATAGGTACACATGGTCCAACACAGTGGCCACCTCGTAGCCCCGATCTAACACCACTTGATTTTTTTTATGGGGCTTCGTGAAAAACGAGGTGTATAAGACGACGTACGCCAGTGTTCAAGAGCTCAAGGATGCATTAATGACCATTTTACGTAATATTCATCCCAGAACATTATTAGCCGCCATTCGTTCAGTGCAAAAAAGGATAGACTTATGTATTCGTGAAAATGGAAATCATTTTGAGCAATTTATTTCATAAACCAATTTCTTAAATGTTTAAATGATTTTTTTTATTTAAAAAAGTTCAAAATTTTACCTGACCTATGAGTTTCGAGTTGATGTATCATATTTCCGTACGAAATGTATGGGAAAGGTCTTTGGCGATTTCTGTCTTTTCTAGTACTGAAAGCTAAAATGGTCCCATAGAGTTTTTTGATCCCCACATGAAATAGAATCGATTGGCATAAAAAAAAAATTTTGAACTTTTTGCATTTTTTTTGCTAACTGTAAGTTTTTTACAAAATCTGTGAATGCAGTTCAAAATGTCCCAAAAAGTTAGGGAAGGTCTTTTAAGAACGTTTTGCTGTAACTGCAACGGTTAAGGTACTTGCCCTTACTGCCCCGTTTCAAAAATACACCCTGTATATAAAGCCTAGGTTTTCTTCAACGGACGCCGAAATTATGGTATTACTCCCTCTATCACAGAGATCAGTACATATAGGGTTTTCAAATAGACGCTAAGTGTAAATTATATCGCTTGCGTTGCAATCTTCTATATCTTGATATCGAGTGATAAAATATGTTGGTAATCAGAGGAAGGCACTTCGTCGTCATTAATAAGATTTGTTGTTAGAGTGAATTTGTTAAATTTTTGGTCACTGCACTATCTCGTCTCGTGGTCATTTACTCATTTATCTGATGTCTGTGTCCCGTTTCGAATCTACATTAAAAATCATTCCTACTTAACTCCCGAATTGAGACTCAATATTTGTTCTAAACAACTTTTGTAATAGACTGTTATCTTTTCTGCCCATCTAGACAAGTGGCAATTCGTTGGTCGGTGTTTGATGGAATAGAAAGACGAATGTATGGGATTTGACGTATTTGATAGTCGTTAACGCATGTCATAAACGTCACTTTCTATACATTCGTAATTCTATTTCATCAAACGCTGAATAACGAATTGCCACTTGTCTAGAGGGGCTGTGCTACTAGTATAAATAAATGTCAACGCATACAAAACTACCTACATTATGGGGAATCGATCTAGGAAAGGTAGTGTAGGTAATAACTTAGAAGTGTCGAGTGGCGTAACCGATTTTCCGTTTCATTGTTCGACAAAAATGGATACTGAGAGCACAATTCTTTCTAGAAAAGTACATAGTATCGACACTTTCTACATCGAGCGTCTAGCTCTCTACAACCCCTCTGACCAGCCAATCAAGGTAAGTCAGACTTGAGAAATATGTGGGCCTCTTGGGAGTTCACTTCCGGAGTGTAGAGGCCAGCTAACCATCGAGGTCTAACTTAAAAATATTCTGAACAATAAATGAATGTGCCATTTCTTGAATGTTTTTTTTTTATCCTACGATATTATAAATAAAAGAAAGTTTGTGAAGTTATTTGTTATTACTCAACCACTTACTTTTTAAGTCTGAAACCCTGGGATGGAGGAACGAGTTCCGAATTAAGTGCTGGTAAAACCGCGGGCGACGGATTGATCTACAAATAAAAGTGGTAGATTCTTCTTCCGTCATAGAACTCATACTAACCTCAAGCTACATTACTCATTACATAGATTGTATAAATTACATGAAAATTTCAAAGATCTCATCGATATAAATAGTATTAGCATTTACAAGCTCAAAAAAATAATATTATACAGTAAGATCTTTGAACATGATTAGTGTAGGGAAAAAAAATCGATATATAATAGTTTTTCTATTTGTAACTGTAAAGTTTTTTATATAAACTTAAAGACAATTTTTGCAGACTCAGATTTATTTTAAACTGTTTGTTTTGTGTAAAAAAGAAATCTTTAGAAATTGTAACTAATTGCATGCCTTTTCTTGGTCATGTTGGGCTTGTCTATAAAAATAAGACACTTATTTTAAGTTTGTATATGTTACCTATTGTGAAGCTTCGGTGTACTTGTTGCTGGTGAGCCAAAAAAAAAAAAACGGGTTGCACTCCGGGACTTCCGGCAGAAGTCAAAACTTTTTCTTACTTCGTTATGTACAGAGAAAAAGTATGTTTTAGTTTACCTGGGCTGTTCCGCACTTAGCCTCTCGATTAGGCCATTGTGCGTACTATCTTTGTTTGCCTGCATCCTTCAGTGTTTGTCCAACTTGGCTAGAAAAAGTACAGAAGAAATCCATTCTTCTGTACTTTTTGTAGCCAAGTTTTGACCTGTGCTTGGGGTATGGGTAGTATTGGTACCGGTCCATATACTGTCGCCCCTGATACTCTCTTCGCCAATTAATCGGCTGCATCGTTGCCGAGGGAGTTGCTGTGTCCCTTGATCCATTGCAGCGTGACTCTTTTTTTCTGACATTCTGACATTCCAATATGAGGGCAGAGGTTATGGTGTTACTTTGTAGAGCTTGGAGCACGGATGTACTGTCTGAGATGATTTTTATATCTAGATCTCTGACATCTCTGGCGGCAATCGTCTCCGCCGCTCTCGTTATGCCAATACATTCGGCTTGAAATATTGTACTTAGCTTGCCCTGGGTGGTTGTTTTTTTGATATTACGTGAAAATTCGTAAGACGGACACTAGCAAAAGATAATTTCGAACCAAACTTACTAAGGCTATTTGGTCTAGAGCTTAAAATTATCATTATTTACTTCACTACATCTAATGTCTTGAAATCGGTTCCAACGTGGCGAATATATTTTTGGATTTTGATATGAAGTTATATTTGAATTTCGAACCCGGTACTATCTGAAACCATAAGGACTCACAGTCCAAACGCTTACCGCTAAGCTGCGAAGGTTTTTAGCGTACCTAGCAAAATGCACTGTAGCTAATGTTGTATGACGTCAGTCGTCGGTTACGGTTCAAAGGTCAAGTGATCCTGACGCGACAAAGGTCACGTAATCCTGACGCGAGTTTAACACTTTTTATCCATCCAATGCCGCTAAAGAAGTTTTCACTTAAAAAATAAAAGATTTAAATTATCAGCACTGATTTTCAGTTCCAAGTCTTGTACTATTAATTAGTGTTGCATGTCAGTAAATCTGATTGGTTCATAATTGACGGTTCACCTTTATACGAAAACATACCAAAATATTGCAATTAAAATATTGTAATTTCAAATTAAAATTTTGGTTCATCGTTCGGTAGCCACTCCGAGATTATTACACCTTCCAAATATTTTTTCCTTACAAATCGCATTGAAATCACGCAATTTGTAAATGTAGCGTTGCTGAATTGGGTCCCAGTAGTGCTTTATATTTTGTGCCGCTACGAACTATCCCTTTGCATACGTTAGATATTAAAATGATTTCCATATATCTTTTATGCATGGAATGTAAATAAGAAGACTGAAATGCATTTTTATACCGCCATACCTTTTTACAACCAATTTGTTTTTATATAGGTCAATGCATCTATTTTGATTAGATACAAGAAAGTGTTTGCCTATGCCAGTGAGCAAATGCTGGGCAGGGAGAGGTGTAATCAGCCAGAGAGATACCTAAGTACAAAAAGCGGCAGACTTTTCCTCAGTAGTGGGAAAATTGTACTTCTTGTGGATAATAATACTACATATTAATAGACATCAAGGTTTTTACAAATAGCTTTTTAGTATTTAGTGACAGGTAACATACTTTCGCTTATTATACATATTTCTTGATGATAATCACACATCTTTTCCCACTTCTTGTGATAAAAAGTAGGTACCTATATACCATAACATTAAAACATTGATTGTATTGAGAACGAGAACTTTCGTAGAGGACTGACAATGTGGCGTTTCTTAAATATAAAGGAAACGTGAGGATACATGAGTTGACATATTGTATTGTGTGACGTCGGCTTTGTAGTACTAGATTGAGCGAACTTAACAACGACTGAGGTGTGAGAAAACCAAGCTCACTAGCTAAACACAAAAGAGTTACTGTCACCTAGTTCCATTGTTATAATCACAGGTGTCAGAAGACACACATTTACCATGGGAGTGATGAATTTGATTTATGTTTTATATATGACAAGAGACATCGTTTATCCTGGTTCGGACATGTAATGTGCAGGGATGAAAATAATGTCGTAAGGGAGGTATTACCTATGGAAGTGGAAGGTTACAAAGGGAGAGGAAGACCTAAAAGGACGTGGATGGACTGTGTGAAAGATGATATGGTTAAGAAGGGGGAGTGAATGTTGAGATGACTGTAACTAGAGATGACATGAACAATATATGTTGCGCCACCCTAAATAAATTTGGGATAAGGGTAGGAAAAGGATGATGATGACAGGAGAAGTAACTCCCCCCACCCTAATTAATCTTAACGCAATGCGACATTTTTGTTTTTGTATTGCTATTCTAATACGAATCATGATTACGGTTATGAGAATACTTGGTGGTTTTTTATACCACGGATACCCCCTTCCCCCTCCGGAGCGGGGGGAGGTTATGTCGGACTTGAACCGACTAAACCGCACGCCGTCTGTGGATCGTAGTGCTAGGCCGAAGGTGAGGTTGTCGTGTGACATATCCCTCGCACCCCGGCTGACCCAGGGCCATCCCTCTCGGTCTGGCCCTCCTCGGGACTTGGTGGATAGCCATATTTTCTGAAATATGTTACTTGAAAATGATAGGTATATAAAACATACCTATCATTTTCAATTCTCAATTCAAAAATATTCCTAATGTAATATTTCATTTAGGCATTACTGCTTTGTGGGTGTTAATACAATTCTGCCTATCCTTTTGGGATTTATAGGCGCAAGTATAGTATGTATATAGTATGTATATGTATATATATTATATTGCTGCAATATTAATCAATTATTGATTTTGCCTATAGTGACACTAGCGGCAACGTCAATAGCTAATTGTTTTAGTTAGTCACACGTTGTCAACCTTGTGACATTTTACCCAATAGTAATTTATTGTTGAGTAACCCATCACTTATTTTAACACTAGCTTTTGCTCGCGTGTATTTCGGCTATCGCGACCGAACAAAGCCTATGTCCTTTCTCAAGGTCTAATCGCGTGAAAGCAAGACTTACTTTTGCATTTATAATATAAGTAAGGATAAGGATTCTAGAAAAATGGGAAGCATAGTCTTCACCACCGGATTAATAATATACGGGTAAGTTCTGTGAATATTCACTGTCACTGTTAAAATTAACAATGCATACAAACTGGTGACAATTAACTTAAGTGCCTACGTGGAGAACTGCCTTAGTAATTTATCAAGATTACGTAAAATGTTCGTTAGGAAAAAGTTAGTTTTGAATATTTAATTTTCTATGAAATTGTTCCTTTGAGGCAGCAAGCTTTAGATGACAGGCAGCAACTACAGTATTTCAAGTATAATACCACTAAAATATCAGTTTTAAAACAAACTGCCAACTGTAAAGCTCCACTGCAAGGTCGAGTCAAGTTGTATTTAGAATGTTTTCTTTATTTGAAAGTTTCCGTTGCACACTCAACATGTGGCGGCTGGCGATGGAAAAGTATTCAAGCGGTTTGAAAAGCTGCTAAGGAGGCTTTTTAATTTAAGTTACAAGTATGGTAACTACACAATTAGGCGAATGTTAAGTGACACTAATGTGGTTATTAGAGTCACTTAATTATTACATAAAATTATTATGACGTCTTAATTTCTGGTTAGAGTATCACGGAACTGCTTGAAGTTTGGCACAGGGATAGATATGACGCCGCCGACTAGCTTAATCAGCCGTTCAATTAACTGAATAGGCTCTTAACAGAACGGCGCCGTTCAATTAACGGCCTGAATGGTGTTCAGCCATTTATTCAAACGGCTAGACAAATTGCTTGGATGGATGACGTTTAATTACTTGCCTAGCCATATATTTAAACAGTTGGAAAGATGACTTATTTCTGCATGGTTATAAAAAAAGCCACGAAGGCTTAGCCTTCTAACCTAACCTAACCAAGTCGGATTGCGCAACTATTACACTAAACCTATCACTAATTTACTGTGAATACACCTCTGTCTACCCCCTCGGGGATTTACATGTGTTAGTATATGTATTTATGTATGTAATTTTCTATCTTATTCCGAGGTAGTACCGTATCTTTCGATTGGCCTAAGCATTAGCCAGCCAGGTTATTAAATGATGTGATAAAGGGGCGGCTGAATATAATTCAGGCCGTTAATTGAATGGCGCCGTTTAGTTAACTGCCTAGGCTAGTTGGTAGCAATATATATATTATACGGGCAGAAATAACACATAAGCGCCTTTTTATCCCAGGAATCCGATCCCATGATTTGCGGAAATGGGATTAAAATTACACGCGGGCGAAGTCGCGGGCAACAGCTTGTTACAAATATTTACATCTATAAAGAAGAAGGCAGTTCATAAAGTTGAACGCGCTATAATCTCAGGAGGACCATTCCAATTTGGAAATTACTTTTTGCGTCGCGTAACGTTTATTTAGGACGCCTATAAAATTGTGACATTAGGTACTTTTTCTCATCAAAAAATTAACAAGAGCATTAACTTGTCTAGTAACGCGTTTAATTATTAGTATTTGAACAGAGTTCAGAACTATCTAACGTTTTGTTATACTTGCACAAATAAAATTAGTAAATCTCGCGTTAATACTGTAACTTAGTAGGTGATTATGTTTTTGAGCTGTTCGGGTACTTTTCTTATTACAAAAATAACTAGGGCACTGTCGCAACGTGCGTAGCGTAGTAGATGCGTTAATGGATTAGTGATGGAATAGTAATCAGGGGCATTATACTATCTGGAAACGAATTTAAATCACAATCGTGACGTGACTAGTCGTTTAATTCGTTCGCATAAAAACCCTTGTGGCTTAAGCGGGTGGTTCAAAATTCATTATGTAATGTTATGTTATGTTATGAACAATAAAAAAAGAAAACTTTCGTAAAACTAAACCAACACGGTACAGCTGATTTATCCGAATAAAGTGGACGGTAAGTTTCGGTTAAGCATACTATGATATAATAACAGAATAGTGTTAATTCAAGTGTTAATGTTCAAGTGTTAATTCAAGTTGAAACTTCACAATATGTCTTTGTTTGAACTGGTTCGACATCATGCAGAGTGTGACGCTCGTAATATGTTCGCATTATCATAACTGAGTGTAGGATCGGAGCGACTTCTGTTACATGAGGCAATATCATAAATATGCATTACGCATACTCGCTGCACCAGCACACGCGATAAGTACGAGTTTTAGTACAACTGTTCAGTACTTTACGAGGGTAACTATCGAAATGAGGACTTGCTTCTAGTAACCCTGTATTCCTGTATGGATATGGATACTTATTTGAATATATTCTTTAAATTAAATTATGAAAAATGTTCAGTATTAAATATACTCACGCCTGTAAATCCCCGAATGGGGAGGTAGACGTGTATTAACATCTACATTCCGCCAAATATGCTTTTCGGTGATAGGGGATGATCCTATTGCCGTTATGCGGTCTCTTAGTCATGGGCTGTATGTTAATTGTCGGACGGAGAATGACTCTATCCCTTAGTCACCTTCTACGATACTCACAGGAAGAGATGGGGCACGGCTCCTGGCGTAGTAAATTTTCTATAAGGCGGTTTCCAGTTCCTAATGTACTGGAAGATTTTTGTGCCATGCGGAGGAAGACCACTTTGTCAAGGAGGTGGGGAGGTACACTATGAACGCATTTCAGTTGAAAGAAAAGCCTTAAAGTTCAGTAACCTAAATATATAGGGTTATTCAACCGTACGAGCAATTTTCTATAACAGCTAACTCAATCCATTATAAAATTTGCATCATTCACTTACATTGAGCACGGCTCCTGGCGTAGTAAAGTTTCTATAAGGCGGTTTCCGGTCCCTAATGTACTGGAAGATTTTTGTGCCATGGCGGAGGAAGACTACTTTGTCAAGGAGATGGGGCGGCACGTCGTGCACACAGCGGAGCCGCACCGAGCCGCCGCGAGCCGCCCACCGCTCCATTTGTAACTCGACGCGCACCTCCGTGTGCCCACGAACTGGAACAAATCATACAGCCTGTATCACCATAAATCGTCCGTAATATGAAAATGTATGGTTATAAAAGGTTCAAGAACTGGAAACAAATTAAGGGGGAAGAGGTGCAGTATTAGACGGGTCGAATCCGACATGATCACTCCCGCTAACTGAAGGCTGGGGTTGTATTCGTGGGGACTTCCGCACGAAAAGCGCTGACGGCACAGAAACTCTCTGTGTTTACAGTGTGACTCCCCTGGTGTTGCACACGTCCATAGGTCACGGTAACACACTTTCCATCAGGTGGGCAGCGTGATTGTCTGCCACATCATACATACATACATACATATAATCACGCCTTTATCCCCGGAGGGTTAGGCAGAAGTGAATCAACACCCACATTTCACCATTCGGTCTGTTGTATTGTATTCGGTCCCACGTAATAGGGGGTGAGCCTATTGCCGGGCACTATTGTTGACTCGAGCCATGCATCTAAGGCTGAGTCTGGGCTATACATATCTGTCTGATGTTAAAGTTATTCAGCCCTATCCCTTAGTCGCCTTGTACGACACCACAAGGGAAGAGAAAAACTGCCACATTAGTGATATAAAAAAAAAGTAAACACTCTTTGCAAGTTAAATTGTTTATATTTGGGAGTGAGTTTACATCGGTAGTACCTAATAACCAGGATCCGGACCCGGTACCTCTAAATCGTAAGGTCGACTCTACCCGATCTAACTACTAAACTCTGATACTATTTAGATGTATCGGCATATTGGAAAAAAAACACACTTGCCATGCTATATTACAATCATCATATTACTTTTAATACTTACGCTAAGTTAGTAATATTGCAGGAAACAAGTTAAATAAGGATCTTTTTTTGGTATTTAACCGTGTCAATAAGGAAAATTGAGACGGGAAATTTTCGCATAGACCTTGCAAGGAAATGATACTCAGGATTGTCCCAACAATATGGGTATAATCCGTCTACCGGTAACTTGATCGAAACATCGTGGGTAAACAAAACCTATAAACATTGATAGGAACATTTGTTTAACACCCAATGTAGGGTAGAATGTGATTACGGAATTTGTATAGGAACAGTCGGCATTACATTTATCTTGATAAACAAAGTGTTCAAAATGATTTAAATGCCTAGGTTTTTCTACCTTCCTGTTGACCGATTGTTCTACTAATTGGTACAAACTTTTAGGTCCGACAATAACACAATTTAAGTTAGTAAAATAATTTAATTTGCTCTTAAAATCTTACTTTTAAAATTATTTTGACACTTTGTAGTTAAGATATTTCTGACGCTGACTGTACATAAATACTGTACTTTATGATGGGAGCATACCGTTGACCTCCCAACCCCGAGAAAAGGCCTACCCTTGTGGGCAGGTGTTTACTTGCACTCTAGGTTAATTCGGCTCCAAAGTTATTGCTGGACCTCTTGCATTCAAATTTATGTAAACATCTACATCTATACAAAAAGGATAAGAAAAAAATATGAAAGCGAATCTGTAATGTATGGCTCACGACGGTTGCTATTCAACTATTCGATTTTGTCATATTAATGCCGGTGATTTCACTTCCGACTATGTTTTTGAAGCAAAAAAATGGGGCGTGACAAAATTACCTTACAAATGTTACCGCGATTAAGTCACGAATCATATTTAGTATCTGTGTTGTCTTTCTTTTTCCTGACTTTATGTATGACTACATGTATGCCAATCGGCTACAAGCCGCGAAACATTTAATACCTTTGTTTTACTTTCATTACGCACGATTATTCAATAACTCAAGCTAGCTAGCTACTGATTTAATTTTCAATAAATATTCATAAGTTGACGTAGCTTTAGAATTCTCTGTGTATCAACGAAATGGAGCATGCAACTGATAAAATATAGGTGCGTTGTAGTGTCTGTTTCCACGCTCACCACGCACGCACCCTTCGCAGTCATGGGCCAAAATATTGTCCTTTTTTATGACGTTTGTCACGTTTTTCAGAAATTGCGTCAGCTCCTTCCTATTCCCACGATCCGAGGGAATCTATTTCCATGGTTAATTCCATTGTATTTTGAACTCTTTTGCCTCACGCTTAAGGTTCTACGTAAGCAGTCCTTGTTTGATATTACGAAAATGTGTCTTTGTTAGAAACATTGTTGGCTGTGCCGGTGTAAGCTCAAGGTTCGTAACGACACGTTTTATACACGCAGTTATTGCGCTCCACGTAATGTAGAAGGGTGCTGCCTGCAAAGAAGATAATTATAATGCTTTGTAATATAATAACCTCAGCCTACATTTGGATGAGTGTTAATAACACAAAAATAATGAACATTTTACAGTAACATACATACAAGCAACGTCAAAGTGAGTTGAGCATTTTTAAAATATAATAAGTAAAGGTTATTTCATGATGTATTGAAAAATTCTTCAACCATTTAAAGTACAGAAAGTAGGTTTTTCTAGATTTTTTTTTTCAATTTCATGGTTTTTGTTCTAATAACATAATAGTATGTTAACTGCTCTGGCCTTACGTTCTTAAATGTCAGTTATTGGTATACACAAAGACCTAGTACCTATTTATTTACTTCAAACAACCATTTACGTCTGTACAGTAAACAAAGTACAAATTATCTACTTAGAATAGAGCATAGTAGCGAATTGTTAAAAGTAAACACTGCTTGTGTATAAAAACAAAATCAAGAAAAGTTGAATTTATATTAGGTGAAGACTCACTAAATGTCACCGTATAGAATACTGTACGCTGTATAGATTTTTACCTGTATTACATTATAACACATTATCCCTTACTCCATCAATGCTTAGAAGTCGAAACATTGTGCTAAATCAGTGAATCCCAAGTATGACGCCGCACCAAGACCTTTAGGGCCAAGTCGAACTCACTTGTAAGCCAGTACACGTACTGATTGGATCTGATGAAGTTGTAGCGAAGGCTTTCCCTTCGAGGTTGGTAGATCAGACGGCAGTGGCCCCGAAAATCCCGTATAAACTAACTTAAAAGGAGGCCGCTTCGCTTCTATTTATTATGAAAGTAACTCAACTTTTAAACAAAGAACTCAAGACATCAAGCAAAGTAAGTAAAAAATTGATGTTTTCAATTCGTATTGGTATTTATTGTTCAAAGAGTTAATTCGTCGTTATGCGAGCTATGTATCATTTGACTTTTTTATATAGGATACGTCAGTTTGACTTTACCTGGCCTGATGGAAAGCTGGTAAAGTCTCAGGAAAGCTGTTCACCATTATATACGCGTGCTATGTTAACAATGGTGGCACTCAGCTTGACGGCTTCATCAGAGGCTTGATGATGCTGATGAATAATGCAAATCAGCAAATTCCAACAATTTATCAACGGGAAGCAGTGAAGACGTGACTTTTATTAATATTTTGAAGGTAATACTAATAAATCATACTTTGTTAATCGACGAAGTTTTTTTTTCTATCTTTTTTAGGCTATCGTTATCACCTGTGTTGGGAGCATGCGCTGAAAAGCTTTCAGCTTTTATAAAATGACGAAGGTCTGGCGTTCATGGAGTCTAAGTCTATTAAAAATGTCTTTTTTGATTAAGATTTGAAAACTTTTTTGACTTAAAACTATTTTTTGACGGATTCTATCGCGAGATAATTCAAACTATGTGGCAATTACCATCTTTAGCCACCTCGCGACGATGACTGCTGATAAGTAACCGAAACGTCGGGCTAAATCTAAATAATCGCAATAGATTCTGTTAAAAAGTAGTTTTTAAATTCAACTCCCGCACTAGGGAACAAGTCCTGTATTGCGGTGGACTTTACAAATATACAACTAACGGACACAAAGTACACCCAGACTCAGAAGAACTATTTGTAGATCACACAATTTTTTGTCCTGTGTGGGGATCGAACCCATAACCTCGTGCACAGCCAGCGCATACTACGCCCACTGCGCCATGGAGGCAGTCAGGCAGTCATTGTTTAGTTACCTATAGGATGTTCAACAAAAATGTCTTCAGACTAAGTGGCATTTTCATAGTCCATCCATAATAGGAGAACTGCGCCAATGTGAACATTTTGAATGTAGGATATTTGGGCGATTAAGTATAATGTGCAATCAACCGAAATGGAAAAGCACCTTCAAAAATATTGCATCTTTCTTGCGTGTCATAAGTCATAAACCATTTCCGTCAGTTTATTGTTTAGACGTTTTATGATTTTCCTGCTACACTGCAAACTTTAGATGGTACACCGCGGTACAATATTAGAATTGACCTCATCCTCTAATCGTTTTAATAGTTGAATACAAAATAACATTCAACAATTTTAGGGCTCAGACGTGATTATTATTAAATCTAAAAAGTGCTATAAAGGAAATTTTGTAGCCGTTACGGATTCCAAACACGAAATGTAATTTTATTTAAACTGTTCAATACAGTACCCTAAACCGACGAGCATGCATGAAGAATGTACTGAGAGTGAATGAAGCGAGAGTAGTGTGTCAGGATCGTGGCAAATGGAGATCCGTGATCTCTGCCTACCCCTATGGGAAACAGTCTTGATTTTATGTATATATGTATGTTCTTACAGAAGTACACTACAGTGATTATAGAAAAGTAGTATAAAAATGTGGTTAATTGGTGTTATAACATCATAATTATGTACATGAATCATGGGTATAAAACACAAGTAGGCATAATAAAATACCTATTACTTGTATTTTTTATTCCTAGGTGCCGGAAATATTGAAGTTTAGCCAAATCGACGGTAAGACTGGTAAAGCGGACCTCAGACTCCAAGTTGAAAAGCTTAGGATGCGACCAGGCCCCCAATTCCGCTAATTTTATGACATAACAAAGCCACTGTCATACCGCTGACATTGCATAAAATGTCATTAAATTTTAGACTTTATTGCTGAGGTTTAAAGTCCAAAATGAAAAGAGAAAGAGTTTATAACATTTTTTATTCACTCTACAAGATTGTCATTTAATTTTAGACTTTATAATTATAGGAATAAAGTCTAACTTTAAATGGAATTGGTTACAGTATCTGTGGCACCGTAGTGGTTTTGTTATGAAAAAAATAATAGCAGAATCAGGGCCCAGGATAAACGCTACGATGAAGAAGAACAAGAGTACTATAATTGCCGTAGCCTGGTGTATTATACATGGTAACAGTAACAGAATCATATCCAACTGGAATTGGTATATCATAACAAGGGGACTTTCTAGCCCAGTACCCAGAAAGTCAGTGTATACTTTTTATTTGGAGTCATATGGGCTAACTTTACGCAGTTTTTAGTAAATTGCACACAGAATAAAAGTTCCGGTTGATTGAAGAAAAAAATGACTTAATTCTAATATAACCTGTGGCAGTAAGATGTGTTTGCAATTTGGTACAGAGATTCTTGTAGATCTATAGTTCGCACCAATACCGTTCAAAAAAGTTCAAAATATGACGGACAATTCAATAATATTAGTAATTGAAAATAAAATTATTTCATGAAACTGTAGCGAAAGAAACAAACAATTTAAAACAAAGTCATAAATACCCAAAATAGCAAAATCGACTTCAGTACGCCAGATCGTTTAAAAATAATATAAGTAATTGAAAATGTTACGACTTTGTTGCACCGAAGGTGCGATATTATGACATCTATTTTGTTTTAATTTTATATGAAATTCTGACAAAAAAATAATCTTATTTATAATAAATAAATCGGTTGGATAGAACGGTTGAACTCGCAATATATTTCATAAATGATTTAAATATATAGATCTCTGTTGACGTAGGGACAGGAAATGAACCTGTAATTGCATGGAAATAAGGTTTCTGGTAGAGTTTAGATGAAGGAAAATTGTCAGTGGTCCCGCCAGAAGGATGCATAGGTATCTAATTTTAAATGCAAATAAAAGCAATTACACGCCCTCACTCTTGGTCTAGTAGACTTATTATTACTATCAAGGAAAAATTGGCTCCATCTTCGTAATAATATCACACGTACCACACAATGAATGCTCATGAAAAGCTATTATAATTATCCTTAAGACTTACAAAATGTCACATGACTTGTTCGTTACTTATATAAATTCATTATCTAAATGTTTTACGTCCCTATAACTTTAAAGGTGAATGAGATACTAGATAATGGACTTTCCTAACAGAGAATGATATTTAGACTGGGGATTTACGTGACATTGAACAAATGTAACCAAATGTTAACTTTTGGAAACATTTTATCTGCGAATTAGTTAAGAACACCAGTATAATATATTATTATTTTCTTAACAAGTCTTGTGTGATGAGAAGTATGTGCTCTATCTCCATTAATGGCTGTTATTTAATATTTTTTGTTCTTCTAGAAAAACCTTAAAAATCGTGTCATTACCGACACTCCAGGTAAACAAAGTGGAATAATCCGTAGGAAATTAAGCAAAAGTAAAATCACAAAGTATTTATGTTTAAGGGAGGCTTTATGTTAACGGAATAATGTATGTATTTTTAATATCATCGCGGTAAATCTTGTCTCTTTCGTTACCTGTATGTTGTATGATCTCTGATAGTTCAGGATCTTAGTCAGGTTTATTTTGTACTTATGAGTATTATCTAACATGTATATCTCAAAGATATATAACTGAATGTTTTATCTTTCTTTATACCTGTTATGGTGTATACTATGGATACCAACGGACGATGTCACATGATGACACTATGCTCGTTCAAATTAGATGGTCGGTGCCGCATTGCTGCAGTCCAACTATGAAACTGCACACGGACGGACTTACTGCTCATCACCTGTTGCTTTACACTTACAAGATTCTTCTACTCTTTGATTATTGTTACAAATGTAATGTTTTACCTGACGAACTCGATACTACAAAAAACGAAACCAAGTTTTACCTGACGGACTCGATACTACAAAAGGTGTATGTATTTTCTGGTACTTGCACTTTTTTGGACCGTCTACATAGTGGTCTTCTTAAGTCTTCTAGAATGATTGTTATTCAAAAAGTATAAAATAGACATTGCTTCCAGTATTTCAAGCGTACCAAATTCATATAAATACAAGATAGCATTCGAATTGGTGAAACGATTCTTAATGTAGCTCTAGTTTTATTTTAACATAAGACACGAAAAGTAAAAATAGACATGTTAGATTCTTTTATAGAGTTTCGTGAGCTGTAATAGGAATACATTCGGTGTAGGCATAAAACATTAGTTCACGTCTTCTAGGAAAACAAAGCCTACACGCACAGTTCTAAATAAAGGTAACTTAACAAGCTTCGCGTTTGCACATTTCTAGAATACTTACGCTGAGTAACTTTGTAAATATATCCTCAAATTTACTACATACATACGCATACCAAGCCGCATATTTAAAAGCAAGCAGCATATTTGAAACTAAGTAAATGATTGTAGATTAGTTCATTCACTTAGTTTCAAAAAATAATTACTTATTTCCTAAAGAGACTGTTTCGAGTTACAAATTTCTAAATATCTTCAACATGTAAACAACATGCTTATGTTACTCACGGAAAGAAAATATATTTAATATGTCATGAAACTATACATTAAATCACAAGAAAGGGGAATACCTCCGACAGTCTCATTAATTATAAAGGTATGATTCCTAAGCCGACCGCATATTACTACTGCAGACGTATGCAGCAGAAACAGCGTACCGCGGTTCATACATTGCTTGTTAAACTTCGATACGGATAGGCGGCTCGGGCGTCGAAGGGCGCAGACCGACCTCCGCCCCCCATGAGCAGGGCCTAAGGGTGACAGGTATCCGTGGGGATTTCAAAGGGGACCATTGAGGAACCGCAATGAAAGCACAGTATCTGCTGCGTGCGTCTGCAGTTGTCATATGCCGTCACCTTCGGAATTATACCTTAAGACTGCAGAATATTGACTTGACACGCGGTTCTTACCCGGTTTAACTGTAATCGTGCTGTTAACTTTTTCACTACTAACAAAGGAAAACATTACGATTAGGTGGGTTACGTAATTATAATATCACAGCTTAAATAAATGCCTACGCTCTCTTCTAAACGGCGCCGTTCAATTAGCGGCCCGAATGATGTCCAGCCATTTGATTAAACGGCTAGGTAAATAGCTTGGATCGATGACGTTTAATTAATTGCCTAGTCATTTAATCGAACAGCTATGAAAATGCCTTTTTCTGCATGGTTATAAGAAAATAACCACAAAGTAAAAATATAATCACGAAAGCTTTGATTATTTATAATATAATCAAAGCACGAAGGGTAACGCAGGAGCTTAGGGGAGCTAACCCAAACGGTCCAAGTCGGATTGTGAAGCTTTCTCAATAAACTTATCACTAATTGTCTGAGACTACACCTCTGTCTATCCCTTCGGGGATTTACAGGCATGAGTATATGTACCTATGTATCTTAATATATATAAATCTCGTGTCACAATGTTTGTCCTCAATGGACTCCTAAACCACTTAACCGATTATAATAAAATTCGCACACCATGTGCAGTTCGATCCAACTTGAGAGATAGGATAGTTTAAATCTCAAATTATAGTCCGTTTCGCGATAACCGACATCCACACGGGCGGAGCCGCGGGCGACAGCTAGTGTATATATGTAATTTTCAGTCTTATTTCGAAGTGTTACCAAATCATAGGTAGTTAGTTTATCAAATGTTGTAATAAACATTACGGCTACATATAATTCAGTACATTCATTGAATGGCGCCGTTTAGTTAACAGTCTAGGCAATCGAACAGTTGATTAAGCTAGTTGTTGGCTGCGACATATATTTGTCATCATCACAATATTATTATAATTGATACTTAGAAGAAAAAGAAAGATAATTCGTAACTTGGATACAGTATTACAGTTGTCAAAACATCATAAAGATTATTTATATTAATACGGTTTAGCGACAAATGCGGGACACGTACAACATACAAGGACAGTGATAAATAGCGCTTTGTGTCAGTTCTGTGGGATAAGAGTGTCGCGATGTCACTATCCTTTAATCCAAAATTAGTAGCTTCACTTTCCGTAAGGGCTTTCTGCTTAGTCAGCTAATATATTATGTGGTTTCGTTGGTGTTTATTGTGGCTATTTTGTACACGCTTGGTTTATTTAAGTATTTATATGTAATACTAATTATTCTACGATATAATATCGTCTTTGTGTGTATATCTGACCTACACGGCACACCAAAAAGTACTTAATGATAATTATATGATATACTATCTGTTGCCCGCGGCTCCGCCCGCGTAGATGTCGGTTATCGCTATAATATCGGTTCTTGTTATAAATTGTAGCCTATGTGTTATTCTGCTGCATAAACTATATTATTGTAAAGTTTAATTAAAATCCATTCAGTAGTTTTTACGTGAAAGAATAACAAACAGAAACACCCATTAATCCACGCATACTTACAAACTTTCGCATTTATAAGATTAGTAGGATTATATGGATGCGAAGGATCGTACGAAATGGCGCACATTGGAAGAGCCCTATTTGTGGACTGCAGTGGGCTAATTTATTGCTTGATTGATTGTGTTATACCGGTCGCTTCTCATACCCAAAGTCAGCATAGTTTAAACAAACGTAAACACTAGGTCTCCGAAAATCCAGCTACTTGTAGTATTTATGTAACTAAAGTAATTACGTGTATAGTTTGATTTACTTTAAAAAAATATTTTTTTAGTTTTAATAATGCTTAAATTGTTTATGTAATGGTTTTATCAAATATATTTAGTAATAAAGTATCCTCCATTAATTTGGTGCATGTTGTGTTTACCTTTAAGTAGTTGTTACATTGTCTGAAGTTTTTTTCTGTTAATTTTATATGTATGTCATGTATTAATGTAAACAACTGTAAGTTGGTAGACCTAATAAAAAAAAAGACAAAAAAATACTTGCACAAAACTAAGGCACTTTTTCTTAACTAGTGACCAAAGAAGACTAGAAGACCAAACGTAAAACTAATGAGTGAACTACAAAATTCAGAAGTTAATTAAAAAAAATATACTTTCAGGTCTCATGGTAATTTTCTTGTAGGTTGTATAAGAATTACAGTCACTCTTAGAAGTTGTATTGCTAATGTATGTAGTATAATAAAACTAATTATTTTTGCGTTGAAATAAATTAATAACGTAATTGATTTTTAAAGTAACATATTTCAGTTTTATTTTGTATAAAGTTTTAGAGCTAAAGTGGTCGGTAATTTAGAATGTGATAAGTTAATACCGATAGCGACTGTACGCTAACAAAACTTTAAAGTACCTTTTCGAGGATATTTATCTATATTTAGTCACGTAAGCTATAAACTATATGCTATAAAATATACTTATTTCATTTAAATTATTGCCTATGAAACATTCCCGTTAAATATTGATACTGCAGTGCAGTATAGTATTTTATTAGGTAAGTCAGTATAGTATTTGATTTGGTAAGTATATGTATTCCTAAAGTTATAAACTACTACACAGCACTCATTGACTTACAATTTTTATGTAATGTTCCTAATTATTCAAATATTATTTGAATATCGAAACAATGGGGCTGCCCTTTATGTATATATTTCTATTGTCACTACATAGAGAAGTTCAGTTCCCCCCCTTCCCGAGGAGGGCCAGACCGAGAAGGATGGCCCTGGGTCAGCCGGGGTGCGAGGGATATGTCCCATGACAACCTCACCTTCGGCCTAGCACTACGACCCAGAGACGGCGTGCGGTTTAGTCGGTTCGAGTCCGACATAAGGCTCCGGAGGGGTAGGTATCCGTGGGGATTTCCCGCACGTAAAAAAAAAGAAAAAAAAAAAACTTTAACTTAATTACCAGAATAGAAAATCTACTGTGTATAAGTCTACAGAATAAATAAAATATCCTATTACAATAGATAATTTGCAAAGAATAGCTTTGGATTATGACTTCTTTATTTAGTTCAGGCATCAAAATTTGCGTTAGAGAATACAGATTTTATAGCTACAAAAGTATCACAGTCTAACGACTGTTCATATGTTATTCTGTCATAGTTTTACATAACACGCAAAGTAGGTACGTAATCTATCCACAAATTAGTTGGTGAATGGGTTCCCCAACATTTATGTCACAACTTTGGAATACTCATAAAACTAAATGACATGAGTTATGAACCAAAACAACACATTCCACGGCTTCTTTGTACAAAAAATGAAACAAATATAATAATTTGCATGTTATAATCGGCTGCTCTCTGCGTTGGTTGAAGCCTGACAATATATTATTTAGCAGTTTGCAGTCTTACGCTTAGAGCAGGTATATTGTATCATTAAAGCTGGTTTGTGCCAAAACCTTTTAATTTAAAAAAAAGATAGGTTGCACTCTGGGAGTGCCGACAGAAGTGAAAACTTTTTATTTCTTTCTTTCTTCGTTATATACATAGAAAAAGATAAAAAAACATACCATACCGTACGCTAATACAGTGCCAATCATAGACCCTATCACTAATTTTCTGCTAATTATCTATCAGAAGAAATTAATAAATTACAAAAAGATAAAATAATCACAAAAAGTAATATATTACAAATAGAAAAAATAATCACAAAAAGTGTCAGAAGGCCAAGTTTGAACCCGGTACTATCTGAAACCATAAGGACTTACAGTCGCAGCGTTTACCGCTATGCTGCGAAGCTATTTATCGTATATTGCAAAATTGACAGTTTATAGCTAATATTGTATGACGTCAGTCGTCGGTTACGGTCCAAAGGTCAAGCGATCCTGACGCGCGAGTTTAACAATTTTTACCCATCCAACGCCGCTAAAGAAGTTTTCACTTCAAAAACGTTGACTGAAATCTACAACCTCTAGACATGACTCTGACAATGAGTAGTTTATCACTTCATGTCATCACTTCTTATGTCGTATAAGTCGTTGTTATGACTGTTAAAAGTTGATTGATGGCTTCGTAATTTGGTGGTCAACTTAAACGGAGCAATCTATCAACCCAAAAACTCAGTAGTTTTGAAGTTTGATTAAGTTTTTTTTGCCCAAAATATGCAATGAAATCTAATTTAATCTGCACGTTAGTTTCTCTCCCTGTGAGGTTTGACGTTTTATTACTATAGGTGATTTACGATTAGATACTACCTAATTGTAATAATGATATTGTTATATATAAATTTGAACTTTGAGCTTGACGTTCGCTTAGTGTATCTGATTGGTACGTCGCCTTTTCTGGACTTCCTAACCCTGAGAATAGGTAAGTATCGTTTTGTGTTATATAACATTGGTGATTCATACCTTCATATCAGTATAATGTCAAAGAGGGTTAAATAAAATTATTACGTATTTTTTCTGTAGAACATTGTGCGTCATTGTTTTTGACTTAAGTCTAAAAATACTTATGCCTCATCATTGAGAGCTTACCTAGGTTTAATACTCTTAAAAGTTTTTGAAATAAAACCACTTTTTAATTTATTCTATCGCGATTTATTTGTTATTATTAACTTTGTTTGTAAATTCGCCTAAACTTCATAAAGTATCACTTTCAAACGATTGAGATGGTTATTTACAACCTTTGACGAAATTATACTCAGTTCTTTTAAAAGATTAGCACTTTGCTGAATTACTTTTCGTAAAACGAAAAGTTTATCGCAATCATATTTATTCAGTTGAGTTTCTGGGCTCAGCTACGTTATTTAATAATTCTGATCCTATGACCTACAGGAATTTATTGTCGCGATAAAAAGTACTGTAGAAGTGTTATTCCTGACTATAATCCATCTCTATGCCAAATTCTAGATCCGTTAAGCCGTACTGGCTTGATTGAGTAGTAGTAAGATTAAATCTTCGAATTGAATCATTTTATTTTATTCATATTGTACAAATTTATGGACTAACTATCAAAATCGGGTGAGCTGTGATCAATTTACCTGTAACCACATCAAAAAATAACCATCATCAGCACTAATTCCCCTAAACACAAGTTTAATCTTAATTTGGGTACCAGACTTCATCAAAACATGCTGTTAAACTATTATCAAATGGTTTTGTAATATCTTCATTAGATTGTAACCATGGAATAAATGAATTTTGAATTTTTGAATTTGAATTCCGGTTGCATCCAAAGTACACGAAGCCTATGGTTCGTATTCCCACTTAGTTCTCCATAATTTAGTGCCAGCTGAACCATCCAACCTAAAAGGAAAACCTGCGTCCAAATTTCGTCCGTCGATCAGCAGGTAACGGTTTCTTTTAGCCTCAAAGATCTCAGAGGGAGACCACACTCTATCTCTACCTGTGACCACAAAACAATCGAAGTAAAAAGGTTTAATGAATAAAGCAAAATATTCTACCTCTAGTCCTAGTCACGATCTAGATTTATGTTCTTTATTTGACTATTACAAAGTACGAAGTAAAATTAAAAATTGTTTTAATTTATTTATCAGACTCCTTAATGTAGTATACACAAATTATTCATTACAGTGAAGCTACGTTTATAAACACAATGGCCGGAGGTTTTTCTCTAATGAATTATTTAGGGCCTCGGTCCAGAATACGTGGATTTAATATTCTGAACAATAAAAACACCGCAAAATCGTATAACCTTTCTGGTTTCATGAAAAGAGTAATTTGTTGAGCCAGAACACCTTAAAACAATCTTGATACAAGATTATCATATTTTTACGATAATGAAGGTCTGAATTAAGGATTTCAGACAGATCCATATACAAAAATCTAAGGAATATTTGAGTATATCGACCAGATCCTCACTGATATACACACACCGGCAGAATTAGCGGAATACAAAATTATGGTAGTCGACGGCGACGGCGGAAATCTGACTGCTGATCGGTATATCACGGAGATTTTAGAGGAACATGTTGTGCCATTTGCTTGTAATCCCGAGATTACAAGCTTTTAATGCAATGCTATTAACTCTGCCAACTTCATTAAAAAATGTCGAATAAAACTTAGAAAGTAAATAATAATAAATAAACCATTATATTTTTAAAACAGCATTATAATGCTTCATGCAGTTTTATTTCGCCTAAACTTGATTTCTAATAATTTACTACGGTGTTTCTCTGCCCCTCTAGACAAGTGGCAATTCGCTAGTAGGCGTTTGATGGAATAGAATGACGAATGTATAGGATTTGACGTATTTGACATGCGTTAACGACTGTCATTTACGTCAAATCCCATACATTCGTCATTCTATTCCACCAAACGTCGGCTAGCAAATTGCCACTTGTCTAGAGGGACTGGTCAGAAATAGCTAATTCGTAAACAACCGCAATTTTTTTCAACGAATGAAGAAAATTTATCTGTAATTTCAATACTCTATACGTCTGTATTAGATACTTACAGAGTTTCTATTGGCATCTACAGAATTATTTACTTCAATATTCACCTGATTTATACTCTTGACTGATGGAATGAACTTACCGTCAACACATTTTGAATTAAGTCACCTATATAGTCAGCAAAGGAGATACGGTTACACTTTTACCTACATTTTTATTTGAAAAAGTGCAACTGTATCTCCTTTGTCGACTAGTATAATATATATAGCGCGATATAAGCTAAAAGATCCAATGGTCGACCCTTTCGAAAAAAAACCTTATTGTAAGAAAAGTAACTATCTTGTTTACTTGACTATTTACTTAAAAGACATCTAATAGCATATATAATACATGTTCAAAAATTTGCAACACTGTCGTGAGTAAATATTGAATTGGCGCCAGTTGTTTCTTAGTAATTTTTAAAAGATGTGATATTTCATTTATTAATACTGATTATCACTTTTTTTAGTACGGATGTTATAAATATATAACTTGTTGACCTACGTAGAACATTGCTGTATTTTTTATGGCTAGATTTTCTATCAGTTTTAAGTGATTGTCGACTATTGGTGTTTTCGACCATGTATTGTGTATAATAATTGTATTTAAAGAAAAAATATGTTAGTATTTGAAGATTATCTGCTAAAGTTTATGTCTAAATTATGCTTTAATAGATAAAAAAGGATTTAACGACCATTCTTTAAAAAATATGTGTAATTTTGTAGAGTGAAGTTTGATTTGTCCTTAAAGTGTTTACCATTGGTGCTTTTTTTTTAAAATCCCATAAGGCAAACCGGTATGGTTTAGTAAAAGTTATGGAATAATACAAGTGATCGCCGACTTCTTCTAAATTTTTGACTTTCGTGTTAAATATCTACATACAAATAATTACTTACACTGAGTGAAAATCGAACCCCTGACATTTATTTAGCAGTTGAGTGCTGCATTGAAGTCAAATGCGAATAGTAAATTGTCATTACGTACCCTATTACATGCCGCTGCGCGTATGCGTGGGCGGCCAGCGCCTCCTTCTGCGAGCAGCAGGGCTAGCATGGCACGAAGACAAAAAGTCCCCGGGGAGTGGAGAAAAATTTGCCTTTCCCTCTGTTTTTGTCCCTTTGGCTAGCACGGCGTCGAGGAAAGACTAGTTTCTCACCATGGACAACGTTTCTCCACTCAATGCTACCAATATACGAAAAAATATTCGACTCGTAATATTCGACAAAATTAACAAAACCTAGCAACGTACATACTTTATAAGAGTAAAAATTATCAGTATTATGCTGCAGAATGTTATTATTGACTAAAGAGCGCCATATTGAAGAAAAAGAAAGACAATCTATCATGTAACGTTTTTTTTACATGTTTATTTTCTGTTTATTTATTTACCCCCTTTATCCGGTACATAACTCAATCGTATATTCTTTATTAATATTATCTTTATTGTAGTATTTATTATAATATTAATAAAATGAGTGAAAAAATGTTGTAAGTATGTTATTGCGAATGAATGTGTGAATACTGCGAATTCGCTCTAAACAATTTGTTATTAAGAATATATTTTTTAGAATTAGGAGCATAGCAGCTCAAATAAGAGTTTTCGTCGATTATGAAACGCAACATTATTTACCTTATAATGTACTGGCATTTTCTCATTCTCTATACTCTCATTCTGATTCATTTAAGCGTCGCGTCGGTAGCTTAGTGATTAAGGAGTCTGCCTTACGATCGAGAGGTGCCGGGTTCGAATCCTGGCCATTACACTACGGACGTGAACCCACTCCTAGCACAAGCCATTTAGCTTAGTTAGATGGGTTAGAGGGAATATTAGGAATTTCGATAATTTCGGTTGATAATATTATAAAAAATGCGTTGTTCAATGCATTTTTTACTGCGTTCGAAGGCGGCTCGGGCGTCGGAGGGCGCAAGCCGACCTCTGCCCCCCATGAGCTCGGGCCTGAGGGTAACGGGTGGAGCCGCTCGTCACCCTAGCAGCAGCAGGCCACGGCGGCGGCGCGCATCGTAGGACGATGCGCCCCCCCCCCCATACCGGGGGCGAGTCGGGGACCGCGTAGTCCCCCTCCCGAGGAGGGCCAGACCGAGGGGAATGGCCCTGGGTCAGCCGGGGTGCGAGGGTTATGTCACGAGGCAACCTCACCTTCGACCTAGCACATCGACCCACAGACGGCGTGCGGTTTAGTCGGTGCAAGTCCGACATAACCTCCCCCTTCGGCGCCGAAGAGGGGGGGGGGGGGTATCCGTGGGGATCCCGCACGAAAAAAAAAAAACCCTATTACATGAAAAGACTATTGATTTGGCTGTTTGTAAGTTAATTGAATGTTATAATTATTTATTATAAGAAAATAATGAAAGTTCTTTCCAACCTAGGTGGCTGCCTTTTAAGTCATGCATTTCCTTTAACATCCATCGTCGCTCCTTCACTACTGCAATTCCAATGCAGCCAGCCCATTACAACTTTAGTTTTCTAATTTTACCTCGTTACATATTTTTCCATGAATTAAACATAGCTTGCTATTTTGTGAATGATTATGAAAAATTGATTTCAATGTCTGGTTAGCAAATGATTATGGTGCATAACTTCATCATTTAATGTTCATTTATGATTGAATTCAGACCATAAAAGTCAATACGCAATACATTTTAAATGTGCAAACGCCATGCACTTAAGTAGATAAATAACGAATCCCAAAAGGTTGTTTTCATTCAGTCTTTTACTACCGAACAGAAACATATTCTGTATGTTCTAGTATCGTGCGTATATTTGATTCGACCCATTTCGCGATACTCATTTATAATTTAAAGATCAATGTCTCTTGCCACCAGGTTACACGCGTGGAGGTGTTTCAGACCCTTATCGGCTGTTATATATGCATTTTTATTTAATACACCTGGCTAGTATTATTATCCTTTAAATATTAAAAGAGAAGGAACTCGCTGATTGATGATATTTTTGCATAGGTGCCTACTGTTTGCAAAGTTGCGTTGATTGATACGGTCTCAGGAAAATGGTCTACGATAAAATTGTCATTCCGTTGATGAAGAGATGATTGATTGCATTTTGAAGCAAAAATTTTAATACAAATTATATACAAACCTACAGTTTCAGGTGTCAATGAATTTCTCGCCATCGACGGCAACTGGACATTTAGATGTTATATAGATGTGCTTGGCTTGCTTTTTGCGAGCACGTAAAGTCGTCGAACCCGGTTGCTATACAAACATCCGTGGCATTTGTTAAATCCGTAACAAATGTCACAGATGTACATTTGTAGCACCAAATTGTCGAACTTTTCAGGACTCCAACTACCCAGATGTAGTCCTGAAAAGTTCGACAATTTGGTCTAACTACAAAACATCCATATCGTCAGCAGGTTCTGGTGGGCAGGTGGTAGTCACTTCACGGAATATATTGAAATTTTGCCGTTTCATAATAAGACTGAAAGCCAACCCAAACTAATTTGAGAAAAAGGATCAGATGATGACGAGGGTCACAGATGTGCTTGACTAATTCTTTACCATACTATAACAGATTAGAAAGCGTTAAATTGAAATCGTCTTTCTGAAATGGTAAAAAAACTAATAACGCACAACTAATGGTCTTTCCAGATTTGTTAGGAAATAGGACGTTCTTTCTTTCTTTCGTCTAAATTGTTTTAAATTCTTGCCAGGTGTTTATGTATGGGCATCTATATTGCTGTTTTTATTTCTATTTGTATATACTCATGTATTGGCCGCCAAAAAAGAAACAGGTGGGTAAAACCCAGACGATACCCAAGAGAGTAGTTATTATAGACATGACCGCTGCCAAGCTCAACCTTTTTTTCCGGGATGCCTGAGAAGTTATTGAGTACGTATTCGTATAGATTTTGAATATTATCATTGATTTTATAATATTAAACACCAAACGCTACAAATGAATCGTTATATCTATAGTGTTCGGCATTGACTTGTACAGAAATCGCCCTGTTGTATAAGGCGCTGAAGATACGAATCGGACATACTTATAAAGAAGAATATGAGGACTCAGCTCATAAACAAAAACCTTCAACCAATGATATTTTTACCTTATTATAACCGAATTTGAATAGGAGATAAGATAAGTTTATTGTCGCAAATATAAGTAACAATGTTGGTCTTATAAATTTCTAAGTTACAACAGTGTTGAATACAATAAACTACCTCCTATGAACAAAATTATGAAAGTAATATTATATAAACGAAATGCGTATGTAAAGGCCGTAGCATGTGAAACTAAGCCTTGCCTAACTGCTAGCATCATCAATCATCCCCTCAGCATTACTCTCAGTTGCAACCCCAAGCTTGTACACGTACTATGAAGTTTGTAGTAGTCGTGGTCCACTCTGGCTTGTCTGTCTGAAATAACTAATCCAAAGGGTAAGATGCTTAACTGTATATATGTATGCTCGCATTTAGTAATCAAGAAATTCGTTTTAAAGATTGTGAATAATATCTCACCTGTGTGTATCGTGAGAACGAGAATATAAATAATACGTGCTGTTAGGGAGCTACGTTCTTAATTTATTTACATTGGATTGGATCATCCCTTTTCTCCAGCATCACGTATTCACAAATCACACGCTATTCTTTGTTCTACACTTAGTAACAGTGATTGTTTTATGTTCAAATTCAAAATGAGATTAAGATCTTTTGTTTTCATCTTTGGTGAAAATACTTCGCTTGTTTTTTAAGGCTTACCTTTTTAAAATTAGAATTAAGCTGGCTAAATTGATTTAGCTTGACTTAATTTTCGTTACTAGAAGGTAGTTGATGTATGGGTGGGCCCCGATGACCTTGATGAGGTACACTCTTTTAATTAGCATAACCAATAGCATTAAAATTTGGATTTACTAATTACAAAATTTACTGGCTATATACATTATACAGCTGGTATGTTAAAATTTCTATACAAAATTACATAAAAGCTGTACCTATATACTCTGTTAAAGGCATCTGGCCTTTAGGTTTAAAACTAACTAGGGACAATGGTTTATTTTGAGCCGTTTCCATATTGATCAGTTACTGCACCAAGCTATTTGAGCCGGACAAATCTGTCGGTCTAGTGAATAGACTGACAGATTTGTCCGGCTGTAGACTAGACTCTAGTCTATAATAAAATTCAACTACCTAACTAAAATTGATATAAACGATAAGTAATAATAATTTATTAGATTTAATATACACATTAAAATAAAATATTTTTTATCACAGCTTCTGTAGCGTAGTGGTTGTGAACAAGACTGTTACGCAGGTGGCGTGGTTTCGAATCCCGCTCAGTGCAAAGATTTTTATACATGAATAGGTATGTATATTTGCGTTGGTCTGGGTATGTCCATGTCTCGAAGAGCACGTTAAACCATAGGTACCAGTTGCCATACGAACATCTATGGCAGTCGTTACGGGTAGTTGGAGCCTAAATAAGTCCGAATAGTCAAACTACAAATCTTCGATCGGTCGTCAGATTGATCTGACCTCTACAACCCACTGACGATTCTGTGGTGCAACTGCCGTTGCATCACGGTAAGTATAGAAGATAATAGCCGCATGAAAGAATTCTGTTTAATTCTAATTCAGATTCTAATTCAGATCTGAATCTGAATTCAAATTATATACGATATGATAGGAACAGTAAAGTAAAGGAGAAGTTAGTGCTTGGTTCTTAAAATTATTCACGTCTATTGTTTTGAGGCTCCATAGGTACTGTTCAGGGTCCAGTAGTTTCGTTGCTGAGTGCACGAGTAGCAAAGGCGGCGGTATACTTGACCCACATTCTGAGACGTCCCTACACGGATTGTGTCTGTTTTTGATGCAAATATGTTGTGTGTTGATGCAGTCTTTATGCACTTCAAGCGAAAAGCTTTTGCGTTGATTGTTAATCAACTTTTCTACTTTTAGAGTTAGTAGATGTTGAATTGGTTTGTTATTTTAATTACCCCGTAGGAGCTTCGGGGCCCAAGTCAACTTCTCCTGCAAGCCGTAATTAGGTTTTTCTTTTGGGGTTGTAAGGTCAGACGAAGAGCTCCGCAAAAACCAAGATTAGTAAAATAACAAAAAAATGCTTTGTACTATTCTTCTAGATCCATTCAGCTTTTTGTTTTTTGCTTCGGCGTGATTAAGTAACAAAGATCTTTCCATTCAAACATTAGCAAGTAGGTAGTATGTAGTAAGATTTCACAAGTCCTCCTGTGGGAGATAACGAATAAAAGATCAAATAATAAAACAAATATATCTTAAATGCTAATATTAGGTGGTAAATCGATCATTCAAAGATTCACTATTTTATGTTCACAATATTTGGCCCATAAATTTTATACAGCACATTTTTGCTGTATAATATAAAAAAATAAGTATCAGCCAATCTCGAAGCAAAATATAAATGTAAGTACTCGAATAAACCTTGATAAGGTTCAGGCCTTTTTATTAGGTAATCCTCACGATTACGTAATTTTATGTTCCTTAGAATCGTATTATGGATATAGGTTTATTCCACTTTATTTATATCAGAGTGTTTTACGACTCACAGCTCAGAAATACCTTTAACAAGCTACGATTTGATACAAACAGCATAGTTTTATTTTGCTCGTCTGATTTTAATTAGAAATAAAGGGTAACACTGATTGGCCGCCTGTATGTAGGTCGAGTAATGCTCCATGGCACGCAAATTCAGAACTGAGAACGCCGTTCAAGTATTTTATGTAAAGAATGCGTCGTTATCGTAAGAAACGCATGTTAAGTTTGTGTGTGATTTTCATGAATTTTTTCATATGTATCATTGTGCACCAAACTTCGTTGAAACATTTTTTCAATGGTTTATTTGCATCAAATGGTTGTACAAGACCGCCAATTATAAGAACCACATAATTGTATTTCTGTTTTGTGTTTTCATTTCTTTGGTGTCCTAGGTGTACATTATAGATGTATAATGATTAATATTCAGAAACATATTTCTCGTAGGGTCGCCTCTTATTTTGAATGCCTCACTTTTTTCAATTCAATACAAATTCAAATAAATTTATTGCAGACGTCAGTCCATAGACTTAGTTACAAAGAAAACTTATCTGCTAGTGTTAGTAATTTTTATTAATTAAATATTGTGCGGAGCTTCACCCAGCGACCCAACAAAGGTGAGTCCCATTTATCTTTAAATACGCTCTGGAGACCATTGGTGCTATGGCAAAGTCTCGCGAGCACCGAAGCGGTGCGCTTTTGTTTATTTTAATTAGATAAACTAAATTGACCAGACCAAGTTATTCTAAATTGAAATATACTGTTTTCAGAATTCTTCATAAGTCATTTCTTGGTTCTTATACACCTGTATACTCAACTCAGTGAAAAGGAAACGCAGAAACTTGAACATGCAGAGTGCTACTTAAACAAAACGAACTGGAGCATCTCCAAAAATTTTAAGCATTCATTATTTTTCCGTTTCACAAGGGCGGTCATATTCTATAGCGTCTGGGTCAAGCAGGTTTCAATCTTATATAAGTTACGTTCACGATCTCTAGGGCTATTCATTGTAAAGGTTAATTTGATCACACTTTAGCGTGGGTACTGTAAATAGAGAAAATCTGTTAAATTGCTGCAATATTTTACAGTACAAATAGGCTTATAAAGAAACGAAGCATTTACCAGTGTATATCTAAATAAATTTTCATAGAATATTAAATAGGTGAGATGATCGTGGTTATTATAAGCCTATCTATTAATTATAAAAAACAATTTTAATGTGGAATCTCGCAATTTAGTAGGTGCCTACTGTACGTTACCACAAGGGAACGGATGCCGGAGACTCTTATAGAAAATCAAAACGGTCATTAGTTTTCTTTCAAATAAATCATTGTCAACAAGCATGGTTACTGCAACTTACAACCTCAAATAAATAAGATTTCGATGTCTGTTTAACGTTAAAATAATGATAATAGAGATATATATGTCGCCGCCAAGACAAACAATTGTTTTATTCTCGCATTTACTTTTTAAACATATCTGATATACCAATCACAGGTATTTTGATACATGTTCAATTATGTACACTTTGGTTGCACTAACAAAGATAAACATGTGTAACTAGTGGTATCGATTTTGGATTAATTTTTTGTAATGAATTCTGCAACCTTCTGTACGTGATTATAAAATTGGTTCAACACACTAGGAGTGGAGCTTTAGCCTGCTCTCCGAGGCATCCAGCGATTTTAATAAATAAGCAGAGGTGGCCTTTTCAGGGACTAACCGCGTACAAGGTTCTTTAACTAAATAAATCGAACAAAGGACTATACAATATTTAGGCACTAACATAACCAACTAGATGAAAACCTAGAGACTTGAATTGATAGCTTATTCAACTTGTTACTTACTTAGGCTACTTACTTAAGTAGCTATCAAGTATTTGGACACAGGTAGGTATACTGTAGAGATTTTATTCATCCCGCGTCAGTCAATCGATTCAAAAGTTTCACATTCATAACAAAATAAATAAATAACATATACACTTCTTAGCTTTTGCTGACGATCTCGCAATACTGACGCGTAATCCAAAACAATGTCAGGAACTATTAAAGGAAATCGATAAGTTCTGTTTGTGGACAAATGGACTGAGAACCAAGCCCAGTAAGTGTCACTGTCTGTGTCTGGGTAAACAGGACACCAAATTTACCTCCTAAGACCCGGGACTCTTTATAGGGGGTAACCCAGTTTCCATAGTCGCTGAATCAGTGGCATTTTAATTTCTTGGGAGAAAGATAGACCATCAAGGTCGCATCATCCTTAGTTGAAGTCGTCAATGTGTTTATAAATGACCTAAATAAGATAGATCAGCAACCACTGAACAATATAAAAAAAGCTTGGATATATGACAACTACTTAACATCACGTCTGACTTGGCCTTTTCTGGTATATGATTTCGGCAAAACCTTATTAGCGAAAATAAATGCAACTTTCATAAAATCGCTAAAATCGTGGCTTGGACTAGCGCTCTCTGCTGTTCCCTCTGCATTATTACACTTAGGTCCTTTCTGAAGCAAGACGAAAATTATAAATATCGAGTGCTGAATGAATTTGTAATCCAAAACGAATGGTTGACAATGGGAGAGTTCTGCATACCGATGGCCTTAAAGTGGCGCACCTTGATCTATGAGTGATCGCCCGCCCTATTAAAATTCGATCTTTACGCCTTTCAGATGAGCCTTTCAGATGAGCCTCCCAGACCAGAGTAAACTGGTAAGGTGGGGGAAGGCCACAAAAAAACAATGTTATACTTGTGGTGAGGCAATAGGGGCGGCTAGACTAATATGTGATTAGTAGTAGTATGTAGGGTGTTTCTCGATACAGGCCAATACTCACGCCGCCATGATAAGGTGTTTATCATCATACGTGAAGCAATGAGTCTGGCAGTAGGTAGAGCCCAAAAAGGATTGACTACTAACAGACGTCATATCAACTTTGTATCTGAAGGTTCATCCATAAAATCCAGGAACAAACCCTTTTTCAATCTTAGATACTGCCCCAGATTGGACTCTCCTAATCGACACGTATGAAAAGCACTATAAAATTCGGGAGAATGTTGGGGTTTCGTCATCTAGACCAGACATATTTCTTTATTCGAAAACAATTAAATATATGGTCCTTGTGGCACTTATTGTACCGTGGGAAACAAATATACCGAAGGACCACACACTAAAGAAAAATAAATACTATGATCTCACAAACGAATTTATCAAAAACGGTTAAGTGGGAGCGAGAGGTATACCAGCTAAATCTCTCTATAACCTACTTAAAGATCTAGGCCTATCGAGAGCTACAATAAGCTCATTACTAGGACGAATGTCTAAAGCGGCACTAGTAGGTTCGTATCAAATTTGGTTAGGCAGGGAGGGGAACTTGGGTAGTGAAGGTGAGTGTTGATGTACATCAACAAAAGGGGCCCCTTCTAAACCTACACTTGGGCCGCAAGTCCCAGGCACTGTCCTGAGTTTTCAACTCAGCAACGCGATGAACCTGGCATCCGCACGGAGAATCCATGGATTGCTAAGAATATGGGTCTCTGTTGAATGTGAAAGTTCGTGGAGATATGTTTGATACTTAATTACGCTCAAACTGCTGAACGGACCTTGCTGAAATTTGGTACAGGGATGGTTATAGTCTGGATTAATACGTAGGTAAGCTACTTTACCTATGGTACAACAAGTTACAACATTATACTATCCACGACTTCATTATTTTAGGACTACAAGAACTAGAGGCGAAATGCCATAATAGAATTGTTTTAAAATTACTACACTACCGTGTAATTTGGACACGGAATAAAAGAAAAACCCTAATTAGGTCAATGGACGACTATTACGACGACATTTATTATTATTATTCGGCCATACGAGTATTTATATACTAAAATGTTGTTTCACTCGTAACTACGGACATTTCTAGGGATGGAGTAAAAAATGAACACACAACACTGAACAGTGTGTGTTATCACTATGTAATACTTCTGACAGAAGCATTTTTTTTCATATTTACAAACTTCGAAACATAATACACTTTATTCTAATGGGACTTGATAAGAAATCCAAAACTATGCACTTTCTTCAAGTACTTAACTAAAATAATAGGAGAGAACGTCAGAAACGTTTCGGTTGAACGAATTTTCACACGCGAAATGCAGCCTAATAATATCTCTTTAAAGGTAAAATAAAGATCTAAAAGTACAGAAAGTCTACCAGTAAGTATTGATCTTAGTCAAAGCTACAGCTGCCGCGATAACAGACAAGCCAGTGATTCATGAATAAAAATTATTCCGTATGTGCTATAATAACGAAATATCCACCGCCAAATAGGCTTTCATTTATTAAAAAAAACAGTAGCGTATATGGCGTTGGGATTTAAAAATTACCTTATCTACTAGACGCTTAAAACTTAAAAGACATAAACTGTCAAAATTTCAGATCTGTGGGCCCAACAGCTGAGGCTCTGTGTCGATAAATTAGTAAGAAGAAGTACTAATAATATACATGTCACCACTAACTAGCTAAATCAGCCGTTCAACTAACTGCCTAGGTAGTTAACTAAACGGCGGCATTTAATTAATTGCCTGAATGGTGTTCAGACATTTAATTAAATAATAATAATTAAATTTAATTTTAATTTTCCATCTTATTTCGAAGTTGGCCTAAGAATTAGCCAGCCAGGTTATTAAATGATGTAGATAAACGAGACGGCTGAATATCATTCAGGCCGTTAATTGAATGGCGCCGTATAGTTAACTGCCTAGGCAGTTAATTGGACGGCTGATTAAGCCAGTTGGCGGCGACATACACATATCATAATAGAGAGTTAACTTTGTTGCAATTTATTTGCAACAGCTGAAGAATTTGAACATTTTCACATTCATTCCACTGTTTGTGTGCATTGTGTGCTCACATATTTTGGGGAAATTCTCTCATAAATATGAAATGTGAATACAAAAATCCCAAATCGGGAATAACCATAACTCATTCAAAAATATGTCATTTTGCATTCAAAAGGTAATTTGTTAACAAAAGTACATCATTTTGTGCTTTACATGATGAATGTATTCGGTAAGCGGTCGAGTGTGGGTGGCTGGGTAAACAAAAAGATAAAATGTACATTTCCAATTTAATTGTAATTTTCAGCATGTTTTCACCATACCATCGTTATGCTTAAAGTCATTTCAAAAGTCATTGTGTCCCCATAATTTTATGCGAAGTGTAATAATCGTAAAATGTTCACTCGTAATTTTACCAGAAATTAAATGAATGAACAGTGGCAACTTTGATGGCTACTTTGTAGATGAGGTGTGTTTTAATAAATTCGATTCTGAGAGGAGGTTAGAATAAAGCGTTTCACCTGTTCATGATGTGTAGTTTTTGTTACTATTATTTAAAAATATTACCAACAAGGTATGGCCGAAAACTCCGTTTCACCAATAGAAGATATTGAAATAAAACCATTTTATAACGGATTATATAATATTAAGATAGTCTGGTTCACGGGAATCTACTGGTGGCTAATTTACTATGGCCATTTGTTGACATAGATTATATTATCTACCATACACTTGGTTCGACTGATACTGCATTAATACTCTGATACTATCAGAACTATTTATCTATTCTGTACTGATACGGTTGGGATCTGGAAGGAGGGGGATATTAGTAATGTTAGTTCGTGATATTCTGTACATACACACATGTTCTGTTCTACTTTTGGAACGTTTAGCTCTGCCCCCTCGTACCCAATACATTTAATTAAAGTAAACTTTACGCGTACGTAATACACCCGAGACTCAGTTCGTGTCAGACTACCATTTACGAACATATTGGACTTTATTAAACTAATTGTTACACTTATTTTATAATGTTTTTATTTATCGATAGGCATACCTTCCATGTAGTGCTCTTGTTAAGCAAATAAAAACATATAATGATAGTACATTATGGTGCAAGTGTGCAAATGTGTAAAGTTGGTGATTACCGCTGAGGCGCCATTGAGACCTGAGCCGTTAGGTGAGGGTCTTAAGAGGCCGAGGACGGTAATCATCATGACACACGTATATCATACAATGTTTTTCAACATTCTTGTGAATAAAATAATGCTAAAATCCCCACGAATCCCCCTCTCCGGAGCCGGAGGGGGAGGTTATGTCGGGCTCAAACCGACTAAACCGCATGCCGTCTGTGTGTCGTTGTTTTAGGTTAAACGTGAGGTTGTCAATGACATATCCCTCGGACCCACACACACTTGTGAATTAATGACAACCTAAAAGCCACAGTTTGATTATAGGTGTCATTATCTGCCTAATTGCGGTGAAATTAGGGCCAGTTTATGAGCAAGTGTGTTGAAAAATATAAAACACATGTTCTGTAGTTTTATGTGTTGTTTTGTAGTTGCCCAAGGTTCCGGCTCTTAAGGGCATAAAAACTGAATATTCCGGTGAGCTGAAGGAGTGCAATTGAATTACAAACATTCAAATATTCAGTCAACTTCCAAAACTTTCACATTTATAATTTATATTACTACATCAGTACCACGGTGTCATAACCTCGACCGCTACGCGTCGACTGCCACCTCCAGCTATATATTCGTTCGATAAAAATATATCTATTTCCATTGGTCTGGGTGTTTCTACGTACTCAAGAAAAATGTATCTAAGTACAGTATACACTCGAGAGCAATGAATCCGGGTCACTCAAAGAATCCAAAAAATCTCGGAAAGTAAGAATGCTAGGTTAATGCAATAAATTGTATTTAATAGACAATTTAATACTCCTTAAATGAAAGTATTAAAACTTCTTAGTTATTGTAAAGTTATATCATAAAAAAATCAAATTTGAAAAGGGAACACTGTCGAAGATGGAACTACGAAATTACAGGATTTGTTTTTGCTTTTGTTTGTAATCTGTCATTTATGTTGGTACATAAACCAGGTTGATAGTGCTCAATATTCATTATTCAAGCTGAAATCATGTCGCTTACACTTGAAGAATGCACCAGAATACTTACATTGGTGGAAACCGGCCGGAGTCAGCGCGATACAGCCAGGACTGTCGGTGTGTCGCTGTCAACAGTACAAAGAGTTCTCCGACGTTACGAAGAAACTGGTTCTAACCTACGCAGACCAGGAACGGGCAGAACTAGGTGTACCACAGCACGAGAAGACCGATACTTGGTGAACACCATGCTTCGAAATCGCTTTCTCACAGGAACTGAACTCACAAATCAGTTTCGACGCCTCGGAGGAAGTAACCCAAGTGCATGGACAGTAAGACGTCGGCTTGCTGAATCTAACTTAAAACCCCTTAGACCTGCAAACGGCCCTAAACTGGAGCGTGGCCATCGTATTTCAAGACTAAGATATGCCCAGAACCACGTAAATTGGAGTATTGAAGATTGGTCGAAAGTTATGTTCTCCGACGAATCAAAATTTATGCTCTACAAGCACGATGGAAGACACAGAGTGTATAGAAGACCAGGGGAAAGATTCAAGCAAGCATGCATCGAAGAAAAAGTAGCCTACGGTGGTGGGTCTGTACTTGTGTGGGCCGGAATTTCCTCTGAAAGTCGCACAGAGCTGGTGATCATAGAAAACGGCTCTTTAACTAGCGTAAGATATGTGGAAGAAATCCTCAACGAACACGTTGGTCCATTTATGGTCAATTTGGGTGAGGATGCTATATTTATGCATGACAATGCCCGACCTCATACAGGTAGGATTGTGAATGACTACCTTCAAGAGATGAACATTACTTGTATGGAGTGGCCAGCGCGCAGCCCGGATATCAACCCGATCGAGCATGCTTGGGACGAGCTAGGGAGATGCGTAAAACAACGAAACCCTCCCCCAATCACGCTTCCTGAGCTCAAAATTGCTCTCACAGAGGAATGGGAGAATATTCCCCAAAATCGTATAAGGAACTTGGTGTACAGCATGCCAAACCGCGTAAACGCAGTAAGGGAAGCACGAGGAGGTAATACGAAGTATTGAAATTCAAGAAAATCGTCATAAAGTTCAAAAATTTCATGTTTCCTATTTTTGTTTTAAGGAGAGATCAGCAGTTTTTTTTCTTTATGTAATTTTGTGTAAATAAAATGTATGGTGACTCATATTTTTTTAACTTTCATTTAAGGGCCCAGATCGCGCGCGAGCGACATCGATTTCGAGCGATCGCAGCGCTATTGTTTTCCGACACATCCGCCGAGCGGGTGAATGACCCAGAGAGAGCGCGATTTTGAAAATGTTTTACGACAAACGTTCCACGTTAAGTTATTAATGTTATTATTATTAAATTATTATTGAAGTTGAATATTTACAGCATAACAAAAATGTTGAATTATTGGAAATAAAAGACTGGCCTATTTGTAATGTTTTTCTATTTATAATAAACTCGAATACTTTTTGTTTACATCACCACTTACCATCAAACAAATCTTCTAGGGTTGTACAAAAAATTGTCAATAAATGAAACACAAGTATAAAAATGATTCATATAATTAAAAGTAAGTAAACAATAACAAATATGAGTCGTCATCTAAAAAGCGTGGTAGGGTTGTACATAAATTAATTAATAATTGACACAAGTTTATAAATTATTCTTATATTTAATTAAAGGTAAGTAAACAATGCCAAATATGAGTTTAAAATTCTAATGTTTTTTCATTTTAACGATTACTGATCAAATTCTGATTTCTACTTATTTGATGATAAAATCAATTGCTATTGCAAAACCTATCAGAATGAAAATGTTACCAGCTGCCCGATTCACGTAAAACCGTAGCGTAGTGACCTAAAAATTTCACTTGGTTTTTTGCTAATTAAGCCCTTAGAACTCGGTTAGTTAAAAAAAGAAGGAGATTCTCAATTCGCTGCATTTTTTTGACCGATTTTGATGATTCTTTTTTTATTGGAAAGCTGGTACATCCCGTGTGGTCCCATTTTAATTTCATTAGGATCGGACCTTGGGTTTACACCAGGTAACTTTACAAAATCGTATAGGAATTGTATAGTAATTGAGCTATTGGAAGATTTATGACAATCCAAGACTAGATAAGTAAGTGCATTTAAAACAGAAAACCAAAAGGAAATTTCCAAGTTTCTAAGTTAAAACGAGTTTTGGACTGGCGTTTTTACGTGAATCGACCGGCTGGGTAGTTTTTTTTGTTTTTCCGTGCGGGAAATCCCCACGTATACCCCCCCCCCCCCCCCTTCGGAGCCGAAGGGGGAGGTTATGTCGGACTCGAACCGACTAAATCGTACGCCGTCTGTGGGTCGATGTGCTAGGCCGGAGGCGAGGTTGTCTCGTGACATGTTCCTCGCACCCCGGCTGACCCAGGGCTATTCCCTTCGGTCTGGCCCTCCTCGGGAGGGGGGACCAAGCGGTCCCCGACTCGCCCCCGGTATGGGGGGGGCGCGCATCGTCCTACGACGCGCGCCGCCGCCGTGGCCTGCTTCTGCTAGGGTGACGAGCGGCTCCACCGGTCACCCTCAGGCCCGCGCTCATGGGGGGCGGAGGTCAGTTTACGCCCTCCGACACCCGCGAGCAGGGTGGAGAGCGTGAGCACTCTCACCCCCAGGGCCGTCACAAGCTCCCGCCTCGGCGTTTCAAACGCCGGACACTCGGTGAGCGTGGTCAGCCCCGAGTCCACGCTCGCGTCGCAGTGATGGCACTCGGGCGTTGGCTCTATGCCCATCAGATGCAGGTACCGCCCGAAGTTACCGTGTCCGGTAATGACCTGCGTCTGACGGTACTAGCTAGAGAGGCCACACGGTGGCCTCTCTAGCCACTCCCCCATGATGGGTCTTACCGCCGCAATCACGGCGTGCCCTGCGCGTGGTTGCTCAAGTTGTAGCTCCCACTCGGTCACCATGGCCCTGTGGAGCCGGGATTTGTCGGCCCGAATTTCTTCGGGCTCGGGATCGAATACCCCCTCCCGCGCCTCCTTTCGAAACCGATAGAGTGCCGAAAGGGTCCTCGCTTCCAGGATCCACGGTGACGATCTGGCCAGGAGACTCGCCGCTTCAAAAGATATCTTGCGGTACACCCTGATGGTCCTGCGCCGCGTGGAGCAGAGGCAGGAATCTGGCCCCCAGGGTGTCCGCCCATACGGGGCACCCGTATAGGGCCATGGACCGCACGACACCCGCGTAGAGTCTCCTGCAGGAGTCCTCTGGGCCCCTCAAGTTGGGCAACAGCCTGCCCAAGGCATTCGCCGTTGTCACCAACTTGGGGCGCAGACTTCGGAAATGTTCTCCGAAGTCCCATCGACCGTCAAGCACTAGCCCCAGGTATTTCAACCGGGGCTTGATGTCGATGGAAGTGCCTCCCACTGTAAGGCTGGCTCCCGGGTCTGGCCTGTGCCGAGGGCCATGTAAGAACATGGCTTCGGACTTGTGCAGAGCCACCTCGAGACTCAGCCGCCGGATCCGTTCCACGACTTGAGCAACCGCGGTCGTGAGGGTCGCCTCGCGGTGTGTAGCCCCGCCCACCGTCACCAGCGTGTCGTCCGGGTAACACGTGACGGTGGCACCGTACGCGAAGTCACTGCGAAGCACCCAGTCGTAACCGATGTTTCACAGCAGCGGCCCCAGGACCGATCCCTGTGGGACACCGCACGATATCTCACGCCTACCGACTCCGGTCGAACTCGGGTAGACGACGGCTCTCCCCGTCAGGTACCCCCGACTATGCGGCGGAGGTAGAGAGGCACATCGTGGTACACGAGCGCCTCTCTGATGCAACTCCAGGGCAAGGTGTTAAATGCCTTGGAAATGTCCAACGACACCGCCAGCATCACCTCACCCCGAGCGACCGCAACCTCCGCCAGAGTCCTCACACGCATGATGGCATCAACAGTGGAACGCCACCGGCGGAACCTGAACTGGGTATTCGCCAGGTCCGGCCCCACTCTAGAGAGATGCTTGACGAGGCGCTTGGCAATGACTCTTTCAAAGAGCTTGCCCACCTCTTCGAGAAGCACTATGGGCCGGTACCCGGACGGCTCGTCCGCCGGGCGCCCCATCTTGCGGATGAGGACCAGTTTCCCCGTCCTCCACATCTTCGAAAACTGGCCCCGCTCTAAACATGCGCTGAGGAACCCTCTCAGTCGGGGTTCAAGACCGTCTTCCCCTAGAGCTAGGACCCACGCGCGGCCTGAAATGCCGTCCGCCCAGGGTGGTTAATTTACCTCAGTCTCTTTCAAAATCATTAGGCGTTCTTCTCTTTCAAAACACGTAAATCTCTTCCTTTCCTCTCTTTCATAGCCTCTAAGATATTGGGTGGGTCACGAATGGGCATGCTTCGTGACTGCCGAGGATCAACTAATTCTGGAAGTAGGCAATCGTAATAAAATCTAACTAATTTCATCTCCATTTTCTCCTTCCAAAATTTGTCGTCCTTTTCTATAATATAAACTTTCATAGGTACAGTAGCACCAAACCAGATGCCAAGCATGCAAACGTTTTTTTTAGTTATATGTAGCTGTCCCTGAATTTGGAAATACCAGTTAAGATTTTTATTTATGACATAACCCTTGGAAACCTTTTCCTTAACCCGAAAGGTATGTTTCGCCATTGCATCATCAAGAGTCATGCCAGCTAAAGAATGTGGGCACTTAATTTCAATTAAACCGTTTGCATAAATGCCATCTGGTGTAGTACCAAGAAATTCATATTGATCGTCGACGAACAAACCGCAACCTTGAATACTAATATTATCTTGAATTTCTGTCTAATTGCGGTTTCTTCGTTTTCGATACCGTACCGTACAGCAGGCAAACTGGAGATATTACTACCATAAACGATTTTACAAACAAGAGCAGCACAACTTGTGCTCTCTCGTTTTTTACAAACTTCCCCGAACGATGATGAGGTTAGTAATTTTCTCCTTGTACTCATCCACTCAGCACTACTTCTTTGCAATTGGGTCGACTTTTCAAGCTCCTCTCTTTCAGCACAAGACAACTTTAAATCATCTAAAAAAGATGACTTTGCTTTCTCATATAATTCTGGACTCAGATCAGGTTTTTCGCAGTTTGGTCCATAGTGAGCGTCTTTCGATACAGCGCTGTGGCTTTTTTTCAATCTTAATTTAGGTTTAGCAATTAAACGGTTTCTATGATTACAATTTTCCACTTTCGCGATCAAAGGATTAGGACTAGATTTAAATATAACTTCATGAGTTTTACTATGAATCGATCCCGTATTAAAAGACACAACAGCAGCTGCGCATCGGCCCGCATAAGAACCACGGGAAGAATAATTTACACGCTTACCCCCAACTAATTTGGCAATTACTCCGTTAAAACTTTCAACTATATTACTTTTGCAATTATGAATTAAACTTCTAGAATGATATGACAGTCTTTTACTTAAAATTTCTACCGCGTCCATTAATCCGCATCCAACAATTGCTGGAAGTAACCCAACAGGCTCTATTCGACGAGTGTCAGGTCTACAGAAATACTCCTTGCAATGTTGGTCATTACCAAATACGTGTTGTGGACCATTTAGGATATCTTCACTAAGGTTTTTTATTTTTTCTTCGAGTGACTGATTTTGATCCCCCCAATATTTAATCGCGCATTTTACACCCGTTCTTAAACGCAAATACCTTTCTTTTAGGAATTTCCGCAATTCGCAAGGATACTTAGTGTCTTTCGACAATTTCTCCAAGCTATTGCAGTAGTTTCGTAAAAGATGATTTTTGCATTCAATTTTCTCTACTATTAAATTATCATATGGACGCGAATCTAATATTTTTTTGTAAGTACTGGAATCGCCGTCTGCTACAAATTTATTATAAATTACACCGTGATCAACAATGGAACGTTTAAAGCCCTCAACTATTATGGTCGATTCCATCCCGGTAGATGATCCTGAATAATTCTTGAAACAATGGTGTTCCGGGGGCTGACTGTTGTTCTTTGCGGCTCGTGCACAGACTACGCAGTATTTATTTTTAACTCCAAAAAACAATACTTTATTAGTTTTAATGCCAACTATCGCAGCTGCACCGGATAAGGCGGAAAAATTCTTACCATAAGATCTCTTGCTCCAACAACCGTCAACAGCAACAGATATTAATGGAGTGCCATTTTTATCAACACTTCCTATAGACACTGCGTACTCTGCTTCTTCCTTGACAGCTTCTGCCATGGAATGTGCTGCTGTGTTTTCCCACCAATCGCAAACCGTATTATTAATTTTATTGTACAATGAAGGTGACATGATTGGTATGGCTACTGCGGCAGTTAATGTTTTTAACTGATAGTAGCTTCCACCAGATGATATGATACCAGATACAATTTGATGATTCACTTCCATGCTATCTTCTTTCTTTTCAACCAAACACACAGTAAATTTCATACTACACATACTACATTTTATGATGAGTTTTGAGTCCAGACCAACTTTTACTTCACCTATTATACTGAGGTAACTTAACTTACAATCCATTGGACCGTGGTCCCCTATGGCCTGAAGAGCTTTAAAAAAAAAAAGAAATATCAACTACTCTACGCCCAACTTCCACTTCATCCACCTTTCCCTCTCGATGGTTTTCAATAACTAGTTCCTGTAAAGAAAGATTTATTTCTTTTTATAAAAAATAATTCAAAAAGAATGGGCCTTTCTTCAAACATAGCTAAGAACTGCCTTAGAATACATCTTTGAAACACATAACACTAGATCAAAATCTTGAACGTTTTTATCAGTCTTCGTCAATTATGAAAATAAATAAATATACGTAATAAAAAACTGGTTGTTTTTAAAGTCTGTTTAGGATGATAATTTTACGGGATAACGTCATAATATTATTCTCCATCACGTGTTCTGCACTCTCGCTTGACCCTAACGTGACATAATGTGACACTTTTCGTGCGTGTTGCCGGAGTTCATCGATTTATAAGACGTTATCACGACAAAAATTAATTAAATCCGATTCCATAAAAACTCAAAAGGTAAAAAGAAAGCAAGTCTACGGTCTTGAATTATTTTACATAAAAATAAATAAGAACAGCATTGTAATGAATCGAATTCAATAGTCGAGACCCATTGAAATCGTCACAGGCTCGAAGATATTCCTGACTAGCTAAATATTCCTTTAGAAATAGGCCCCGACTGCTAAATACGCTATATTACAATGGTGTCGTTATTTATTTTAATTAAATATTTTTGTTACATAGTTCAATACCTTTTTATTTTTTAATCTGTAGGGTTTTCAAACTTTTATTATGTTTATTTATTTATATTCATAACTAACGAAGACGAATTATAAAAGTGCAAAAGAATTCATACAATATTATGTTCCTGATGAACAGAAATTATACATTTTCTTTACGCTATAGGTATTGGTTTTTATGACGTCACTTATTCTATGACACTCGGGCTTAGAAGACAATTCTAAAGATACTAAAAACATCAAAATCGATTCAATAATTTTGAACTTATCGTGCCACAGAGAAATATTAGATACTTATTATAAATACATACATACATACATACGTACACCCTGAACGCAATAGGTACACTTCTTTTTTTGTGCAGTCGCGTAAAAGTTAACATTATACAAAAAAAATCTTGATTCTGGTAAAATACGGGATTTCAACGTGAATTTTCTTTTGAGAAAGTATCTAATTGAGAAGAATTTAGGTACCAAGGTCTTTGTCTCTCAATGAAAATAATAAATATTGCAAAAAAATATCTTTAGGTACTGGGATTTTGTCTTCAACCATCACTAACTAGTTTGTTTATTTATGTAACAAGTCTACAAAAATTACGTATAACAACTTACCTCTATACAGCGCGTAGCAGTGATGCTCGGAGTCTCGGCCTGAAGGTTTTCTTTATTTTCAGTACTGGAAATATTATTCATCAATATCCTCTATTTATTTATTTAGTATTTTTTTTACATCCCCAAGTCAGACCCTAGGCGCGGCGCGCCTCTGCGGTAAGTAGGTACCTATGTCGACAAAGCCGCGTGCCCGTGCTATTTCTGATAGGAAACATACCTACTTCTACAATCTGATATTTGACTTGATGAACATGAAAACTAATACTAATTTATGTAATAAAATGTATTCTTAAGAAAATTGTTCCAGAAATTGACTTCATTATAGTGATATTAAAATTATGTAAATTTTTCTTTTTAGACTGACATACCTAATTATGTACCTATCTAATAATATGCCAAACCAATATTTACATGTTATTGTTTATGTCTGAATCAAGCGATCTAAATCATATAACATACATACAGTATTAGCTTTGTAATGTACCCTGTTCAAATGCAAATAAATTATATTATTATTACAACTTGACATGACAAGCATTCACAAATGAAACTAGGATTTTTACATGACACTTTCACACAAATCTCGTAACTGGACAAGAAGTAGTAAAGTAGGACGGAACTTACATTTTATTCAGAGATCTTGTGTCTTTCATGTTTTTATAATGTGTACTAAATTTTCTTTTCGCTGGCATGGCACTCAGCAAATTATCCTGTGAAAAAAGACCCTCGATTACCAATTACGTTTATGAGATTGCCTTTATCATGTTGAAAAATCTATGTATGTCGTGCAGAGAACTAGAAGATGATTGAAAGTCATACCCAGTCATACCCCGCCAGTTCATATCTCGAGAAAATAAAATGGGCGGGCTTTGATTGTTTCAAGCCTGAATTGATACCTACTTTACAAGGTTCATAAAATAACCTATGCAACAAAGTAAATAATTTTGTATTTTTTACGATTTATATCTAGTTCCATCATGGTTTTCTTTCAGACATTCATTATATCGGTACTTACTGAAAGTAAAATAGTTATAAAAATATTGTACTTACAGTTTTTCACAAAAAACACAAATTCACAACACGTAATTTTGCTGGAGCATCCGACACGCGTGGTGTCGCTTTCAAATTCTATGGCGCACTGGCGATTAGTGGCGACGGGGAGTACTAAATCGTACTATCGGGATGCGCATGATATTCCATACATTTTTCTATGGAGAATTTACGTAAAATATATCTAGATTTTAGGGCTTTAAAAGACGAAGTCTTTGTTTGGAAAGGTATAAATAAAATACATGATTATATTTATTGGTTTCTTCAGTGTTCAAAAGTGTTTCTTTTTATCAATTTGTGTTGATTTATTGGGTTAAATCTGAAAAATACGAAGGCATGTTTTTGCATTTTTTCTCAATTTTGTGCGTTTGTTGACGTTTATTATATAACAACTATTGGGGTTTAAGAGTTAAAATGAGCATTAATATAATTTTTGGTCTTTCATTTTAATATATACAAATTATCATTGTTATTAATCATATCTAAATAGGTTAAATATGAAAAATCGTAGCACTCTTTTCGGTGATTTTCACGATCTGGGCCCTTAAGGAGTATTAAATTGTCTATTAAATACAATTTATTGAATTAACCTAGCATTCTTACTTTCCGAGATTTTTTGGATTCTTTGAGTGACCCGGATTCATTGCTCTCGAGTGTATATATATCCGCATTCTACAACTCATAAGACAAGCTAGTGCAGCTTTACTTATTTCGAGTCTAGTCTTATGTGGACTGTCCTAGAATATTTACATAGTAGTATAGTAGAATATTTACGGCAAAAACATAATACCTACTAATGACTTCACCGGTTTATTTACAGCTCTAGTTAAGTATCACCTGTTTTTAAAAATGTACTCAGTATGCGAATTTATTGGCGAACAATCGCGCACAATTTGAGTTTTACCACTCGGACGTTATAATTATGAGCTATTAAGTCATGTAATGATTTCGAGTGGACCTCCACTCGTTGGCGTAAGGAGGTTTTGACATTTTGTTTGGCCCTTTTCAAATGGCTACAATATTGTGTGGCCTCCGTGTCTGGCAATGAAATTAATTCACATAGCCATCGCTTCACAGAAAGTTCTTTACAAATGTGCTGAAACTTTTAGAGTATCTATCTCTTTATTAGGTTTTCTAGTCTCACAGACACCGTGGGATCGCGATATTGGCTGAATCTTTATTAATTATTTAGATTTAGTTTAGCCTCTCCTAAACCTTAGAATGCTTCACCTTGCGCATCCAGTCTGTCCCAAAAAACCCGGTTAGTGCGAGTTGTACACAAGCGGTTTTTTTAATGATAAACTTAATTAATTATATTCATTTCAGCGTATTAGTTCCTGTATCGGGATGGCGTTTATTTACCATAAGAATCGAGACTAGATGTTGGTGGGGGATCTCGGAAAACAAGGCCCGAAAGCCCCAAATTTCATAATTCTAATTCTATTAATTAGTTGGGAATTGATTTCGAAATATCTTTACTCTTTTATTATAGTTCCTTAGGGAATGGGACGTGCGGTAACGCATGAATATTTATTACTACCTGTAATGGCTCACCATAATGTTAGATGTATGCTTAATACCTTTTAAGTGGTTTATAAATCATAGCAGTGAGAAGTTTGGGAGTGAAGAATATTGTCTATTGGTTAACGGTTTAGTGTCAATAACATTGTGTGCATTACTAACACATTTGAACTTTGGAACGGAGGAATATTACATCAGTCGCAATAAGCTCTACTTACTGTCAATATAGCCCGGATTTGAATTGTTCAACCCGTACCGCAAGTAGAGGTTTCTAACCTATCCCGTCTTGAATAAGCTCTGAAGATAAATTTGAATAACATACTTAGTATGTACATACTTACATTTCTTGGTGTACTTTTTTCACTGCATGTTATTATTCATGCCAAGTCTACTAACGCGGTATGCCTCAAAATTGTACAATGTACTCGTATTAAGATAAACAGTATAACATAAATATAAAATGAGTTTACGTCAAACAGAACATTAGAAACAGTAAAGTGCGTCTTGAAACTGAAGTGCACACATTGAACGAGAATAGAGAGCATTCACTGTGAGCGTGATGTGCTTTTTTTCAGGAAATTGTATAGAGCAGTACGTTCTCGTAATATATTCACGGGGTAAAAAAAATATAATACTGCATCAAAAACTTATGTTCTTCTACTATTTCAACATCAGTCTTATTTGGCCGTCGAAAGTATAATAAGAAAAATATGTACAATATAGGAATCTTGTATACACTGTTAATATGATTTTAAAATCAATTATTTACTAATATCGGCTAAACATACTAAGAAAGTGTGTACTACGACGGCCAAATTTCCTCGTCCTTGGTTCCATTAATTCCAGAGTTTATGAGGAATGGATGTGGTTCTGAGGATGTTACTGATTAACGTCTATTTACAGGCTTTATCCCGTGGTGGTGGGGATACTTCTATCTATGTAAAAAAAAAAGAATCTGTCATTTTTGAGAAATTTAAATCTACATCCAGACATAAATAAACTCTAATTTTAGCTCCCCTCTATAAGATTACAATTATTTAAGAGCAATGCACATTGTATGGCAATTTTAATATGTAATCACCTGCCACAGTCACTACAGGTAACCTTAAGAAAATTCAGGTACCCTTAAGAAAATTAAAAAACAATTATTCGAATTTCTAATGAGCAAAATATATTACAGCGTAAAAGAATATCTAGATGACAAAATACCGAATATAATGAATTAAATACCTATTAGATTTAAGACATTACAAATATATTTTATATACACTATTAATAACGATCATAACATTGACCTGAATGGAATGAATAAAATTGACACTATTTACTGATTTATTAACTTAATATTTGCACGTTCTATAGAGCAAAATATGCTGTACCTACTAGTTTTAAGATATCTATGTAACCATATTCGAAGCAAAACGTAAAAAACGTATACATAACTCGTGACTGAAACACTGCAGGCAGGTTGTAATTGATATACAAGAAATAGTAACTATACCGTTGATTTATATTGCTACTGACGTATCTATACCTACTATCTTTCTATATGTAAAGTAGGCCTTTGGGTAGAAGTCACAACTTTGGTTCGTATTTAACGTAGCTATTATTCTGCTTGGGCTTGTGTGGTTTCCGCATTATGAAGAGAACTGAGAAGCCTATTCCCTTAGGCACAGTACGCGACTATTAAGAGATTTCTAAGGGAGGGTTACACTGTGCTGCGTAAGCAATCACAGTAATTATGTTTGCATACTAGTGGTGCCTCGCGGTTTTATTACGCCGTATTCGAGAGGCAACCCACTTAATAAGGTTATTTGTCATATAAATATTGTAAAATACTCAACAAACTGAAGGTAAACGTAGATATTACTAGTTATTGTTGGAAAAGAAGAAACAACTTTTGTAATCAGCAATTCAAACCAAATTAATAATTAATGCTCTGTGTGGTACCCCCAAGAGGTTTTTACCTAACAATGTAATGTGTGGTAACGACTACGTCGGGAGCAGATGTAACATCCATTATTCGGCGAAGAATTCTTTCTAGATCAACGAAACCGCTCAACCTTACGAACGAACGTTCGAAAACACGTTATATAAGTATATCTAAACGGGGGTCCGAACATATTACACCACGGTTTCAAAACGTGTTACTTCCGATCGAAAACAAAGAAGAAGGTAAAATATGGGTAAAATGACAAATATTAAGTGTGCTCTGTCAATTATATTAGTCATTCAGAATTACGAATATTTGATTGCATTTTCGGAATTGAAATTCTGGGAGTACTTTCGTAAGTTTTGAAATCACACATTTTCAAAACGTAGCTTCACTGAATTTAGTACAGACAGACCTATAAATATACTTATGTGAAACGTTTCTCCTGATGGCAGCGAAATGGTCAGTCATTACAGATTTCAGAGCCAATCCTTCGGTGTCCCATTGCCGTGTTCTTAAAATCAATCACTTTTATGTAACATTCGACGAACCTTGTACCTAACATGAAACGGGGCCAGAAAATGTTTCGAAATTCAATTCTACTTACTTGAAATTTATAAATTAGAAAGAGTGAGCATCCATGTCTGATTTTTGTTAAGTTTAACAATCTAAAATTGTTTAATTGTATGTAGATAAAATTTAGAAAGGTGAAATTTATAGGGCTAGGCCAGACATCTGTCCGCTCTCGTTAAAAATAAATTCAAATAAGTAAGCTACACAACGCTATCTTGACCCAAAGTAAGCATAATCTAACAATTTGTGTTCTAATTTTTTTTCTAGGCTATTCATAAATCTTCCATCTAGATTTAACCAGATCAATGGAAATAGAAATAGGCCCTGAGCGTGGAGCGAACCCGTATCCTCCGACGTAGCAGTGCAATGCTCTCGCACTACGTCACAGAGATCGTCGAAATAAAAAGAATGAGCAGGAGAGTTGGAAAAACTAATGAACTTAAAAAATGAATTAAGAAAGTACCGGACCGACTGCTTCAAATTCGTAATACATTCATCCTTTACAATTGTCATCCCAAAATTTACTTATGCTCTCTATTATCTATCGATCACAATTTTTTAAATATTAAGCACTTTAAGGCAAGGTGGACAAATATTATTAAAAATACCCCATGCAAAATTTTGTATGCCGATTGGAACGACCGATCCTGGGTCCAAGCGTCTCTCCCGGTTTGATGGGGTGGGCTCGGTGTTCGAAAGATTTCTGAGTAAGTTTACCAGCTTTTATAGCTTCAATTCATGGCACAGATGAATTAACCAGGAATATTTTAATACCCATACTGGTGAATTCCGAAGTGCCAAGAAAAGTCGGAGATATAAATGCTTGCAAAATCATTTACCCGCCTACGTATGCTCGCAGTGACAGTGGGATGAGTCGCTTTGCAGTATACTGCAAAGCGACTGTTGTCTTAATATATTAAGACAACAATTGCTAAACACATCCTCTAATGTTGCAGAGCGTGCTCGCGGCTGTAGGAGTCTGGTATGTGGCTTCAGGCTCTTCCGTCGTCCAACATTGGCACCATGTTTGATGACACGATATTCAGAATTGCAGCCTGTCTACTCTTGGGTGCTCCCTGTGTTTCTCCTTATCACTGTAACTATGGAAAAGCAGTCAACAGCCTCGGGCATCCGGCCTATCACGCGACACATTTAAATGATATTATCCGCCGTGCTCTAGTCATTTTGTCTAGTGATTGGTGCGCTACAATGGCAAAAGACCGAAAGATATGTCTTTGATGCCTTGGAAGATGAATCTTATACTTGTATCATTGAATAAACAAAAATAAAAGAAAATAATATTATGCAGAACAATTTATCAATTGCAGAAAATTACAAATATTTTTCTCGAGACTTTCAATAATGGTAACGCGAGAAATAAAAACATTTTTTATTTATCGTCTCCAAAACGCTTACGAAACATTTAACTAATCCGACATTAGGACGCAATCAATCAAAAATATAAAACAGAACGAGAAGGCGCTCTTTTTCCCACGCTACTACGACAATTTTTAAGGAAAACACAACATCTTCTATGTAGGCACTGTTATAAATTTGTAAATCAGTCGTTTTAGATAAAAATAAATACTTAATCATATTAGAAACCATCCGAACACAAAATCACTTATTTGATATTCTTGACTGTTTGTCTGCTTATTCATGATGAGATATTTACCAATTTTGGAAAACGTTGTGTCACGTTTCGTTCATTTTGAACTTCAATTAGGTATATAAAATTTGGTGCTACTTACTTCGAAAATTACGGATTTAGGAACGTTAATCGTTAGCACTTGACAACTTAGGCTAAGTTTTTCCATATGCGAGTGGAATTAGCATATACGAACATATCTACTTAAATTTATATTTTAGCTTCTGCCAATGCCAAAGAAATCAATGTATTCTTACATATTCATTCTGGTGTTGATCTTGATCTTTACTGATTCAGTCTTGCAAAATTAACCCAATAGTCAGACAGTAGGTAATCTAAAACATTGTAAGCGACCTAGTTTGTTCGAGAAACAAAATATATTTTACAGCATAAAACTTCTGGATATTACTCTCCTGTCATTGTCTGAATCCATTTTTGCCAGCGTAATTTTGGTTTAGAAAGGACAATAAATAACAAGCTGATAAAGGCGTTTTGCACACGAATGTAGGCTTTGTTTCAGAAGCAGAATCTTAAGAACAAAAAATAATAATAATAATTTATTTATTTGGCAATCTACATTGTTTCTCAAATCCTGAAAGGAAAGAAAACGTCAGGTTGTAGAGGAGTAACAAGTACCAGGAGCCGGAGTGTATTTATGAAAGTAGAAGGGGCATCTTGCCATCTGCGGTCTCTACTTACCCTGGTGGAATAATAGCGTTATACAAACGTATGTATGAAATTCCAAAATTCTATCTTGCAGTACAGTTACAGTAGCTCTTTGTTTCTGAGATTAATTGTTTACTTCTATTATATCACATGTAGGATTTTTATTATGTCACTGTCGGGACGCCGCGCCGGATGGTTGATCGGACGGATGATCCATCCGCGACTTCTGCGGGCCATTTCATCCATTTCCCCATCCCTCCCCTAATACAAAAACTAACCTTGGCTTCTTGGTGTGTTGTTTTCCCTAGTTTTGGGATGAAAACTTCTCTAACCTCCCTCCATTTACTTGTGATATATCCGGCCTTTTTGCTTCTGTTGTAGATAGTCAGTATATATTTGCTTATATACTTGCTGGCTACTTATATCATTTTTGGGAAGACTTTTTTGATTTCGATCTAGCCACCTTGTATGGCTGGAACAATCGTATGCTGCACTGTAAATGTTCCTCGGTGATGATTGCCTTAGAATATGGGCACCTGATGTGCTTTAGGTCCATTAGGTTTACTACGGAGAATATTTTCGCTAGACGCGCTGCTCAGGTTGTTATCCAACCCATGCTCAGAACGCCTTAAAGCTTCTTCTGTTTTCCCTTCCACATTCATTCTTGTATATATTTCTGTGTACTCTGTACGCACGGCAGCTATCGTCGTCATTCTCGTTTAGAGCGTTCCTGAGTGCACATCGAGTCTTTTTCCTATGATTCCCATTTTTTGTCTGATTTGCCTTTGTCCACCAGGATTATCTCTTGTTGTCCCTGGGTAGTTACATCTCTTTGAGTGGGCGTGCCTTTTGGCATGCTTCCCTAAGAGATTCGTCGAGTCTTTTGGCTTCTTTTTTATTTCTTTCTTATCTTTAGTGAGGTTCCGCCGGTTGGGCTCAATTGCTTTATATTTTGCTTATTTGTCGCCTAGTTTGTTTTCCTCGCGTTATCTTATACTGGCTTATGTTGTTCGTTGCAGTAGTAATGTCCAGTACTTCTCATCTTGCGCTGCTGACAGACGTAGGTGTGTTACCCACGTTTGATACCTACATTCCTGTGCTGCTTATAAAGTCTAAAAGTAAGTCACCTTTAAATTCCAGTTTGTGCTGCCCCCATATCACATGTAGGATACATTTTATCAAAGAAAAATACAAACAATTGCCACAAAAACTATTAAATAAGGTGCCGTTCAGGAGCTATCTACTATGAGACTTAAAAGCAGATGAATTACATGCTCAGTTGCTCAAGTTAACAATTAATTCAAATGCCGGCCCCCCGGTCTCCTAACAATATAGTAGGCATAGCTAGCTGGGTGAAGACTTAAAAATAATATTGAATACCGGCAAATTAACGCTCGCCAACTTACTCGTACCTAAATTATTTATTCATATTCAATTCATGAATGAACACCTCTTTATTTATTCGAAATCGTGGGTGTTGCTAAAGAAAAATATATTTCATTTTTCTTTTGTTAATGTATACAAACATGTTTATTTGATTAATTTAAATAGTACAAGGTTCCAGAATTACTTAAAATAATAGTTTTCTTTTACCTATATCTCTATGTCAAAAATATTTTCCCTTTTTTCTAGGTGCCAATAGTACTCACATTCTATAAAAAAATAATCAGCGTTCAGTAGCGCTTTGACGTAGTAAGAATTCTAACAGTATTGACATGGGTGGCTACATTATAGGCTGGAAGTCCTCCGTGGTCTGGAGCGAGAGCATTAGCAAAAAAGTCTGGGGAAGGAAGGGATTTGGAGTTCTGAAGATTTTGTGGCATTTTCGTAAGTTCCTATTAGTATCCACACAACATTCATGCATAAGGCACTGTCATTGCTCTAATCACCGCTCTTATTTGCTCAGAATACAAACGGAATTTTTTTTATACCTTCCTTAAAAATTTAACTAAACCTTACTTTACAATTTACATAGTGGCGATGTTCTCATAATTAGTTTTCAGCTTCTTCATTCAACTGAAACGGTTAATTAAAGTCTATAGGTACCTTACTGAAACTACGTTTAGTTCACTTACATATTTAATTGGCCACAAAAAGGTATACATATATGACTGTGTACTGTATAAATTAAGTTTCATCCGTAGGTACACAAGAAAGAGCCCGGCATAGCACTGGCGTGTTTCGGTATTTGACTTGGGAGTCTGTTCTATTTGCTCTGTCCGCGCAATCAGCCCCGACTTGTGTAGCTAAAACTATCTATGACTCACCACTGCTTTAATCGATGCCACTGAATTTGGTTTACAGTTTTGAATAGGTATATTTCGTGTGGTATGTTATAGGCCATATTTTATCCCTGGTTTAGGTTTCCATGGGATGAAGGATCTCGATATACTACTTAGGTGGCAGACAGGGACACGGCCCACCTGATGGAAAGTGGTTACCGTGGCCTAAGGACGTGTGCAACACCAGGGGCGTCACACACGCGCTGCCGACCCTGTTAGAACAGAGAGTTTCTGTGCCGTCAGTGTATAACATAAAGCAGGACAAGCCTTTGGTCTTCCCACTGACAGCACAAAAACTCTCCAGTGAGCTCTGGCTACCTTACTCGATGCATTATATTTATATTGTGTATCTTTATGATGTACTAACGATCTGCCCTGGCTTCACACGGGTGGCAAAAATGTTCCCGTGGAAATCCAATATAGCCTATGTTACTCAGGGTGAATTTAGCTTTTCAATGGTGAAATAATTTTTGAAATCGGCACAGTAGTTTTTGAGTTTATTATCTTTCCTCTTATAATAGTAGTGTAGATGTAGAATTATCATATTCTTGCGAAATTTTTATCATTCATGTGATTTCTTCAGCTTAAAACTAGCTACTAATTAATTTGACGTATTTTATTAAAAGGCTTGGAATTTCTCGAATACCTACGCAAATTAAATCTAGCTCAAAGTAAATTCTCGTCAAACGTTTCACCTATATATGAGGTAACTACAGGACTGAATGGCAGCGAATGAGCTTATTATTCAACTCCGTTAATATTTCACAATAGATATCCGCCGTATACTCGTATATGTAACCAACGTAATTCAATTTATGTGACCTCGTGACAACTTACACATGCTTGGAAACGCATTTTCATTTAGCCAACACATTTAAGGCGACTTGGTTTTGGAGTAGTTCCTTCTAATAGGTAAACGCATTAAATTGGGTATTATCCTGTTGTTAAAAAAACATTTAGCTGTTTATTATATGGCAAAAAGTAATAAAAGTTGCGTCGGTTCTTATTTTATCGCTTTTCTTTATTTTTAATCATCCACCAAACCTATTATAGTACCTGAATGATTCGACTATCAAGTATTATGACGTCACAAATCAATTTTTCATACAATTTTCCTTATAACTAACCCTTTTGATGTTAAGTAAAAAGTAACTAATTTGACTAGTCAGTTAAATACCCAATTCTACAGAGCTATACGTATAATGATTTTGATTTCCCACTTCTGAGTGGAAGAATGCCCATTCACAAATATTGCACTTCGATCACGCTTATTTACTGAAAATTATCCACTGATTTCACCAGTCACAATATTTTCTATTGTCGTTTATATAACTCCTTATTATATTGAATCAGACGTCCTTAGTTGTATTTCTCCTTTGAATGAAATACGCTTTCATATCATACAGAAATGTTAGTAACTATTTTATAGAATTGGACAGTTTGATTGTTCATAGAAAAACAGCGCTCTCTCATTGTTTGCTTTCGTTCTATGTGTAGTCGGAGTAGGTCAGAGTTTACCTCATAACGTTTATTATAAGCACCACACTGAATAAAATGTGTACATGTATGTGCACATTTTATTCAGTGCAAATTATATGCAAATATATACCTACCGCTAATTTTACTCCTGTCAGTCACAAAAGCGCTTGTTTCTCTTTTACTAATTTGCAAAACTTTAATGCACATAATTCATCTTTGTATTTGACGAACCTATCATAGCATAAAGAACTGTTAGCATAATCATTATATATCAATCATATATGAGTTCAGGACAAGATCCTGTCGACCAACTCCTTCAGTTGTAGAACTCGAGGGACTAAAATATTTATAATTGGTACCGCTAAAATTATAGTATTTATGTTCGCTTTATGGTTCCATCAACCATTACATTAGCATAAAAACAACAGAAACATCATCTCAAGCTGGAGATAAATCCACCACAGCACCTGCATCGGCGTCAGTAAGATTCGATAACTCCTCGCTCAAACCACCCAGTTACGACTTGAACACCTCATAGCCTTATTTTGCTGCTTCTGGATTTGGTTCACGTCCTAATAGGTTTGCCGAGAAGCATTCGGAAATAAAAGGATATTCACGAGCGAAGCGCAGTGTGGTCACCTGTAACTTCCCTACTCAAGGTGGATACGGATGCACAGGTTGCCAGTAAGTTCGGCGTAGTTACCCGTTCAACATGGGCATGCCTACCACTTGTAGTAGACTGTAATAATGGAGTATGTTCAATAATCAAAGGATCCTTGTGCTCTTCTACAACCTCAACTTCAACACCCAGCACCAGTTCTACTACACCTACCAAGTCTACAGCAACGGCATAAACTGGTTTTACGGAAATCGCTTGGCAAGCAAACGTGGAATATTTAATAATAATGTAATAATAATATTTATATTCCCTTTATTCATTTTTAAAATGCATATAAATTACATTTTGAAATACATCTACAAATATATAATATCATTTTTATATCTATCTTTATTAGTTTTCAAAACTTACAAATTATATTTTTAAATAAATATAAAAACAAAGCATCCTCTTAAAAATATAAAAAGTAGTGATCCACTGGTATCGGATACAGGGACCAAGCTACCGGTGGTTAGGGTTCCAGAGAATTATATATAATAGAATATTTCTATTATTATTATTATATTGTTTGTTGCTTTCAAATTCCTCTAAAGAAGCAACTAAAATATTTTACATACACACATACATATATACAACATAATTCTTGTATTTCTCAAAAAATTGCCCTGGAGGGGTTAGGATAGTAATTTCAGGTACCAATATCGTTAAAAAAATACCTATGTCACAAGTGCCTATTATTATTACAAATATATTTCCTTCAAACTCCATCGAGGCACAAAATGATCATATCATTTTACGAAGAGAGAGAAAAGAACTAGTCTTTGCAATCAACCTAACTGTATAATGAAACGTGAAAGAGAATGAACTGTTTTACGGACTAGTACTCTGAAGACTGGATTGAGGGTTCACTTTTACTTATTTAAGTTCGAAGCCTACAAAAAACGAATAGGCTTTGTAAATGGTTGTCCACCCCAACGGACTACACCTATAAATTCGTGGCGTTGGCGCTTAGCCGAAATGACGAAATGACGCAGGAGGCATTAATTATTCGTAAACACTAATAGCTCGACCAGGTTAACCATTTATAATCTCTATTATATGAATAAGCCTATCTAGTTAAGTTATGTAATGTTTACATCCGAGTAAAAGTGGGACTATTGTTATACATATTATGTATACTAGCAGGCGCGCGCGACTTCGTACGCGTGGAGTGAGTTAGGCTAGATACAAACTATTATCTTCTGTTTAAACCCTAAAAGGGGGTTGATTTCTAAGTCCACACCGTCTATAGAGCATGCATTTCAAGTCTCTTACTTCAAAAACATAGTATTTTCATACAAACATGGATTCCCCCCCCCCCCCGTTTTATAGGGGTGGGCCCATGAGAACCTATTCCAGGCATTAAAAGTAACCGACCTGTTACTCTAGACATATAATAGTACTAGCTGTTGCCCGCGGCTCCGCCCGCGTGGATGTCGGTTATCGCTTAGTGTTGAGCCGACACTATTGAGCATTAAATTCTCTCTACTCAACTTTGTCCTCGACTATGTACTCACCTCTGTTCTCGACTTTCTACTCGCCTCTATACTTGAATTTACACTCGACTCTCTACTGACTTCTCTGTTCCCCTCTCTATTCGACTTTGTACTCTTCTCTATACTCGCTTTTCCATTGGCCTCTCTACTTGCCTATCCCTTCGATTTTCTTTTTGCCTCTCTACTTGACTCTCCCCACTCGCCTATCTACTCGCACCTCTACTCAACTCTCTATTCGATCTCTACTCGCCCCTACATTCATCTATCCACTCACCTCACTATTGGCCTCTCTACTCAACCCTTTACTGCATTCTATTTGATTCTATACTCGCCTCTCCACTGGTACTCTAGTCGCATATCTACTCGCCCCTGTAGTCGACTCTACTCGACTTTCGATCTTTACACGCCTATCCACTCGCCCCTATAACAATCTCTACTCGCCTCTCCACTCGCTTCTATATTTGGTTCGCTACTCGACTATGTCCGTTCCGAAGCTCTAATTCACCTTTGTACCAAATTTCATGAGGACATCTTAAAAGATATTTATCCCATATTCACTCTCTTTTTTGTGCCATTGAAAAATGAGAAACTTTAACCCTATAGCCCTATTCCCCTTCCCCCCTCCCTCTTCTATTCCTTTTTTCGTGATAAAGGGTAGCCTATGTCCATTTCCAAGCTCTAATAAATCTCTATACCAATTTCATCAAGATATCTTCAAAATTGTCAATCTTACATACCTTAGCCCTATTCTCCATCCCCCCTCCACCCCCTTTTTCGCGATAAGCGGTAGCCTATGTCAATGTCCAAGCTCTAATCTATCTCTATACTAATTTGATCAGGATATCTTCAAAATTGACAAACTTACATCCTCTAGCCCTTTTCCACCCCTTCAACTCCCTTTTTCGCAATAAAAGGTAGCCTATGTGCATTTTCGAGCGCTCCAATCTCTCTTCAATCCACCTCTGTACCAAATTTCATCAGCATATTTTCAAAACTGTCAAATTTTCATCCTTTATTACCCCCCCCCATACCCCCATTTTCGCGTCAATAGGTAGCCTATGTCCGGTACCCAAGCTCTAAACTATCTCTGTACCAAATTTCATCAGGAAATTTTTCAAAATGACAAAGTTTCATCCCAAGGCCCTAGCCCCCCCCCTTCTACCCCCTTTTTTCGCGATAAAAGGTAGCCTATGTTTATTCTCAAGCTCTAATCTACCTCTGTACCAAATTTCATTAAGATATCTTCAGAAATGACAAACTTTCATACAAACTTTCATCCCCTATTTCCCCCCCTTAAACCCCCTTTCTCGTGATAAAAGGTAGCCTATGTCCGTTATCAAGATCTAATATAACTCCGTACAAAATTTCGTCAAGATCGGTTCAGTGGTTTAGGCGTGAAAGCGTAACATACAGACAGACAGACAGACAGACAGACAGACAGAGTTACTTTCGCATTTATAATATTAGTATGGATTCTATCTCCGTTCAGCTGTTTGATCGTGATTAACTTATCAAACATCTTCACAAACTTTAACATTTAATAGAATTTCTTGTAAATAGAAAGATGGAATCGGATGAGGAACTCTCAACTCTCTACAGAAAACAATAAGTCCTTAACATTTCTGAACTCAAAATATTATACTGATCAGAAAAAAAATTTCTATCGCATCAAATGCAAATGTCACTTAGACTTTTTCGTGAAGTTCTTAAAAATCTGTTTTGGACTGGAATAAACCTACAGCAGATAGCACATTTACGTTTGCAACAAAATACTGAGTAAAGTTGAGTGCAAAATAATAACGTTGCCGCTCAAAATTGGAGCAGTGCATAAATTGCCACCGTCTACGTCTGTGCTATTACCGAGACTCATTTCCGTCTAGTCTCTTCTCGTTATCATTTCTTAGGCATTGAAAAACTTAAGTAGTATACTGCATTTGGACATTTTCCCGGACTTCCATTTACCTAACGGTTATGTTTTTCGTGCGTGTCTTATATGTTTCTATGTGTGTTGTAAGTTTTTATGGACTAGATATATTACAGCAAATCATAACCGAAGAAAAATCAATAGGGGTCCCATTAATTTTCCTTTGCCCTACAGGTTTTGGTTTAATTTCAATATTTTATTATAATATCAAACCATATCAATCTTGCCAACCCTGCCAAACTGCCCTTACTGGTTGGATTCACCAGTGATAGGATAGATGTTATCTGTACAATATCCTTAAAAAAAACTGACGGGTTGCACTCTAGGAGTGCCGACAGAAGTGAAAACCTTTTCTTTCTTTCTTTCTTCGTTATATACATAGAAAAGATAAAAAAAAAACATACCATACCATACCTATAATACAGCGCCAATCATAGACCCTATCACTAATTTTCTGCTAATTTTCTATCAGAAGAAATAAATAAATTACAAAAAGATAAAATAATCACAAAAAGTGTCAGAAGGCCAGGTTTGAACCCGGTACTATCTGAAACCATAAGGACTTACAGTCGAAGCGTTTACCGCTATAGCTGCGAAGCTATTTATCGTATAGTGCAAAATGGACAGTCTATAGCTAATATTGTATGACGTCAGTCGTCGGTTACGGTGCAAAGGTCAAGCGATCCTGACTCGCGAGTTTAACAATTTTTACCCATCCAACGCCGCTAAAGAAGTTTTCACTTCAATAATATTAAATATGCATACACGATTAATATATTAATTATTATTAATAGTTTAGAACGATTTTCAATGTAAAACATTTTCTCAACTTGCTTTCATTTGAACATCCATTCGTAAAGTGGAGCGAGCGTGCACACCCATAAATAAACAATGTCGCATAAAAGGCGAAGCTTTCGCACTGAATTTTTTGTATTACGTATATTATCTGAAGTAAGGCGCTAAGAGGGCCTTTCCCGGACGGTCTATCGCCCAGAAATTTCATAAAAGATGTTCTAGTAAATATGTTTTTTTGAATAACTTTGTGAAATAAATGTTTGTTATTTATAATCTATATTATATCATCATCATCCTTGTGGTAATCTCGATCGCATCGGAAGATTTCACCTGGGAGTTCGGGGTCCGCATTTTCCAGTTTCATGTTTGGCTGAACTTCTATATTATTTATGGAGTGATTGCTATCTCACCACTACCATCCATTGGCAATATCGAAGTATTGCAGTTAGACCCGTTGTTGAACTTTTCGAACCGGGTAGTCTCTGTGGCGTGGGCGTCCTCTTTCTTTTTAATCTTCGTTAGACAGGGTTACTGGTAACTCGACGTATTCCTGTCAGGTGGTGTTAGAGGACCCAAAATCCTACAATTTTGACTAATATATATAAATAATAATTTATATGGCCGAAAATCAATAGTTTTCGAAATGATTGACTTAGTTTTTTCCGTATTAGCCAAGAATTAATGAAGTCTTCAAGTGCAAATTAAAAAATAAGGTTTTTACCGAGTATAAATCATTCTAATTTATTTTTGTAGGTGATAAATTAACTAACCTAAAATTGTAATCAAAACTAAAAAAAAACTCTTTAAATAAAAAAAATTATGGACCATAGTATGAATTTTTTTTTCCAATTTTCACCTTGCTCTCCAGTATTTGTTATTTATCCCAAAAATTGTATCACAGTGAACGCACAAATTACGGAAATAACTTGTGCGTTTATTGAGCTTTCCAAAAAGATAATGTTGACATTCAGAGAACAATATACTGTGTATGAAGAAAGGCGAGTATTAAAAAGCACGGGTACAAATGCACCAAGGAAATTTATATTGTTTAGGATCGTCATATCGGGCATAAGGTCATCTTTTTATTATTTTATCTCTGTTCGGAAGTGTCAAATGGCTGTGTGTTGTGTTGTAGTATTGGTTAGTAACAATTTTGACCAGTGTTAGTACGTTTTGTTATAATTTGATGCCAAATAAACGAATGTGTGTGAAATCCTCGTGACGGTAGCAAAACGACCAAACCACGCTTTTTGACTAAAATGTAGAATCTGTGAAGGTAGGCCTGGCATAGTTAGGGCGCATAGATAAAAATCTTGGCTAGACATGAGATCTGACCACTTTTTCATATATTTTGAGTGAGGTGTAGTTTAGAGCTTGTAGGTTTAGAGCGTGCAGTCTTTTGAGCTTGGCTTTATACGAGATCTGATAACTTTTTCATAGGGTAAGCTACGTAGACTCGTCTTGGCAACATTTTACATGAAAATGTTTTTGGTGGGATTTATTTTATTTCTGTAAGTTGGTTAAAAATTATGACGTACGTATTTTTTATTTGTTATAAGAACAAACTGTAGTACAAGTGTCATATACAAACTTCCACCGTAATAGGTACTACTTATTATTTAATCGGTGCTTCCACCTCCTATTCCCAGGGGATAGGTTAGGTTAGGTTTTTTTAAATATTTTTTGTCATTGTAGTAATATTAGCCTACATGCAAAATTTCAGCTTTCTAGTGAGTGAGTCAGTGACGAAATCAAGGATTTTGAAACACTAATAAAATCTAAAGTGTAACAGCTACGATATTGAAATTTTGTAAGTTTAATGATTGTACTGATGGCATTATACCTTGAAAATTTGAACTATTTAGCATCATCCAAAGCAAAGTTATGAGAGTTCAAAAAAACAACGAAACGCTTGGCTCGTCTTTGACCCTCAACTCATTCGCCGAATTACTTTGCTTTCGTTCTTATTATTATAAAATACTATTTTGTTATTAATCCTATTGTTATAAGAAATAGGCTAAAGTTACATTTTGCTTCGGGTTTGCCGATGACAATACCGATGAAGCTCGAAACCTTAATAATTATATAATGCACAAAATTTCTTTACCCACTTTAAATTACTTAAAAAATCAAAGGTCTTACAACTTCATACCCACGTACGAGCATTTGTACAAAATTTGTAATTTGGTTGGCCGCCCTGAAGTACACGGCGCCGAAGCTGGAGTAACGAACAACTAGAGCAAGCTTAACGAGCAGCCAGACTTGATAAATCAGTTTAAGTGCATAAATAAATATTAATGAAAGCCCAAGTTTCCCTTTGATAATAGCCAGACCAAAATATAATTGTTGCTGGGAAACCTTTACGTGGTTATATAATAAAAATTCAAATTCCCTTTTCTGCCACGACTTTGATGTTGTTTTGTTATACTATAAGAATTATATAATATTATATTATCTGGGGTAATACGTTCGAAGTAAATCCTAATACTTCGCATAAGATTTAATCTGTAGCATTTTTTATTGATAATAACGGGGATGCCGACGCAAAACTAATTGTAGATGGCAGCAGCATATGACAAAACAACAAACACCATCTGTTCTGTGACAATAACAAACTCATAGCTATCATATTTGAAGAAACAAACAATGAAATATATTGACCATATTATTACCTACAACTTTTATATTTAACTTTTTTGATAGGAGGTTTAGTGTCGCTGCAAATCGTGGAACACCATATTTCACCCTTAAAATGCATTTCAGCCTCATACTTCATAGCGAGTTTAATTTATTTTTCTAGTGTTTTAACCATATTTTCATTCATTTTCAACAGGCCTCATACTGTTGTACAGGTCGGATACAGCCATTTGCTCGATAGCACAGACTAGTTAGGGATGTTAGGGATGAAAAACAAAGAAAAAGTGCAAGAAATTTTCAACCTAATTAACATGACTTAGTATCGAGTTCTTTTTTCTTATATTCGTGATCAGTATCATCTATTACCGCAAAAAGACACGTAACGTATTATGTTATCTGTGACGTAAGAGCGTTTTTACACTCATCCCATATCCGATATCCGACATCCGATATCAGACATCCGATATCCGACATCTGATATCCGATATCCGACATCCGATATCGGAGGAAGTGAAAAGTATGAGATATGTATCTGTCTCGGTTATCGGTATCGGTTATCGGAGCCAACGCCACTGTTTTGGCTCCGATAACCGATATCGGGCCGGAAAATGTGAAAGAAAGATACATATCTCATACATTTGACTTCCTCCGATATCGGATGTCGGATATCGGATATCGGATGTCGGATATCGGATGTCGGATATCGGATATCGGATATCGGATGAGTGTGAAAACGCTCTAAGAAAATCTCTTGCAGTCGCTGTTTTAGAGCGTTTATTCATCATTCGACATCCTACATCCGATGTCTACGCTGTTTTTGCATCCCTAGTATCCCTACTAGTCTGTGCAACCGAGCAAATGGCCGAATCGGATCGATTTCTTAGATAAATATTAAAGTTTGAAAAGTATTAACATTTGAAGTATCTCTAGATTAGGTTCTATAATTTCATGCGAGCGAGTTCATTGGGAACAGCTTGTATAATATTTACATAACAATAAGATCCTTTACAATTCGTTTTTTTATTTCTATTTATGTAAAAAAAAAACATTTTTTATAGGTTATGCCGCACTGAAACAATTATTAATGATATTTGATAATAAATAAATGATTTGAAATGTTTGAATAAAATAAAATCGAAACGTGCAAGTGAAATTGAAGCTACACAAAATAATAAGGATAACATTAAGAAATAAATAAATTTGAGAAATAAATTAATTTGTCTCTGCAATAATATCGCAATTTCTATCAAACGTCATTTGGCACACTCGCGACTAGTGTGAAAGAGATATGTTTACTTCAAAAATGTTACTTTTATGTTTCATCGCCTACTCGATAGTTAGAAGGTTACGATATTTTTGACGCCGGACAGTGAAGTTTGTCACTCTACTGGTTAATCTCATTGCTGGGATTAAAAGATATTGTACCACAAAGGGGGTAAAATACGAAAATCTTCCGCGTGAACCCGGACACAGAATAATAGATAATAGTACCTACTTGCGTAACCCGGGCCAGGTTACTAGTAAATTACATTATGTGTGTCGTTTCTTTTGATGATTGTAGTATAAATACTTGATGAGTCCAGCTTTCTAAACAGGATAGTGATAAGGCGCCTTCCTTACTACTCAACCGACTTTCAACAAGTTTTCCGGGTATTTTCCTCATAAGCCCCCGACCAAGTCTCATGTGACGCTACAACGTGTGGTCTTAATTAATCCTATATTAATAATAATAACGTATTTATTCCTCTCTTTCACAGAAGTAAGGTATAATTTGTGTGTTTATAAGTCTTAAGCAGCTTAAGGAAATAAGTTTATTTATTTTATATTAAGATTTTAATTAGACAAATAATCCTTTTTATTCTAATCGGTATTGGTACAGATTCAAAAGCATTCTATTCCAACATATAATAACGTGTACAATAATATCAAAATATGCCGGTGAGACATCTCAACGAGCCGATGCTAAGTATGGAATAATAGTTTTGCATTTGGAAAGGAATGTCACACGGTGTCAGTCGGTACAGTGATCTCTTCTACCTGTCACTCTAAAAGCCGAGCAGTCAATTAAATGGTAAACATTTGTGTATGTGCTTGACAGAAGCCCAATCAGCTTTGCCTTTGAAAAGCTATTTCCCGGTAGCTTCATTCATTGTATAACAAGTATACGACTAGCAGGCGTCGTTGAATTGGGTTCAGAAGATGTTAGTAGGGCCCTGTAATCAATAGGTATAAAATAAAATTATACAAGTCAGATTTCTTAAGTAGGTACATATTTTAATTATTTTATCGTACGACTAGCAGGCGTGGTTGAATTGTGTTCAGAAGATGTTAGTAGGGCCCTGTAATCAATAGGTATAAAATAAAATTATACAAGTCAGATTTCTTCATTATTTTATTGAGTTGCTTAATAGAACAACTTGGTTAATATTAAAAAAATAACACTCTTATTTTTGGAGGGAGGAATAAAAATAACCTGACCTTAAGATCTGACATTCTAAATACAAACCTCCTAAATAAATTAATTAATCACCACAGTTAGTGTATACGGAAGGGATGCATGCTTATAAACAAACATTTCCTTAGTTACAGCACTATCTTAATACAAACTTCGTACATAAATAGGGATTCCACTCCATCACTTTATCAAACGGTTCGCAGTCCAAAGAGGGTCAAAGTCTGATGTCACGTTTAATTTATTAACACTTCCTTTTTGGTACGAATTATTTAAGAGCTAGAATCCATTTTCACTGGACATAAATAAGATATAGGTTCATTATATTTGCAGTTACCCACTCATCAGTTATCACTCGCTTCGATTTTAGTATAGGACAATCAATTATATTTATGTGATTTACAGATATTTAATTATAATTTATTTATTGAAATTAAAATTTTGCTGCATAACCTGATAATAAGTATTACCGAAAAGGAATTTTGTCTGAAAGGAATGCTTTTTTCCATCGTTAAATTGAAGGGCTGGTATAAAGAACCAACTTACATATTATTTTGTGGGTAATTTTATCAATCATGATCGGAGCGCCTATTCCTGTTAAATCCGAAGCTTGCATTTAGTACTCCGAGTCCCCTCCCCAACTCTTTTTTTCCATAATTTGTCTTGTCTTGGTCTTTATGGAAATGTCCAACTCACGGAGGAATGCCTGCGCCAAATCCTCGTCTAAAAAGCAGCAGATGTGTACCGACTTGTAGGAGGTTGACTTGGACACCGAAGATCTCGGTGGTACCCTCCTACACCTAATTAATCCATACATCAACACTACAACTACTATGTCGTCACAAAGTATATTATATTGGGATATTTAGGTACCAGCCATTAATTCATTGTTACAGTTCACTGAGGTCAGGGACGATATTAAGGTACAACGTGGAAAGTGTCAGAACATGAAATCATCGGTCAATGACCGTTGGTGACAGTTCGCGAGGCATACACTTTTGTTCCTGATTCCAAAATAGCTGTAAGGTGTTTTTTATACCACTTAGGTGGCAAACAAGCACGCGGCCCACCTGATGGAAAGTGGTTACCGTGGCCTATGGACGTGTGGTACACCAGGGGCGTTACATTCGTGCTGCAGACCCTGAAAAAGTCATATAGAAGTCGCTTGGGAAATCCTCAGGAGGGAGTTCATTCCACAGCTTGAGCATACGTGGGATGAAGCTCTCTTCATACTGCACGGTTCGCACTATTTCTGGTCGCAATGTGTGAGGATGAACTCCCTGTCTATGGCGACCGGTGCTATGATAGAATGTAGCTGTGGGCATCATGTCAAACAATTCATCTGAGCACAAACCATTGTATAGGCGGTAGAACACACACAGTGAGGCAAAGTCACTCCTGAGGCTGAGAGGTTCCACATCGCCTGCGAGTATGGAATTGTCGAAAAGCCTCAACACCCGTCTTTGTATATATCGATTCGAGGGGTTCAAGTTGGAATGCAGGCGCTCCGGCAAAAAGGTGATAGCAGTACTTCATATGGGGTCTGACTTGTGATTAATAACTATTGTTTTGATGCTTTACCTATGAGTTACATATACGTAATGGTATATTATTCCAAGATCAAGTAAGTGGAAAAAGGCGGCATTATAATCACATCAACATGGTCTAGGGATATTTCAATTGTATGTGTTAAACAAAACATAAGGTGATTATGAGACGTTGATTGTAGTTTTAGTTTGTGTAATAAATTAAATCTATTAACGAGAAAATTAACCACCGTAAACGCCATCAGATGGCGAGCGGTCCTCGGCCACACAGAAAGTCAAAATGTCTTCTAGAGCTAAGGGTGAACAAATAAATTTTTCAAATACCTATGTAAGTACAATACAAATCGCTGGTTGAACACACGCTGAACCGGTTTGCAAGAGGTACGTGTCTCTAGGGACATATACAAAGCTTAATATTTCCTAAACGGTTCTCAATACGCAAAATATGATAAGGAACTTTTTACTTATTTCTCCTAGAACTTGGGAGATGAAGTTTTATAATTAATAAGTATTTATTTAGACTCGACGGAGTTTTTGTTCTGTCAATGGGAAGATCAAAGGCTTGTCCTGTTTTATCTTCAACACTGACGGCACTGAAACTCTAGTTACTAACAGTAACAGGAGTGTGACTCCCCTGGTGTTGCACAAGTCCACGTTAACCACTTTCCATCAGGTGGGCCGTGTGCTTTTCTGCCACCTAAATGCATTGTAATTTCAAATGCGGGGGTAGGTACGAGGCTCCACCATAACATCAGGACCGCCGGTGCACCTGCTAATTAACGGATGTGTCTCTGTACAAGATTTGACTGTGTTGGGATGTCAGACGGCAGTCATTCCCGTAAAACTTAGCACAACCCAAATCAAGAGAATGAGTAGGAGAGCAGCTGTCAAAGTATAAGGTTTGTTTGCAATCAAGACTAACGTGGTTATAATGATGATATTTTCAAAGTTCCCCTGAAATCCAACCACACGCTCTGGAAGTTGATATTTTCAAAAGAATATCTAAGTTTTATTCATATCTTATTGGACCAGTTTGCTATGGGCACAATTCGCGCTGTGACATCATAACACACACATTCGTTTTAATTATTTTTCACCTACTCTCATTATCTATGTACATATCTACTGTAATATAATGGCGGTATGCAAAAAAATTAGCTTGATGGGGTTGCCATAACGCACCCTTTACGTTTACATAAAGCAATATAACGAATACATATGAAATAAATCTTTAAAACAAGTTGGAAATTTTTAACATCATTACAGGTGTTTCTATTTGTTTTGCTGACTACACTAACAAGTGAACTTACGGCTTAAATAAAGGCGAAGGTATACCGTGCGGTATTCTCAAGGGAGCTGTATCTTATTCAGTGGATGTTCATCTCGGCCTACACTGTTATATTGGATCACGAACGGAAAAACACACCTGCTGCTTATATTAGGTACTGTTTGGCCTCCGAGTGGTGAGGAATACAAACAATGTGCAAATAAGGAATACGTAAAACGTCATAAATTATTTTTTGGAGTTTTATGCCATTTTGAAGTCTAGAAAACAAAAATTGATTCACTGGGTGTTTAATTATAACTATCATAAATAAAGATAAAAAAAAGTTAAATTAAGAACGAGATAGTCCTGTTGTTTTGTTGTAACAGGAGTATTTACAAAATGACTGATGTCCTAATTGATACTTTAGTTCAAAGGTGAGGTCAGGCAATTGCACCATCCTTGTTTTTGCACCTGTCTGAGATTGAGGACAAGCACCCTAAGTAAATATTCCTTGAAATATTTCAATGTGCGTCTCCATTCATATGATCTGCATTATTTTATAAATACTCATATAGTGGCTACTTGAGGTGAGTTGTAAGACTATTATATTTTCATATAAATATAATAAACGTACATATTATTATTATTTAGATGTTTTATTCTCATCAAATTTAAGTACTTAGTTGGTCCAAAACATTGAATACCAAGATAAAAAAATGTTTTATCTTGTTTATAAATTTAGTAAATAGGCACAAATACTTGCTTATAATACCGTCATTATAATTACATTTGATCGTAAAAAGTAACCATAACTTTTATTGCTAGTTCTTTACGAAGGTATTACTTTGCGAGAGGTACTATAAACTATGCGCAGTGCTATTTAAGATATCATACTTTTGAACGTATTAATTTTTGCTTTTTTCTGCACAAATCTACATCCCTCTGAAAGCATACACCGAACCATTCTTAGGTGACAAGGTGCCACCTCATCTCATAGCACTGTGATGATTCAAGCTAGGTATAAGCAGCCATAAGGATTACCTACAGTTTTGTTGTAAACTTTTAGTATCAAGTCTTTTTCTCTTTATCTTAGCGTTAATTCCAGTCGCATCAGAAGCTTTTAGCTCGGAGTCTGGGGTCCGCTTTATTTGTCTGAACTTCGATATTTTCTGTGAAGCGACTGACATCAGTGCCCCGAGCACGAATAGTATTCGAATTCGTAACATCAACTTTTCGAGAGAACGAAGCATTGCGATTGGCCGCCTGCCTACTGTGAACCAATTTAGACCAGTTGTTGAAATTTTTAGGGCTCCAACTACGAGTAACAACTACCATAGGCACGACCAGACCGATGCAAATACAATTCAAATACCCATATTCCTGCATACAAATATTTGCAATGAGCGGGGTTCGAACCCGCGCCTCCTGCGTAGCGGCCGCGTTCACTACTGCTACGCCACAGCGGCTGTTTCAAGTATTTTATACTAAATTATTATATTTTTCGGAGTATACATTACTGAATTTGAATTGTGATAATAAACGCCATATTTACTTGAATTTTGTTGTCATACACTATTTGAATGTATTGAATTATTTACGAAGACAGATTTATCAAACGATATGAAAGTAATATGACAGGTAGTTTGTTTGAAATATTTCTATACATCTTCAAACCATACGTTTAAATATTTAGGTTAAAAGGAATATGTATTTGGAACTTCCGTGTTGAATGCCCTTATATTTCATATTTTTTGTCAGAATAAATTTAGTGATATAATTATTTTTTATGCGCTTAAAAGCTTGTTGTTACCTAGACAACCCGCTTGGTAGCGTGATATACTTAAATACCTTCGATAGCAAAATTCGTAATGTCACCAGCTGCAGGGGTACCTATCGAAAAGATTCTGGGATGGTTCGTGCCCTCACCTGGGGCTGCGTGCTTGCGTGGACGGCGCTCACAGTCGCTTGGGTAACGGCCCACCATCGAGATTTCTTTCACGAAAAGTTTGTACAGTTCTGGTATCACTTGCGAATCGCGAAAAGCGGGAAAGCGAGAAGAGAAGGAGAAGTCGATGCTCCTATGTCTTTTAAAAATGCGGAATAAGGTTTATAGTGTGTTGAAGTACCTGAAAAGAGGACACAACATTAAAGCAACAGTGAAGTGAAGAACAGAAGAAGAAGCACGCACGTCACATAAAACGTCACAATGGCACCACTAGTACCTATTGTTTCCGTTTTATACATCAGGTCTAAAAAGGCTACTTTATGAAATCGTATTAGGATAATTTTTTGTCACGCGGCGTTTACACGAAGTTAAAATCTGCTTAGTAATTGAATTAGGGGTGCTGGTTGGGTAACCTCCACGTCGGCTTCTCCGTTTCTTCCCCCTTTGGACCGCGGTCCTGGGGAGCGGAAGCGGGGGGGCTGGTGCACCCTGGACAACGGCTAACAGACTCCTACCTTGGGAGTTCTGTTGGCCGTTGACAAATAACCCGACGGCTGACCTCACGAGGAGGTCGTGGGATGGCGGGCCTTCAAGGCCCGCGGGAAGGGGTCCGTAGGACACCCTTCCATTCCAACAGCCCTTTTAAGGGCTAGCTGACCCCATTGCACGAGGGGGTCGTGGTATGGCGGGCCTGCAAGGCCCGCGGGGAGGGATCCGTAGGGTTCCTCCCACCTCAACAGCCCTTTTCAGGGCTAGCCGTCGCTCCCAGTACCCCTCTGCTTTAGCAGAGGAGACATGGGAGAGGCGACGGGATCCGTAGGATCCGGGGACGGGTCGGCCCACTGCTCGCGCAGGGGCTGACGGGCATTCGTGCCTCCGTCGGCGTTGGGAGAGTTGGCTACTCCCCCGCATCGCGTAACCTCCGAGATATCGACAACGACCTGAGTGCTAGCCACACTCGGGAACGCCGATATCCTGGAGGCCGTGGGGCTTGCCTTAACTGGCCGGCCCGCGACAAGGAAAAGTCTGAAAACCCGACAGCGAAGTCGCTTAAAACCTGTGGATACCTGGGGACCTCCACAGTATGTACCCCGCTTCCTGGAATGGCCGTCACCCAGGAAGTGTGATTAGAGCGGTTCTACTCGTGGGACATCATGGAAGAATCATTTATTAACCAAAAAACCCCCCCCCAACCAAGCGAAACAGTCTGCGCGGAGGTCGCGCAGCACCAAGACGCGGAGGTCGCGTCCCAAGCGGTGTCAGACCACCTTGACACCGCCGCCCAGAGCAGGGCTAGCAGTCCGGGCGTAGCAACCCGGAGCTCAGCCGGAAAGAGGGACCAGGTTCCTCCCCTTCGGCCTTATGAGCCGGACCCGGAGGTCAGCATGACCGACGGGTCCACGTCCAGCAGCGGACAGGAGGGAGAATACCTTTCTCCCCCGCCCAAGTTTGCGGCGCTCGGTCGCCGAAAGACGCGGGGTGGCAAGAGGGCTGCCCCTCAAAAGCGTGCCCCAGCCCCAGTCCCGAAGGGTGTCATGGCGCCGCCGAGTTCCTCCTCCTCGGCGGCGCCCTTGCCTTGTGCCGGCGACACCACCTCTAATCAGGTGGTGGAGGCCCTTAAAGGCCTTGCTGAGGCCCGAACTGGGGCTATGACGCCGGAGGAGGACCGGCTCATGCGGTCGACGCTCCGCCTAGTGGAGCATTACAATCTGCTCAGGGCGGAGCTAGGCCGCGCGCAGCAGGAGCGGGCTGACCTCGGCAGGCGTCAGGAGGCCTTGCTCGGGGAAACCGAGCGGCAGGCGGCGGAATACCGCGGGGAGATGGCCAAGATGGCGGCTGAGTTGGCGGCGCTCCAAGACCGTGTGGCCCGCACAGAGAGGCGGAGGGTCGGAGCGCAGCCGGAACCGCCATCGCCACCATCTCGGTCCAGGTCGCCGGTGCGGCCGGGGGCGCCGCCTTCTCCTCCGGTGCAGCCGGCGCCACCGACGTCACCGGCACCACCGCGTTTGCCACCGCCGCCGCTCCCGCCGCGCTTAGCGGTCCCGCGGCCGCCGCTGCCGGCGCAGCCGAGGCCGACGTTGCGGCTCGCCCAGCCGCAGCCCTGGCAGGCGCAGGCGCCTGTGCCGGCGGGGTCCGCGAACGCACTGGAGGCCTGCATGGCGGCAATGGCGGCGCAACAGGCGCGGCACGAGGAGTGGACGCGGAGCTGTCTGGAGGCCATTATGGCCTCCATTCACCGTCCACCCTTGGCGCAGCCGAGTGGGGGATACGCCGGAGCGGTCAAGCGGGGCCCCATCCGCACGGTAGCGGCGGGGTCCCCGCAGGAGTCGGCCCGCGTCGCGCCCACTGCGCCGGCTGCCCCGGCCACCATCGCTGCGTCAGCCAGGGGTGCCCAAGCCAAGGGCAAGGGAAAGGGGAAGGGCAAGGGGAAGACGTCCCCAGTCCCAGCCCCGGCCCTGGCACCGGTTTCGGCCCCGACTGCCTCCAGTAGCTCTGCACCGGCAGGGGGCTGGGAGGTGGTCGGTGAGGCCAAAAAATCGCGGAACGCCCGTAAAAAGGCAGCAAAAAGGGCCAAGAAGGCCCTGGCTGCTGCGAAGGGAGCGCCGGGAAGGCTGCGCGTCCCCCGTACCACCGCTGTCGTCTTAACGATGACACCGGAGGCGACGGAGAGGGGCGTGCAGTACGTGGACCTGGTAAAACAGGCGAGGGGCCTCATTGACATGAGGGCCCTCGACGTGGCGGGGACCCTCCGAGTGACTCACACTCGGACGGGTGCCCGGCTCATCCACGTTCCTGGCGCTACAAGCGGTCCCAAGGCTGATGCCATAGCGGCTAAGCTTAGGGAGACGCTGAATGCAGCCGACGTCCGGGTGTCCAGGCCCACCAAGTGCGCAGAGTTGCGCATTTCGGACCTGGACGACTCCATCACGGCCGATGAAATTCGGATCACCGTGGCGGAGGCCGGGGGCTGCCCCCCTGAAGCGGTCAAGGTCGGAGCAATCCGCTACGGCCGTCGCGGACAGGGGGCAGTAGTTGTCGGCTGCCCCATTGCAGCAGCCCAAAAGGCTGCCGACATGCGGACCCTCGCGGTGGGCGGAGTTGTAGGGGTGCGGGTACGCCTCCTACAGGACCGACCGGCTAGGTGCTTTAGGTGCCTGTCGGTCGGCCACGTGGGAGTGCAGTGCACGGCGGAGGTAACGGTCGGCGACCGTTGCTTCCGCTGTAGCCAACCCGGTCATAGGGCCGGTGGTTGCGAAGCTCCGCCACACTGTTTTAGGTGTGCGGCGGAGGGCAAGCCGGCCGACCACAGGGTTGGCAGCAAGGCCTGCACCCGCGGGGAGCCGAAGCCGCGAGGCGGGCGTTCCGCAACCGGTTCGAGGCGGGATGCGGAGATGGTTCCATAATGGATCCCCAGCTCCGCATCCTGCAGGCGAACGTGGGCCACGGTGTCGATGCTCAGGCCCTTCTGCTCCAGAGCATGGCACAGTGGTCCATACACGTCGCCGCTGTCGCCGATCCGTACACTCACCGGCCCCTCGGGCCCGCCTGGGTGGTCGACCTGGATGGATCGGCGGCACTGGTGCATAACGCCGCTGCGGGTGCCCCTCCCCTTGTAGTGATCGCAAGGGAGCATGGCATCGTAGCGGCGCGTGTAGGGGAGATTGCGGTCGTGGCCGTTTATCTCACGCCGGGGTCACACCGACTCATTGGGCAGTATCGGCGGTCGCTGGAGCGGCTGACCGACGTCGTCAATGCCTGTACGCCTCGTCAGGTTCTTGTGCTCGGGGACTTCAACGCCTGGTCTCAGGCTTGGGGTTCCCGGCGCACGAACGCGCGGGGCAGGGCTCTGGAGAGCTGGGCCGATTCTCTCGGCTTAGTTCTCCAGAATCGCGGGGCCGAAGCCACGTATGTGGGCACCTTTGTGGCGGGGGAGCGCAGGTCGATCATAGACCTTTCGTTCGCGAGCGCTTCCCTGTCACTCCGCGTGCGGGACTGGCGTGTCGCCGTGGAGGTGGAGACACTATCGGATCACCGATACGTTCGGTTCGATGTCTCCCCTCCTGCGGGTGATGCGCCGGTCATATCGGCCCAACGCGAGCCGCGCTGGGTGTTGGGGCGACTGAATCGGGAGGACCTCCTGGAGGCCGCCATCGTACAGGCCTGGGCCATTGCGCCGGACAGGCCTGTCGACATAGACGATGAAGCGGCCTGGTTCCGGGAGGCCATGACACGGGTCTGCGATGCGGGTATGCCTAGGGCTCCAGCCTATAATCCGAGGCGTCGGGTCTACTGGTGGAATGCGGAGATCGCGAGGCTGCGTCAAGCCTGCGTGATCACGCACCGCCGGTGGGCTCGACTCCGTAGGAGGCGTAGCCGTACCGCAGATTCGGAGCCCCGACTGGCGGAGCTTCACGAGGGATACAGGGAGGCCCGGAATGCCCTCCGAGCGGAGATCAAGCGGTCTAAGGCCGCTTGTTACCGGGAGCTCCTGGAGACGCTGGAGCGGGACCCATGGGGGCGGCCTTACCTTATGGTAAGAGAAAAGCTGCGCCCCCGGGCCCCTCCGCTGACCCAGGTGCTCGAACCGGCTCTGCTCGGAGGAGTGGTGGAATCCCTGTTCCCGGCGCGAGCGGAACATGTTCCGCCGCAGATGGCTCCGCCGCCTCGGTCGCCTACGGCACCCAGTACGGCACCCAGTGCGGTGATTGGCGACGACGTGCCCGAGGTCACTTGGGTAGAACTAGAGCTGGCGGTGCGAAGGCTGAGAGCCAAGAAAAACACCGCCCCGGGACCCGACGGCATTCCAGGCCGCGCGTGGGTCCTAGCTCTAGGGGAAGACGGTCTCGAACCCCGACTGAGAGGGTTCCTCAGCGCATGTTTGGAGCGGGGCCAGTTTCCGAAGATGTGGAGGACGGGGAAACTGGTCCTCATCCGCAAGAAGGGACGCCCGGCGGACGAGCCGTCCGGGTACCGGCCCATAGTGCTGCTCGACGAGGTGGGCAAACTCTTCGAAAGAATAATTGCCAAGCGCCTCGTCGAGCATCTCTCTAGAGTGGGGCCGGACCTGGCGAATACCCAGTTTGGGTTCCGCCGGTGGCGTTCCACTGTGGATGCCATCATGCGTGTGAGGACTCTGGCGGAGGATGCGGTTGCCCGGGGCGAGGTGATGTTGGCGGTGTCCTTGGACATCTCCAACGCCTTCAACACCTTGCCCTGGAGTTGCATCAGGGAGGCACTCGTGTACCACGGTGTGCCTCTCTACCTCCGCCGCATAGTCGGGGCTTACCTGACGGAGAGAGCCGTCGTCTACCCGAGTTCGACCGGAGTCGGTAGGCGTGAGATGTCGTGCGGTGTTCCACAGGGATCGGTCCTGGGGCCGTTACTGTGGAACATCGGTTACGACTGGGTGCTTCGCGGTGACTTCGCGTGCGGTGCCACCGTCACCTGTTATGCGGACGACACGCTGGTGACGGTGAGCGGGGCTACGCACCGCGAGGCAACCCTGAGGGCCACGACCGCGGTTGGCCAAGTCGTCGAGCGGATCCGGCGGCTGGGTCTCGAGGTGGCTCTGCACAAGTCCGAGGCCATGTTCTTTCATGGTCCTCGGCGCAGGCCAGGCCCGGGAGCCAGCCTTACAGTGGGAGGCACTCCCATCGACATCAAGCCCCAGCTGAAATACCTGGGGCTCGTGCTTGACGGTCGATGGGACTTCGGACAACATCTCCGAAGCCTGCGCCCCAAGTTGGTCACCACGGCGAATGCCCTGAGTCGGCTGTTGCCCAACTTGAAGGGCCCAGGGGCCTCCTGCAGGAGACTCTACGCGGGTGTCGTGCGGTCCATGGCCCTATATGGGTGCCCCGTGTGGGCGGACACCCTGGGGGCCAGATTCCTGCCTCTACTCCGTACGGCGCAGAGGACGATGGCCTCCAGGGCCATCAGGGGATACCGCACGGTATCCTTCGAAGCGGCGAGTCTCCTGGCCGGATCGCCACCGTGGATCCTAGAAGCGAGGGCCCTTTCGGCACTATACCAGTTCCGAAAGGAGGCGCGGGAGCGGGGATTCGATCCCGAGCCCGAGGACATTCGGGCCGAGAAATCCCGGCTCCACCAGGTCATGGTGGCCGAGTGGGAGCGACGACTTGGGCAACCACGCGCAGGGCACGCCGTCATTGCGGCGGTAAGGCCCATCATGGGGGAGTGGCTAGAGAGGCCACACGGGAGCCTCTCGTACCGTCAGACGCAGATGATAACCGGGCACGGTTACTTCGGGCGGTATCTGCATCTGATGGGTATTGAGCCAACGCCCGAGTGCCATCACTGCGACGCGAGCGTGGACTCGGGGCTGCACACGCTCACCGAGTGTCCGGCGTTTGAGACGCCGAGGCGGGAGCTTGTGCAGGCCCTGGGGGTGAGAGTGCTCACGCTCTCCACCCTGCTCGCGGCGATGGTCCGCTGCGCGGATGCGTGGGCGGCCAGCGCCTCTTTCTGCGAGCAGGTCATGCTCGCGAAGGAGACAGCAGAGCGGGCGCGGCGCGGTGAGCGAGAGAGACTCGCTGACATCGCTGCTCGCGCCCGAAGGCGGCTCGGGCGTCGGAGGGCGCTTACAGACCTCCGCCCCCCATGAGCGCGGGCCTGAGGGTGACGGGTGGAGCCACCCGTCACCCTAGCAGAAGCAGGCCACGGCGGCGGCGCGCATCGTAGGACGATGCGCGCCTCCCCACACCGGGGTTGAGTCGGGGACGGCGTGGTCCCCACCTCCCGAGGAGGGCCAGACCGAAAGGGATGGCCCTGGGTCAGCCGGGGTGCGAGGGATATGTCGCAAGACAACCTCACCTCCGGCCTAGCACCACGACCCACAGACGGCGTGCGGTTTAGTCGGTTCGAGTCCGACATAACCCACCCCTCCGGCTCCGGAGGGGCGGGTATCCGTGGGGATTTCCCGCACGTAAAAAAAAAAAAAAAAAAAAGTAATTGAATTAGTGTGATTCTACTCATATGAGTAACCATTTTACGAATCAATAGAGATCCACTGAAAATTGATATAGTTACTCGTTTTAGCAGAATCGCTCAATGTGACATATTTAGACACGCAGAATGGCGTCACCACTGCTACTGACTTTTCTTGTTGTATTTTTTTACTTTATTGAGCGACTTGGCTTGGTGTTTACAAGTACATACTTGGCGGGATAGGTATTCTTCGTGCGCACTCGTAGTTGTATCCATGTTATCACAATGTTTTACTATATTTATTCTGTGTTTTTACCTTCGACGCAAACATAGTCTAAAGGCTTTTGTACACGACGTTTTTTCTATGCACTGAGCACTGAAGTTACGTTGTTGCGTTTGCACACGATCCTTGCATTTGGTAACGCGTTGGCAACGTGCAGAGGACGCGCTGCCATCGGGGACGGCGTGGTCCCCACCTCCCGAGGTGGGCCAGACCGAAAGGGATGGCCCTGGGTCAGCCGGGGTGCGAGGGATATGCCGCAAGGCAACCTTACCTTCGGCCTAGCACCACGACCCACAGACGGCGTGCGGTTTAGTCGGTTCGAGTCCGACATAACCTTCCCCTCCGGCTCCGGAGGGGCGGGTATCCGTGGGGATTTCCCGCACGTAAAAAAAAAAAAAAAAAAAAAAAAAAAAAAAAAAAAAAAAAAAAAAAAAGGACGCCCTGCTTAAAAACGCTCATTCTCGCCAGTAAAAACGTGGTGTGCAAAGGCTTTAAGTACAAGCAAGGCAAGGTATTGTTCCAATCGGATAAACAGTAAATACCTACTTATGATAAACGATGTCAAATAAAATTGTCACAAAGAGGAATGATGTTCATTATCTCTTTATCATTATGACGTAGCAAATAGCTTTGTTTTCGTATTCCTATAAACTTAAGGAAATTAAAGAATAAGTAGGTAAGTAGGCCTGGTAATGATGGATGTTGAATCTCTTTTTTAATTTCCAGCTATCTGGTTTTAATAATTATGTAATTTATTGTATGTATATGTCGCCGCCAACTAGCTTAATCAGTCGTAAAATTAGCTGCCTAGGCAGTTAACTAAACGGCGCCATTCAATTTACGGCCTGAATGGTGTTCAGCCATTAAATTAAACGGCTAGGCAAATAGCTTCGTTCGATGACGTTTAACTACTTGCCTTGCCATTTAATTATATAGTTAGAAAATTGACTTGTTTCTGCATAGTTATAAAAATAAATAACCACGAAGGCTTAATGCGGGAGCTACGTTTCGTGTCGCTCCAGCTCTAGCTTTCTAACCTAACCTAACCTAATCAAGTCGGATTGCGCTATCACAATAAACCTATCACTAATTTTCTGTGAATATATAGACAGGGGTCTACCCCCTCGAAGATTTACAGGTGTAAGTATATGTAGGTATGTATGTAATTTTCTATCTTATTTCGAGGTAGTGCCACATCTTACGATTTTCCTAAGCATTAGCCAGTCAGGTTATTAAATGATGTAATAAACGTGACGGCTGAATATAATTCAGGCCGTTAATTGAATGGCGCCGTTTAGTTAACTGCCTAGGCAGTTAATTGGACTAGTTGGCGGCGACAATCCCAAAAAGTAACATTCTGTATTTTTATGGCATCAATCGATAGTGTCAATTATAAGGATAAAATCTATCTAGTAAACATGATAACTTAAACGAAAGGAAGTCCATAAAATCTTAACCTATAAACTCAGTGCCAGCAGATTCAGCATTTTTACTCAAGGAGTCATCAGAAACCTTATTAACAATAAAGTTATCTTTGACGCCAAATATTTATTAAAATGAGTAGATACTAAATGACTGAACTTTGTTTCCGGTTTAGAATGTAACTTTATTGAGTACCTGCATGAGGTATGTAGGTTGGGTTGGTAGTAATTTAGGATGCTTGATTGGAAACCTCCACGCGGTGTACCTTGGGCAACGGGGATGGCAAGAGAATTGCCGTATTGGTGGTGACTTTCTTCTTCTTCTTCATTTTAGCGTTAAGCCCAGTCGCATCCGACGCTTTCACCTCGAATACTGGGATTCACTTTACTAGTGTAATTGCGGGTTTGGCTTAGCTTCGATATTTGCCGTGAAGCGACTGCCATCTAAGCTTCACAACCCAAAGGTGATATCGAAGCATTACAGTTAGACCAGTTGTTGGAATTTTTAGGACTCCAACGAGCAGTAACGACTGCCATAGATATGCGTATGGCAACCGTGACCGACGGCTTAATGTGCTCTCCGAGGCACAGCCAGACCAATGCAAATACCCGAATTCATGCATACAAATATTTGCACTGAGCGGGGATCGAACCCGTGCCACCTGCGTAGCGGCCGCGTTCACTACCACCACACTACAGAAGATGTTAATTGAGCCTTGAGACGGCGTGCGGTTCTAGTCGGTTTGAGTCCGATGTAAATACTGAGTAACGGTGGTATCCACGCGAAAAAAGAAATATATTTAAATATCGAATTTCGTTGTTAGTATGATATCAGATGAGTCTTTGAGTTAAGGTGCTACATTTTGTCAAATTTAATTTATAAGTTTAGATTTTAAGGATTTCCTTTAATTTAATTTACCATATTTGTTAGACAGACTTTATCCTTATGATTGACACTATCGATTGATGCCATAAAATACAGGATGTTACTTTTTGGGATTTTAGTCGGTTCGATTACCGGGTGTGGCAAGCGAGTTTTCAAAAATCTTTGAATGTTGTTTTAATTCTTTTTAAAAATAAAGGAATGTTTCCTGTAAGCGAAATTCGCTATCTCCAGTATTTAGAGTACTTCTTCCAGGTACGGTTAAAATTTTCCACCCTGAATATCCAAAAAGTAAAAAGTAATTTTCACTTCTCATGCTCTGAAAGTGCTTATTTGTGCAGGATATAGGCTGCACAAAATCGAATTTTGTGCACAAGGGCATTAACGTATCTACTCATAAATGTATCTATATTAAGGCAAAGAAAATGAGCCATACAGCCTAACACAATAAGAAGTTCATAGATAGAATTTGTTATTTTATAACATTCACTTTAATTTATTTTGCCTTATGTGTTTTTTAAGACTTAAAAGATATTAAAATTTAAATTCAAGTACGGTAGGTTATTTAATTCATTTAAGAAAATTATTATTACAAAATTAATTTTATAGTAGGCTGTATAGGTCTGCAGCCCACGCCTCAATGTCGTAAGATTAAAAAAAAATAAAGCGGCGGGAAACAGCTCTTGTTTTTTCGTGCGTTTATTAATTGATTCAATTTGCTAAAATTGTTAAATTCCTCGCAATCGAAGTGAAAAGCAGAGTTTATAACTCGTCCACAAAACCATTTTTATCCTCGACATTACTATCAGCCCTCGCCTCCGGCTCGGGCTGCTAAAAGTCTCGGATAAAAATGGTTCGTTTTGTGCACTTGTTGTAAAATCTACTATTATCAATAGTTGACAAAGGAGATAAAGTTGCACTTTTACACACAACTTTATTTACAAAGGTGCAACCGGATCTCCGTCAACTGTACATTTGTTTTCTGCATTCTAACAACCTGGACACTTCCTTTATTTCGCATGTTGGTAGGCATAGCATTTCATTTTTAAAAAATTTAACAAAATTAGGAAACGGCTTAAAAACCACATCAAAAATTTAAAGCTGCTGAATTTAAAAAGCTTTCAAAGTATTCAGGAACCGGGTTTTACGATACTGAATTAGCAAACAAGTAAACAAACCTGCTGGAGGTTTGCTGTTACCATATTATATAGACACTTGACTATATCTGGGATGTAACTCCTTCGGTATGCATATTCTACATACAAACGAATAAGAGTACCTGCACTGAACATGAAAGAGATAGATGTTTCCAGCCTTAAAGAATCGTGAATCTTTTAATGCTTTTTAGAGATTAAAATTTAGAACAAAGAATATTACATAAGGTTGTATAACCATTTTTAATGTATTCTAGCTCGATCTACCTGGTGCTATTTTATTAATGACTGTGATCCCGACGTTTGGGTGGAATTCAGATTCATGGGAATTTCAAGAACGAAAAGTTATGTTACTTTTTGTTTTTGGAATGCCCAGCTATAATCTATACCAGTGCTATATTTCAACCAGACCGATTCAGAAATTTGAACGTGATTAAAAACAAATATCCAAAAAAGCCATATTAATATTATAAATGGGAAAAAGCCATATTAATAGTGTGTGTCTGTCCGTCTTTCATGCTTAAATTACTGAACCGATTTTAATGAAATTTATTACAGGGGTAGATTAGACCTTGCGAAAGGACATATATGGGAAAGAGTGCGTGTGTGTGTCTGTTTGTCCGTCTTTCACGTCTACACCACTGTGCCGATTTTAATGAAATTTGGTATATTCGTAGACAATTTGGTATATTCCTTGACAAAGGACACAGGCTATGTTTGGTCGCGATTAACGATATCCTCGCGGGCAGAGCCGCGGACAAAGCTATTGTGAATATAAAAGTATTGACAGTTAATGTACGTACATTAACTGTCAATACTGACATATGGCAGAATGTGACTGAACAAATACAATGTATAAAATTACTATACCTTATTTTCGAGCCAGTACCACCATGGATACTGCTCGCTGGTCAATGAGGCGGTTACGTCAAACTTAAACCGACTAAAACCGCACAACATTTCGGGTCTCAAAAATATAAGGTGAGCCATGTCCCTTATCAAATCTGTAATAAAACTATACTCTAGTAAATAAATAATTTGAAACAACCACACATACAAACATGTTCACGAATAAACTTAACAAAAGTAAGTAGAAATTGAGATAGAATTAAAATGTGAACACGTTAACTGCTAACCACGTTAGAGGTGAAATCGTTATACCTAGTTAGATTTCTAAATGAAATTGTATTTATTTCCGCTGTCGAGAATGCTGTTCTTTATTGCCGGATACTTTTATTTATAGACGTTTAAGTTTTCTAGAATAGATGTTATTCGCGTTAACTAAGATTTTTGTTTTATCACAACCCTCTTTTTTATAATTAAATGTAGCCTAAATTATACCTTATAACATCAGCTATCTACAGTACAAATCCTGTGAAAATCGCCAGCAGCTTTGGAGATTATCCGATACAAACAGACAGAAAACCGGACAAAAAATAGACAGACAAACAAAATTTTGCATACTACTACTTTACTACTAGCATACTACTAGCATACTACTAGCATACTACTAGCATACTACTACTAAAATACTATACTATACTACTACGAGAATCGGCAACACTGTTTATAGACATTAGTGATATAGAAATTAAATTGAATCATGTCAGTATTTTATTAATGGATACCTATACCCATTAGTTCCTTCCCCCTCCCCCCCTCTTTACTGGGGACGAGGACCTCTCCGTGGTCCCCCCACCTAGAGAGAGCCAGATCGAGAGAGATGGCCCTGGGTGAGCCGGGGTGCGAGGGATATAATCTATAGCTACCTCACCTTCGGCCTTGCACTGCGACCCACAGACGGCGTAAGGTTTAGTCGGTTCGAGTCCGACATAACCTCCCCCTCTGGCTCCGGCGGGGGTGGTATCCGTGAATATTTGGGTTTTCCCGCACGATAAAAAGAAAACCCCATTAGTTGCTGTCAAAGCGCCTAATAGACAGGCCGCTCGGATTTAAAATTTATTTTGGTTGCAATGCAAAATGTCTTCACTTGCTTTGATAAATGTCAGGTATGTAGGTCAAGTAAGGTGTAAACGGGAGCAGTTAAACAATTTTATTGCTTCTATATTTGGGGAACGGTGACTTTATATTCGTTGGCATTTTACATTTGTTATTCGTATATTCTATTCAGGGTTTTATGCGGCTCCATCAGGATTTTCCAAATCAGTCTACTCTGTGTTCTACCTAGCGTTAATCCCACACACATTCGAAGGTATTTAACTTGAAGTCTGGGGTCCGTTTTTTAACAGTCTAACTGCGGATTTGGCTAAACTTGGATATTTTCCGTGAAGCGAATGCCATCTGAAATCGACAAACAAACGGCGATATCAAAGCATTGCAGCTAGATCATTTGTTAAACAAATATTTACACTGGGTGGGGATCGAAACAGCGTCTCCTGCGGCTCTGACGTAGCGGTAGTGAACGTGGCCGCTAGGTCACGTTCACTACCGCTACGTCAGAGGCTACTGCTATTTATTACTATTGCAGTCCACTGCTGGACATAGGTCTCACCCAAAGTGCGCCATTTCACCCTATTTTTCACTACCAGATCCAGTTTCACTTGCTAGCTGTACCCCTAGCTTTTTTTTTACGTGCGGGAAATCCCCACGGATACCCACCCCTCCGGAGCCGGAGGGGGAGGTTATGTCGGACTCGAACCGACTAAACCGCACGCCGTCTCTGGGTCGTAGTGCTAGGCCGAAGGTGAGGTTGTCATGCGACATATCCCTCGCACCCCGGCTGATCCAGGGCCATCCCTCTCGGTCTGGCCCTCCTCGGGGCTATACCCCTAGCACGAGCACCTATTCTAAATGTATTGAGAGAACGGTGCATTGCGATTGGCCGGCTTCACATACACACGGGTTGAAAGTAGGCAGGCGGCCAATAGCATTGCTTCATTTTCTCAATACGTTTATGATACGATTACGATAATTGTTCGTGCTAGGGGTACTGGTATATCTACTCATTAACGAATTAGGAGTAGACTTTCTCGGAGTTGTGGGTCAGACTAATAGAGATTCAAGAGAAAAAATATAAACGGTGGTATGAACGTCAACGCTTTTAGCGTAGGAACCAACTGGATCCAGCACTGTGCCGGTATTCATTTCGCTACTATCTTTCCCGGTATCAACCCGTACCAACTATAGAGAGTACTTAAACATTGACTTTAATACTCTCAAATACTTCTGTAAAGGCGCAAACATACTCCTAATTTTTTCGTCTATTGTTCGTGCAATTCCGCGGCGTTCAAGCGATGGGGGGCCCCTCGTAGTATTCATGTTAAATTTATCTAGAGCGTAAAATAAAGACTGAAATATTTTTAAGTTTTATGTGATTATTACGTTGCAGCCAACTAGCTTAATCAGTCGTTTAATTGAGTGCCTGAACATCATTCAGGCTATTAGCTGAATGACGCCGTTTAGCTATAACAGCCTGGGCAGTTAATTGAACGGCTGATAAAGCTACAGATTAAGAACTACATACTACCTAAAATAACTAACCAATCAATCATGGTAGCTTCTCTCTTTTATAAACGCATAAGAAGTTAAATAAATCTAAGACCAACAAAATATTGATGTGTGGTTCTCCAATTACCTAAGAGATTCCGTGTGTAGTTTTAAGAAATTATTCAGTTTCTCTGTATACTTCATTACAATTATTAATTATCCGCTATCATGGATATCCAAGGTGTGTTGAACTTTGAAGAATTCACTTGTATTTATGTGTTTAGAACCTCCGAGGAATATAATGCAGGAACTGTAATGGTTGGTAGTGTTAGTACAATAAATACTCAGCTATAAAGTAAACTTACGGAAAATGAAACAAACTTATTTATTAATGCGATTTTAAATACAAGGTTCTCAAAATTTTCATGTACTATCAAAAATAAATTTAGCTTAATACGTTTAACTTACAGATTACTTTTAACTCTAAAACCTTTTTATTAAATAATAAACAAATCATGAAATATGTAGAATATACTGCTTCCGGGCTGTTTGGCCGTGGTCGATGTGAAACTTGCGTTCCAGACGTTTCGTCGATCACTGCGGTCGACATCTTCAGTGGCGCAGGGTCAGGCGACGACAACTTCGGAGACCTTGCCTCGCCGGCGGCTGACTTGCGACTAATGCCGAGCCTTGAATCACGGCTGTATTTATAGGCACGGTCGGAGCGGGGAATCGACTCACTCGATTCTGATTGGTCGAGCGCTGTGGCGCGGACGTACTCGATCCTGATTGGTTGTTTGCACTGTGATACCGAGTGGCTCTCAGTGCTGGGTACCAATCTTTTTGGAGCTGAAATTCCTCGTTTTTTCGGTTGAAGTTGTTGGGATGCTTGAATATTTCGATGGCTTCTCGAAGTATACGTGGGAAAAAATGTGTTGTGGTATCTAGAACTTTCGTGTTCTGAAATTCGATGGTATGATTCCCATCCTCTTGGGTGTGTTCTGCAACCGCTGACTTGTCGAAGTGGCAGAGGCGGCAATTCCGCTCATGTTCCGACAGGCGGGTCTTGATGCTTCTTTGGCTGGTGCCCACGTATACCGAGCCACATGACCAGGGGATTCTGTAAACTCCAGCTGACGATAGTGGATCACGTGGGTCCTTGACCGAACGGTGAAAATTCCGTAGCTGCGTCGTGGGTTTGAAGATCGGCTTGATGTTATAAGCTTCTAGCAGTCTTCCGATACGATCTGTAATGCCACGAATGTATGGCAAGAAAGCCTTCCCTATCGGAGCAGGTTTTTCCTCATCCTGGTTTGTCTGCGAACCTTTCCTTGGATGAAGAGCTCTCCGTATCTCATGTGCAGAGAATCCATTAGCTTGGAAGGCCGATTCCAAGTGGCGTAACTCGTTTTGTAGGTGTTGAGGTTCACAGATGGTCTTAGCTCGGTGGACCAGTGTCTTGATAACAGACATTTTTTGTCTGGGATGGTGGTTGGAATCCTTGTGTAGGTAACGGTCTGTGTGTGTCGGCTTTCGATAGACTCGGTGACCAAGACTGCCATCTTCTTTTTTGGATAGATCTAGGACATCTAGGAATGGTAGCTCCCCGTTCTTCTCAACTTCCATGGTGAATTGGATGTTCGGATGGATGCTGTTTAGGTGATCCAGGAACTTAGTCAGCTCCGAGTCCCCATGAGTCCAAACCACGAAGGTATCGTCCACGTAGCGGAACCAGACCTTAGGCTTCTTGGGAGCTCTATCCAGAGCATCTTCCTCAAATGATTCCATGTAAAAGTTCGCGACTACCGGACTGATGGTGTTTCCCATGGCTAAACCGTCCACTTGCTCATAGAACGTGCTGTTCCACTGGAAGTAGGAAGTCGTCAACACGAACTCGAACAGATCTGCGATGCCCTTGGAGAAGAGTGGTCGGATACGCGACATTGCTTCCCTGACCGGAACTCTCGTGAACAGAGAGACAACGTCGAAGCTGACTAGACGATCGTCCGGATGTAGTTTTAGGTTCTTGAGTTTCTCCACGAAGTGGCGAGAGTCTTTGATGTATGACGAGGATGATCCGACATGTTGTTGAAGCAGTCCGGTGAGATACTTCGAGACTGGATGAGTGGGTGAGCCGATAGTACTCACGATGGGCCGGAGCGGTACTGAAGGCTTATGGATCTTTGGTAACCCATACAACCTAGGTGGAAGAGCTTCAGACTTCTTGATGAAGCTTTGCGTTTCTTCTGGGATAGACGAACCCTTGATCAGGTTGTTTACCTGTCTCAAGATTCTTGCCGTTGGGTCTTTTGGAATCTCCTTGTAGGTAGCTGGGTCGAGAAGATCCTTGATCTTGGTCTCATAATCCTTGATGTTAAGAACCGCTGTGGCATTGCCCTTATCAGCTTTCAGGGTAACAATATCCTTGTTAGCTCTTAGGTACTTTAAGGCTTTCCGTTCTTTCTCTGTGATATTGCTCCTCGGTGGCTTGGCTCGCTGTAGAACTCTAGAGGACTCTTGGCGGACCCTCTCAGCCAGTTCTTGGGGGAGTTTACGAAGGCTTGCTTCGACGTTTGCGATGTTATCTTCCACCGGAACTGATCTTGGGGCAATGGCAAAGTTCTCACCTTTGCTTAAGACTGACATCTCCTCTTCGGATAGTTGGTGGTCTTAACTATAGTACTTATCAAGATAGCTCTGTGAAACTTCTATTTCTGGATGGTCATAAAAAATAACTTAATCCAATCTACCCAAGAACGCGGAGCTCCCGAATTAGCCTTCGTTTTGTAACCAACGTGTTTGTTTTTTTATAACATTTCATACTTTGCCAAAAAAGAATCTATTTTATGCAATTAACCTTATGCCTGGTCGTTAGCCTGCAGATTAGGTACCTAGTTAGGTAGAATAGTGTAGGTATTTAATCAATTTTTTCCACTCTAACCGATTTGAGCACATTAACGGTAACTACATACTATAAAAAAGCGATCATTAGGTAAGTGAATCCAATATCTACGGCGATCAGGACATACCCCTGAAGGCCCCTATTAGTTTGTTTCACGTAACTTATTGTCATCCAAAAATAAGTTACTTCCCCTTGATTAGTTGTTCTTTCTCATTAGTTTTCCGACATTCATAAACCCGAGTGCTGTTACAGTTACGGCCAAAAAAAGTTAGCTTTTCAATTATTGTATTTGAGAATAAACCTTGTTATTTTTTTAAAGTGTTTATTCGAGGTTTTCATATAAATGGTTTACAGATTACTATGAGAAAAGATTATGAAACGAGATAATTATTAAATACAGATTACTTCGAGGTGAAGGCTTCGGATGCGATTGGAATTAACGCTAGGCTGAAAAAGAATATACAATTTGATAATAACTAAATAATAAATCTTTAAAACAACTTTTGGTTTTGGTTTGCCTAGGGTAGGGTATAAGAGCCTACACTACTGCTTTGGCTCTGATAACCGATATCGGGCCGGAAAATGTGAAAGAAAGATACATTTCTCATACATTTGACTTCCTCCGATATCGGATGTCGGATATCGGATATCGGATATCGGATATCAGATGTCGGATGTCGGATATCGAATATCGAATGTCGGATATCGGATGAGTGTGAAAACGCTCTAACATTGTTGCTTACTATTTCAGAAACAAATTAACGAATTAATCTGACAAATGTCCAAGTTTATTTTAAGTGGTTTCTGTGTGTTTGCTTGCCACCTAAAGGATATAAACAAAGTGTTCAAGTTAAATCCAGTTGTCAAATATATTTCGTTGGTAGTCACTGTATTGTTGTAGTGGTTCTACAGTCGTTACGTAGCAGTTACACATTTTACTTTTTTTATATTTGGCAGATCCGATGAAACCACGAAACCCTTTTAGGATCACTTTTGTATCCGTTTGTTTGTAGTAAAAACATTGAAAATTTACAGTAGATACATATACAGAATGAAATATAGGTTACTAGCTGAGCCTGCGAACTTCGTACCACCAATATTTTTCTGCCCGCGTGGCGGCAGATCCCGTTCCCGCTGCACCCTCTACAATATTAAACATGTATTATATATACAAACCTTCCGGATAAATCACTCTATCTATTAAAAAAAACCGTATCAAAATCCGTTGCGCAGTTTTAAAGATTTAAGCATACAAAGGGATATAGGGACAGAGAAAGCGACTTTGTTTTATACTATGTAGTGACGATGAAGTGAAGCTAATCAAATCCGAATATTATGAACAATTTAACATATACTTTAATACGAGGACCTAACTTAAATAAATGAATTTAAAAAATAATTGTATAACGTGGCTTAGACCTACCCGACCAATCCTATTCAGTATTTTTTTATACCACTTAGGTGGCAGACAAGCACACGGCCAACCTGATGGAAAGTGGTTACCGTGGCCTATGGACGTGTGCAACACCGACCCTGTTAGAGCAGATTTTCTGTGCCGTCAGTGTAGAAGATAAAGCAGGTCTAGCCTTAGGTCTTTCTGCTAACAGCACAAAAACGGTCCAGTGAGCTCTACCTACTGGGATGGGAACACAACACGAGGTTATTATGGCCGCGGTATTCTGCAGGGCGGAGGTACTTCTACAATTTGAGTAAATGATAAATTATCGCGCTCAAAGATACTTTTAGGAAACTTCTAAGGTACAAATAGAGATTTGTCCATCACACACTTAGAAATTCTATACTAACTGTCACCGGCGGCTCCGCTCGCGTGGAATTTTGATCCCATTCCGGCAACCCATGGGAATCTATTTCAGAGGTAAGGAAATCACGACATGTTTCCACATACAACGATGATCTTGGCCTACAATTAAGCTTCTGCGGTCTCTGTCTATCCCGATTGGAAAGAGACGTGACTGTACGTATTTTAATACAAGTAAACTGTGCATAATATGACACTACACTTAATATTCTCACACCCAATATATCTTGTAAATTGCTCAAGTTTAACCGCGTTACCCCACGACACGATTTAGCAAATATCGCTCAGATGTAAATTCGAGTCTCTTGTGGTAATTCCGAGAGTTATTACATCGTTCGAACAACGACGAAGTTTACTCGTGAATGTCAGTTGATTTCATGGAAGTGCAATCTTGTTACGAACTTTGTGTTGTTTGAGACGACCAGTCAGTATTTTAAAAGAATTCGTCGGTCAATTACTACATGCAAGGTGAAGGTAAGTACCTTGCTGTCACAATATGGGTCTATTCCCACAAGTCTTCATCCAATCGTCAAACCCAGCTGCATCCAAAGATTTAATTTTGAAGCCTAGAGTCTACCATTCTAGTTCTCCATTGATTCCCCATCAAACCCTGACAAGCCTGGGCACTATGGGGTTGCCCCTCCAGAGGTGGGCCAGACCGAGAGGGATGGCCCTGGGTCAGTCGGTGTGCGAGGGATATGTCGTCTGACAACCTCACCTTCGGCCTAGCACAACCACCCACAGACGGCGTGCGTTTTAGTCGGTTCGAGTCCAACATAACCTCCCCCTCCGGCTCCGGAGACGGTGATTCGTGGGGATAGGTAAAAAAAAAACTGACAAGTTTTGGCGCACTTTACTACCTCGCAAAAGACTGCGGTGGTATTATATATAAACACACACTTTTCTGATCATGGCCAGCACCAGGATTTCTCCGATGGCACAAGGATGGTGCCAATATATTCACGCTGGACACTGTCAGTTGAAGCAACGAAGGAAAATTCAATGGAATTCATGTCAATTATATTTTTTCCTTACACGTACGGAATAACTGATACGTTAATAAAACGATCATACTCCAATAATTTGTCACTTAGAAAGAACTCTGAAGCTCATTCTCTGTGATACGATATCAGAGTGCTATAAAAAAGCTAAAGAGACAAGCGACCGCAAAAATATTGTCTCCGCTGGTGTCTACTGTAAGTAGAAAACAAAGATAAGGACGAGCGAGCATTGTTGATTTTAGTATTCTACACGAGTGGAACTCTAACCGAACGTGTGCGAGAAACATAAAAAATTCAAACTGTCTAGAGATTTAAACATAGTAATATCTGCACTACATGTTGAAATTGTGAGCTCTAAAAATATATAGGCATCACTAATATTTTAAACTTTCATAAAATTCAGTTGATCATTCAGGAATTGTACCGGCCAGTATGGTTTAGACGAGTTGTTGATATGTATGCGATTTTATCAGAACTTGCAGCACAGATTCACATGATTCTATGGTGAAATACTTTATATACAACAGACAGACAGACAATGTAACCAATGCCATTTAACTTTAGACTTGACCAGTGTACCGTTAAAGTCTAAAATTGAATGACAATCTAGTAGAGTTAAAAATGTTATAAACTCTTTCTCTTTTTATTTTGGACTTCAAAACTCAGTCATAACGTCTAAAATTTAATGACATTTAATGCAATGTCAGCGGTATGATAGTGGTTTTCTTATGCCATAAAATTAGCAGAATCAGGGGTCAGGGCTCAAGTCAACCTCACCAGCAAGCCAGTATATTTGCTGATTGTCGGACTTGGGGTCGGAACAGCAAACGACAGTGCATTCCGATGAAGAACATACAGGAGTGATATAGTCCGGCAAAATGACCAACCCAAAAAAGCGTTTAAGTCTTTCATACATACATACATTAGTTACACAATAGTCTATTGTAATATGACGCTATAGGTCATACCCGGCAATAGACGACGATTTAATAAGTAAATTTCATTAGCTAAGTCCTTAAATACTGAGTTGGGTCGGCTTAACTTCCTACGTAATCACATTCCAATTCTTGACATACCCGAAAACAATACAATGAAATAAAAGACATTATTAGGTTCGTGGTGAGAATTCTTAATACAGCATTATTTCCCTTACAGGGGGAATGCTCTGACCACTGAGCCACCGGGCATTCCCCCTGTAAGGGAAAGATCGTGGGTTCGAGTCCCATCTGGGCATTCACTTTTTCCTATCTTAATCGATTTGAAAAGTTAGCATAGTAAATGCTTCAAAATTTCATTCAACAGCATTATTTATAAATGTCGACTATGCTATTATATGCTGTTCTTTTAGTTATATATAATTAATTATTAAAGTATTTCTTTTAAACGGCAAAGGTAATAAATAAGCAGAGCATTTGCTAATGTCTGTAAATATTCGCAAGTATATAGTTGCAAACTGTGAGTCTGCTGTATAAAAATGTATCTCGATTAGAAAGGATCTATACTTAATGCAAGTCAAATAAATAATATCTAATGTTATTATACGACTATAGGATATGTTCCTATAGTCAATATATTATTATTGTTCCATTGAGTATCAGAGATACCATGACCTTAAAGGGTAATCAATAAAACAATGTGTTCTTAAAAGCACTTAATAACTAAATCAATATAAAGTACAAATTAAATACGACGTAACTTTTAGGTAAACGTTTATAAAATTGTAGCCCAATCAGACAAATTATAAACATAAAAATATCTGTTTTTTAAATACCATGTGTGTTTACCCACACCAAGGTACTTATATATAGATTAAAACTGTAAAATATTGCCGAAGAAACAATGGTTTTACGCAACGTCAAAGGTTTATTTATAGGATCTTGCATTCAGTAAGTAGGCTGGTTCTATGCTGTTTTCGAGATGTAATTAACGCATACCATTTACATATAGGTAATCTTTTATAGAAGACTCTATAATATACAATAGAAGACGCGAAAATCGTATTATATTCAGGATACCGGGTTTATGTCATTCAGACTTTTTAGAGGATGCCAGTTTACCCATATCGAGTATTTTGTGATTGTCATGCATCACCATCATTAAGACATATTTTCCTGATTGCATTCTACCTCTTCCTTACAGAACCCAGGGTAGGTGTATTTCCTTTCCATAAATGTGCTTTTAATTTTTTAAATGCATTATTCGTTCAATGAATGTCGTAAAGCTACTCGCAAAACTAAACTAAGAAGTTACAGGACAGTCTCACATGAGGAGTTGAGATTTATGCACACTTAAGTAACTGAGCCAAAGACGTGTAGAGACACTCGAGTTACTTTAAGCTTGTTGTTTCCAAGCTACCTCGTGTTGATAAAATCCTTTTCTGATAAACGCAACATAGCTCTGGGATGGGGATCTATAGGAGCTTTGTTTGTGCAGTCAAACTGGTACAGGCAATTAGGAAAAAATTAAGTAGGTTGCAAGCCCAATGCCCCTACAATTTTTATATAACACTTGATGTCTTCAGCCACATTTCAGTCTATCGTGAAACATGACATCTTAACTACTTGAGACGACTATTGATTTATTTTTTACTATCGATTTATTATTTGTTTATTCATTTTACAAATATTCTAAGTCAATTGCAGAAGGTTCTTGAAAAAGAAAAATGTAAAAAAATGTGAAATTGAAATGGAAAATTCAAAATTTTCAGGAAAATTAGCATTGATTTTGAATAGAATCTTAACTAACTTAATAAAATATAAACTTTATGGAATTATAAAATATTAATAATATTTCCCTAAACATCACCAAAAACTCAATTGCCTGTGTTAGAGGTGGGTTCATATCGGTAGTATAATGGTCAGGATTCAAACAGGATGTTTCAATCACAAGGCCGAGTCCTACAGAGTACCAAAATCTAATTGAAAATAAATATGATAGACATCCATATTCTTTCAACCTCTGTAGGTAAATTACGCCACGAAAATACAAAACAATGTTCTTTTATTCGAGAAAGTAAATTCCAAAGGGAAATCCTCGAAATCACTGGACACTTTTAAGAAATATTTGAAAAATAAGATATCTTCAATAAAAAGTAACAGTTTAACTTTTTTATTCATGTTACTTTTATGAAGACATTTTTCTTTGATGGTTATAAATACGAATGTTCGTGTTGTAAACAAGTTATGTAGGTGATGGTGTTGTGGTCTGGGGTTCCGTTTTGTGATAAGCTTTTCCGATCGACAGGCAGTCACGCGACCCGTGCCGCGTCGTATCACGTACACTAAGCACTATTACACACACAATCAATTACCTCACCATACATCTGTTTTTATCAGTCTTAATGTGACTTAAATCGTTCTTGTACCACAATACACAGTTCTCTAAATAACTGACCCAGTTTCTTGATATTCGTGGCTGTCGACAGCTATTCAACTTGTTGAGTTAGCTCTGGTTGTGATATAATTTTTTTTTTTTTTTTTTTATAAATAGGACACGTCAATTTGGCTTTACCTCGCCTGATGATAAGCTGAAGGTAAAGTCTCAAGAAAGAGGGCCACCATTATATACACGTGCCATGTTAACAATGGTGGCACTCAGCTTGACGGCCTCATCAGATGCTTTTTCACGCCCTGCTTAAAGGACCCGGGACTGTAGGAAGAGGCAAACACGTGAGCTGGCAAGGAATTCCAGGTCTTAATGGCGCGACAAAGGAAGGAGTCACCGAACCGCTTGGTTCTTGAAGGAATGTTCTGCACCGTATAGGGGTGACATCTAAGTCCTGCACGTGTCGTCCTGTACAGGAAGGGGGAGGGTGGGACTAATTGGAATAGCTCTTCAGAACATTCACCATGGTAGAGACGGTAAAAAACTGCCAAGGAAGCAACATCTCTACGCATCTGCAGAGACTCGAGGGTACTCGTGACCTCAGGATTTCCGATAATGCGGACCGCACGTCGCTGCAACCTGTCGAGAGCATCTAATAAGTACTTTGCGGATATCCCAGAGATGTGAGCAGTACTCCACGCAGGAACGAATTTGTGTCTTGTAAAGAAGACACCGTTGCTCCGGCGTGAAAAACCGTCTCACTCTGTTCAGGACTCCGAGTTTACGCGAGGCTGCTTTGATGATACTCTCGATGTAGTTTTTGTTGTTCAGTTTGCAGCGAACATCCATACCGAGGATATTGAGGTTGTCTCGCAGTGGCAGTGGCGTGCTCTGAAGAGTGGGAAGGGGAAGGAAAGAAGATACCTTTGCTGTAAACGCACATGCCTGCGTCTTCTTGGCATTGAACTCGACCAAGTTCTCAGAGCCCCATTGGGAAATGTGATTCAGGATCCGGTCAAGCTCAGTGACAAGAAGCTGCCTTTTTTCCGCAATATGCGTCTGCTTATCCGCAGGACGTCCATGATAACTCCCATGTAGGGTGCATAGCAATGAATGCTGCCGGTCGACAGCATGTCATTGATATGCAGAAGAAAGAGAGTTGGCGATAGGACAGATCCCTGCGGTACGCCGGCATTTACCTGCAAGAACTCCGAGGCTCGTCCATCACAAAAGACGCGAATACGGCGCTCCTGCAAGAAGCCGGCAACCCAGTCGCACAGTCTAGGAGGCAGACCAAAGGCTGGTAACTTGGAAAGAAGCGACTTGTGCCAAACTCTATCGAAAGCTTTGGCGATGTCAAGGCTAATTGCCAATGACTCGCCGTGCTTGTCCATAGCCTCACCCCAAATATGGTTAACATACGCCAGAAGATCACCCGCTGACCGTTTCGGCCTGAAGCCATATTGCCGGTCATTAATTAGGGAGTGATCTTCAAGGTGACGCATGACCTGTTTGTTAATTATGTGCTCGAACACCTTGCACAGCACTGAGGTGACGGCTATGGGTCGATAGTTTTTTGGGTCTGAGCGATCCCCTTCTTGGGTACATTCGCCTCTTTCCAAGCCGAAGGCACTGTACCAGAGCTGTAGGACAGCCGGTACAGCCGCGCAAGCATTGGAGACAACTCCGCTGCACATTTTTGCAGAACCACCGCTGGAATACCGTCCGGACCACTGGCTTTCCGGACGATGTGAGTGCAACACTGCTCGGATATCGCGTTGCCTGATACGAATATCAGGCATTGCATGGTCACTGACGGGCAGTGTCGGCGGCTCCATACCACAATCATCGACTCGGGAGTTGGCCGCAAAGAGATTAACCAGCAAATTTGCTTTCTCTTGCGGCTCATGGGCCAGGGATCCATCGGGATTGCGCAGCGGGGGCAGCGAAGGCTGGCAGAAGTTGGCTTGCACGGCTTTGGCCAGTCGCCAGTAGCCACGGCTGCCCGTGGGATGCTCTACTAGCTCCTGACCAAGCCGCGCTATGCGCTGGGCATCCGCTCTGACATAAGCCCTCTTGCAGGCCTTTGTGGCTCTGTTGTACGCCGCCTTGAAGTGGCCCACGTTGGGATCGCACGTAGCGCGCGCCCTGATCCAAGCGCGGTACGCAGACTGTTTATGATTAACAGCCTCCGCGCACTCGCGCCCGAACCAGGGGCGCGCCCTGCGGACACCGGCGACATCAGTGTAGGGGATATAATATTCCATGCCCAGACTGATCCCACCGGCGACAGCAGTTGCGGCCTCAGATGGGTTCTTACCTTCAAAGCAGCGTTCAACCCACGGGATGGACGCAAAATAATCACGCAGTCCATCCCAGTCCGCTGACGAGTAGTGCCAGAGACGCTGCTTCCCCTGCACGGGACGTGGGGGCGCTAAAATGGGCACCTCGGAATGGACCAGACAATGGTCGGATTCACCTAAAGCGGCGCTCACCGAAACACTGTACTGGTCCGGGCGACTCGTCAGCAGAAGGTCTAGCAGAGAGGGCTCATGGTCCGACCTTTTTGGTATCCTAGTGACCTCGTGTACCAATTGGGTCAGGCCATGCGCCAGAGCAAATGCATGGGCGGCTCTTCCCGCGTGGGTTGTTTTGGCGGAGCCCAACCAGATCTCGTGGTGGGCGTTAAAATCCCCCAAAAACACCAGTTCAGCGTTCGGAAACCGCTCCTGCGCATCATCTGCCGCCTGACTCAGGTATTCAAAGAGTCGAGTTGTCTCGGCATCTCCTGTATGGAAGCGGTAGAGGCACACATAGATCTGACTCGTAGAGCCATGGTCTATGTGTACCCAAAGGGTGGAAAAGGATGGGTCCTCTAATGTGGTCTAATTTTTACCGACGTACTTTATTTAGGCTTTTACGGGAGCCACTACCTTCTGACCTCTCAACTCCGAGGGGAAAGCTGATTTGCTTTCAATTAAAAGCTGAAATTTTGCCATAACTATAACGCAACTAAATTTCACCTGTTATATCTCATGTATATTTTTATGTATTTTTTGGTAACACGACAAATTGCCATAATCATCATTCTCTGTCAGTACATTCCGGAGATCACGTCGTAAAAGCCTATTCACAGCAGCAATGCCGCGCTTCCCTCGCACTTTCTGCCTCTAACTACGGTGAACGGTAAACCTTTTCCAAATTAATCTTTCATCTACTATGGTATGATTTGTGGCTTGTGCAACCATTTTATATTTTTTATTCCAAAAATGTAGGAAATACCCGTTACCAGATGTTAAATACACTTGTGGACACATCTATTGGCCCACCTTAGAGTTAAGGTTTCGATGGCCCCTACCTAAATATGATTGCTAGACTGAACAAAAACTATTGATGCAGTTTTAAACCTGATACATTTTACCATCTTTTTCGATCGTATCGTTTTAAATTTGAATTCAGAATACCACAGGACATGGAGCTACGCCTAACAAGTCGCGTATGCGCCTTGATAAGTGCAGTTGATTTTTGAATAAAAAACATGTTTTATCAAAATAATGGTTTAATTATCAAATAAAGGTTTAATTTAATAACGCGTGTTGCCTCCATGGGCATTTACGACAGCTCTCATACGATTAGGCATAGAGTTTGTCAACCGTTCTATGAAATTTTGAGGGATCATCTCCCATTCCTCTTCTATGGCAGTTTTCAACTCCGGCATCTTCTGGGCAACTGTCTGACGAGCCCTAACACGTCTTTTTAGCTCGTCCCACATGTGCTTAATCGGGTTCATGTCTGGGCTTCTGGCTGGCCAGTCCATAACTGTGATGTTTCTATCCCGAAGATATTCCCTGACGATGCCGGTCGTATGGGCTCTTGCATTATCATGCATAAAAAGGAAATTTGGGCCCACATAGTCCACGTATGGCATCACGTGAGGTTCTAAGCACTCACGAATGTACCTTTCAGCATTTAATGTTGGCAACCGTGGTCCCGTAACAACCTCAAGTTGAGTTTTGCCGCTCGCGGATATACCGCCCCAGATAGTCCATGAGCCACCGCCATAAGCAACCCTCTCTTGAAAGCAGCATTGTGCAAAACGCTCTCCCTTACGTCGGTAGACCATCTTCCTTCCATCATTGCCATGTAACGCAATTTTAGACTCATCAGAAAAGAGTACACGGCTCCAATGCTGCTGAGTCCAATTTAAATGAGTGCGCGCGAAAAGAAGACGCGCTGTTCGGTGGGTTCGCGTTGGTTTGGGGCCATTAGCTGGTTTGTGTGGTACCATATCGCGTTCTTCTAACCTTCTCCGAACAGTTCGAGCGCTGACAGATACTCCGTGGAAGTCGCGAAGTTGGTTTTGTATCTCAATGGAGGTAAGGTGACGATTTCTCAAGCTGGTCGTCACGATGAATCAATCCTGCCTTTCAGTTGTGACCCGAGATCGTGGCCTTCCTTGGCGACGAACAAAGTCGGCAGTCTCTAGGTACCTCCGATAAACATTTCGGACCGCAGATCGACTTAAATTAAGTCGAGCACTCACATTTCTTTGGCTGTATCCGGCCTGGGTAAGTGCCACAGCTTGGGCGGCGACTTCAGGCGAAGTATCCATAGATTATTGATAGAACCTCACCTTAATGCTAAGAATAAGTAATGTTTGTTGCAAAACCAAAGAGAAAAATCACACATTCGAGAATTAAATTCAAGTAAACGAATAACCTCAAGTTTTCTTAGTATTCGATTGTTTAATATCAACGAACAGGCTCTAAATTGTCTTTCGTTTCTTTAAATTCTGTGTTCGAAATTCAAAATAAAACTATTGAATAAAATTATGAATGTGCCTCGTTCAAAACTGCATAAAATCTTTTTGCTCGACCTAATATAAATTTTTTGCTAGGATTAAACGAAACTTAAAATGCAAGGTGGGCCAATAGATGTGTCCACAAGTTTAAATACTACAAATATGAGGTAGAAATAAGAATAAGTTTGATTTGTAACATTTTCAATGAACATTTCAGAACTTGTTAGGTATGCTTAGGCTTAAACTAGACTAATGTTTAGAAATGGACCACCGCACCGGTTACCCACGCGACCCCGTCTGAAAACTCTGGCCAGAAATTTAACTGGCGTTTTTGGTTTATTTTCAAACATGTTCACTTAACCTTATTACAGTGTTTTATTTGAGTAGTATAGTGAAGAGCAAAAGAAATAAAAGAATCTAAATCGAATGAAGAATATCTCTATTTTTACAGCCAATCCTCTTATTGTTATAGATGAAGTTTATTACATTGAGAAGTAGTAGCAACAGTGTTTATGTATAGTGATACAAATAAAAATAATTTTATATTGTAATTCTTTGGATCATCTATCCTACCAATTCATTTGTCCAGTAATATGATATTATTAGCGGGCAATTTAATTGTACTTTATTTTGTTGCCTATAGGCTAAAAACGGAAACCTGCCATTTTGTTGAAAAGATTTTGCCAAAATTTCACTGCCCAAACAAATTATGGAAACTCTTTTTTATACCAGTGCAATGTTTGGAATAATTTTAGTAGATACGCACTTTTTGATTACGTCAAATTTTTAATTGGCAAAATATTACCAAGGATAATATCATTATGGCAATTAATCTTTAATAAAATGATTTATAACAGCTAACAATTTTTAGACAATAAACGTTTGCTCAAATGGTTTACTATCACAAGAATACGACAATTTCGATGGTGTGATTCCGATCCGATCCTTGGATAAGTTACATTTACGTTAGAATACCATACAGAAATAGAAGCTCCGCAAAAAACTTGACAAAAAACTACTTTGCGTAAAATGTCCAACTTCAACATTTGACTAAATAAAAATTGGTAGTAAGACCAGTTGGTAAACAAGTCATCGTTTAAACGTTCACTACCCAAACATAACGTTTGCGTTACAATTACTTGTGAATAGATTTTTTGCTAAGTAATACACATTTGGAAAATGAACTTATGTGGATTTTTTTTTGAGAAGTGAAAATTGGCAATTTTTTTTCGGTCAAACATAGGAAACCCGCTAAAAATATACCACAAATCTACCTATGGTTACAGTAATAAGGCTAAAATTAGCAGCAAATAACACTTATCTTGGTAACTAGTTATTTTATTTGTATGTGTGTTCGTGGGTATTTTTCTATCTGTTCTAGCTGTTTACCCGAGCGAGAAATAAACTACAAGTGATAACTTTAACATGGTACGTAGTAAATAGCTTTCGGTGTCAAATTCGGGTTCGGAAAGATTTTAGTTTCGGCAGATTCCTAACTTGACAGTTCGTGGATTGGGCAGTACTTAGATAGCTATTAAAATATCCACTTAGATTATTTTCTAGATGTCTATTAATACTTGCTTTGCATGATTATTTTACAAATCATATAAATGTAAACTCGAATTTTAAGAAGTAGCAAGACATTAAAAAATATGACATAATTCACGTACCTATTTGTTTATTTTTCTGATTGAAATAAAACTCTAACTTCTGAAGTAGGGCAATTGTAACACAAAATCGTAGATACTGTTAAATTGGATTCCTAGGTTGAAACAATCCCTATTTAGGTATCAGACGTCGGACAACTTTATCGTGGCAAATGACATAAGTTCTATTTTGCTATTTTGGACAGGTGCAAACATGCGCAGCTAGAATTACGCCAATATCAAATTTGAACTAAAATATTTAATTATCTATACTTGAGTCCCATTGCCATGTTGGTTCCCGAAGGAGAAGAATAGGACCACCCCAGCTCTTCCTGTGGCCAAAAGGCGACTAAGGGATAGGGCTATTCTTTATCCAACAGTAACATACTACTCAAGACAAAGTGCCCGCAAGACGGCAATAGGCTCGCCCCTTATTTCGTAGGACCGAAAATTATAATTTACAAAACGTGGGTGCTAATACTACCCTACCCCTTCAGGGATTTACAGGCGTGAGTATATGTTTGTTTGGATGTATGGATCACATTGGCTGTGGTAGCACGTTTTGCGACCGACAGGCTGCTTGGGTCAAAAATGTCCGGCCCAACAGTCACTGTCGAGCTCTGGTAAAAGGAATAAACGTATGAAGTGTCGGCTTGGCATTGCAGATGGTGACATGGGTACCAATTATTTCAGGACGAATGCGTAAGACCTGGCGAAGAAGGAGAGCAAAATCCGGACCCTGGACTCCCAGGCTCCCGATTCTGCAAATTTTATAACATAACAACATCACTGTCATACCGCTGACATTGCATAAAATGTTATAAAATTTTAGACTTAATGGCTAACTCTTAACGTTCAAAATGAAAAAGAAAGAGTTTATAACATTTTTCATTCACTCCACAAGATTGTCTTTTAATTTTAGACTTTAACTGTATAAAAGTTAAGTCAAAAGTTAAATGGCATTGGTTACAGTGTCTGTGGTACCGCAGTGGTTTTGCCATGAAAGAAATAATAGCAGAATCAGGGCCCAGGTGCCTTGTAAAATATAGTAGTATTTTTTTTTTTTATCTATGTAATTATTATCGCTACCAAATATTAAACCGTAACCTTGCAATCTGCATAGAAGACTGGAAAAAGAAAGCTCGCGACCAATAATTTATGTCTAAAGTCGCACTGGCAGCTACACTCTAACAGAATATCAAATATGGAGAACATTGATTTGAATCGTTATTTGTGACTTTCGAATAAAAAGACCAAGCCAATTCCGAACTTGTCTGTATAAAACAGATCATGAATGTGAAGCAATACTGTTTGTTTGTATTACGATATGTTGGTACATAGTATGTTACGTAGTAGATGAATATGACGGCGCGTTAATAATTAGTGTGATTAGAGTGAATGAAATTCACTCTGGCGTAATGCAAGACTCTAGTGCTCTATGGTAGAGTGTGACGTCATTCGTTCATTCGGTCAATTTGAGTTTGACAGATCATTGACTTTGGTGGGGCGCGCAGAGAATCGTGATCAGTATCGCTATGAACCTCGACCGAGCACTACGTGTCTAGCAGAACGCTCCTAGTTCGGTTGAATATACTTGGTTATAGATCGCGAGTGTGTCTGTAAAATGTGTAGTCAGTGATTGATGTAATTGAAATATGGTGATTCGTGTATTAGGTTGTCCTATCTCCTTGCCCGCATATCCACGCGGATTGTAAGTGCAAGCTTACAATGGGCTACTAAGAGGCCCCAGACCCGAAGTAAACCCCATGTGCCTGCATCAGAAGTGGGATACCAGGGCAACAAGCTGAGGAGAATAGCAGTGGCAACCAAAAGACTCGCTAGTCGGGTTTACATGAAATAACGTGAAACTGTGACTGTCCTGATTGTCGGCTGCATCCCGATTACAAGACCCGGTGAGCCCGTTCCTTTTTATTTCGTAGACAGTGTGTGCTTGCTTATTTTTAAAAACAAGTGGTATAGCCAAATAATTTCCTGGTAGCGGAATATCGCATTCCACCCTCCAGGGAAAGATATTGTTGTAAAGGTATTACTCGTGGGTATAAATTCGTGTTTGAATGAAAAGTCTCATCCTATTTCTACTATTTCATGTAGTGCCAGAAGATACGATAGCGGTTCTGGCAATCCGTGAGTAGAGGTTTATGAGGTAGCGGAGTTTGCACCTAATTATATAGTGGCTAAGTTAAGTTGTCATTACACGAGAAAGTTTCGAAATATACCGAATATCTAACTATGCTAGTTTCTATACTATCTGTAGCTGTTGATACGGTGAGAAGACTTATTCGAATTGAGTAGGGTACGCTGCAAAAGGTTACTGTGATTGCTTAGATTAGCTTGGAATGCGGTGACGCAATCGGTACGTACAAGAAGTGAGAACGATAAATTTTAACGAACTACCCTATATTAACATCAGTGAGTTCTTTATTATCAGTACGCAGATGCCATGTCACCATAGTGCAAAGGCTCGTGTTAAATCGTCTTCCATTGAGTGGGAGGGTAGTGAGACAAAAGGGACCAGTTCTCGATTTAATCTTTTTATTTAAGTGACATAATTTACGTAAAAGTGAGTAGTTTGCAGTAAGAACTAACGAAGGACGATTTCGATTATATCACGATGTATTACGTGTTGGTTTTTGCGTTTGCTTTTTTGGTTTCCATCTCTTTTCGGTAGCAGGTACTGACCCGGTGTGTCTTGTCTTGAGATGTATAGGTCCCTCGGAGTGCTCGAACTGTGTTTAATTGTTGGTGGACAGATAGGTGAATGTAGCTGTACAGTGTAAGATATAGCTTCCTATGACGAAGGTTGAACTCTGTTAATAATCGCGTGCTGGATTGTCAGTCTAATTTTCTATGATGCTGAGTAGCGAAGGAGCCATGCAGCATCGGCTCTGACGGGTTTTGTTCGTGAAATATTTCTCAAGTGGGTAGTGGGTAGACTCACCGTGGTGTACTTCACTTTGAGGTCACACTATTGTGTACCTAGGTAGAAAAGGCGTGGCGGATTCTTAGCAAGAATACACGAACCAACAGTTTGGTAACCAAATATTTCGGGTCGACTAAAGGAATAGTTCTCGTCGCCAAATTGGCAGATTGAGGCCGATAAACTGCCCCGAGTAGTCTCTCGTCTTAATAGGCGATTATATGATCTACATTCTGGTGAAAGCCTCTGTGGCATAGCGGTGGTCGGTGCGGCTGCTGCGCGAGGCCTCGGTTTCGGTCCCCGGTCGGCGCGGGTGTTTGTGTGCTCGTATGAGTCTGCTGGCGTTGGTCTGGTCTACTTGCTACGGAGGGCCCGTTGCGTCATATATCCCGGTTGTCATGCGAGCGTCTGTGGCGGCCGCTACGGGTAATTAGAGTCCACAGGGGTCCGACTGGTGTAGCTGCAGAACTTCGGTGCGCCGCTTGGTTGTGGAGATCGGATGGCGGTCGCTTCGCGGGGTGTGTCGAGATCCAGTCGCGCCGCGTTTGTACTAGAGAGCCGAGACCGACTGGGTCGAGAAAGGGGCTCGGAGAATGACGATAGAATGAGTAATTAGGAGTTGATTGCTAGAAGCGGCGGTTGCTGCTAGTTATTTGTCATATACCCTCCATTGTGATGAAATGGAGTAAAGTGTGTAAGTACGGGTCCACCACCGCCAGAATGGTTACCAGCTGATTCCGCGTTGTCCGAGTGCTAACAAGTTGACTCTAGGTTATTGACTGTAAATGATTCCTGGTGGTAGGAAAACTGAACCCGACTCACTGCAATCACGGGGTCAAGGTGAGGTGTGTAAACTTCTAACTGTTACAAAATTTCAGGCAAGATTGGGTTTAAGGTCAGAAGTTGACGTACAGACCATAATCAGAAAAAGGGGGTTGTAATCCGTCACATTAGTAAGTGGTGTACAAGGAGTGAAAATAAAGTGCTTTGGTACTGTGTTCTCGGGTATGAGTGATCAACTCGTCACAAGCTGTATGCCCTTTGCTTTGAGATGCCTCATTTGGTGAAATTAGGTCGTCTTTGATTTCAATATCCTCGCGTACCTCAGATATAGGGAAAGATGTTCTATTAGCAAGTAATGTTTCATTGTTATCTCAAGTAACGGTTTCTCGTCGTACGTGGTCACATAGACGAAATTCTACATCGATCGATCGACGAATCGATCAACTAATTAGGCCACCGTGGTCAACTGCTCGGCGTGGGCCTCTCCCAATGCGCGCCATTCCGAAATACTACATGGAAATGGGTTATCTATGTTATATGATTAGAACAGATCAATTTCAATCAATCAATTAGCCCACTGCAGTCCACTGCTGGACATAGGCCTCCCCCAATGTGCGCCATTTCGTACGATCCTCCGCCCCCCGCATCCAGTCCGTCCCAGCCACCTTTTTCAGGTCATCGGTCCATCTGGCTAGGGGGCGTCCTACCCTTCGTTTGCCTTCTCGCGGTCTCCACTCTAGGACTCGTCTGCTCCAACGGCCATCGGTCCTTCGACAGACGTGGCCAGCCCATTACCACTTCAGCTTGCTTATTCTGCGAGCTATATCGGTAACTTTGGTTATTTGTCGGATCACCTCGTTTCGAATTATATCCTTCAGAAAACTCGAAGCATAGCTCGCTCTATAGCCCGCTGCGCGACTTTTAGATTATGGACTAGCTCTACCGTCAGTGTCCACGTTTCGGCACCGTAAGTCATAACAGGTAGGACGCACTGGTCAAAGACCTTTGTTTTCAGGCATCCAGGCTTGGTTTTATCCAAGTTTACACCGAGGCCGACGCGTCGAGAAGCTCTATCTTATTATTAGAACAGGAGAAGTCCTAAAGTTCCAGATACTGATAAGCATTGGCAGAGACATCCAAGTTGAGGATTATTACTCCAAACAGGCGCGTGCTTGGGTCACTTCTCTTACTTCACAGGGTAGTATCGGTGTCATAGGGATACTCTGTTTAATAGGCAATCAATGAGCTAGATGAACGCGACAGCTTCCTCGTAAGTGTGATTAATTTGTTCGCTCCACGGCCGATCTTGCCGATCCAATAGTGACTTCGATGGATCAACACACGGATAATGGCCAGGCTGGTAATGAAACCGTTCCGGTTTGTGGGAGGGCGGTGTGCTCCTCCATGCGTCTTATTTCACTCCATATTAATGATTGAGTAATGTAAAGTAACAGCGTAGGTAGTGCAATCCGTGCGACTCCGCCAAGGGTCCGGAGAAGCGTAGTCGTGATTCGTGACCTCGTGAATATACAGGGCAATGGAGCGGTTACGAGAGCGCCTGCAGATGCTGCGAAGCGCGTATGGTAGTTTTGTACAGGAAAGCGAAGCGTAACAAAATTGGCTCCTAACTAATTCTGAACCATAAGTGTGTTCTAATTGATCGACTTCGAGTGTATGCGTATAGCGGCTAGAGCACTAAATGGAGTCAGTGTTGGTTTATTGGTTTCCAGTTTTGCTTTACTTACTACTACTACTACTACCTTGGAAAACTATTCAAATAAAGCCTGACCACAGCTTGGGCTAGGATGTAGACGCTACTCGCTTCCAATATGGCGGATAGAGCTGGGACACATCGTGTTTGGGCAGACTTCAGTACATTTCATCTCCTAGCTTCGAACCCCAATGCTTCAATCCGATCTCGAGAGATTAGTCATATCACAGTAGCAGAAATTGACAACGAGCTGGCCGAGACGGCGGTCTATAGTCAGAACGAAGGAAGAATTCACGACGATGACACATTCTCAGCGATTAATTCTCACACCATTACTACTAGTCCACCTTCCACAGATCTCGATGCATATTGTAAGTAGGTAGGTCCAGACTCACATTCATGTTCGGACTGGCTCCTCGAGGGTCGATGTTCGAACTATGTAATGTTGCTAGCCTTGCAGGATAGTGTAGGTGGTTGTAGGGGCATCGAGTGGTTGTACGTAGGTTCAGACTCGCATTCTTGTTCGGACTGGCCTCACGAGGGTCGATGTTCAAACTACGTAATGTTGCCAGCTTTGGAGGATAGTGTAGGTGGTTGTAGGGGCACCAACGAGTGGTTGCCCGGCCCGACTGGTTTGCAGTCATAGGGGCACCAATGAGTGGTCGCCCAGGTTCCGACTGGTTTATGGTCGCAGGGGCACCAATGAGTGGTCGCCCGGGTTCCGACTGGTTTATGGTCGCAGGGGCACCAATGAGTGGTCGCCCGGGTTCCGACTGGTTTATGGTCGTAGGGGCACCAATGAGTGGCTGCCCGGTTTTGCTGGTTTGTGGCCAAAGAACACCAACGAGTGGTGTTAGGTCTGTGCGGCGATGGAAGTCAGTGATGGACGAGCGTGTCAGTGCGAGAAGAATTAAAGCCTCGTACATTTGTTCACAGACGGATCTCTGGCATTGGTCGCACGAGGACGAGCGACATGTCAGTCTGGCCGTGACGGCGCGTTAATAATTAGTGTGATTAGAGTGAATGAAATTCACTCTGGCGTAATGCAAGACTCTAGTGCTCTATGGTAGAGTGTGACGTCATTCGTTCATTCGGTCAATTTGAGTTTGACAGATCATTGACTTTGGTGGGGCGCGCAGAGAATCGTGATCAGTATCGCTATGAACCTCGACCGAGCACTACGTGTCTAGCAGAACGCTCCTAGTTCGGTTGAATATACTTGGTTATAGATCGCGAGTGTGTCTGTAAAATGTGTAGTCAGTGATTGATGTAATTGAAATATGGTGATTCGTGTATTAGGTTGTCCTATCTCCTTGCCCGCATATCCACGCGGATTGTAAGTGCAAGCTTACAATGGGCTACTAAGAGGCCCCAGACCCGAAGTAAACCCCATGTGCCTGCAAATACTTATCTATAAACTAGTTTGAATGTTATATAATTAAGCGGACAGTAAGGGGTTCCCTGACCCTCATTACTCGCTGTTTTACTGCAGTTATATTATATGTGTGTATTAATCGAGAGTCAATGTGTATCTACTAATCAGAAAATTACATGATAATACATAAATATGTATGTATTTTGAACTACAAACTAACTTGGAAAAGTAATGTTAATTGCATTTGGTTTGCAGTTAGTACTGTAAGATTATTTTGTGAAGTAATAATGTGTTTGCTCCACTGGTTCATAACAGATTATGTATTGTTGGCCACTTTAATTTGGCATTTACCGTTTCACGTACCGTCTCACTTTGGTGGTAGAATTTGATTTTGAACAAATCAAATTCCACCTTGATTAAGTTCTAAACCTTTATTTGACTCAGACTGGAAAATAAATATGTATAGGTCACGGAGGGCAAAATATGATCAGGCTAATTTTTTCCCTACCTTTGCTGGTTGGAAAGGGGTACAGAAATAGTTTTCTGTGCAATAAGGCACTACGCATAGTATCGTAGCATTCGTAAGCGATTATGTAGCGCTACATTGCGTGAACAAAGTGTGGAAAAATTCATTGGATCCCTTGCTTCCCTTAGGATTTACCTCCAGAAAATAAATTACTATTATAAAATTCACGGGTTCCTTGATTTGACGCAAATTGTGTATTTTTTACATTTCAATCTTCGTGTTAGGCTATCCTAGGGGCTACGTACAGAGGACCTCGTAACCTTTTTCACAACACCTTGCTTAGTAATTGCTTCCAGTCTGGGCCTAGCAATCTTTTTACGTTTTTTAAGAACTGAATATTTGTATTAGGTACCTATTAAAAATTTACTGTGTGACATTGCTATTTTGACATTATTTATTCATAATGGATTACGAACAATAACTGACAATTTTACTAACATATGTTTTTAAATATACTAATACTAACAAAATATGGATTCCTTATTGTCCGAAATAAATGATTTATTTTTATTAATTTTTTATTTTTATTTATTTTATTTTATTAATATACTATAAAATGCTCCCACCGAATATAATTAAAATCGGCCGGTGTCAACCAAACCTTGGTATTGCTTGGTATAATTACAATTGTCCCATCAAGTTCAACTTGATATGTAACTACATATACTAGATATTTTTTTTTTTTTTAGTTAGGTAGGACACGACGGTATTTCAAGTAGGGAAGTAGGAAGTACCTCCGCCCTACGAAATACCGCGGCCATAGTAACCACATGTGTTCCCGGCGGTGAGTAGGGTAGCCAGAGCTCACTGGAGAATTTTTGTGCTGTCAGTGGGAAGACCAAAGGCTTGTCCTGCTTTATCTTCAACACTGACGGCACAAAAACTCTCTGTTCTAACAGGGTCGGCTGCGCAAGTGTGACGCCTATGGTATTGCACACGTCCATAGACCACGGTAACCACTTTCCATCAGGTGGACCGCGTGCTTTCCTGCCACTTGAGTGGTTTAAAAAAAAAACAAAACAACCCTGTCATTTAAGTCAATGTTGAATCGTAAAAGTTCAAAATCGTAAAACTAAAAGTTCAATTTAAGTTTATCAATAAAAATAAAATAAAAAATCATACTATATTGTTTTAGGTGTAGCTTATTTTTGAAGTGTAAACGTTTTAAGTAGTGTATACATGTATAGTTTTTTAGTGTATGCGCTTTTATTTTGAATTGAGAAAAACCACTCGCCACTCGTCCAGTCGCGGCACTGTTACCGTTACCTACACTTCTGACAAGTCTTCACTTCTGTCGGTAATCCCGTAGTGTCACTAGCTTTTCCCTCGAAATCTCGATGAAATAGTAGGTATCTATTTGCACTCTAACCGCACAGAGAATACCAAGAGGATTCTCTGTGCGGTTCGAGTGCAAATATCTGGAAATTGTACCCCAAAGGTTTCATACAATCGCTCTTTGTATGCAAACCTATTGTTTACTGAACGAATTCCTATTCTATCCCACTAAATCTCAATAAGAACTAATGTTTACTTCAAATATATCGGTAAGTGTCACAGCCATGTGATATTGAATATGAAATTGGTTTATTTTTATTTTGCATCAAGAAGTCAAGAATGATATCTAAATCCCAAGAATTATTATTTTTTGGTCTCCAAATGATAAAGAAGTTAAATTTTAGCAAACTTTCAATCAGTCTCAAATGTTAACACATGCATAACATGACATGCGAAGCTTACAAGAATACCATCACACATTAAAATATAACTTTTAACGGGTTCTATCGCAATTTATTTGGTGTTATTTTATTATTTACACTGATCCCAGCATTGCAGTTTTGTTGGCCAATTACTGCTGTAAAAGCAAAACACATAACACTACCCGAGCTCGCCATTTGTTACGAGCGAGTGAATAACCTAGTTGAAGATACTCGTAGGTGTTGAAACACTTTTCTGCTTCTTATAAGTTGTTAAGCACTTTCCATTATTTCCAACCTTTGGATTCATGTTTATTTGTTAAAATAAAACAATATTCTAACCATCCGAAAGAATGCCACTGCAGTGAGCAGCAGAGCAACATTCGTACCGTATGGTAAATCTGACAATCTGGAAAAAGAAAACAAAGGAAAAATAACGCAAGCATTCGCTCGGATAATGATATTCTTGAAACATGAGCAAGGAGAAGTACTTTACAGAGAGTGATACGGATTACAAGTCTCGAACTCTCTTGATGAAAGGTTCAATGTATTAAACATTACCATGCGAGAAGAGGGTGTTATGTGCCGCTAGAATGTGCAACGCTGGGTTCAGGGACTCTTTAATAGTACCTACCTGTCATAATTTAGGTCCTTATATAATTTTGAACATACCTTCCACCTAAATTATGCCAGGTTAAAACATTATGCATGCTACAATTTGTTTGTGTCTAAATAAATTCCTCTGTTTTGCTCTGCGACCCTACCGAATGAGTACTTCTATTTGATACTGTCGTCTATTCTGTGCTGTCGTTTATCATCAATAACTCGGACAAAAGGTCGCAATAGAACAATTTATTTTAAATGGACTATATTGCGATTTATTTGGATTTTTTCATTATTTAAAGTAAACATGAACTGTAGAAGGAAGGACACGATGGTATTTTCATCCAATTAAGCAGTCCGACTGGGGATGTACCTCCGTCCTACAGAATACCACGGTCATAATAACCTCATGTTATGTTCCCAACGGTGAGTAGGGTAGCTATGGCTCACTGGAGAGTTTTTGTACTGTCAGTGGGAAGACCTAACGCTTCTCCCGCTTTATCTTCTACATTGGTGGCACAGAAACTATCTATTCTAACAGGGTCGGCAGCGCGAGTGTGACGCCCCTGGTGTTGCACACGTCCATAGACCACGGTAAGCACTTTCCATCGGGTAGGCCATGTGCTTGTCTGCTACCTAAGTGGTATAAAAAAAGAAAACTTGCTTTTCAGTAGCAATGGTCTTAGGAAAAGGAACTTTTTTGTACTTTAGCATCTGCTAGATAAGACTTAATAATGCAAAGTTAAGAGTTCGCAATCTGATTACGAATGCAACTTGTAATATCCAACTAAAGCAAACCAAGACCAATATATGGGTAATGAACGAACGCAAATGAACCAGTTACTAGTATATAGTATGTAATATGGGACTGGTGGGATGTAATTATCCCATCTATTTCAACATGTAACTCAGTCGATGGGATTAGTGGGATAGACATGATTTCACAGCGTTAGTAAGCAAGCAAGTTTGCTCGACAGCTTTCCGTAATAACCGGGGATTCTCACTCACTTTTATTCGCCTTTATTCAGGTATATTGTACATACATCATATTTATATATTATTTTTTAGATTACACCATAGAGGAATCTTGAATGCTCAAGATGTAGCTCAGTTGTGCAGTGGTCAGAGCAATCCTCCTGTATGGAACTGGTCACGGGTTCAAGTCCCATCTAAGTATTTCCTATTTCCCATCTAAATCAAGAAGAGTACGTTCAATACCCAAGTATCTCAGAATTCTGAATCCTTTGACATCTCTGTTAATTCGTCGAATCGGCCATTTTCGTTGCACTACGCTCTATTGAGCCAAGTTCCGTTGGCAGGAAACTAGGGTAGTCCAATTTTCAGTAAGGTGGCGACAATTTCCGACAAACTGTACATATGTTTATGTGCATATAGCCACTGTTCGTTAGTAATTTGGGATCATGGGGAATAGTGTCATTGCCAGTTTATGTATATCCCACTAATCCGTATATGTGTAGTATATGTGTTTTTGGTGGTGTATGTTAAAAATATAAAGAGCAAGTTCTCGAAATGTTGCCTGTTATTCCATAAATAAGTAAAGGGATAAATAATATATGTGTATTTAGCTTTAGCAGCATAAGTTATTTCCATAATTTGTACGCTCACCACCATAGTGTTTTTTGAGAAAACAGGGGATTTTTAGGTCCTCTAGCACTCCTAATAAATAATCGTTTATTTCTCACCACAAACCAATAAAACAAAACATGAACAGAAGGATTGCTGTAAGCACATTGGGTTGTGGATCGCTGGTGCCTGTGGTAGGTAATAAGAACCTGAATTACAGGTCACCAGGTACCCACGATCTGATACAATTCAAAACTTATAACTTATACATTGCTGCATTATAAAATAAGAGAAACAAAAAGTTGGTGAATTTAGGGTAAGAGGCGTGTGTGTGCGTGTGCGTGTGCGTGTGCGTGTGTGTGTATGTGTGTGTGTGTGTGTGTGTGTGTATGTGTGTGGTGGGGACGAGTAAAGAAATAACTGCGCTAGGAAGGCACTTCAAGCAGTTCTTCTGTTGTTATGTAATTTTGCTGAAGTAGCCATGCTTGAACCATCTGCTTACAGTTGTAGTGATTGAGGACGTTTAGTGTTAGGATATGGTGTAATCGGTTATAGAGATAGGGTCCAAGAAATGCAAAAAAACTACGGATAAACGACGTGCGTATGGGTGTAGATCTAGCAACCAAGTGATTACGTCGAGAGGATTCTCTATTGTACGGTGTTAGGGAGTGTTGTCTGGCTATTACGGAGAGAACAAACAATTGTCTTACCGTGAGTACTTGACAGAATTTATAGAGTTCCGTGGTTGGAAAGAGACGGGGTTTGAAGTGGGAGACTTTGAGGATAGCCCTTTGCGCACGTTCAGCTAACATAATGTGAGTTTGCGCGGCTCCTCCCCACGTGTCAACGCAATATGCCAGAATAGACTGGCATATGTCCAGTTACTGGTTATATATGTATATTAGTCAGAAATATATGATATATATTATGGTATGTAGGCATATATTTTTTTAAAGAATATTAGCAACCGAAATTATCCAAATTACTAATATTCCCTCTAACCCCTCCAACTAAGCTAAATTGCTTGTGCTAGGAGTGGGTTCACGTCGGTAGTGTAATGGCCAGGATTCGAACCCGGGACCTCTCGATCGTAAGGTCGCCTCCTTAACCACTAAGCTACCGACGCTTATTTTATTGATTTTACTTTTTTAAGACTGTTTATTGAAGTATATATAATTTTATTAATCTCTAATCGAAACCTGTCGAACTGTTAACAAACAATAAAGTAAAACCAAACGTATCTCATTAATATGATGCGTCCACCTCGTACTAACTCTATACCATCCAATGGTAGACTAGTAGAGAATGCCTATGGCATTAAGTCTGCCAATGTACATCGTGCATAAAGTGTAAATAAATAGATAAATAAACAGACCTACACTAAACAGCAGCAAAATACAGTAAATCCATAATAATTACAGTGCATCTGGTAACACTAAACATAACTCATATTCTCAATGTAATATACAATGTGAATTTAGTGGCAAAGATCGCTACAACTCACAGAAGCAGAACTGAATTTTAAGTTAACAGCGAAATTCGGGAATACGGTTGGTATATTATACAAGCTGTTGCTTGTGGCTCCGCCCACGTGGATACCTGATACTGTTTCTGCGACCTACAGGAACCTCAGTCCTCGTATAATTTATCTTTCTAATGAAATAGTTGGATCAACCGGTGTTGGTTCAGTGGTTTCTAAGTCTCTCTCTAAACTATTTCTGGATTTTATACACAAGCCGTGCCCCATGGGTTCACTCGCCTTCCTCGGTTCTATTCCACTGCGTCTCACATAGCCCGCCCGCACGCTTCTATTATTATTCGTTATTTTTTTGCTTCCCTTAGGTCATAGCGTAATGATAGATAGCCTAGAACTATCCGTAAGAACTCGACTATCAAATGAAAAAAATCAAAATCACTATTTTAGTTCCAAGGATTACGAACAAAAAATATAGTACAACTGTAGATGTAAAGGTGTGCGCATCGCCTAACACAATTTTTGCAAGACGCTTTCATGAAATTGAAGCAGAAGTGTCTCCGAGAACGATTTCGATGTTACAGCGCTACTCTAGTTCCTCGAGCCGGAATTTTATTTCAGTTTTTTTATTATATAAACTGAATTGAACATGATCGCGACTACGCCCTATTCGTTGATGAACCCGGACGATAGTGTGCGATTTTGTGCCGTGACAAATTGATTGGTAATCATGTACAGAGTTATTGGGCCACGGGGGAATCAAATGAATGTTACTAAGAAATTAGTAACAGTATTTATGTATTGCATTGTGACTATGCTATGTATATGGTATGCAACTAATTTAATGTAGATAATGATAAGAACATGTTAATGTATCTTGTGTTTACATGTTATTCATAGAGTGAAGTTGTTTAATGAATATAATATGATTAAATTCCTTGCGTTGCTAGATTTCGAATGAGTGTCAGTTTTGCACCGCCGGTGAGGGAGCGACTTAGATTTTCTTTTTTCCCAAGAGAACTACACATACGTTTCGTTGTCACAACTCACAAAGAATGTATAAAAAGTAAGGTACATTTCAAGTTCAGTTATCGCGTATGTCCATAGTCTTTGTTCCATATTTACAATTTGAAATGGATTCAAATTATTTTGTTTATACAGGTATAATTACAAAATTTTAATTGATATATAATTAGGTGTACTGACTGTGCTGTATTATAAATAATATAATAAGTCTGAATATTACCTTAACAGACTATGTGATTTTTAAGTACAAGGTTCTTAGGTACAAGTCACTGTTAAAAGCGCCATGATCACAGATACACTGGAGTCAAGCGAGATAGATTTTAATAGACAAACCATATTGAGTCTCAGCTAAGGTAAATATATTCACCCTCTTATCAGTTTACTACTACAACTATTAAAATACTATTCTGTTCTTTCGTGCGTAGCCACCTCGAATATGACTCTGAAGTTTGGAATCCACACCAAATAACCTAAGTTAGTCGCTTCAAAGAAAATTCTTAATATACTTTCAGTATCGCTCCCGTACATATCTACCGTCTTACCTTTCACGATGCATTAATTTCATATGCAGCCTCTCTATGAGAGAGGAACAATTGCCGATTTGGTATTCCTATTCAAAATTATGAATGGGTACGTCGACGTACCTGATTTGGTGAGCAAAGTAGAACTTCGCATACCCTGTGCATTCCTGCGCAGGTTCAATCTGCTGGATGTACCCGCGGTAACGACAGCATACCCCCAGAACTCTTACCTGTTAAGAGCATGTACATAATGCGGCGTGTCAGGATGTCGATATCGATATATTCCTTACAAGTGTCAACAGGCTCAAAACAACTATGTGTGATGCTTTTTTCACTGGGTGTTGATTTTAATCAATTTAATTTTTGTTTCATTCGTTGGTTTTGTTTACCGACTTTGCAGTAATTTGTCTCTAATTAATTAATTTACTGGTGAAAACTTTAAATTGGCCTTGTGCATGCTATGTTCCCTAATTTGTTTGTGTATCTAGCTGTAAATTTTCAAGAGAAATAAAATAAAAATAATATAGTGTGCACCAGTACCTAATAGGAGCCCTCAGCCTTATAGTCACTGCGATACAATAATAGAACAACTGCCCTACTTTACACAAGCACAATCGTAATAAACGTCAAAATAATATTCTTTTAACAACAACAATGGTATATGTGAATAAGCATGAATAAACTATGTACGGGGCTTATCAAGATCTTTGGAGGCCAGATCAGCCTTGTCTACCAATCAATACAAGTCTAGAATTTTCGTTCGGGGTTGGGAGGCTTGACAGCAGTCACTGCATAATTATTATAAATCACACCCGAGGAAGAAAACGAAGAAGAGTGGACTCCACATTCCAAAGTACATAACTTTTGCGGACGTTCTGAGCGTATGTTTACACATGCGCTCAGAACGTCGATGGCAAGTGGACATTTAAACGTTCGGGATCTCACCCTTTCAATGAATAATTGAGTGTAGGAATGCACTGGTTCGTGATGGTTATAACCGCTGTAAAACGAGTGGCTTTACGAGTATATCACCGTTAACTTTCGTGAAGAAAATTGTGGATTTCTACTTTAAAAACCGCAACGTACGTAAGACAGAGTTCTAATTATCAATGATGAAGAGAGGCGTGGTGTTACTGGTTAGAGCACAATTGTAGCGCTATCTCGGTAATTGTGATTTCCCAGTTATAAAACTCGGAGAACGAACTGAGGAAGTTTATTTTCTATTTACAAATAAAGGTATTATCTTTCTATATATATAAAGTAGGAAATAAGGTTTTGTTCGACGGTTTTTATTTCTTACGAAGCCAATAGATATATCCTTCTAAACTGTGATGCATATGCAATAATGTAAACGATTTTATTTCAAAGGTCTGTCATACTTTTTGAACTTTTTATAGGCTACTTGTTTTACTGTGCCCTGCCGATCTTCGAGCATAATAGAGATATAGAGAATAATTCATCTTCCAAATTTTGCATAAACCTGCTATGAATTAGGCGGTTCATATATTTGAAGGTTTTCTTCGCTCAGGATTTTTGGTTAGAGTTTACTCATATTTCATGGGGCTAGATTTCGCTTTTCATAGTGTCTGTCATGTATTTTGTGTTCAATTGTGGTTCCCTGTTACGGCCAAACTATTCGGGAGAGTTACATCTGTCTGGTCTGAGTCCTCCACTTTGCATTGGGAAAAGTTACTAAGATGGTGGGCCTACTATACATGCATTAGGCTCGAAGATCGGCATCACTTCCGAAGTTTGGTCCCAAAACTGAGGAGGCATAAGCCGTACTCGCGCGGATGATGCCCAACATCAGGGGACCCAACGCTCCCAACAGGAGACTGTACCTGGGGATCGTGCGAAGTATGGTCTTAAACGGGGCCCCCGTATGGGCGGAAACCCTGACGGCCACCAATGTGGCAAGATTGCTGAGCCCGCAGAGGGCTATGGCCGTCAGGGCGATAAGGGGATACAGCACGATCTCAGGTGAAGCGGCATGTCTCCTAGCCGGTACCCCTCCAAAAGCCCTTGCGTCTCTATTTAAATGGCGCAAGGAGGCGTTGGAGCGGGGCCAAAGGCCTGCGTCTCGAGAAAACGAGGCCCAGCGGTCCCAGCTCTACCAGGAAACCGTGGAGACATGGGAGGTGCGACTTGAGCAACCACGGGGGGGATTCGTAACAATCGCGGCCGTGGCTGGAGAGGAGACATGGTGCTCTCTCCCACCGGTTGTCACAGATACTTACCGGGCACGGTAGCTTGCTAGAAACCACGGCCGAGTGTCAGCACTGCGAGGACCGCTGCGACGACACAGCGCTCCACACGCTGGTGGAGTGCACGGCGTGGGCGGAACAGCGCCAGGTTCTCGTGGTAGGTCTGGACGTGGACACTCTCTCGCTCGAGACCATGGTGCGAGCAGGTCATGGTCGTGAAAGAGGCGGCGGGGCGGGAGCGGGAGAGAACTCTCCCACCCGAGTTCCGCAGTCAGCGGATTGGGCGCCGAAGACAATCGGCCTCCATGAGTTCCAAGACCGGGGTTCTGAGGACGGTGAGTGGGCTGCTCACCATCCTTACAGAAGAAGTCCCATGACGGCAGCTTGACGTGAGGGATTCACGCACGCCCCTCCTTAAGAAGCGGGATGCAATAGTGAACATATAAATGTTTTACCTACAGAATCATCTACTGTAAGGAAGTAAAATATACTATAAATGATTCTGATAGCAGGCTTTGTACCGTAAAAAAACTCTCGATGTTGTAGTTCTGTGCATGTATAATAATGCATTTTCTATCTTATTTGGGGTGGTACCCTATCTTACAAATGGCCTAAGCATTGACCAGCCAGTTTATTAAAATGTTGTAATAAACTTTCCAGGTGGATAACATTCGTCGTTAATTGAATGGCGCTGTTGAGTTAACAACCTAGGTAGTTAATTGAACGGCTGAATACGCTAGTTGGCTGCGACATATCTAAAATGGAATATGCAATCAACTTATGTATTCGACAAATTCGAATATAATATGGCCTGCCCCTCTAGACAAGTGGCAATTCGCTAGCTGGCGTTTGGTGGAATAGAATGACGAATATATGGGATTTGACGTATATGACCGTCGTTAACGCATGTCAAATACGTCAAATCCCATACATTCGTCATTCTATTCCATCAAACGCCGGTTAGCGAATTGCCACTTGTCTAGAGGGGCTGTGCAGTCAACGAAATATTAAGTATAAAGAATCTGTTTCAACGAATTTTTGCAACATTTAGGTGCTTCTATTATTTTTATAGTTAAATTATTAATTTGGTATTTCCGTTCATAAGATCTTCACTAAAGTTTAGTTCTAGAATAAAATATTTACCAGTTTCATTTCATTATACTACGTCATGACTGAGTATCGTTTGAAATACAAGCTTTAAATTATATTTCTGCTGTTTGACACGTAAGAAGAAATGGCTTGCTGAAAGTAATTATACATTGTAATGGCATTCAAAGGAAGCATATGCTAAATCAATTATTACTCAAATGAAATATATGCCGTGCGCTCATAAAAATTACTATAACTATTATAAATGGCATATTACAATTAACATAAATTATTTTCTTCTTCGACTAACAAGCACTTGGTTTACTTCAGTTCTTAGCATTAATTAGTACTTAAATACTGTGATATAGCGTGGGCAACGATTGTAAATCATGATTGTATCAGAATAGTGACATGAATTACACAAGCGAGTGTGTTTTATCATTGTTTAAATACCCCAATAGTGCTTTTTGTTCAAGATTTTGGTAGGGCACACACTCAATAATATTGACAATAAAATACTGTGTGTCTACGTACAAACACATTATTCGTCTCGGAATTATTTGCGTTTAGGGACATTTGTCTATTCTGAAATTATATAGTGGGTAATAAATAGTAAGTGAATAATAGTGGAATTCCCTGTGGTAATATTTCTACCCTAGAAGATCATATGCAGACAAATTCTGATATGATACACACACATATCATTCTAGTGGAATGCTCCAGCTAAGTTAAAAGCTTGTACTCAAACAAGGTTCACTTGTTTTAATTTAAAATGTAATCGCTCTAATTTATGCCGGAATACTCTGATACAGATTGCATTTACAGTACTACTCTTAGATAGATGTCTTTAGAACATTATCTCGAGTTACTTACGAGTACAATAAGCAGTAACAAAGTTCTATACGTTTAATGGCACACTTCTAACAACATGGAAAGATTGACACCAATTCACTTCAGTCTCTCTTTCCTGTTTTCTCAAGGGACGTGAGCCGGATACACATAACGTAGTGTTGTGCTGAGACATCGACAATTTTGTAGACTTTTTATTAAAATTTATACTATCCATATTTTTATTTAAGTAGGTTATCTAATGAAAACATGAATATAAGTGTTTCAACAAATTATGTACTACTTGATTAAACTCCAATCCAGTTAGCTCTTTTGGTTCTTATTACAGAAATAACGCTAGTTTTTAAAGAAACATCATTCATATGAAAATAGCAACCGATATTCATCATCATCATCATCACAGAAAATTTCCAGTTGCTTCCGAGGCTTGCACTCTGAAGATCAGCTTATTGTTTTTGATTGATGTTTTTATGTGTTTTGGCTTTGACAACGACTGGCGTTTGACCTCCCATACCCAAGACGAAAGCCTGTGCCATAGTCTCCCCATTATTTAATAGGTACATGCACCGACAAGCAGGTGAACTTGGCTCTGTAGAGCAATCGATATTGACTTCTAAATTCTTTATTGATTACACAGAAGCTATATGTTATTCAAAATGTGCTTCAGCCTTAACTGCCTAGGCTGGTAACTAAACGGCGCCATTCAATAAACGGCCTGAATGATATTTAGCCGTAACGTTTATTACAACATTTAATAAACTGGCTGGCTTATGCTTAAGTCATTCGTAAGATGGGGCACCACCCCGAAATAAGATAGAAAATAACAAATATACAATACATTTAAATCCCGAGGAAGTAAATAGAGGTATATTCACAGAAAAATAGGTTTATTGAGATAGCTGACAATTCGACTTGGCTTAGGTTAGGTTAGAGGCTAATGCGGAAGCGAAGAGCGGAAGGACATAGCTCCCGCATTAAACCTTCGTGGTAATTTTTTTATTACCATTCAGAAATAAGTTATTTTCATAGCTGTTTGATTCAATGGTTAGGCAAGTAATTAAACCTCGTTGATCCAAGACATTTGCCTAGACGTTGAATCAACTGGCTGAACATCATTCAGCCCCCTAATTGAATGGTGTCGTTTAGTAAAGAGCCTAGGCAGTTAATTGAACGGCTGATTAAGCTAGTTGGCTGCGACATATACACAGAGATTTAGATAAAGCAGATTTAGTAAAATGCGTACATTACTTACTTTTCTTTTTCGATCACAATAATAAAAAGAAGTTATATCAACATAAGTAATTGCGTTACAATATGATTAGCAAATTCAAAATTCGTAAGTAGATGTAATAAAATTATGCAGATGTAGTCCAACGAAAGCCTTCGGATATATTCAAGTGAAATAAGGGCACGCCACTTTCCTTAAGCGCCCTTACGGGATCTTGAATCTCGCCGGCGCCAAACTTATTTCAGTATCGCATCAAACTTACAAGTTACGAACGAATGAGTTTACGCCATGAGACCGTGCTCCCTGAGAAAGTAGCTCACACCTTTTCTTTTGTTGTTTTTGTTGTTTTTTATAAACCTGTGGATATCGTATATCCACATCTTTTTCTAGTTAAATTTATTACTATCATTTTGTGGTGAAATGAGAGCTTTTGTTCCAATAATTTGAAGGATTTTTTCAACTTAATCGTGTGGCTTGAAAAATTTCAAACAAAATTATATCGTTAGGTAAATTTGATCCCGGAAGTGGCTGTTAAACTTTTCTTATGAATGATTTTATATTCCCTTGTCGGTTGAGCTGAGATGATTTCAATCAAAAACTGTCTGCTCATCAAATTTAACTTCAAAGAATATTGTTTAGAGGTCATCAGTTTTCAAACCGACACGCATTGGAGAAGAAAGGTGTACAGTTGGGGTGTTTGTAATGTAACCTGTAAAGTACTCAGTGACGAGGTTGAGAACTATATAAGACCAATTCTACTACCCATAATCATCATCATCAACCTCATAGAGATGTATTTTATTGATTGCCGAGGTGAAGTCGGAGGTCAGGGTCCACCTTCCGTCTTTTCCTCATCCACTTCGCACTATCTTGGGCGTCAATGGAAGTGAGGCCATTGGCACGCATGTCAGCCTCAACGACGTCAAGCTACCACCATATCTTGGGCCTACCCCTTCTACCTGGACCCGGCAGAGAAATGAGGAACATGCCAAAAAACTGACACTAAAATATGCCCTGATCGTTGGACGTACACGACATTTCACCTCGACGGTATAAATACTCAAGTACATAAATGTACTTAACCTTTAAGAACAAAGGTATAGGGGAAAGATGTTCCATACATATTTCCTTGGTCGAGTGTATAGTACCTGTAACAGTAATGACGTTTCATGTCGCTATAAAAAAACCTTTTATTACTCAATGTGCAAGAACCCACCTGAAGGTGACTATGACTGTTGGAGCCTATCAGCGCTTGTAATTGAACAAAACCACGAATCTTAGCTATGTTGCCTTTCCCCCCCTCTTCATTATCAATATCACACGCAATTAAGCAAGAAGATTTTCTATTGTCTCAATTTTAAATACATTGTAATTTACACTTTAAACACAGTTCACAAACTTTTAACTACTTTTTCCAAAAACCTTAAATTAAATATCTCGTATAGCGTCTACGAGTCGAGATACTTATTACCCCGCTCTACAGAAATCTGAGCGATCCAGAATTTGAGATTGAAAGATTGTAGATTATCCTAAATAGTACTTGTTACAGTGGAAGGACCAGTGAGGGGTAAATTGAGCCCATATAGATCTCTACAACCCAAGCAAACCTCTCTTGTAATATAAAATAACAAATAATATTAGCAACCAAAATTATCGAAATGATTAATATTCCCTCTAACCCTTCCAACTAAGCTAAATTGTTCGTGCTAGGCGTGAGTTCACGGCGTTAGTGTAATGGCCAGGATTCGAACCGGGGTTCTCTCGATCGTAAGGCCGACTACTAAACTACAAAGCTAACGACGCTCTATATACTGCAGAGTACGCGATTTTTTTTAACCAACTAAGGTGACAGAAAGGCACACCACCGTCCACCTGATGGAAAGTAGTTGCCGTGGCCTATGGAAACTGAGCCTGTCAACAAACCGAGTTTCTCCAGTGAGCTTCGGCTACCCCACTTACCGCCAGTAACACAACACGAGGTTATTATAGGCGCGGTATTCTGTAGGGTGGAGGTACTTCCCTAGTCGGACTGCTCAATTGAACGAAAAAGGCCTTCGTGTCCTATCTCCTTGAAAAATATGATGATGAGTTCGAGAAGCTGTTATTGTAGTCCAAAGGAAATTCAATTTTGATAATAAATTTGGCTTAGAGGTAGATTCGCACAAATTTGAACGTACGTTTTGTACGAAGCGACCCTTATCACCTCAACTTAGATATTATCTGCACGTCAATATGAAGACCACACTGTTTATAGTGCACATGCGTGAAAATAGTTCACTACCACGGCGTAATCTTGGCTTTATGGGCACATTATAGATAATGCAATTCTTTTAGGCTACCATAACACTAGCAATATTTTAGTAGTGTTGTTTGAGTGTTTGAAAAATAGTGATCCGATTCTTGTTTGCGACGTATGGCTATAACCGTAAGAATTTACCTTTGCATTTAGCATTTTATTACACCTGTTGTTCAAAGACCAAAGTGGCCATATTATTTATTGGGCATATTATATTATGTTTTAGATATGACCGTTTGAAGAACTGACGAACTAAGCAATGTACAGTTTGTGACCCAGTTAGCTTTTGTGAACAGACTACAGTGGTCTCAAAGGAATTATTAACGCGTGGAATATGATAAATGGAACTGCTAACGCTTTGTATGACTTGTTTAACTTATTTCATCCTGACTTGTAGCAGAAAGAAATACTTAATACTATCATTCGTTCTCCTCTACTAATACTTATCAAGGCAGAGGTCAATACACTTCATTACTACAGGTATAGAACCTTTTTTATTTGTACAATCTGAAAATAAACTAATTGATACATGGTATGCATGTTTAGTATTGCATGTCATTTAGTACGTCTAGTAATGTGGTTGCAAACAAAGGAACGTGAGGTCTTTGGCATTGTCACAGCCAGTGTGATGCATTTGCATTGTTGTGAGGAAAATTCTACGCTGGAAATTGACAATAATGGTTTAGTTATATGATAGTTCAAATGAAGTTATTACATTTAGAATAAAAATATCTTGGTTCCCAGTTCAAAGTAGTTTTATAACCTCAAAAGAAATTTTAGTAAATTTATACAAGTATGTTTGTCCGTCTGTGGAATTGTAGCTTTCAAGAGAAAATGCCAATTTTTATACAGTTCTGTTAAAGATCTAATATTATATCATTGAGATTATTCTAATCTATAAAATGATGGATCTATATTCAGGCATTCGAAGATCATTAGCCATTTTTATTAAGTTTTGGTGCTTCTTTTCATTGTGGATAAAAGAACTACAAACGTCTCTTTATGTTTGATTTATTTCAAGGTTATTAATCAGTACTGTACCCAAATTATGCGTTCCAGCAACACTCGTACTATGGATACATTAGGTACAATGTCGTGTTAGTATAATAATACACTACCAATACTGTGATTGATTTTATTTCCACACGAAATAATATACACTGAACTTTATGTTGTGATGGCTAGTTGTATCGTGGGTTAGTTACTTTTTAAATCACTGGGTACTCTAGGTCACCTCAAATGTCCAAGTTCTATAAAACATTAACCCTGGAAAGTAAGCCCTTGGTTTTAAAATATAAACATCGGATAGAATCGGGATCAGCACGGAAAGGACGATGATCATGACATTCTCCATGTTAACATCATCCATTTTCCAGATTATATAGTATTCACATTATTCCAGTGTAAAAGTAGACCAGCAAGCCAGTCACTGGACTGGAATACTAACTGGAATGATCATATTCCAGTGATAGTTCACATTATTCCAGTAGCATTCCAGCACTGGATTCGCTCGCTGTCTGGAATTCTACTGGAATAATGTGTACTGGTCGTAATGAAGTGATTTTACTAAAATCATTCCAGTATTGCGTTTAAATGGATATCATTGACAGATCAACATTCTATTCAAAGCGTTTGTCTTGTTGAGCTGGAGAACCGAGGTTGTATAATATCTTATTGTAATGAATATATTAGGGGTTAAAGTATGAAATTGCCGATTTGTACTGACAAATTGAAATTCGTTTTTTTTTTTAATTTAACGTATTTATTTAATCAAAATAATTACCATTATTATCTATACATTGCTGCCATCTAGTAAGAAGGTCATTTATGCCTTTGCGATAGAACTCTGGTGATATAGATTCGACAAACTGTGTGAAAGCATTTTGTACTGCCTCCTGAGAAGAAAACTTTTTATCACATAGAAAATTGTCCAAATCACGAAAAAAATGGTAGTCTGTTGGAGCAAGGTCTGGCGAATACGGAGGGTGACGGATAGTTTCTAATTGCAGTTCCTGTAGAGTTAAAACGGTTTCTCGTGCTGTATGAGGTCTCGCGTTATCATGGAGCAATAATGGTGAAGATCGATTCATGAGTCGGGGCTGTTTCACTGCTAGTTTTGCTATCATTGTTCGGAGTTCGGCACAGTAGACATCTGCCGTTATTGCTTGACCAGATCGTAGAAAGCTATAGTGAATAACACCATGCTGAGACCACCAAACAGTTACCATTACCTTTTTATTGGTAAGCTTTGCTTTAGGACACTGTTGTGGCGTTTCACCTGGGGTCAGCCATTGCATTTTTCGCTTACGGTTATCGTAAAGAATCCACTTTTCATCACATGTCACAATTCGATCCAATATTCCTTCATTTCTGTATCGATTCAACAAGGCAACACAAGTTTCAACACGCATTTCTTTCTGCAGATCAGTCAAATCATGAGGTACCCATTTTTCACATTTTTTATTTTATTGATTTGACGAAAATGAGTCAATATTGTTGGTAAGGTAACGTTAAACCATGCAGCTAATTCCTGGGTAGTTTGGCTCGGATCGGCTTCCACCATGTCTTTCAATTCATTGTTATTCACCTGTGTGGACGGCCATCCTCGTGGTTCGTTCTTCAAATCAAAGTTTCCATCACGAAAGCGTTTAAACCAAAATCGCACGGTGCGTTCATTAGCAGTCCCCTCTCCAAACGCAACATTGATATTGCGAGCTGTTTCTGCCGCGTTAGTTCCGCGTCGGAACTCGTATTCAAAAATCACTCGAATTTTCGAAGTATCCATCTTTCTTGTCTAAGCTGAATAAAAAAAACAACTGAAAGTCGATAATCGAATGTTGCACATTTTTAAATGAAGAACTACATAGGTACCATGTGGAAAAAGTTTCACTCAAAAATCTCAAACCATGAAGGTTCTATGTCAATTCGAAGTACCTATTACAATGAAACGGCAATTTCATACTTTAACCCCTATTAATTCCAATGGTATATAGTATAGTATAGTACAGTATAGTATACTACAGTACAGTACAGTACAGTATAGTCCAGCAGTGGGCTAATTGATTGATAGAGAAATGAAGGAATACTCATACTGAAGAGGTGATTTTATTAAAGAAAATTGTTAAATTCAGCCATGCTATACCTTGATAAGTCATTTAATTGACCATTAGATTACCTTAAATGACTTTTAGAGAATATTTTATATTTTTAAGCACAGAAATGTTACGTAAAACTTGAATTCTAAAGTATAACAGAAAGCTAGTTCATCTAAACCACTTTTAAGAAAGTCGTATCCGTGTGTCAGAGTTCCTGTCCATTTTGTTTCATCTCAAACGCACGTTGACCCATTTTCAAAAGTCATTCGTTACAATAGGTCAACGTCTCATGTGGTACAACCGAAGTAGATGAACTCTTATAGTACTTTACCTTTATCCCAGCAACTCCTTATTGAAGAAATTAGACATTTTGACTATCTTTGAGGACTACTAAAAGTTTTGGTACTAAAGATAAGAATATATGCGGTGTAAGGCTTTGACGCAGAGTCGCTCAAGTTATACAAGTGTTTTTAGTGTACCATAAAGTTGAAATACCCTAATACTTGAATCCCTTGGTGAATCTTAGAGAAAATTGTATTTGAAGAATATCCTGAGGGTGTTGTCGCGAGAGCCAAGAGGCCGAAGTGCCATTCTTTTTAAAGAAATATATATAGCTCGCCGACTTAAGTTTGCCTTTTCGCTCCAAATTTTTTACATATAAGTTTCTTAAATTGCTCATAACATAATCCTTGAAATATTTGGCCTTATCCGTAGAATAGAATAAATCAATTTGTTTTTAAAATAAAACCAATAATGAAAAATGATACTTATTGAAAAATAAACTGTCAAATTAATTGCAAGTAAAAATTCTAAAAAATATTCTAATAAATAAATTCAAGTATCTGTTGATATTTTAGCTAAATTTTAAAGCTGGAGCCCTCAAATACAAATTGGACGCGGCAATTATACGAGTACTAGTTCCGTCGTTTAAATAACGCCCTCATTATAAGTTTGTAGTCTACGTTTCTGATACTTAATAGAGCCTAAAAACAAAATCCATTAGAAAGTTCATCAACTAACACGTTAATTAAGTACCCTTAAATGGGGCGCGCGGGTTGATCGAGGTAGTAGTTCACGCGCGATACTTCTAAATTAACTTCAATGATTTATACCCCAGCAATATCGTAGAAACGTCTTAGCTTAGAATATATTAAGGTACCAGCTAGCACACGGTTACGCCGACGTGAAATACTGAGAGTCCAATCACGTCACTGCGACTCAAACATATTAAAAAGTAGTGTTTACCTATAATATGCTATGCCAAAGTATGAGTCCAAAAAAGAATTTCAGTACCCAAAGCCAATCCAAGACTGCATTTCAGACGAGATTCTAGTGTAGATTATCGTCCCGACTTTGGCGGGTAAAACTATAAGTCACGATAAGATATATCGGAACAAAAAGCGTAAAAGAGTGAATCATGAGCTTGAAAGTGCAAATTTTGAAGACAACCAGGACAAGAGGCGGGATGATAATGATTCCTATTTTAGACTTTGATCTTTCTATGTGCCAAATTTCAACCAGATCCGTACAGCCGTTCTGACGTGACAGAGTAACAAACATTCATAAACTATTCCTATCCAAATTTATATATCTAGTAAAAGAGCGTTTTCCCGTTCATCCGATATTTGACATCGGTGTCGGACGCCAATAGCTGACATCCGATAGCCGACACCTTATGCTGTTTTCACATTTATCCGATAAAATCGGCCCGATACGGCCATTTGCTCGAAAGCACAGACTAGTTAGGGATGCTAGGGATAAAAAAAGAAAAAAAGTGCAAGCAATTTTTGACCTTATTGACATGACATGGTATCGCGTTTTTTAAGTGAAAACTCGCGTCCGGATCACGTGACCTACTCGCGTCAGGATCACGTGTTAAGCTCGCGTCAGGATCACATGACCTTTGACCCGTAACCGACGACTTTGTAGGAAGATATGACGTCATACAACATTCCTAGCTTCAGAGAGTTTATTTTGTTAGGTGCGCTAAGAAGCTTCGTAACTTAGCGGAAAGCGCTTCGACTGTAAGTCCTTATGGTTTCAGATAGTACCGGGTTCGAGCCGGACAATGTGAAAGAGAGATACATATCTCATACATTTGACTCCTCCGATATCGGATGTCGGATATCGGATATCGGATGAGTGTGAAAAGGTAATGTATAGTAAGACATCTGTACTAATAACCGAAGAATATTGAGTGTTTTTGATCTCCATTTAGGTGAATCTTTACTCAAACCAGATTTTTACACGCTATTTTGTTCGTCCCGGAGCATAAGTTTTAGCTCATGCCCAAAGACAAACAACAGTCTTGGATCCAATTACAGTTCAGCGAAGCGTGTTTAGATTTTTCTTTCCCGAAATGTAACATTCATAAGTCTTGAAAAATACCTTAAATGTTTTGAAAATGCTTTCATATTTTGTATTGCCTATAAAATACAGTTCAGTAAGTTGCACCTTAACGTGTGTCTAATATTTTAGCGTAGAAGTCTAGCGATCAGGCAGATACGATTCAGGCACGTAACATGTAACCATCTGTTTGAATAAACGATGTACTTTCTCAATCCCGAACTAGGAGCTACAGTGGAAAACAGAACACATCGTGGTCCAGGCCTTGTGGTTCATGGCATATGATATAGTTTTCGCTTTGCTTCTACTATAAGACTTTCGTTCTTGTCAAATTAAATGGTTCTAACTAGAACCATTTAATTTGTAGTTTTAATAAGGTAGTTTTAATTAAGGGGATCAAAACCTATCCCATTGAACTCAATGGGATAGGTTTTGATCCCCTTAATTAAAACTACCTGAATCTCATTCATCCTAGCGTTAATCCCAGTCGCACCTGAAGCTTTTCAACTTGGAGTCTGAGGTCCGCAGCGGCCGCGTTCAGTACCGCTACGCCACGGAGGCTGACTGTTAAAACTACCTGAATAATAATTAGGAAATCACTAATTCACTAAGTATTTTTTTTTTCACAGCTATAAAGAGTAAAAGTTACAGAGTATTTGTTATCAATTTCAACTTGATAGATAGACATCGTTAGACAGACTGACAGACATAGAAGTTTTTACAGGAGTAAGGTTCCTATATATGGTTCCGTTTGATATGCGTATGTGTTGTATAAAGGTATATAGTATTATGTAGGTACATGAAATTTTAACTACCAATAAACAAAGTGGACATTGTGTAATCTCAGAAATGTAACAATTGATTTCGAAATCGATATTCTATCCAATTCACTTTGAACGTAAGTAATATTTTACATAGGCCAAGGCTACTGCAACTTCGTGTAAGTACTTAAATAAAAAATACATAGAAATATTTATACGGACTAAGATTCAACGAAAAAGCTTCTCTTCTGCTATCCATGTGGCTTTTAGATGTATTAAAATGTAACATCCTGTGTTACTTTGCGATTACAGTACGATGTTCAATAAAAAAGTATTTTCGATCCTTCGACACTATGCAAAGCCTTTTATGCATCTGATGGGTGAGAGTGCTCACGCTCTCCACCCTGCTCGCGGCGATGGTCCGCTGCGCGGATGCGTGGGCGGCCAGCGCCTCCTTCTGTGAGCAGGTCATGCTCGCGAAGGAGACAGCAGAGCGGGCGCGGCGCGATGAGCGAGAAAGGCTCGCTGACATCGCTGCACGCGCCCGAAGGCGGCTCGGGCGTCGGAGGGCGCAAACTGACCTCCGCCCCCCATGAGCGCGGGCCTGAGGGTGACGGGTGGAGCCGCCCGTCACCCTAGCAGAAGCAGGCCACGGCGGCGGCGCGCATCGTAGGACGATGCGCGCCTCCCCACACCGGGGTTGAGTCGGGGACCGCGTGGTCCCCCCCTTCCCGAGGAGGGCCAGACCGAGAGGGATGGCCCTGGGTCAGCCGGGGTGCGAAGGATATGTCGCATGACAACCTCACCTTCGGCCTAGCACTACGACCCAGAGACGGCGTGCGGTTTAGTCGGTTCGAGTCCGACATAACCTCCCCCTCCGGCTCCGGAGGGGTGGGTATCCGTGGGGATTTCCCGCACGTAAAAAAAAAAAAAAAGCCTTTTATACTCATATTTAAAGTGCTTATTAGCCTCAGAGCGAATGGGGGGAGTCTACGAACATAATAAACGCAGCCCCGTACCACCCCTGTGTACGGGGTCACTAAAGTAATTATAATATAAAAATATGGGAAATGATATAGATAAGTACAGAGTGGACACATCGATGAGTTCATCATATTATGCCTAACTTTAACTGACTTGGTATTTTTTTCATATTGATGTACTGGCCTAGATCACTCGCAACTAGACCTTGAAAAGCCCGTATGTACAATAAACCGAGGTTCAAAATCCCAGAGTTCAGAATCCTGAAAACCTAACAAACGTTGAACATGGAATAGCAAGTTTAATAGAAAAAAGATTCAAATAGATTTAGCTAAGTGTACTACTTACTTTTGTGTCGTAATTAGAGTAAGTCTAGGAATTGAAAATAGGCTACTTTATATCCTGTGAAACGCGGCAGTGGAGTCAGCAGCCGTGTCCATAGGCTAGTTATTATTTAATCACATTATTGTGTATCAATTTGGACAAAATATAACACATGGTTAGACCATGGCCTGGACAAGGATATATGAGGGCTATTACATCACGAAAACCCATATAAACTCGAACAAAGTGGTGCGTAACAGCCTGTAAATAATAAAAAAGGGCTAATTCCTTTAAACGTTAGTGGAGCACTATTTTAGGTGGAATGTCACATTTAGATTGATTTATATCTGCGAAAACACCCACCTGCTTTCTTCAACACAGTTTAATGATTCATTTCTGTGCAGATCTCAAATCGCAAGTAACAATAGCTGTCTTGGAATAAACCGAAATTTATTGTCCTCCGTTGTTCAATTTCGTAGCTATGAAGTGATGTAGAGATAAAATTCTCATTTAACTCATTCATTTCAAGTATTTTATTGTTCTAAGTCAGTTGTCGCATTTTTGAATAAAGGGTTATTGGTGCTTTTATGGGAGATTATTTATTACGGTGTTTTGTTATATTTATTGCAGATATATTTTATAAACAGAGTATTTTTTTATTATGGGCGGTTTTTAGATACCGGTGAGATTTAATCGATTCTCCTGTGGAGTGTCTTCAATTTACAGTAAAAAACTCTTTACTAGTATTGTTACATCATGAAAAAACCCACAAGTGTTTAGTTAACTGAAACACTGATGTTTTGAGCTAAAACTGGTTTATTTATTTTCGTTCAAAATGTCATTTTTATCTTTCTTAGAATAAATACCATGATAGGTAAAGCTAGAAAGTAGAGCGATCGCCTAAGAAAAACAATCATTACTGAATATTTATTTCGAAAAGCCTAGCTTTTATCGACTCCTATTTGCCCCAGCCACAGGTCTAGAAAAATGCTAATGTTGTTTATTTATAATATCATTAAACAATTAAATATTTGGGGGATTACAACGTTGGCCAACAGTCAGCGGCTAATTAGCGAAGATTAATACGAGCCGGTTTCAGCATTTAACCTATTTGTGTTAACGCTTTGTTAATTTGGAGGCTGTACGGTTCAGTCACGTGCTAACTACGTAAAACTCCGCGCCAAGAGAACAAAATTCTCTGATTGTGTTGTATAACCACCGAACTTTTGAAGATTGAATTGGTTTCGATTAAGGATCAAAATCGTGAGAGTCGAATTGAAGAATCGTGTTCGTTATTGCTACAGTGATCTATGACGAACTAATATACTGAGGTATATTTACCCAAATTTCGTTTTTTTTTTTAGGTTTATCTGTTAGTTTATTCGTTGCAGGAGGCGAGACTGTTCATTCATCGGAGCATAAATTTCGGTTGCATCCAAAATCGATGTCTAGAAAATTGTTTTTTTCTTAATATTACTTATTTATACTCTACTGCTCATTATTCAGATTTCAATTGATATCGACGTGACTAAGAGTAGATTAAACTTGTATTTAACAGAGGGAAACACTAGACTACAGAGAAAAACTACTTTCTTGTTTGTTAATTTTATTTTACTGCACAAAAGGCGTCAACCAGTTACTATATATATTTACAGAAATATGCTTAAACGTATTAATAATATATGTCTAATAAACTTAGGTACGATGTATGAAGCGTATAAAGCCATTTGCGGTTCGTTAGAAATTTACATGTCCCATACAATTTCCGTAGGAGCCGTATAACCAGTAAGATTGAAAGCATCGAATATCATATGGAATTACTTGTATGAAAAGGTTTAACTGTACATTAGGCGTGGGCGTATGTTTATATCTTGATAAAATGTCTTTTGGACAGGCTGTAGGTAAATGCTTTTTAATGACACTGAAAACAAATCGATAAAGTTGATGTGGATTTTAAAAGAAATCAATAATTTCAGATTGTAAGTTTTCAGACTGGTTTACGTCGATCATATACCTATGTATTATGTATTAGTTGACATTTGAGATATGAATGAGCTTTATGAATATTGTAAAAAGCAAAGTTTCAAACTATTGTAGGCGGCATTAATAGAAGTACGCGTGAATTAGGGCGATCAAAAATGTCTTAAATTTTGCGAAGTGTCAGAGGAGGAGTCTCTTTTTTGCCTCCCTTATGCCTCTGCATATCATAGACATTAATAAATTCAAGTTAACCATCAAAAGACTAAGGTTTTAAATTAAGATTAAGGAAATAAACAAGTTATCTTTCATCTACAGTAAAACTGAAAATATTTCAATCTCGTTAAATTCAAGTGGAATGAATAATAGAAACAGCTTTGTAGGAAGCAAAATTTTGTTCGCAGAAATCCTCTTCTTATGCTAATATTTAAAATCGAAGCTGTATCGATACAGGAGCTCGGCTTATGCAACTATCGAGTCGGATTCCGATTCGCTAGAATTTACTCCGACAACATGCTTTGGATATCCTGTTGTGTCGTAGTCGTGTAAATATTTTATCAATTTGAATTTTTTTTACAGACTTAGGCTTCTTATACACGAGTAGGAGTCAACTGTGTAGTAAGTAATGTGTTTATGATATCAATAGGATCATTTGGTTTCCAGAACTTAGTTTAAATTAGTTCTGATCGAGCAGGGTTTAGTGAGTCAATTTCTTTTCTAATTGTTTCTAAAACTATCAAATCAAAATTATCAAATTATCTGGGCATGCGTGCATGATGTAGTCATATGAAGATCAGAGCAGATGTACGGATATTTAACGATACCTGTCGTTTCTTTTTTTCATGAGAGACAGCAATTTGCTCAAAGCTCCTAAGATTTGTACGCATCACGCGTCTTCCCTATACCTATACCGTTCACAAGTATGTGACATTCACAAGTATAGTATATTATATACCCAATACACTACATCACAAGAACACTATTGGGGTTATTTAAAAGTAGTTGGTATTGTAGCTCATCTCCAGTAGAAATGTACCCAAATTCTTGAAGGAAATATTATTATACTCCCTAGACTACCGCTAGCTTGTTACAAATGTATTACTTGACGTTTGCAGGCCGTTAAACGAAAAAATAAGTATAAGTATAGCTTGACCTCCTGTTATATATATTATATCGATAAAACTAAAACAGTTAAATCACCCTTAAACGAATCTCATAGTAAAAAATATCGTAAGGAAAGTGTGGGTATGCTCACCACTTAAACTGATTGAACTCAATCACCTAGGAGTTCTTTATAGGTATTTTTCATTTTGTGCCTTTATACCTTGTATATATTATATGTTCTGTCTATTGCCGTCGATTCCCGGGTCAAGAGGTATTATACCTAGGGTTTTCTTGGATTTTTGAATAGTAGGTTTGCCATTAAGCCCAAGTAGACAATAATAAGCTCGAATATAGTTAGCGTAATGTCGATGTGAATATAGCAATGCCTACCATTGCGTGACTTAGTCTTCTTTGTCTAGTTTTAGTTAATTAAAGTTTTTTTTAAATGTCAGGTTTATTTTTTACTGTTCAAAGCTTTTTTATGGCAATTTTTATATTGTGTTCATTTATATTTATTTTTTATATTCTTAAAGTACACGAATTATATATAAAAGCAGATCAATATATCCCAATTTAACGATCGCTTCTTTGCGAATAAATCGATATTTGTTTAATAAACTTTCACCGCAGTACTAAACGATATCTGTAGTATCTTAAAATAATGTTTTTTTAGTTAAAAGAGTAAGACAATAAAGATAACGGGAATTGTACAGGTACTTACATACCTTTGATTGCCTGACTTTTTGACCAGGCTAGACTGGCTCTGGTCACAGGCTGACTGGTTCAGCGGGTGCACGCCCGCCGTCTTCGAGTCCGTGAGGTAGTAGGTTCTTCATCTACCCGCACATTCGCTATGTACCATTACATAATGCACACACAGTGTCTCTAATCTATAAGCGGATTGTCCGGTGTCTAACCGACTACGCATAAAAGCGAGGTAGCATATTTTTATTACTGGATTATGTGTTGCAGATAATTTAAACCCATCTTCCTGATTGAAATTTTTGTGCTTCTTGCTTTCAAGTCTTGAATAAAAGTGACGTTCCTTGAAGAAGACTTGCGTATGGTGGAATTCAATCCAATTATTGGTGCCTGCTTTTAGCAGGTGCTCTGCAATCACTGATTTACTTGTCTGGCGATTCTTTATAGCTGCGATGTGTTCTTGGACTCGTTCAGCAATAGTCCGCTTCGTTTGGCCTACGTAGGAACTACCACGGCTGCAATCTATCTAATAGACACATGGACACTATAACGGTAAGACATCCTTCGGTGTGCACAAGATATTGTTTACTTATCAGGGGTGTAGACCGTAGTGATGGAGTAAGTTTTTTACATGAAGCCAACTTTGGCTGTTACTCCTTTGATATAAGGCATATAGGCTGGCTGTCTGCTCACCTCTGGATGTCTACGCCTCAATGCCTGTTGCTTTCGTCGTTGTTGTTTGAGTACCTCCTGATCATGATCCAGCTCTCGCTCCATATATTCAGGGTCACAGAGATCATACGCTCTAATCCTGAGTGAGGTCACAATGGATTGCAGGTGCCGAGGTGTTAAAGACTCGTGGCGGGTAGGTATTTGTCCGTATGTGTAGGCTTGCGGTACACATAGTGTGACAATTATCCATCAGATCTCACAGCTGCTTTTACGTCTAAGAATGACAACGACCTATCTTTCTCTATCTCATACGTGAACCTTATCTTGGGGTGAACTGAATTAAGGTGTTGTATATATTGATCTACTTCCTATTGACGTCCTTTGACATCATCCACAAATCGCTTCCAAAGTCTGAGGGTCTTCGGGCTAAGACTCAGCGCCTTTTCTTCAAAATGTTCCACCTAGATGTTGTCAAGTACAGGAGCTATGGACTTCCCATTGCATCACCATCTATCTGTAGGTAATGTTGACCTTAGAAAAGGATCTAGTTGCCATCTAGACAGAGTTCAATTAGATCAATATATTTAAAAGGTAGTTCGTTGTCGCTCAATAGATCTTTTACGACTTTTTTTTGTTTTGTTTTGTTTTACGCTGGGTGGTACGTTGTAATGTTTGATCGATTTCTCAATTTCGTTCCAACGAAATTCATACCTTTGGCTAAGACGGTTACCGTAGTTACATTCAACTTTACGCTCGATAGGTTGATCACGGTATCCTTAGTTTGGTCCGGTACATGCCCACACGCATGCGGGTTGATGAAGAACCTACTACCTCACGGACTCGAAGACGACAGGCGTGCACCGCTGACCAAGTCAGCCTGTGACCACATCTGGTGTAACCTAGTCGAAACGTCAGGTAATCAAAGGTATGTAAGTACTTATACCATAATCGCACTAATTCCCGTTATCTTTATTGTATATCATGGAACGCGAGAGTTTAAAAGATAGTGGAGGAGTTAGAAATAAATCCACTTCTGTCCTTAGTTTGCTAAGGACAAAAGTGAAGTTAGAAATATAACAAATCCACTTCTGTCTTTAGCAAACAGGAATAAAAAGCTAAAAGATAAAACTGTGAATAAAAGCTTACCTGCCATAGCTCGTCCCAGCAACAGAGCGCTGAAGAAGATGGATAACATCCGTCCTCTCGCTCGCATCACCATCTTGCACGCCTTGCTAATTCTATCAATATCAACTGATCATTGTTGAACACAGTGTCGTATACTATTGAAGTCACACACCAACACACAATGTTGTTACACACATTTGGTTCTCATTTGTTCACACTTTTATATTTTTAGTATAGGTAGTATTTTGACTTCACTTTTCTAATCCACTGTAACATAAATTTGAAATTACTCTACTGAAAATTCCAAGTGCTGTTTCCAGTTATAAGAGAGTTTGACTGCTAAAAGTTAGACCGGACGTAGCGGATTGCACTTAGATTTGGATTTTGTAGGTCTGGTTCCAGCTCAGAGTAATTATATTATTTTTATATTTGCATTGGATCTATTATTCCTATAAATAATAGAAAGAATTAAAAAATGTATCTAAATATGTTCATCTGTATTCTCAAATCTATGATACGAGATAGTTACTCGTAAGTTATACTTAATTTAAGCCTAAATAGCGTCATGCAAAATGAATTACACACTTCATTTATTATATTGACGTTATTTTCAAAACTCAAAGGCTAATAATAATGACGTGTAATTAGCATATGGTTTGTAGGGTTTAGTTATGAGTAATAAAACGGTTGGGGGTTGAATTTCACGTCTCGTTTATGTAGTGCGAGAAAATTTATGACCGTACAACATAGCCGACGTTGTACAGCGTAGGCCTACGAATGTGCTCTACAGGCTACGGTTTGTGCTACGAGTATCATGCAAGTACTTCAAATTGGTTTAGGTTTTTAATTAATTTATGACTGTTTACAAAACTTAATTTATGAATAAATGACATGCTGTGTTTTAATATTCATTCATCGTATTACGATGAATCTTTACTTTGGTTTAATTGGTTTTGAAAGTGGATGTTTAAAAGTCAGGAAATGGAAAAGGAGTCATCTAATCTGTAGGTCTTAGGAACCAATGCTCCATTTAGTCCATTGTTAAATTAGAATTGTGTTATATAATAAAGGAGTGACTGCAGCCAGACAAACGGAATGTTTGCATCATAGCATAGTATGTTAGCAGGTATCTCGATTTTGCAGAAGAGGTGAGGAGCCCAAAAGCGTCGGTGGCTTGATGGTTAAGGAATCAGCCTTACGATCGAGAGATTCCGGGTTCGAATCCTGGCCGACGTGAACCCACTCCTAGCACAAGCAATTTAGCTTAGTTGGAGGGGTTATAGGGAATATTAGTAATTTCGATAATTTCGGTTGCTAATAGGTATTCTTTAAAAAAATGGAAACCCTTTACTCCCAAACTTTACTTTTACTACATAATGAGAAGGAGTATTAGTTATTTTTACCAGAAACGAGAAATAAACTTGTATAGAACGTCGTAAAGTTCTGTATAAAGTTGAGTGTCAATTACAAAAAAAAAAAGTGAATAGAAACGAAACGCAGAACAGAATTTTACACGAGGGTTAATTGCGTCCGTCGCATTTCGCTCCGTGGGCCCATTCACGAGAAGACAGTAAAAACTTGTGCCAGTCGTAAACTTTAGTCAAAAGGTACTGAACCGAGATGCCACAATGTACTCGGGTACGATAACTTTTAGAAGAACTGTAAAATTGTGTTGCTTTTGGCTGGTAAATAAGCATATGCATATGAACGTTTGCAAGTGAAAACCTACTATTAAATGCATATGAAATGCGAAAAGTTCAGTTGTAACGAGTAATCATCTCTATTTTTTCCTACCTGCGATTAGATACTTTATCTACACAACGAATGAAAAGTTATCTTCCATTTTTACAATGATTATTATTATTTATTATCATATTACAAAGACATATAAAATACATTAAATTATCTGAGTGCATCAAAGCCACTGGGTTTGTGGAAACGCAAGACATTTAAAGTTAATCTATTATAACGTCTAGACGGTTTATTAAATAAACAACAGAATACAATTATTTCAATTATATTATTTTATTATATCAAGAAGACGTTGCTACATAGTAATAGCATCAACATATTGTCAGACAAAATCTTATAAATTTTACTGTAGGCAGTGAAAAGTTAAATTGACCATCAGGTTAATATTTCTTTTACAGTTAGTTTACACCCTGCTGGACGGTGAATCATTCCTCGCTTGAAAGAAACTTTTAAGAGGAGGTTATAATATGTATACGGACACATCAGAAGGCAATGAAGATACAAAGTGATCGAAGTACCGTCAATATACCACACCATTGACATCCTGCCCCCCTTATTAGTGGAACGTGAACACGCGCGTTCGTATTAGCCAAGATATTTAAATTGATTTACTAATACGCCAATACTTTTTTCTATGTTAACTTATTAAAATTAATCGACTACATACGTTACGATTAGTTTTTATTCGATTATTTTCGTTTTTGTAATTCAGTAGACCTAGAATGATGGTATCCTAGAATGGTACTATGAGTATGAGGAGAAAATAATGATCTTTATAGGAACTCACGTAGCTGCGTATACTGAGAAAACTAATACTAAGAGTTAAGAACGTGGTTTTTTGAAGTGAAAACTTCTTTAGCGGCGTTGGATGTTTAAAAATTGTTAAACTTGCGTCAGGATCGTTTGACCTTTGAATCGTAACCGACGACTGACGTCATACAACATTAGCTAAAGAGACAGACTGTCTATTTTGCAAGATACGATAAATAGCTTCGTGGCTTAGCGGTTAGCGGTACCAGGTTCAAACCTGGGCTTCTGGCACGTTTTGTGATTATTTCTCTTTTTGTAATTTAATACTTTTTGTGATTATTTTTTCTTTTTGTAATTATTACTTTTTGTGATTATTATTTCTTTTTGTAATTTATTACTTTTTGTGATTATTTTTTCTTTTTGTAATTTATTACTTTTTGTGATTGATTATTTTTTCTTTTTGTAATTTATTAATTTCTTCTGACAGAAAATTAGCAGAAAATTAGGTGATAGGTTCTATGATTGGCGGTATGGTATGGTATGGTATGGAATGGTATGGTATGGTATGGTATGGTATGGTATGGTATGGTATGGTATGGTATGGTATGGTATGGTATGGTATGGTATGGTATGGTATGGTATGGTATGGTATGGTATGGTATGGTATGGTATGGTATGGTATGGTATGGTATGGTATGGTATGGTATGGTATGGTATGGTATGGTATGGTATGGTATGGTATGGTATGGTATGGTATGGTATGGTATGGTATGGTATGGTATGGTATGGTATGGTATGGTATGGTATGGTATGGTATGGTATGGTATGGTATGGTATGGTATGGTATGGTATGGTATGGTATGGTATGGTATGGTATGGTATGGTATGGTATGGTATGGTATGGTATGGTATGGTATGGTATGGTATGGTATGGTATGGTATGGTATGGTATGGTATGGTATGGTATGGTATGGTATGGTATGGTATGGTATGGTATGGTATGGTATGGTATGGTATGGTATGGTATGGTATGGTATGGTATGGTATGGTATGGTATGGTATGGTATGGTATGGTATGGTATGGTATGGTATGGTATGGTATGGTATGGTATGGTATGGTATGGTATGGTATGGTATGGTATGGTATGGTATGGTATGGTATGGTATGGTATGGTATGGTATGGTATGGTATGGTATGGTATGGTATGGTATGGTATGGTATGGTATGGTATGGTATGGTATGGTATGGTATGGTATGGTATGGTATGGTATGGTATGGTATGGTATGGTATGGTATGGTATGGTATGGTATGGTATGGTATGGTATGGTATGGTATGGTATGGTATGGTATGGTATGGTATGGTATGGTATGGTATGGTATGGTATGGTATGGTATGGTATGGTATGGTATGGTATGGTATGGTATGGTATGGTATGGTATGGTATGGTATGGTATGGTATGGTATGGTATGGTATGGTATGGTATGGTATGGTATGGTATGGTATGGTATGGTATGGTATGGTATGGTATGGTATGGTATGGTATGGTATGGTATGGTATGGTATGGTATGGTATGGTATGGTATGGTATGGTATGGTATGGTATGGTATGGTATGGTATGGTATGGTATGGTATGGTATGGTATGGTATGGTATGGTATGGTATGGTATGGTATGGTATGGTATGGTATGGTATGGTATGGTATGGTATGGTATGGTATGGTATGGTATGGTATGGTATGGTATGGTATGGTATGGTATGGTATGGTATGGTATGGTATGGTATGGTATGGTATGGTATGGTATGGTATGGTATGGTATGGTATGGTATGGTATGGTATGGTATGGTATGGTATGGTATGGTATGGTATGGTATGGTATGGTATGGTATGGTATGGTATGGTATGGTATGGTATGGTATGGTATGGTATGGTATGGTATGGTATGGTATGGTATGGTATGGTATGGTATGGTATGGTATGGTATGGTATGGTATGGTATGGTATGGTATGGTATGGTATGGTATGGTATGGTATGGTATGGTATGGTATGGTATGGTATGGTATGGTATGGTATGGTATGGTATGGTATGGTATGGTATGGTATGGTATGGTATGGTATGGTATGGTATGGTATGGTATGGTATGGTATGGTATGGTATGGTATGGTATGGTATGGTATGGTATGGTATGGTATGGTATGGTATGGTATGGTATGGTATGGTATGGTATGGTATGGTATGGTATGGTATGGTATGGTATGGTATGGTATGGTATGGTATGGTATGGTATGGTATGGTATGGTATGGTATGGTATGGTATGGTATGGTATGGTATGGTATGGTATGGTATGGTATGGTATGGTATGGTATGGTATGGTATGGTATGGTATGGTATGGTATGGTATGGTATGGTATGGTATGGTATGGTATGGTATGGTATGGTATGGTATGGTATGGTATGGTATGGTATGGTATGGTATGGTATGGTATGGTATGGTATGGTATGGTATGGTATGGTATGGTATGGTATGGTATGGTATGGTATGGTATGGTATGGTATTTTTTTTTTTTTTTCTTTTTTATTTCTAGCACCTCTTGGCTGTACCGGAGTGTCGCCAGAGCCTATTCTAAACAATTCAGTACTCCTCCTAGTCTTTTATTAATTTTACAAAACCCACTCAGGGTTTAGAACTTTTACTTATTATGAATTACTTAATATCTTAACTATCTCGCTTTCATTCTTGTCCTCTAGTAACATACCAGTTCCCGCAATTATGCCTCTCGCACTTTCACTCTATACCTTTCATACTTTGGGGATGGGGGGGGGGGGGGGGGGGGTAGTGGTTTTTTTTTTTTTTCCTTTATTATTATTAAAATATAGTTATTTACTGTATATAAATATTAACTATGTCTATAGTTACTTAATTTTAACGTTTTGTACTTATTACTAAAAATTGCTTCTTTCATAACATAATCCTGGTTTTAACTATTTGCATCATGTGTGGTGGTCCACCTTGGGGTATTTATACAAAATAACCACCGGTGACGGCCTTATCAACTATTTCTCTTATTAACTATTAGTGCTATTTTCTCCCAGTATTCTAAGAAGTACTGTCTATACTCCTTGGTGAGCAATTTTGGCAAGTTCTCAACGTTAATTTTTATTTTTATTTTTTGCTCCAAATTGTACCGATCCCTTGCATGGATCGGGCAGTCCACGACAAGGTGCACGACCGTCTCACTCACCCCTGGCTCGCAGGCACATGATGGGTCCTCCTTGCACTTGAAGCGGGTCAAGTACTCGGAGAACCCACCATGCCCTGTTAGCAACTGGGTTGTCGCGCTGGCGACCCCCATCTTGCGGACGATGCTGTATGCCGCCACCGCGCATGGGAAGAAGAGCTTGGTCACGGAAGCAGTTACACCCTGCCTGTACCTTTCATTCCATTCGTGAAGCGAGGTCTGACGTAGGTCCCGCTTCACGAATGAGACTGGGCACAGACTGTAGTGTGGCGCTCTCTTGGACCGCAGAGCCGCCTCTTTGGCGAGCTGATCGGCTCTCTCGTTTCCCTCCAACCCGATGTGGGCCTTGACCCAGTACAAGGAGATTTCCTTGCCCTGGGCCAAGCCCCGCCTGATGTTACATCTGGCTTCAACAGCCAGTGGGTGGAGGGCGCGGTGGTTTGTCACCGTCTGGAGTGCGGCTCTGCTGTCGCTGAGAACGCCGAACGTAGCCGCGCCGCGTTTGAGGACCTCACTGGTCGCTTTGCATATGGCCAGAAGTTCGGCCTGGTAGACGGTACAGTGCGGCGAGAGAGCAAGTTTGAGGGTCTTGATTTCGGCCCCGTTATTCCAAATGGATAACGCGGCGCCGACGCGACCCTCAATCTTGCTCCCGTCCGTGAAGATGCGCACCTCGATGTTATTGGTGCGCTGATATTGATCCTCGTCTACCAGACTGGTGAACCCCAGGTTCATATGCTCCGCGGGGTGAGGTGCTTCAATTGCCGGAGCCATCCGTTCGATCTCCCTGTCTCCCAACCATGACTGGAACACCCCTCTCTTGGCCTCGTACAACGAGGCCACCTCACGAACTCTGAGGTCCAGAGGGAGCATTCCGGCCAGGATCAGTCCCGAGTGCAGAGAGACCGTCCGGTAGCTCTTACAAAGTTTTTGTGCGAACCCGCGCTGCACCACGTTCAGCTGCTTCCGTATCCCAAGCTTGTCCACTGCCGCGCACCAACTGCTGGCAGCATACAGCACCGTCGGCTCCACAGCCGCGTTGTAGATGGTCCGGATCACCTCGGGATGAAGTCCCCAGCTGATCCGGGCCATCCTCGCTAGTTTGTGGTAGATTCCTAACGCCTTCTTGCACACGTTTGAGACATGGGTGTTGAAGGTGAGCTGGTGGTCTATGGTCAGCCCCAGGATTTTGATGTGTTTGGACATTCCAATGTCTATCCCGCCCATGCTGAGGCGTGGGTCATCGTACTTACGCCTCCGCGTGATTACCATCGCACAAGTTTTGTGCGGTGCGAATTTCAGCTTCGTTCGGATGCCCCACTCCCGCACATGCTCGAGAGAGGCATTGGCTTGTCTCTCAATCTCCAGGCCGCTGTCTCCATCAAACACCAGCACCACGTCGTCCGCGAAAGCCTGAACGTGAACCGACCTACTCTCTAATTGGTGTAGCAAGGGATCCAACAACAAGTTCCACAGTAAGGGTCCGCCAATTGAACCCTGGACGCACCCCTTCTCCGTGGAGCGTCTGCACTCCTCGCCCGCATACCTAACCCTTACCTCCCTGTCGCTGAGGTAGCTGCTGATAACCCGTCTCAAATTTGCTGGACACTTTTCCTCCGCCAGTCTTACCTTGATGGCTGGCCACCATGCGCTATCGAAGGCGCCCTCTATGTCCAAGGACACCATAAGGACCACCCTCTTCTCATTGAGTTTAGCTCTTATGTGGCCCATGAGGTCATAGAGGGCGTCTTCGGTGCTTCTCTGTGGCATGAAGCCATACTGACGGGGGCTAATTTTTGGCCATAAATAAAAGTTGAGACGGGCTACCAACATCCTCTCGTACACCTTCCCCAGGACGGGCAGTAGACCAATAGGTCTGTACGACTTAGGGACGGTGTACGAGTCCTTTCCTGGCTTTCTCAGTGCAACCACCACGGCTTCCTTCCATATCTTGGGAAAGTAGCCGTGGTGAAGGCATCGATTCAACAGCTTCAGGAAAAGTAAGGGGTCGGCCCCAATGGCGTGGGTGCAGATATCGGCGGTAAAGCCATCCGCCCCCGGAGCTTTTTTGGGATTGAATTTCTGAAGGGCATCGAAGAGTTCCCCAACCGTAAAAGGTGGGTCATCATCATGATGACCCGTATCCTCGTCCACTTCTCTTGCCTTTTCTCGTACTCTTCGATGTCCCTCATCATCCTCACCCTCCCGGTCTACCGGGTAAAAGGTTCGGGCGAGTAATTCGGCCGAACCCTTTGCGTCCAGGAAGGAGCCATTGGCGGCAAGCAGAGTGTCCTCCTCCCTTACTGTGGCCCTTCCTATTACTCGATAAATCCCCTCCCAGAGGCCCTCCCTGTCCTGCTTTCCGCAGAAATTCTTCCAACTCTCGACCTGTGCCTTTTTTACCTCACTTTCATACATCTCCTTTCTTTCCAGGTACTGCGCTATCACAAACGCCCTACGGACGGGCGCCGCATTCCTGATGCGGCGCTTGTAGGTGACCATTACCTTCCTCAAATCGGCGAGTTTTTCCGACCACCACGGCGCAGCGATCAACCCCCCCGGTTTTTTGACTGGGATACTCTCCCTGCACGCAGACTCGACTGCTCTCGTGTATGCTTCGACTAGGACTTCCATCTGGTTGTGGTGCTCTGTTTCGTCTATCACTATATCCGAGAGCAGCCGAGTCATGTTTGCTCTGAAAGCATCCCAGTCGGCCCTACGGGTGTTATAAATACGCGTGGTACGTTGTATATGTGTACCTTTGGCCTTAACCAGGTTGAGGTTGAACACTATGCCGTTGTGGTCTGAGCTCGCAGCAAGGCTTGTGTCGACCTTCCAAGCGCCGACCCAGGCGAGCGCGTTGCTCGTGCATGCCGTAATATCTACGAAGCTGCAGTACCTCTTTCCACGTCTCACAGTGTCGAAGGTCGGAATGTTTCCACTATTCAGGACATGGAGGTCCATCTCAGCGAGGACTCCTCTCAGTAGCGCGCCTCTGTTGTCTTCGAACCAATGACCCCACCAGGTGCTCTTCGCATTGGCATCTCCCCCAAAAACAACAAGCTGGGAACCTAGACTTCTCCTCACCTCTTTGAGGCGCTCTAGATATGGCCCCAGTGGTGCTGGCTTCGGTTCAAAGTAGAAGCACACCAGCGTGATCATCCAGGCACTGGTCCGGATCCCCACCACTACGATGTTGTCAGTGGTGAGTTGCGGGTACTGTACAACATCCAAAGTCGGATCGAAGACGGCAATAGCCGCCTTCACAGTCCCTCCTCCTTGCCCAGTGTTCTGGAAGACCCTAACGCCCTGGTATGACTTCATCCTTGCCGAGTTGCCTACGTAGGGCTCTTGGATTAGAGCGACCGTGGCTTTTCGCCTAGAGGCTTCGAGTATGAAGTCGTCGATTGCCAGCTTCTTCTTCTTGAGGTTTGCCTGCAACACTCTGTATGGGGTCGTGTTCCCCGGGACAACGTTAGCACCGGTACTGAGTGGTGGTCCTCGCTATGTTATCCCATTTCTCTCGCACTGGGCACAAGTCACTATACACACTATGTCCTGTGCTGCCCAGCTTTTCCCGCTGGCAGTTACAGCAGGTAGGTTCCACACCGGCGGCATAGTCTGGGCATTCGGCTCTTAAGTGGAGCCCACCACAGTGACTACACCTGGGTTGGTTACCGGTGCAGGACCTCCTGGTGTGTCCGTACCCTAGACACAGGGAACACTGCACTAGGGGAGACTGATCTGCAACCCTGATAGGTTGCAGGTCCACATGCAGCCTCCCTGTGTCCAGGGCTCGAGTCCAAACCTCTGGGGAAACCCTGAGCACCACATGACAGGTGTGAGGGTTTCTTGCCGTCTTCCTGTACAGTACTGACATCCGTATCTGCCCCGGGGTCAGATCTCGGAACACGTTATGGTTTCGGGATCTTAAAACCCTGAGCAGATCCTCGTCCTTATGTATCCTGAGGACGCTGTACAGGATGAGGAGCGGATCCTTATTTGGGATTTGCTCGACGGCCAGGTTCTTTACTTTTGCCTCGAGTTGTCCTTGTGCCTTCTTTCTTTCTTCTTCTGTTTTATAACCTATTATTACCTTTCTGTCCTTCGCCTTTCTAACTCTTTCGACCATCACCCATCCTTCATCTTCATTCGCTACTTTCCTGAGTCTTTCAATCACCTGCTCGCTTGTTTCATTTTCATCCGTGGATGTAACAACTACGGAGTGCAGCGTCGCCCGCTCCGCAGACTGTGCTCCGGAGCGGCCCGCCGCTACACCCGCATATGTTATCATCCCCTTTCTTTCTCTTTCTTTCTCCTTTTCGTCCTGTCTTTCCATTCTCTCCCTTAGTTCATTCATCACTCTTCCATTCTCTCTTATTAATTTCTCATTCTCCGCAATCTTATTGAGGATCTCCTTGCTATTACATGCTGAGGACGGGGTGACGGGCGCCAGTGTCTCTGGCGTCGCGGCCCTTCGCCTCAGCTGACCCTTCAATTCATCCTCGTATTCACGGATGTACCGTTGGAGCCCAGTGGTCATCTCCTCTATTTTCGCTCTTATTTCTCTTTTGAGATTCACCGCTATTGGCAGCTGGTCCTTAATGATTTTGCAATTGCGCATTGCGCTCTCGTAGCGGCCCCTCTTTACCGGTTCTGGTGACGGGGTAAGGGTGACCGTCCCTTTTTTAGGTTTCGGGGCAAGAGATCCCAACTTGGCATCTTTTGCCCGATGGCCCATCACTGGGGTCTCCAACTTGCTAACACTATCTTTGACCAATCCCACTGGGCTCGTGTCCACCACACCTTTCTCGGCGGAGGATGACGAGGCTATTCTCGCGTTGGAGGGTCCTGGCATATTGATTGGTGTCCTGGCCATTGCCATTTTGCCAGAGGTGCGCGTACTCAAGTAAGTATGGTATGGTATGGTATGGTATGGTATGGTATGGTATGGTATGGTATGGTATGGTATGGTATGGTATGGTATGGTATGGTATGGTATGGTATGGTATGGTATGGTATGGTATGGTATGGTATGGTATGGTATGGTATGGTATGGTATGGTATGGTATGGTATGGTATGGTATGGTATGGTATGGTATGGTATGGTATGGTATGGTATGGTATGGTATGGTATGGTATGGTATGGTATGGTATGGTATGGTATGGTATGGTATGGTATGGTATGGTATGGTATGGTATGGTATGGTATGGTATGGTATGGTATGGTATGGTATGGTATGGTATGGTATGGTATGGTATGGTATGGTATGGTATGCTATGGTATGGTATGGCATGGTATGGTATGGTATGGTATGGTATGGTATGGTATGGTATGGTATGGTATGGTATGGTATGGTATGGTATGGTATGGTATGGTATGGTATGGTATGGTATGGTATGGTATGGTATGGTATGGTATGGTATGGTATGGTATGGTATGGTATGGTATGGTATGGTATGGTATGGTATGGTATGGTATGGTATGGTATGGTATGGTATGGTATGGTATGGTATGGTATGGTATGGTATGGTATGGTATGGTATGGTATGGTATGGTATGGTATGGTATGGTATGGTATGGTATGGTATGGTATGGTATGGTATGGTATGGTATGGTATGGTATGGTATGGTATGGTATGGTATGGTATGGTATGGTATGGTATGGTATGGTATGGTATGGTATGGTATGGTATGGTATGGTATGGTATGGTATGGTATGGTATGGTATGGTATGGTATGGTATGGTATGGTATGGTATGGTATGGTATGGTATGGTATGGTATGGTATGGTATGGTATGGTATGGTATGGTATGGTATGGTATGGTATGGTATGGTATGGTATGGTATGGTATGGTATGGTATGGTATGGTATGGTATGGTATGGTATGGTATGGTATGGTATGGTATGGTATGGTATGGTATGGTATGGTATGGTATGGTATGGTATGGTATGGTATGGTATGGTATGGTATGGTATGGTATGGTATGGTATGGTATGGTATGGTATGGTATGGTATGGTATGGTATGGTATGGTATGGTATGGTATGGTATGGTATGGTATGGTATGGTATGGTATGGTATGGTATGGTATGGTATGGTATGGTATGGTATGGTATGGTATGGTATGGTATGGTATGGTATGGTATGGTATGGTATGGTATGGTATGGTATGGTATGGTATGGTATGGTATGGTATGGTATGGTATGGTATGGTATGGTATGGTATGGTATGGTATGGTATGGTATGGTATGGTATGGTATGGTATGGTATGGTATGGTATGGTATGGTATGGTATGGTATGGTATGGTATGGTATGGTATGGTATGGTATGGTATGGTATGGTATGGTATGGTATGGTATGGTATGGTATGGTATGGTATGGTATGGTATGGTATGGTATGGTATGGTATGGTATGGTATGGTATGGTATGGTATGGTATGGTATGGTATGGTATGGTATGGTATGGTATGGTATGGTATGGTATGGTATGGTATGGTATGGTATGGTATGGTATGGTATGGTATGGTATGGTATGGTATGGTATGGTATGGTATGGTATGGTATGGTATGGTATGGTATGGTATGGTATGGTATGGTATGGTATGGTATGGTATGGTATGGTATGGTATGGTATGGTATAAGAAAGAAAGAAAGAAAAAGTTTTCACTTCTGCCGGCACTCCCAGAGTGCAACCCGTCTTTTTTTCTCGAGCCTATACGTGTCTTATCTGTGCCATGGCACTTGTCTCGGTAGATACAAGTTCATACGCCTCTTGAACTAATAGGTACCTCTAGGACGTCACACATTTTATTAATTTTTTTATATCACTTAGGTGGCAGACAACAACACGGCCCACCTGATGAAACGTGATTACCGTGGCCTATGGACGTGTGTAACACCGGGGGCGTCACACTCGCGCTGCCGACCCTGTTAGAAGAGAGAGTTTTGTGCCGTCATTGTAGAAGATAAAGCAGGATAAGCCTTAGGTCTTCCCACTGACCGCACAAAAAACTCTTTAGTGAGCTCTGGCTACCCTGCTCACGCCGGGAACACGAGGTTATTATGAACGCGGTATTCTGTAGGGCAGAGGTACTTCCCCAGTCAGACTGCTCAATTGGACGGAAATACCGTCGTGTCCTACCTTCGATAAACACCTACCTACCTTCATACAAATTTACAATTTTGACGTTAAATAAAAAGAAAATGATTTGAATTGACAGTTCTTTAATTGACTAGGAGGCTTAACATAAGATTTTGTCTTTTCAGTACATTCTTGTCCATTGTAAATAAGTGACCTAGAAGAAATCTCTGAAGCCACCCATAATACTGTAGCTACTAGCTACTTACCTGGCATTTCATACCATTAAAACAAAGGGAGACATGCCATCCCCAATTAATTGCAAAAGCATTTATATTTATATTTTTGGTACCATCATCACGATTCGTTTCATACAAAAGTTAGTATCGTTGTGCGATTTAAAAAATACCAATTAATATTTACCTAAAACAATATTTATAGACGCAGTAATATGGTTGAAGTAGTATTAGATTTAAATGCTTAGATTGCCTTATTAATTTCATTTGCTGGGCGATATAAAATGACATCTATATAATTAGTTATTTGAATTTGGGATTTATGTACGAACGAAACTTGAGTAATACGGCACTATTGTAATATTTTTTTCTCTTCGGAGTTTGGGAGCGATTAATGTTGGACAAGACGCTTTGGTTCCGGACAATAGACGTGCCGAGGTACCAATATTTCCATAGGAATCGTCATAAAAGGTATTTACACTTACTAAAAAATATTTTGTAGAACTCAATAATATCCGTTTGCCAATTACCTGATTTTGTTGTGATTTCACATTATAGTGGGTATATTTGGCGTCAGTTCTAAGAACGGACTGGATTACAAGCATTGTTCGTTTGTCTTACAATTCTTATACTTACAGTGTATATAGTTTTATAACTGATACTTTCAAATTAATGTATGTATGCACATTATACTGGTTATGTTATTATGATCGGTTCACGGTTAAATTCGGTTTCAAAGTCGGTTACTTACTTATGTTTAATATGACTTTTAATGTCAAAATAGTTTGAATAAAATCAAATGTATCGAATGAAAATCTGTATTTACTTTACCGAATCTATAGCAACAACTAATAGCTTAGTTTTCCGCGATACGGCCCTTAGCTCGAACGGTCAGATGTATGTAGATACATCGGACCGTTCATTTCAAAATAAATAAGTACCTGGATGCTCTAAGCCAGTAGTGGCTTTAGTTTTCCGCGATACGGCCCTTAACTAGAACGGTCCGATGTATGTAGATACATCGGACCGTTCATTTCAAAATAAGTACCTGGATGCTCTAAGCCAGTAGTGGCTTAGCTCGAACGGTCCGATGTATGGGGATACATCGGACCGTTCATTTAAAAATAAATAAGTACCTGGATGCTCTAAGCCAGTAGTGGCTTAGAGCATCCAGGTACTTATTTATTTTGAAATTTTCACATTGCCTTCCTCTTCGTTACGCTGCAATACGTTCAGATATATTCTATTTATTTACACAATGCCTGCACAATAAAGAGTTAGATTTTTTATAGTAGACCTAAAAAGGTGCTGCATTTAAACGAAAAAATATTCTTTAAGTCGTTTGTTTAAGTTTTCGTATCAGTAGCGTAATAATACCCCTGGCGCTGCAAGCGTCGTTAGGCTACGATTACAAAAGAAATGTGAATTTTCTTTATGTTGACCCATTATTTTCGAAAGAAAGAGCATAATAACATAATTTCTCTTCCTACTTTGGTGACGCTCAACATGGAAAGTATTTTTAGCTTTGGTAGGTATAGAAAACTGCAGCTAATAACTTTTGGATTAGGGTATACTAGTTGCTGGTGGTCAGGATTGCTAGTAATAGTAATTGCTGTATGAGATTGGCACTAAGTCTACGACATCCCATTGAGACCACTGGTGTTGTGAATGGTGCTGATGCTGTATCACTACATACTATAAAACAAAGTCGCTTTCTCTGTCCCTATATCCCTTTGTATGCTTAAATCTTTAAAACTACGCAACCGATTTTGATGCGGTTTCTTTTAATAGATAGAGTGATTGAAGAGGAAGATTTAAATGTAAAATAACATCCATTGCACCCTTGCGAAGCCGGGGCGGGTCGCTAGTTATATAAGGAAATCAAATATTAACTGGTAAAAGGTATTTCTTGATTTTGGCAAAACGCAATTACTACTCGCAAAGTAAAATAATTCTGCAATCATTATAACAGCATGCTTGATTGCAAAAAAAATACCGTACCCCGAGCTAGTCAGTGCATTCAATTGAGAATTGCGCCCAAAGTATTATTGTCTACTTATGTCATAATTTCTAATTTCGTTCTTCGAAACAGTTTCATTTCATTCTATTTAGAAAGCCTGGGGTCGAAATATTTATTAAACTTTTGAGATTAAAGGTTTACCAAATTTTCAACAAAACTCTAGAAATGTTTGAACAGAGCACGTTTGTTCATACATTTATAAGCCGGGAGCGGCCCGACAAAGAAAGTAAACTCCATTCTAAAAATGATAATATCTAAATTAAGTTTGTGGCGAGACCCGCTCTGCAGTTATCCCTACCTCGCTTTCATGAAGCACTTCAATATTTCTACCTTCACCTTTATACATACCAGCTTTATATATTTATATATAATTTTCTCAAATACATGTTTTTTCTAGAAAAGCAAAGGTCAGAGGCTAATGGTCTTTTTTTCCTCTATTTTTATCTATTCCTCTCCAGTAGTCTCTCCAATCGGATGACCACTGAACTGCTATGTAACCTTTACGAGCATTATCAAAATATTTACGCCAAAACTAACATTGTACCTATATTGCAATATTGACAATAGGTATAGACTGTAAACCAAAATCGGAGGTGTAAGCAGTATTGTCCATGAAAGGGTTAACATCAATAAAATACACATAGATACAGAGATAAAAAAAGATACTAGGGAAGGCATAAAATAAGCAGGTAGACGATTACAAGGGGAGAGATAGAGTCACGCCGCGGCCATGGCTACTAAAAATTAACCAAAACGTCTGGCTAAGTGTAAATAATGACAAATAAATCGCAAAGGAATCAATTAAAGAGTGACATTCGCGAAAACTTCTGACAGTATCAGGGAGATGAAGTTCTAAGAGGAGATTTAGAAATGAAAAGAAAAGCACATATGTTAGAACATGCACATTATATATATGTTAATATTATGTCAATTACAAGGCAATTTAACAAAAAAAGCTTTCCTATAAAGAGTACATTTATAGTCTATAAACCTTTGTCCTCGAATTACCTTGGGTTAGTTATATCAATCTTTTGTAGTTAACTAGACCTTGGTTTTGTTACGAAGAACAAGGACCGCGGAGCTCAACTTAATATAGTTTTAATTTGACGTACGGTGGAGCTAATTTACACATTAGCGTGTTTAGCAGCTTTATTAACTTTCGCCACTGATATACTTGTGAATTCATAACGTTATATTTATAGAAAATAGCGAAAAGCCGAAGCGAGGTTTTTATTTTACAAATTCATTTACTAAAAAAAATATGATTCAACAGCGAATACCTTAATTTAATTTGCGAAATACCTAAAACAAAACACTTTTTCCGGAAATTTAAACATGCCGCGATAAAAAGTTTCCACAACGGCGAAGCCTTGTGCATCAGCTAGTTGTATTAAAAGGATTTATTAAATTAGTTCACTGAGTACCTATATGATATTTTATTACGATTATAGTTATTTTTATCGCTGTCTAATTCCAATAAATAGCATGTGGTGTGTCATTTACCTCTAAAAGCTTTATGTGAAATAAAACAAAATATGAATAACTTATATCTACTTTTAAGATTGCAAAATTATTACTGTATTACTGTAACGACAGTCTTATTATTCTTCTATGGCGTCAATGGCGTAGTAATAGTACTCAGATATGGTAGTAAACGTCTTACAATCGTAATTGTCTCTTAACTGAGCCATTTGCTACAATCAGCATTATACAGGGTCGTGACATAAATCAATAATTCTATCCACGATTGTCTTACTCGGCGGTTAAACATCAATCTACGTCTTAAATGTCTTGGCTGCCACTACCTCGTCAATGGCCGCCCCCAAATGGATTCAGATGCGAACATTTAGTAAATGGAGACAAAGATAATGGACATACACGGTTTAGTTATAAAAAATGAAAAGAAAATATAGTTAGTTTAAAAAAATATGGTTGTGTTTGTTAAACATGTATAAATGTTTAATAATTGCAAGAAGACAAGATGAGAAGACATTAAAAGGAGCTACACGGTTACAAGGGGAGTGTAAGATCTAAGAGGAGACTGATAAACTGTGTGAAAGATGATACGGATTCGGTCTAGTTATGTAATACACGGTGTGGTCATGAACAATTAATAGAAAATATAGTTAGACTTGAAAAATTATGGTTAACCGTAAAATATGTATAAATCCACTATATAAAAATAAGTCGGGTTTTCCTTCCTGACGCTATAACTCCAGAACGCACGAACCGATTTCCACGGTTTTGCATTCGTTGGAAAGGTCTCGGGCTCCGTGAGGTTTATAGCAAAGAAAATTCAGGAAAAATTTCAACAGAAAAGCGGGAAAGCGATAATCGACATCCACGCGGGTGGAGCCGCGGGCAGCAGCTAGGGTTTAATAAATAAATTTAAAAAAAATGTAATGGCAGGTGGTAGAGGTGATTTTACCAAAATCGATTATGTTTGATTCGATCGCGAAAGTACCATCGTCTTTTTGTGAATTCGGTGGCGTACCGGTAGAGAATAGGACTTGCAAATTCAAAATTAGTTTGGTGTGTAATTTTACCTCAAGATTGGACCTTAGCAGAAAAGTTTGTAAAGGTAAGTAAAGGGGGTGGCTCTGTAAACTACTTTTATATTAAAAAAAACCGCTGCAGTAAAATACCACGCCCTTCAAAAATAATTCATACAGTGTAATAAAACTTGTCAGCACGAATCCAAACCATGTATTTTTAATTTATTTCAAGTTCCCTGTGGTGCCATTTCATAGGCCTGTGGAGGTAAGCGCGGTGCAGAGAATCAGTTTCAATTACAATCTTGATAAATGGTGATGTGGCTGGCCATTTATTTTCTTCCTTTGTAACTGTGTTAGGGATCCATTAATTTCTGTGCTTCAGTTCGGGTGTATTAAAAATAATTTCACAGACTAACAACATTTCAGATAGGTAACGTAGGTAGATGATAAATGGTTATGTTTCAATTTCAAGTCAGTCCATTTAGTCGAACTATTTTCCTTGTCGAATTGTGTGTATGTATTTATCCATTTTATGGTTCTGTGCGAACATATCCAAAATAATTACTGGTATAAAAAAATTGAGGTTCTATGTGTGCGTGTGGATGTATTAAAAATAATAATCTGGACTAATACAATATTATTAATTTTATCTATGATTCTGATCATTTTGATTTGTGAGTGACTGTGTCAATCTATAATTGTGTATGATTATGAAAGCTGCAAGGTGATTAGGTTCCACACAAAACACATTTTCGGGACAGTTAGACTTTAAGCTGGTATAGTCTCTTAATTACAAACAAATCTTAGTAGTCTGACCCTTTTCTGTTAATTCAGTCTTTTAACATGGGAGTTTATACGAAACCCACTTGATGCACGAGCCAGACATAATAATTGTGTCTTTAAATAAGCAGCAAGTTTCATATTATAACATAAAACTACTACGCACGATATAGAGGTATAATGCTTGGCCACACACGATTACCTTCCTCTCAAACTCGTGTTCTTTAAGCGGGATATGAAAAGGTATATTCTAAGGCCATCATTTTGGCTTGTCAGTGTCTGAAATGGGTGATGGTACATATCTTCTGGGGATTACATTAATTTCTTAACTTTAATCAGGGTGCGGTCAATTGACAATTAGAGTGGGGTTCAAACTAGCAACCACATAATTCCAATTTAGACCTTTTTATAATTCGCTACATGTAGGAAACTATTTCAGGAATAAAAGTACCTCATATTATACTATACTCATGCCTCACTGTTATTTAAAAAAATTAAATTTTGAACCAGAATCGTTTAATCTTTTGTGTATGTGCAAATAAATAATATCTACGAGTATATATTTACTTACATTATATAAGTAATTATAATCAAATCTAGCTAGAGCTAATAGGCTTGTGTTCCACTTTTTATTATCGTAAACTTTACCTTTTTTTCAACACATAGTCAAAATTAATCAATTATCTCGCCCCTCACAGTACCAGGAGCAAAGGTGCCCATGACGCTAGCGTCATTACCTCGCTGGATAGCAACGGCCAACCTTTGCCTCAGATACAAGGCGGAGTGAGAGTCATCGATTTGGTCCCTCAACCTGCGTCCCAATTCGCTCACTAGGTTTTTGGTGTCAGCACCCCAACTACCCATCTTCTCGACCGCAAAGGGTGCGAAAATGTGCAGTTCAGATAAGGCCGCCAATTTGCTGCAGTAGCTGCTGGAGACAAGATAGCACGGCTTAGGTGGCTGGAGGCAACCGTACTGACGCACGTGGCATCCTACAAAAGGATTCTGTCATTCTTCCACGGCACCAGAGTCATACCGTCCGGTCTTCCGAGTCTGAGTCCGATCTACTGAGGCCGAGTGGCTCCAATAGGCACGGGGCGTACCTTTTACAATAGTATAATGAACTGTTCAAGTAAGATATTCATATGCTAAATAGTTTTATAGATATTGGATTTTGACATTTCAATTTTTCGAGCTGCCCGAAAATGCTCCATACAAAATCGTAGCACTCTGTATCGTCACAGTGTGCTGGCGCGTAGTGTAAATGTATGGAGTGCAAGAGAGTATCGTATCTAAGTCAGTCCACGTTGTGTTTACACATGCACAGTGCACAATAAGATTGATTTGAAATTTAATAAGGAATCTAAAAATCTGGGAATTAAAAATAATAAAAAGTCATAGTTTCAGTTTATTTATGCAACATCTTAGTTTAATATGCATATTTGTTGAGAAAAAACTACAACATCAAGCAGTATTGGTGATGATCCGTTGATTCAGGACACTGCCCTATTATATATAAAACAATGTCGTATGAACAGCTAAAGATGATTATTTATTACTAGACCACATGCTAGCTATAAATTTGCAAATGGGAGAGCAACGGCTCGTATGATATAATGACTCCCGGAGGATTTGTTTCAATGTTTCAATTTTCTTACATACACAGTTGCATTACTAATATTATGTAGTATAAATATTTTGTAGCATTGCAAAAGATATTATGTTCACCAGCAATATAGTTTAACTTTTGTACTTTTTTGAGGACTTTCATCTATGCACTACTTCACAGTTCGGTTTACGGTAAGGGGGTTTTGAAACAGTAACAATATAATAATTTAAAATTTTTAAAATATCAGTACTATTATATTATCTATTCTGTGTTGACCGTTATACCATGATAGTTATATTTCTATCACTTTTCTCCGTGTGGTACTAACATCACTGGGGCACAATGAACTCTAAATCGGATTCAAGCCAACTATAATTCCTTTTGGTGCTTTTTAAACCCTAACGCAAATCTAGAAGTGCTTTTTCAAAGTTGATTAGTATTCACAATTGGAATTTTTTATCTATTTGGCAACTGGTAGGCACACTTTACCAATTGCAACTTATAGAAAATTTACTTTTGGAACAGTTCTGGATAGTCGACTTATTGTTTCAACATCATCGGCGTCATAGCATTGTTCCCTTTTGCATTCGAGGCCTTCATCTTGGAGCCCGGGTTTCTCTTAGCTTTCTTTTAGTTCGACTTATAAGACTTTTATGGGAATGACTCTGAACTGACCTCTCATTCTCGAAAGGAAAGCTCCCGCCAGTGCCTCGTCCATCAATAAGCAGATGTACCAGCTTGGGTTCGGGTCCCAGTTGGGTCCCAACCGACTTTTTATTCTTCTCATAATAGGGAATACGCATGTTTTTTTTAATATTTGTAATGATTATTTACATCATTATATAAATATATAAAAAAGGAACTCGGAATATTAACAATGCAAAAAATTGTGAATTGAGATTTTAACCCTGACTTCAAAGAAACCGTGCAAAACAGGCAACATTTTGTTTTAAAAAATAGTTTTAAAATAGTAGGCTGATATCAGCTTTTTAAACGACCGCCATGTTGGCGCGCTTGTCGTGACGTCAATTTACATGACAGCTAACACCTACATGATGTCGTGAATAGTTGTAAAAGTGTTTTGAATTGTATAATATTAATATTTTGTGTTTTACATCAATTTAATAATGCAACTGGACAATTATGCACAACAAATAGACACCAGACGACAATAACTGATATTTTTTATTATGGGATATGACGTCAAAGTCAACCCCGAGTCGGAACGCCATTGGTCGGAACTGTGTACCAATAGCGTTACGTTTTAACTCATTTGAATTGTCCTCTCAACTTACGCTCTTTTCGTCAATTATTTTCTTAATCAAATCGTAATTAAATTGAAAAATATTAATATGCACGTTAAGCTAAAAGAAAAGACGACACGTGAAAAAAAATGCGGTATTTAAATCGCATGCATATTTCCTATTATTTAGCACCTGGATATTGATTAATTTAATATAATCAAATATTAATTAGTAAATAAATCATTTTAAAACTTCCAGAAAAAGTTATGAGTCACAGCTTCAAACTTGTAACACAGTAAATACATTATAAATCAAATTGACAGTCAACACCACAATATCATTGAAATATTTATCACATAGATAGAAGATAATAAAAAAAAACTGTATAAATACGAATACTGGTGTCAAGGCTGTATACGAGTACAAATTAGAGAAGTTTAATGTTGTATTTGTATATAACATTGTATGGTGGTCATTTACAAAATTGGACTGACACGTTGCGTGACTCGGCAACTAGGCGTTGCCAAAATGTGTGGAGGCGATGGGACACGCACACCGTCGCTTTAGATCCTATGTTTCGCCCTCTGATAATTCCCTTACATGCGTCTAAAGGGGTAAATTACATGAATAAGTTTGCCCTATCAACAGACTTTACAGTGAAGGACGAATGTGCGTTAGTTGAGCAACTAAATTAGCACTTGTTTCTGGTAAGGTTATTTACAGAGACAGCAGCAAGAGTGTGATACCCTGGTGTTAGGCTGCCTGTCCATTGGAACGGAGCTAGGTAGTGAAGCGGTGCCAGAATGTGATGCATAGCGGAGTTGTGGACTGTGCCTGTCCATTTACGCGAAGCTAAGCAGCGGGGCAGAGCGAGAAAAAATTTAAATTGGAATCAACGGTATTGGCAGTTTGTTATTCATGTTTAGTTAACTTCTTTTAATTTTTATTTTATTTTAATCTTTTCATAAATACCATGGGATCATAGCTGAACTAAATAGAATAATACGGATTCTAGATTGCAGATAAATATACTTAGATAAGTTTTCTTCCGTGAATATGTACATTATAATATATACAGAAAAATGACAGATTATACTAATGTATTCAAATCGAACCAACATAGAGTAATCGTGCGCTCTATCGCCACGCCACAGAGATCGTTTTAGTTCTCTTCAAAATTTTTGAAATCCTATAATACATTTAATTCATAGGTACTCTAATTGCTTGCCTGAAATGAATCATAATTTTCTCAAATGTCGAGATACGACTACCAGACTGCGGAAAAGGAAGAGAAAACATCGTTCAAACGTTCATATTTCCGCGCAGAATAATATTCAGATGAAGTTATGAACAGCAATGATAACTGCGTTATTTTACTTAATTTCCTCACGGCGTCCCTTTAACATCTTATCTACATTACCAGTAAAAAGCTTCGTGAGGGACTTTAAAACAAAGTAAATATTTTACGTCGTGCATTCTTGTCACAATTACAAAGGTATTATTTGCCGCCTGTTGATAAACTGTAGTATTTGAGCGATGCTAACCATTGAAAAGTCATAAATGAAAATAAAACTTATACCTAGTTAATATATAGAATAATATTCGTAGCTCGTATTTAAAAGACAAGGATATAGATAAATAACCTAAAGCATTTTAAATTACAGGTTGAAGTAGTGATCTTACAAACCATAATTCTTGTTATCTGTCTTTTCTAATCTTCACCATCATCATATCAGCCGCACATAGTCTACTGCTGAACATAGGCCTCTCCCATAGACTTCCAGAATGACCGATCTAAAGCAGCCCGTATCCAGCGCTTACCGGCGACCTTGATGAGGTCGTCCTTCCACCTGGCCGTTGGGCGTCCTATACTACGTTTGCCCGTACGCGGTCGCCACTCCAGAACATTTTTGCTCCATCGGCCATCTATTCTGCACGCTATGTGTCCTGCACACTGCCACTTCAACGAGCTTATCCGCTGGGCTACTTCGGTTACTTTCCTTCTCCTACGGATATCATCATTTCTGACGCGATCACGTAGTGAAATCCCGAGCATAGCCCTCTCCATAGCTCGTTGAGCGACTTTGAGCTTTTTTAGGAGACCCATAGTGAGGGACCACGTTTCAGTTCCGTAAGTCGTCATTGGTAACACATATTGATTAAAGACTTTCGTCTTCAGGCACTGAGGTATGTCGGACGAGACGACATTTCGTAGCTTCCCGAACCGGTAAAGGCGCAACATGGACATTTGACATAACCTTTATCTTGTCCATGTTCATCATAAGGCCCACCCTTTGGGATATTCTGTTGAGGTCTTCGAACATGGTGTTCAAGTCCTCCAGCGAATCTGCCATAATGACAATATCATCGGTTAACGGAAGGTGAGTGATATCCACGCCGTTTATATTGATGCCATGTCCTTTCCAGTTCAGTAGCTTGAAGACGTCTTCCAAGGCAGCGGTAAACAGTTTCGGAGAGATCACGTCTCCCTGTCTAACGTCCCTTTTCAGTGGAATTGGCTTCGTGCTCTGTTCCTGTACTCGGACCGACGTAGTGGCGTTCTGGTATAAACACTTCAATACTTCGATATCCGGCACCGCTGGAGAGACTGTAGCACGGACCATATTGCAATCGAATCGAAGGCTTTCTCATAGTCCACAAATCCTAAGCAGAGAGACTGGTTATACTCTTTGGTCTTCTGTATAACCTGCCGCAGCGTGTGAATGTGGTCTATGGCACTGTAGCCTTTGCGGAATCCGGTTTGTCCGGGAGGTTGGAAGTCATCGAGCCTGTTGGCGAGACGGTTCGTAATAACCCTCGAAAACAGCTTGGAATTGTGGCTTTTCTAATCTTAGAAAAAATAAATTTAGTTGAAAATATTAGTAAATAATGAATATTTATGAATAATATTCACTACTATAATTTGGTTTAGATTGACCGGGGTATTAAAGACTTAGAGGCATTCCTGTGCCCCCAGATAAAACAGACCAATACTGAAGCTAATTTCTCATTATTACTTCAAATCTCAGGTAACGCAGTCGTTATATATGTAGAAGCTTTATAGCTTCAATAAAACCTATTACATTCAAACTGTAAACCACGCAATTTAAATACTGGAAACTTTAAAAAACTGGTACATAAGTGTCTTTATTTGTTCTAAAATGATATTTTTGTTCTGTCCCTAGGTTTATATGTTAAGCTAAAATAACGATATTGATTTTAGTGAGTAGGGTAGCCAGTGCTTACTGAGAGTTTTGTGCTGTTAGCGGAAAGACCTAAGGCTTGACCTGCCTTATCTTCTACACTGACGGCACTGAAAATCTGCTCTAACAGGGTCGGCAGCGTGAGTGTGACGCCTCTGATGTTGCAAACGTCCATAGCCCACGGTAAACACTTCCCATCATGTAGGCCGTGTGCTTGTCTGCCACCTAAGTGTTATAAAAAACCCACCTGTTAGGTATATTAGTATGTAAGTATAATCTCATTAGATCAGACTAATTAGAGTACCCCTGGGTAATCAATGCCCCAAAGTTTTTCTCCTTATTCGTTGGAGAACGTGATTCTACTTTCGTTTAATTTTACATAGACCACGTTCCGGTCTATTTTCTAGATTATATACTGTGATTTTAAGAATGGCTCTCTAAAATGATTCAGTTGATTAGATTGAACTGGCACAGTAAATACATTATTTGTTATGCTAACTTTCATACAAATTTAAACAATCCGTAGAATTTCGGTTATCCAATTAAATCAGTTGGTCCGAGTACTCAGAGTACTTATTGAGTTTCTTTGATATGAAACAAATATTAATTCTAAGCAGGAATCGAACCTACAATCTCTGACGTAGCAGTAAAGTTGAACTGAAAATCAATAATGGCTTGTAAGTGAACTTTAAGAATCAAGACAATGATGATTATGTTCACTTTCATATTGTTTGCTACGAGATTATATAAATATACGTGATACTTTAGACTTCAAGGGGAAAGTGTGAAACAAAAACGATTTTTTTAGAGGATTCTTTTTTAAGTGCGCATAAAAGTGGCTTTATTGTGGGAAGTATGCATTTCTTCCTGAGCTCCTTGCTTAAAATTCATGGTAATATTTCTAAAAAAAATGTACCTACCGAATTCATTTTTATAAGGTTTATAAATAGGTACCATACGGCAAAGAAGATAAGTTTAAAAAACCTCGCTCTACCTTTTCTTAGAAAGTTGTATGAATAGTTGTAAAGGTATTTATTTCCTTTGCCGTTACGGCACGTTAATTAAGGCATACCTACCGGGGTGCCTTAATTTGCTGCCTCGCACCCGGCTATGAGACCCGAAACTGTGTTTTTAGTCGTTTCAAGTGTGACATAACAGCTTCTGGTGACTCGTGGGGCACCAGGAACTTATTTATGAATTCTCCTTTTCACTTCGCCATCGTATTTAAAAAAAAAAAATTATATAGGACACGTGAATTTGACTTCACCTCGCCTGATGGTAAGCTTAAGGCAACGTCACACGAAAGAGGATCACCATTACATACACGTAACATGATAACAGTGGTGGCTTTCAGCAGTGGTCAGAATTGGAACCAAGAATGCTCGATCGTAAGGCTTTTCCTTAACCAATTAACTACCAATCCTTATTACGTTTACCATTGCCTTTCTATCACTAGGTACGACTTTTATACAAACAAAAACAAAACAACAAATTTTATACCAAGCTTACAATCGGTCGTAAACAATCTTGTATATGACGCGCAATTTAACAAACGTTGCGAGAAACTTGTACAGTTTAACACGAAGCGGAATTAACGTAATTTACAATCTCCTGGTACAATAGATTGTAAGTTAAGAATAAGCCAGCTAAAATGTGACGCAATTAAACACGTACCCAACAAAGAAACCACAATGTATGTGAACATTATAATATTTTTAGGACAGTTGATTTTATTAAGTTACTGATCCTTAGCCATGTGGGTGTTTTGGGGCTCCAACAAAATATTCCCTGCTGTTTCACAGACGAAGCTCTAGCGCAGGTATTTTCTCGAGGTTTAATTAATTAAGAATTAGACGGCTGGTATAGGAAATAAAGCCACGTTAGTAGGACAAAACTATAGAGTAAGAACTTTGAATTTAATCAGAATTAACTTTGAAATGATTATAACTTGATCACCTGCTATGAACTACGAACAAAAACCAAAAGCATTTCTATTATTCCTCCACGCGATGCCAAAATCCCTTAATCCTTTTACATAACTCTTTAGCCTCGCGGGTAGTTTGTTTGGCATTGATATATTTTTATAACAAACACGCACACAACCTATCTGATAGTGCCGATTACTAGTAAGAAGACAACATAGCATAGTATATCCTAAATTCTAATTGCGATCTATGAACTCTTGACTGTGGAATAATTCCCATATTCACAATAATATAAAATAATTATCAAACAAAGTATGATAAAGTTTCTTGCGGTCTATGAATTTAAATTTTGGTGCTACTTGACTAGTTATCTCTGTTCATAAAGCCAATATTAAAATCTGTAACTTTAACATTAAACATGAGAGGGCTGAGAGTTTACATCTAGTAGTGTGCTATATAGTAGTAACTATGGAACAGAATACAACTGGAAACAATGCAGCTGTATACCAACTAGTTGAATTTGGTTCGTAGGAGTTAGGGCAATATAATAAAACTTTTGTGGTAGCACTGCAGTCAGAGTAATATTCATTCACACCTCAGTATAATAACTATGAAATACATAATTCCACAATTCAGTTCTCGTGTGAAATAATTAACATTTATCTTACTCTGGTCATAACATTATCGTGGTTATTCCTGGTTGCAACGGAGGCTTTTAACTCGGAGTCCTTGGTCCACTGAGTTTTTTCGGTTTATCTTGAATCTTGGCTTTTACGGGAGGGACTGCCGTTTGACCTCCCAAGCCCGAGAGGAAAGCATCTTTTATTAAGGTATAATGTGTGTGTTATAAGACCTTAGTGAGGCTCCCAGACGCATACTCCCTTTATTCAACTGAATAAAGTAACATATATCTAGGAGGTATTTCAAAAAATTAGGTTAACAATTATTATATATATTGAACATCCTGTTTTTAAGCAACAGCCTTTCTAACTAACAGTACGAATAAAAAGTTCGTGTTCAATTAATTTACATAATTACATTAAAATGATTGAACTTCACCGCGAGGAACCAACGTAAACTTTTGTGGTAGCCCACCTATGGGTGTGCTAAGTGGAATACTTTAGGTGTACTTCGTCTGGGTGCGCTTCAAATGGGTGTGCTTAGAGGAATGCCTCAACATATAATATTGACTGGTGCAAGCGTCGAAATTTTTGTTATCTAAAATTTCAAGTGTGGTAATTATGAAACTCTGATTTATTTTGAAGCAAAATTATGGACTTTAATTTTTTTAATTCGAGTTAAAAAATAACTTTTAAATTATTGTATATTGCTCAAAATGCAAAAATGTTTAAAGTTCAACCAATTTCGAATAAATCGACAAAATTTGTTTACCTAGTATCTGTTGGAGCATGCAACCGGTATCAATTTCTAGTGTAGTCGTAGCGTATGTTTAAAAGTTTCGCTGCACTAAGGCACTATATTTCCACCGACAGCGTTTACAAACAAATCAAGTTTGATACGTGTTATGCTTTTGTATTATACAAATAAATGACTGATAAAGTTAGACACCACACACGTATGTTGTGGTGGTGGATTCCGGAAGAGTGTATTAAAGCACCGAATTTCGTCACATAATCTATATATATATTATATATATATATATATAAAAATCAATGCCACTTTTTGTAGTAATTTTATAACTCAAGAACGGGCTCACCTATCCAAACCAAATGTTTCGGCTTTGTTTGGACTATTCAGTAGATGGTTTATGTGAAGTTTACATTTACGCGGGCGGAGCCGCGGGCAAAAGCTACTTTATTAAATTTGAGGTCCAATAATCGTCTAATGCCTCCTGTGTCAACTCATCATCATCAAACTTCAAGCGCTCTGACATCAGAGTACGGCGTTCGCTTTTTGTGTTTTATTCTTCCTTCGAATGGTTTTGTGACACCCATATGTACCAATTAAATATGTTAAAACTGAATGGAATAACTTTCGGTCGCAATGAGCAGTATAGTAAGAAAAGGCCGGCTTGAAAAGACTAGTAACTTCAAAATTCAAAGGAATGTTTGAAATCGAGTAGTTTATAATATTAATAATATTACAGTATAATCCCACAATAACATGCCACCGCCGCTACATGGTGAATATACATATGCATATAAGTTTTCGGCAACTGTTTCATTATGCGTACAGTTAAGGAGTGGAACTCCCTGTCTGAGTGTTTCCGGGAACCTTCAAGTCTCAAGTGAATCTCCAGGTTCCTACTAGATAAGTATGTTTCATCGCAGACCGCATTATAACTCATCAGCTTTTGTGATAGACGTCAAAATGAGTCTATCAATGATAAAAAGGTCCATAATGGCACATAAACTAAAATAGAATATAAACTAAGTATAGTTGATTTTCCAAGTTTGTCACGCACATCCTGCCATAAATCAAATGTTATGTGTGTTCATCATAACGCAATTTATTCGGCCTTACCTTATGGTAAGAGAAAAGCTGCGCCCCCGGGCCCCTCCGCTGACCCAGGTGCTCGAACCGGCTCTGCTCGGAGGAGTGGTCGACTCCCTGTTCCCGGCGCGAGCGGAACATGTTCCGCCGCAGATGGCTCCGCCGCCTCGGTCGCCTACGGCACCCAGTACGGCGCCCAGTGCGGTGATTGGCGACGACGTGCCCGAGGTCACTTGGGTAGAACTAGAGCTGGCGGTGCGAAGGCTGAGGGCCAAGAAGAACACCGCCCCGGGACCCGACGGCATTCCAGGCCGCGCGTGGGTCCTAGCTCTAGGGGAAGACGGTCTCGAACCCCGACTGAGAGGGTTCCTCAGCGCATGCATGGAGCGGGGCCAGTTTCCGAAGATGTGGAAGACGGGGAAGCTGGTCCTCATCCGCAAGAAGGGACGCCCGGCGGACGAGCCGTCCGGGTACCGGCCCATAGTGCTGCTCGACGAGGTGGGCAAACTCTTTGAAAGAGTAATTGCCAAGCGCCTCGTCGAGCATCTCTCTAGAGTGGGGCCGGACCTGGCGAATACCCAGTTTGGGTTCCGCCGGTGGCGTTCCACTGTGGATGCCATCATGCGTGTGAGGACTCTGGCGGAGGATGCGGTCGCCCGGGGCGAGGTGATGTTGGCGGTGTCCTTGGACATCTCCAACGCCTTCAACACCTTGCCCTGGAGTTGCATCAGGGAGGCACTCGTGTACCACGGTGTGCCTCTCTACCTCCGCCGCATAGTCGGGGCTTACCTAACGGAGAGAGCCGTCGTCTACCCGAGTTCGACCGGAGTCGGTAGGCGTGAGATGTCGTGCGGTGTCCCACAGGGATCGGTCCTGGGGCCGTTACTGTGGAACATCGGTTACGACTGGGTGCTTCGCGGTGACTTCGCGTACGGTGCCACCGTCACGTGTTATGCGGACGACACGCTGGTGACGGTGAGCGGGGCTACGCACCGCGAGGCGACCCTGAGGGCCACGACCGCGGTTGGTCAAGTCGTCGAACGGATCCGGCGGCTGGGTCTCGAGGTGGCTCTGCACAAGTCCGAGGCCATGTTCTTTCATGGTCCTCGGCGCAGGCCAGGCCCGGGAGCCAGCCTTACAGTGGGAGGCACTCCCATCGACATCAAGCCCCAGCTGAAATACCTGGGGCTCGTGCTTGACGGTCGGTGGGACTTCGGACAACATCTCCGAAGCCTGCGCCCCAAGTTGGTCACCACGGCGAATGCCCTGAGTCGGCTGCTGCCCAACTTGAAGGGCCCAGGGGCCTCCTGCAGGAGACTCTACGCGGGTGTCGTGCGGTCCATGGCCCTATATGGGTGCCCCGTGTGGGCGGACACCCTGGGGGCCAGATTCCTGCCTCTGCTCCGTACGGCGCAGAGGACGATGGCCTCCAGGGCCATCAGGGGATACCGCACGATATCCTTCGAAGCGGCGAGTCTCCTGGCCGGATCGCCACCGTGGATCCTGGAAGCGAGGGCCCTTTCGGCACTATACCAGTTCCGAAAGGAGGCGCGGGAGCGGGGATTTGATCCCGAGCCCGAGGACATTCGGGCCGAGAAATCCCGGCTCCACCAGGTCATGGTGGCCGAGTGGGAGCGACGACTTGGGCAACCACGCGCAGGGCACGCCGTCATTGCGGCGGTAAGGCCCATCATGGGGGAGTGGCTAGAGAGGCCACACGGGAGCCTCTCGTACCGTCAGACGCAGATGATAACCGGGCACGGTTACTTCGGGCGGTATCTGCATCTGATGGGTATTGAGCCAACGCCCGAGTGCCATCACTGCGACGCGAGCGTGGACTCGGGGCTGCACATGCTCACCGAGTGTCCGGCGTTTGAGACGCCGAGGCGGGAGCTTGTGCAGGCCCTGGGGGTGAGAGTGCTCACGCTCTCCACCCTGCTCGCGGCGATGGTCCGCTGCGCGGATGCGTGGGCGGCCAGCGCCTCTTTCTGCGAGCAGGTCATGCTCGCGAAGGAGACAGCAGAGCGGGCGCGGCGCGGTGAGCGAGAAAGACTCGCTGACATCGCTGCTCGCGCCCGAAGGCGGCTCGGGCGTCGGAGGGCGCTTACAGACCTCCGCCCCCCATGAGCGCGGGCCTGAGGGTGACGGGTGGAGCCACCCGTCACCCTAGCAGAAGCAGGCCACGGCGGCGGCGCGCATCGTAGGACGATGCGCGCCTCCCCACACCGGGGTTGAGTCGGGGACGGCGTGGTCCCCACCTCCCGAGGAGGGCCAGACCGAAAGGGATGGCCCTGGGTCAGCCGGGGTGCGAGGGATATGCCGCAAGGCAACCTCACCTCCGGCCTAGCACCACGACCCACAGACGGCGTGCGGTTTAGTCGGTTCGAGTCCGACATAACCCACCCCTCCGGCTCCGGAGGGGCGGGTATCCGTGGGGATTTCCCGCACGTAAAAAAAAAAAAAAAAAAAAAAAAAAAAAAACGCAATTTATTTCTATATTAGATAATTTCCTCAAAGAAGTAAATTTACCGCGCGGCCTATGCAAATCTATTTTGGGTTAAATTTATAGATCAAATGTTATCTGTTTTATAATCGTTGTTTCAAGTACGTAACAAGGCATCTGCAGCCATATGTGGTTGGAAAATTAATTGGGGATTAGTTAGATACACGACAACAATCCCTTTACCTATTGAGTCCATTATGTGGAATCAAAATATGCACACATAATCTTTGGAACCAATTCTCGAAATCTGTACACCTACTTATCAACGGATAAGGCTCTGGTGCAATCTTTTCTCTTAGGGTATGGTAGTTAAACGGCAAATAATTCTGCAAAATTCATAATAAATCTATTTGTGTAGACCCCAGACTCCTAAGTGCAAGATTTAGATGCAATCGGGATTGGCGCTTGGATGAAGAAGAATATCAGAAATACCCGTTATGCAAAGTCAGGTTAAAAATAGCACAATGTTATTAAAATTCAGTTACAACCTGACCCTTTCCTAGCCCAGCCCGATGCGGTTGTTCCTAACACAACCTATTCTGCTGTTACTTATTCATAAATCGACCTTTTAAAGTCTAAGTGCTGTGGTTTTAGATAGTACTAGCTGTTGCCCGCGGCTCCGCCCGCGCGGATGTCGATTATCGCTTTTCCGCTTTTCTGTTGAAATTTTTCCTGAATTTTCTTTGCTATAAACCTCACGGAGCCCGAGACCTTTCCAGCGAATGCAAAACCGTGGAAATCGGTTTGTGCGTTCTGGAGTTATAGCGTCAGGAAGAAAAACCCGACTTATTTTTATATAGTAGAATATGAAATATTACCTATATGAAATACAATGAATAATTGTAAAGGAACTTTTGCGTGATCGAGATGGCAGAATTATATTCTTGAATAATTTAGTCTAAAGTGAATAACTGACACGAGAACAGAAGGCTAAGTGTAACGCCCCTGGTGTTGCATACGTCCATAGGCTTCTTTCCACTTCGTCTACAGTTGGGCCGCGAGCTTGACTGCCCCCTAAGTGGTATAACAAAAGGCGAGAAGAAATCACCGAAAGTTCGCATGAAAGTAATTATCCACATTCGAGTATTTGGATTTTTGAGATACCTTCGTAAGACTGACACATAAATCCAAAACTCATAACTGAAACAGCTTGCAACTTTACGGTTCATATTTCATCACTCGAATCCACTGATGTTATATGAACAATCGAATAACACGAAGTGGGCAATAAGTAGCAAGTTATAAGATTCAATCTTTATAACTTGACTTCGAAGAGTGTCCGACAGACTATAATTGTTATCGGAGCAAATCGTTGACTGTAATCAACTGAGTATGGGATGGTGATACAATAAAAAATACAATCACAGATTGGGGGGGTGATGATAAATGTGCCAATTTCAATTTATCGCGACTAGGGTGCATTATATGGGTAGAAGAAACGACCGGGGTCGTAACTCGTACATTTATGTCGTATTTCACGAGCTACGTGGTAATAGCGCACGTACGACGTCAGTTGAGTCTTGACAAGCGCAAGTTTAGTATGTATAAAGGTACAGTATAGATAACATGAATAAAATTTTAGTTAGTGAAATATGTTAGGAAACTACAGACACGACTCCAAAATACATATCGAAGAATATGAGAACTTAAGCTACATGAGTGTTTATTTACTTAAGGCACTTACCATCATTTTTTTTAACGATGATCACTGTTGTATCCAAGGTTTTTATTTCAGTGCCGGGGTCCTTTTTATTTTTATATTTGACTTTTTAGGTTATTACGGAAGTGTGACTGTTATTCACATAGGGTGGAAGATCTGCGCTAGAAACTGGCTCATTGATTGTTATTTGTAAATGTATGCGGACGAGGTTGACTTGGGTCTCGAAGAATTTAATAAGAACACACTAATGCTTTTTTTATACAACTGAGGTGGCAGACAAGCACACGGTCCACCTGATGGAAAGTGGTCACTGTGGCCTAAGGACGTATGCAACACCAGGGGAGGCACACTCGAGCTGGCGTACCTCTAGACGCAGAGAGTTTTTGTGCCGTTAGTGTAGAAGACAAAGCAGGAATAGCCTTTGGTCTGCCCACTGACAGCTGCTCAATGCTACAAACGACTAACTAAAATACCATGATAATTTCTTCAAAATTTCAGGGTATATTAAAAAAGTTCACAGTCGCAACTCAATGTCAATATAAATTGTCTTTGGGTAAAAGTTAAAGCATAATTTAGCAATATAATGTAATTTGATCAAGTTAAAAGACCAGAAGTTAAGTAATGGCGTGCGGGTAATGACAAAGAAACTCGGAAAGATTACATTTTGTAAGTCTCCCAAAAAATCGCCTTGGTTCGAATTCTGGGTCAAGCTCAGTATTATTGGGGTTTTAATTAATATTTTCAGTAGCAGTAGGGAAGGTATTTAATAGATTAGTTTTCAAAACATCTAGTTTACGTTACTGTGTAGGAGTAAGTCTAGCGAAATCATACATTTCTAATGCCTTTATACGTGTATTGAATTCACACGCGCATGACATTTATAAAATCTTATACTTTTCATTCAAGTTTATTATATTTCTATCCTACGATAAGAAATGTAATCTTTTGTTTACAATAACCTGTAAATACGAAACATATTTATTTTCACAAAATATACCCAAGTTCTACAAAATTATAATGAATTTATATATTATATATATTGGTCTCTGAATTCTTTCAATGGCTTTTACTATTTCACATACCAATTATCGACAAAGAAAAATCCAATGAAACTCAACAAAAATTTAATTTAGCAGTTCAATATGCTAAGAGTCAACAAAAATGAAACAGAAAGAGAATCAAACAATGTTAATCTCGTTTTGCGGACTGTTTGTGAACCTAATAGATAGGACGAATCCGAGTAACACGTCGGCCATTTTAGGAAATACTGTGAGAAACAAATTTTTCAGGCTAACGGTATCCAGTAGTAATTGCATTGGCGAAGGTTTTTTTCGCTTTGGGAGTGGTACTTCATTAGTAAGCGAATCGTGGTGCGGAGACCGTTCTTTTATTTATATACTGTTTTTTCTGCACGTCCGATGCTTCCTGTACGGTATTACTAGCTCTCTTTTTGCAGAATTATTCCGACTCGCGCTCTCATTACTCTGAATACGGCACGTCAAGATTAACAGCGGTAATACACGAAACCACTGAGAGAATATAGCGAGTGCCAGAGAAAGTTAAACTGTCTACCAACCCACAGTAAATTAACTCACGAACAAATTGAAGAAGTTTTTAATTTAATAAATTCAATGCTTAACCAAATTTACAAGGAAAATAGAGACACTCTGTGTAAAACATTACAGGCACAATACACATGATTTCTATTGGTATTTCGCGATATGCAATACAATGTATGAAATAAACATGTAGAGGCGAAAATTCGCCCATTTGACACAAGATCCGCATAGTAAACTTCTCTAGGGTAGGTACGTTTATTTTACCAGAGGTTAAATCCGTATAATAAATTAGCCGACCAACGCATTACTCGACAAATATTTTTCACATAATTGGTATTAATTGAAAAGAAAATGATCAGTCACTAGATGTTAATTAATATAAATTGCTTAAAACCTCACAGCAGCGCTGCGAAAATCCATCGAGTTAGTGGGTAATAAAGATCTACATTTTTCATCATACCTTGATTTAGTGAGGAAAGGAAATGTAATTTTTTAATTCATTATATTCTGGATGACAGAGATTATCGTGAAGTGGTGATGTTAGAAAAAAATATAGAACATTTTAATAATGAAAACAATTAATAAACAAATCTGTATGTTTGCCTAAATTTACAAATTGTATAGTTAATTTATAATCTAAAAAAATACTAAATAAGTACCATACTTTAAAATACATAACTATAGGTTCAAGAAACCATTGTTAATTTATTGAATGTTGTTCGAATGGCATTTTTCTTTGTTAATTTGAATATGTCACAAATTTTCCCACACTTAAAAACTCAGTAATCATTTATTAAAACTATAATTTTGCAGGCTTAAAAGATTATACGTATTAACTTTCGGTGATTCGTTCAATTCGTTCATTATTGATCTAAATATTTTTAACAGTTTCTTTTGTTTGATTTTATTAATATTATTATATTTGTCCGCAAAGTATGCTTTTCAGGTACTTTATATTATTATGCCATATATTAAGATGGTTTTAAAATAGTGTAGTTATCTTTAAAGTTACTTCTAACACACTAACTTTCAACATCTAACAAACTTATAATTGGATAAAAACCTTGGATAAAATAATCACTTATATACAAAAATAGTTCATAAACTTTCAGCGCTAGCAATTAAGATGGTGAAAATTATGCAAACGTTTCCTAATTTAGCGCTGCGCTAAAAATTCGCAACAACGTTTAAGGGGCCACAAACTTTTTCATTTATTTTTCACTTTTTGAAATTTATTTAATTTATTTCATGCACTATTAATTTATTTTTAAATAGGTCACAATTGTTTTTTAAATTATAATTTTATCGGGAGTGAAGTTACAAGTGCTGATACCCCACTTGTTGAGGCTGCACCGCGGACCGATATCAACGTTCGCGCGCTCGACAGAGCGTGGGCGACTGCGCTTCCCGCCCATTCATTGAACTGCCCTTATAATACCAACAGTCACTCGATTCGATGTCGATTCACTTGCGATTCTTCAACTAGGAACTAAATGGTACTTTCAAACAATATAATCACGGATAAAGTTTATCTTTTATGAGCTTACGATTTAACTCTAGGACGTTTCGAGATATTCGTAATATATAGCTTTTTATGTGTATATTTTAGGATTGTCGGTCTTAATATATATTAAGACTGCTTGCTTAAATTTAGAGAGATAATCAGTTTATGAAAATCCTTAGAAAATAATATGATCACAAAATAAGTTGTTTAATTTTTTTTAACCGCGACTTTTTGCCACTACATTGTGGATAAAAAAAAACAATGAGTAGCAGTACATTTTTTATTGCACACCAAGGAATCTGCAATATTATTTAATTTATAAAATATGAAGTTTGACAATTTCTACGTACAACCCTTCAGCACGTTATATACGTAGTAGGTACAAAATAACTTACACGCGATATATGATTCTTAACTACAGGACATTTACGTGACAAAGGTCGGATCGCTTGTCAGATTTTTTAGCTTAAGCTTATTCGCGACAATAATATAGACGGTCGGACTCCTGAACGATGCTGATATGTTTATAAATACGAAACCCTTGTCAAACTTCTACGCCGTAGCATACAAACGCAGATGCTACGAAATATTTTAAGTAGGTTTACTAATAATCGATGACAAATGCCTTAATATATTTCCATTAAGTAGTTTTGTCTTCATAGTATCATTTCCTATGTAAGTATAGAATGTGTACGTACCTGCTGATTAAAGATGTATTCTATACTCGTGTCTTACTATGTATCTTATTGATCTTTTCCAGTGGATGTAGTAGAAGATTACTAAGGGACAGGGCTGTGCTACAACCTACAGTTAACATACAGTCCATAATTACGTCAATTGGTGGCTCGCCCCTGTTACCAAACTAACCAAAAATCGTAGTTGGTGTTGATACACTCCCTCCTGCCTAACGTTTCAAGGATTTACAGGTGTATATATGTATGTATACAAGTCTCTCTAAAGTTTGTCTATGAGATGATCTGTGAGTCTTATTACGAGATAATATTACGTTGAAGTAACCGCAGAGTACTCTGATTTGTAATTCCCTTTGGTCTGTAATTAGTCCCTAATCGGACGTGAGTAGCATAAGTCGCCGCCTTTGAACTCTAATGGGCATATAAAAAATAAATATGACAGGAATATTAATATTATACTTGTTCATGTGGGTACTATCATGTACAAATTTGATGAAGATTTCGAACGGAATCCATGTAAAAATCATAATTTTTGAAGTGAAAGCTTCTTTAGGCGTTGGATGGATAAAAAGTGTTAAACTCGCGTCAGGATCGCTTGACCTTTGAACCGTAACCGACGACTGACGTCATACAACATTAGGTACAGACTGTCTATTTTGCAAGATACGATAAATAGCTTCGTAGTTTAGCGGTAAACGCTTCGACTGTAAGTCCTTATAGCATGTGTAAAGTTTACTATGCCTAATGTAAGACAGATAGATACGCATATCACAATGAACGATGAGTTTGTTCAAATAGTTGATACCACAGTTTTTCTTGGTATGACTCTAGATAGTAAACTGCAATGGGGTTCTCATATCGCAGCCTTGGCAGGAAGACTTAGCTCAGCTGCCTATGCGGTTAGAAAAATAAGGTCACTTACTGATGAGGAAACGGCACGATTAGTTTATTTTGGCTACTTTCACAGCCTTATGTCGTATGGTCTGATGCTGTGGGGCTCAGCTGCTGATATTGAGGCTATTTTCATATTACAGAAACGAGCGATACGAGCAATCTATAGCCTCAGACCCCGTGACTCGCTGAGAGAACTATTTAAAGAAATTAATATTTTAACAGTTGCTAGCCAATACATTTACGATAATGTTTTATATGTACGCAAGAACCTAGATCTTTTCAAAAAAAACTCTGACGTACACAATTATAATACGAGGAATAAAAATAAACTTGTAGTGCCAAAACTCAGACTTCAAAAGGTTGGTAATTCTTTTGTAGGTAACAATATTAAAATGTTTAATAAAATTCCTCAAGAGTTGGTTGACATGCCTCTAAATAAGTTTAAAATCGAAGTAAAAAAGACTTTAATGAAAAAAGGATATTACAAAGTAAACGAATACCTTAATGATAAAAATGCATGGTCATCCTAATCTCTTTGCTTGCTCGCACAATATAAACCTATGAAAAATAAAATAAAAACAAATTGTTTTAAAAAAAGAAACTATAATATTGTTCACTGAGTTTCTTGCTGGTCTCTTCTCAGTAGAACCAACTTACCGAACCAGCGAAAGAATCATTTTCAAATGATTTATTTACTTAATTTAATATTATATTAGTAATTTCCTGACATTATTGTAAAATTTTGACGTTCATATGTGCTCTTTATGTGCCTAAACTGAATAAACGAAATTGATTCTTGATTGATTGATTCTTTGATTGATTCAGATAGTACCGGGTTCAAACCTGGCTTTCTGACACTTTTTGTTATTATTTTTTCTTTTTGTAAATTATTACGTTTTTAATTATTTTTTTTGTAATTTATTACTTTTTGTGATTATTTTTTCTTTTTGTATTTTATTAATTTCTTCTGACAGAAAATTAGCAGAAAATTAGTTATATGTTCTATGATTGGCGCTTTATTATAGGTGTGGTATGGTATGGTAGGTTCTTTTATCTTTTTCCATGTATATAACGAAGAAAGAAAGAATGAAAAAGTTTTCACTTCTGCCGGCACTCCCAGAGTGCAACCCGTCTTTTTTTTTAATACGTGAAGTTGTGTATAGTACTTGACAAACAGGAGGTTAATATAATAGATTGAAAATTAGTTAACAATATGTAGAAAAAAGTCAGAAGGAGAATTTTTAATCTTTGCACTGATTAACTCTTGAGGCTCTAATGCCTCTTGGGATAGATCACTACTATAACTCCTATAAAAGACATATAAGCCAATTCTAAAGGAAGAAAATGAGTAAGATGACTCCGGTGTCCGAAGTTGTTTTTTATGGTTGATAGTCTCATGTTTGCGACCACTATCTCACCTATTAGTAAGTGACGATGTGGTCGAAGGTATTGCACGCTTGCCTAGAGGTCACTCTACTCTTGAAGACATCCAAGTTGGTTAAAAAGTTTGTAAAAAAGTTGTATTTGAGGTTTTGCATTCTGGATAGCTACTATCCAGAATGCAATAACTCAGATACAACCGGGAACTCGGGCTAAGATGATGCCTTATTATCATTCTCATTTCAAGCACACATTTGCTGTTTTGTTTCTTAGCTCACGACCTAATTTATAATGACAGTGACGTAAGAAAGTTAATTTTGACAGCTTCGTTTAGGGAGAGGCAGGCATAGGATATCAAATTCCAGTTTGATTTACTTAATTGCCGTAACATAATTTTCGTAAATGGTTTTATCATTCACTATGCAACTTATTATCAACCTAGTGATTTTTCGATTACGTCTGAAGTTTTTAAGTAGCTTGAAGCTCGGGTCCGGTTATTGTTTTTGGTTGGATTATCGATTTTTACGAGACCAACTGCAGGTAGAACATAAGCGGAATGATGAAAGTCCCCAAAATATGGAAGAGAGGTTTCGCCGCTTCCATTTTTCAGGGTGTACAACAGGTTTTCTATTTCCCTTTTTATTTTATTTTTTTAATTTATTTAAAAATGTTCACAATCTAGTTCTACTTATGACTAGGCGTAATACAATTTTTAACTGGGCTTAATAGGGTTCGCCATGCAGTTTTTTTTTATGCAAGTTCACAAAAACTGCATGGCTCTTTTATAACATTTTTGCATGAATACAGTAGAAAAGAAAAAAAAGGGACAAAAGATATACAATTTCATCACAATTGCAGTTAATTAACAATCAAGGATATAGTAGGTATATGAAAATATAGACCCTGTTACCTAAACTAGGCTATAGCCTGTATTTTAGGAAACAGTGATCGGCCGCATGGTGATTAGTTTGTGTTACAGTAAGTAGACTATGTGTCTCATCGATGGATCGCAAAATGTGTGTGTGTGTGTGTTGTTTTTGTTTTTGAATGTGTCTGTAGGTGGGTGTGTGTTCAATTGATAAAGGTAAGTAAAAATTCCTCTCTCCGCCGACGTCGCCAACACCTGTACCTCGTGTAAGTAAAAATTCCGTACTGTCAAAATCCAGAAGCAATTAGCTTTACGTGTAAAATTGTTAAGATCTAATATATTAAGCTTTTTGTGATTTTTTTTATATATAAATAAACTCAGAACAAATTCTTAGTGCTCAGCGAAGGTGGTTTTATGTGGAACGTCTTCTAGGGTTAGAAGGGGGGGACTTGTAGTATCAATCTGAGGTCAGAAATACGAGTTCACAATGGATAAATATGGTTTTTTTTTTATTATTGACTACTTATGGCACAAATTTGTTTGGAGTGTTTTTATTTAGAAAGTTTGTAACAGTATGTTTCAATATGCAAATTCCAAAACACAATTTCGTGTTCGGGGTTACTATAAAATGTCAACGTCGAATTAACTACTATAATTATACTTTGATAACTGATAACGTTTTTTAACTGAGTGACTAAGCTTTAAACTGCGTCTTTAACTACAGCGACGACTACTCGTTAATCAAAAGCATGGTTTATTTAGAATAATTTATGTTTAACGATAGTAAATCGACAATGATATAATTTTCGACAGGAAAAGAAGTTTTTTTTTTCAAATCATGGTGAAATACACCCTATATTGTATTTATGTGGTGGCTATATGTATCGGCCGACTTGAACGATTATATTACTTTTCTAATAAGTAATAATAATAAGGAAGGTCACAGGCCCGAAGTAGACCTATTAGCATCTGTATCCTGGCTACGTTTCGGTGACCTTTTTGGGGAAACCGAAGGTTTCGTCTGTGCAATTGCTGACGAAGTTATCAAGACGAATAACTACCGGAAGTATATCATGAGGGATGGCACAGTTGACATCTGCCGAGCGTGTCACCAACCTGGTGAATCCCTCAGACATATTACTTCCGGTTGTTCTCGTCTTGCTAACGGCGAGTACTTGCACAGACATAATCAAGTAGCCAGGATAATCCATCAGCGACTTGCTCTGAAATACAACCTTGTGGAAGTTGAGGTGCCTTACTATAGGTATGTTCCTGACCCAGTTCTAGAAAATTGTCATATCACATTGTACTGGGATCGATCTATCATCACTGATAGGACTGTTGTAGCCAACAAGCCTGACATTGTGGTGATAGACCGATCCGAACGCCGAGCATTGATTGTAGATGTCACCATTCCTCATGACGAGAATCTCGTCAAAGCTGAGAAAGATAAAGAGATCAAATACTTGGACTTGGCCCACGACGTTGTCGACATGTGGAATGTTGACTCAGCAATCATTGTACCGATAGTTGTGTCAGTCAACGGACTGATAGCATGAGCCTCGACCAACACCTGAAGAGGCTCGGGTTAGACGGTTGGATCAAGGGCCAGATGCAGAAGGCCATGCTCCTTGATACGGCGCGCATCGTGAGAAAGTTCCTTTCTCTGGAGCCCTAACCACCGGTAGCTTGGTCCTTGTACCCGATACCGGTGGGACACTACTTTTTATATTTTTAAATAGATGTTTTTTTTTTCTATATGTATTTAAAAATATAATTTGTAAGTTTTTTAAATGAATAAAGAGAAATAATAATAATAATACCAAGCAACTCTTCAACGAAAGTCACGTTTCCTTTTGCTACTTTTATTTTTATTTAATTTATTTTATTTCAACCGATACCAATTTAAAATTAAAGTGAGATTCGGCCCCTAAGATCTTTATTTAATTTAATTTTATAATCTTAAAATGTATCACAGTAATACAAAAGACAGAATCTATGAAATAAAACACATAATGACAGATGTCACAAGTGATGAATAAATTCAGAATAAAAATGGTAAAAAAATGTTGACTTGTTATCAAGCCCTAAGAAACAATGCACAAATAACACCTCCGGACTCGTCGCTTAGCTCCGCTGCGCAGCCTCCAGCAATGGAACCAGCGGCGTTGAGTTCCTCTTCGAGCGACGAGTTCTTCTCCCCGCCGACGTCGCCAACACCTGTACGTCGGCCGGGGAGAGGCCGGCCACCGACTTGCCTGGGATCCCAACGCCCTCCGGCTTCGAGCAGGGCCCCCGCTACAAGTGGTGATGTGCACCGCATGCGATGGACTGTTTCAATAAACGGAAACGTCATGCGGGCATATTTTGCAGCTACAGAGGGGGGAACTAACCTCAGTGCGTATCGTTCTCGGATACTTCCTTTGTTTCAGGCGCTTGAACCATCCGTCAACACATCAGCACAACGACTGTCGGACCAAGTGCGGGTCATTCAACGCAACCGCATGTTGAATGAAACCGTACTTGTGACTCTACGGCTAGAATGCTTGTGAAATATCTGTGTCACCCCCGCCCCGGTTCCTGCTTCTACACTTGCACAAGGAACAAATGAAGATACATATCACCTATTCCAGTAAGTATTCAGTACAATGAAGAGATTCAAGAGGCTTTAGAATGTGCGTTGCGGGAATATCGATCGATGCCCCTACATTTTAGGCCACGTCTGCCTCGGTTGCCTATGCATAGACGAAATATAGCTCTGGTTGGTGCCCTTGATTCACTATTGGCTAGGTATCTAGAAAATAGTGAAAACCTCGGTGACACTCATTCAATGCTGTATTATACTGCTGTAGCGGCATGTCGTATGGCAGGGGTTAAATTTCCTATTAAAGACCCTGCCATACGACCTAAGTCTGCCATACCAGCATGGCAATGCAGGATTGAACGACGTGTGGCCGAGGCAACGGTGCTCATCGGCAAGCTAATCTACTTCAGGTCGGGTAATACTCGCCTTAGAGTGATGCGCTATGTGACCCGAGCGTTTGCGGGAACTGGTATTAGCCCCCAAGAATATACGTCTCGGGTCACAGAGTGCATTGACTTCCTGAAACAGAAAATATATGCATGGGCAAACCGTATTCGCAGATACAAAAAACACGTCGATTGATTTACCGTTAATCGCATGTTCCGAAGAGACCAAAGATGGGTGTATAGAAGCTGGGAGCGAACAGAGGAAAGTGTAGATGACGTGCGGGGGCCGGATGCTGAAGCCACAAATTCGTTTTGGCGCAGTATCTGGTCGGTGCCCGTTAGCCACACTGAAGGCGATTGGATGCGTGAGGTTAAAAGAGCATGCAAGACCATACCGGTAATGGATGATATATATAGATGCCACTGATGTAGATTGTGCGGTCCATTCACTGTCTAATTGAAAGTCTCCGGGACCGGATGGACTGCACAATTTTTGGCTAAAGTAGCTACGAAGCTCGCATGTTGTTTTAGCTTCACAATTTCAATCTGCTGTTGAATCTGGGACGCTACCAGCTTTTATGACGACAGGAGTTACCCATCTGCTTCTTAAAACTGGTAGTTCTCTGGAGCCCAATAGCTATAGACGGATTACATGTCTGCTAACGATCTATAAACTTCTTACATCCATTCTGAGAGTCAAAATTAACAATCATATTAATAATAATTCTATTAATTCAATGCTGTATTGTACTGCTGTAGCGGAATTCAAGAATTAATATTATATATATATATATATATATATATATATGTGTGTGTGTGTGTGTGTGTGTGTGTGTGTGTGTGTGTGTGTGTGTGTGTGTGTGTGTGTGTGTGTGTGTGTGTGTGCCTCTCAGAATGGATGTAGGAATAGGGCCCGGGGTACTAAGGAGCTCCTCGTCATTGATATGGCTATTAGCCAACAAGCTCGCCGCAACCGTAAGGGCCTGACGGCATTCTGGATAGATTACAAGAAAGCGTCTGATTCCGTCCAACATACATGGCTTTTAAGGATGCTGGAGTTGTATAAAGTCAATGCAACTCTATGTACGATTCTTTTCTATCCAGGGTGTCGTCAGGCTTTGGGTAGGTAGTGGCGAGCCGATAACAATAAAGCGGGGTATTTTTCAAGGGGACAGTCTGAGTCCCCTTTGGTTCTGCTTAGCCCTGAACCCACGAAAAGAGGGTCAGATGGTATCCCACCTGTTTTATATAGATAATTTGAAGTTATTTGCCCACACCAATTCTCAATTAATGGTTTTACTGAAGGTAACTGAAACATTCAGTAATTCCATTGAAATGGCGTTTGGTGTGGACAAATGTGCAGACATTCATGTAAAGCGAGGGCGGGTGGTGGAGTCGGAGGGTTACAACTCTCTGATTCCACTAACCTGAGGTCACTCCTCGCAACTGAGACCTATAAGTACTTGGGTATGTCACAGGCGATATGCATATATGAGGCCGGCATGAAACAAATGCTACAGGAACGTTTCTTTGGCCGCCTGAAAAAGGTTATTAACAGTCTTTTATCAGGTGGTAACAAGGTGCGTGCTTGTAACAGTTGGGCCATGCCACTCTTGATGTATTCCTTCGGCATACTCAAGTGGACTCAGACTGAACCAGTAGTAGTAGTACTAGTCAACGTGGATGTCGGGCTGACCCCGCTCGGTTTGGGTAAAGGGAACTGGCGTAGGCCTGGCAGGTTCTATCGGGCCGGGTTCTGCGTGCGTGCGTGCATACGTAAGTGCGTGCGTGTGTGTGTGGATGTGAGTGTGTGTGGGTGTGTGTATTTTTATACTGGGCAATGTACTTGAGCAGATGTTCTGTATTGTCATAGTCTTGTTGTAATAACCATTCCACTACTTTTCCTTGAAATTCGACCACTATTTCAATATTATGAGTCTGGAAGTATTAATTCGGTGAAAAACACATTTCTTTACAGCTCCCATTCACTATTCCTTTCACCTGTACATTATTCCTATACATTACTTTAAAAATATATTTTTCGTTACTGTGCCCAAATCTTTCGCTCCGACACGACAACAACATCAGCTTATATCTGTGGCAGCACAGAAAGATTATACAGATATAAAGAGCTGCGTCTCCACAGTATCTACACCAGAATGCACATAAAAATCTGATGTTTCTATCTTACCAGTTACTACTAAATCATATGACACCAGTCACAAAAATTAGACGTTCGGTTGCATTCAAAAGCTGCAAAATGTATAGCGACGATGTTAATTTGTAATATGAACGTTGTTAAAAACTGACGTTGCAGTAATAATAGAAACAACATTAAAATGCCAAGCTTCTCGCGAAAAGCAGATAGCTTTTCTTCCTCGCTTAAAAACACTTTGCACTCATTTGTGCTGACACCTTAATAATTAGTATAGTTTTGCATTTTGAAAATTCAAATTAGGCAGAAATATTTTTGAAGTGAAAACTTCTTTAGCGGCGTTGGATGGGTAAAAAGTGTTAAACTCGCGTCAGGATCACTTGACCTTTGAACCGTAACCGACGACTGACGTCATACTACATTAGGTACAGACTGTTTATTTTGCAAGCTACGATAAATAGTGTCGTAGCTTAACGGTTAGCGCTTCGACTGTAAGTCCTTATGGTTTCAGATGGTACCGGGTTCAAACCTGGCCTTCTGAAACTTTTTGTGATTTTCTTTTTGTAATTTATTACTTTTTGTGATTATTTTTTTCTTTTTGTAATTTATTAATTTCTTCTGACAAAGAATAAGCAGAAAATTAGTGATAGGTTCTATGATTGGCGCTATATTATAGGTATGGTATGGTATGTTCTTTTCATCTTTTTCTATGTATATAACGAAGAAAGAAAGATAGAAAAAGTTTTCACTTCTGCCGGCATTCCCAGAGTGCAACCCGTCTTTTTTTATCCCACCGTCTCAGACAGAGTAGTTTTGCTTTTCGATATCTGATTGGAAAAGTCGTTTTCCTAGAGGGTAAAAGTAAATTGAATTTATAACATCATGGCCGCTAAGTTTGTGTAGGTATGTTGTCGAATTTATTATAGAACTTTTTTATTAGTTAAAACCTTGGACTCGGGAACTCTTTTGTGTACTTTTTTTTTAAATTTGCTTTGCGCGCGCCTTTTAATAATGGTAATTTTCTCACTGAGGTAGTATGAAAAGTTACATGTTGCACTCGAGTGCAAAGATTTTTCACCTCGTATTCGTTTGATTCCCTCGCCAAAGCTCAGGATTCTATTTTTTGAAGATTTAGAATCGACGTGCTTGGTTATCAAAATTCAGCACGCTATTAAAAAGCAACTTTGCACTCTTGTATGACAAATAACTATGAAACTATGAATTGGCCACAGTTTTTGACAGAGTAGCTCATATAAAAAAGATTTCTGGTGTAATTAAGCAAACTGATGTTACTCGATGTAAACATTTGGTTAACTTATGACGCTTTCACGAGAGCGACTGTTATTTGATCTCCCAACCTCGTAAGAAAAGTCTGCGCTAAAGCTTCGTCTGGTAATCAACAGGTCTATTAGGTGAGGTGATTTAGGTCCCAAAGATCTTAGTGGCCCCAAATACAACCATGTGAAATTAAGTACTTACCCCTCAAAAGGTCTACAAACTTTAGTAAAATACGAGTGTCTACAAACTACAAACAAAGTTTGACAGTATCCCCGATTGACGGTTATATGTTTCGGGTAGGTTTAGGTTGGCCCCTAGTTATCGTTTAACTTCTGAACGACTTGACCATTTCGTAAGTCACAAAATACATTCGTTTTACTTACTTATGACTAAGTGGGGGGTTCTTGCTTAATTTATAATTACATTCATTTGATAATGGACATAATAGACCAACACTTATAACATCAATAATAAATAAGTATATAAAACATATTCTACGACATTCTACACAGCGCTATCTAGTTCTAAAATAAGTTTAGTTAGTAGTGTTATGGAATCAAGAGTGCAGATAAATTACTGAGATTTTTGAAGTGAAAACTTCTTTAGCGGCGTTGGATGGGTAAAAAGTGTTAAACTCGCGTCAGGATTACTTAACCTTTGAACCGTAACCGACAACTGACGTCATACAACATTTGAAACATTTGAAAGCTTTGTAGCCTAGCCGTAAACGCTTCGACTGTAAGTCTTCATAGTTTCAGATAGTGCCGGGTTCGAACCTGGGCTTCTCACACTTTTTGTGATTATTTTTTCTTTTTGTAATTTATTACTTTTTGTGATTATTTTTTTCTTTTTGTAACTCATTTATTTCTTCTGACAGAAAATTAGTGATAAGTTCTATGATTGGCGCTATATTATAGGTATGGTATGGTATGGTATGCTGTGTTCTTTTTATCTTTTTCCCTGTATATAATGAAGAAAGAAAGAAAGAAAAAGTTTCCACTTCTGCAGGCACTCCCGGAGTGCAACCCGTCTTTTTTTATAATAAACACCGCAAGTTTTTCGCTTCAGTTTCAAAAGCTTTTTAAAAATAAAGCGAAAAAAGTATTGTGTAATGTTATAAATGAGAGAGCATTACCAACAGTAGGTACACAGACCGAGAGTGTACGGAACTAAAAACTCGACCAATTAGTTACTGTCAAGTGTCCCTAACTTATTCAGTACAGTGATAAATTAATCATACAAAGTTGAACAAATGAACACGTAAATAGCTTCATTATAAAATTAAATAGTACCTTGTATTTACCCGACTGCGCCAGAAGGAAGGTTATGTTTTTCGAGAGTATGTATGTATGTATGTATAATTGTTTGGCACGCTCGGCAGCCAGAACGGCTCGATGCATTTTATCTTAAGAGATTTCGTTAGATTCGTATTAACAGTGAGAGTGACACTGGGTACATCAAAATAAAAATAAAAACAAAATGGCGGATTTTGGTCAGTTATTTAGTTTAGCTATTTTTAGTTTCAAATTTAATTTAGTATCATTTATATTTTAAGTTCTAAATTAACAAAAATTAACTCAAATTCATCGAGTGGGGTATCAAAATGAAGGAAATTAGAAGGCGATTAAATATATATTTCATAACAAAAAAGTATAAGATAAATTAAATTATAAAAAAACCCCAACAGATGATGAAAAGATCGAAACAAGCTTTATAGCAGGCGGTACCCGTTTGCAAATCTCAAACCAGATGAACATTAATGGGTACCGCCTGCTATAAAGCTTATTTTTCGATCATTTCAGCATTAGTCGGGTTTTTATTTTTATTTTTAATAATTTATTTATTATATTTTTTATTTATATTTATTATATAATTTATTAGATACTTGCAATTTATAGTGTAATTTGATGACTCGCCCTAGTCCTAGCCCGCTTAGTGTCGTCGGTAGCTTAGTGGTTAAGGAGTCGGCCTCACGATCAAGGGGTCCCAGGTTCGAATCCTGGCCATTACACTACCGATGTGAACCCACTCCTAGCACAAGCAATTTAGCTTAGTTGGAGGGGTTAGAGGGAATATTAGTAATTTCGATAATTTCGGTTGCTAATATTCTTTAAAAAAATAATAAAAAACCCCGTTTTATCATAAGCCACATGATTTTCAAATGATACATGGGAATCAGCCAGTTTTGTTGATATTTATGACTATTGCTCCTCCCGCTTGAGTAGTATCGTGATGATATTTAACCAATATGGCACAATATGCGGGCTATTCAACTCAAAAAGATTTTTTCAATTAAAAAAAAATCTACAGCTTTATGAGTATGGACAATTTAAGCTCCTGAAGAATTTATATTATCAACTTGATAATGCAACTTAAACTTTTTATACATTTTTTTTTGTTAGCGCGCTCTATTATATTTAAACTTGAATTTGATTGATAAGATTGTTGATATTGAAACCAAACTAAGTAACAAAAATGCATGGTAATAATGTATTTAAATAGGTATGTTGTCATTGGTAGGTAACGTTTAACTTATTGTTTATTAGAATTTCGCTTTACAGCCATTAAGTATTGTTATCAATCTGTGAAAATCGGCTATTCGCTAACAGTTCAGAGTCACGCATAAATGGAATTCCGATTTGAATGAGGTTGGCTTTAAATATTCATATTTCTATTCCATATTATTTCACTGTTGTAGTTATCGTGTACAGTACTGCTTTTGATGTAGGACGTAAATGAGTGAGAAGTTATGTAGTGCGTTCTCACTATCGTAAGTACATCGGATTAACTATATACATATAAATATAGTAATGTATAATCAACGTGTGGGATTGACACATATTTTGACGTTTTTAACAGTCGTAAACATATTATGTCAACCCATACATCGATTGTTTGTTCTAATCTATTCTATTGACGAATTGCCATTTGTGGGGCTCTTAAGAGTACTTATATTATTAACACATGTTATCACTATTATTATTAATGTCATTCACAAGGCCTGTCTCTACTGATATAATTCCGAGTTATTATCAATTTAATTATTTCCTGTAATTTGCATGTAGTTTCTATATCTCATAAATCACAAATTATTTGAGGCTGTCAACGCGTCACACGTCATAAATTCCAAGTCCCAAGATATTTTGGCAGAGAAAATGAGAGAATGTACTTAAATTGAATTTCTCGAAGTTGAGTTGATTCTTAATTGAATAATTTGGATGAAATTATGAATTAAGTTTTGGCACACAGGGCCATTCAGGTTGAGATGCAGTTATATTTTTGTACAAACAATAACACTGTGTAGAATAGTGTACAATCAACGACAAAAGTAGCTTAACCACTTCTGAAGTGTCGCTAGCTTGGTGGTTAAGGGCCTTACGATCGAGAGGTCCTGGGTTCGAATCCTGGCCATTACACTACCGACGTGAACCCACTCCTGGCACAAGCAATCTAACTCAGTTGGAGGGGTTAAAGGAAATAGTAGTAATTTCGAAAATTTCGGTTGCTAATATTCTTTTTGTAAAAAAATAAAAAAATATTGATGAGTATAATTCCTTCATAAAATACGACAGCCTCCGTGGCGTAGCGGTAGTGAACGCGGCCGCTGCGCAGGAGGCGAGGGTTCGATCCCCGCTCCGTGCAAATATTTGTATGCATGAGTATGGGTATTTGCATTGGTCTGGTCGTGCCTCGGAGAGCACGTTAAGCCGTTGGTCCCGATTGTCATACAAACATCTATGGCAGTCGTTACGGGTAGTTGGAGCCCTCAAAAATCCAACAACTGGTCTATCTGCAATGCTTCGAAATCGCCCTTGGGTTGTGGAGGTCAGATGGCAGTCGATTCACTGAAAATATCGAAGTTTAGTCAAATCCGCAGTTAAACTGGTAAAAAGCGGACCCCAGACTCCAAGTTGATAAACTTCGGATGCGACTGAGATTAACGCGGTTGCCTATACGACGGCGACGCAGTCTGAGAGCTGTCACTTTGATATACACACTACTAAATTCTCCCAACGCCCCAGATTATCTAAAGTCTCAGCTCCACTTACTCGGCTCTAACCATAACAAAAACTTACGCTCGTCTAATAACCTACTCCTACACTGTCCCAATCACAAGTCTAGCCTTGTCCACTCTTCTTTCTTAGTACAATCTATTCTTCTATGGAATGCGCTTCCTCTGGAAGTCAGGATGTCCACAAACCGTTTCACTTTCAAAACTAGAGTACACCGGCTCTACAACAACCCATAGCTGGCTGTGGGTGGTTGCAGAAAAGGCAATCAATTCAGTTATTTGATATCATATTCGTAAGATTTCTCCGCTTGTATGTATTCGATATGTATATGTGTATGTGTATGTATATATAATTATATATGTATTTTTGTGTATATTTATTTGTATATACTTATATTTATTTTTATCACAAAGTTTATTTTTGTACCACGATGGGTCAATCTATTACTGCAATACTGATTGCACCTACCTTTGGAATAAATATCTCTGCATCACCCTAAGGTTGACTGGTAGAAAATGCCCATGGCATTAAGTCCGCCTTTGTACAATCAATTTGTATTTGTGCAAAAAGTTTAAATAAATAAATAAATAAATGTAAAGGCGCCCACTCACTAACAGTTTACCGGACGATATAAATCTGTCAGTTAATCGCAATAACCCAAACACTAACAGTTTCGTTAACGATTTTGGACTGACGACTAATACGATCCGATAGTGTGTGGCCGCCGAACGATTCCGGACAGTTCTAAACCGGACAGTCCTAGGCCGTCAGGGCGAACGAGCACAACGGGCCTGTCGATCGACGTTTCTTGTCAGTTTTTACTAAGATTTTATTCATTTTTTGTACATACTCGTCTATATTTCTTATGCACATAGTACATAAGGTTCAAAATAGCTAACACCTATTTCCCACAATGATTAGCATGTACTTATATAAGAATAACGTAGTGCAAGCTATTTTCAACCTTATTGACATCTTAACAAATCTAGATTTTTTTCTTATATTCGTGATCAGCAGCATTTATTTATGCGAAAAAACATGTAATAAAGAAAATGTCAATAAGGTCGAAAATCGCTTGCACTGTTTCGTACTCTCTATGTAACTGATATTAGACCATTACCGGCAGGCGCTCGTACGACCTAAAACTGACGACTTACAACTGCTAGTGTGTGGTCGCAAAACTGACAACAGGGAATTGCCGGCGGGCCAAAATCGCTTTAGTGTGTGGGCGCTATCGGCTAAGGACTGCAGGCCGCCGGACAGATCAGGAACTGCAGGCGGACTGCAGGCGGACTGTTAGTGAGTGGGCGCCTTAATAAATAAACGGTTTAAAAAAATGGTGACACACCGATTTCCAAAATAGGCTAATATAGACTATTTATTTGAAAGACATTGGTGTCAGTCGTGTTATTTTCGTGATTGAGAGGATCATTTTCTCTTTAAATTAGCTGAAAGTTCTTGGTTGCTCTTGGATCTGTATTGATGGGACTCCCGATTGAAATAATAATAATACGACGGAAGTCTATATTAGGAATCGAGTTTAAATTAGGAGTATGTTTTATTTCGGTTAAACGTACTCTATCAGTTAAATTGATTACAGATTTAATATTATGAATGAATCTTAATTTTCATAAAGTTCCTAGGAAATACTAGTCATTCGCCTGAACGTTGTGATCCTGAAGGTAACAACTATCACCGAATCAGTCGCAATAATTTTAGCGTACATTTATGCATCAGTTAACATTGAACAGCACCCGGCAAATACACAAAGCATAGGTTCGCTGTTACAAAAGCCAGATACGAGTAAGTGCAAGTTTTTACGCCAAGCGCCTACTAAATCATAACAGCAACCACTGGAATCTCAGAAGTGTATAAGTAACTTATATTTTGCAGGAGAACAAGTTTCTTAATCATGATCAATGGTCATTTGATCGAAATCAATGTAGGTATAGAAATAGGTTAAATGTTCATAATATGTCAATAGAGATGCCGACTGCGCTTTTATATCTACAGAGGGCGCATCGTAATGGCCAATGTTAGCTGTCATCTACGTAGATTTCATTGTTTGTCTCTTCAAATCAAAATTAATTAATTAACTTTTTATTTAATTAAATTAAGTTTTATTAAATTTACACACGGAAACAAATTTACTGGCGTGGCTAACGTGGCTCTGGTACACTTGACATGGGCGTCTCGCCATTAATAATTTTATAATTCATTTTACTTGACATTGGCAAAATTGTGGCGATTTGCTGTATAGGCCATTTCGAAGAAGTTAAAGTTGAAGTTCTCTTCAAATCTGACAGCTATGAGTTTGTTTTTGTGTTTGGAAATTTACTGCTGCCATCTACAATTAGTTTTTCGTCGGCATCCCCATTCCATACAATGATTTTTTTGTGGCACTTGTCCGGCAACGTTGCCAGCATAATGGGCACCTTTGCGCTGGGAACAGTACAGGTGGATTTTATTTGACTGGTTCTAATTACAGGGTGTATTCCTAATGTATATTTATTGTTACCTATTGTTATTTTTAAGTTTAAGGAAATATTAAAATTATAAACCTTTAAAAATGGTTCTTCACCCTTTCTAAAGGTTTAAGTACTCGTAATATCTAATGGAGGTCAAATTAAAGCATGCTAGTTAGTATGCAGATTTTTTTAAAAAACATGTAGTTGTAGTCTTTCGGCACCTACAAAAAATACCTTAATTACACTCTTATTTGCATGAATTAACTTATTTCTTGAAATAATCAATTCAATTTATTTGGAGATTAGTATCAATTCAAATTTTGTAAAACCAATGAACGTCATATTAATGTATTATTAAATTTATATAGGTTACAATGATGATATATCTAACCGACATTATAATAAAAAGGAAATTAAAATAAGTAAGAATCTGGTAGTTAAATCTTTCCTCTTGGGATTAGGAGGTCAGTCACCAGTCGCTTTCTGTTTGTTGATATCGCCGTGCGGAAACTAAAAAAGTGCCAAGTGACCGGTTATAGCCTTGCCCCAAATGTCATAGGGCAAAAAAAGTAAGTGTCTACTCATTATAGTAGGTACTGCTTAACTTTTCGACGATGTACCGATTTGATTATTTAAACATGACACACGTGAAATGTAAATATGCATTTAGAAAACTGGTATTTATGTTAAACTGATGATTTATATAAAGAAGAATCACTATAAGGTTGTATTAATTTTTTCTCAAGAATTCCGTTAGTCGTACCACAATATTGTGCAAAGTAAGTCAACAGAACCGTGGTTTCCTTAAAGAATCTAGAGGTACATGATGCCCTACATGGTATCATCAGCCATAGCGCACAAGCATAGGTACCTTTACATCCTTTGTTACATACGTACGTGCGATGCCCTGTAACGGAATGTATAAGTAAATAGGCATGATTTATCTAAAAGAATTTTCTATAGTTGTACATACGTATTCGTTTGCCTTTGTTAGCTTTTAACGGGATATTTTATTCCTTGTCATTTATTTTAATGATTGGTAAGGGTCAGTGCACCAGTTTGCGACCACTTAGATGAGTTGCTCACTTTAAATGTGTAAAAATTAGGCTATCTATTTCCAAAATAGTTGGTGATAATTTGAATTGGTCGTGTACATAATCTAGTTCAATAAACTACTAGACTTTTCATTCATTATTAATGATATATGAGAGAAAAGGTACAAAAGTAGCCAAAATACTAGTAAGCGACCACTTTCGTCAGTTTCGCTAACTGCGTCAGATAGCGACCACCAGTTTAATCAAAATAGATAATAAAACAAATATAACTGTTCAAAAATGATTTTTACTTCTTTTGCTTTCATTTTTAATACGGTAGATGCTTAAATAAAAAAAGGCATCACACGCAATTACAATAAATACCTGCTAAATTTTATGGTCGTAAACTGACATCTTGTTTATTTACTGTTACACGAGACAAATTCCTTAATCTTGCAGCCCTTAGTGAAAAATTAGAGTCATAATAAACAAAACAATAACAGACACAATTAATCAGAACGCGACTACCCCGATCTACAACTAACGTATTGCATAAATATGAAATCGGTAAGCGACCACTATGTTTCATTTAGGTATAAGATAAAAAAACGGTATAATATAACTCAACAAACACTTTGAATCAACTATTTTAGTCACCAATCAACAGATTTGAGCATAAAACTTGTAATAAGTAACAAAACTTACATTTGAACGTGAGTCAGTCGGATTATTTTTTCTGTAACTTACCGTGCATCTGTTCACCACAGAGAATCCATATGCGGATTGAACGGGTTATTTCCAATTTTGGGTGAGAGTATTATTTAAACTAGTAGTAGATTCCTACGCTGTAATTATTATAGAATGGTGTATAGTAAACTCTTTGTTTATATTCTTTGTACAAAAGTTATTATCTTTAACTAAAGTTACCGAGTCGCTCAAGTGGTCGCTAACTGAAACCGGTCATGAAACCGGCGCACTGACCCTACTTACAATAAGGCAGCACTTAAGTGAACATTGTGTAAACCAATATAGTTATTCATTATTAAAATTATACCATTGCGGCGGAAATTCAAAGTCATGTTTATATGACATTGAACTGTTATTTCTTCAATCCACTTGATCTGCTGCTGATATGAAAGGTCATTGACATCGGCTAAAGCTTCGACTTTGCTATATTTATACTATGCAAGGTTCTCCTTACTGTTTATGTATCTATATGACAATTATTTACCCAACAATTATTCACAAAATTACGGCAAGTTTACCAAAATGCTGATACCGCATCTTGATTGTAGAAACTACACTTTCTCCATGTTTCTAATGTGTTTATCTATGTGCCTACTATCCGATGATATTTATAGTAGTAATGTACTTCAGCCTTGATATATATAAATCTGCTGTACTCAGTAGGTACCTACCTAATTATAATTTTATAATGTAATGTAAAAATTGGGGCATGAAATTGACGAAATAGTTCGACAACCACAAATAACTACTGTTGCTTAGATTAAACTTTGAATAAAGAGCAAACGAATAGTTATGAACTACATGTACGCAATACGAATACATGAAGTACGGATATAGAATTCCGTTACATATAAGCAAGATGTGCAAGGTCAAAGATCAAAAAACCGTTCAGGTCTGCCGTTCATTGTGTTCATGGACATATTTATAAAGTAAAACAAACTCGTAATTACGAGTTAGATTTACTTTAAAACTCACTAAATACAGAAAGAAATTGATACTGAGCGAAGGAGCACAACAGCGCAAAAAATAGTTAATGAGATCAAGGATACAGACAACAAACAAACAATGCATGAAAATCCTCAAACGGAATCAAAGAGAATACATGCGAACAATGAAATGTATTTAAAACTGCATCACTATTAATATTACCTTTATAAATACCTAATGTAAGACTCTAGAAGCGACAATGTTCTTGTTTGTTAAGTATAATAACATTTCTCTGTACTTATATCATTCTAAGTGAACTAGGTAAATGTTTTTATGAGAATCTGTTGCACCTCAGTCACTGTTTCTACCCTCCGCATCAAGGTAGCCCCATATCATCCGGTTCATGCTGTTGTTTTTTTGTAATATATATAATGTAGAAAGTAGTTATAAGATAGGTAAGTGAATTTTATTTAGGCGCTTTCGAAATGCGATAAATCGAAATAATATGCCAGTGTGAAAAAATTTACAAGTCATAGAAAGTTTTAATTATTTGAGTCCTAGAGATAGATAATTTTGAGAAGATAATTATTCAATAGCTTTTTTTTTTAAAGTTGATTATATAACACAAAAATGAACCTGAATAATATAATGAACCTTTTCTTCTTTTTCAACGTGCACATTTTGTTGTGTACGGTTTCACAAGGTGACTTGTGCTACAAGCAGGCCGAGGCCCATCTAGCCCCGATATGGGGAGGTGCGCTCTGACGCACCTCCCCATATCGGAGCTAGATGGGATTAAGTGGTTCGCACACCTGACGAGGACCTGTCACCCCCAGAGACCCAAGCTCATGGAGGACGTTCTGCGACCACCGACGCCCGAGTCGCGTCCGCTCGTCGGGAGCTGTGCGGGCTGCAAGTCACCGCCGGTGCTTGGTCGCAAAAGGAAACGGCGGCTATATAATTTTTCTGAAGAAGGTTATGTAATAAAATAAGAACTTTGAAACAAAATTCTTCAAGCATGAATTAATTACGTTTCTTCATGTTTACTAACTTAACAAAATAAATCACTTGAATATGTATATCCTCTAAGTTTTTAGATTGCTATAGTATAAAACTAAAGGTACCATAAAAGTTTATATACTTTATACTTGTATCATCATCATATCATTATAGAACAGTAGGTACTTGTAGTGCTGATAATAGAGTACTTCCCAAATAATATTAAAAATACCATTTACACTAATCTCCCCACCTTACGTAATTTAAGTAGTTTATATTCCCTATTTTCCTGCTCATTCTTTAACTGGAATTAAAATAAAAAGGTGCTTTGAAAGGTATTTCGCCGGTCGGTTGAACACAACCCAACGCAATCTTTTGAGTACTAAGTGCCCCTTTATGTAAAAAAAAACGAAAAATTACGCTTTATATTTTTCTCTGAAGGATAGAATTTGAAACGAGGTCATCCGATAAAGAACTAAAGTAACCGACATAGCTCGCAGAATAAACAAGCTGAAGTGGCACTAAATTGGCCACATCTGTCGAAGGACCGATGGCCGTTGGAAACGAAGAACGGAAGATAGGAGCTAGATACGACCTGAAAAAGGTGGCTGCGACAGATTGTATGCGGAAGGCGGGGGATCGGACAAAACAACAACAAACAAGGAGAGGCCTATGTTCATCAATGGACTACGGTAGGCTAATTAAAGATTTTTATTAAATAATAAATAACTGAAAATGAATATTATTAAAGATTCGAGGGAGAGTTCAGATAATAAGCGACCTCAAAACGGGTGTAAAGCAAAAAGTTTATAAGATAGGATTAATTCAAAGTTTGGTGTTGATATTGGTCATTATGTCAAAGTAGCGGTAAAATTCAAGTGCGCGGTCAAGGCTCGTGTGCGTACCACATTCGATTAAATGCGAGCATTCTTTGGACAGAAGTTGCAGCGTCGGGACGTGGTCAGCATATGGGCATAACTGATCAATTATTTTATTTAAAGTTTTAGGGTGAGTGAACTTTTATAACTATTATGAAAATTTACCTAATGTGTAAAATATTTTCCTATCGATTCGGAATAAACGTCTTTTAATATCTCATGTTGTGTAAACCAAAACCACACAACTTTACACATTAATGTTTGAAATTATTTTGAAGTTCCCATTATGGAACATTTATGTGAATGAAAAAAATTGTTAAAAGAAATCTTGTCAAGTTTAAAAAGTGTAGTTTTAATTTAAATATACATTAATTATTTATGTAATTTATACTTTAATTTCTTAAAGTTTTATTTACTTGTTTACTCGAAACTTCACTGCCTAACAATATTATGTGTTTAATAACTTCATTTATTATTTACATTTTAATCAAGAAATTCAAAAAATATCATGCTCACGTTAACTGATTTAAGAACTATCTGAAATATATAAAATATCCACCTAAATTTTATTATAATAAAGATCAAATTAGGGACAAACAAATAAAAAATTTTACATAAACTTACGTAGAAGAACTTACGTAGAAGAATTTATTCATTAACTACCAAGTTAATAAATAAATTCTAACTACATCCATAACGTCTGTCCTTTAAATTAATATACAAAATGTACATTATAAAAAATATATGAAGTGGTAGTAGGGCGATGTGTTATTGACATTGACGATTGACCTAGCTTATTATTGAATAATTCGTGCGTAATAACATCGTAAAAAATACCGTGAATATGCCATATTGTGCTATTTCCACCTGTAGAATATAAAACTTAAAAAAAAAAATAATTCATAGAAATATGGGACCAACTTTTTTCAATAAAAAAAAAAATGAAAATCAGATTACTCTGTAAAAAGTTATGCACGGTAATACTTTGCAATCCCCTATTTTCCTACCCTTAGGTATGGATTTTTTTTTCAAATTTATATGGTACCAACTTCAGGGTATACTCTTTCCAATAAAAAAAGAATTATCAAAATCGGACTACTCTGTAAAAAGTTATGCATAGTCATACATAAAAAATTTACGCGTCGATTTGAGAACCTACTCCGTGTTTTGTTTTTTCGTCGGTTGATAAAAATTGAATTTGACTTGTAGAATAATATAATGATTTTAATAACCTGATTTATTTATCAAACTCACATATTGACTAGATCCGATAGCCAAAATCGTTATGTACCTACTTTTATTTAGGATTTAATATAATATATTTGTATTATTCCAAATACTTTGCTAGCTTATCTTACTCTACTATCCTACTAATATTATAAATGTGAAAGTTTATAAGTTTGTTTGCTTACTAATAAGACGCTTATATCAACTTCGGAATTCGATTTAACATACTTTTAGTTGTCACTTAATATTTTGCCAGTAGGTATGTGAAACCTGGATGATAATAATATATTATTTGATAATAATCTATGCCAATGAAATGTCATGAGCGGACACTGAGTTTTTATGCAACTGGGACTTTACTGCTATTTTTTAAGCTGATAGTTTTTTTAAACTATAGTATGTTTTTACAATAATTGTAATTATTTGCCATAAAAATGGTGCCAATTGTGATTACCGATTATCAATCAATCGGGCAGAAAGCTAATTTCGTACGAAGACTTTGAAACAGAAGAATTAAAGAGTTTTAATTTTGAAATGTTAACAACCGATCAAATTTAAGAGTAACAAATTGATATATGTAGCTGTTACAGAAAATTCTGGTGGCTAGGAAGGGTTCTGTTCATGCTGTAGGACAACAGCGATCGTAAGGTTTTTAGATAATTTCAAGATTTTAAATATTTTAATCTCTATTGTCATGACTTACAGTCCGGACGTTGTAAGATTGCATGAAGTTCACCTACTCACGATTTTATTTTATATATAGATTTAATTACAAAATTGCAACCATACAGACCATGACCTGCAAAACTGACATAATTTACTTTCGACACCTACTTTTATAATATTTAGAATTTATAAAGCGGCTAAATAACGTTTAGTCAGGAAAATAAAAAATTGATAGTACCTATTATTTTGTTTTTATATAAATATTAATATAGAATTAAAAAACCAGTTTAATTCTAATAATAAAACGTTTCTGTGTAATGCAACTAACGCTTACGAGGAAATATAGAGTTGTATTAGATGTATTCAAATGCTGCTTTAAGCACTGTTATCCTAGCGTTAGTGGCAGCAAGACAACTGTCGAATATTTCCTCATTCAAGAAATATTCAGAAGATACAGATAGCGTATGTATGAAATAATATGCAGATACGATAGTATGCTGCCGTAACGGAAATTTGAACAGGCAGTGATCTCTCTCTCTATTAGTTTTTCCGTTACGACAAGGGCTGTCAAAGGTAATTATGTGATAATCATTGAGGGGTTCTCGCTTGGCGATTATAAAAACTGCCCAAGTGAGTAAACATACTCGCCGAGTAGCTATATTGAATGGTAGGACACGACGGTATTCCCGTCCAATTGAGCAGTCCGACTGGTGAAGTACCTCCGCCCTACAGAATACCGCAGCCATAATTACCTCGTGTTGTGTTTTCGGCGATGAGTAGGGTAGCCAGAGCTCACTGGAGAGATTTTGTGCTGTCAGTGGGAAGACCAATGGCTATTCCTGACAATATATAAATAATAACGGTGGGGCTGGGAAATCAAAAAAATAATGAGTTAGGTAAACAAAACATTTAAAACATTTTCACACAATTACCGAGTGAATGACCCTAACTCAAACTCAACGGTATTATATTTAATTTTTATTGCTTTATTTATAATTTTAAGTTGACCCCAACCGTGTTGGGAAATGACTCAGAGAATGATGATGATTTATGATGTATCATGTTATTATCGTACCTGAATTTTGAGTGCAGTTCAATGACATAATAATATCTCGTCAGTGGTGAATATGAATATGAATAACATTCTCATTTGAACTGAATTTATCAAACTTCCAAAATAAAGAAGCAATTAAGGGGGATTGGGTTATTAAAAATGGAAAATTCCTTCTGAACACGCAAGGTGACTGTGATCACGCTAGAAAATACGTTTACCAAATGTAATATCATTTACTGACACTTTCATTTTGGAGCTGAAGGATATTTGCTCATCCACAGCTTAAAATACAAACGAACCCAACCTCGTAGGGCCAATAAACCACTGCAATATTCCACTGAACATCTCCTAATTTTATTAGTTCTGCAGATCCTAAGTTAAATAAGATGGGTCCTGATTAATGAAATTAAATCTCTTGAATTTAGGCATTGTTTAACTTTTAACCATAAAATGTAGTAGTTTAAGGTTTCTTGAAATGTTTTGCTTACATTAAATACATTTATCTAAACTTATCAAATACATGTTATGTTTATGTTTATATTTTATATTGACCTTTATTATTTTTGTTTCAGATAAATCATGAGACTGATAAAGCTTTCCTTTCTTTTCTTAACAATAGTTTTGTTTGCTAATGCTCTAAAAGATGACGCTGAATACGCGCACCTTGCATCTAATATAATTAATTATATACGTGGAATTAGAGAAACTAGAAAATATGATCCTTTCAATGCTGCGGGTGAATACCTGGAAGAAGAGAATAGACAGAAGCGTTATCTTGGCTACTCGTATCGTCAAAGCCCTATAGTAGACATGATGATGCAAAGCCTGCCTGCCAAGTATGTTCCAAATAATCCTAGTGACCCTTTCGATTTTCTGAGGGATACATATCCTCTTCCTAAAGGTATGATTTTTATTTTTATTAAAAGCTTTTGGTTAACTGTTGTCCTTTAACAGTTTTATTTCCATTGCTTTGTTTATTTCTTATTTCTGGTGTGGGTAACATATTAGGCTCTTTGTGTCAAACAATACTTAGAACTCCTTTTATAATCATTTTTCACTAAAAGTGATTGTTTAAGGAGTTCCAAGTGCAGGAACTGCATTTTGTAAGAATTCGAAATTATTAAAACATTGTTTTAAGAATTTGGACGATTTCGGATTAAATTCTGGAATTGTAACATTGATCTATTATCTAATTTTGTAAAATTAGGAATATACCTTGTCTTATTGTACTATTTGGCATCGGTACATTTTTTTTATTTAAAACACACTTGAGCTATAAATTAGGTATACGTATAGTCTGTAATACTTATTATCAATTTCACAACCATCAACATCAATATTTAATCATACAACAATTTATAATTAAATGGTACTGTTTCAGGATTCTCTCAACCACTAGAGGAATATGACTACGTGATTGTGGGGGGCGGGACAGCAGGTTCCGTGTTAGCTTCTCGCTTAACAGAAGATAAGCCAAAGGCCACTGTACTCGTCATCGAAGCGGGGAAACCAGAGTCTCTGTTAAACGACATACCTGCTTTATTGTCATATATGATGCTCACAGATTATGTTTGGCCGTATACTATGGAGAAACAAGAAGGAGTATGTTTAGGTAAGCATTTTTTCATTTACTTATCGTATTTAAGATGAGAGGATGTCGTTGAGACGTGATGTTATCACTACATGATACATGAGACTATTAGGCTTAACTTAACTTTAACGGAAGTTCAGATAGCTGAGGCGAGAAAGCCATTTGGTCTTCGTCCCCAAAAGAAAATCCTGTGGCCAGAGTCTCGTCAATTATTTTTGTGTACCGGCCGTTAGGTGAGGTTAACTTGGGCGCTAAAGCCTCCTAAGCCCCCGTATCCTACAGAACTTTATGTATTAATGTAAATACATTGTTAATTTCTATACCATTAAGAAGTTGTGAGAATATAAGAAATATACCATTTTGTCCAAATCTCCAAATCTCATAATTCTCAATGGTATGTAGAGTAGCCAGAGCTCACTGTAGAGTTTTTGTGATGTCAGTAGGAAGATCAAAGGCTATTCCTGCTTTGTCTTGTACACTGACGGCATAGAAACTCTCTGTTTTTATAGAGTCGGCAGCATTAGTGTTAAACACGTCCATAGGCCACGTTAACCGCTTTCCATCAGGTGGGCCGAGTGCTGGTTTATCACCACAGTTGTATAAAATAAAACCATTCACGTATTACATTTTTTCGGATGTAGTTTATATTTTTAATGATGAATGAAATTAAAACAAAACAAAGGCTTTTAGAGTCTATTTCCTTGTTTTAAAATGACGGTTGCTCATATAATTATAGCTTCGAATTTAATATTTAATTCTTTTTAAACGTACCTGTCACATTAAAGATCTTGTCTCGCAAACGTCTGAAGGTCTTTGTCAATGCAATTTTTTTTATTAAGTTAACAGTATTAATTAATAAAAATGTAATTCTAAATATCAAGCTAATTTTAAAAATATTATTATTTAACAACTTAATTTAGTATTTTGAAACTATGTGTAATTATTCTGGACGTCCTAATATTCTAAAAATATCTAACAATCATACAATTCAAGACGTGAAGATGTGAGGTTTTAGGTATATATTTAGATTCGAAATAAATCCTCTCCTTGAAGAGTTACAAAAAAGAAACTGGTCCTAATAGGCCAGTTTGATCACACTGTGACCATTATTATTATTTTATTATTTCAATTTGGGGACGCCGGACGGCCAGACGGATGATCCATCCGCAGCTTCTGCGGGCCATTTCATCCATTTCCCCGACCCTCCCCTGAGGGAGAGTTTGGTTCTCCAGCCCTCACGGCGCCCCTTCAAACCTCTTTGTTTCCTTGCAGAAGCTCGCAATCCGTTCCACCTTCAGATCTCGTAGCTCCTCTGTGTCCAGTGTGTCCGTTCCCAGGAGATTCCATCTGATCAGGGAGTACATGGGGCACTCTGCCAGTAGGTGGAGGCTAGTCTCCTCGCTCTCCATGCACTCCGGGCAGATGGGGTCGGTCTTCACACCTATAACTGTTAAGTGTCTGTTAAGTCTGCTGTGTCCTGTTATTATCTCTATGACAAGCCTCATGTCCCCTCTTGAAAGTTTGGTGAGTTGGCTTGTCTTTTTCTTGTCGATGCCTTTTATGAAGATCTTTGACTGTTTCAATCCGGTCTTGGATATCCATCTTCTGTTGGTTTCGGCTATGATACTGCAGCTGATTACTCCCTTGGTGATCTTGTGCGATATTGGCAGCCCGGGTTCGGGCCCCACCAAGTTTTCTTCTGCTCCTTCTCTGGCTAGTTCGTCCGCTTTCTCATTGCCTGTGATTCCCTTGTGTCCGGGTACCCATGCGATGGTCAAATCAGTTTTCTTAGCCAGTTTCTCTAAGGATTCCTTGCATTCTTTCACAATTGCTGACACACTGTGACCATAGTCACGTGTCCCTGTACTATAAAACATATAATAACAAATAAAAAACAAATAAAAATAAAACATATAATAATTTCTATATTTTAAATCTAAATTAACCGAATTAGCAATTAGGTACATGTACGGTCAGCTGCAGAGTAAAGTAACCCCCTTGTATTCAAACTTTCATACAAAGGGGGTTACTTATCTCTGCAGCTGACGTACATAGTATTCACCAAATGTACCAAATCTGATAAATAAAAATGTCAAAAAATCAATTTACAAAATCAAATCAGTGGCTGAATGGCCTATAACCGTTTGTATTATAAACATTAGAAACCGAAATTACCCAGAAATAGTACTCCGTTAGGAGTACCTATTGTATAATATACTTTTAAACTACGCTCCGCTCCGCTCCCGCACTAGCCTTCTAACCTAACCTAACCAAGTCGGATTGCGCAGCTATCAAAATTAACCAATCACTAATTTTCTGTGAATACACCTCTGTCTACCCCCTCGGGGATCTACAGGTGTAAGTATATGTATGTATGTATGTAATTTTCTATCTTATTTCTAGGTAGTGCTCCATCTTACGATTGGCCTAAGCATTAGCCAGCCAGGTTATTAAATGATGTAATAAATAAGACGAAGATAGTAGGAAATTATTATATATGATGATTATGGCGCCGTTTAGTTAACTGCCTAGGCAGTTAGTTGAACGCCTGATTAAGCTAGTTGGCGGCGACATGATATATAATAATCATTTCCTACTATTAATTAATAAGCATAATTATTGTAGTTATTATTCACGTACAAGGTTTATTTTCAAACCTAATTACAAAGATAATATCATAATGAAACTCAAAATTGGTTAAAAAATGAATGCTCATTTAAAAAATAAGAGATATTTATCAAATGCAATTGTAAACTAATTTTATCATCATTTTGTGTAACTTTAAAATCATAATTTTCAGTCCGTTGCAACATTGATAAATTTATAAGTATAACATACAGTAATAGATTTAATAAATTTTTGTGCTAGCAAGCAAAAACATGGTGGCGATTAGTTACTACAATTCCCATAATTCGCGTTTGCTCACGCCATTTACGTTTTTTGACGCTTGATATCTATATATATAAAAATCAATGCCACTTTTCGTTGTAATTTTATGTTATTCAATTTATATATATTCAAGAACGGGCTCACCTATCCAAACCAAATGTTCAGGTTGTTCGGACTATTTAGTAGATGGTTTATGTGAAATTTGCACAAAATCAGTCGAACGGTTACATCCACGCGGGCGGAGTCGCAACTTATTTAGTAGTAATTAATTAATTTTTAATGTGCAAACAAACGCGATTGGTCTCTTTACCCGATCAGGATTTTATATCGCAATACAATATTGACTGCTACACTTGCTCATATGTAACGACATAATCACATCACTATAGTAGATTGCGGTATTATTGAGGGCATTTAATAGTAGATTAGTAGCCAAGGGCTGTAAGGCATCAATTGCAGCCCGAGATATTTAGGCGCACGAGCGCAGCGAGGGCGCCTATAGTTCGAGGGTGCAATTGATGCTTACACCCGAGCTAACTACTCTGCTTTACATCTCGATTGTGAGGTAAGTAGAAAAAACCGGCACTACAAAAATAAAACATTTTATTAGTTAAAATTTATAGTGAAATGCGAACAATTTTCAAATTTTAGTGACAGGTGTTTTTGGGTATGTTCAATTGAATTCTTGTTGACTGGCTTCTGTGTGTTGCCACAACTTGCCAATGTCAGGGTGTTTGAAAAGTTATTCGGTATTATGAAATTGTTGTCTTGGGTATGTTAATAATAAAAGTTTTCTATTCCCGCCTTTTTTCATCTCTTTTTTTATTTTATTTTTTCAAGAACGAAATTGAGTTTCGCCGTTCGATATTTAAAATTGATGCCTATTAAACTCATACGAAGACAAGGCTGAATAGCGAAGCGACCTCTTTTGTCATTGGGCTGAATGCATGATGACTATTGCCAGCCTACTTCCTCTAAGATTGCCAGTATGACAGTTAGATGTACGCGAACTTTTTGAAAGGGTGAAGTGTTTTTTTTTTAAATTACTTACCGCCCTAGGGCTTTTATAGCTACATTATTACCCTAGAGCACTAATTGGTCACCTACAAGCCCCGTTTGGGGGTAATACGGACCTACTTACTGAACATGAGAGATGTAAAATATGTTAAAGCCATGCTGTATATTTAGTGCAACGTAGAGGTCGAATATTTATTTATTCATATTTAAAATATTGATAAAGAAACAGACAGAGGTCAAGTGATAGTTGAAATATTATAGATTGTATGACTTGATTTGTACCTGTTGAAACTAATACAGTTATACTCACTTATGCTTAACCAGAATTCATTGATCTAAAACACACTTGTTAATAGAACACTATGTTAATAGAAAAGGCCGCAATTTTAACAATTTTAATAATTCTTTATTCATAAAAAAGATAATACGATAATACTGATGGAACGCACCTAATCACTTTTACGGATCATAATCAGAATAATGACAGGTACACACTAGACGTAGCTCATTTTGGGCTTTGATATATTCTTAATTCACATAAACTTCTGTAATTCACAAACAATAATATTTAATGTGCAGACGATAAAGTAGATACGTATACACATTTAAAGTGTACCTACAACAAGTAAGCTCCCATGGTAAACACTTTTTCATATAAAGTTGTATGTAAAGGTGTATACGTATCTCCTTGATCGACTGTAAATTTTTTAAATTAATAAGTAGGTACCTAATAAAGATTTATTTACTTCAAAATCTAAAATTATAGGTAGCGAGAAACAACGATGTTATTGGCCTAGAGGAAAGGCTCTCGGGGGCACTAGCGTTATCAACTACATGCTTTACACCAGAGGTCGGCCACAAGATTGGGACCGCATCGCAGCAGATGGCAATTATGGATGGTAAATATTTATTAATAACAAAACTAGAAAATTCTAAGATCCTTTTCGCCGTCTATCTTTTTCATACATCCTCTCTACGTGTCTAAACTGTCTCAGCATCCCTTTTTAGATTTTGTTCACTAAGCACTTATACCTCCTCTACTAAACCACAATGGTCCCTTAGCACGTTGTTGCATTCTATGATTTAATCCGCCGTATCTTACAAAATACATTTTTTCAGGAATTACGACGAAGTACTGCAGTATTATATGAAATCTGAAAACGCAGAATTAAAGAACTACAGAAATGCCTCATATCGCGGTCGCGACGGCGAACTAACAGTCTCGAATCCTCCATTTAAGTGAGTTTCTAACTGTTATTAATTTCAAGTATCCAAAGTTTCGAACTTATATTAACTAAATGTTTTGAAAAATACTTTCGCTAACGTCTGGAATATTTTGTTTTCAGAACTGGTCTTGTAGAAGCATTCTTGAAAGCTGAGAGAAACTTTGGTAATCCCACTATCGATTACAATTCACCATTTGAACTTGGATTTGGTTATACGCAAGCAATGGTAAAAAAAGGCCACAGAATGAGCGCTGCTAAAGCGTTTCTTCATAATCATAAGCGACGACGTAATCTACACATACTCACAGACACAAGGGCAACTAAAGTGGAAATAGACCCTCAGTCTAAAAGAGCGTATGCAGTAAAATACGTAAGAAATGGAGTTGAACGCACAGTGCGATGCCGCAGGGAAATAATTCTATCGGCAGGACCCATAGCTTCGCCTCAATTACTCATGCTCTCTGGAATTGGACCTGAAGAACATTTAAGGTCTTTAGGTATACCAGTACTAGTTAATTTACAGGTTGGAAAAATTCTTTATGATCACATTGCTTTCCCTGGAGTTCTTTTTAAACTGAATACAACAAATGCAAGTTTACTGGAACCTAAAGTTGCTACTTTAGATAATGTAATACAATGGCTGCACTATGGTGATGGATTATTAACAACGCCAGGTGGTGTAGAAGCTATAGGTTACTTAAAAACTTCAGTCTCCCAAGATCCAGAAAATGTTCCAGATATTGAATTATTAAGTCTTGGTGGATCGCTCATTTTAGATTCTGGTGGTGCACTTCGCGAAAGTTGGCGATTATCTAAAACTCTTTTCGATCAAGCATTTAGTCCCTTGTATGGATTGGACACATGGTCAGCTGTAATTATGTTAACGCAACCGAAATCTAGAGGATATCTCGAACTTAAGGACACTAACCCATTCTCTCATCCAAAAATGTATGGGAACTACTTGACAGATCCTCAAGATATGGCCGCCATATTAGAGGCAGTTAAACATGTAATTCAAATTGGTAACTCAGAGGCATTTAGAAAATATGATCCTAGACTTTATCTAGCTGATTACCCGACATGTAGAAATTACGTGCCTGGATCTGATTCATATTGGGAATGTGCCATAAGGACTGGACTGATAACACTGCACCATCAAATAGCGACATGTAGAATGGGCCCTCTAACGGACCCTTATGCAGTAGTTGATCCTGAATTAAGAGTTTATGGCGTAGTTGGACTAAGAGTCGTAGATAGTAGTGTCATACCTCGACCAACAAATGCACATACCGCAGCTCCCGCCATTATGATTGGTGAAAAAGGAGCCGATCTGATAAAGAAAACATGGTTAGGTTATAATTTCTAAGTTTATTTGTAGTTAAATTATTATTAGGTAAATATATGTATTAATTACAAATATTTAAATCAAAATGAAATGAAATGCAAGAAAAATATATTTGATCTGTGATGCGATTTTGGTCTATGGCTTTATTTTTGTACTCCTTTTATTTAAAAAATGTAAAAGCTACTGATTTTACTGTGGAGGAACATCATTTACAGCACAAAATGTACTCAAAATGCTGATAATATTATCACGTTGTCCGGCAATACTAATTCTCTGTGCTTAGAAAGTATTATAGTCGTAGGGATGACGCCGGCATTCCTCGCCGATCAGGAGGATAAGTTGAGTAAATTTCCACTTTGTTTATTTAGGCGACAATACCTAGGTGAACAAAGTGGAATAAACCTCTGCCATGCCTAGAATTTCAGACCATGGAATGTCCACCGTAAGCGTAGAAATACTTAGAAGCTTAAGTAAAAACAACATAAAAACAACGTCTGTTTCCAGGGCGGTTTAAATATATCATTACATATTAAATAGTAAGCTGACTGCTTACCTCGGGGGGATAATAAGCGTGAACATATGTATGTATGTATTAATAAATATTTTCACCTATTTGCGCTGTTTCATGGTATCTACAATCGAACATGCTTGGAAAATGTGTAGGGACAATGGAGCACACATATAAACGCGAAGTACGTTAGACCACTGTTTGAGGACTTCATTACATTTAGACCATATTCAGCATTCGATTCGATGTCCCATAGCTCAGATGATAATTATGTCAACAACATGAGAGTTTAACCCCTAATTATTACATAAAGGAAATATTTTTTTAATGTTAGTCAACAATCAGGGGACTCTGCAAATATAAAAAAAAACTTGTTGAATAACAAAATTGGCGAGCATCGTTTGATTTCATTATATTAATAGGAGTCGGCTGGAAAAGGGTTTTAGCTTCGTCATGCTTCCCCAAATAATAAAATTAATGGTTCTCCTATACAGAGATCCATTAAAGCAGGTATTCAGTGTTTGCATTAATATTACTTTTGGGAAAACGAAAAGATTCATTTCTAATAGTCTTTGAAAAATACCGCTAGAATTTTCTCGGTATTCAATTCACTTCATTATGCCTAGCTGTCAGTTGTATAAGGACCGTTTTCAACTTTGAAAATCGAACTTAAATGACTTACTACTATTAATGTCCAAGACCGTGGAAAATGTAAGAGTAAGAACCGGAAGGCAGACCCTGGACTGAAAGGTAAGAGTCTCGTATACAACCGGGATTACCGTGAAAATGGTGATGATAAGTTAGAAGCTAAGATTTGGTATGAATGGGCTGTGCTTATCAGTAAGTTTACGTATCAGTAATTTAAACAAGATTTGATTTTTTGTTTTTAATATTTCCTGCTGGCATCCGATTAAAGCCGAAATTTTGCAAAGCTAGGAAAAAATAGGAGAGCAATTCTATGGTAGGTATTATCGAAATGGCTTGATGATAACGAATGGCGGCTTCAAGAAAACCTCTTTTTTTACGTGCGGGAAATCCCCACGGATACCCACCCCTCCGGAACCGAAGGGGGGGGGGGGATTATGTCGGACTCGAACCGACTAAACCGCACGCCGTCTCTGGGTCGTAGTGCTAGGCCGAAGGTGAGGTTGTCATACCTGTTCCGTGGTCATGCGACATATCCCTCGCACCCCTGCTGACCCAGGGCCATACCTCTCGGTCTGGCCCTCCTCGGGGGCTTCAGGAACACCCAAACTCTAAATGATAAAACCATTGTGCTTGGGTTCATTTGATTTCTCTAGTCTGAAACCAATAACCTTGAATGGTGCTTAGAGCCTGCGAAAATACTACCGTAAATTGGTGTTATAGAATTGAGAGCCTTTCATATGACACGGCCTGCACTTACATTAATAATAGTACAAAATAAAACTGCTCCGCCTTTTTGTAATATCATCTTAATAAGGGTTATAAGAAGGTAGTAGTCAGATTGTGGTCTTCCATGATACCAAAATTTGTGTTCCACACAGCTAATCTAGTACCTAGTAAAATAGTAGAAGTTAATGTTTTTAAGACATTCAAGAATTAAAAAATGTATAGCTTGCACTTACACCTTGTTCAGAGTTTAATGAGGTTAGTTACTTACTTACTAATGAGCCCAGCAGGTGACATTGCAAATCGTAGTACCAGGATATTTTGGCAAAATTTTATTTTACAAAGCTGTGACGGGTCATGTTTTTAAATCTTAGCGTAAAAACATGGATTACAGATTAATTATAAATTCCGTTTGTACGATAAACCGTACACACCTTAATTATAATGGAAACCAAATCCTTCGAGCAGGGATTAAAGGCACTTCTAACTCTGGAGGCATTGGTCAAAATCATCAGTAAACGTTTTTTTTTTTCATAAGGTAAAATAAATGAAAATACAAGCCATTTTACTTACCTGGAGGGGTTATGGGTAATACGAGTAATTTCGATTAATTATTACTATTCTGTATGAAAAAAGTTTGGTAGAAATAAATGGTGATAATTGAATTGTATGAACTGCAGACGTTTTATTCTTAAGTTTTGCGAATATTAGTGCGTGGACAATGAAATAAACCAGTACGTAAACCTTCTGCAGCTACGGCCCTCGAGCCCCAAAATAACTTATTTTTCGTATTAAATTTTTGGCAATATATACGGTAGTATATAATAATAACAAAGGTCACCGCCTATACACATGATTTCACATTATGTTGAAAAGTTGGTAAAAAAAAACGAGACGATGATATATAATTTTACATAACATGGAGCCTATCAAGTTAAAGTGGGTTGATGTCCTTTCCGGAATTTCTTTGTGCATCTTAAGCCTTGGAATTCAATTTCTTTTAACTTGCAAAACTTGTTGAAGTTTTGTTACAAAAATATCGGTACCGGTTGTGCAGTTCACATTGCAACCAATATACTTTTATGCTACTTTTTTCTTAAAAACCATTACACTTATCCAAATTACTATAATCTCTTCCTGTATTTTTTTATAGGCCGAGCCAGTCAGTTTTAAGAGAAAGACGAGTGATCTTTTTCTTCTTAATATTTCTTTTTGTATTATGAGATTACATTCTTACCTACAAAGCTAGTCTGCTTAATGTAAACTTGTAGATATTTACGAAGGATAACTAGCTCCAATAGAACATTGTTACAGGACAATATCGCACAATATCGGGTTATATAAAAAGTAAGGTCACCCAATTCATATTAAATTGCATTATTTGAAAACCCGTTCAAACATACACATGTATCAGAGAAATAATGAGCACACGCACTGAAAATTGTGTTAAAAAATTTAGGTATATCAAATCGACCCTAAACCACAGAATACATAATAGTACTCCTAAGCTATGAAAAAAGTAATAGGTTTGACGGATTTATAAAGACGGTTTAGGTTTGACGGTTATAAAGGTGACGAATTACTATAGGTTTGTGCTTGTAGATATTAACATGTTGTCCCAAGCATATCCGTTACTCGAACCACAATATACTTATACAAAATAAGTCAACAAAAGCAGAGTTTCTTTAAGGAATCCATGATATCTTGCCCTACATGGTAGGTATACAAATATTGCTCCTCACATGGATACATCCTTTATGATGTGCGTGCAATGCCCTGTAACGGAGTATGTAAGTAAATAGCCTTTATCGATAGGATTTTTTCTACGCGGTTCATACGTATTCGTTCGTCTTTGTTAGTTTTTAACGGGATACCTCATTCCTCATAACTTTTACCTATTTCAACGTTACCTACTTTGGTACTTAGTTATTTGAAATCTATTTGAAGTAAAATGTGACCAATCATTTTTAAATCTGAATGTATCTTTAGACAAACCGGACATATTTGCTCTTTTAATAAAATGTCTAATTTCTACTTTTTTCTCATGGGTTTGCTGGTAGAGAAATCGTATTGAGCTAACTTATACCTACTTAGTATACACACATCAGAACTTTGCCGATTGTGTGATCTTAAATTTTAATGTTATCCTTTCTTTTGAAAATGCCGTTTGCAAAATGATTGATACGGTTCGCAGAAATGCAGAGCGGTAAGACCCATCATGGAGGAATGGGTTGGGGAGGGCGTCAGAGAGAGAGAGAGAGATGCAATTACTAGCTGGACATGACTGTAGTAGTAGAGTGTTTTACAAAATAAACTGAAACAGGACCTACACACACCGGCAGAATTAGCGGAACACAAAATTATGGTCTGGGGAGTAATATGTTTAGGAGCTCGCACATAATTCGCGGGCGCGGCGCGATGAGCGAGAAAGGCTCGCTGACATCGCTGCACGCGCCCGAAGGCGGCTCGGGCGTCGGAGGGCGCAAACTGACCTCCGCCCCCCATGAGCGCGGGCCTGAGGGTGACGGGTGGAGCCGCCCGTCACCCTAGCAGAAGCAGGCCGCGTGGTCTCCACCTCCCGAGGAGGGCCAGACCAAGAGGGATGGCCCTGGGTCAGCCGGGGTGCGAGGGATATGTCGCATGACAACCTCACCGTCGGCCTAGCACTACGACCCAGAGACGGCGTGCGGTTTAGTCGGTTCGAGTCCGACATAACCTACCCCTCCGGCTCCGGGGGGATTTCCCGCACGTAAAAAAAAAGACACCATCATTCGCAGTATGCCCGGATGAATGGAAACCTCAATCAGAGGACGAGGGGGAAATACTCGTTATTAAACATGGTGTTGTTGTTTCATGTTAAATTATTATTTGTTTAAAAATAAAGCTAACTATTTTATACTCTCCTTTTTTTGTGTTCCGCTAATTCTGCCAGTGTGTATATAATAACGCCTAACATTAATAATACGTACGTATGTTTAAATTACCTATAGATATTGATGTAGGTATCTAAATCATAGCCCGTTGACACATTGAACAAATACTATTAAAAGGAAAAGGACTTTCAATTTTATCTTATAGTCTACTTTTATTTGTCACACACTCAAGCATAGTAATTGCGAAAGTTGAAAAAATAACGGTATTTGAATAAGCAAAACATGTACTCTATAAATAACGTGTCCGTGTTACGAATTCAAATTAGCATATCCACTGTATTTTGAATAATTGATATGTTTTTATATATTTCCATAAATGTTTACAAATAAATATAATTGAAATATCTGCTTGTAATGTTTCGATAATAGATTTTAAGGCCGGGTTGTAGTACGACATCCGTACTCTTCACACTGCAAGTATAAAGTCCGTGAGAGAGAGCCGATTTAGAGAACTTATTATATGTTTTCTCGAGTTAAAAAAAATAATTATATTTGCATGATAATAGCGTACAATTATTTTAGCCTCTGATTTTTTGTTTCTGTGTTTTAATAGCAGTCACAAAATTCTTTCCATTTTTGCACACCATAACAGTTAAAACTAACAACACACATTAATTTATTTCTGATGTCGACTGCATATTCTTTTGGCGCATTTTGTTTACGATTTAAGAGCACAGCGTCACTGATCCAAAAAACAATTTGTTAAGCTGTCAAGAAGTCAAGATTGATGAAGATAAGGTGAAGAAGGTAAGTAAGTAGTACTTACCTAAGTAAGTAAGTTGTAAGTAATTGCCGACCTATAACTGCAAACTGTCTGTATAGCAAATGGTGATATTCTTTATATTGGAGATGTAGATAGAGGAAGAGAGGTAGATATAGTTGATAATAATATAAATAATAACTAATATGACTTTCCATGCACATTCTCGCTTATTTAAACCTTTTAGACCAAAGATTCGAGAGCGTGGATAACATTTTTGCCATACTAATTTCAATTCTTGATCAACTCATTCACACCTCGATGATATGAAAACACTTTAAGAATAAAATGTCAATCCAGGTGGTCATTGAGATACAAATAAAAATGTTGGACAGCCTCTGTGGCGTGGCGGTAGTGAACGTGGCCGCTACGCTGGAAGCTTGTATATGGGTATTTGCATTGGCCTGGGTGTTTCTATGTATAATATTGATGTACCTGTGTACAAAAAAGTATCTAAGTATGTTTATCCGCATTCTAGATTCCATAACACAAGCTAGTTAAGCTATGCTTACCATGGATCTAGATAGCGTTGTGTGAAATGTTGTGGAATATTTATATATTTATTTATGTTAAATTTCATGAAAATATAAAATATTATAAAAATAACAACCAGGTAGGATATTAAGTAAATAAAATATCTACAATTTTTCATGTCAGTCATTTTCACATATAATAACAATAATATTATATGTAAAGTAACGTTAAATGTTGTTACTCTATGGGCATACTATTATTTATAACTACTCGGGTAGGTAAGGTAAAGCACCCAATGGTCGACACTGACCCAATAGTCGACACTTTAAAAAAATACCTTTATTTTAAGAATAGTAACTATTTTGTTTACTTGACTATTTGACATTGACGTGACGTCTTTTAAACATCTAATGGCACTGTCGTGAGTGAATATTGAATTAGCGCCAATTATTTCTAAGATTTTTGTTATAAATAGTGATTTTTAATAGGCGTGCTTTTTTATTAATAAACATTATCACTATTTTTGATGTTATAAATATGTAACTTGTTGACCTACGTAGACCATTACCGTATTTTTTTATGGCTAGATTTTCTGTCAGTTTTAAGTGATTGTCGACTATTGGTACAACAATTGTAATTAAAGTAAAAATATGTTAGTTTTTAAAGATTTTATCTGCTAAAGTTAAGGTCCAAATTTTGCTTTAACAGTTAAAAACGACGTAACGACCAATCTTTAGAAAATATGTGTAATTTTGTAGAGTGAAGTTTGATTTGTCCTTAAAGTGTCTACCATTGGTGCTTTTACCTTACCCACCCATCTAGCAATTCAATGAAATGAGTAAGTAGATACAATTAGGTGTTTATTATGAAACTTAGGTGACAAGGTAGAAAAGTAAAGTATTTTAACGATCCACAATCTTATTTTATAATACAATTCAGAGTGTCAAGTTTTACATAACAAATCAGTTATAATTTATATTTCCTTATGGACTAAAAATATCTATACTTCATTCGGTTCAAAGTCAGTTAAAAAAAATTGCTATATTACCTAATTAAAATGATCGATGCGTATACAATATAATAATAGGTGTTTTTATATGTATTTAAAACTATAATTTATAAGATTTTTAAAATAAGTGAAGAGGATAATAATAATTTGAAAATGGGACAATCTCAACATGTGGGAGGTGGACTCGGCAGTCATTGTTCCGAAAGTCGTTACCGTTAACGGACATATAGCCGACCGACCAACACCTAGAGAGGCTCGCGTCGGGCAGCTGAATCAAGGGCCTGATACAGAAGGCGGTACTGCTCGACACGGCGCGCATAGTGTGGAAGTTTCTCTCTCTGGAGCCCTGACCACCGTTAGCTTGGTCCCTGTACTCGACGCCGGTGGGGTACCTACTATTTTTTATATTTTTGTATTTTATACTTTGCATTTTATAGGAATACTAGCTGTCGCCCGCGGCTACGCCCGCGTGGATGTCGGTTATCGCGAATCGGGGTATGAAAAATAGATGTTGGCCGATTCTCAGACCTACCCGATATGCCCACAAAATTTCATGATAATCGGTCGAGCCGTTTCGGAGGAGTATGGCAACGAAAACTGTGACACGAGAATTTTATATATTAGATTTAAAAATATAATCAATACGTTTGTTATTTGAATAAAGGGAATAGTAATTTATTTAACATTTGAATCAAATTAATGTTGATTTATCTTTGAGAGTAGGTACCTAGGTAATTTAATTTTATATTGTTAAAATATTTTAAAGTGTCATCTAGCGGATAACATCAGAATCATTTTTATGAAGTAAGTTCTACTTACTAAGTGGCGTAAGCAAGGTGAACGCAGTTACAATACATGTTCGAACCACTAAGCTGTAACAGAGTGGTTTGTTCAGACGATAGATGGCACTGTGTTTTGCGTTGTGTTGTGTTGTGTTAACAAAACTGGCGGCAGTTTTACAATGACCCACTCTTTATATTTGTATATTTCCAAATTCCTATACTACATACCTACTCTTATTATTAAACATTATATTCTGAAAGGAAAGTATGCGTCAGAGCCTTGTCTATTGTTTAGAAAGTACACAGGTGAGGTTAAAAAAATTTGCTATATTACCTAAATGCCTGTAGAAAACTTAGTCTTCTTCTTCATTCTTGCGTTGGTCCCGGTCACATCCAAAACTTTCACTTTATAATCAGAGGTCCATCTTTTGCCTGTCTAATTGCGTGTTTGGTTAAATTTATTTTCCGTGAAGCGACTACCATCTGAACCCCACAACCCATCATTGGCGATACCGAAGTGTTGCAGTAGCTGGACTTTTTAGGGTTCCAACTACATGTATAACTACTGCCATAAATGTTCGTATGACAAACTGGGTCTGAAAGTGTTCAGAAAATTTAGTATCGCGTGTAAAAAAGGAAGAATCTAAGTACCAAATTAGCAATTCAGTTATTATTAGATAGTATTTAAGTCTAGTTAACTAACTACGTGGCCATGTGAATTTTAAAAGCTGCAGGAAGATCTTGGTGGTCCCAAGCAAAACTAAATAACTTTCAGATACATACATTTTGATGACAAGCTGTTGTCCGTGTTTTCATCAGTGTTAAGTATGGAATAGCTCGAACCGACGTATTAACTTAATTATTCTTCGTTATATTTTCTATTATTCATTATGAAGATCTCCTTCAAGTGACTCATTAATAAGTACATGCCTACACTACCGAAATCTAGAAAGAAAGAAAAGCTGACAAAGTTTTTGAAAAAAAAAAAACTTGTATTCTCATTAAGCAATGTTCATCAGTTATGATGATTTAAATATCCTTTCTTCTGCCCAACTTCTTAGAACACATTACTGCCACTTATGAACTGAACAAATAAAACTACATGGAGAGCGTCACAAAAATAGCTTCACGAAAACCAGGAGCTTTGTATATAGACGTTTTTTCACGCTGGAGCACTGGTCCTCATCATCCAAAAGAGCAAATGTGTCGTTGACTGGGATGGGGCCGCAGGGTACTTGCGACTGGTCAATATAGCCCCAATTTATCCTATAATCCTTGCACGGACCAACTTGTATCTGCAGGTGATTTAGGGGTACTTCTAAGTTGGCCACTGTAGTTGATTTCCAAGTGGCAGATTTCTTTTGGTCTGATAAAATCTGCCAGAATTGGGTGTTTCTCTGCCCACATTTGCTCTCTTTCGTATAATAGGAGCAGAGTTCTCTCTCGAGAACTATCTTTTGTATAATACACAGATTGGCTACACAATACTTATAGGGCACGCCGTGATTGCGGCGGTAAGACCCATCATGGGGGAGTGGCTAGAGAGGCCACACGGTGGCCTCTCGTACCGTCAGACGCAGGTCATTACCGGACACGGTAACTTCGGGCGGTACCTGCATCTGATGGGCATAGAGCCAACGCCCGAGTGCCATCACTGCGACGCGAGCGTGGACTCGGGGCTGCACACGCTCACCGAGTGTCCGGCGTTTGAAGCGCCGAGGCGGGAGCTTGTGACGGCCCTGGGGGTGAGAGTGCTCACGCTCTCCACCCTGCTCGCGGCGATGGTCCGCTGCGCGGATGCGTGGGCGGCCAGCGCCTCCTTCTGCGAGCAGGTCATGCTCGTGAAGGAGACAGCAGAGCGGTCGCGGCGCAGCGAGCGAGAAAGACTCGCGGACATCGCTGGCCGCGTTCGAAGGCGGCTCGGGCGTCGGAGGGCGCAAACCATATCCCTTGCATGTACGGACATCGATTGGTTAAGGCATTTATCAAGTATATATGTATATGTGATATCTAAATGATGAGTAGCTGTAGAGTTCGCTTCAAGCATGGAACAAATATTAAATCAAACTTATAAATACATTTTCGTTTTATTTGATAAAGCTACGAATGTCAGATGACACAGCCATTTCTATAATATAAATATTTCATTTGGTTTTCAAACGGGTGATCTCCTTGTGCTTGGAAAATCCTATTTGATTTCGATTTTGATTTTAATCCTGTTTCATTTTGTTGAGGGTACTTTTATAATTTTTTCGTTGAGTATACCCAACAATGTCTTACGTAATCCGAAATCTTAACAAAAGATACCTTTAGCGAAGACATATTCAAACAACTTCAAACGAATTTCTTTTTTTTATACTCCTGTAGCTTACAATCACACGGTCCACCTACTGGGAATAGGTTACCGCGGGTCTCTGGACCTTCCACAACCCCAGGGGCATCACACTCGTCCTGCCGACTCTATAACAATCTTCTACTTGTACCCTTATACTTTTTTTATAAGCAATATTAGCAACCGAAGTTATCGAAATTACTAATATTCCCTCTAACCCCTCCAACTAAGCTAAATTGCTTGTGCTAGGAGTGGGTTCACGTCGGTAGTGTAATGGCTTGGATTCGAACCGGGGCCCTCGCTACTGACGTACTTGTATATCTTATTGCGGGTTCTTATTGTCTACTGTCAGAACAAGAGAGTTTCATAATTACTTTGGGCTTCAAACTTTGGTAGCTAGAACTATCAATTAATTGTCTTTATTTTAATAGTGTAACATTCCATGTTTGTTGTTTTTATTGCTTAACCTATATCACAACCTATATTATAAGCACCTTGACCACGGTGTTGTCATAACCATATCAAATTGATAATGAAAAGGGAGTTAGACTACAAATTATATATATTTATAGTCTAACTCCCTTTTAACATTATTTGAGTGGTGGGGATTGATTTTGTTAATTTATTTAACCAGAATTGTTAACACGCCGTGAAAAAATTTAACCTTCGAATTTGCTGGATCTTAGTGAGTAATCATCAAAGGGCTGACTAACTGAACCATATTTAAATCACTTAGATGAGACTTCATCACCCATCTCCAATGGATTCACTTTAAATATATCAAGTTGTTAAACGTTAAGTGATTCTTGGCCTAGTCAATGGATGTGATGCCGGCGTTTGGTGAACAGTCGTTAACCCATGACATAAACTTCAAATCCCATGCATTCGTCATTCTATTCCATCTAATGCCGGCCAACAAATTGCCACTTGTCTAGAGGGGCAGCTTAGGCATCTAATTATTACTTAACTGACTAATTTCATCTATCTTTGTTCATTCCGAAAAAGAACACAGATATTTCAATTATTCGAAGCAATTCATATCTTAATCTTTTTAATCTGTCTATGAAAAACCGTAATATGCTATTTTATCCCTTTAATGTCGAATAAGCTGCTCTCCCACACAAGGCTAGGATTATGAAATTGGAATATTTCGAATAGAATTTCATACATTGAGATGTTTTCAACTGTGGAATAAAATGCCTTTCATTAGTTACTCAGAGAGTTATGTAACATGTTTTATGATCAATATTTTGAGCTAAATCCCTTTGGATTGACTTTTTGCTGTCTTTAGACGAGGCCCTTTTGAGAAGGGTGGGTATCTATTTAATCAGTTAATGTCGGACCCTTTATTTTGCTGAATTGAGGTCAATATGGTAGAATAAATACATTTAAGGTTCAGTAAACAAAGGTTTATATCGTGATTTAGTTTTAATAAATTTTGAAATGCCGTGGAGCTTTTATTAACGTACTTGTTTAAAATCTATGTAGATTCTTGGAGGATCTTCTAATATATGAAAATCAATGTATTTTTAATTGCCATAAAACTTTCTTAACATAAAAGGGGTGAAGGTTTTATGTAAAGTATTCTTCTTCTTCTATATTTGACTTTTATTAGACTGCCATCTAGCTCACAACCTAGAAGTCGGAAGTTTCAAACTACGCCACAGTGTCATCCGATAATAATCGGTAGGTACATGTACCGTCCTGCATACTGACTTGGATAACTTGACGTCACTCTCCGATGATCTTAATGGGACCACCCTACAACTATCATGAAGATAGATGAATCAACTAGAAATCCTTTAAGAAATGACGTGAGCAAGATTACACAATTAAAACATTCTATAAACTAAACTGAGTGCTTACGTTTACCTAGTGAAATTTGTTGAGTTTCAAATGATATAGCAGTTTTAATCTCGGTTTCTACCATTATGAAAACCGCTCTTAGAAACCATTCACTCTGACGTGCCATTATAAGCATTTGAAAAGAATATTATGCACCACTCTACATCATTATACGTAAAATCCATAATAGAACGCAAATTATACCTACTCGAGCCAGGTAAATTGCTTTAAAATATAATAAACTTTTTTGGAATTGTCAACAAAAGCATCCAATCTTATTCTATCAGAAAGAACTCATTATTCGTATTTCCGATTTTTTTTTTCGTTATTTCGTAGAGACTACGACAGTCACCATGCAATTTCACGGTGTCTTGAACGAAAGAGCTCAAAGATATACAGATATGTATTAAGACATGAAATAAGGACCTTTTGTTAACGTCTATTTGTGTACTTACATTTTAATTTGCTATAAATAGGATTGAAACCAATATGATGTAAAGGTAGTGATTACTTAATCATTACATTAGTGATTAAGGCTAGATTTCGCCGATAATTATAAACACATTCAATCCGGGATTCATTTACCCTTAATTCTTTATTCTAATGGCTTTTTAGGAGTAACTGCTATCTGACCTCCCACTTCTGAGAATAAACCTGCACCACAGCCTCATGAATTCCTCATCATTAGCGAGTGTACCGGCTCGCAGATCTTGGGCTAACCTATCTGGACCTCAATGACATTACTGGACTCCATAGATCCAACAACACCACATTAGACGCAGATGAAGCAGTCGATCAGCTAACAAAGAAAACGAAACACATCAAAATAAATAGACGAAGAAAAACTAAATATACATCTTAACAGGCAGATGTGGGTCCATTTTGTATTGTACACGTACTAAATATTGTGTGTATTTGGAACTGTCAATAGCATTGTTGGACTTTTGTATTATCAGAATCAATTTATTGAATAAATATAGGTTCTTGGGACCGTCTGTTTTGGTGTTTTCAAGATGCCGATTTAAGTTTTTTTGTGTTATATATTATCCATCTGTTAACCTAACCCTTCTAGATGGTAACAAGCTTCCACGAGGACACCATTCGAAATGCCGACGATCCTAAAACGATGGTACTTGACCTTGACGGCCTAGATATAAACCGGAATTGTTTTGTATAAGAAGAAACTAGAATGTCATATTAGATATGAAGAAAACGTATACGGGTAAAGCATTCAAGTTCTTTATCATCCGTCAAAGAAAGGACTTCATGTTAATTCGTAATCAATTGAAATTGAAAAATATTAACATTCAGGACTCCTGAAAGTCCCCTAGAAAACACGATAGTTCCATTCTGGGAAAAGATCTACCAATAGAGCTACTTGAAGTAAATGAATTCTGACAGTTAACTCCTATATAGCCTGAAACGTATCGAGACTAAAATTTCAACTATGCAAAATAAATCCGGATAGCTGTGGTGAAATGTGAACATTTTGAAAACGAAAGCATAGCAATTTTGTTTGGAATTCTACCACAGCGTCAGACACACAGATCACCACAGATCGGCGGGAATTTAATCATAGGGACCACTCGCCACTATAGCTTACTTATCAGAATAAAAAGAGACTATTCGAATCCTTTTATGGATTGATGATTGATGTAGTACCTGAAAATACCACCAATCTCAATCAAATACATGGATTAAGTTTACATCACTCACTTCATTCCATTTCAGCCTTTCTGTATTGATTGTTGATGAAAATTAAATTGTAACTGTTCTACAGGGCACGTACGCTGTTATTGATTCGTCATACAAACGCAATTAAGACAATATCAGCGACATTATGTGTATAACATCATAAAGAATGGGTTTTGTTTTGGTACTAAACTTACTAATAAAGTCCTTTACTTTCAGACTATAGTCGTATATAATAATGTGTTTGAAACTATGGTAATAGAAAACAACTAAATTTGCAAAGGAGGCGAGACTATTTCAGGCAAGGTCTTACTCTCTAGGATCTTTACAAGGATCGTGATTCTTCTTTGTCTTGTTGAGGTTCTGTATCCAAAGAGTGAAAACGAAATTTTATTATTAAGATTCCATTGTACACCTGTCTATCACCGGACTGTATCTCATGAACCGTGTTAGTTGAAATTATCACAGTTGATGTATTTCTATTCCCGCTATAACAACAAATAATAGGTCATTACATATGGAATTACCGTTTTATTGAAGAAATTGGAGGAACCCCAATTTGCAGTACTAACATTTTTGCATTTTTTTTAGGAATGACAAATCCAAATTTTATGTTTTTTTTTGTATAAATGAGACAACATTAAGCTAACGGCAAGCGGCCAGTAATACAAAATTTAATACTGAGAAATCAACTCTCAAACAAAGTACAAATAATGGAATCAATCAATCAATCAATTAGCCCACTGTAGTCCACTGCTGGACATAGACCTCTCCCAATGTGTGCCATTTTGTACGATCCTCCGCCTTCTGCGTCCAATCCGTCCCAGCCACCTTTTTCAGGTCATCGGTCTATCTGGCCAGGGGGCGTCCTACCCTTCGTTTGCCTTCTCACGGTCTCCACTCTAGAACTCGTCTGCTCCAACGGCCATCGGTCCACAGACGTGGCCAGCCCATTGCAGTTCAGCTTGCTTATTCTGCGAGCTATGTCGGTAACTTTGGTTCTTTGTCGGATGACCTCGTTCCGAATTACATCCTTCAGAGAAACTCCAAGCATAGCTCGCTCCATAGCCCGCTGCGCGACTTTTAGTTTATGGACTAGCTCTACCGTCAGTGTCCACGTTTCGGCACCATAAGTCATAACAGGTAGGACGCACTGGACAAAGACCTTTGTTTTCAGGCATTGCGGTAGGGGGGAAGAGAAGACTCGACGTAGTTTGCGAAACGCTGCTGAGCCCAGCCGGATTGTTCTGGCTAGTTCTTGCTCGAAGTTGTTTTTACCGAGCTGAATAACCTGGCGTAGGTATACATATTTTTGGACAACTTCGAGCGTCGCCCCATCGATGGCAATCGGTTTCGGTGCAACATGTTCGTTGAACATGATCTTGGTTTTATCCAGGTTTACACCGAGGACGACGCGTCGAGAAGCTCCATCTAGGCTATGCAGCATGTCGCAGCAGCTCAGCAGTTCAGTTCAGCAGTTGTTCCAGCTACTACGCAACAACGACGATGTCATCGGCGAACAAAAGGTTTGAGATGAACAAACCGTTTATGTTGATACCCCGCCCAGTCCAATCCAGAGTCTTGTAGACGTCCTCCAAAGCATTAGTGAATAGTTTCGGGGATATAACATCCCCCTGCCTGACTCCACGCTGGAGGCTAAAAGGTTTCGTCTTCTGGTCTTGGAGCTGGACTGACATTGTGGCAGTGTCATATAGGCACCTCAGCACCTCGATGTATCGCCAATCGACACGACACCGCTGCAGGGCATCCAGAACTGCCCAGCTTTCGATGGAGTCGAAGGCTTTTTCTTAGTCCACAAACGCCATACACAGCGGCTGATTGTATTCTTGAGTTTTTTCGACAATCTGCCGAACAGTTTGGATGTGGTCCACGGTGCTATAGCCTTTCGAAACCCGGCTTTGTTTCAGTGGCTGGAACTCGTCGAGGCGATTTGTGACGACCCTCAAAAACAACTTGTAGACGTGGCTCAAGAGTGAGATGAGCCTGGTGTTCTTCAGCAAGGTCTTGTCGCCTTTTTGAAGAACAGTATCACCGCACTCCCGCTCCACGCCCTAGGTGTTAGACTCTGTTGGATGACGGAATTAAAAAGACTTGCAAGCTCTTTCAGGATAGGAACCCCGCCTGCTTTCAGGAGCTCAGTGTAATTCCGTCACCACCAGGGCACCTGTTGTTCTTCAGTTGCCTGAGAGCCGCCTCTATCTCGGACTGCTCGACATCGGGTATCCCCTCGGTGTAATGGCGCGTGAGCGGGGCTCTGTGGTCTTCATCACTGTGTCCCGTCGGTTTACTCATCTGTCCATAGAATTTCTCGATCTCTTCGAGCATCCCGAACTTTGAGGCAATCGTTTTACCATCCACAGTTTTAAGTTTCGTCAGATGGGGCCTCCCCAACTACTGAGCGAACACTTTCGACCCCCATTTTGCTCAATCGCCTCTTGGACAGTGCGAGTGTTGAAGCGTCGGAGGTCGCGTCGTGTCAGCTTTTTAATTTGTTTGTTTAAGGCCCTCTTATCTGACGAAGACGACTGTGTGGATGGTTGTTCACGCCTCTTTCTCATGAGTTCGAGAGTCTCAGGAGAGAGCTTGGACTTTTGCTGTTTGCGTTTTCTGGGAAACACCTGTCGAGACACTTCCTGTAATGATTTGACCTCTGTGTCGGTTGTCTCATCAATGCCACTAGTGGTTTCCAGTATTACGAAGCGATTTTGAAGTTCCAGATGGAACTTTTCGGACCCTGACTTGGAGCGGCGTAGGTCGGACACTAGGCCGTATCATTCGGAGCCTTTCAGCCTTAATGTGATCGTTTCCGGTATTAAACCTGTTGATCACAGAGACGTCTCTCAATATGTGCCTACTGTCCGTTATAATAAAGCCTATCTCGTTCCTTATCAAAGAGTCCCGGCGTTGCCAAGTCCACTTCCTGTGGGGTTTCTTCTTAAAGAAGCTATTCATTAAGAAGAGCCCCTGTGATTCGAGGAAGTTGACTAGCATTTGCCCTCTGTGATTTCTGTGCCCTACTCCATTAGGTCCGATTCTCGTCTCGCCACGTTCTTGTACTCCAGCTTTGGCATTGAAGTCCCCCATAACAATGTTGTAAGTGACCTTGGCGGTGTGATTTATTGCCTTGGCAATATCTTCATATACGGCCTCGGCAGTTTTGTCAGCGAAACGCGAGATGGGCGCATATACCTGTATCACCTTCAGCGAACGACTGTTCGTGATTTTTAGGATCAGGTACGCTACCCGGTTCGATACACTACCGGCTTCAACAACGCTGCCAATGAGGTCCTTTTTAACCAGAAAACCGACACCTCCCTGGGAGAGCAGATCACCTTCTCTGAAGTAGAACAGTAGTCCCCTGTCTTCGGATCTCGGACAACCCCAATATGTGCCAGTTTATGCAACCTAGTTCTACCTCGAGTTCTGCGAGGTGATGGTCCAACCTGAGTGTACTGCAGTTATATGCTGCTAGTAGTAGCCGTTTGTGGTAGCCTCCCGTAGCCCGGAGATTCCTAGCACCCCCCGCCCCGCCGTTACCGGAACCGCTACCATGGCTGGGAATAGCGGGACCACCGGAAACCGCCCAAAGTTAGTGGCAACGGCGAATGCCTTGGGCAGGCTGTTGCCCAACTTGAGGGGCCCAGAGGACTCCTGCAGGAGACTCTACGCGGGTGTCGTGCGGTCCATGGCCCTATATGGGTGCCCCGTATGGGCGGACACCTTGGGGGCCAGATTCCTGCCTCTGCTCCACGCGGCGCAGAGGACGACGGCCTCCAGGACCATCCGATATCCTTTGAAGCGGCGAGTCTCCTGGCCGGATCGCCACCGTGGATCCTGGAAGCGAGGACCCTTTCGGCACTCTATCGGTTCCGAAAGGAGGCGCGGGAGCGGGGACTCGATCCCGAGCCCGAAGAAATTCGGGCCGAGAAGTCCCGGCTCCACAGGGCCATGGTGACCGAATGGGAGCTACGACTTGAGCAACCACGCGCAGGGCACGCCGTGATTGCGGCGGTAAGACCCATCATGGGGGAGTGGCTAGAGAGGCCACACGGTGGCCTCTCGTACCGTCAGACGCAGGTCATTACCGGACACGGTAACTTCGGGCGGTACCTGCATCTGATGGGCATAGAGCCAACGCCCGAGTGCCATCACTGCGACGCGAGCGTGGACTCGGGGCTGCACACGCTCACCAAGTGTCCGGCGTTTGAAGCGCCGAGGCGGGAGCTTGTGACGGCCCTGGGGGTGAGAGTGCTCACGCTCTCCACCCTGCTCGCGGCGATGGTCCACTGCGCGGATGCGTGGGCGGCCAGCGCCTCCTTCTGCGAGCAGGTCATGCTCGTGAAGGAGACAGCAGAGCGGGCGCGGCGCAGCGAGCGAGAAAGACTCGCGGACATCGCTGGCCGCGTTCGAAGGCGGCTCGGGCGTCGGAGGGCGCAAACCGACCTCCGCCCCCCATGAGCGCGGGCCTGAGGGTGACGGGTGGAGCCGCTCGTCACCCTAGCAGAAGCAGGCCACGGCGGCGGCGCGCATCGTAGGATGATGCGCGCCCCCCCCCATACCGGGGGCGAGTCGGGGACCGCGTGGTCCCCCCTCCCGAGGAGGGCCAGACCGAGAGGAATGGCCCTGGGTCAGCCGGGGTGCGAGGGATATGTCAAAAGACAACCTTACCTCCGGCCTAGCACATCGACCAGACGGCCAGACGGGTTGGCAAAGGGTTTTATTTCAAGATTTCCTTCTTTCACAGCGATCTCGTCTGTGTATCCCACCGATTTGTCGCCTCTTACGATACTCTCGGATGATGGGGTGGCAACACTTGTATTCTTTCTCCGTCACCACACGGATAAATAATGGAAATAGATATTAAATTACAGGAATAACGAACTCATGAATCTATAAGAAAATCTCGGCAATTTCATATGTAACGACCTATTACTAAAATCAGAAAAAATATATTTAAGGGAGGCAAAAAATTCGTTCATAACTCTACTACATAAGTCGCCAGTCTGTTCATTTCTCAATTTCTGTGTAATTTGTTATTTTTTAATTTACTTTAACTGAATAATGTGTTCCTTTAGTTTTAATCTACAACATCTACTGGTTCTCAAAGATAGTATAAAATACAGCTTTGAATGAATCTGAGGACAAAATGTTAAAAGGCTGTATTATAGCAGTTTAATAAGGCTATTAAAATTATTTGCTTTACATTATAAAGAAATAATACTGAGACCTTTATAATATCATTAGCAATATGAACAGAGGCCACGAAGTTACACAAGTGAGACGCGTCGGTGGGTACCATTAATTAAAAATGTTCCTCCAAGTTCTGAGAAGCAGGCTTTGATTTAATAAGAAGCCTTTTAAAACTAGTTAGGCCAGTCGCGTGTGTAAATTTAATTAATTTACTTTTACTCTAGGACTACCTATATAATTTAAAAAGAAACGACCACGTTTGTATAAAAGCAAAATAAGAAAAAACCTTACTTATTACCTACTAGTAAACTTTTAGCTTTCTTACTTACCTTTGAATTTTGTCGTCCCCTGACAGGATTTATCGTTTACTGGCCATTTATAAAACCGTAAAGTATATAGAAATGGGTAATATAGCTAATGCACTTCGGTTATAAATTTTAAAGTATTCATCTCGCTGTGTCGCGTGATGTGGTAACACACGTGATCATTATGTATGAGATCGCTGGATTGCTTTTAGCTGTCAAACAAAACAGCAATGTAATTTACTTTTAGTTTTGAGTACCAGGACCAACACAACGCTTTACCTCTCAATTTCATTTCATAAACCAATTAGCTTACTTTGTACCTAACCAAAATAATTATAAATTCAAATTTTATTAAAAATTCACACAGTGAAGATTAGCATTAAGAAGTCATATCTTGGGGTTAGCCCCACATTTTGACCTCTTAACCCTTGTCCCTTAAATGGAAATCATCCTTTCAAATAGGTACAGTCGACAAAGGAAATAGTGTCGCAATTTTTCAAACAATGTTGTAGGCAATTAAAAGGTGAAATCGTATCTCCTTTGTCGATTGTACATCTAAAAACGCATACCTATCACCTTGTCCTACATCAAAGTAAGTATCAAATTCCAAGCTCTCTATATGTATTTCACATTATGCAAGCATTATTTTCCTTCTATTTTTGTATTTGCTTAAAAATGTCATTTGAATGCGGACAGAATCACGGGCGGTAGTAGGAACAAGTAAATTATTAGCAAAATAATTTATATTTCTCTTCCATAAACCCGTGCTATTAGATTTTATGGACACCGCTCTGGTGTATACATAAGTAGATATAAGTTAGACTTGTTACTACTTGGACTTCCTTAAAGCAATCAGTGTTGGCCCCGAAGAGATCATTCGACTTGGTTAAAAGTTCTGTTATTTACACACGGATGGGAAAGTACATACAATGTAGCCGATTCTGTTGTTACAAAAACTTAACTAAATGAAACCGCTCTTTGTCTTGCCTTCAGTGGAAAAAGAGATGGGGATAGATTCCAGTCCTATCAAAATAGTTAATTAAGATTTTGTAGCAACATAATTGAAACCATTGGTTGTTTTCTTTTGAACTTCTTTGTTCTTTACAGCGTTTTTATTTACAATTGTGATTAAAACAAGTCGAAAAACAAATTGTGGTAGTTATATTTACTTGTTCAAGTTGATTGCACGGCCCAAAAATAAATTATCTCGAAAGACAACTACTACGTCCTCAAAATAAATTCTCATTTCACTCATCCACTTCCGCCTGACCTCGACCGCTTCAAGCACACAAGAGGGAATGTACTGGTCAGGCGAGAGTGCCGCTGAGGGATGTTGCGGCGTCCACCGCAGTAGGCTTCTGGGTCTATCCCAGTACTCCAAACTATACTAGGTAAACGCCATTTGTTTTATAAAAAAAATATTTGAAAAATTATCGAATTCACAAACAAAAGTAGTAATAATAACTAATAATGTCAAAGTCTCTGTGATCATATTATTATTTCCTCGATTTTTAGTGGCAATCGTAAGAAACACCTGTTTTAATTATTCTTTGCACAAGACGAGAATATTATGCAAAATGTATTCAGGAATAACACAACACATAACGTTTCTTAACAGTAAAAATACAAATTGAAGTAATAAGGTAGCAAGCTCAACATTTTCCCCGTATAAGGCGGCAGGGACGTAATCCACGCGTAACAGAAATCACCTTAAAAGTTTTTCTTTCAGCCGAGCCGCGATAGGCCTCCATATCGAATTGAAATACATAAAATCGAAGTGTTAGACATAACATCAAGTCGCGTGTCATACGCATTAAAGCGTAGTACATTTCAGAACACGTACGCGTGGTACGTGTTCGCTTGCCATTGCCCGCCTTACCCCATTTCCGCACAGTGAAGTGCAATTAGGAACTTATCGCCAGAGATACAGAGGCAACTTAGCACTTACCGCCGCGGAGTCAGATATTACTGGAAGTGCTGTTTGCGCTTTATAAACTGCGTGAAACAAACTTCTACCTTTGAGAAATAAAGTGAAGTGGAGCAGGCCGTTGAGGCCTGAATTTTGCTGTTAACACTAACTCCTCAATTGTGTTATACCTATTTGTAATTTTAGATTACCCTCAAAATTACGGTGCTTAATATTTTAAGACAAAAATAGTTACCATAAATATATATTTACCTAAATAGACTTTATGAACACTTACCTATAAGTACTAGACACACTGTTTAGAACAGAACTTATCTCAGGCTACTGAGCGAGGTCAGAATGGCATTTTATTCCTATGTATTCATTCAACTAAGGATTTAAGTCGAAAAAGTTTTAAAATTTTTGCTCCTTCACAGCTGTTTTATATCTTCTTAATTCGTATATTAAAAATCCTATAATAGGAATATAATTAAGTATCCGCTTCTTTCTTTAAGGACATAAACTAGAGTTTTGAAATAAAACATTTTTTTACGCATTCTATCGCAATTTATTTTGTTTTATTTTATTATTTACACTGACTCGAGGTTTCAGTTACTTAGCCGTGTCATCAATCTTCTCGTGACCATGGCTGCAAAAAGCCAAGACGGCGGGAACGGTGTAATTAATAAAATAACACCAAATAAATCGCTATAGAATTCGTTAAACATAATATTATTATGTAACTTTCTTTCAATAGGTAATATTCATCCAAAACTGTTCTTTGAATCGAAATCTGGTATTTGAGTTATTTTTATTTAACCACTTTATCCAGTACTCTAGAATGTGTCTATATTTTTAAGAATTAAAAAGGGATACTCACCGCCTCGATAAATAAGTTCTCGTTTTTGAAAGAATTTTATGAAACTTTTGCGCAGTAAACATTTATGTTGGGCTTTGGGCACCATATTTATTTTAGTTTCTGTGTCCTTGTAGACTACTTCCCGGGGATTTGACCAGGGAACAGTGATGGCACATTAATAGTAATGATCTAAGGAGGTTCACGCATTCAGTCAGACATATCGCGAAGGATGTCTCGAAGGAATTCTCGCAAATTACTGCAGTGAGAGTAAGTCTACTTAGGCGTGCCATCTTGCCTCTATAACTACTGCTATAATATTTCTATGCCGAGTTAACTTAGTTACTTACTTATAAGTTTATTAAGCTACCCGACATTATTCCTTCTATTATTATATTTCTTTCGCCCTACTCGCATATTATGTACGTTACATTGTAAAACTAAAGTCTGTGTAAGTAATTCATAATGATTATAAGTTCAAAGGAGGATAACGGATTTTGTATGAACCCCGTCCCCACCCTCCAACAGACATGGAATGCATGCCAGGTTGTTTGCTCCTATCCAAAAAAAGACAACAACACCTGATTTAGTTAGTTAGAAAATTTATAATTATTTATTTATAATTAAATATTTATTTAAAAAAGCTTTTACAAAAAGTGTATTAATTTTCATACAAAAGTATGGTTTTCTTAAACAAAGGTATATTTTATGTAAACAAATGAAAAATTAAGTATAATACGTATTGTATTATTTTGGAAGTATAGTCATCGGCATATATCTTGACCCTAGTGATTGCACAAAATGTACTGAGCGCAGTTGAGTGTCTTTAGAAGATAGTGCGGGGAGCTATGCACTCATAAAATATATCAAACCACATAGACTATAGTAGACTATAGCAGACCAACTGCGTTTAGTGCATTTTGTGAAACCTGTGTAGTAAAGATATATTGGTAACTATACTTTCACAGACAATTCAATTCAAAAATTCCAAAGGTAACGCCCGAAAACAACTGGAAGTATACTTAGGTAGTATGTGGAACCGGAGCATCCAGCCTGGTCTTATGTTGCGCACATTACAGTGGGTACATGGTTCGGTATTTCGGGCAGTAACAACAAATCCGGTGTTCTATAAGGACTTCAATCATTATGTCCGGTGGATTGCTCTCCAGAAGATCGGATTTGGTTCGGAGCATACCAAGTTCAGCAGTTCGCTCTGTACCAAATCCGGTAGTCCGTTATGGGTTTTGTAAGAATACTCGCTCTTACAGAATATATACACTATACAGATATATGCAAAGTTAGCAAAAAACTAACGAGTGACGACTGCTTGGCACGAACTGTTCTACCTGCGTCTACGCACACCGAACTTGTTTTTTTAGCAGATTCGTATGCATCGCTTTAATCATATTCGCCTATACTATAGGGAAAGAAAAATATTTTATTCAACTTTTTGTATATCTCTATAGTATAAAACATCTATCCATCTAGACGCTGTAAAATCTAAACACCATACATTTCAAGGATATCGCCATAGTAAAAAATTATCTATCCTACTAGACGCTTCGAATGACATAATATATGTTTCAAATCTGTTGGTGGGTGGGGACGTTTTCATGCAATATTAATACCTCATCTTAATTATGAGGTCCAATAAACACAAACTCACTAGCATGTCGTCCAGGTATAGTATTTTTTTTTATAGATCTTTCAAATAACATTATTTTATAACTTACTAAGATTCCAATTCGAATAAAGACTACTTCAATATTTATTTAGTAGTTTTAGCTGCATCATACATTTAACATATAAATTACACTAATATTGTTTGGATTCATAGACGAACATATGATCTAGTTGATGTCAAATCTGAAAAAATGCCACAGAGATAGAACACGATCTGAAATAAGACAAAGGCTACCTTATATCGTAGGAATTGGATCTGTGGATCGCGGTAACGAGATCAGAATTTCACGCAAGTAGAGCTGTGGGCAACAGCTAGTAATGATACTATAAGTCTCTAATATTAAACAGTGTTTTCCTGCACCAGTGCGCATGAAGTTACAATAAATAAATTAAAATAAATAAACTACATACGTGTAGAATATACTGCTTCCGGGCTTTTTGGCCGTGGTCTATGTGAAACTTGCGTTCCATACGTTTCGTCGATAACTGCGGTCGACATCTTCAGTGGCGCAGGACCGGGCGACGACGACTTCGGAGACCTTGCCTCGTCGGTGGCTGAGTTGCGACTGATGCGAAGTCTTGAATCACTAGCGTATTTATAGGCACGGTCGGAGCGGGGAATCGACTCACTCGATTCTGATTGGTCGAGCGCTGTGGCACCGACGTACGCGATAACAACTTCAACCGAAAAAACGAGGGATTTCAGCTCCAAAAAAATTGGTATCCAGCACTGAGAACCACTCGGTATCACAGTGCAAACGACCAATCAGGGTCGAGTACGTCGGGTGCAAGGTCTCCGAAGTCGTCGTCCGGCCCTGTGCCACTGAAGATGTCGACCGCAGTGATCGACGAAACGTCTGGAACGCAAGTTTCACATAGACCACGGCCAAACAGCCCGGAAGCAGTATATTCTACATGCAACGCCGGCCGTGAAAGCCTGAAGACTTATAAACTACATACGCTTTAAATAAATTCATTGGTCAAATATTCATAATACCCAATAAATGTTAAGTATTCGAGTACTTATTGACGTAAGTACACGAGTACCTAAAATTATTGTTCGTGAACCTCGTGAACCCAATTAAATTTACCGTACCTTTATGAGATATTGTGTAGGTATATTATTAAAATTATGTTTCATTATCATTAATATTGTTAAATGTAATGAAACTTTCTTTATATTTTACCACTAAGAAAGACTTTTGTGTTAGCGTTCCTTAAAAAAAAACAATTATACGTGATCTATCTAGGTAAACAAAATTATACTATTACAACAGTTTCTTGTACAAAGACTGAAATTTAATCAATAAATTTAGCAGATACGCCGTTTTAACTGGCAAGGGACAATTTCATTACCCCAGGCAAGATTATATTACAGTTCTGTTTATTGAGTTCGATCTAGTTTTCTTTGTTTCGTGATACGAATCTATTTCTTTAACAATAGGTACCTACTTAAACATTTTATTTATACTAAAAACTTGTAATACGTATTTCATTGCTTTTGGGCCCCTGATTAAAATATTCAAAGGATTAATGATAGTTTTTATTTTAGATTATATGTATAGATACCTACTGTACTGTACTGTTTACAATGTGAAAAAATTACTGTTTCATGTCTAAACTAAACTACTTACTGAAGTGTTAATAAAAATTTGTACAGAGGTAATTATTATGGGGTTTAGGGTATAGGTCGTGTGCTTGGTTACCACCTAAGTGGTACGAGGAAAAAAAATGCTGCTTTTAACCCCTTAGTTCGTCAACCTCTGGAAAGTCGTCATCTCCGAATGGACTTAATCGCACTTTAAAACTAGTAACTATTGTAATAATAAAAGTTGGTACATAATTAAAAATATAGATAATAGATATACAATATTTAGTATGTGTAGCACTTTTTTTGTTTACGTGCGGGAAATTCCCACGGATACCCACCCCTCCGGAGCCGGAGGGGGAGGTTATGTCGGACTCGAACCGACTAAACCGCACGCCGTCTCTGGGTCGTAATGCTAGGCCGAAGGTGAGGTTGTCATGCGACATATCCCTCGAACCCCGGCTGACCCAGGGCCATCTCTCTGTCTGGCCCTCCTCGGGAGGGCCAAACCGAGTGGGGAGGCGCGCATCGTCCTACGATGCGCGCCGCCGCTGTGTAGCACTTACTTAACAGAAGTGAACTAAAAAACCGCCAAATGCGAAATTCACGGCCGAACGGTTCCGTTTCCACGTTCCACGTTATCTAGCCCTCCTTTAAATCACGTTTGTTGTATGGCACTCCCTGTTAAATATTTATTATATTCTGTTTTTACAGATACATCATCTTTGAAAACTCAAACTGTCACGGTTTAAGAAACACAGCCTGGTAACAGACAAACAGACATTCGGACAGACATATAGAAGACTTAGTAATATAGTTCCGTTTTTAACTGTTATGTAAGGAACCCTAAAAAGCGGAATAATCAACGAAATGTGACTGATAGTCAAGATATTAAAAGCCTTTTGTAATGTTTTTTCGTTGTAAATATCATGAAAGTTCTGACGAGTGATGTTTCCTCTTGAGAACGTGTTTACGCCAGTTTTTTTGGATGTTTGCGAAAGAAAATACATTTTCTAGTAGTCAGTGACGTGTGTGGGTGTACACAATCTGATTACTATGTACCTACCTTCGTTGGAAAAAGGTTAGGTGAGTTTGATGTTAACATTCTTTAGATAAGAAGAAATTGTTAGGAAATATTAAAGAAACCGATAACGCTCCCAGGTATTTTATAGACTTTAACTGACTTTTAGCTGCGGTAAATATGATTACAGTTCGTGATTCTATATGAAATTGGTGTATGGGGGTCTAAGTAATATCTTCGTGGGGAAAAAGAAAATCCTCTTTCTCCGAGTTGACAGCCTCAAATACAATCGGGATCATAGTCAAGATGTTGATTTTATATGAAAACATTCTATAAAGCGTAAGCCACGTAAGTCGTTACTATGAAATTGTTATATTTTTAAACTAAAGGTAAGATTTGTGATAAAACCAACAACTTTTAGACCCGTGTTCTAGCATGCCACCAAGCTGAATTTCGATTTCTCTGAGAAAATCATTTTTTACACAGATTGACATATTTGACAGGTTGTCTGGCCGATTGTCTATACAATATATCCTCAGATAAAGTGAGATTCAGCTGAGTGGCATGATAGAATATGGATCTCAAATACATTTTCAATATCGATTTTCGAAAATCGATTGATTATATCCTTTCATGTTACAAATAAGACAAAGAGATGGTTAAACCATACAAATCGATCGATGTAATTATGAATGGATTATTCTCATTATCGAGTTGTAGACTACCAACCCTAAACTACGACTGTCACACCTTTTAAATTATTTAGACTATAGCAGCGAATGGGTTAGTAATGTCCCTTGTGAGTAATGCGGCTGACAAAAGACTAAGCTTCACATCTAAGCTACCATAATTGTTGTCATATGGCACGACACAGCTGCTTGAATTACTGATTCTACCCGCTAAGACTCTGAGGCGTGGAGTTAATATACAGTACAAAACACATTATTTATACATATAACAAGCGTTTTATTTACAGTTGGTACGATATCAAAGAGCTCCATCATAATTATTTATTATAAGCTAGTATATTATACTATCAACCAATTTTCATGTAAATTATAATTATACTGGACTTATTAAATTTGGAACTAAAGTGTTGTCACATTATAGCGTACGGTGCTGAAAAGTATACAAAGTAGATGAAGGGCTTCGTTTAATTATTAGAAAAATCAATGATTAGGAAAATCATTAATTACGACAATATTAATCATGTTTATATTCATCCACTCTGTTAGGTATGTAAATACATTCAATGCACAATCGTATTTGAGAATTCCCGATTCGTTTCAGTCACTCTTAACTATCGGTAATAGGTAAAAGTGATAGAAAACTTTAATACTATCTTTCGCATTGATATAACATGGTATTTATAACACAGATGATAAATTTCGCATAATATTTTATGAGATATTCTTAAAATTCTTCTTTCATTCAATAAGTATAACGAAATGTGATCCCTCATTTACTGTTTCCCTTTTATTACTTACATAAAAACGATGGCTTTAGCTCTAAATACCCATATTATATAATAAATGTGAAAGTAACTTCGAGTGAATGAATTTTTATTTTCTTTTTATACTCAATCTCTGAACCGACTGTAATTAAACTTATTCGGTCTTATTAATAAACTCGGACTAACTTTAGTCCCAGACTATACAAAAAATAAGATAGTCCATCCTTATTCATTACTTAATGAGGAATAAGGATAGACTATCTTAATTCTTGTCTAGTCTCGGACTAAAGTTAGTCCAAGTTTATTAATAAGGGGGATTGAGTTTAATAAGCAGACATAGATTTGAAGAAAGACAGGCTGCTGTTAACTTTCAACTCTACCCACGTTCACGACTCGGAAAAAATCTAACTTTACTAAATTTACCGTTTATTAGGTACAGCTTGTGCTGTTAATAGAATTATTGAGTAAACTTTATCTATTCTGTAGTTAAATATAATATCAAAATGGGAGGAGTAACGTAAGTCAAAATGGGCAAGCAACGTGATAACACTTTAGTTCCAGACATTCATTATTATTATTGTATGTAGGTACTTGAGCCGATACTGAGTTTTTTAATACATATTTTGTTGTAGAAACACATTTAACAGCGTGATTAAAATAATAACATTGTTAATACATGCGGCAATTAAATAAGTAATTATCTTCTAATTATACCCTTCAGGGTTTTCGTAACAATGTGGAAAGTGTACATAGGGAAATATCAAAGAATTTACTGTAAAAGGTCCATATACTTTTACAAGTACATTCTATAATATTAAAATTTACATATTTTTTATCCATTTAGTGCCTGTCTCTGTACTTTTAAATTAAACTGAAAATCATCTATTGTGTCTCTCATTGCCTTATGGGTTGGATTCTTATTTTTCAGGTTTCTCAGGAGCGATTACCGTCCAACACCTTAACCTCAAGAGAACAGTCTGTGTCAAAGCCTGGTCCGTCAATCAGTTGGTAGGTGTTTAGGTGAAACTTGGGCTCAGCAGATTTCCGTTTGGCCCCACACTCAATATGCTGTACCCTATAACTGTGCTCTTAAAAATTAGTACAAGTTTCGAAAAACTTAAAACAATGACAACACAGCTGCAAAAAGCTTCTTTAAAAGTTTTAAATGGACGCGGGCCTTATTAAAACGTAATGCACCTAATAAATTTTCAGGCCCCTTTTTAAAGTTAAGCTGAGGTTTCGAAAACTATGGTAATTTAGGTTTGTTTATACCGCCGTATAAGGGTACGTAATCCTTGCGGGAAATAATGCTATGTAATATTACAAGTTTTTCGTAAGATGGTCATTACATTGAAACAAGTATTTTAATCATAATCATTTTCTCGAAATTGTAATTTCTAGTTTGTATTTACTTGAATTATGTACTTAAAGAGTCTTATTACTTATTTAGATTTTGCGATCCTCTTAGGCTAACAATTCAATAAAGCTAATATAACCGAGGTAAGGAGAACCGGATCAAAGAAATGACTCTTGAAGAGCTAATCCAGATAAATGGAAATTCGAGAACTGGATTTGAAAAATATTGAACTAATAAGTTTTTTTTTCTATTAAATAAATAATATAATGATCATTTGTGAAATATATTATACTGAGTATCTAGCTCAAGTACGTAGTTGTTAGGAGATAATTCTAAAAAATTCATTTACAATACATTTACAGATGAAGTAATGAACTGTATAGTGACCTATAAGTGACAAAACTACGAACAAAAATCACTTCCTTTCATAAAAATACTTTGACATATTTATAAATTTAACATTTTAACTAAAATATCACAGATTTTGTAAACATCCTAAATTAGTTTCCTTTTCAAACAAAAATTATCTAGAACATTTTTTAATAATAAAATGGCAACTTGCGGCCACATATCTATCGACATTTTCTTGTATATTAAAAAAAATCAAGATGTAATCTCAGATTTTAAAAAATAGTTCATCATGTTATTTCCTCCCCACCCAATGGAAGTCTGTATTAAATTAACGAACTATATCGAAACTGTTATATTTTCTCCGTAAATTTATGAGTTATATTGCATCAAAGAGGATTTTCACGATATCTTCCCTCGTCCACGTCTATAAAATAATTATAATATCAGCCGTTTTTAAACAAATTCATACTAATAATTCTTTAGAAAGTTATAGCTGTAAGAAATTATATATTTTATCTACTCTGATACTATAATACAAAGATTATAAAATTGAAATTAGAACTCTTATGACAAACATTACGCACAGGCCAAAAAAAAAGTTTTATTACGATACAGGTCTTGTATGGACACCTATATCATAAAATAACTTTTTAATCATAACGATACACCTATACAATCCCCATCTGGACTGAACCTCTACTTTAAAAAAAGAATCCGCCATTTCGGAAGAAAAAAAAAAGAAACACGCATGCGCAATCGAAGTTTGTGCCTTGGCGCGAATTTTTTTTTTTGTTCTATACATTTAAATTAAACAAAATTTGGTTTGGTTTGCAAAATAAATTAGTTTATGTATTATAGTATGAGAGTAGATAAAGTAGTGTATGACACTGTACATAACTTGGTCTTATAACACTCGTGTGATAATATAAAAAAACTCGCCTACGGCTCGTTTTTTTAAAACACACTCGTGTTATAAGAACCCTTATTATGCAACAGTATCATAAACTACTATATTTCTTACAGTGCCCCCCGTCCATAAACGCCTATAAGCAGATTCGATTCTGTTACGCGAGAAAATGGACATCCATTGTTAAAGAACACTTTTTTTTTTAATTGAGGGTCAGCGTTTGTACAGAAACTATTTCTTACTTTTTACCTTAAAAAATACACTTAAGGCTAACTAATACAATAATTGGAGCAGCACACGATCGAACAGGACAATCTGAAAATAAAATAACACTAGTTACGTTGACAAGCAAACAATTGTAAGCGTATTACTGTCGATTTGAGCACGATACACCCTTATTTTGGAGATGATATCTCCGAAATAACAGCAATCTGTTGATATCTGAATGACAATCGCAGTTGAAACTACGTTTAACTATTGGTAAATAGAAAAAAATAAATTAACGATTTACTTAAGTACAATCGCCATTGGTATTCATTTAGCACCATTCCAAGAATAGAGTAATATTATATTATCGGAATCACAGATAATATAATATAATTCTATTCTTGGACTGGTGCTAAATTAATACCAATGGCGATTGTGCTTAACTACATCGTTAATTTTTTTTCCATTTACCATACTTAAGTGACCGACCACCTCCTGGTCTGAAAACTTTACATGAAATAGTAAAAAAAAAGTTTAATTTATCCTCTGTAGATAACAAAAAAGTTTACATAAATTTTATTGATTGATTTATTTCAATGCAGCGATCACTTAAATAATTACTTATTTTAGGATAATTGTCATATTCGCTGCCAAAAATCTGAAATGATTGTCATTTTCCCACGTTACATACAGGAATGACACTAAGAGCATTTTCACACTCATCCGATATTCGATATCGGTGTCGGACGCCGATAGCCGACATCCGATAGACGACACCTTGTGCTGTTTTCACATTTATCCGATAAAATCGGTCTGATACGGCCATTTGCTCGAAAGCACAGACTAGTTAGGGATGTTAGGAGTAAAAAAAAGAAAAATGAAGTACAAGCAGTATTCGACCTTATTGGCATGTCATGATATTTAGTTTTTTTCTTATATTCGTGATCAGCGTCTTCAATTAAAGCGAAAACACATTTAACTCCGAAAATGACCTTAAGGTCGAAAATTGCTTGCAGTCGCTGTTTTAGTCTCTTTGTGTTCCGATATCGGGCCAAAACAGTGGTGTCGGCTCCGATAACCGATATCGGACCGGGCAATGTGAAAGAAAGATACATATCTCATACATTTGACTTCCTCCGATATCGGATGTCGGATATCGGATATCGGATGAGTGTGAAAACGCTCTTAATATCAAACTTCTAGAATTGAAATAACTATAATCTAGTACTATTATCTATTTTGTGCTATAATATAAAATAATGAATGATTTAAAAAAAACTCGCATCTGGCTGAAATTTAGTATAGGGTTAAAAGTAAAAAGCCCTCACGCTCCGACACCGGGAATTTATTTTATTCGGGGTCAAACTAAAGTGGTATCAAAACTACCAAGGTCAAATTAAAAATGGATATTAAAGAGTTTTAGAAGTCTACCAATTATATAAACATAGCTCACAGCCATATATATATATAATATATTTGCTTTAGATAATAATATTTTCATTTTCGGGTTCGGCTCGATGCTAGGACACATCGTGGCCCGGTATCCACACTCATCACCACCAACGAGGTACGTAATATACAAACCACCGGGGTACGATGGTTTGAGCATTGAGCACCTGCGGCACGCAGCCTGTCACATGCTAAGAGTACTGGCATTGTTTTTTAATCTGTGTGTGGGACATTTATATCTACCTTCTGAAATGAGGCGAACGGTGATGGTGCCAGTGGTCAAAAATAAAAATAATTATCAGACCGGTCGAACTATAGGCCTATATCGCTGCTCAGGTGCTTAATGGTATGCTTAGCTCATGATGCCCTTTATTTATGCTATAAGGTCTTGCTTATTCCCAAATTTCACGATTCTAGCTCAAGGGAAGGTACCCTAAAATCAAACTTCTAACTCTATGCAATCCAAGTATATTTATTTGAAGATTTTTAGTTTATTTAACTTAATATAAATGTAAAAAAATTAATATTAAAATACAAATTAATATTTTTCAGCCGGGTGCGAATTATTGTAACTTCCGATTTTTATCTTCATCGGAGTATTGAAGCATCCAGTGTATTGGTAATAGCTGGCGCTATGATAAGTAGTTAGCCCATCCTCCATTATATTTACTCAAAGCATAAACGTTTCGTTAGACTTGCATTGTGATCTTCGTTATGTGTTAGGAATATGTTATCCCCTTCGTGATCGCGCCAGTAATGATGATATCCATAGGAGAACAAAAGTAACCGGCGTAGCCCAGAGGATTAGTTCGTTGAAGTGGCAGTGGGCGGGACACATAGCACGTCAAACAGATGGCCGATGGAGCAAAAGATCTGGAATGTCGACCGCATACGGGCAAACGTAGTGTAGGACGCCCAACGGCCAGGTGGAAGGACGACCTCATCAACGGTCGCTGGGAAGCGCTGGATGCGGGCTGCTTTAGATCGGTCGTTCTGGAAGTTTATGGGAGTTGCCTATGTTCAGCAGTGGACTATGTGTGGCTGATAATTATGATGATGATGATATGTTATGCAGCTAGGCTGTATTCGCCCAGATAGCTATCTATCTATTAGGTACTGTTATATGATTATAAAGTGGTCGTGTGCATTGGATATAAAAAAATAGGATTATGCTATATTAACGATACTATTAGACACAAAATTTTAGGTTTTGCTATGTTAACGCGATTGACGCAAAGATTACTAAAGGAATTATGATGTGAATATTTTTATTATTTAAAAGATCTTATTTAGATTCAAAATCTTACATTTGTTTGATCACAATCGGTTGAAAAGAATTGCAGATATGAGCAAAGTCACGTTATATGATATCCTAGCGGGTGGAGCTGCGAAACACAGTAACGTGCTGATCTATCAAACATTCTAACTATATAATAATCTGTTACTAGTTATTGCCCCGATACTAGCGGCTTTTTATTATGAATAAAAATATTATTAAAAAAACAACAAGTGAACGGATCCACGTATTTATTTTCCAATCACGCTTATGGAATTATATATATGTAAATAAAGCAAATACCTGTTGACGAATGATTTTCGTATGCGGCCGAGTAAGAAGTCTTTATACGTTATAAACCACAAAGATGTACTATATGATTGATAACTAGTAAATTTGATGACTGATGGACTTATAATTTTTATTTTTGATAATAGAATTATTGAATTTTTTTGTTGAAATATTGCGATCAGAATTTTGCTAAGTCACTATACAGCAAATCGTAAATCGTAATGTACCCAAGACAAAGTAATATGATAACTAGTTACGCTTCGAACTTCCAGAACAACAAGAGTTAAAAGACTTTGCTAAAGAAATGAGGCTACATTGCTCACTGAACGAATAAAATAGAATAATCATTTATTTCTTTAAAGATTTATGTGATCATTCAAAGTTCTTAATAGTTTAATAACAACAATTGTAAACAAAGCCTAGGTTGTAATATAACTTTGTTATTTAGTGAAATACTTCGAAAGTTATGACAGGGTTTGTTGGGAAAAATTACGGATTTAATCTCATTTTCAGATAATAAGGCTATGAAAGAGCTATAAGCTCGTAGAACAGATGGCCGTTGGGGCAAGAGAGTTCTCGAGTGACGACCACGCGCCGGAAGACGCAGTGTAGGCAGGCCTCCCACACGGTGGACCGACGACCTGGTCGCGGGAAGGGCATGGATGCGGAAGGCGCAGGACCGGTCATTGTGGAAATCCTTGGGGGAGGCCTTTGTCCAGCAGTGGACGTCTTTCGGCTGAAATGATGATGATGATGATGAAGGCTATGAAAGGGTTCTTGCACAAATATTTTATGATAGTAGCAGTAGGCAGGAATGTTTTTAAAAGTACAATTTGTATACGTGTAATCTCAAATAAGTTGGCCGAGTAGGAATCGATTTGTTCGCGTAGTATCGTAATTTTGTTACATTCAATTTTTCTAACGCCATGACTTTACCTACGTGGCGCCAAGTGCATGAAGCTTACAATTAACTATGGTATCGTCTAAGTTTCGACTAGTAGCTATATTTTATCATTTAAGCAGCTATGTAAAAAAAATTAAACTTTGTGATGTTGATACCTGGACCGTGACTAGAAACCGAATAGAATGGATAGGATTTTAGTGAATGAACGTATAATTTCTTTAACGCATGTATTGACTCCTAGTAGTTTCCCATTTTGCCACACATTCCCAGTATAAAGTTAAAGTAGCACAGACGACGTAAATGCTAACTAGCAAAGATGACGTTGAATCGTCCAAAATCTCACTTTTTTGGCTATACAGGATTGCATTTATGATGATATTAATTATTATTAATTTTAGTGATAGGACGTAACAAATTTTAACGCATGTATTGACTCCTAGTAATTTTCATTTTGCCACACATTCCCAGTATAAAGTTAAAGTAGCACAGACGACGTAAATATTAACTAGCAAAGATGACGTTGAATCGCCCTCAAAATATATTCAGTAGCTAATATCATTATCAAGAATACAATCGAGTATAGCCAAAACGGTGACTTCGCTGTAAAAATATTACCCACTTTTAGCTGATCTACATTTTATGGTGGCACTAATCCCGGCTATATTTGTTTGCTATTTGTCGTGTCTTGTATTTGGAAAAAAAAAGTCATTTGACGCACATGCAATAACACAAATACAGGCAAATAAAATTTACTTTACAATAAATTATTCACTTCAAAGAGGTGTCACATGTGAATTGTCACATTTTCTCTACTGTGAAAAGGTACTACTGGCTGTAAAGAATTTAAAAAAAGAACACTAAATAACTTGTCAATTGCACGTATTTGGTATTGCCCATATTTGTCTAATAGATAATAAGGCCAATACTTTTTTACAAGCTTTTATTTAACTTGCAATGTATGTTTGTTCGGGTGGAATCTTACAACTCAATTTTAAGGCACTTGCCCTCAACCGATTGAGCTGAAATTTAGTATGCACGTTCAGTTCGGATGACAATGCAAGATTATAAAAGATTGTTTTTAAAAAGGTTTTTAATAATTAATTATTCAAATATACCGTCCACACATGGTAATAGTTTGCCATAAATGTCGAATACGTAAATACAAATAGCCACACGAAGTGCCACCATTAGGTAGATACTGTGTATATGTGAAACATTTAAATTGCAAAACAGCCCCTTTAGAAAATACTTACCATTCGCTTGATGTTCCTGAGGCTTCTCTACCTCGATAGCAGCTATGTGCGCTGTCGGCATAAGACCTGTAAGCGCATACAAGTGTTAATAAAGTTTTACGAGTAACAACTTACGATCTCCTCTAGTATCACGTAACACGTAATGCAGCCGGCAGTCTTATTTATAAGGCTACAGGCGCAAATGAGCCTGCTCCCTATTTAACTAAGGCATGAAGCTGCTTCACTTAAAAACACGAGGTTAGTTACGTGATCTGTTTAAGAAAATTAGATCATGTATCTACTATCTGTGAATTTGGTGTTGATGATTTACGGATTAACTAGCTAAAGTGCTAGGTCAAAGTATGCATTAAAAGGCCTGTTGGTTTAAGAAAAGTAGCTCTTAAATGGTAGAGCACAATTTTTATTAATATCTGAAAGCCAGTATGGCTTTGCTTCAGATTTCGGACCAACAGTGGTGGCTTCACCATGGAAAGTGTGGCAGCCAAGGGCTAGTGTTCTTCTAAAGACCCCCCATTCAAAGTTGAACTAGGTGGTTTTGGCAATAGATTTCTGTGACGCCATACTATGTTTTTTTTTTTATATAAATAGGACACGTCAATTTGACTTAACCTCGCCTGATGGTAAGCTGAAGGTAAAGTCTCAAGAAAGAGGGCCACCATTATATACACGTGCCATGTTAACAATGGTGGCACTCAGCTTGACGGCCTCATCAGATGCTTTTTCACGCCCCGCTTAAAGGACCCGGGACTGTAGGAAGAGGGAAACACGTGAGCTGGCAAGGAATTCCAGGTCTTAATGGTGCGACAAAGGAAAGAGTCACCGAACCGCTTTGTTCTTGAAGGAATGTTCTGCACCGTATAGGGGTGACATCTAAGTCCTGCACGTGTCGTCCTGTATAGGAAGGGGGAGGGTGGGACTAATTGGAATAGCTCTTCAGAACATTCACCATGGTAGAGACGGTAAAAAACTGCCAAGGAAGCAACATCTCTACGCATCTGCAGAGACTCGAGGGTACTCGTGACCTCAGGATTTCCGATAATGCGGACCGCACGTCGCTGCAACCTGTCGAGAGCATCTAATAAGTACTTTGCGGATCCATCCCAGAGATGTGAGCAGTACTCCACGCAGGAACGAATTTGTGTCTTGTAAAGAAGACACCGTTGCTCCGGCGTGAAAAACCGTCTCACTCTATTCAGGACTCCGAGTTTACGCGAGGCTGCTTTGATGATACTCTCGATGTAGTTTTTGCTGTTCAGTTTGCAGCGAACATCCATACCGAGGATATTGAGGTTGTCCTGCAGTGGCAGTGGCGTGCTCTGAAGAGTGGGAAGGGGAAGGAAAGAAGATACCTTTGCTGTAAACGCACATGCCTGCGTCTTCTTGGCATTGAACTCGACCAAGTTCTCAGAGCCCCATTGGGAAATGTGATTCAGGATCCGGTCAAGCTCAGTGACAAGAAGCTGCCTTTTTTCTGCGATATGCGTCTGCTTATCCACAGGACGTCCATGATAACTCCCGTGTAGGGTGCTATCATCCGCATAGCAATGAATGCTGCCGGTCGACAGCATGTCATTGATATGCAGAAGAAAGAGAGTTGGCGATAGGACAGATCCCTGCGGTACGCCGGCATTTACCTGCAAGAACTCCGAGGCTCGTCCATCACAAAGGACGCGAATACGGCGATCCTGCAAGAAGCCGGCAACCCAGTCGCACAGTCTAGGAGGCAGACCAAAGGCTGGTAACTTGGAAAGAAGCGACTTGTGCCAAACTCTATCGAAAGCTTTGGCGATGTCAAGGCTAATTGCCAATGACTCGCCGTGCTTGTCCATAGCCTCACCCCAAATATGGTTAACATACGCCAGAAGATCACCCGCTGACCGTTTCGGCCTGAAGCCGATGCCGGTCATTAATTAGGGAGTGATCTTCAAGGTGACGCATGAGCTGTTTGTTAATTATGTGCTCGAACACCTTGCACAGCACTGAGGTGACGGCTATGGGTCGATAGTTGTTTGGGTCTGAGCGATCCCCCTTCTTGGGGATCGGCTGTACATTCGCCTCTTTCCAAGCCGAAGGCACTGTACCAGAGCTGTATGACAGCCGGTACAGCCGCGCAAGCATTGGAGACAACTCCGCTGCACATTTTTGCAGAACCACCGCTGGAATACCGTCCGGACCACTGGCTTTCCGGACATCGAGTGACTGCAACACTGCTCGGATATCGCGTTGCCTGATACGAATATCAGGCATTGCATGGTCACTGACGGGCAGTGTCTGTGGCTCCATACCACAATCATCGACTCGGGAGTTGGCCGCAAAGAGATTAACCAGCAAATTTGCTTTCTCTTGCGGCTCATGGGCCAGGGATCCATCGAGATTGCGCAGCGGGGGCAGCGAAGGCTGGCAGAAGTTGGCTTGCACGGCTTTGGCCAGTCGCCAGTAGCCACGGCTGCCCGTGGGATGCTCTACTAGCTCCTGACCAAGCCGCGCTATGCGCTGGGCATCCGCTCTGACATAAGCCCTCTTGCAGGCCTTTGTGGCTCTGTTGTAAGCCGCCTTGAAGTGGCCCACGTTAGGATCGCACGTAGCGCGCGCCCTGATCCAAGCGCGGTACGCAGACTGTTTATGATTAACAGCCTCCGCGCACTCGCGCCCGAACCAGGGGCGCGCCCTGCGGACACCGGCGACATCAATGTAGGGGATATAATATTCCATGCCCAGACTGATCTCACCGGCGACAGCAGTTGCGGCCTCAGATGGGTTCTTGCCTTCAAAGCAGCGTTCAACCCACGGGATGGACGCAAAATAATCACGCAGTCCATCCCAGTCCGCTGTCGAGTAGTGCCAGAGACGCCGCTTCCCCTGCACGGGACGTGGGGGCGCTAAAATGGGCACCTCGGAACGGACCAGACAATGGTCGGATTCACTTAAAGCGGCGCTCACCGAAACACTGTACTGGTCCGGGCGACTCGTCAGCAGAAGGTCTAGCAGAGAGGGCTCATGGTCCGACCTTTTTGGTATCCTAGTGACCTCGTGTACCAATTGGGTCAGGCCATGCGCCAGAGCAAATGCATGGGCGGCTCTTCCCGCGTGGGTTGTTTTGGCGGAGCCCAACCAGATCTCGTGGTGGGCGTTAAAATCCCCCAAAAACACCAGTTCAGCGTTCGGAAACCGCTCCTGCGCATCATCTGCCGCCTGACTCAGGTATTCAAAGAGTCGAGTTGTCTCGGCATCTCCTGTATGGGAGCGGTAGAGGCACACATAGATCTGACTCGTAGAGCCATGGTCTATGTGTACCCAAAGGGTGGAAAAGGATGGGTCCTCTAGGCAGCGCAAACGGCGACAACAAACATCCGCCCTAACAAACACGCACACCCCGGCTTTTGCGCGGAAATTCTCCTCAAGGACATAGCCGGGGTAGAGTAAGTAGGTCGTGTCATCAGGGCGGCGTATTTGTGTCTCCGTAAGAAACAGCATTGCTGGTTTCGCCGTCTCCAGGTGTTGGTGGACGGCGTTGAGGTTTGTATGGAGCCCACAGATGTTCGTGGACTCCACCTCAAATAGCGAGCTCGAGGGAGAGTTTTTTGCCGCTGTGTAGACCAATCTACTGTAATTATGCGCTGCAATAAGGATGAAGAGGAGGGAAGGCATGAAAAAAGAGGCGATTGTTGTCGCAGCACAGCGTGACAAAGCGTGGGATATTGGTTTTATCTATGAATGTGAGGTATGGCGAGAGCCGACGCGCCGAACGGAAGGGCCCCCGTACCCCCCCGAGTATGGTCGCCGGGCTCTCTCGTCCGGTCGCCAACCGGCACGACGAGCCATATCGGGATTATGCGCGACCTGGTGGGGCAGCCTCCCAGGGTGGTTAGTCCCGGTTGGGCCCCTGTACTATGCCGCGGGCGGCCAGCGGCACCACCGTTTCTACAGGTCTCCCTGTTCGGCGCGTCGCCCCGCGCCACCCCCCACTAGACTACGCCAAGACCCACCGGTCCCACTTGTGCTGCGACCTCAATCCCCCCTGCCCGGCTATGCACTTGCTGACCCCTGAACGCAATCCAACCGAGATTGGATTACTATGGAGGATTTTTCGCAAAAGTGCACGGTGGTACTAACCCGGTCGAAATTTGTGACAAATTTGTGCCATCAAATTTCTACCACCCCAGAAATGCTTGATCCGATTTTGATATAGCTTCTATAGGTACTAACAAATCCTTACGAAAAATACTCGAACTGAACCTAATGTCATTATAAAAATGTTTCAATATGCATACAGACACAGTTGATGGCAGATTGCTTGTTTTAACCATACGTACACTCCTTTAAAAAGTTTGGAGGCACTAATAGCAATTAAAAATTATATTCACATTCACCTACGAACTGCTCTGTGGTTTGCACACTTTTCGTAACCCTTTAGTAGATCTTTTCTTGGTATCACAGGCTGTTGCTAGGATTACAAGTCCTTTTGTACCCTCGGAATACGTATAATTTGGTTTTGAGAGGAAACATTTGATAACAAAGTAGGGAGAATATGGTTTACTCTAGACTCTAAAATAACGAATGTATTTTAATTTTCAACGAACATTTTAGTACATGAGTTGATAGAGATCTTCGTTCCGCTTCGCTTCCTACTCACATAAAAGCACTTTACTCAAAACATAATAATATAACCACACGTTCGTAATTAAGATTGTTTCTCAAATTCATTTAATAAAAATGTTTGATGTTAAATAGAACGGTATCTAAATATAATATTTATGTTGCAGGCAATTTGTATGATTCTGCATTATACATAATGCGTCGGCAGTTTATAATGCCGAAGGCAAATTGAATAGATTTAACCTAATGTTTTTTTGACCTAATTGGTCGACGGAGCCCCGCTTCGCGGGACTCCAACTTCTGGGTGGTTTATAAAAAAATAACCACGAAGGCCTAATGCGGAACTTCGCTACGCTTCGCCCCGCATTAGCCTTCTAACCTAACCTATCCGAGTCGGTAACATAAAAAATCAAGGCAATTTTCGATTTGCCTTCGGCATTATACATAACTGCACATTTTTTTAAACTGCCGACGCATTATGTGTAATGCAGAATCATACAAATTGCCTGCGACATATAAAACTGAAATATGATCTATCTAGTGATCTATCAACGCACAGCCCACTGGACGGATCGGGCTGAAATTTGGCATGCAGGTAGATGTTATGACGGAGGCATCCGCAAAGAAAAGATTTTGATTAATTCTACCCCCAAGGATAAAATAGGGATGAAAGTTTGTATGAAATTTTGACAATTTTAAACCGATCGGGCTGAATCTTTGCATGCATAAAGCTATTATGTTGACTCAACACTAAGCGATAACCGACATCCACGCGGGCGAAGCCTCGGGCAATAGCTAGTAGGTAATATTTTGTTAACAAAACAAATGAATACAAATAAAAAAATATACCGGTGGGCATAAATTCTGTGAATAAATGAATTTGAATTTGAAAAGGTATTTGGATGTTTGTTACTCAATCATGGTTAAACGACTAAAAGGACTGAAATTTAGTACAAGGATAGATATTATAGTCTGTATAACTCTGTCCATTACATTATGAGTTTTTTGACAACTCACTCCCATGAAGTTTCGTATTGTTTAATTTTAATTTTCAAACAAATAGTATTGTACTGCATGGACGGTTACCGCCCAGTTAGTGATGTGTTACACATAACGATTACTATAATTGTGCCACAGATTACAAATAATCAGTAGAAATAAATGCTATGAATAAATCTAAATTTCTTCATAATATACATTCCAATCAGACATTACGACTCTCTTAGTTCTCTCCACCACTCTCGCCCAGTTTTCGGTCGTTACGTGGGTGCAAGCGTTTTCTAGTAATTTAACATTTTATTCACTGTGAATTGCTTGTACTGCTTCTTGCAGCATGCCCTTTTACTTGTGCCCATATAAGTTCGATGGCGTTGTATTGGCAGTAATACGGAGGAATCCTAAGGATGATATGGCCATATACTACTGCCATTTCATCGATCACATACCGTTTTGGTTAATCTCTTTTATTGCGTAGCCAATTAATAATTTCATGTTTTTTATTGGCTTGTGTTGACATTTTGTCAATTTGGCAAGAGTGGTAGGGCGCGTTATCAATAAAAGTTATTGATGGTTCTTCCAACGATAGAACCATATTCTTGAACCACTCTTCGTACATTTCCTCGTGGTAATCGCCAAATTTCTTTGAAATTTGAAATGCCAGCATTACATCTTGCATAAAACCTTTAGCTGTACTTGCGTGGCAAATAATGAGGCGTTTGCCTTTACTATACGCCTTTATAGGTACTGCGGAGGTGGAAGCAGCAGTGTCGTCAGTCCAGGACCGAGATACGGTGTGGTTAGCGTTGAGCCATATTTCATCCGTAAAGACAACATTTGTCCGATCTTGAATTCAAAAAGTCACATCGTGCCAAAACAATATCAGTGCGTTCCACTAATATTTTTCCTTTAATAGACTTTTTAATTTTTTTTGTCATTTGTCAATCGTCGAGCTGTCAAAAGACTATTAATATAATGGACAGAGTGTAATCACACATAACCTACTTTTTATCCATGAAATATGTTCCTATGGGTGGCTGAAGTGAGCTGAGCCACAGGAAGCAGCTAGCTAAATGTAAAGTAGTCGAGTATAACATAATTATCCTTGGTACCCATTAGCCAGATGTTTCCGAACTTCTGCTTCCGATATTAACTTAGCCTACTCATTTACGTCCATTTACCTACTAGTTCACGGTGCTTAGTAACTTTGGCTGATTTAATTAGGTCGTTTTCACTCCGTTTTAATTTGTCCCTGATATGCTAACAATGTAAGACCGTAAGAAAAACATTGAACTAACTCAGAAGTGAGTATTTATGTTGAAACTGGTTTGTTAATACCTATTGCATTTTCATTGTTAGGCGCAAACCAGAACATTTTGCTGCTTCTAAATAGTAGTAACATTGAGTTCTTCGTCGACAACGTTATACAGACGAACTTTGAACGCGCTTCTTACGCGCGTTTTTCCATCAATACAAATGTCATAATCTCCTTATTGGATAATTACAATATACCAATAAGGAGGTAGCAGTGGGTGTCTCGTAGACTCGAAAAAAATACGTCATGTCTATAATATTCCCTAAGACAGCCCTCAACATTAACGCACTGTTCGCCTTTATAAGATCATTTCGTTGTCCGTCTTGTCTATCTGACCTTTTTTCAGGAATGCGTGGGCTTGTTAAGTTGACATGTACAGTCAGCATCATTAAAATGTTACTAACAAAAGTACTCAAAATAATCCAAATACCAAAATCCCAATTTAATATTGGTCATTAGAGTACTCAAATAGTTGTAAGTGTCCAGAGTGGTCTAACTATCTTAACAATCGGTCTTCCAGTAATATGTCAGTTAGTAGTGTGTTCATATTCATAAACACAATCACGCCGGTCGATGGTATCCAGTCAAGTATAATTTCAAAAAATCTAGACATTGTCATTTAATCACATATTGTATCCTTTTCTTACTTGTAAAGCCATCCCTTTCACACAATGGCGGGATGATAAGGGATGGGTATATGAGTAAGAAAAAGATACAAAATGTGTCAATTGACAATGTCTTTTATATTTTTTTTAAGTTGACAGTTGAATAAGCCATGAACTATCAACTTGCATTAGTGAGAAAAGTATGAATGTCAAGATTTTTTGAAATGATACTTGTCTGGATACCATCGACCGGCGTGATTGTGTATATGAATATGAATACTCCACTAACTTACATAATTCTGGAAGACCGATTGATAAGATAGTTGGACCACTCTGGACACTTTCAAATATTTGAGTACTCTAATAACCAATATAAAATTGGAATTTTGGTATTTGGATTATTTTGACTACTTTTGTTAGCAACATTTTAATGATGCTGACTGTACACCAAATACTCAGTTCAGCAACTATTCCATGTAATGATGCTTTGTGTACAGTGAGCTATTTATATATTAACGTCCTAGAGATGTTATGACAAACAAATGTCATGATGAGACTACGCGGCGCCACGACTCAGCACTTAAATATTCGGATATATAGATAATATTAATAATCTTTATATGTAACTCTTATATATCTTATAACTTTACTTTCTTGCTAAGGCGCCAATGAAAGCCTAGGACCTCCTCATAAACTATTAATTATTTGATAAGAGTACTGAGGATATACAACATCATCACATCGATAGACCCGGTTAGTTCCAACCGAATACGTTACTCTTCTACATGAGATTAATACGTGCGTAATTGAATAAAAGCTAGAGTGGTGATATTTCAATAATTGAAATGAACGTCGAATGTAATATGATGTTTCCATGAATTTTGTAGTACAGTCGTCAACACTCAACAGTATTAAGCTTAAAATATTCCAAGTTACCAACCACCATAACTCTGGGTACATTTTAACATAAAATATTTACCAAAAATTCGTTGAATATAATAAAAAAAATATTATACTTACATTAATTTAGGGATTGATGTATGTATTTCGACTTTCTATCAATCAATCAAGAGCGTTTGTTTTTTTTTTGTTCTCTACCATTTTTGATGGCGGCACTTCATAATAGTTTATTGTGTATCATCTTTATATTTCCTTACCGGGGTAGTATATAGTTGTTCTATTAGTCGTGTAGTTGGCTAGTGGCAAACTAAGCAAGCACACAAACTCTTCGAAGGGATGGCTGACGTCATCATCGTGAACCTCTGCTCTCGTCTCCACTGTGTACATGCCCCATGAGTCCATTCTCATATTTGTAACTGCTTGCTCTAAAGGCTTCCTAGTAACACAAAAACAGAATATTGTTACTGTTAACAAAAGATAGTTTTCTTATCATTGTAGTATAATGGATATTATAGTCGATCGCATCACGCTTTACTCACATGAGATATACTGTAAATAAAACTTATGAAAAAATATATAAATAAAAAGCGATAGGGATTTATTCAAGATGATGACAGGAAACCGGCAGAGATTAATTATACACTCTCGAATTAATATTTTTAAAATATATAGGTATAAGTAACTAAGTGTATACGTGTATGTGTGATGGCATTTATACTATTAAATTTCGTGGTTTGAAGTCTTAAAATTAGTAGAGCACAAAATACCAAGAGGCGAAATATTAATCCATACTAATATTATAAATGCGAAAGTAACTCTGTCTGTCTGTCTGTCTGTCTGTCTGTCTGTCTGTCTGTCTGTCTGTCTGTATGTTACGCTTTCACGCCTAAACCGCTGAACCGATCTTAATGAAATTTGGAACAGAGGTATATTAGAGCTTGAGAACGGACATAGGCTACCTTTTATCACGAGAAAGGGGGTTTAAGGGGGGGAGATAGGGGATGAAAGTTTTTATGAAAGTTTGTCATTTCTGAAGATATCTTAATGAAATTTGGTACAGAGATAGATTAGAGCTTAGGAACGTACATAGGCTACCTTTTATCGCGAAAAGGGGGGTGGAAGGGGGGGGGGACTAGGGCCTTGGGAGGAAAGTTTGGCATTTTTGAAGATTTCTTGATGAAATTTGGTACAGAGATAGTTTAGAGCTTGGAAACGGACATAGACTACCTTTTATCACAAAAAGGGGGGTAGTAGGGGGGGGACCAGGGCCTTGGGATAAAAGTTTATCGTTTTAGAAGATTTCCCGATGACATTTGGTACAGAGATAGTTTAGAGCTTGGGAACGGACATAGACTACCTTTTATCACAAAAAGGGGGGTAGTAGGGGGGGACCAGGGCCTTGGGAGGAAAGTTTATCATTTTTGAAGATTTCTTGATGAAATTTGGTACAGAGATAGTTTAGAGCTTGGAAACAGATATAGGCTAGCTTTTATCGCGAAAAGGGGGGTAGAAGGGGGGCGGACTAGGGCCTTGGTATGAAAGTTTGTCTTTTTGAAGATTTCTTGATGAAATTTAGTACAGAGATAGTTTAGAGCTTGGGAACGAACATAAGCTACCTTTTATCGCGAAAAGGGGGGAAGAAGGGGGGGACCAGGACCTTGCGATAAAAGTTTATCGTTTTAGAAGATTTCCTGATGAAATTTGGTACAGAGATAGTTTAGAGCTTGGAACGGACATAGACTACCTTTTATCACAAAAAGGTGGGTAGAAGGGGGGGACTAAGGCCTTGGGATGAAAGTTTGTCATTTTTGAAGATTTCCTGATGAAATTTGGTACAACGATAGTTCAGAGCTTGGGAACGAACATAGGCTACCTATTGACGCGAAAATGGAGGCATGGGGGGGGGGGGGGGGTTATAAGGGATTAAAGTTTGACAGTTTTGAAGATGATGAAATTTTGGTACAGGGATTAATTAGAGCTTGGTAACGGACATATGCTACCTTTAATCGCGAACAATGTTGTAAAAGGGGGGGGATAAGGACTAGATAGTAAAAATGAAAGTTTGTAATTTTTGATGATATCCTGGTGAAATTTGGTACAGAGATGGATTAGAGCTCGAAAATGGACATAGGCTACCTTTTATTGCGAAAAAGGGAGTTGAAGGGGTGGAATAGGGCAAGGGTATGTAAGTTTGACAATTTTGAAGATATCTTGATGAAATCGGTATAGAGATGGATAACAGATTGGAAATGGACATAGGCTACCCCTTATCGCGAAAAAAGTTATAGCAGGGGGAGGGGGGGATATTCAATGGCACAAAAAAGGGGGTGAATATGGCATAAATAATAAGAATTTCTTTTAAGATGTCCTCATGAATATGGTACAAAGGTGGATTAGAGCTTCGGAACGGATATAGTCGAGTAGCGAACCAAATATAGAAGCGAGTGGAGAGGCGAGTAGAGATTGTTATAGGGACGAGTGCATAGGCGTGTAAAGATTGAGACAGAGGAGGAAGTCGAGTAGAGTCGACTACAGGGGCGAGTAGACATGCGACTAGAGAGCCAGTGGAGAGGCGAGTATAGAATCAAATAGAATGCTGTAAAGGCGAATAGCGAGGCGAGTGGAAAGATGAATGTAGTGGCGAGTAGAGATCGAATAGAGAGTTGAGTAGAGGTGCGAGTAGATAGGCAAGTGTGAAGAGTCAAGTAGACAGGCGTAAAGAAAATCGAATGGATGGGCAAGTAGAGAGGCCAATGGAAAGGCGAGTATAGAGAAAAGTACAAAGTCGAGTAGAGAGGGAAACAGAGAAGTCAGTAGAGAGTCAAGTATAAATTCAAATACAGAGGCGAGTAGAAAGTCGAGTAGAGAGTCGAATATAGAGGCGAGTAGAAAGTCGAGAACAGAGGTGAGTACATAGTCGAGGACAAGTTGAGTAGAGAGGCGAATTTAATGCTCAATAGCGTCGGATCAACACTAAACGATAACCGACATCCACGCGGGCGGAGCCGCGGGCAACAGCTAGTAATAATATATATTAATAATATATTCGAAATCTATCCCAATAAAAACGCAATTTTTCTATTTCGTTTCGTTGTAACGTATAATGTCCCAAGTGGTAGAGTCAATTTTGACAGAATTTCTACTTCACATGGCTGATGTTATAAAGCGTAAATTAGGTAGAAGTAACCTTTTCGAAAATCAATAAACGAAGAATATCAGTAGGTATTCCACGAAAAAAACCCATAGTGGACTCAGCTAACAAGCTTCTAAATTTGTCTGAAGGAGCGTTTAATCTCAGCATTTTCTATTCAAAAGTTATATCTGTCAAGAAAGTTTATAATCATATAATTTTATGTGACATCTACAGGGAATCGAAGAGCGAAAAACTAAAGCACGTCTGAGGGGCACGTCAGCTCGAAATTACCCCCTAGTGGAACGGAGTTTGTCCTTCTTTTTAGTTAAGTTGAACCTGTTCAGCAATCTTGTATGAACAGCGATAACGAACTATAAACAAGTTTTTTAGATTAAACTCTTACTTTAGTAACTTGCTGAAATTTTTTAGTTTACGTACGTACAGCTTTTTGAGTAGCATAAATTATTAACTATAAAAGTAGGTAATTATAGTAGTTTATGATACTGTTGCATAATAAGGGTTCTTATAACACGAGTGTTATAAGACCAAGTTATGTACAGTGTCATACACTCCTTTATCTACTCTCATACTATAATACATAAACTAATTTATTTTACAAACCGAACCAAACTTTGTTTAATTTAAATGAATAAAACAAAAAAAATATATTCGCGCCAAGGCACAAACTTCGATTGCGCATGCGTGTTGCTTTTTTTTTTCTTCCGAAATGGCGGATTCTTTTTTTAAAGTAGAGGTTCAGTCCAGATGGGGATTGTATAGGTGTATCGTTATGATTAAAAAGTTATTTTATGATATAGGTGTCCATACAAGACCTGTATCGTAATAAAACTTTTTTTTTGGCCTGTGCGTAATGTTTGTCATAAGAGTTCTAATTTCAATTTTATAATCTTTGTATTATAGTATCAGAGTAGATAAATAAATAAAATATACTGTGAAAATATTGAAGAGACAGGTAAAATTTGTTGAAAAATTCAGAAAACAAAATTAGTAGTGGTTAATCTTGGCTTCGGGGAAATTCGCTACGTGCGCTTGGTAAATGGAATCGACAACCACTAACCCATTTGTGTTACAAGCGTACATAGATTTATGTATCAATATTTGTAGCACGGTTGTTTGTCGGGTTACACACACATTCACTCATAATCATGAGTTATGAGTATCAGAATACTAAATATACTCCATAAATGTTCACATAAGTACTCACTCATATAGTGTAAGAATAATTTGATATTAACATCAATAAACACAGTAACAGAGTATCGTTGCTGTGACAAAGGTTTATTTTAGCGTTTCAAGCTCTTAATGGTATAAAAAAGTAGTTCAAATGTTGTGTATTTGAGTGGTGGATAATGTATAAGAAAGGTAAATTCTGTGTATGGGTTTCTCCCATGTCGTCTATCTAATAATCAGTGCTCAAATTTTCCTGTACAGTTTGGTGTTTTATTAACCAATACCAAAATACCAAATAGGCGAAGCGGAAATTAACTGAACCCCTCCTTTTTGTCCGTGGAGTTCACAATCCTGGGCCGAATAGAGGTTATTATTGGTCCGATTTCCTCAAAGCTCGTTATTACTGCATTCAACTTAAAAAACAATAATGGAGGAAAGAGGGAGTTTTTTTTACGTGCGCAAAATCCACACGGTTACTGTGATGGCTATTTAGTACTTGTAATGGTTCTATTTAAGGTCAAATCTGCAGAAAAAACTTCGTTAGTGTAGGTGATAATTAAAGCGTCCAATTTGCGATCGAGATTTCGCAATGTGCTTTTCTAACCACACTACCCTATCGAACTCTTAACGCAAGCAATTAGTTTAATTGGGTAAGCGAATATACCCACGGCACACGGTATCAATTGTTGATTTCAGAAATTACTTGCGCAAAGGAACCTCTTTCAAAAAAGTGGTACCTAGTAGACTTTATAGATTACTTTTTAGCAATCCTGTATGAAAGGCGATAACAAACTATATACAAGTTTATTAGATTAAAATCTTACTTTAAAATTAGAAATTAAATTTATTCTTATACAATAGATGCCATTTAGTTGTATGTTATTCAACTATATTTTTATGTTTATGAATTCCCATCTTGTCTTATCCGCGGTGAAAGTACCTAAACCCAAATTTAACACATTACTCTAAATGAATTACTCTAAAAATCTCATAAAAACTCACTTAATGGGTTTATACAGGCAACAAGAAAGGTATAAAAAGTGATGTACTTTATATTCAAGAATGCCCACGGGCACCATAGTTACTACGGGAAATTAAATTGCTCGTGTGTCAGTCGTGTGAAGTCACTTAGGGTTAGCTCACACCAACACGTTAGAGCGTTTTCACATTCATCCGATATCGGTGTGGGACGCCGATAGCCAGCCTCCGAGAGCCGACACCCTGTGCTGTTTTTATATATATCCAATAAAATCGGCCCGATACGGCCATTTGCATTAGGATTGCTAGGGATGAAAAAAAAAGAAAAAAGTATTAGCAATTTTCGACCTTATTGACATGATTGGTTGCTGCAAGCTGGACGTTGCGTTGTAGACAAGTTTTACGTTATATTGCTACCATATGCCCGACGCCCGTACTTGATATCGTCACAGTATGATCCGATCCTTACAAAAGTGTTTAAGTAACTTTTTTTAACAAAGAAATGGTATGCCACATAATATGCAGTCTTTTAAGTGTGATTGAAAAAATAACGAAAGCTTCAACGAAAGGCTTATATCAATGGTGACAATATTCATGTTACTTATTGTATGGTTACAAGTTTTATAGATTTTACCGTTCTAAATTGAAGCCAACAAACTAGGGAAGCTCCACCCTTAAGTAAAAGGTAGTATTAAGCAATAAAACTATTATTATGAGGCAAAATTAAATCAGTTTAGTTTAAAACATTTACAATATAATAAGATAATTATCGTGACTTGGAAAGTGCATTAGAATTACCCTTCTATATATTATTTATTACGTCCTTATTTTAAAAAATTACAACTACTCACCCTTTTGACAATATCGTCATCTCTGGTCTTGGATACAAGTCTTCGGCGACGCATATCAAAGTTACTAAGAATACATAATTTTTCTCCTGAATGAAATGAAAACTCTTTCCCGAACCTGTGGGTTAAAACAATTTTGTTAACTTGCCATTTCTTCAGTCTATATTGCACAAAAATACAACATAAGTTGGAAGGAAATAGGTACGCAATTAGTTTTAGCTAATATTAATTCTAGTCCACCAATTCCCTTATACTCTTTTGCAGCATGTCATTTACAAGTATTAGTAGCTGGAAGGTTCTGGAAGATTCACAGAGAGATACATTATGTAAACTGTGAAATAGTATACAGGGTGGAAGATTTAGAACTTACGTGGAAAATACTCTAAATACTGGATATCGTGAATTTCAATCAAAGGAAACATTCCTACATTTTTAAAAAGAAACAAAGCTGCATTCATTTGTTTTCGAAAATTCGCTTCGAGTTTCGATGTTACTTTTTCGGATTTTAGTCGATTCGGTTAACCCGGTAACCGAATCGACTAAAATCTGAAAAAGTAACATCCTGTATTTATACAGAATGTTACTTTTTCAAATCTATAAGTTCAGATTTCAAGAATTTCCATTCATTTAATTTATCACGTTTTTTAAAGAGATTTGATCCTTATGATTGACTCTATCAATTGACGCCATAAAAATACAGGCAATTATGTTTTCGGAGTTTAGTCGGTTCGATTACCGTGTGTGACAAGTGAATTTTCGAAAATCTTGAAAGGAATGTTCCAGGTAAGGTCAAAGTCTCCCACTCTGTTTATTTGACAAGCATTGACAAGCTTTGGATGCACCAGGTTTAACGCTATGTTGTGATGATGAGTTGTACTAGAATGTAGAACACCGCGGGATTTTCACTCGAAACTGAAACTTTTCGACAGAAGCTTTTCCAGTGTACAGAAAATCGTAACTGTATAACTCCACTTGGTTAGAACTTTACTCTTATGAACCTAATATATCATTTAACTATCCTACACTAAATTAGTTATTGTAAAAGTTATCAATAAAAGCATGAATTCTTAATATAAATTGATACTACATTAACTAAATTGAAAACTTCATGAGTGAACAATCTAGATGTCTTAAGTATTGGTAGGTAATCAGTAATCGTTTATCATCAGGAGAATCATGCACCTTGAATTTTCCGGTATTAACCAATTTAGTAGTATAAAAACTCATGCAATTTATTTATCACCACGTACGCAACTAACATACTAATGATTCTAATAACATTTTTGTGTGAAATACACGCGGCGCTACCCTGTGCTTCCAGGGCAACTAAATAGGTGAGGGTGTCGTGGGACCGATTTATTATACTCACATAACTTATTGGTTATTATTAGAGGGAAATACGAAATGTTTCTATGACTTAAAAGAAAATAGTTTTCAGGTATTGCTACTGAGCACTGTGTAGTCGAGTTTCATAAGTTACTTCACAAATCACAGTATCTAGGTACGTAAATTTTTTTTTAATATAATTCAAGATATACGTTTACAAACCTTTCGAATCAGCAAGTACCTAATCGATTTGGTTTTTAAACTGTAGAATCACCAGCGTTATTTATTAAAATGCAATAAGAACCCAATCAATTCTTGAACCTCCGACCTTACGAGATTATCGTGCTAGACCACAAATCAATTTCTCTGTATTGCAAGTATCTTGGTGCTAGAAAGCATTCTGGGAACTTTATTACTACCATTTTTTTTTCTCATTGTGAAACCACATTATAACGATGAATCGTTAGACTTTGGTAAAACTATGAACTAATTCATATTTTAATATTATGAATGCGGAAGTAAATCTTCCTGTTTGTTACGCTTCCACACCTAAATAGTAGCAGGTACGGATATAGATTTCGAAAAGGAAATATATTATTCAAGAATAATTTGTGTTCTTTCTAGTCCTGTAAATATTAAGGTAGGTAAGGCTAAGAACGGTTGGTTTAAAAAACTTGAATCAATATACAATATTTTATATTTACAATTTAAAACGTAATTTCTGATATAAATTTTAATGGGAAAAGATATCATCCGGAGAATTCACATCTTATTTATTTATTTATTTATTCTTCTTGCACAAATATAAAATAAATGCACAAAGGCGGACTTAATGCCGTGGGCATTTTCTACCAGTCAACCTTAGGATGGTGCAGAGATTTATCGAGGTAGGTGCTCGAAGTGTTAATCTAATACGGTGTTCAAACAGTAAATATCAATAAGTTTACTTAAATAAGTTTTTAACGATAATACATACCTATAGTATATAACGTACAAATATTTATAAACACATATTATAGACCAATATATAAATAATAAATACCTATAATATATATCGTACACAAATATTTATATACACATATAGACCCTATATAATTAATAAGTACATAATTACCTATACAATATATCGACATGCATACATACATACGGAAAAGCTTAAGAATAAGTATTATTCTGCCTATGGTTCTTTATAAATTAAGCGTACTCTGTTTTTGAAAGTAGAGCGATTTGGGGACATCCTAACTTCTAGCGGATGGGTAGCCAGCCCAGCTCAGCACGATAAACCGATACGTGGTCGTATTTCCGAAGATTGTAGACGAATCGAATGCAATTGTTGAGAAGTCGGTCAAGTTTATTGAGCAGATCTGCATTCAGGTCGAAATAGCACACATCACCATAGTCGAAGATAGGAAAGATTAAAGTCTGCATAAGCATTATCTTGGTTTTGTGTGGCAGAAAATTTTTAAGGCGGTAGAGAGCCCTTAATGTCCCAGTCACCCTCTGGCAAACGTTAGTAACTTGAACCCGCCAGCTCAGGGTTGAATCAAGGTGTAAGCCCAAGTTCTTAACACTAAGCGTGACAGGAATGATTAGACCATCAAATATAATTGCTGGCATGGCCATGTCCTTCAACCTTCTCATCATATGACTACTGCCTATTATGATACTCTGGCATTTGTCAGGGTTGACGGCTAGTCCAAACCTGTCACACCAGCTACGTATTTAACCCAAGTCTGCGTTTAATCTGTCGACAGCCTCCGAAATTTCATCCACAGGAGCTTGGCTATACAGCTGCAGGTCATCGGCATACAAGTGATACGTACATTGAAGATCGGAAGTTATGAAATTAATAAATATGGAGAAAAGAAGAGGAGAGAGTATACCGCCTTGAGGGACCCCAGAGTCCAGATTGCGCCAGCTCGATGACGTCTCGTCGGCACAAACGGACTGCTGACGCCCCTAAAGATATGAAGAGAACCAATCCAGGTCATCAGATGAGATTTTGATATGGGCCAGGATTGATAAAAGTATGTCGTGGTCGACACAGTTATGACAGAATTATCGTTAGATGAGTAGGGGTCACCAACAATTCACTCTAAGGTGTAGTTGATCGAGGATTTCAACTACTCAGTTTTTCACAACATTGTGCTTGCTAATAAAAACATCATCCTCTTAATTATAAGGTTAGTCTCGCATCAACAGGCTCATGGACTAATAAAGGGTTTGGCTAATATTTGTATTGTACTTTAAATGTCCGCTCTTAATTAAAATTTATTAAAATCACCGCATGAAATCTGAAATTGTAGGAGTTTTCGTTATGCCTATTCAGTGTTAAATGATTATATCAACAACTCTTTCGTTTATTTTTATAATGTAACAACGAAATAGATAATCTTATAAGAGATTTTTCTGGCACTGAATCAACGAAAATGTTTTGTTATACTCTAATCTAATGATATGGAGACATTATGGATTACTGTATAGAGACAATATGACAAACACTGTTCGCCGTTTGGCAGAGTAGAAAGAGTAAAGTAGGAGATATCTTTTTGTTTCTATACTGTTTGACTGCAATAAATGGTATGAATTTTCCAAAATACAATCATTGATAAGTATATTGCATTAAAAATATGTTTTCAATCAAAAGCGATCGAATTCCCCTCTTACCATGGAGAGGCGGTATGCCCAATATTTGTCATGATCCAACATTCCTGAATAAAAATCTTTTATGTCACATTTACTTGTTTTATTTTGTTTAACGGGATTATTTTTCTATTATCCTCTTTTCGTGTACATTCAGTAAATGGATCATGATTTTCAGAAAATATTAGCCGTAGGTAAGTTTTCCGTAGTATTCTCCAAGGCCTATGTAATCTCTCAACACGTTTACATTGAAAGCAACAGTTACTCAGCAGTAGGATAGTCCGTAAGCAGAGCTTATTATTCCTTAAAATTACTTACGTGTACTATTAAAAAGGAGATGTACTTACTATACACTAACATCGATCTTGTTTGTCGATCTTCTTCTAAGAAGGTGGACACGACACACGTGTAGTTGCCACTTAGGTGTGTGCTGGGCTTTAATATCTTAATGGCACGGTATGATTGTAAAGGCTCTTCTGAAAAAAAAACGTGGCTATATGAGTAAGTTCTAAAATGGCGACCGCGTACGTGTAAACGTGGTGTGGGACGCCCAACGGCCAAGTGGAAGGACGACCTCATCAAGGTCGCCGCGGGATGCGGTGAATGCAGGCTGCCTTAGATCGGTCGTTCTGGAAGTCCATAGGAGATGCCTATGTTCAACATTGAACTATGTGCGGCTGATATTATGATGATGATGATGATGACATCAGTAAGTATTTGCACATCAGAAATATATAATGGTTTAAGTGACCACGTCATATTATCATGTCTAATACTGTTTGATTCACACATGAGACTTGTCAGTGTCATTTTAAGACATACTAGCTAATACATCGTAATCATAAAATCAATAGTCATGAACATATCTAATACATCAATAACATTATATATCTGTTGCCATAGTATGAATTGATTACGATTCAACTTCTACCTTAGCAACATAATAAATCAAAATGAGGGACGCATCTTAGTTAAAGCTTAGGATTTGTGATCCTGTTACCGGTTGAGCCTGATCCAATACACTACTGACATAATCCCATTCGTGACACAAGTAATTTAGCTTAGCTCGAGGGACAGAGAAAATACTAAATAAATAATAAAATAATAATAGTTACACAAAGGATTGAAGTTAGAAGTTTACATCTATACGAGTAACATAGTTGAATGGTTTAATTTTGGTTATAAAACTGAAGTCATAGAAAACAAGCAAATTGTTTCCTAACCGTTTAGTGTAAATATTTCTGTATGAATTTATTGTTTCCTGCAAAATGACATTGAAAAAGGTAATATTCAGAAGTTTATTTGCTTTCGCAGCAGTACCTATGCGAGCGATAGTACTCTACTAAATGGAACTGTATTGGATAGATTTCATTTACATATAGGTACCATTGCGGCAACACTCGGTTAAGAGTAGGTTAGAATAGTAAATGCCTCAACATAATATTTTTTTTATATCTTTGTGTCGTTTTGTGAATATGTTAGGTAAGTAACTGTTTAACAAAATACAAATAAAAACGCACAGAAGAGATGCTGGATTTTATTTCTGTAAGTTGATTTGCAATTGGTCGAAAAGAACCCGAAATAGGATAAAAAGTCGTGTTAATCGACATCCACGCGGGTGAAACCGCGGCCATCAGCTAGTAATAAATGTGTGAACTAAATAGGAGGTAGGACACGACGGTATTTCTGTCCAATTGAGCAGTCCGACTGGGGAAGTATCTCCGCCCTACAGAATACCGCGGCCATAATAACCTCGTGTTGTGTTCCCGGCGGCGAATAGGGTAGCCAGAGCTCACTGGAGAGTTTTTGTGCTATCAGTGGGAAGACCAAAGACTTGTCCTGCTTTATCTTCTACACTGACGGCACAGAAACTATCTGTTCTAACAGGGTCGGCAGCGCGAGTGTGACGCCATGGCCATAGGCCACGGTAACCTCTTTCCATCAGTTGTGCCATGTGCTTGTCTGCCACCTAAGTGGTATAAAAAAAAATATGGCCGAGATTAAAACCAAAAGGAGCAAAATTTGCGAATGTAGTCTATTTACACATGTGTAAATTCCTGAACGTTATTCCATGTCGCAACAACGCGTGAGGTAACAGGGAACTTCTGAGGAAATCTCCCTCGTAATGTTTGCATCTATGTACCTATGTCATTTACGGAACCTACAGTAACAGTCACACGATTTCACAATTCACTTACCTGAGTTATTCCGCATGATAAACTTACCTTTTCGCTTATAATCGTATTTATGCTACATAAAGTTGGGTGTTGTCGTCATATTTATACGTACTTTTTCAGGATTAAGAGATATGTTTTGCGTAGATTCTATTACTATAGTACCAAAGCTTTTGCTGGAAGGCTGGGTTCACGCAAAAGTGGTAAAGTGTAAAGATATAAGAAGAGCAGTGAACATACAATAGTATAAAATGCGAATAATATGGAATGTACACCCATTTGCTAATCCAGTCTGCCGAATAGAGGTAGGTATTGCAAGACAATCTCGGGTTAGGCAGTTGGCAATGTGCCTTATCGATATTGGTTGAATATCAAGAGATATTGTTTCTTCATAACTCCCAAAAGCTAAACTCAATCATTTACACAAGGCTTTTATAAGTTACATATAGGTTTATACTGGAGATTGATGGCACTTGGTGGAATCTACTACATATATTGAATAATGATAGCACTTGTACTTTTCTACACTTTATTTTGGATCACGGCATCATCAAAGGTTTGAAAATGTTCAAGTTGAAACCGGTCAACTAGCACTTGTACTTTCCACATTTTATTTTGTTTTTATTTTTAACCTGACCTATTTCACCTCACGGCATTATCAAACCTTTGATTTTCATTATTCAATATGACATCTATTAGGTATTAAAAATAAGTTCCTACAGAATAAAATTATTAATAAAAAAACCTTTAATAAACAAGCTTTTCATTAAATAATTTGTACTAAAACTTTTTTGCGTAACAAGCTTTTGAAATCGCCACAACTCTTGCAAAAAAATATTATCGTCGTTTTAGTACAGAAAGAAAAGCTTTAAAATATTTTTTATAATAATTTAATTTTTCACTTTTTAGTTATATGGATATCATGTAACGTTAGAGCTGTGCCTACTAATACTGCCCAAACGAAGCCAAACACAAGTACTCTATATTTAGTTCAGAAATTCCCATACCCACCTACTGTCCCCATCTTCAGACTCTTAAGTACTATGTAATACTAGACAGTTTGTTAAGATAAAGCAAATGAGCCTAAACTCGATAGATGTATCTTGTTTAGTTTACAAGTTCCTTTGGACACCTTCTGACGCCGTCTTTAGACCCTGGATTTCAAATAATGTCAGAGAGTTCGTTAAGACAAAAACAAATGAGCCTAAACTCGATAGTTGTATTTTGTTAAGTTTAAGAGTTTCTATTGGCCACCTTCCGACTCCATATTCAAACCCTAAATACTACATAAAACCAGTGATATTTTAAAGACAAAACAAATGAACCCCAACTTGATAGGTTTATTTTGTTTAGTTTAGGAAATCCTATGGACACCTTCTGACTCTATCTTCAGACCCTGGATACCACGTAGTACCAATGAGTTTTGTAGGACAGAACAAATGAGCCCAAACTCGACTGGTTTACCTTGTTTGGGCTAGGAGTTGATATGGCCACCTTCTGACTCCATTTTCAGACACTGAAAACCATGTAAAACAAGAGACTATATTAAAACAAAACAAAGAAGTCCAAACTCGATACGTTTATGTTTCTTAATTATGGAACTGCAATAGCCACCTTCCTACCCCATCATCAGACCAGCTCCATGGTACGATATTTATACATTGTCGTTCAAACTAACATGTATGCAAAATTTCATCAAAGACGGATTGAGGATATCGGCTTCAAAATCGAGTTACAAGATTTGCCTCGAACTTTCAGAAGCAGACAATTCATGAAATTCTTGAAATTTTTAGTTATTGGAATCTTTTATTTTCACGTAAAAACTATCCAACAGCAATACGAATTGATTGATAGAAAAAAATCCTGAAGTGACTGTGAACTCGCACATAGTTCACTCTAAACTTAACACACTGGAACATACGTAGAATAAATTATTGTATATGTTGCTTGTTTACCTTAGTGGAATTAAAGACCTTCAAAGACCCTTTCTCTAAATCATTTTAGCAAGATTTAAATGATTTAGAGAAAAGGTATTTGATTATTTTTTTGACAACTACTGCTTTGGAATTAATACTTTATTGGTCAGTAATTCTTAACCAATTTACTAGTAATCACATAAATAAATATCTCATGTGACTGAATACATAGTCTTTTGACATGAGTGCAGTTGATAAGATGACCACTTAAACGTCCTGAGATGTCTGTATCTCAGGTGTAGTGAATACCGTGAGATATAGATGTCTCTGTTTCTCAAACATTCAATTTTTATTGACGGCAGTTAAACTGTTAAACTTACCAGAAATTTTAAAACTCATGTCAACTTTTCCTTTGAGTAGTCCAATGACTTGTGGTTGCCTCGGTGGTATCCACTGATACACCAATCCGGTGGAACCGTTGAAAAACCACTTGATCACAAGCCCAGGTCCCGGTTTCACTCCCGTACTATAGTCGCAGTCGAGGATGACAAATTCTGTGCCTAATTCTACTAGAGGTGGTACTTCCATACGCTTGATATTCACTGCTATGCATTCTGTGAACAAAATTCACATTTTAAGAAGCTTTGTTTGTGTTATATGTGCTAAGGTAGCTTAATGGTTAAGGAGTCGGCCTTGCGATCGAGAGGTCCCGAGTTCGAATCTTGGACATTACTCTATCGACGTGAACCCACTCTTAGCTTAGTTGGAGGGTTTTTTTTTTTAAATGTAGCGAATATATAGAGTACTTTGAACCTATTCAAGAGAAAAGAGTTATGTTTTTCGCGCGTATCTTGCATGTTTGATGTGTATGTATGTATGTAATATTCTTTATTACCTTATATCTTGTGAACCTCAACCATGAAAAGAATTTATTGCCCAAGTGTTCTTGAGTACATAAATATGAACAAAAGATATAAGTTGGTTTTTTGACGCCAAAATGTAAGTGGTAAAATATTAATCACTCTAAGCGGGACTCATTCATTTTCATCGTGTTTTCAACCCGCATGGTATTTTACTCTATGGTAGTTCTCAAAAGAATTTGCGAAAAATTATTTATATAATTACATTTATCTACAATTGTAATTACTGAAGTTGAACCTACTGGGCTGTAACTACTCCTATATACTGGTCTCTCGTCGAGAGGAGTGACCACGCGGTCCCCGACTCGTCCCCGGTGTGGGGTGGCCCCGCCTTGGCCTGCTTCTGCTAGGGTGACGGGCGGCTCCACTCTCAGGGCCACCACAAGATCCCGCCTCGGCGTCTCAAACGCCGGACACTCGGTGAGCGTGTGCAGCCCCGAGTCCACGCTCGCGTCGTAGTGATGGCACTCGGGCGTTGGCTCTATGCCTATCAGATGCAGATACCGCCCGAAGCTACCGTGTCCGGTGATAATCTGCGTCTGACGGTACGAGAGGCTACCGTGTGGCCTCTCTAGCCACTCCCCTAGAATGGGTCTTACCGCCGCAATCACGGCGTGCCCTGTGCGTGGTTGCTCAAGTCGTCACTCCTATATACCAAAACTGTGATAAACCAATCTCGATATTTTTGAGAATAATTCGACAAGGAAACTAAGAATAGTATCCGAATGGAATACAATGGAAACAGAGGCTGCGATGAGTAAAATTACCGTGGTAAATGTTGGTACAGGTTGACGATGGCAAAATAAATGACTAAGAACTATTTCAAATTCAAGCATGTTTATTCATTGAGGTCAAAAACTGTCATAAAATTTCTCGTATTCTTAAAACATTCCTTCATTTCACTTTATAATTTGGATGGTTAGGCATGCAGTATAAGGGACCCTTATCGGATATATATCGAATTTAAACGTTAAAATAAGATCTTGATTTTCTTTCAGTAAATTTTTATGACAAGACGAGCTGAAGCTTCTCATGTTTCATTTATTTTTAAAAGTACGTTTTATCGTTGACTTAATCGTGCGTGTATTTCCAAGTAAGCTAAATCGATAAATGTAAAATTTGAATATCGAGGGTTGTTTAAGTACACCGATGCCAGGAACTGGTGAAATAAAATTTACGAATTGTTATGGATTATCGTAATATCTTTACTTACATATAAAATACAATAATGTTACGAGACTGGTAAAAATGTTGTGACCGTTGCTGAAAATGGTATTTTACAATCTTTGGCTGCTTATCTGCTGGTTATTATTATCAATGAAATCTCTGAACTGTAGTCGCTGCATTACGGAAGTGTATTTTTCCAATCCAAATAACTTCAAAATATTTAGATATCAAGTTTGTATACTTTAGTTCCTAATGTTTTCATTACCGGCGTCGCATGTAGAATATTCTGCTTCAGGGCGCCTATAAATACGCTAGTGACTTAAGATTCAACATCAGAAGTCGCTGACAAGGATAACCTGCGCCACTGAAGATGTTGAGTGATCGGCGAAACGTTTGGAATGCAAGTTTCATACTGACCATGGCCACAGAATAGATAATAGTGCCATGGCCAAACAGCCCGAAAGCAGTATATTCTACATAATATTTATTTCCTTACAACTTACAATTAGGCACGTAGAAAGATAGAAAAGCGTTTTACGCAGAAAGACATTTCAAATATTCGGAGTATTTTACAGTCGTATCCTTGGGAGTCATGTTCTTTTACAAATGTTTTTCACCTCCATATTTTAATACACTTCAGACTGCTTTAGATTTCAAGAACATAATATATGTGACATACGAAGGGCGCACTGAATTTTTTGCGTAACTCGTAAAGTAGTCGCTTTTATAGTTTTCTCAACAAGCTCCTGTAACTTCTGAACACTTTACTATTCATTCTTAGTCCCTTTTCGAATATATATTAACGTAGCTACTACTTCAAATTAAAAACATAGAAGGTGACCATAAAGTTATCTAGGAAATCAAGAATAGTAAAGAAACGTTTTAAAAATTTGTTGCAAAAGCACTAGTTAGTTATGTAAAGTGTTTTACTATCCAGCTAGATACTGTCAATAGACGGACTGAATGTAAAACAATACTCGCACTCAATATTGTAGATTATGGTACATGTGTGTAAAGTTGGTGATTACCTACCGCTGAGGCGGTATTGAGACCTGAGCCATCAGGCGAGGGTCTAAAGAGACCCGAAGACGGTAATCAACAATACACGCGTGTATCATACGACGTTTTTTCAATTCTCTTGTGAATAATATAATACTAAAATAGATATTTACCCTTGCATTCCAACATTCCATAACGTTAAGGACTTCACATCAATCACATCATATATCGGACGTTGTACAGTAAATGTGTATATATCAGATAGGACACTAGGATAGGTGTATATCATATCATTTTCTTCATAACTACTACTTGTAGACATTTGAATTAATTAATAACTTTAATTTCAACAGCAATAACGACTTACAAAACTTTTTGGTACTGGCGGTCTTTTTCAATGCGCACGCATGCTGCCATAGAGTAAAAAGGGTTTCTTTTGTTAATCGCGAATCGTATACGAAATGGTAAATTTACTTAGTTTTAAACAGAGATAAAACACAAGTTATACTTATTTGAGTAAAAATTTCGTTAATTATACACGTACAAAATGAAATTTTCTATTTAAATACGAAGTTGCATGAATTGAACAAGCAACAGGTAGGTATTAAGTATATATTAATTTATTTGTTCTTTTGAAAACGATCTGTTCAGCATCGATTTTTTAAAGAATAATGTAACTCAATAAACAAAATTAAAAAAAAATATTATCCCACTCGTGAGACATATGATTGTTACAATCAAAAAACCATAGTTTGATAATAGATATTATTATCATTATGTGTATAGTATGTCTGTGAGCCCGGGCGATGGGAAAAAGTAACTTTTTGACCCGCCTTCGATGCGTATTGCGATTTCGAGAAGCTGCCTCATTTTACGTCCCTGATCATTGGTTCTGTCCGTGCCAACACCACAGACGCACGTTCCAGAGCTTTGCCCTAAACCCGGTCCGTGAGACCGGCGTTACCAATTTTGTAAGTAAATTATTCAAAGTTAAACTTGCATACTATTCAAAATTTTGTAAAAATAACAAAAATGTAATTGTGTATATTCATCATAGTATTACATAATCGTTTGCTTAATCGTTATTTTTGGATAATTTCATTTTCTTTTTAAATATATAATAAATTTGGTTTGAGAATGTCGTTTGGCTAGAATAATGAGACTTTCAGCAATTTTGAATATTGACGATGTACCTAAACCTAAGGTGTAGTGTAGAGCTTGTAGGTTTAGAGCGTGCAGTCTTTAGAGCTTGGCTTTATACGAGATCTGATAACTTTTTCACAGGATAAGCTACGTAAACTTGTCTTGGCAACATTTTGACATGAAAATGTTTTTGGTGGGATATGTTATACTGTAACAACCGAAACTGCTTCTGTGAGAGTACTGCCCCAAGCCATTCACAATATTGAGTTTCTTGTTCATTGCGTATCAAAACCCAATACCTACATGAAATTCGAATTACAAGTAATAATTCTGCTGTAGATACATCTTTCATACAAATATATACGATTTTCAATTCACATACTTGTTAATTATGCATACTTCCAGTAAAATGTTGACGTTATTGACCGCTTGAGTTGTCTGTCTCAAAATGTTTTCAGGCATTTTTTAAGAAAATGTGCTTCTATTAAAACTCCTATTCCAATGTCTTTTGGATGTCAATCAAGTGGCAGTCCACTACTAGGCATGAGCCTATCCCAATGCCAAGCATTGGGATAGGCTCATGCTTGCATGCTCTCTATACCAACCTTTGGCCGACTGTTTTCACGCTGGCCACCGGTTGGTATAGAGACACGCAGACGATATATTTCGGATTAAGATGTGGTATTTATTATAGATTGGTTTTTGCTTTACTCATCCAACCATTTACCAAATATTACCAACGAAAACATTTTTGACGTTTACGTAGTTATGCATGCTAATAAAACATTCCTCGTTATTAAGGATTAACATTTTTACGAGCTTCACTATCAATTCGTTAAAATGTTGGCATAATTAGGGTCCTTAACTAAATGTATCGTATTACAATATTTCGTTTCGGACATCAATAATTGCACTGTGGCATTCGCACTCATTCCCTCGTGGTTGTCCCACTGCATTTAAATGCTGTGTAATTTAATTACCATAGACGATAATTATGGATATAATGGACACAATTAACATACTTCATTGCTATGCTGGTTAATTTATGAAGTCTATGCATTAAAATTAATATGCACAGTGAACAACCAATGTCACGTATATATTTGATTTCTTGCACTTCGTTGTGAACGGACGTGTATGCAGATATTACAATAATAAATAATCATTAAGTAATTAGCTGAATCGTGACCTAGATTTTAACAACAATAAGTAGTAATAAAAACGAATACAAAGTGATACTGTTCTGTGATTTTGTAATTATGTGTTATAATTAAAGTGACTTGATATCATGGATGATAGTCCCTTTACTAGGGGTAGTAGGACCCCTCGTACGCCACCCGCGACGCCGACGCCTGCTCTCCCACCACGCCCAAATGAGCAGAGCCAAGCCTCATTCCGGACAGAATGGGTATCGACGCAGGAGATCCAGAACTAGATAACGACCATCGAGCAGTCACTAAATGAGGTGTGCAGCATAGCTACAGAGGGCAAGCTGAACTCTGAGCAGAAGCTGCGCATAAGTACGTTGTGCAGAAAAGTAGGCAACGGTACCTCACAAATGGCAGTGCAATACCAGGCGCTTAAGGTGAAGGCCATGCAAGCTAGCACAGCTGGCCAAGCACTTCAAGACCAGCTTGACCTATCGAAGCAACTGAAGGACCTAAAACGAACCATCGATGAAGCATCTAAGCCCAGTACAAACATATCATTCGCTGATATGCTAAAAAAGGGTAACAATGAGTATATACCTAGGACAAGTCTCAGCTCAGTAGCGATTTATCCCAACGACAAGGGTAAATCAAGTGAACAGACCAAGTCATTAGTTCAAAAAATTATCTGCCCTGAACAAATGCAACTGATAGTGAGAGGGTTACGCAAGACCAAGAACGGTGGCGTCATTATAAGCACTGACTCAAAGGGGGACATTGAAAAACTAAAACAATCGGCCCAGCTAAACAACTCAGGACTTACCCTAGACGACCAGTTCAAGAGAAAACCAAGGGTTATAGTTATCGGAGTACCAGCGACTATGCAGGAAAAGGAAGTTTTTACGTGCTTGTATCACCAGAACCTGATGGACAATCTAGAGCACTACAGTCTTGAAACATTTCTGACCTCAATTAGGCTAAGCCATAAATCAGGTAAGAGGGACGCAGAGACCTGTAACTACGTGATTGAAGTGCCTGCAAACATACGGAAGGTCCTGATAACCAAGGAAAGGGTATTCGTGAACTGGTCATCTTGTCCGGTCAGAGATTTTACACTGGTTACCAGATGCTTCAAGTGCCAGCAGTATGGCCATGCAGCAAAAACATGCAGGGAGACGACACACACCTGTGGACAGTGCGGAGAGCAAGGGCACTCGATGAAGGAGTGCACGAAGACGACAGAGGGAGCAAAATGCGCTACTTGCTCAAGGTTTAAGAAGCCAAGCAATCATGCCACCGGCGCGTCAGACTGTCCGGCTAAAAAAATGGCCGAAAGAAGGTACATCAATTCCATAGATTATGAAGGCGCCTAAGAGCGCCCTCAACCAAGTTTTGTATTGACCTATTTTACTTTATTTTTATAAACTTTTAATTTACATTAGTTGCATAGTAATGGCTTATGATTTAATAAACGACATAGATAAATTCTCTGTATCAGAGTCTAGAACGTGTGAGGCAGAAGAGTGCAAACAATATCTGACCTCGAGCAGTAACCCATTAACCATAATAACACAAAACATACGTAGTGTATTTAAGAACATTGATAGCTTTCTAGCATTACAACATAGAATAAATTCTAATCTTGACGTCATTGTCTTGACGGAATGTAGGCTATCTTTACCATTTAACATACCACTAATACCGGGATATAATATGTATAGAAGTAATATAATATACAATCAGAATGACGGGGTAGTAGTTTACATAAAAAATGATATTAATGCAACTGTAGAGGAACCAAATATGCAGGAGTGTAATAGATTATTAATAAAAATCGGGGCAGACCTGGCAATACTAGCAATATACAGGCCTCCCGCCTTTAGCGATAAGTATAAGTTTATTGACTCACTAAATGACACATTACAAAGCCTATCGTCCTATAAAAACATAATACTAACGGGAGTCATAAACATAAACATCCTACAAGGACAGCAAGACGTAAAGGCGGATGCCCTACATTATCTCAACCTCTGTTCATTTCATGGTTTATTCACCACACATTCTTTTATCACGCGTCAAGCAAGTGGGTCTTGCCTTGACCATATCATGCTAAAAACACAATATTCCGCAAAAGTACTCGTCATCAATTCCAATATAACCGATCATAGCGCTGCACTATTAACCCTGAGTTGCAAGTTGCCTAAACTAGAAAAAACGCGCTTAGTCACGAAATTAAACATAAATAAACTTGAAGACGATTTACGCAACATCGACTTTGCCCCAGTTTACTATTCTGATGATCCGCAATTCTGTATGCAATACATGATCGAAAGTGTAAAAAATGCAATCCATGAAAATACAAAGGTAGTGCGATTGCATAATAAAAATTATAACTTAAAGCCTTGGATCACACCAGGGTTAATTCGCTGTATGAGGCATAGGGATCGGCTGCACTTGAAATGTAAACGTAACCCTGATAATTTAACATTACAGTTATCATACAAAAGATACAGGAATTTTTGCAATGATCTGTTAAGGAATGTCAAAATAAATCACGACAAATTAGAGCTGGCAAAGGCAGGGTCGAATAGTAAAAAGATCTGGCAACATATTAAGAACATAACATACACTACGAAGCAGCGTGAATCGCCTTCAAGTTTATTAACAATCCATCCATCACAGGTAACATCCGCTAACATAGTAAATAGGTTCTTTGTGGATGTCGGTAAGCGACTAGCACAGCAAACGCAAGCACACACGCAATATCACACAAGCCCACACTATCCGAGTAGGACTGCCCTGTCATCGCTTGTGCTATTGGATACCGATGAAGAGGAGGTTGAAAGGATAATTATGACTTTAAAAGATGATTGTGCTGTTGGCTGGGACCTAATATCAAATAAAATCCTGAAAAAATGCAAACATATACTGGTTCAACCGTTAACTAACATCTTTCAAAAATGTTTAGCGACAGGTGTTTTCCCTAAGTGCCTTAAAAAAGCTGTGGTGGTCCCTGTATATAAGTCGGGAGGAAAAGAACAGGTAACGAATTACAGGCCTATTTCCTTACTCCCTGCAATATCAAAAATATTGGAGAAAATTATAAATAGCAGGTTAATGAAATATTTAGAGGATAACTCGCTTTTAGCAAACACACAGTTTGGATTTCGAGCTAATAGGTCCACGGCCGATGCTGTGCATCATCTGACGGATTACATAGCACAAGAGCTTGATAAGGGTAACCGTACAGTGGGAATATTTCTGGACCTTGCAAAAGCGTATGATACAGTCTCTATTCCTAAATTGTTGAGCAAGCTTGACAATATTGGAGTAAGGGGCGTACAGCTAGAACTCCTCAAGAGCTACTTAAATGAACGCACCCAATGTGTAAAGATCGGGAGTGTTCTCAGTGAAGACCTGGAGAACACCTCATTTGGCATTCCGCAAGGAAGCGTATTAGGTAGCACATTGTTCTTAATTTACATAAATGAACTATGTAATATAAATCTGGAACACGGCACGATCATATCCTACGCGGACGACACTGCGCTCCTTTTTTCTGCTCACTCAGAAAGAGAAGTGCACACGCGAGCACAACAAGGTTTTAACATTGTAAATAAATGGCTTCAACATAACTTACTAACCCTAAATGCAGACAAATCAAAGTACGTTACATTCTCGATGCGCAAGAGCCCATCTACAACCCAACCTGACCCATCACTGTACGCACATTATTGTAAAGATCCTAACTCTAAGGATAGCACGTGCACTTGCCCGGTTATAACTAAAACAGACAACATAAAGTACCTGGGTATTATAATAGACGAAACTCTTTCGTTTAAAGCGCATAGCGAAGCACTAATTAAGCGGCTACGCAAGTTGATATTTGTTTTCAGAAAAATAAAATATATCGGAGATCCAATGTTGATTAAACAAGTTTACTATGCACTCTGTCAGTCAATAGTGACGTACTGTATAACATCATGGGGAGGAGTGGGTAAGACGTTGCTGTTGCCCGTCGAGCGAGCTCAGAGAGCGATCCTCAAAGTAGCCACATTCCGCTCTTTCCTGTTTCCCACTGACCTCTTATACAAATCCTGTGAAGTACTAACAGTCCGCCTGTTATTTATATTGAGCACAGTACTAAAACAGCATGCTGCGCTTCCCTATAGCACTGAAGTTACTAACAAAAGACGGAAAGATATTGTATGCACTGAAAGAATTGCAATAAAACATGAGTACACAGGTAAATTTTATTTGTTTTTGGGACCTCTACTATAAAATAGGATAAACGCTATAACAAGCATTTATCCTCTGAGTAGGGCTCGTTGTAAGCGAGTCGTAAAGAATACCCTCCAAAGCATGTCCTACGATGATACAGAGGAGTTAATGTCTGTTCTAAAGTGAATAGTGCTAGATATAAGATAATATATATTATTATTATAGTAGTTATTTTAGTTAGCAGTAGTGACCCAATTTGGCATAGTATTGTTTGTTGTATTTAACAGTAATATCATGTTGAGCATTTTAGAATTATTAATAAATTGCCTTGGACGCCTGAAACACAGGATTACCTAGTTCAGGCGCACACTATGTAATATACTTAAATACTTATTTATAAGACCTAGAGACACATAATAATGTAAATAAGTGTATAACCAGTATACATACCTAAGATTCTTATGCACTTACTACATATTATTACGCACCATAGACTAAGAAACTGTGTAGATATTATTATTGTACAATGAATACTGAAATAAATAAATTCAAAATTCAAATTCAAACTTTAGTGCTGAGACTCGATCAACGATATCGATATTAGTTTTGAATTTTTCATAAGCTACCTATTACGTAATAATCGTAGGTTACGTATATAAGAGGCATAAAACTAGTAGTTCTGAGAACATTGACCTCGCCAGCACCTCAAAAACAAATTAAAAAAAGAACGATACGGATCTTCTTACTTTCAACAGTCCTGGATGTTTTAACAGAAAATAATGACGATGGTTTCTTAAAAACAGCTACAGTAACCGCCCCCCTCCCCCCTTTTCCTCATCATTTTTTTTATAACGAAGTTTCTCTTACCGATGCATGATTTTTTCACAACAACCTATGCGGAATCATGTCCTTCATGCTTCAGCCAAAAATCATAAGATCCGTTCATAAATAACGCGACAGCAAATTATCCCTTTTCTCCCTCATTTTCCCTCCTATCTTATCATTATGATTGTTTATTTATTCAGAACAACTTTTAAATTTTTGAATTTAACAGTGAACAGAATTTGACAGGAATAAAAACCTAATAAAATAAAATAAAATTATACAGTAACATCATCATGCAATTTTTTTTACAAAAGTTCCAAATATAAATATCACAAAATAAGATATTCAATAATCCCAAAATGTCTCAAAACAAGTTCTATTTGAAAAAACCTTTTTAAAAACAATCTTTTTTTTTTTTTTCTTGCATTGTCATCCGAACTGAACGTGCATACCAAATTTCAGCTCAATCGGTTGAGGGCAAGTGCCTTAAAATTGAGTTGTAAGATTCCACCCGAACAAACATTGCAAGTTAAATAAAAGCTTGTAAAATACCACATGTTACGCAAAACTGTTTAAAGGAAAAAGAAAAAAACAATTATAGTAATGGTCAGAAAAAACCCTAATAATAAATATAAATGTCACAATTCAATTATTCCGATAATAAGAAAAATAGACGTAAGAAACTTAGTTTACAATAATATGTCATCGGGTCAAAATGGCGTTAGTATAAAAGAATTTTGAGATCATCGGGAAGCTTATTAAACATTTTCACTGACATGTAGGAAGCACCATGTCACACCTCGGAAGCTCTCGGAAAAATGTATGAAACAATCGCGTTGTTATTACTACAAACATAGCTCGTGTACATGCACGGTAGTGTTGATGTGTGAGAAAATTAGAAATGTCATGGATGGCACTATTTGAAATTTGAGCTAATTTTCGAGTGAGATAGCGTGATTTTTCTCACTCTATCCCTTGGTGTCATGATTTACGTCACATCCGACGGAGGCGACAATCCTGTTGTTACAAAAAGTTATACTAATGATTTTTACATTAAAACGTATTTCCATCTCTTTCTTCGCTTCGGAAGAAAAGAATATGGCGATACATTTTGGTCCTGTCAATCAACAGAATTGGCACGAATAACAAAACAATGCTACTACACGACTTTGATATGTTTATAGAGTAATTAAAACCGATTGTGTTTATAAAAACTAGCTGTTGCTCACGGTTTCGCCCGCGTGAAATTTTTCATTAATTATAAATAGTCTCTGTTCCGTTCGGTCTATAGGGCACATTTCTTAACCGATTGTCACCAAACATGGCATACATGTTCTTTGATTGAAAACATACTTTTTGCCTAGAGCTTTTTTAATCGAAGAAGAAAAGGGGTGCCTTTTCTGTCACGTTATTAATGAACGGATATTGATGATTTTTGGCTGAAATATCCGAACATGATTCCTTACAGGTAGTTGTGGAAAAAAAGCATGAGAAAAGGCGAAGACGTTTGTTGTGGCTTTTTTAAAAACGGATTGACAATATTTATTGGTGAAATATCCAGGGATCTATAAAATAAAGATACGTATCGTATAAAAGAAATATAAGTGAGGATACCAGATTTGATCTCCAGATGCCAAAAAATGATCTGGAACTCTTTACAGAACTACTAGTATTTATCCCTTAGTAATAAATTCTCCATTGCCAAGGGTGAGGTAGAACATTTCTTTATAAATGGTGTTTTTATTACGTACCAAGGTTTCTGAACCTCAACTGAATGACACGGATTTTATGCCGGGTTTTTGTAATAACTATCCTAATACTTATTTAGAATTGTCAACGGCGAGTAGGAAATTAGAAAAATGGCAGTTGAGCACACTTTAATTTAATAGTGTTAATTTATTTAAGTATCAATTATAATTTATACTAAACGAAAGTTCACGGAAAGATATCTATTTATATTTTTTAGAAACAAATGGTTTGAACTGCTCTATACTTTATAAAAATTAAGAATCATTATTTTGACAGCTCATGCCTATGAAGTGTGGCATTTTTTTTCGATTTGAATGTATCACAATTAATGTCGTCCATTATGGATTCCGTCATTGCCAGGTACCGCCAATTTTTTAACCCTAGAATGTATACTAATCTAAATCTGCATCATGCTTTTGAGTTAAATTCTTTATAATGTTAACAAAATAATACACCTATAATCAATATCGGTCCACCATAATGTCACTTAACATGCTAGTTCTAGAGTTATTTTCTAAAAAAACCCGGACTATATGAAAATTATTATAATTGAGAAGATTTTTCACGAATTTATTCATGGGCGAACCTGGCATCCAGTTCATAAGTTTTTTTTTTATACTGTTCATTGATGACCCTTGGTGGAACTTGTTGTTACACATATTGAGAACACTTGTACTTTTTCTACAGTATTTATTATTGAACCTGACCAGTTTCGCAATGTTTATGAACATTTCTAATCGTAAACACCTCTAGTGTTTAAGATTAGAAACATTTCAAAAACATCAATGTAAACTTTTGAAGTTACCACAAGGCGAAACCGGTTAGGTTCATAATAAATACTGTGGAAAAAGTAAATGTTCTTACTATGTGTAGTTCATTAGTTATTTATATAAAAAGGCAAGATGCATTTAAGGGTTAAATTTCACTATAGTCATGTGTGAAAGAGAGGACGCCTTAAAAACCGAAGTTAGCCCAACTTTTCACTCTTCTTCCCGAAGTGCCGTTCCTACAAATTTTACTGGTGACAACCTTTGTTTTAGGCGCCCATGAAAGCGCCCATGATTTTGACGTGCGGGGAGAGGAAATGAAATCGGTGGGAGGGGGTGAGCTTCCATTCTGTACGCTAGTACTATTATCTATTCTGTGACCATGTTTAAACATGTCAAGATGAGGAATAAATTTTGTTCTGAAGTCTTTCCTTCTAGAACGTTCCCTAAGCTTCCTTTCCTCTTTGGTATCAAATTCGTGTACATATTTAATAAAGTGTTTTAGAAGCACAATCACATACAATGAAGGTACAGTGAGGATATTTAGATCTTTAAAATATTTCCTATATGATTCCTGCTGACGTATACAGACGATAGTGCGAATTGCCCGTTTTTGTAACACAAAAGCCTTATTAAGGTGATTTTCCACCAGAGGGGCGAGACGAGACGAGGCGAGAAGAAAATTGAAATCGCACTGACCCTTTTCCACTAAAAATTGCCATCGCGAGAGGATTGAAAATTTGTTCTACAAATTTCAATTCTCTCCTCGCCTCGCCTAGACACTCTGGTGGAAAATCACCTTGAAGGTGATTTATACTCTATTTTGGAACCAATACGGTTCATTTTTGCACAAACAAATATTTCAATTCACGCCTCGCATATTCTCGTCAATCCACACTGTTTCCACCAAAGATACGCTGGGAGAGGATTGAAAATTTGCCATACAAATTTAAATTCTATCCTCGCCTCGCCTCGTCTCGTCACTCTCCATTAAGGTGATTTTCCACCAGAGGGGCGAGACGAGACGAGGCGAGAAGAGAATTGAAATCGCACTGACCCTTTTCCACTAAAAATTGCCATCGCGAGCTCGCGCGTGACCGCCGCGCCCCGTCGCCCGTATGCTTCATATATAAATGTATTTTAGACAGCTCACACACAATGCTCGATATAACTTTGTTCTAGCGTCAATGCCGAAAACTCCGAACAATAATTAGGCTTCAATATTCTCGTCAATCGACACTGTTTCCACCAAAGATGCACCGGGCGAGGATTGAAAATTTGTTATACAAATTTCAATTCTCTCCTCACCTCGCCTCGCCTAGCCACTCTGTTGGAAAATCACCTTGAAGGTGATTTATACTCTATATGGGAACCAATACGGTTCATTTTTGCACAAACAAATATTTTAATTCACGCCTCGCATATTCTCGTCAATCCACACTGTTTCCACCAAAGATAGGCTGAGAGAGAATTGAAAATTTGCCATACAAATTTCAATTCTCTCCTCGCATCGTCTCGTCTCGCCCCTCTGGTGGAAAATCACCTTTACTACCTCCCCAGCATAAAAATCTGTATCTTAACTTAGATTCTACTAACGTGAAGTTCACTCTCTTTAGTTCCGGTATGTCGATATAATTTCTTAGGCTTCGCAAAACATAACATGTTGTAAACATATAAAAAAAAGCTGTAGAAAAAGTTGACTAATAAGTCAAAGAACATGTGGTCAAAATCGATTAAGAAATCAGCCCTCTAGAACGGAACTGACAAACCGACATAGATACGGACAAAAGCAAATACCACCACCTTGTCGAAACAGACACTATAAAAATATAAAATTATGTTTGTCGAGTTGAAATTCTCAGGCATGACCATTGTGACCAATCGATATCATCTGCATCTTTTTAAATCGCAAGGAATGCTTTCAGCTTCTTAGCATTTACAGAAATACGTTGAAATCGAATTAGTACGACTTCAAATTTGAAAAAAAAATATTCAAGATTCTTACAAATATTTTTTCAACCCACTGTAAAACGAAACCAAACGACCTGTATTAATTTGATAAGGAAAACCAATCCTCTAAATTTCAAGTTTTTCTCTCTAATAGTTTCATCTCAGCATTGATGGTCAGTGAGGATAAAAGCTCCTCTATACATTGTGTTAATGGATGGATTGATTTTCGAGTATTCTAACAGAACAGAGTACGGACACTAATATAAACAAACAAACGGGGCTTTTCTGACGAGTTGACGACCTCGCCCGCAAGGGAGGGCCTTATTAGCCTGTGTAATTCAAATTACTTCGAATTACAAAGGGAATATGGTACAGAAAACGGAACATAATAATAAGGTTGTTGGTCTTTATGGTACTTCCGAATCTTCAAAACATTTTAATTGAAACCAGTAATACTGGTTGAGTGATTGTAATTCTCAAAATCATTTTAGTCTTAAATTTTCGTGAAGTAATTCTACCTTTTGTGAGCATTAGAAACTAATAAATCACCGAAGAACCATACCATTTACCATTGATATGCAGTATCTAATTTATAATAAACTTGAATAACGTTCAACGAACTTTAACGAATAATGTAACAACACAAAGCGATATACTCTGCTATATTGATTAACAACTTTTAATTAATACTGCTATACATACATGCCAGGTCCAGCAATAAAAACAGTCGCCAACTGAACTAATTGCTCGCTGTACACTTTTTAATTTTGACGTACTACAAACATTTTCAATTAGTTCCAAATTGTGTCCTTTGTCAACCAATTCGCAGATATGTTGGTGACGACAACGGAGTTGGCAACCGTACAATGCAGAGAGACTTGTTACAACTGGTAAAACCGTTAGGGAATAATGAAAATATGAAGTACTAGCAGATGCATGTGGCTCCACCTGCGTGGTAGTTGGTTATTGCTGTTATATTAACCTTGAAAAATTAATTATCAATAGAACAATTTTTTTCACGTCTTCGGTTCTGCGCAATCAATTAAACATTAAGCGACTCTTAAGTCTGCTCAAGACTTATAAATACGGCATCATAATAAATAAAGATTCACAATTTTTAAGCATTTCCAAAACCGAGACAAGCTTATGAGTTAACGTTAAAATACATTTACCGCAAAAAGATAAATGTAAAAGATAACCAACTTGACATTACATGGATCCCACAACTTTTTACAGTAGAACAAATAAGGTGATACTTGGTTTTTTTGACAAGTAATGTTATTTTTTATGCGATTTAGTAACAAGAAAAGTTTATAAGTTAACGTTAATAATACATTGACCCGCAAAAAGATTAATGTAAAAGATAAAATTATTGGTATATCGGGTTTGAAATACCGGTATTAGTTGATTAGAATGCAATTATTCTCCACAGTTGGATAAAGGCAGCTAATCGAGAAATTCGCATACCCTACACACGAGCTCTTAGACCACCCGCCGCATCATGCGTGTGTTTCATGCACTTGCTTCATGGAAATACTCGTAATTTTAGGTATGTGAATTTAGTGCAAAAATAGTTACAATATGCACGAAACAGTTAGTAGTGCTAGTGCCCATATGCTTGGAGTACAGTTTTTAAGTGGTAATTAAATAGCAACCTTATTAAAATTAAATGAAAATTATACAAACATTTTTCCGCCTGGTCCCAATTCACCCTTCGGCAGTGAAAAGCCTTATTCCCAATAAAGCTAAATAATATTTGATATTTTTCCAGAGGTATAACGGGTTTCTTTTTGAGCCAATGTTAATGCGACTATAGTAACTATCTCTATCTTTTCTTAGGTTAGAACTTACAAAACTCATCGATTTATTCTTCCCCTGGTGAGACAAAACAAAAAAGTAGCAAGTCATTCTCGTGTAATCTTGGTTTGGTACGTAAGAGCCACTTTGCCTACAGTACCCTTTTAGTTTAATTAGGGGAAATATTCGTCCATGATCTTAGAGCCACTGTATTGTTATTTGTCAGTGAATACTAAAGTTCTAATAAGGCAATTTTTATGGGAGTTGCGAGATGATATTATTCTTCTTTCTCTTAGCGTTAATCCCAGTCGCGTTCGATGCTTTCACCTTGGAGTCTGGGATCCTCTTTTACCAATCTAACTGCGGATTTGACTGAACTTCAATATTTTTTGTGAAGCGACTGCCATATGATCTCCATAACCCATAGGCCTCCACAGAAGCTGTCTGTGCGATGATATTATTCTAAAGTATAAATTATTACATCAAAATAGTTCTACAGCGTATAAAAATTGTCCACACGCGCTTTAAGGCGCTTATAGATCTTACGAGGGTCAAACTGAAAGTTCTTAGAACTGGCCACTTATAAACAATATAATAAAAAAATAATTCTAAAATTTAAAAATAGAACTCTTTGCCAATATTACTGAGTATATATTTCATTCATTTGTCATTTGTTTTACGATTTGGCGGCAAATTGAAAATTGTCTGTGTCACTTCAACATGAATTTAATACGAGAAAATTTTCGTGCAATGATTTTTTATGACTTTCGATGTCATTTAAGTCAACAAGAAAGTTATGATAGACTACGATTGGCCTTTCACGATGAAGCCCCATCTCGTGCGACTGTTTACAACTGGTTTAATGAGTTTAAACGTGGTCGCACTAATCTCACTGATGATTTACGTGAGAGACGGACTTCTACGGCGACGACTGAAGATAACATCTGTGTTGTGCGGCGTATGATAGAGACTGACAAAAGAGTGACCTATCAGCAGATTCGGACAAGCTTAGGCATCGGTATGAGTCAAGTGCACAAAATCCTCCACGAACATTTAGCGGTCAGGAAGCTTTGCGCCCGGTGGATACCTCATAATTTGACTGAGGCTCAAAAACTCCATCGTGTGGATTGGTGCCGTAAAATGATTGAAAGATTTAACGGAGGTGACTCAAATGCTGTGTTCGACATACTAACAGGTGACGAAAGCTGGATTTACTGTTATGATCCTGAAACCAAAAGACAATCTGCTCAGTGGGTGTTTCCTTTCGAGGAGTTGCCAACTAAAGTGAAGAGAGATCGAAGTGCGGGAAAAAAAATGGTGGCTTTGTTCTTTGGAAGGATAGGTCATTTCGCAACAATTGTGTTAGAGGATCAAAAAACAGTTTCTGCAATGGTACACTACCAATTGTTTGCCACTTGTCTTGGAAAAAGTTCGAGAGAAACGACCTCACAGTAGGATCCTCCTTCACCACGACAACGCCTCGTCGCACACCGCCAAGCGAACGATCGACTATTTGGCGACATCAAACGTTGAATTACTGGGTCACCCGCCGTATAGCCCCGACCTCGCGCCTTGTGATTTTTATTTATTTCCAAAAATTAAAGAAAAACTTAAAGGAAAGCGGTTTATGAATGCTGAAGAAGCGGTGGCTGCGTATCGCGATGCCATTGAAGAGACCCCTAAGGACGAGTGGGCAAAGTGCTTTTCCCAGTGGTTCCATCGCATGCAGCGGTGTATTGACGTGAATGGATAATATTTTGAAAAGATATAATAAAACTAATAACTGGCTAATGTAATCAGTTTTTGATTTTCTAAGAACTTTCAGTTTGACCCTCGTAATAAGTACTATAAACAATTAATTTCTATTAATTTTATTCAAAAAGTAGCCTTGTCGACAAAACTAATATCTTATAGCGAAACTTGCTAAAATTACCTACGTAATAGCACATTATGGTACAAGTGTGTAAAATTGGTGATTGCCGCTGAGGCAATCTGATTCCTGGTGATTGACCCGAGCCGTTTGATGGTCTTAAGAGAACCGAGGACGGAAATCATCAATTTACATGTGTATCATACTATGTTTTTCAACACTTTTGTGAATAAAATAATACTAAAATAGATATTTACCCTTGCAGTCTTCAGGTAGTAAACGTTCCATAACGTTATGGGCTTCACATTAATCACATCATATATCGGACGCTGTACAACATAAATCATTTTCTTCATAACTAGTACTTGTAAACATTTTAATTAATAAATAACTATAGTTTTAAAAGTGAAAACATGTTGTCAATTTTTTTTCTTGATAGTGGGACAGATAAATTTGTTTATTATGCGCGCGCATCGCGATCGGCCATAGATTCAAAGACACTTTTTTTAATTTGTCGCGTAATAAATGGGAAAATAAAGTTTTTACAGTTATTAAGGCTAATTGATAGAAACTCATGTGTATTAAAAATGTACAAGTTAAAATTTTCTATTTAAATACGAAGTTGCATGAAATGACCAAATAACTGGTATATTAATTTATTTGTACTATTGAACACGACGTTTTTTGTATCGAAACTTTTTTTTAAGAAAATAAGCAACGGAACCAATAAAACTCCAAAAAAGAAATCTTTAACTTCTTGTGAATTACGAGTATAACAATCAAAAAGCCACAGTTTGATTATAGGTATCATTATGTGCCTAATTGCGGTGAAATTAGAGCTAGTTTATGAGCAAGTGTGTTGAAATGTACCTATATAACCGTATACAACATTTTTTTATGTAGGTAATTCTTTTATCAGATTAAGTTACTAATGATGTAGACAGGAGCAATAAACATAAAAATAAACAATACCCTTACATGGATTGGGATACCCATTTAGATCAAAGAGATTAAAAATATAGGTAGGTACCTATTATTACGTAATGCCTTTGATCCAAATCTTTTGCTTCAGCGGGCCTTATGTAAAAGAAGGTAATACGATGCACATAATACGGATTCGTTCGATACGATGTAATATCAGGAAATCCATCTTTCTTTCTATTAATCACGTTTTCACGTACAACAGTGCTGTTGAATATAAGGTAAATACGGAACGATATCGCTTCTTTTGTGTACTGCAGAGTTGGCAATACAATCACTACTGGGGCTCTATTTATTAGTTCCTACGTACTGCATTCACATTGTGTTTATAAAGGCCAGGCCCCAATTTTCAAACCCTATCAAAGGAATCTTTAGACACGGTTTGTAAATTGAAACCTTATATATAATCATTACTGTTCTATATTACAAACTTCATAAAATATGACTGAACTACTTTCGTATCAAAAGTAACAACTAAGTATCAAATTACAATAAGACTTCTTCTTCATCCTAGTATTAATCCCAGTTGCATCCAAAGCATTCATCTCGGTGTCCAGGGTCTGCTATTTCCAGTCAATAAAATTAACATTATTGAAAGTTTATACTCCTATATTGTACAGTACAGTCAGTATTCTATATTATTTTATTTGCGTTGTGGTATTAGATAGTATACTTTTGTGAATTACCCGTTAAGTATCGACCTACTTTCAATGATTATGACCGAAAAGTTGTTCAAGTCCCATTTCGAATTATTATATGATTTATTTTCAGAATAGAATCTATTTTGATATTCAGAAATAACTATCCGGTATTGCCGAGGTGGCAATACAGGCTATACCTACAATTTGTTTTGTATGTAGAGAAATACTAGTTAATTTTGTTGTAAATAGCTTAAAATAGCATAAAATTTGTCTATCTATCAACTTATTTGTTATTTGTCTGCTAAACGTACGAGATAATCAATTGGAAAGTACGTTCACTTGAAGTGTTAATGAATAAAATATTAATCTTAATGAGAATAGGGACACAAATTGATGGAGAGAACAACGCAGACCTAATAAAAGAGAATCTGATTCACGGTTGCCTTTGTGGAACAACGTTCGTATTTCAGTTCTCGGCAACAGAGAATAAGTTAATCTCTTTGTTTGCGAGCGGTAATTATTTTCCTCCGGAAATAATTCTCCCCTTTTTAGCTGAACGATCAAAAACTGAATACGTTTCTTTGTATCACTTTGAATTAATTAACATTACCTTTAACACAGTATAAAACGTCTATTATTTTGTTTATCACATTTTTGAGACTTTGTTTTTTTTTTGCCTTGAAGCGCGTCATCCTTTACCTCCTTAACCTCAGGGCACGCTGCCGTGATTGCAACGGTGAGATCCATCATGTGCGAGTGGCTAGAGAGGCCACACGGTGGCCTCTCGTACCGTCAGACGCAGGTCATTACTGGACACGGTAACTTCGGGCGGTACCTGCATCTGATGTGCATAGACCCAACGCCCGAGTGCCATCACTGCGATGCGAGCGTGGACTCGGGGCTGCACACGCTCACCGAGTAGCCGGCGTTCGAAACGCCGAAACAGGAGCTTGTGACGGCGCTGGGGGTGAGAGTGCTCACGCTCTCCACCCTGCTCGCGGCGATGGTCCGCTTCGCGGATGCGTGCGAAGGCGGCTCGGGCGCCGGAGGGTGCAGACCGACCTCCGCCCCCCATGAGCGCGGGCCTGAGGGTGACGGGTGGAGCCGCTCGTCACCCTAGCAGAAGCAGCGCGTATCGTAGGACGATGCGCGCCCCCCCCCCCCCTTACCGGGGGCGAGTCGGGGACCGCGTGGTCCCCCCTCCCGAGGAGGGCCAGACCGCGAGGAAAGGCACTGGGTCAGCCGGGGAGCGAGAGATATGACAACCTCACCTTCGGCCCACAGACGGCATGCGGTTTAGTCGGTTCGAGTCCGACATAACCTCCCCCTCTGGCTACGGAGGAGGGGTATCCGTGGGGATACCCGCACGTAAAAAAAAAACCTCCTTCACCTTTACATTTGGCTTGAACCGGTTTTATTTGACCGTCTGCTGTCTGACTGTCCAACCCGTCTTCGTCAAAGCACATGATTCTTCAAAGAATATGTATTTATATTCTACTAGCTTTTTCCCGCAGCTTCGCCCGCGTGGATGTCGGTTATCATGACCAAACTTGTCTTTAAGCCTTTTCTCAAAGTCTGATCCACCCTATACTAAATTTCATTAAGAATCGGTTCAGTGGTTTAACCGTGTAAAATGGACAAACAGACACACATACACACTTTTCCATTTATCGTATTAGTATTGATACGTATATAATAGAACATTACAATACAAAAAAAACGAGTATTCAATTGAATATAAGTAACAAGCTATTGAACTTAATGAAACGTTCACAAATCGGTAAAAATAACTCGTATTTCTTTAATTTAACGTTTATTGGCAACACTTGACGAAGACTAATAAAGTACAGGTAGGTACCTAATAGAAATTTTATTGAATACTTTGGACCGTAATTTTATTACCTATCTCAGTAATACATAACAATTTATTTTCTTTATTAAAATAACTAAATATAGCTATGTATAAATTCGGCCGTCCTGAGTCAATAATCTTAATAAAATATGTTGACGAAATTCCGTTTCGATTTCATCTCATCATCTTATCGATCATAATATAAATGTTATGCAAGGTTTCTCTTAAAACAGTTTACCACGTTCAACATTGACTGTTAGATACGTTTTATCACTTAATCATTTCTGTCCTCCGTGGTTTTATCGAATATATATATGGATCCGCCCCGTCTTCGCACAGGTGGTAAAAACATTCCTGTGGAAATCGATTATCGCCTATATTATCAGGGTGAATGTAGCTTTCCAATGGTGGAAGAATTTTTGAAATCGGCACAGTAGTTTTTGAGTTTATTATTCATAACAAACATACAAATCTTTCCTCTTTATAATAGTAAGTGTAGGTGTAGATTTACAATAGTAGTGTAGATAAGTTATTCGTATTCACTTCCCTCCTTATTATATTGAACTGACACTAAGTAATCTAACTATATTTAAATTTGACTGAAGTCATACCAATATTGTATTATTATTTTCTTTGAACAGAATTTTCAGCAGCTATTTTTAGTCTAAGAATGTCAGCCCGCCGTGCGCCGGTGGCTGATATTCTTGACAGTAGAAGACTAAAGAGGTATGTATGATAGAGTCAAATTGCGGGCTGTAATCTCTGCCTATCCCAGAGGGAAATAGACGTGAGCGTATGTATTTATGTATTTTCAGTAATATTTTTTATTAAGAGAGTTGATCTTCAGTTGTACAAAAGAGCTGAACACCTGAAGAATGTTACTTTTATTCACTAGCTAGTAAGCCAGTTTCGTTATGACCGGCTGGTAACCAGACTTTTTGGAACAAAGCCCGTAAAATTTGACGATCTGCCGTTGTCGCGCGTATTAGACGGATCGACAATTACGTGAGGGAACGCGGTTCCACTCAATGCCTATAATTTTGTGCATGCATTTAATTTTGTTTTCTATAATCTGTAGTACACACCTACAAACTATGCTCAGTATGTGTCTAGATAGCGCTGTCTAGTATATTCTACAATTTCATTAATATGATTGGTGGCTGCCTCCGTCTCGTCCCCAACCATGGGACCTATTCTAGGCATAAAAAGTAACTTATATAAAAACATCACGAGACTATCCCGCCGCTCACCCCGGCACAACAGGATGCACGGGAGCTCCCGGTCTTGTTGGGTCCGGTAGCGTCAACATCCGCGGCGCAACTGCTGTCGGAATGTCGGACTTGGATGGACACGGATGCTCCTGGGCCAGCTGATCAGCCGGAAAAACCCGACGACATGGGGCAGGATGGCTCATCATCACCGTTCCTCGGATTATAGGCGCAGTGCTTTCTGGGGAGGAGGGAGTGAGCTTGGTGATCTCTTGTTCTCCCCTTTGCGGGATTGACTTCATCGAAACCAACCTCCATAACAGTTGGGCCACGAAGACTTTCCTACGCAGAATGCTGGAGAAAAACCTACAGACCATTGCCCTAATCCAGGAGCCGTGGATCAAAAGAAACAAGGTCGGAAGCCTAAACATTGCTGCTGCTGGATACTTCCGTAAGTAAACCAAGGGCATGCATCTACCTCCCTTAACACACACCAACACCGTTAATTAACCAATTCTGCTCAAGGGACCTGACAGCCGTCAAGTTGAACAAAAGGGTCGCTCGCTCGCAAGTCTCGCAACCCACTATCCAGATGCTGAACGAGAGTAAAGTCACATGCATAAAGTAGCGTTGAACTAAATCTATTTCATTTTTTATTTCATCTCAAGTTATACGATAGTTTGTTATGAAATAATCTTCGGTTATGTTAGCTTTGCAAATAAATCGCATAATTCTAAAGTGGATGTGAGGTTCATGAATACTAAATGGATTATGATATCTCCTACAATATTTTTCACGTACGTGCATGGGTACGGTGACGTTTGGGATTTGAAGTTACTAGAGATGTAGTCAAGATAAAATCGCATGAAATAAAATCGATTATATATCTTATCGAGATCATTTATTAATGAAGAAGAAATCGATTCTATTAACTAATAATTTTGAAGAAAAAAAGTAAAACAAAATTGATAACCTGTTTAATTATTTATTAAAAATCAAACATGTTCATCATCATCATCATCATCATCGTCATCTGACTCGTCGACGTGAATAATTATTTGGGAATCAATTATGCAGTCTATTCTAATGTCTCGCTCCCAGTCATGTAAGATTAGATTTTTGGTTTTCTCCACTACTTTCTTCCAGTCATCGCCAGTGACATTTTTGCATCCCTCTTTCAATAACCCCATCATTTTTGTGGCTGTAAAAGGCGGAGCTGTATTTTTTCGTGCAGCATATCCTGAAACAAGATAAAAAACAAATTGAGTCATAGAATTCAAGTAATAACCATAATCAAAATTGTGTCAGTATGTAAATAGACTATGGTTAAACAAGTTACCTTTGATTTGGGCCCAAATTAATTCAATGGCATTGTACTGACAGTGGTACGGTGGAAGCCTCAGGACTTCGTGACCATATTCGTTTGCCATCATATCTAATTTGTATGTCGTTTGGGGCTTGTGCATTTTTACGAGCTTCACTAGCTCCACCTTTAATTTCGTCTCATCGGCTTCCACATTATTGGCTTGGAGCCACTCGATCAACTCGCTCTTCTTATTGGAAGAAGTCGGCGGTTTGTTCAATTGCACGGAGTGATATGGGGCATTGTCCATAATAATTGTGCTGGGTTCTTCTAAATTGCTAAGCATATTTTGAAACCACTCCGTGAATACTTCCGCATTCATATCTTCGTGATATTCTCCCGTCTTTTTCGATTTAAAAGCAAGTAGCCCATTTTCTACAAATCCTTTCGATGTGCCTGCGTGACAAATAATCAATCTCTCCCCTTTTCCTTCTGGCACTTTGGTCGAGGCATGAGGTGTATCGTCAGTCCACATTTTACCGACCGTATGATTGGCATTCAGCCAAGTTTCATCCAGGAAGACGACATTGCTCCAATCGGTAATCGCTTTAGCCTTTTTCAAAAAGGTAACCCGCGCAAGTGCTATATCGCCCCCCTCCATGACAATTTTTCTTTTGTTTACTTTTTTGAATTGGAAACCAATGTCCTTCAATACGCGCCACAAGGATGTAGGACTTCCAGTAAACAAATCAGCATCTTTTAAAGACTTGACCAGCTTTAGAAGCGTCGGTAATTCTTTATTCTGGTAATAGTTATAAATGTGGCTCCGTATAGCATCGGCCGCAAAACTGTCTACATCTGTTACAGATGCCTTTTTGGTTCGCTTTTTATTAGGGGTGGACAACTTATTTTCTTCTGTATCGTGAGCACCATATTTTTCTCGAGTGATTCGAGAAACCGTGTTCCGCCCAATGTCTAACGCATCTGCCACTCGATCCAAAACGTTGGACACAGGCAATAGCGTTCCGCCATTCTCACGTTCCCGCTCAAAGTAATCCCGCAATCGAACTACAAATTCACGGGCTTGACTACCAAGCACAGTCTTTTTCGTTCTTTTTGGCATTTTGCCAAAAAAAAACAACAAAACAAAAGTCAATAACAAAAAACGGTAACGAAAACAACAAAGCACAACGATAGTCAATAACAAAAACAAGTAACAAAAACACCACGCAAGCTCAAAACAAAGAAAACAGACCGCATACAAGGCAGACGCACTCGTACTGAGTTGATATAACAAGATGGCTGCCAGCTCATGCTTAAGCAGTGTTGCTATATTATAATAAAGCTCCACAAAGACAAAAATGCTTTGTTTAAAGTTTATTATTACATAATTATATTTTATAATCGTATTTTAGTTAAAAATACAACTAACGATTTATGATACTTTATTCGACAATTTATCGATTATAACGATTTTACTATGTCAATCTCTAACGCAACCTGTTCCGATTCACGCATCAAGAATTATGTATTTGGAATGTTTATATTTAAAGTTTAAATAATTACGGAGAAATAAAAATAGTTTTAAGTTAAAAATGCAAAATAAAACAGTTTTCTTTTTATCTTCGTATTAAGTGTTGTTTCCTGTATTCCGCGTTAGGTAAATTGTTTCGAAATGAATCATGCATGAAATGGAATTAGTCAAATGTCACCGTACCCATGCTATGTGAAAAATATTGTAGGTTAGTATTAACTCAGCAAGCAGATATCGGAGCTTTTCACGGCTATAATCGTAGATCACAAAATCATAGGTAATTTAAGTTTCCCTGAATGAAAATATCACCGGCACGGTATTGAACCCATCATCATCATCACAGTAATAGAGCCGGGTATACACCCGGCTCTATTACTGTGATGATTGCTTTGGATACCCAAAGCACTTTAAGGCCCGGAACACTTTCGCTCTATTTGGCGTTTGTGGGAACGACTGACGCCTAAACTTCGACCCCCGAGATTGTTTTTAAGTTTTTGCTTGAAAAACTGACCCTGACTGGTTTAACTAGGAAGAAGGAAGCAGAAGGAACGGTGACGTTCTTCTTAAAATTGAGCGATATGTTAAGTTGGGTTAGTACTTTCCCGTACTTCCCGTACTTTCTAAACAAATGATTGGCGACGACTGTTCTCTTTGACCTTATGTTAGTGCTTCAAGTCTATTTTTATCTTTGATTGGCTCTCAGAAACTAAGCAGTTGAAATAAATAACATAATGTTCTTTAGCTCTAAGTATTCTTTGCATTAAATAAATCCATACTAATATTATAAATGGAACGTGTACGTGTGTGTCTGTTAGTCCGTCTTTCATGCCTAAACCATTGACCCGATTTTAATGAAATTTGATATAGGCGTAGATTAGACCTTGAGAAAGGACATAGGCTATGTTTGGTCGCGATAACCTTCATCCACGTGGGTGGAGCCGCGGGCAAAAGCTGGTACTTAAATAAACAAACGTTAATTCAAAGGGAAAGCTATTAAAATTTTGCAAAGAGATTCCTGTTTTAACGTAGGCGACTATGCCTACAAAGCCTTTATAGTGAATAAATTTCGTTTGTTCGTTAAAAGCTTCTATTTTGTAGATTGTATTTTAATGAATTACAGCAACCCACTGGATACTGAACGATGTCCAATGAAAAGATGGGCGTTATACATATATTCATTCACATGTTCTCGCCTGTGAATCCACAAAGGGGCAGGCCGAGGTGCAACTATGATTTTCGGACCGAAGTAATAGGGGCGAGTCAAGGTTATTGTCAAGCCATTGGCGTGGGCTATATGTTTAACTGTTGGATGGGGCACAGTCTTATCCATTCGAAGAGCTGCGGTGGGCCTATTTTACTCCATCGGTAACTAACATTCTGAAATAATATCTCCGATCGGATCGGATGATATTCGTATGATTATACCGAGTATGGGTAATGGACTGCTGAGACGAGGTCTCGGGTTCGATCCCAGGTTTTACCATGGCACACACCAATGACTTTTCGATGCTTTTCGAAGTTATGTGTGTATTTACCGCAGGTTTATAAGTGCCCGGTTAATGGCAATAGGCTCGCCAAAATGTGGGTGCTTGCACCTCTGCCTACACCTTCGGGGATATAGGCGTGAGTTTATGTCGTCATTCTCATTGCCGAGTTGCGTTCAAAGTTTACACTTTGAAGCTCGAGGGACCCCATTGTTTTGATTGGTATGATAACTTTTCCAGGAGAGTCTGCCCTCTGACTTTTCTACCATAAGAGGGGACCCTACACAGATCATCGTCCGTGGCTTTATAAGTGCAACTTGCTGGTTAAGTTTCCGTTGCCCAATGTATCACAATATTTTTACAAACTTTTACATTTTTTTGTAGGAAGTAGAATGTTGCTTATTAAAGATACAGATTAATTTGGTAGTTTTGTTCCATATTTAGAAGGTAATCGCTTAAAGTAATTTGCGAATCAGTAGGTCTCCACGTGACAAGGGTACCCGATTAAAGGGTATGTTAGGCTTTAAAGTCCTTAATCGGGCAGAGTGGAACTCTCGTTTAGCCATAAATTCGAATTAAGTTACATAATTGTCTTAATATGTTTTCGTAATCAGAATATTGATTGAAAATTTAGAAGCCTTATTTAGGCTTATTTGAGCTTACTACTGGAAACGTAGAACGTGCCCTCCTATTCATGTACAATTATTCACTTTTGTGATAGTTTATTTATGAATTTGATACATATACTACACTATGTGTATATGTCACTGTAGCCTTAGGCAGGCAATTAGTAATATTAAGTCCGACATGTTTTCTCGTCCTTTTTTCAAAACAAGTTTGGTTTCCGGGGATGTGTTGGGTAGCCAGAGCTCACTGGAGAGTTTTTGTGCTGTCAGTGTGAAGACCAAAGACTATTCCTGCTTTGTCTTCTACATTGACGGCTCAGAAACTCTCTCCACCTTATTAATAAACTTGAACTAACTTTCTTTAGTCCGAGACTAGACAAGGATTAAAATAGTCTATCCTTATTCCTCATTAAATAATTAATAAGGATGGACTATCTTAATACTTGTCTAGTCTGGGACTAAAGTTAGTCCAAGTTTATTAATAAGACCGTCTATGTTTACAAAGTCGGCAGCACGAGTGGGACTCCCCTGGTGTTACACAGGTACATAGGCCACGGTCAGCACTTTCCATCAGGTGGACTATGTGCATCTACTGTATGAATTCACGGGTCCTACCGTTCGGACCCATTTAAATACGCCTGCGACAGGGATGCGTGTACAGTGAATAAGATGTTACTCGATTTTAAACGAATTAGTTAAAGATTCGTGAACGTATATTTTTTATGCACAGTTTACCAATACCTTTGGAGCCCAAGCCTACCACCCTTACAAATAACTGTATACATACAAATGTTGGTTAGAAACAAAAAAGACGCGTTAATTTATTATTATAGTCAAACATACTCCACTTTAGTCTTCATCTAGATTTTGGAATACAATTATTATTATATTAAATTGTGGTCATAAAGGCTTTTCACCAGACATTAATAAATTAGCACCAACTTTAAAATAAGTAGATAGCAAGTCAATTCAGTAGCAGTTCACGCGATTCCATTTTTAGAAATAGGATTTTAGTGAAACTCTGTCTATAACTCGGAAAACTTAGATAGAAGTTTGAAATGCTAGTCTGCACAGTTTGCTGTGTTGTAGATAGAATCTTCTTTCTATTGGCTTCTGTTTGCTATCAGTTCAAAGGAATACTATTAGTTGGTAAAACGAAAAATTTAACAAAACAAAACACGAACTAAGCGCTTTATTTACGTTAAGTTCTGTTTGTATAAAATGACTTCAACAATTGTTATAAATTCTTGTGCAATGTAGGTACATTCTCAGTCAGTATTACAAATTAAGTTTTGTTTGTCTAAAATGACTTCAATAATTCTTTTAAATTCTTGCACAATATCTTTTTCGAAGACCTATCCACCCCACACGTATGGGTTTGATGAAAAAAAAACTGAGTTTCAGTTTTAAGTATGGGGAGAACCCCCAAAATTTACTGTTTTTTTTTTTCATTTTTGTGTGAAAATCTTCACAGAATACATCTACTTACCAAGTTTCAACAGTATAGTTCTTATAGTTTCGGAAAAAAAGTGGCTGTGACATACGGACGGACAGACAGACAGACATGACAAATCTATAAGGGTTCCATATTTTGCCATTTCGCTACGGAACCCTTAAAAACAGCGTCAGTAATGACCGTCAGGTGTAATAAAAGCCAATTTTGAGGCGGGAGGATAATGCAACTTCCTTAACCTTACAAGATATCATCAGGAAGGTAATTGAACATGAAAACCTGTCGATGGCTTGCGGACCACTTGATTGGTGTCTATATTGCATAAATCGTCGTAAAGTTGATTACTGACTGAAACAGATTGGAAACTCACGTTACGGTATATTTTGGATAAACTGTCTCCATAATGGTATTTGCTATTTGTGATTTTATTTTTTTTCTATTTTTATAAATAGAATATAGTAAAGCGGTATAACGTTAAAAAGCTGTGACAGAGGTCATCCATCCCATAAATCAAAAATCCTCTCTTCTATAATTTTAATACGTTTTTCATGAAAGTCAACGCAAAAAAGCTTGTACAAACTTATACAAGGGGTACTGTTATTTCCAATGTTGTTAATCCTACATCATTCAAAAGTAACGACCGCATTAATAACTTCATGCCAAGTTTATTACACTTAATGTAATTATGCAGACCGAATTTATACTAAACAAATATTCTTTTCCAATAATAGAGGAACCTCCCGCCAATATGAATTTATTATATCGTTGCCCGTTACAGTTAGGCGAAATTGTTTTCGTAGTTTATCATTCTCAAATAGTCCATGAATAATGCATTGTTGGCGTAACATAATATAGGTTAAACGTCATATTCATCATATAGGTTCGCAAGCCAGTTATAGGCTTTCAAGTAAATTGAAACCTCCTATCTGTTATTACATATGTATTTCACTTTGTGTTTGTTTATTAAACAATGTTGATGATGTAGCGACAGGGGAATAAGTTGCTGAATTCTAACATCAGCTATGTACTTACTATACATTTACTTATGTAGGTACACATGATTTTCATTGTTGGTATTAGACGTTTTGTCGGAAAGCATCAGAGACTCACATGAGCAGCCTCCATGGTTGATCATGTATGCTAATGACATTGCGTTGATGGACGCGGACAGGAGCACATTGGTGCGACGTGTGAAAGTGTGGAAGGAGGCGCTTGAGAACGGTGGCCTGAAGCTAAATGTGGCGCAGACTGATTACTTGGCGTTAAACTCAACAGATACCACACCAGTCTGCATATGCGATGACTTGGTCGAACGCACGGACCAGGTTGAGTAACTAGGATCTGTACTTCACGTGACATCGACTATGACGTATTGCCGCTGCGTGGACCAAGTTGCGGGAAATGACTAGCATCAGTAGTCATATCAGTAATGATAGTCAGGTTGAAAGGGCAGGTCTATAAGACGATCATTAGGCCTGCCCTTTTTACACAGCTGTGAGGCGTTGGAGCGACACAAGCAGGAGATGCGTGTTCGAAGTCACGCGTAAAAAACGCGTGATGAATTATCGCGTCAATAGCAGCCTTCATGTCCCTAACATTGCAGATAAAATGCAAGAAAATCACCTTTGCTGGTGTGGCCATGTCTTACGGCAACAGCCAGGAAAATGTCTAGGTCTACCCTGGCTTGACGTCATGTAGGGTGACATGCGTGCAAATGGTCTCACTACCATGGACGCCCAAGATCGTGCACAGTGGAGGAGGAAAAGCCGGAAAACCGACCCTGAGCTGCGAGGGCATCTTGGCTTCGGACACAATTCAGGATAACGTCTAAATGTAGATGTAGATGATGATGACATGATCTTCATGTTGAAATACAAAAGTAAATATTACTATTGACTGATGTTTCACTATGTTTTCAATTCCAAAATTATTGGGTTCGATTCTCGGTCAGAAGTATTGATTAAAAAAGAAAAGCAACGGTGCAATTTTGTTTTTTTTTATATATACCACTTAGGTGGCAGACAAGCACACGGCCCACCTGATGGAAAGTTACTGTGGCCTATGGACGTGTGCAACACCAGAGGCGTCGCACTGGCGCTGCCGACCCTGAAGAAACCAAGTTTGCATGAGATTTGATCATCCACACCACTACAAAAATTAACCTCATCGAAAAGAAATCCTTAAATTTTACTGTTTTTCCAAAAGATATTGTGTTATTTAACAAAATACTGTAACTGTTGCAATAAAAAATACTGTACCTATTTTAAAACACTGTATCCAACTATTATGGGTTGGAGACTGCTTAGAACAATTTACGAATATGAAGTAGGTAACGAGTTCAGTTCCTATATTTTAACAGTGAGCCTTAGTAATTTTAGATGGGAGTCTTATGACCGCAATTTTAATTTCGGTCATGTTGAAGCTGAAACTGAATCTTCTACTTAAATGGATCTAATCTAGAAGTTTCAGTAGCCACAAAATTATTTCATCGTATAGGGTGTATAATTCGCATCAAACTTTTGAGACCTAAACTAAACTCAACTGCTAACACCTGCTGATCTTCGAACGATTACTAAGGGGAGTCAATGGCAGTTGCTTCCGTGAAACTCAAGGTATATACTAAATAAACTGAAAAAGTAAGCGAGCCGAGCGAGTAGGTTAGCTGAGACAGCCACTTCGGAGGGAAGTGGCTGTCTCAGCTAACCTACTCTACCATCAACAACTAAATTTTCTGAAGATAAACTGATTATGATTCATGTTTAGCTTATAATTAAAGTTTTTGGAGAGATGAGAACTGTAAATTGTTCTTTCTAAATTAAAGCATTAAGATATTTCTAGCACAGACCTAGCAACATGCTACGATAAGTTATGTTTCCCAATTGTGAGATATTACTTATACAACTTGCCTTCGGGCTATATATAACATGTAACAACATTAAGTAAACACGCTTGTAGACTGTGTTAATTTGAAAATTGCATAGTGTTTGGCACATTGATTAACAAACGATTCTATCATCAGAAAAGAACCAAATATTATTAGATTAAACTAACAGATACTAACAATAAGAAAACTACTTCACACTAATAAATAAGCCGTTAAATACTTTTTTTAAAGACGATAGTCCGTCACCGTCGGACGATTATGAGAGCGATACCTCAATGTGTATATATTTGAACTTCAAGTATATAAGAGCTCCATTAAGATCTTCGGAGCCTCAAGCTAATCTCACCTGATCGCAGCTCCACCTGCTGATAGGAAGATGCTCTGGCGCAGACTGTCTCGTCGTTGATGCTCCACGAAAGCCAGGTAGGTGGAAGAAGTAAGACCCCGGATTACGAAATACAAGCTTTGGATGCAACAGTTGACTATTACTGTCACTATCAGAGACTGTCTTTTTACTAATAAAATAAGACAGTATGCTATAAGGGGACTCAGAACTTTATTACGCGAAAGAGCAATAAATTCGTCGATTCCTACAAACTTTCTCATTCACTTATAACATTAGTAGGAAATGATTAATAAAATTAGTTGGATTACCATTGTTTCAATTATGACATCAATCGCACAGATAGTTGTTTACACCAGTAACAGGACGATTGATAAAAAGTTTTGCAATATCAGATCTTCTAACATCTTGTGATACCTTTGTATAAAACTTTTTCAGTTACCGTGTTACGATTCAGACAAACGTGGCATAATATATCGTAAGTTTGCCTTTTATTGGACTTAAATAATATAGGAGTTACTTGATAGCTAATACACGTTATGTGTAATGAAGGACATGTTCATATATATATTATAATTCGTTTTGACTATAATTTAGCTTAAATAAAATAAGAACCGACCAATAGTATCAAACTTCAAGCTACGCTCACTAACCGACATTGCTCAGACATAGGACGAAAATCGTTAAATTAAAATGGGACCGCTAGATAATAATCGGTTACTCCATAGAAGCTAGAAGATGGGAGGCGAAAACCTGAGCCCTAATTCTACTATTATTTTTTCCATGGCAAAACCATGTACGGTACGGTACTACAGATACTGTAACCATTTAACTTTAGACTTTACTTTTATTTTGTTAAAGTTCAAAATTAAATGACAATCTTGTTGAGTGAATGAATAATGTTATAAACTCTTTCTCTTTTCATTTTGAACTTTAAATCTAAAACTAAAACTCTAAAATTGAATGACATTTTATGCAATGTCAGCGGCATGACAGTGGTTTTGCTATGTCATAAAATTAGCAGAATCGGGAGCCTTGTGAGGAAGCGTTGGCGGAACGACATTGAATCTTTTGTCTAAAAAGAGTGTAATGACTATGATATAGCAATAATCTAACAAAAATATTATTATTTACCTTAAAGTTAGAAGCTTTGAATATCACTTCGAAGTGTGGAACAATTATTGGTTAGCTTTTTAATTATTTTTGTCGAGATTATGTGGTACGACACCACACCTTATTACAATTTGACTTGTGGCGTATTTTCCTTAAATTGGCTCTAATTTCACCGCAATTAGGCCCATAATGACACTTATAATAAAACTGTGATTGTTATAATTCTTTTTAAAATTAAAATTATTTGGTTCAGTTGCTTTTTTTAACCTGTAAGGGTAAATATCTATTTTAGTATTATTTTATTCACAAGAGTGTTGAAAAACATAGTATGATACACGTGTACGCACCGTCCTCAGCTCTCTTAAGACTTTCACCTAACGGATCTGGTCTCAATGGCGCCTCATCGGTAATCACCAACTTTACACACATGTACCATAATGTATCCTGCCCCACTACTGGCCCACGTTACGTCTACGAAGGCCTAAATATCTTTTCACCTCACTGATTTGGAGAGCCAAGCAAGCGTAAGCCAATGGTTTGGCACATTGTATCCATAGAAATTCGGCACCTGCACAAAATTTGTATCCATATCGATAAACGTTAGCAGATTCGCGCCAGCTGAAAATATGAAGGTGACTGCTCCTGAATCCTTTCTAAACAAAACTTTTGTGCTATATTGATTTAAAATGGACATGATTCTAAAAACCATGGATGTTAATTGGGTTCGTGTGTTTGAATTAGAAAAGAGCGATAAACATGTTTGTACGCTTCGATACCTTCTTATACGAAACGCACTTTTAAGATTTCATTATAATCCTATTAGTACCTACGTTACGTCGTACCTAGAACACAGATTTTCGTGAAATTGTATATATTGTATGGGGATTAAAGTAGGAGTGCTTGTCTTATTGCCTTACTTGTTTAAAACTTTGAAATAAAGGCTTATCATGATGTGTTATAGCGTGGAATGTACACCCTAAATACACGTAACTTGTACACTTTCCCGCTTGGTAAACACATGTTAAAAATTTGATAACGGGGCTTACTCCTGAAGAAAGACTTTTACATGAGCCGCATCGCTGGCGTCGCCCTTAAATCTATCTTTTTCAAATAAAATATAACAGCACAGATATGGCGAAGAAATTCCAGCCCCTACAACTCGGGTTTGGATCTAAAGGGGGCTGTGAAGAATGCCTTCAATTCAGATAACAGGGACACCTTGTTGACCCAGACCAAGCTAGAATCACCCAATTGTCAAATTTCTATAGCAGTGCTACAGACACCCTTCTAAATTATTATTTAAGGAAAATATTTGAGATTCAGCGGTCGGGTGTAAACAAGGCGACCCTCTTGGGCCACTCATTTTCAGCTTATCAATACATTCAATCATTAGGCAGCTAAATTCGAAATTTAAAATCTGGTATCTAGATAACGGTACTCTAGGAGGGTATATAGATACAGTGCTTCAAGATTTGGCTTTTCTGAAAGATACATTTAAAACTATTGGCTTAGAACTCCCACAAAATGTGAAATTTTTCTTAACGGTAGGTAATATCCCTGGGGTTCAATCAAAGAATCAAGAATCAAAGAATCAATTTCGTTTATTCAGTTTAGGCACAAAGAGCACATATGAACGTCAAAATGTTACAGTCATGTCAAGAAATCACTAATACAATATTAAACTAAGCAAATAAATCATTTGAAAATGATTTTTTCGCTGGTTCGGTAAGTTAGTTCTACTGAGAAGAGACCAGCAAGAAACTCAGTGAACAATATTATCGTTTCTTTTTTAAAATAATTTGTTATTTTTTAATTGATTTATATTGTGCGAGCAAGCAAAAAGATTAGGATGACCGTGCATTTTTATCATTGAGGTATTCGTTTACTTTGTAATATCCTTTTTTCATTAAAGACTTTTTTACTTCTATTTTAAACATATTTAGTGGCATGTCAACCCAATCTTGAGGAATTTTATTAAACATTTTAATACTGTTACCAACAAATGAATTACCAACATTTTGAAATCTGACTTTTGGCACTACAAGTTTATTTTTATTTCTCGTATTATAATTGTGTACGTCAGAGTTTTTTTTGAAGAGATCTAGGTACTTGCGTACACATAAAACATTATCGTATGTGTATTGGCGAGCAACTGTTAAAATATTAATTTCTTTAAATAGTTCTCTCAGCGAGTCACGGGGTCTGAGGCTATAGATTGCTCGTATCGCTCGTTTTTGTAATATGAAAATAGTCTCAATATCAGCAGCTGAGCCCCACAGCATCAGACCATACGACATAAGGCTGTGAAAGTAAGTAAAATAAACTAATCGTGCTGTTTCCTCATCAGTCAGTGACCTTATTTTTCTAACCGCATAGGCAGCTGAGCTAAGTCTTCCTGCCAAGGCTGCGATATGAGAACCCCATTGCAGTTTACTATCTAGAGTCATACCAAGAAAAACTGTGGTATCAACTATTTGAACAGATTCATCGTTCATTGTAATATCTATCAATCTATCAATATCTATCTGTCTTACATTAGGCATAGTAAACTTTACGCATTTTGTTTTCTTCGCATTGAGCAGCAAGTTGTTACTTGTGAACCAATGCAATATTTTAGAAAGGTTGATATTCACATCGTCAAGTAATACTTTATGTCTATCAGTTTTAAAAAATAATGATGTCATCTGCAAATAATACTATTTCACAAAGATTTTTAGTGAAGTGAGGAAGATAATTTACATATACCAAGAATAAAAGGGGTCCTAATATCGAGCCCTGGGGAACTCCCATGACTAATGGGGCGCCAGATGAGTTAGTGCCATTAATATTGACTTTTTCTACTCTACCAGTACGATAAGATTTAAGCAAGCTAAGTGAGCTGTTAGGAACACCGTAATTACCTAATTTTAGTAACAAATTCTCATGATCAAAACAATCAAAAGCTTTTGATAGATCACAAAAGATACCGATGGCATCCTGCTTCTTGTCCCATGCCTCAAATATATGTTTAACGAGTTCAACTCCTGCATCCGTCGTGTTTCTGCCTTTAGTGAAACCGAACTGTTTCTCATGAAGTAATTTATTAGAAGCGAAATGTGAAAGCAGTTGATTAAATATATTTTTTTCAAAAATTTTGCTGAGAGCTATGGAGATGGGCCGAAAATTAGATGGATCACTTTTGTCCCCTGCTTTAAATAATGGAATGATTTTACTTAACTTCATGAGTGTGGGAAACTGTTTATCATCGATACATTGATTAAATATAAATGCAAGATAAGGAGCAATAGTGGGCATTACTGATTTTATTATATTGGTTGAAATGCCCCACAGATCCTCAGTCGTTTTTATATTTAGGTGCTATATAAATATCGAATTTCTGCTACCCGAATCTTAAAACCCCGAAAAGGGTTGGTAGAACTTTTAAAAGACAGATGTAAAATAATGAGTGACAACTTTCTATAATTCCGTTTTTAATTTCCCAGATGAATCAATTTCTAGGTGCACTAAAACCAAATTTTCAAATAGTATTATTTTTATTCCCATATTGTCAGATTTTCAGAATCTTTTTTATGTTTCCCATCGTACCATTTTCCAAATAATCTATTACCAAATAATCTATTACCAAATTTTTATAATCTTTTTATTTGGTTCCCATACAATCGTGTTCCAGCTAAACTATATACAGGTATAGTAAAACTCACTAAATTTGTACGATTCATTTATTAGGTACAGTAAGTAATTTAGAAATTTACTTTACTTTAGAAATTTCTTTTAAATATTTAATTTCACTTAAATTTTCTTTTATTTTTGTAAGTTTCTGCAGTTTTTCCTCCTTTTGTATATACTTTTTCCTCCTTTTCACTTGTGGTTCACCTAGTATAATTTTTTCTATTTAAGATTCTATTATAATCGCTTAATTCTTCGAAATCAGTTATCGTTAACACCCCGACTCAGTACAATCCCACTCAGGTTGGTTAGGTTAGAAGACTAAGGCGGGAGCGAAGTGAAGCTCCCGCCTTAGTCTTCGTGGTTATATTTTTTTAAACCACCCAGAAGTAGGAGCCCCGCGAAGCGGGGCTCCGTCGAGCTTAGTTAGTAGACGCCATATGAGGTTTAGTTTTAGGTTTAAAAATCTGGATATTGTTTCTCTGAATATCAATTAACTACATTTCAAAAATTTGTGTTTTAAATATTCGGGTTTCGTGTATATGGATTACGGTCATCTGGATTTTGTGTATTTAGATTTCGTGTGTCTGGAACTCGTTCATCTGGATTATAAAACGTCGTACAAATGAATATATGGGCAAATGAAATTCGGAGTTGCGATTATATGGCAAAAAAACTTCGAATTTGAAAAAACGGGATTATGAAAAAATGGCAAAACGTTTTCGGGATTATGAAATTCGGAATATTAAAATTCGGAATTAAGATAGGTAACCCTCCAAATTAATATACTTTTTCCTTTCTTCTAAATTAATATAACTTTTACAATTGTAAGATATTGCCTTTTCGTACCCAAATTCACTCATGCTTTACGATCATCACAATTTTTTAAACATTAGGCACTTTTAGGCAAGATGGACAAACAAGTATCTCCAAGTATCTCTTACAGTTCGATGGGGTGGCCTCGGCGTTCGTAAAATTTCTGTTGTGGTGCATGGCACATAGGAATTAGCCAGGAACATTTTATTACCTACACTGGTTAATTCCGAAGTGCCAGGCAAAGCTGAAGCTATAAATGCTTGGGAAAGTTTTGCTCAAACACTGTTTCGCATGCCAACCTATGCTCCCAGAGACAGTGGGATGAGTCAACAGTTGCGTAACACGTCCTCTAATGTTGCAGAGTGTGCTCGCCTTCTGACTGTGGGAGAGTGGGAGACTGGTGTGTAGCTGCAGGGTCTTCCGTCGTCCAACTTTGGCACCATCTTGGATGACACGACATTCAGAATTACAGCCTGTCTTTATTTGGGTGCTTCCTATGTTACTCCTCATAGCTGTTACTGTGGACAAGCAGTCGAAAGCCTCAGGCATCACGGTCTATCATGCGGCAGGAGCGTAGGAAGCAGGTCACGTCATACACATTTAAACGACATTATCCACCAGGCTTTTGACACCACAGGTATCCCAGCCATACTTTAAACAGTTGGTTTGGTGCGCGACGATGGCAAGAGACCTGACAGTATGTCTTTGGTGTCTTGGAAAATCGGTAGCCCTTTGGTGTACACAACATACGTCGCCACCCTTGCACCTTCCCATCTTTCAAGTACGACGTTCTTCGCTTGTGTTGCTGCGGCATCTACGGAGATCCTCAAACAGCGAAAATATGATAATATTACCAGCAATTATTTATTTGAACCGTTTGGGATCGAGACGCTGGGGTCGTGGGGTCCGAACGAGCGGTCGCTTTACAAAGAAATTGCAAAGCGGCTGGTCGATGCTTCGCGTGACGAAAGGGCTGGCCTGTTTTTTGCACAACGGATTGGCATTGGCCGCCAGCCTTTTGGGCACGTTACCAGTCGATATCGATGGGGAGGAATTCTTCAGCGCCTAAACTCTTTGGCCTCTTTAATATACTCTATTTTGTAATATTGTTGTAAATATTTAGTTTTTACGTTTTGGTTTTAGTTTAACTTTAAAAATAATATTGTATAATCGTGTAAAATATTAAAATAAATGTCAAAATTGTAAACAGTACTTTTATTTAAATTACAGTCTAGAGTGTCTAGACTTGTATACTTAGTAAATTTCACCTAAATTACTAAGTAAACATAAATCTAAGAATGCGTTCATTAACACTTAGGTGCTTAGTTTTTATTAAGGCGAAGACAGTTTGTTCATGTGTTCTTTGTACGCAGTACTTATGTTTATGTCGCTACATTTGTTAATTTGTCACTAAAACACTTCACTAACTCGAATGGTTTCATCCATTTCAATCTTCTTACTAATGTTATATATTAATGTCAAGAATCTGAATAACCTCAACATTCATGTGGTAATGAAGACTGTTAACATGAACTCTTTGTATATCTAGGACGTCCGTATTTTGGTCTCCATGTAGATCGCAGTTCCGAATGTACTAGGGAATTATATCGGTTTTCAGTCGGTTTGATTACCGGATAAGACAAGCGATTTTTGGGAAATCTTTGAAAGCAGTTTTGTTTCTTTTAAGAAATAAACTAATGTTATCGTCCGTAGTACCGTCTTCAAGTTCCACCATGTATATTTTCTTATTATTAGTTCTAAGACTGAAGTTATTTCTTATTCTAATATATAATATGCTCGTGACACAATGTTTGTTCCCATACTCTTCCGAAACGGCTCGACCGATTCTCATAAATTTTTATGCATAATCAGTAAGTCTGAGAATCGGCTACTGTCTATTGTTCATACCCCGACCCGCGATAACCAACATCCACGCCGGCGGAGCCGCGGGCAACAGCTAGTAGTTGTATATAATTTTATTGTCAAACAAAAACGTTTTTTATGGGATCTAAAGTTTATGAGATAAGCCAGAAAACCCATTCGGACCCCTTTTTCTAAGGTGGCGGCCGTGGTGGCACAAGGGTTGCAATCCCACAAACTTAGATTGAACTTTAAAATGACCACCTCCCCTGATGTCTAAAAAAGAAAATTGCATCCTCTGATAAATGCAAGCTAAGCCCAAAAAAGTAACATTGCAATGGATTTATGTTAATGAACCAAATAACGAGGATTTACAATACATTTTTACCTATAGGTACCATAATCTACCCATTCAAAAATACCGATCTAATACTACCCTTGAATTGCTCGAAAATAAAACTTAAATTGATCTTTTGTTATCCCTACAGAAAAGCTAATATTATGATAAATATTCCACACAAAATAGCTTACGCATAGCAAACGTCAATATGTCTGACAGAGAAGACGGAGAAAATATATCCCAATAAGTACGTATCAATTCCTTTGTACAACACAGAATAAAATTGGACAGCTACAATATTGGGTCCTCTGTTTGCTTATGAATCTATACCAGCGGTTCTTAAAGTTTAAAAGGAGAATTTATTGTAATACGTTACAAATCGTTTTTTCAAGCCCAACGCAAAATTATGAATGTGTAAGTAAAACTCTGATTTCATATATAAGTTTCCGTTATGACTGTAAGTCGTAAGTAAAGTAGTATTTAACTTATAAACATGCCAGGTGGAGGTGTACTGTACACATGTTATATTTTAAGTGTCATGAAGTAAAGGGATAGCATATTACAAAACCATTTTTTTTTAAATGCATTGAATCCTGCTACAAAGAATATTTTAAACATGCTTCCAAAAATATTTATTGCCTGAAATAGTAATCGAACTCAGAACATCGCGATTGCAATCAAACATTTACAAACACGAGGCCGTTTAGATCAAAGTCATAAAAAAAATTCTATTATTTTGGCTGATATTATAGACGCATACGTATGTGTGTAGTTATAGTGTGGGTATTTAGCTTAGTAAGTAGAGTCTGGTCTCTAAGGTGGAAGTTTCGATCATATCCAAGGCAATCAATCAATCAATTACTTACTGTTCAATCATTTAATCAATTATACAGTCCTCTGCTAGATATGAGCCTCTCTCAATACGCTAAGATAAAGTTTATTTAATTTGGTTTCTACAAAGAAACTAAACTTGGTGGTAGAAGTTTGATGGCACAAATTTGTGACAAATTTCGACCGGGTACCGCCGTGCACTATTGCGAAAATCCCTCCATAGTAATCCAATCTGGGTTGGATTGCGTTCAGGGGTCAGTAGGTACTTAGCCGGGCAGGGGGGATTGTGGTCGCAGCACCGCGTAACACCCACCGTGGCACCGGTCCCACGGCAATCCTCTTTTGATGAGGCCATCAAGCTGAGTGTCACCATTGTTAACATGATACGTGTATGTAATGGTGACCCTCTTTTCTGAGATTTTGCCTTCAGCTTACCATCAGCCGAGGTGAAGTCAAATTGATGTATCCTATATATAAATATATACATATATATATGTGTGTATATATAAATAAATAATAAAAATATATATAAAAACTCGGTATAATTGCAGTAGAACACGCTATACACGAGATCAGACCACATGTACTATAATAATACATGCATGGATTTCATCAAATTCTAAATAATTAATTTTTTAAAAGCCAAAAAAAATATCCAATAACCGAACTGTAAAACTTCAATGACCTTCCCAAAGTTCGGGTACACGGAATTCACTTTGGAAATCGCTGATCTATATCGTTAAGAGGAAACATTGGATGCTATCGTAACCAAAAACACAGGAAATTATGGGTAATATCCACGTTGGTTCCGATTGCTTGTCATACGAACCATTTTTTTTTTTTCTTGAGTCTACGGAACTCAAAAGGAAGTCAACAATGAATTTGATTTACTATCTTGTTTACGAATAGAACAATGTGTTATATTAAGGGCTTTGATTCACGCACGTATTCATTTCAATTATACGAAAGGCTTTCGGAGAGATAGGGGTATAGTGGATGACCGCTTAGCCAGGGTGAACCCAACTGGAAAATTACCTTCATCATATGGAAGATAAGTCAGGAATACGTTTTACTCTTTATACTACTTTTTGGAATTGATTGATTGATTAATTTCTTGAGGGGTCGAATAATTCAATTCAAATCATTTTATTTGTATTAAACACGTGTTATACATACATATGCATGCAAGATTGTCAATAATTACGTTCAACGAGCTTAGCCATATTTATGGCGGCGTACCTACTAATGTTTATGTCTATAATGAGTGTTCTGAATAAAATGTAAAAGCGCGGGTTCGATCCCCAACCAGTGCAAATATTTGTATGCATGAATATGGGTTTGAATTGGTCTAGTCGTGCTTCGGGTAGCATGTTAAGTCATCGCTCCCAGTTACCATAAAAATATCTATGGCAGTCGTTACGGGTAGTTGGAACTTGGAACCCTATAATAATAAAACCAAATTATGATTCACATAATAAAAAGATTTTTTAAATCTTTTTATTATGTGAGTCATAATTTCATTTTATTTTTATTATTTTAGACTCTGTTATTGGTTTCGAAACTTCTGCAAAAATATTCCACGTCACATTAAAGTAATCTCCAAAGTTTCGCCATCATGTTATAAAAAAAATATTAATAATTAACTTTACCATTTTAGTTGTAGAGATTGTGGAGTTACGGGTAAAGTTTGTGACACTTTTTATTGACTTATTTTCGACTTTGAAATATAATCACCACCTCGATAACGATCAAGTTTCCTTCACCGAACTTTTTTATTTACCGACTTCCAAAACATTTATTGACGTAGTAGGTACACAAGAATGCGAAGAAAATATAGAGCGTCATTGTTATTCAAAAACACGGCACAACAATTACCAATCAGAAGGCGGGATGACGGGAAAATTACACACGAGCTAAACTTTCATCACGCAACAGAAAACTGTCAGAATACATTTAAAATACAAGAGTAAAAAGGAAACAAGTATACCAACTTGAGCACAGTATCAGGAACACGAAATGTATGGAATAACCCATAGTCTCTCGACACTATAACTTATTTGTTTGTCAGATTCGAACGCGATGTTCGTACACAGTCAGCCTAGGCGACCGCCGCCTGATACAGTGGTTTTCCGCTGACTGAAAACTTTGAAATATGAAACAACTCCGACTTGAACGGCGCATGCGTCCTGTCTGCCTGTTGAATTACTTCCCAAGTTCTTTATTACAGAATTAAAAACAATTCACCCACTTATTTTATTAATATTTGTGAAGGGTAGTTAATAGCGTTCCACACATTCTTCAGTAGGAACTCATAGTTTATTGCCTCGTCGAAACTTGAATATCCTTTATTGTGGGCAGAAATATGTTTTGATACATAACGTGGCATGTGGGTTGTTTTGTTTAATGTTTAATAACTTTGTTATAAGCCTGTTTATTTACTTCAGCTACGATTAATATTTACTTATTCTATTCCTGGATTGTAAAAGTAAAAGCTACTTTGGGACTACGATCTTGAACCATCATCATCATCTTAGAAATGATCCCGATTGCATATGAAGCTTTAAGTTTGGAACCTAGGGTTCTTTTTCCATTCATTTCTAGCTTATTAGGATTTTTACAGGACTGACTGCCGTCTGATCTCCGAACCGATTGATTGGACCTTGAGGATATTAATAGAACCGCATACACCAGTTCTCGCTTGAGTATTTAATAATAATGAAGACTGAATATATTTCAGATCATTTTTGTTTTCGGTTCTCGGGTTATGCACATCACTAAAGCACATTAAGCAGCTAAACCATCGGCTAATGTACAGCGGTAAAAACAACAAACATACACAGGTATTGATCCAAAGGCACACGATTACGAGTAACTGTGCCAAATATAAATTCATCAACCTCATATAAATTTGTAATAACCCGCTATATATAAAAGTATGAAATATTCAAAGCTATTAACAATCAAATTGCTTAATAACCACTAGCAAAGCAAAACATAATTCGTACTACCCCAGTAAAGCAAGACAAAGCCTGCATTTTTTCTTGGCAATACTATTTCGAAGTCCTCCATTTGGTAGCCTGCCAATTGTAGGGGTTCAGGAAATGAATTGTTATAAACCCAATATTCAGGGATCTTACGTAGCGAAATAGGAGATGAAATGTTTTAAACATTTCGTGTTGACGCCGGATACAGTAAAAAAACATGAGTACTTTTATTATGTGGAAGTTGAAGAAAGCTTGCTCATACATAGGCCGCACTAAAAGTTTCCGGAACTGGCCACTTACATAAACAATATTTAAAAAGTAATTACAACATTTGAAAATAGAACTCTTTGGCTGTAGAATGCAGTATGTTTCATCTGACTGTCAATAGTTTTTACATTGTAGCGCCATTTTAAAAATTGTGTGTCTACATCAACATGGATTTAAGTCGGGAAATTGTCGTAGTATGGTTTTCTACGATTTTAAGTGTAATTTGACAACTCAACAGAGCATCGCTCGGCTTCAATCTGCTATTGGTGATGAAGCACCATGCAAGACGACTATTTATAGCTGGTTTGCAGAATTTAAGCGCGGTCGTGTCAATGTCAGTGACGAATCTCGTGATGGTCGCCCGTCCACCGCTGTGAACAACAAAAACATCGATGCTGTGCGCCGTATGATTAAAACAGACAGGCATGTGACCTACCATGAAATTCGCTCATCCTTAGACATTGGCATGAGTCAAATACAATCAATCCTACACAAACATTTGGGTGTGAGAAAGCTGTGCTTGCGGTGGATCCCACACAATTTCACCGAGGCTCAAAAAACGGACCGCGTCACTTGGTGCAGTGCCATGCTTACCAGATTCAACGAAGGTGCGTCAAATTTGGTGTGGGATATAGTAACAGGTGACGAAACATAGATTTATTGCTACGATCCCAAACAAAGCAGCAATCGAGCGTGGTGGGTCTTTCAAGATGAGCCGAAATCAACCAAAACGGCGCGCGTGAAAAGTGCAACTAAGCGGATTTTTTTAATAAAACTGGACACGTGGCTACTGTTGCTTTAGAGAATAGTCGTACCGTGAATAGTGACTGGTACACGACCATTTGTTTGCCGGAAGTTATTGACGAACTCCGTAAAAATAACCGTAAACGCCGTATCATCTTGCACCACGACAATGCTAGTTCCCACACGGCCAGACAGACAAACGAATTTTTGAAGGTGAAAAACGTAGAACTTATGAGCCATCCTGCATACAATCCTGACCTGGCACCTTGTGACTTTTTTCTGTTCCCAAAAATTAAGAACCAATTACGCCGTCAACGATTTTCATCACCAGAAGAAGCTCTCGAAGAGTATGCAAAACACGTTTCTGGGGTCACCACGGAGGAGTGGCACAAAAGTATTGACGCAAAGGGAGAATATTTTGAGAAACAATAAATTCATTCTTGACCTTTAATAGTATTTTTTTCTTATTCACTCCGGAAACTTTTAGTGCGCCCCACGTATCCTATTAGAAAAACAGTCAGTTTCCTAATTTATTTTTGGACCACAAGCTATATGTTCATCATCATCATATCAGCCATACGCAGTCCACTGCTGAACATAGGCCTCTCCCATAGACTTCCAGAATGACCGATCTAACGCAGCCCGCATCCAGCGCTTTCCCGGTGACCTTGATGAGGTCGTCCTTCCACCTGGCCGTTGGGCGTCCTACACTACGTTTGCCCGTACGCGGTCGCCATTCCAGAACTCTTTTGCTCCATCGGCCATCTGTTCTGCGCGCTATGTGTCCCGCCCACTGCCACTTCAACGAGCTAATCCGCTGGGCTACGTCGGTTACTCTTGTTCTCCTACGGATATCATCATTTCTGACGCGATCACGTAGTGAAATACCGAGCATAGCCCTTTCCATAGCTCGTTGAGCGACTTTGAGTTTGTTTAAGAGACCCATAGTGAGGGACCACGTTTCATCTGAAAATTGATCTCCGTAAGTCATCACTGGTAACACACATTGGTTAAAGACCTTCGTCTTCAGGCACTGAGGTATGTCGGACGAGAAGACATCTCGTAGCTTCCCGAACGCTGCCCAGCCGAGTCGGATTCGTCGATTTACCTCGTCTTCGAAGCTGGAATTGCCTACCTGGATCAGTTGACCCAAGTAGACGTACTCGTCAACAGCTTCTAAGACTGAGTCCCCAACATGAACCGGTAGAGGCGCAACATGGACATTTGACATAACCTTTGTCTTGTCCATGTTCATCTTAAGGCCCACCTGTTGGGATACTCTGTTGAGGTCTTCGAGCATGGTGTTCAAGTCTTCCAGCGATTCTGCCATAATGACAATATCGTCGGCAAACCGAAGGTGAGTGATATACTCGCCGTTTATGTTGATGCCACGTCCTTTCCAGTTCAGTAGCTTGAAGACGTCTTCCAAGGCAGCCGTAAACAGTTTCGGAGAGATCACGTCTCCCTGTCTAACGCCCCTTTTCAGTTGAATTGGTTTCGTGCTCTGTTCCTGTACTCGGACCGACATAGTGGCGTTCTGGTATAAACACTTCAACACTTCGATATACCGGTGATCTATCCGGCACCGCTGGAGAGACTGTAGCACGGCCCATATTTCGATCGAATCGAAGGCTTTCTCATAGTCCACGAATCCTAAGCAGAGAGGCTGGTTATACTCTTTGGTTTTCTGTATAACCTGCCGCAGCGTGTGGATGTGGTCCATGGTACTGTAGCCTTTTCGGAATCCAGCTTGTTCGGGAGGTTGGAAGTCATCGAGCCTGTTGGCGAGACGGTTCGTAATAACCCTCGAAAACAACTTGTAAATGTGGCTCAGGAGCGTGATGGGCCTATAATTCTTCAACAAAGTATTATCACCTTTCTTAAAGAAAAGGACCACCTTACCCCCGCTCCACGCTTCCGGCGTTATGCCTTCGTGTAGGACGGAATTGAAGAGCTTCTGAAGGACCTTCAGTACCGGCGTTCCGCCCGCTTTCAAAAGCTCTGCTGTAATTCCGTCCTCACCCGCCGCTTTGTTATTCTTTAGCTGTTTGAGGGCCATCCTAATCTCGTACAGGCTGATGTCCGGGATGTCTTCGGTATAATGTCGGGTAAGCTTGGCTCTTGGATCTTTAGCCATGCCAACGGGCTGCGTTACAGACGTATATAACTGTCCATAAAACCTTTCGACCTCCCTAAGTACCTCTGCCGTTGTCGTTGCCATCCCACCATCCTCCGTCTTCAGCTTCGTCAACCGGCTTTGTCCAACGGACGCATTCCTCGCAAACACTTTGGACCCTTTATTTCGCTCTATCGTCTCTTTAATAGTTTTTGTATTATAGGAGCGAATGTCGTGTCGCAAAGATTTCTGTATGCGTCTGTTGAGCTGCCTATATGCCTCAGCGTCGTCGGAGGTCTGTAGTGACATAGATCGACGTTTGGTCATGAGATCAAGGGTCTGGGTCGAAATTTTCTGAGGTTTTTGTTTAGGGCGAGACCTAAAGAATTTAGATCCCACCGTTTGGACAGCTTCTACCAGCACGTTGTTTACCTCGTCCACTGAAACGCGATCCTGTAGACAATCGAAACGATTGGATAGTTCGAGCTGAAAGCTCTCGGAGTCCCGGACATCGGCATATGACGGTCTGAGTGTTGACTTCATCAGACGTGACCTTTCAAGTCTAGGGCTAATATTCAATGTGCCTCTTACAATACGGTGATCGCTACCGGTTTTTACACGGCTGATCACAGAGACATCATTGAATACTTGCCTCTTTGACGTCAAGATGTAGTCAATCTCATACGCCATGTTAGCGGGGCTTAGCCAAGTCCACTTTCTCTGGGGTGGCTTTCTGAAGAAAGAGTTCATTGCGTAGAGACCCTGCTTCTCCATAAAGTCCGCCAGCATGTGGCCCCGGTCATTCCGCTGCCCATATCCAAAAGGCCCCACCCTCAACTCCCCATCGCCTCGTTCGCCCAGTCTCGCGTTGAAATCCCCCATAACAACAGTGAGATAGGTTTTGGAAGCATGTATGGCCCTACTTATGTCCTCATACACTTCCTCAACCTCTTCATCGGAGTATGACTTGGTGGGCATGTACACCTGGATGAACTTCAACGAGTATCTTTTGGATACTCTGAGTATCAGGTATACCACCCGACTCGAGATACTCTCGATGGATATGACGTTGTTAATAAGGGACCTGTGGACGAGGAACCCGACACCATGCAGTGACTTTCTGTCACCCTCCCGGTGGTAGAGTAGGTGACCAGACTTCAGGGTTGTCGTGCCCTCCCCCGCTCTTCGCACTTCGGACAACCCAACAATATCCCAGTGCAACCTACTCATTTCCTCTTCCACCTCGAGGGGCCTCTCGTCAGTCCTCATCGTGCTGACGTTGTGTGTTACCAGGGCCAGTTTCCGTTTGGGGTGGTAGCCGAATCTCTGCCGAGGATTCTTCGCACCCCCTGCCCCGCCGTTACCATGACCGCTACCGGAGCCAGGAATAGCGGGGCTGCCGGGGACTAGGGGCCTGGTCTTTTTTTGTCCGTTCATTGGGAGGTTTCTTGCCATACTCGCCACGGCGACTTGGCAAACGGGTTGGCGAGCGCGGTATTTATAAGGATGCATCACAAAAGACGCCGCTGCCCATCTTTTGGTCAAAGTCAAAGTCAAAGTCAAAAATCATTTATTCTGTATAGACCATTAAAACGGTACTTACAAAACGTCAAGTTTAAAAAAAAATCTAGACTAGTTTAGCAAATGGACCACCGGTTCGAAACGCGGCCCCGACCTGAGAAGACTCCGGCAAGAAACTCAGCGGGCATTTTTTTTTTGGTCTATTTACAAACATTTTCTTAGTCTACTTAGTCTAAATACAATAGTTTGCTTGAGTAGCATAGTTGAGCGAACAGCTCATTTCCAAGCTTGTTTATCATCTAAATATTCTTGGATTTTATAATAGCCTTTTTGGCACAGTTTAGTCTTAATTACATTTTTAAATTTATTTACAGGTAAATCTCTAATTTCATTAGGGAGCTTGTTGAAAAAGCGTATACAGTTGCCCCGGAAAGAATTACTAATTTTATGGAGTCTACTATCACAAGCTACAAGATTGTTTTTATGTCTTGTGTTTATATTATGCCTGTCACAAACTCTTGAAAATTTAGAGATATTTTTCCTTACATACATCAGGTTCTCGAAGATGTATTGTGACACTACGGTTAGAATGTCTATTTCTTTAAACTTTTCTCGAAGGGAAACTCTTGGGCCCAAATTATAAATAGCTCTCACAGCCCGCTTTTGTAAAATGAATATTGTGTTAAAGGAGAATTCCGTAGCTTAAAATACTATGAAAATAACTGAAATAAACTATTCTAGCCGTATCCACGTCTGTTAATGTCCTAATCTTTTTTACAGCGTAAGAAGCCGAACTTAATCTACTGGATATTTTTTCAATATGCGATCGCCACTGCAATTTGGCGTCAATACTTAAACCTAAGAACACTTGATTCCACAAGGTTCAACACTTGTCCATTGAGTTGTACATTGGTTTCAACCTGTGTAACATTAGGTAATGTGAATTTTATACATTTAGTTTTGTTCCCATTAAGGCAAAGATTATTAGTATTAAACCAATGGACCACTCTTGTGATAACACCATTCACTTCGTCATAATTATTTTGTTGCCTTTTAATTTTAAATATTAACGAAGTATCGTCAGCAAATAAAATAATACTAGTTTTATCCCTTACGTAGTTAGGGAGGTCATTAATATATATTAAGAATAAAAATGGTCCAAGTATCGAACCTTGTGGAACACCCATCGAAATCAGAGATCCCACTGAACGTGTACCATTAACATCGACCCTCTGAATTCTATTGTTCAAATATGAAGTCAGAAGCTCGAGAGCCTTGTTCCTTATTCCATAATGTTCTAATTTCCTGATTAATGTGTCATGGTGGACGCAATCGAAAGCCTTGGATAGATCACAGAATACACCCAATGCATCATGCTTATCCTCCCAGGCCTCGTAAATACAATTTAACAATTCTATACCAGCATCAGCAGTCGAACGTCCCTTAGTAAACCCAAACTGTTTATCATGAAATAATTTGTTTTCATCAAAATGGGTCATCAACTGTCCTAGGATTAATTTCTCAAATACTTTACTCAAGGTCGGCAACACAGAAACGGGTCGGAAATTAGAAGGGTCTGTAGCACTGCCAGCCTTGAACAAAGGTATGACTTTGCTATGTTTCATTAAATCAGGAAATATACCGCTGTTGACACAGTCATTAAACACAGTTGCTAGATGGGGAGCAATGACATCAATGATACATGAAATAGTTTTGACTGATAATCCCCATAGATCCGCGGTCTTTTTAATATTAATAGAGTGAAACGCTTTGGTGATGTCCTTGCTATTAACAACTGAGAATACGAATGCGTCTTCACACTCGTTTATCGATTCCTTAAGCAATGACACAGCGGAAGTGGAAGACGACTGAAGAGTTTTAGTCGTTATTAACGGTATATTTGAAAAGAAATGTTCAAACTCTGTCGCAACTTCCAGATCCTCCGTGACATGGCAACCTTCTATTTTTAAATGAAAATCTCTTACATTTGATGGAGATTTCCCACATTCGGAATTTATAATATTCCAAGTAGTCTTAATTTTATTTACAGAATTAGAAATTTTATTTTTAATGAAGTTTGACTTCGCGAAGGAACAGGCTCGCTTAAATATTTTAGAGTAATTTTTAACATAATCCTGGAAAACAGGGTTGAAATTGTAGGATTTTTCAGAATATAGATCATACAATCTCCTCCTGCTCTTATAAATCCCCGATGTTGCCCAATCACTGAAAACTGGACGGCCACCAATCGATAATGTTTTTGAGGTAAAAATTCTCCCAAATTCATTATTAATCAGGTTGATTAGGTCTGCGTAAGACTCTTCTACATTATTGTACGAGGGCAAGTCAAGTAGTTTGTTTACAATAGTTTCCTTGAAAGCGTCTAAACGGTATTGGTTAATTGGTACAATTTTAATTTCGTTTTTACTAATTTTACAATTATTTCTTTCACAAGTTATTAATTGGCCACGGTGATCCGAGTGTACAGCATCCACAATATATTTGTTGATTGGTTTAATATTCGTGAAAATATTATCAATACATGTGGCACTAGTTGCAGTTTTTCGAGTAGGTTCCGAAAACATATTAATAAGATTAAAGGACTTGAATAGATTTAACAATTTATTCTTCTCTACTGGCACTAGGGTGTTATCTAAAATATTTACGTTGAAGTCTCCACAAACTATTATCGCCTTTAGGGAATAACGGCATTTAAAAAGTGCTTCTTCCATCCTTTCTTCAAATTTTGCATAGGGCGCGTCTGGGGGACTGTATACGCTTAATACAATGAACCGTTCAAACTCAATACTAGCTATCTCAATAACTCGTTCAATAGAGAGGCTGACTAAATCTTTACGCTCTTTAAATTTAATATTCTTATTAATAATAATTAGGGTGCCTCCACGTTTGAAATTTTGTCTACTGAACGAGCTAGCCACCTGGTGATTTTTGAAGTTGAACATGACTTGATGGTCTTTCAACCAATGTTCGGTTACACAGAAGATGTCAATATTATTCATGGTCATGTGCAACTCCAATTCCAAATCTTTACCATTTATCAATCCTTCGACATTTTGATGCACCAGGTTTAATAATTTATTTTTACAATATAAATTACATGCAGGAGACTCAACTGTCTCAAAAGCCGCATGCCCATGTCCGCTACATTCGGACATTATATGAAAAAAGTTGCTAGATTTTTTATCTGTTGTCAAAGAATTAAGTTTTTTTGGATAACCATATCCACTATGTCATTATTATTTTCTTCAAAAGAAGCAATGTTACTAGTCAGTTCTTTGACTATTATACTTAAAAAGTTACATAGTAAGATTGCAACCTGACGTTGCAAAGATTTTGATAGTGAAAAACTATCTTTTGTCAAAATAAAAGTACTTTGTAATACATAATTACAGTCAAATAAATCTATGGTCCTACAATATGTAGTTAAGGTATGTAATTTTCTATTTATATTATACCTAATGCTGTTTTCACTAGCTGTGAAAGATTTACTGTAAGGTAATGCACACAATATTATCTGTTTAACTTTTAACTTTGTTAAGTCATTGTATTCCCTTAGTCGCCTCTTACGACATCCACGAGAAGAGATGGAGTGGTCCTATTCTATGCCGGGAACCACACAGCTTCATATGTTCACTTTACCCAAATTCTCCTACCGCGGCCTAAAGGAAGAAATTATTTATTACTAGCTGTTGCCCGCGGCTCCGCCCGCGTGGATGTCGGTTATCGTTTAGTGTTGATCCGACGCTATTGAGCATTAAATTCGCCTCTCTACTCAACTTGTCCTCGACTATGTACTCACCTCTGTTCTCGACTTTCTACTCGCCTCTATATTCGACTCTCTACTCGACTTTCTACTCGCCTCTGTATTTGAATTTATACTTGACTCTCTACTGACTTCTCTGTTTCCCTCTCTACTCGACTTTGTACTTTTCTCTATACTCGCCTTTCCATTGGCCTCTCTACTTGCCCATCCATTCGATTTTCTTTACGCCTGTCTACTTGACTCTTCACACTTGCCTATCTACTCGCACCTCTACTCAACTCTCTATTCGATCTCTACTCGCCACTACATTCATCTTTCCACTCGCCTCGCTATTCGCCTTTACAGCATTCTATTTGATTCTATACTCGCCTCTCCACTGGCTCTCTAGTCGCATGTCTACTCGCCCCTGTAGTCGACTCTACTCGACTTCCTCCTCTGTCTCAATCTTTACACGCCTATGCACTCGTCCCTATAACAATCTCTACTCGCCTCTCCACTCGCTTCTATATTTGGTTCGCTACTCGACTATATCCGTTCCGAAGCTCTAATCCACCTTTGTACCATATTCATGAGGACATCTTAAAAGAAATTCTTATTATTTATGCCATATTCACCCCCTTTTTTGTGCCATTGAATATCCCCCCCTCCCCCTGCTATAACTTTTTTCGCGATAAGGGGTAGCCTATGTCCATTTCCAATCTGTTATCCATCTCTATACCGATTTCATCAAGATATCTTCAAAATTGTCAAACTTACATACCCTTGCCCTATTCCACCCCTTCAACTCCCTTTTTCGCAATAAAAGGTAGCCTATGTCCATTTTCGAGCTCTAATCCATCTCTGTACCAAATTTCACCAGGATATCATCAAAAATTACAAACTTTCATTTTTACTATCTAGTCCTTATCCCCCCCCTTTTACAACATTGTTCGCGATTAAAGGTAGCATATGTCCGTTACCAAGCTCTAATTAATCCCTGTACCAAAATTTCATCATCTTCAAAACTGTCAAACTTTAATCCCTTATAACCCCCCCCCCCCCCCCCATGCCTCCATTTTCGCGTCAATAGGTAGCCTATGTTCGTTCCCAAGCTCTGAACTATCGTTGTACCAAATTTCATCAGGAAATCTTCAAAAATGACAAACTTTCATCCCAAGGCCTTAGTCCCCCCCTTCTACCCACCTTTTTGTGATAAAAGGTAGTCTATGTCCGTTCCAAGCTCTAAACTATCTCTGTACCAAATTTCATCAGGAAATCTTCTAAAACGATAAACTTTTATCGCAAGGTCCTGGTCCCCCCCTTCTTCCCCCCTTTTCGCGATAAAAGGTAGCTTATGTTCGTTCCCAAGCTCTAAACTATCTCTGTACTAAATTTCATCAAGAAATCTTCAAAAAGACAAACTTTCATACCAAGGCCCTAGTCCGCCCCCCTTCTACCCCCCTTTTCGCGATAAAAGCTAGCCTATATCTGTTTCCAAGCTCTAAACTATCTCTGTACCAAATTTCATCAAGAAATCTTCAAAAATGATAAACTTTCCTCCCAAGGCCCTGGTCCCCCCCTACTACCCCCCTTTTTGTGATAAAAGGTAGTCTATGTCCGTTCCCAAGCTCTAAACTATCTCTGTACCAAATGTCATCGGGAAATCTTCTAAAACGATAAACTTTTATCCCAAGGCCCTGGTCCCCCCCCTACTACCCCCCTTTTTGTGATAAAAGGTAGTCTATGTCCGTTTCCAAGCTCTAAACTATCTCTGTACCAAATTTCATCAAGAAATCTTCAAAAATGCCAAACTTTCCTCCCAAGGCCCTAGTCCCCCCCCCCTTCCACCCCCCTTTTCGCGATAAAAGGTAGCCTATGTACGTTCCTAAGCTCTAATCTATCTCTGTACCAAATTTCATTAAGATATCTTCAGAAATGACAAACTTTCATAAAAACTTTCATCCCCTATCTCCCCCCCTTAAACCCCCTTTCTCGTGATAAAAGGTAGCCTATGTCCGTTCTCAAGCTCTAATATACCTCTGTTCCAAATTTCATTAAGATCGGTTCAGCGGTTTAGGCGTGAAAGCGTAACATACAGACAGACAGACAGACAGACAGACAGACAGACAGACAGACAGACAGACAGAGTTACTTTCGCATTTATAATATTAGTATGGATTTTAAAAATATTGCACTTTACAAGTATAGCTTGATGTATTTTTGATGTCCTAATTAGTTGTGTAGGGTTTAACCCAATATTGGAAAATGATAACTAATATCTTCACTTTATTATTTTTGTATGAATTAATTTGAGTGTGCTAGATTTTACAAAAATAAAACACTGTGTTTTAATATATATGTAAAGTAATTACAAATCTTTTAGCCGTATGTTATGAATATATAGAGAAATTACATGATTTTCAAGCATTTCATATCTCTATTATTTTACCTGTTCCGTAAAAGATGCAGTAGGAGAATGTACTACCATGTGTATTGGATACGCAGTCATTATAACAAACAATTAAAATTACACTAACAACGAGATAATTGAAGAAACTGAAACAAAATGCTGAAAAAAAAAATTCTTGGCTCTATAACTACCATTTCATAGGATTTTGACTTACCTAGTTCAGTATTTCCCAGTATCCCAGTTCAGAGCATCACCCAAAACCTAACATGCAGACTTTAGAACCTGTTTCCATAGGCTAAAGGACATTGCTGTTGTTTATTGAGGTCCTGTATCACAAAGTCCAGGAGTCAACACCTAAGTGCTACTACGGATGAAGTTATTCCATGGACTCAGCGCTTCATACACTTATAGAGTGATCAACTGGTTTATTAGCGTCACCTCGTAACAACCTTTGGAGCAGAACGTCTCATGCTGCAGACCCAAGCTTAGCCATGGTTAGCAGTGAGAGAACGTGGAAAGTTACGACAGTATTTAGCGAAGTAGTGATTAGTGCTAAATAGATGGTGCAAAAAGGTATGGTAAAGAGTAGGTTAGTTAGCTGCCCTCAGCGTCGTATTTCAAAAAAGTTTTCAAGACCGTTTGGTTGGGCTAGTAAAGGCTAACTGTTGCCCTAGCAGAAACAGGCCTTGGGTGATGACGCGTCATAATCTACGTGCAAGTAGGGGAAAGGGAATTAATTACCACACAATGCATCCGTTATGCCTGGACTGACGAACAATACTGGTCGAGTATCAAGGATACTAAGCGCGTACCTAATTAGTAGTATTTTTATGAAAACATTTATGAAAACCTGAAAAACATACTTTTAGTCGCTTATGTAGCTTTAAGGTCGTATAATATGAAATTGCCGTTTTATTGAAGAAATTTGAGGATACCCAATTTGTATTAGTAACATTTTTGCATTCTTTTAGGAATGACAAATTAAGCTAACAGCAACTTTTATTACATTTTTGAAAAGTGGCAGCTGTAAAAAAGTAATACGAACTTATCATCAAAATGGATAGCATTTAGGAAGTATTGTTTTTGAAGATCGAATTTACTTTATCAAGCGGCCAATAGAAACAAAAATCTTGAAATCAACTTTCAAACAAAGTATAAATAATGGAAATAGCTATTAAATTACAGGAATAACGAACTCAAGAATCTGTAAGAAAATTTCGGCAATTTCATAGGTAAAGACCTAATATATCTATTTCCTGAATAAACAGTTCGCCAACTAAAATCTATATTATAAAAGACTAGCTGTTGCCCGCGGCTCCGCCCGCGTGGATGTCGGTTATCGTTTAGTGTTGATCCGACGCTATTGAGCATTAAATTCGCCTCTCTACTCAACTTGTCCTCGACTATGTACTCACCTCTATTCTCGACTTTCTACTCGCCTCTATATTCGACTCTCTACTCGACTTTCTACTCGCCTCTGTATTTGAATTTATACTTGACTCTCTACTGACTTCTCTGTTTCCCTCTCTACTCGACTTTGTACTTTTCTCTATACTCGCCTTTCCATTGGCCTCTCTACTTGCCCATCCATTCGATTTTCTTTTCGCCTGTCTACTTGACTCTTCACACTTGCCTATCTACTCGCACCTCTACTCAACTCTCTATTCGATCTCTACTCGCCACTACATTCATCTTGCCACTCGCCTCGCTATTCGCCTTTACAGCATTCTATTTGATTCTATACTCGCCTCTCCACTGGCTCTCTAGTCGCATGTCTACTCGCCCCTGTAGTCGACTCTACTCGACTTCCTCCTCTGTCTCAATCTTTACACGCCTATGCACTCGTCCCTATAACAATCTCTACTCGCCTCTCCACTCGCTTCTATATTTGGTTCGCTACTCGACTATATCCGTTCCGAAGCTCTAATCCACCTTTGTACCATATTCATGAGGACATCTTAATAGAAATTCTTATTATTTATGCCATATTCACCCCCTTTTTTGTGCCATTGAATATCCCCCCCTCCCCCTGCTATAACTTTTTTCGCGATAAGGGGTAGCCTATGTCCATTTCCAATCTGTTATCCATCTCTATACCGATTTCATCAAGATATCTTCAAAATTGTCAAACTTACATACCCTTGCCCTATTCCACCCCTTCAACTCCCTTTTTCGCAATAAAAGGTAGCCTATGTCCATTTTCGAGCTCTAATCCATCTCTGTACCAAATTTCACCAGGATATCATCAAAAATTACAAACTTTCATTTTTACTATCTAGTCCTTATCCCCCCCCTTTTACAACATTGTTCGCGATTAAAGGTAGCATATGTCCGTTACCAAGCTCTAATTAATCCCTGTACCAAAATTTCATCATCTTCAAAACTGTCAAACTTTAATCCCTTATAACCCCCCCCCCCCCCCCCCCCCCATGCCTCCATTTTCGCGTCAATAGGTAGCCTATGTTCGTTCCCAAGCTCTGAACTATCGTTGTACCAAATTTCATCAGGAAATCTTCAAAAATGACAAACTTTCATCCCAAGGCCTTAGTCCCCCCCTTCTACCCACCTTTTTGTGATAAAAGGTAGTCTATGTCCGTTCCAAGCTCTAAACTATCTCTGTACCAAATTTCATCAGGAAATCTTCTAAAACGATAAACTTTTATCGCAAGGTCCTGGTCCCCCCCTTCTTCCCCCCTTTTCGCGATAAAAGGTAGCTTATGTTCGTTCCCAAGCTCTAAACTATCTCTGTACTAAATTTCATCAAGAAATCTTCAAAAAGACAAACTTTCATACCAAGGCCCTAGTCCGCCCCCCTTCTACCCCCCTTTTCGCGATAAAAGCTAGCCTATATCTGTTTCCAAGCTCTAAACTATCTCTGTACCAAATTTCATCAAGAAATCTTCAAAAATGATAAACTTTCCTCCCAAGGCCCTGGTCCCCCCCTACTACCCCCCTTTTTGTGATAAAAGGTAGTCTATGTCCGTTCCCAAGCTCTAAACTATCTCTGTACCAAATGTCATCGGGAAATCTTCTAAAACGATAAACTTTTATCCCAAGGCCCTGGTCCCCCCCCTACTACCCCCCTTTTTGTGATAAAAGGTAGTCTATGTCCGTTCCCAAGCTCTAAACTATCTCTGTACCAAATTTCATCAAGAAATCTTCAAATATGACAAACTTTCATACCAAGGCCCTAGTCCGCCCCCCTTCTACCCCCCTTTTCGCGATAAAAGGTAGCCTACTTCCGTTTCCAAGCTCTAAACTATCTCTGTACCAAATTTCATCAAGAAATCTTCAAAAATGCCAAACTTTCCTCCCAAGGCCCTAGTCCCCCCCCCTTCCACCCCCCTTTTCGCGATAAAAGGTAGCCTATGTACGTTCCTAAGCTCTAATCTATCTCTGTACCAAATTTCATTAAGATATCTTCAGAAATGACAAACTTTCATAAAAACTTTCATCCCCTATCTCCCCCCCTTAAACCCCCTTTCTCGTGATAAAAGGTAGCCTATGTCCGTTCTCAAGCTCTAATATACCTCTGTTCCAAATTTCATTAAGATCGGTTCAGCGGTTTAGGCGTGAAAGCGTAACATACAGACAGACAGACAGACAGACAGACAGACAGACAGACAGACAGACAGAGTTACTTTCGCATTTATAATATTAGTATGGATCATAGTAGATCATAGTACTTAACGGTCTCGACAGATGTTTTTCCACACACTGTTAAACAGAATATGATAGACAGAATAAGAAACACTTGCTGATTAAGGGACGATGCATTAGGGTAAACTTTCCTCTCAAAGGGTGATTATATAGAGAAGCAGGTTGGCCCGCGCGATCTTAAAAAAAAAAGAGCCGATTGCCGCCGGCTTGTCAAAGCGGACAAACCACTTCTCTATGTAGGCACCCAAAGTTCAGTCAGACAGTTGTTATCCTGCTAAAAAGAGACCAAATATCACGCTCCAAAATCCAAATTTGACTTTAACAGTTTAAGTTCTATGGTGCGATGTAATTAGCTAGATTATCCATACTAATATTATAAATGCGAAAGTAACTCTGTCTGTCTGTCTGTCTGTCTGTCTGTCTGTCTGTATGTTACGCTTTCACGCCTAAACCGCTGAACCGATCTTAATGAAATTTGGAACAGAGGTATATTAGAGCTTGAGAACGGACATAGGCTACCTTTTATCACGAGAAAGGGGGTTTAAGGGGGGGAGATAGGGGATGAAAGTTTTTATGAAAGTTTGTCATTTCTGAAGATATCTTAATGAAATTTGGTACAGAGATAGATTAGAGCTTAGGAACGTACATAGGCTACCTTTTATCGCGAAAAGGGGGGTGGAAGGGGGGGGGACTAGGGCCTTGGGAGGAAAGTTTGGCATTTTTGAAGATTTCTTGATGAAATTTGGTACAGAGATAGTTTAGAGCTTGGAAACGGAAGTAGGCTACCTTTTATCGCGAAAAGGGGGGTAGAAGGGGGGCGGACTAGGGCCTTGGTATGAAAGTTTGTCATATTTGAAGATTTCTTGATGAAATTTGGTACAGAGATAGTTTAGAGCTTGGGAACGGACATAGACTACCTTTTATCACAAAAAGGGGGGTAGTAGGGGGGGACCAGGGCCTTGGGAGGAAAGTTTATCATTTTTGAAGATTTCTTGATGAAATTTGGTACAGAGATAGTTTAGAACTTGGAAACAGATATAGGCTAGCTTTTATCGCGAAAAGGGGGGTAGAAGGGGGGCGGACTAGGGCCTTGGTATGAAAGTTTGTCTTTTTGAAGATTTCTTGATGAAATTTAGTACAGAGATAGTTTAGAGCTTGGGAACGAACATAAGCTACCTTTTATCGCGAAAAGGGGGGAAGAAGGGGGGGACCAGGACCTTGCGATAAAAGTTTATCGTTTTAGAAGATTTCCTGATGAAATTTGGTACAGAGATAGTTTAGAGCTTGGAACGGACATAGACTACCTTTTATCACAAAAAGGTGGGTAGAAGGGGGGGACTAAGGCCTTGGGATGAAAGTTTGTCATTTTTGAAGATTTCCTGATGAAATTTGGTACAACGATAGTTCAGAGCTTGGGAACGAACATAGGCTACCTATTGACGCGAAAATGGAGGCATGGGGGGGGGGGGGGGGGGTTATAAGGGATTAAAGTTTGACAGTTTTGAAGATGATGAAATTTTGGTACAGGTATTAATTAGACCTTGGTAACGGACATATGCTACCTTTAATCGCGAACAATGTTGTAAAAGGGGGGGGATAAGGACTAGATAGTAAAAATGAAAGTTTGTAATTTTTGATGATATCCTGGTGAAATTTGGTACAGAGATGGATTAGAGCTCGAAAATGGACATAGGCTACCTTTTATTGCGAAAAAGGGAGTTGAAGGGGTGGAATAGGGCAAGGGTATGTAAGTTTGACAATTTTGAAGATATCTTGATGAAATCGGTATAGAGATGGATAACAGATTGGAAATGGACATAGGCTACCCCTTATCGCGAAAAAAGTTATAGCAGGGGGAGGGGGGGATATTCAATGGCACAAAAAAGGGGGTGAATATGACATAAATAATAAGAATTTCTTTTAAGATGTCCTCATGAATATGGTACAAAGGTGGATTAGAGCTTCGGAACGGATATAGTCGAGTAGCGAACCAAATATAGAAGCGAGTGGAGAGGCGAGTAGAGATTGTTATAGGGACGAGTGCATAGGCGTGTAAAGATTGAGACAGAGGAGGAAGTCGAGTAGAGTCGACTACAGGGGCGAGTAGACATGCGACTAGAGAGCCAGTGGAGAGGCGAGTATAGAATCAAATAGAATGCTGTAAAGGCGAATAGCGAGGCGAGTGGAAAGATGAATGTAGTGGCGAGTAGAGATCGAATAGAGAGTTGAGTAGAGGTGCGAGTAGATAGGCAAGTGTGAAGAGTCAAGTAGACAGGCGAAAAGAAAATCGAATGGATGGGCAAGTAGAGAGGCCAATGGAAAGGCGAGTATAGAGAAAAGTACAAAGTCGAGTAGAGAGGGAAACAGAGAAGTCAGTAGAGAGTCAAGTATAAATTCAAATACAGAGGCGAGTAGAAAGTCGAGTAGAGAGTCGAATATAGAGGCGAGTAGAAAGTCGAGAACAGAGGTGAGTACATAGTCGAGGACAAGTTGAGTAGAGAGGCGAATTTAATGCTCAATAGCGTCGGATCAACACTAAACGATAACCGACATCCACGCGGGCGGAGCCGCGGGCAACAGCTAGTATCTGTATATAATAAATATCAAAATGTTCTGTGAAACGATGATTGAATAGAACATTACAGGCATTATGACTTCACCGATCTGAATAATTTTGCACGTAATTGCATAGTTGCAACTTTGGAGGCCATTCTCCAAACTCGGCATGTTATTCGGGTTAGCTGCTCCAACTAATCTTAAGCCGCATACAGACGTCGCGAATGGTTCATTTCGCATGCCTCGGGCTATGTGAATGAGTGTGCAGTGTACACAAACCATTCGCGTCATTTGATAGTTGCGAATGCCACGCGCCGTCTCAGGGCAAGCCGCGACCTCCTTGTGGACAGACATTTGCGCTGCGCTCTCATGCGTCATGGACGTCGTGCGTGGTTTTGCGTGCTCACATTCACGCCTCGCAATGTCTGTGCATGGCTTTATATGAAACGGGAATGATCCACGTAGATGGTCAAGAAGGCGCACATACACACAGACTTTGGTATTTATATTATTAATGCTATTTGTGATAGATAAGACCACTAAGAAATTTTAATTGTATTCAACGCATACCTTTCTGTAATCACCCTTTCTGGGTTGTTATCTACAGGTAGAAAATTACAGTACATATTTCAACGAATTTCCTTGTAATAAATTATAACTCAGCTTTATAATTATAACAACTTGTCTAGTCCACTTTTAGCCATCTACGAAACAGCTGTGGAATAAATTTTTATTATTTAGGTTCGTAATACATATATTTTATTCGAGTATATTATAATGCCATCAACTTCCCATAGATTTGTAAGGTGTTTCAATAAGGACGGGTCCATTTTGACAGTTTGTGGCAGTCATATGGTTTTGGTGGCATCGGTCATCTGCTGACCCTTGTTCACGCAAAACGAACAAGTTTCATTATTGCATCATCTGTGCGCAATTTAAACTTCCCGCCTCTCACTACCCGAAAATCTGTATTCACTCTTGATTAGAAGCGATCTCACTGGTCAATAAAATTCGCGCGATGTTATAAAAAATCAGTAATAATATCCAAAAGGAACAACCCCTTCCATCAGCGACTTTCACGCAATTAACTCATTTTTTTAAGTACAAAATTGATTCATTGTTCATTTTAAATAATATCACGGAATCACCACGGTTCAGGTGAATTCAAAATCTTGTAATACGGTGGTGGCCCATTCCAAATTGTAAATCAAATAAGTTAAAGTCTGTATCAGTTTAATTGATACGATCCGTACGTGTGTGTACTTGTGATTTAAATAAGGAATTATACTATGTGAGCGCATCAAGTCGTATTCATTTTATCAACCCAAAAACTTCACCTCAGCGTGTTCCATCTATTATGGAGTCAAAAAGAGGATGGAATACGCACCCAACCCTTATTCAATCACTGATGCCAAACCACATGGCAAGTTTCACGTTTGAGCAGCTAATTGATAAAACTTTAATGTCAAATTAATGCTCGTTAGTGCAAACATTTTACGGCAGACGCGGTGGCCCTCCAAAGTCGACTCTCTAACATTTGGTGGCCACATTTGGGACGACCGGTTCAGTAAACAATCAACCGACACCCTTACGTCAAAGTAGGTTCAAGAACATCACCGCTGTCTGTTAGCCGCGACGTGACTTGATCACCAGGATCATGCTATTTGATTCCGCTATACTTTTTCTGGTGGTATTTTCTGAAGTCACAGGTCTATGGCAAAAAGCCATAATTGACTGATGCCTTAATAGTCACCATAACGCTGGCCATCGCTCAGATTCAGCCGAATCTATGCAACAGATTCATTGAAAATTTAACCTCTCTGATCTGTGTCACTACTCGAAACCGCGGTGGTTATTTGAACGATGTCATATTCCGTAGCAAACGGTATAAATAGGCATTTTAAAAGAATAATAAAATAATTTCGTTAAAATCTCACATGCATCTGATTTTATTCAATTATAAAATTGACCCGTATTCGTTAAAACATCCTATATTTTGTTAGGGTTTTTAACACGCAGTCCTAAAATATAATTTAGAATAACTTAAACTATAAAATTCCCCATAAGCCGGCAAGTCAGTACACTTGCTGATTAACAAACAAGGGTCTGACACAGGTCTCTCAAGCTTGGAAGGTTGTTCGAGTAGCTCCCATATTAGATGAGTAGTAATCGTATAGGAAGCACTCGTAAAGCGTGTAAGAATAGAAGTAGACGGCAGGCTGTTCTCTGCCCACCTCAGAGGGGAAAGGCGTGAGTATAAAATATACGTAAGAGGTTTTCTAACCTGACATTACACCCCCATTTACCGCAAAGTATCTCGAAGTACAATATTACCACATGTAACTTACGTACTTAGTCTGTTTGTAACAGAGTTATTCGACGCGAATTCCAACTTTTCACGACTTCTCAGAATTCGGTATTTAATATTTAAATACCCCTGCAATATTAACGTTTCATACTTATGTAGGTATACTTAATTCCCTACAGGTACTAAAGAAGGTACTTGTCCTTTTTTTTTTATAAATATGACACGTCAATTTGACTTTACCTCGCCTGAGGGTAAGCTGAAGGTAAAGTCTCAAGAAAGAGGGCCACCATTATATACACGTGCCATGTTAACAATGGTGGCACTCAGCTTGACGGCCTCATCAGATGCTTTTTCACGCCCCGCTTAAAGGACCCGGGACTGTAGGAAGAGGGAAACACGTGAGCTGGCAAGGAATTCCAGATCTTAATGGTGCGACAAAGGAAAGAGTCACCGAACCGCTTGGTTCTTGAAGGAATGTTCTGCACCGTATAGGGGTGACATCTAAGTCCTGCACGTGTCGTCCTGTATAGGAAGGGGGAGGGTGGGACTAATTGGATTAGCTCTTCAGAACATTCACCATGGTAGAGACGGTAAAAAACTGCCAAGGAAGCAACATCTCTACGCATCTGCAGAGACTCGAGGGTACTCGTGACCTCAGGATTTCCGATAATGCGGACCGCACGTCGCTGCAACCTGTCGAGAGCATCTAATAAGTACTTTGCGGATCCATCCCAGAGATGTGAGCAGTACTCCACGCAGGAACGAATTTGTGTCTTGTAAAGAAGACACCGTTGCTCCGGCGTGAAAAACCGTCTCACTCTGTTCAGAACTCCGAGTTTACGCGAGGCTGCTTTGATGATACTCTCGATGTAGTTTTTGTTGTTCAGTTGTCCTTTTTGAGAACACACCCTGTCCTGCTCGTTAATCTACTAATAAAATAAAAACAAATAAGAAAAATAAACAACTAATATTAATATTTAATATTTTAAATAAATGTAGAAAAGTTCGCCATTCTTGAAAGTGTATGCTAAAACAGTTGGACTTCTTCGGTTATACAAAGACTATCTACTCTTCCCCTCCATGGCACCTGGAAGCCTCTCCATGGGACCTGGAAGCGAGAGCCCATGCGTCTCTATTTAAATGGCGTAAGAAGGCGCTGGAGCGGGGCCAAAGGCCTGCGTCTCGATAAATCGAGACCCAGCGGTCCCAGCTCTACCAGGAAACCGTGTAGACATGAAAGGTGCGGCTTGAGCAACCAAAGGGGGCATTCGCAACAATCGCGGCCGTCAGACCGGTCATGGACGAGTGGCTGGAGAGGAGACATGGTGCTCTCTCCTACCGGTTGTCACAGATACCATCTGTGGCGAAGACACCGGGAAACCACGGCCGAGTGTCAGCACTGCAAGGAACGCAGTTCTGCGAGCAGGCTATGCTCGTGAAAGTGGAGGCGGGGCGGGAGCGGGTGAGAACTCTCCCACCTGAGCTCCGCAGTCGGCGGCTTAGGCGCCGCCGACGTGTCTTCGCCAAAGACCATCGGCCTCCATGACCGGGGTACTGAGGACGGTGAGTGGGCTGCTCACCGTCCTTACAGAAATAGGCCCATGACGACAGCGTGACGTGAGGGGTTCACGCACGCCCCCCCCCCCCCCCTCAAGAAGCGGGATGATACCCGAAAACCTCCCATAGACGCGGAATAACACCCGAACCTTCTAGGCGAGGCCGCAGCCCAGCCGTAGGTCTGTTGGTAGTCCTGGGACATCCTTCCGAGGGCTTACCCGGGTCTACCTACCGCAGGCTATTAGGCGGTACGTGGGGGTTTATAGTCGGTAGGAGGATGAAGGATTTTCCCTCCCGGTAAAAAAAAGACTATCTACTCTTTATCCTAAAGAAAAGAACCCGCGGATAAAACCACCAGACGCAGCAATTGTTTTATTAAACGATTTTTATTAGCTTCACCTGTATGTTTGTTTTGTAACCGACTCCTTTGGGCGCGATTTCGGCCCACTTTAAACGGCCAGATTTCGTTCAAACTTTGTAGATTTATATGTAAAAGTTTGCGAGGATGTGTTTGACGGTTGGACAGATTACGGTATGATATCCCTACATAACTCATATAATACTTTCATCTCGAAAAAATGAAACACGAGCAAAACCGCACGTTTCGTGTACCTTTACATTACCTGACTTTTCTACTAGGTTATACCACAGAATAGATAATAGTAGTTATACTAACCGTGGGTGTTACCACACCTCTACTTGCCGTAGTGTCACAAAACATCTTCGAGAACCTGATGTATGTAAGGAAAAATATCTCTAAATTTTCAAGAGTTTGTGACAGGCATAATATAAACACAAGACATAAAAACAATCTTGTAGCTTGTGATAGTAGACTCCATAAAATTAGTAATTCTTTCCGGGGCAACTGTATACGCTTTTTCAACAAGCTCCCTAATGAAATTAGAGATTTACCTGTAAATAAATTTAAAAATGTAATTAAGACTAAACTGTGCCAAAAAGGCTATTATAAAATCCAAGAATATTTAGATGATAAACAAGCTTGGAACGAAGAAAGAAAAAAAAGAATATGTTTTCACTTCTGTCGGCACTCCCAGAGTGCAACCCGTCTTTTTTTTTAAACTTGACGTTTTGTAAGTACCGTTTTAATGGTCTATACAGAATAAATGATTTTTGACTTTGACTGTGCCTCCTCGGGGATTTACAGATGAGTATGTATGTCATTTTCTGTCTTATTTCGGGGTGGTGCCCTATTGTGCGAATGGGCTATAGGTAGTAGTCAGTGTATTAAATGTTGTAATAAACGTAATGGCTAAATATCATTCAGGCCGTTAATTGAATGGCGCTGTTTAGTCAACAGCCTAGCCGGTTAATTAAACGAATGATTAAACTAGTTGGCTGCGAGAGCTATATTACTAACGTAAGTAACTGGAAGTATTTGATTATGAACACGCTTATGGACTTCCGTATTATAATAACTAATATGAAAACGGAATAACAAGAATATCCTTTGCGAACTAATGTATGTTATATTTCTATTTGCATAGCATGCATAAATAATATCGAAATACTCATATTAATGTATATGAGAAAGTTGAAAGTCGATTCAGTCCTCTATTTAATATTTGACGAGGTTCGATGGACCGCACCGTAGCTGACCCGACTGACCGCGTGGTCGCGAGTAGGGTTGAAGCAAGTAAAAGTGACGTCATATTTGTACCCCAACACGCATTTGATCCTACAGTATTCATAATTATAATTTAAATATGTTACAAGAGGGTTAATTTTACAGCAGTACGGGAATGCTTGTTTTCCTTTTTCTTTTTCTTTTTTCCTTTTTTTTCGTTTTTCGCTTTTCTTATTCTTGTTATATGTTCTCTCCGTTAAATTCTATTAGTGTAAACAGAAACAGAACATTCCTTCTTTGTACTTTCTTAGCTCACATAGATTCTATGAAATATTTTAACAATGCTCGCTTGCTTCAGATAAACGCCACTAGAGTGCGTGAACAGTTACTGTAGCTTGTTCTATACCGGGTGTAAGGGGAACGCTCTCGAAGCCGAAGGCCCGTGGCAGTACTCCGGTTATACTACACATTGCTTTTTTTTTTGTTTTTTTTTAGCATCATTTATTCTTCATCGTATTACGAAAGCCCAATGAAACAACAATTTCATAAAAAAACATCACTACAGAAATTTATTTTTTACATATTTTATCAAATCGAAAAAAAAAATATGCCAATATATAGCACACCCGAAGTACTAATACGGGCCTTCGGGTTAAGGAGCGTTACCCTTACACCCGGTATAATGTAGCATCTATGGAGCGTTCTTACGTGTTCGGTGGCCTTGCTCCTCGAAGCGTGTATTCTTGTGTTCTAATAGATTATGAAAGAATGGTCTTGTTCTAGCTCTAGCTCTATTTGTTCCAAATCCACCTTTATCGAAATATGCTGGCCTTTTTAAAATTTTGAAATTACTAAATTTGAACTGAATCATTTTTGGTGTTTTTTTTTTTAAGAATAACAGTATTTACTCATTTTTGACAATGAGTAAATACTGTTATTCTTTTAAACACAAAGCATCCATTAACGCTGAATAACCCGCAGCAGCTGGGGCTGTTGTTGCGGTTATGTTACACAATAGGTGCTTAAATTTTAATCTCATTTATTTATATCAGCTAATAAGTTACCGGAGCTTAGCAGACCAGTCAGGTCTAGTAATCTTTTAATGGATTTATGTTTCGTATACCTAATTTTGTGCTTCTTGTTAACCTAAAGATCCCCACATAATGAGATTATCTATACTTAATATTATCAAGCTTAAGAGTTTGTTTGCTGCGCAGGGAGGGTCGGCTAGAAACTACATAAAATTTCAATGATGATGTCGAAATAATTGTTACTTTTACTACTTATTTTGTAGCGTTCAATACTTATCACATTTAAAAAGACACAGATAAAACCCTATCTGATGGAGATGGACTGTTGGCAACGAAACCTTTTGGAAAATGTCCAAAGGTAGACAAATTACCCTTATGCGTGACCATTGATAAATTAAATGATTAAAGTTCCTCTTGTTTATAATGATAGTATTCTTTGGTAGGTTAAATATTGACTATAGTGTACTAAGCGGCCTTCCAATGATTAATTATATTATTTGGCTCAACAAAAATATGAATTCTTAAACTTAATAACCAAATGCGATTAACAATAGTAGGTACAATAATGCTATCCAAGTTTTCGAAGATGTACATGATTGTTACTCAATCACGCTCTAACGTCTGAACAGATCTAGCTAAAATTTGGCACAGTGATAGATTACAGTCGGGAATAACATACAGGATTTTTTATTACCTTTGTGAATAGGTTCTCATGGCTAGCGGGAACGGGAGCAAAATTTCTTGCGGTTTAAGCCATGGGCACCAGTAAGTAGATATTTATTTAGTTACACTTCTTGTCCATTTGGGTACGCAGAAACAATATCTATCTACGAGTACTTGCCGCTTGTGCTGTTACTTCTATTGCTATTATAATTATTATCATATATGCACTACGGTTGCGGGTACTCTTGACCTGACCTTTACATATATTAATGTCCTCGATGTGATTAATATTCGTACACCCAAATCTACCATTATCTGGTTGCCAATTCATCCTCACCTCATATTTCTATTTTGTCTTTTTTGCGCCAGTCTCTATCTCGGTCACTACATCTTAACCTATACCAGAACACGACACTTCTTCCTTGCTTTAATTCGTGTTCCTTTTTTTCTTGCGGAAATCCCCATGAATTTATAATAATATTCATTAATATTTTAACTCTCGGTACCTAGTTAGAGCTTACTAATTTTACAATTTCTATACTTATCATCCACTCATCATCATCATATATAAGTTAATCCTGGCCGCGGAACTCCATAAAGTTAAGATGCCAAGTTCAAAAATTATACGGACAGCCCTGACGTCTTTCATAAGTTTACTCTTTTAATAATGAAATGCAATACGAATGGTAGCTCAATAAAGCGACTCGGAATCCGCAATTTATGTCCGCATTAGAATGACTAACGTTGGTCAATAAGTTTGAACATGTTGCATTAGTTCTACGTTCTTAGAAGTCTCAGCCCTTATTCATTTACCTGCCATCGATATTTTAACTTCAATTTATAAACCTTAAGGAACTAGCCTTATAATTAATTGTAACCGTCTTTGGGCTGGTCAATGGCTTGTTTCACTGTTGTCTTAGTTGTCCTGTTTTTGGTTACATAATAAACACAAAACATCAGAATGAGATTTTAGAATAGGGGAATGCTAGTAAAATACAATATAATAAGTTACTGCTTACGATGTGTTCTTAAGATCATGCGAATGGTCTAGACCATTTCTGAAGGAACAGAGTACTCGTATAAAAAACGCAGCTGTTTGCCGACCGTGCGCAAAGTGTCTCCTTATTATACCTATACCTATTTATAACAAAAACACAATATGACTATTAAACGTATTCTGATATCAATTGTGTTATAGTAATCCCTTGAGACTTGGAATCAATAGAGTAGGTACGTACAATAGAATAATTTGTCCCCGCTTAACTAAAAAGAAATACCAATCCAGTAATTTAAGCCATAAATTTCAGAGATTGAAGAATACAATTTCAAAATAAATTAATAAATTAGTCTACATTCTAATGCCTTATTTATTGGTCTAGACTATTTTGTATTACTATAATTCTATATTGGATTGGTAGAAATTAAAGCTTATTTTGCTTGTAATACCTATTAATAATGACATCTTTTTCTTAGAAAGTACTTCTTGCATAACGAACATTACTCAAATAATATCATAATAAGCTTGAGGACGATTCATCTTTTTTACTTGCGGAAACCGCCGTGAGTTTCACCTCACCGAAACTAATAAAGAGTGTGTTGGTTTCGTAGTGACTAAAACTGTACCTTCAGCCATATTGATGGGGAACTACGTAGATCCCAAAAAATGTATCCTTTTGACCTCGGCTGGCTTTCACGGTAAGGTAGTGGAGCCGTAGAATAAGGGTGACGACTAGGCAGCGTAGCACCATAAGGCGCTGCGTAGCTGCGGCGTAGGGGGTCAGAACGCCCGCGGCTCGATCTTGTTATTACTCTCATTAGGTTGGTTAAATGTTGGAAGACAAGTATTAAAATGTTACCTTTCTAATATTATTCCATAATATTAGATACAAATATTCAAACCAAATATATTTAAGTTTATTCTCTCAATACTGATAATACTAAGGAATAAATAATTTTATACTAAGTATCATCCCCTATGACCCCCCTCCCCCTGATAGGGGTAGAACCCTTGTTTTTACGATAAAAGTAGTCTGTCCGTGTCCAAGCTCTAATACATCTCTACCAAATTGTATCAGAATATGTTCAAAAATGACAAAATTTCATCCCCTAGCGTAGAAAGGGGAGGGCCCCTTTCTACCCCTTTTAACTTTAAAATAACAAACTTTCACTCCCTGTTTCCCCCTTAAACTCGTTTGTTTGCGATAATAGGTAGCCTATGTCCGTTCCCAAGCTCAAATTCATTCCTGTAACAAATTTCATCAGGATATCTTCAAAAGTGAATAATTTCACACTACGTTTCATCCCCTATACCTCCCCCCCTTGAGGGGCACAACCCTTTTTTTTCACGATAAAAGGTAGCCTATGTCCGTCCGCTCTAATCCATCACTGTACCTTCATCAAGATCGTTTTAGCGGTTTAGGTCTGAAAGCGTAACATACGGACAGACAAAGTTTCTTTTACATTCATAATAAATATTAGCATGGATATGGATAATGATCTGATCTTTAATTTTGTTTCAGATGTTATTTATATGGTATAACGATCGTTTGGCTGAAAAATACAAAAACCCGTTGTTGTGACTTTTGACTTTGAATCAAAAACATCCAGGAATCGGATTGATAAGACCGATTCCTGGATGTTTTTTGAGTTCATTTATCATGGTGTGTTGAATTCCATTTAACAATTTTCAGCCGACTGTGAAAATTATTGTAACCTCGGATATTTATCTTGGGGTAATCATAACATGTTTGTCTTTAATTTCCTTTTCTTCATAGTCCTTAGCTGTTCTTGTTTCGTATGTTTTACTGTTTGCTATAATGAAACATGTAGATACCGACCTATTGTGTTGCAAGATCTAGCCATTGACTCGAAGAAAAAGTTTGTGTTACAAAAATTTATTGTGAACAATATTTAGTCCCATTTAAAATTTGTAGATAAGATTATTTGCAAGCGAAAATGTTAACTTTAAACTTTAGACCAGAAAAACCATTTGGACCCCTTTTTCCAAGATGGCGGCCGTTGCACAAGGAGTGCAACCCCACAACCTTATATTTAATTTTAAACCGACTCACCCTTGATATCTAAAAAAGTAACTTTTCAAAGACCTTTTTTATTTTTTTTATGCTCTACTAAAGCCGTTCTCTATGCTGTGGTATATAATAATATACTTTACTATAGTATAGTGTCTACTCTATAAACTAGTAACATACCAGTAATTACTTGGGTACATACGTAAGTTAATTTGGGTTCCACTTAATTACATAAAATATACAAAATCCTTCCTGCCAACGACTTTAGATTTCAGAATCCGCTTTTATCTAATTTTCTTCTATAGTCAAAGGTAATTGCTTACCGCCGGATAGAGTATTTGCTTATTTTTCATCTGAAAAGTGGGTGTAATGAAAATAACTTCAATATATTTTCTTACAGGTTTAAAACTTTCAAAGTGGCCATATTTCAAAATATGATATGCTATAAGAAAGATGAAGGTTAATTCTGTTTGACAAAGGCCCGTCAGCGAAAATTATGTTTAAGCTACTCGAAGACAACGGTTCGAAATCGGATTACCTACTTTTCAAATTATCGATAATCGAATAAACAGCGTATACATTATTATTACAGAAAGGCATACATCGTGCGGCACGCTGACTAATTGCCACGAAACATTGGCATCATGATGACATGTGTGTGTTTTTATGTGCTAGCTAATGAGCCCCACACATTCACAGTTTTTTCAGCCATTGAAAAATATGTACGAATAAACTATACATCCCTACAATCACCAACGTCCACACGTGCTCCGAAAAACCAAACAGTTCGTACGTTCCTTTTTTTTTCAATTCATGGATGCGGTATTCCATAAACTTTATTTTCCATAAACAAGGTTCATTGCGAATAATGAAATTCTGACTGTCAGTCGTGGGAAGCTTTTTTGCTACACCACATGCTATGCAATCCATAAGAAAACTAAAAGCACTTGGCACATACGTGGCGATTATCAGAAAAAGTTTCCTCTATCCAATTGCGTTTCCCAATTCAAATCTCTCACTTCTCCTTTTTCAATACCGTTGTGAAAAAAAAAACAGTTTTTTTAAAAATACTGGTATAATTTAAACGATTCCGTTCAATCGTACTATTTTTTTGAAACGATGGACGTTATAAAATATGATGCCCATAATAAAACGTCCATATATATTTACCTCATACAACGGTATTCGATACCATCGATTCCTACTAAACTATGTGTATATGAATGGCACTGTACAAGCAATTGACTGAACTCGTGTACTTTGAATGCCGTTTCAACCCTACACTTTGGCTTGCATAAATTATGAAAATACTAGTGCTAGTGGATAATTCTGTAGGTCTTAGACTACGAGTATAATTACAGTGAGCGAACTCGGTGGTGAACTAGCCTTACACTTCAGGCCATTATGTATTTCTTCATATTTATTATATATTTTTTGTTTATTTTCATCTTCATTATAATATTGCTTTTCATTTTTGCGGCATAATATTAATGGAGTTTGAGATGATTAGATAAGTGTTTATTTACATATGTTTAAAATCAGTAACTGACTAACGTATATCGATGAACTGAGAAATAATAAACACAACCTCTTTTTTTGAAGTGAAAACTTCTTTAGCGGCGTTGGATGGGTAAAAAGTATTAAACTTGCGTCAGGATCGCTTGACCTTTGAACCGTAACCGACGACTGACGTCATACAACATTAGCAAAAGATTGTTTATTTTGTCAAGTGCGTTATGAAGCTTCGTAGCTTAGCCGTAAACGCTTCAACTGTAAGTCCTTATGGTTTCAGATAGTACCGGGTTCGAACCTGGGCTTCTGACCCTTTTTGTGATAATTTTTCTTTTTGTAATTTTATTACGTTTTGATTTTTTTTATCTTTTTCTAATTCATTAATTTCTTCTGACAGAAAATTAGTGATAGGTTCTATGATTGGCGCTATATTATAGGTATGGTATGTTCTTTTATCTTTTTCTCTGTATATAACGAAGAAGGAAAGAAAGAATAAGTTTTTACTTCTGCCGGCACTCCCGGAGTGCAACCCGTCTTTTTTTCACTTGTTAATAACACTTCTTCATCATCCTAGCATTAATTTTAAGCTTTCAAATTGGAGTCTGGGGTCCGCTTTACCAATCCAACTGCGACACCACGGAGGCTGTCAACATCACTTGTGTATATTATTTTGGAAATAAAAATATGTGTGGAGTTAAATAAAAAGAAGATTAATTATGAAGAGAGAAACAAAAAGAAGATTAGGTACCTATGCCTAGACTATGAACTATAAAAATGAATTATATCCTGATAAAATACTGAAAAAAAGAAAAGAAACCGATGAATTTGTTAGATAGGTACATAATTTTCTGAAGGCTACGTGTACGATACCGGGCCTTAAGTTTATATTTAACTGTTTTGAGACACTAAACGTAGTCGTAAGTTCTTCGAAATGATATACTAGAGGCTTACGGTGTATTTTACAATTGATTTTAGTATTCTCATAACAATATATTATCATGTAATGAACCTAATACCCAGCAATTTTATTGAATTATAGGTACAGGATGAATTTTTCAAGTGGGCCTGACAATTAAATCAATGAGGCATAATGAAAAGAAGGTTGGTAATTAAAGTAAGTCTTAGGCCTAATTCTGATGAAAAATGAAACGATATATATTTTTTTTTTTGGAAAAAAAATATTAGCAACCGATATCATCGAAATTACTAATATTCCCTCTAACCCCTCCAACTAAGCTAAATTACTTGTGCTAGGACTGGGTTCACGTCGGTAGTGTAATGACCAGAATTCAAACCCGGGACCTTCCTCCTTCTTGAGAAATACCAGGCCTCGAAACGCTATTTTTTAATGTTACTGATAAGATACACAGTCATTCTAGTAAGTATGGCATACGTAAACTTAAAGAAAAAGTCAATTTTTAACGAAATATTTATAATTATTTTACTTTACCTAGCTTACACGATTAATTGTTCAAAATGAGGGGCACTGATCTCAATATGTACCTATAGGTACACTGCTGTATTCAACGTCTCAAGGATTCAACTGCATTCCCCACTTCAGTAATTCACCCCGTATATAATAATATGTATTACTTCGTCACGATGCCGGAACCTAGGGATATAATTATTTTAATAGTCACGCAGGGGGCTAATGCCTACGTTATAATTATCAATTCAATAATCGTAAAATTTTCAGCAGGAATGGGTCGCCTCATCGGTCTTTGCTCGACGTTGATCATCGACAAGTAGGCCTAGCATGACGTGCTGTAAGCGATCGTGTGTACAGAACATTTGTTTATGTGTTGCACGTTATTTGGAAGAATATTGAAACTGAAAATATAATCTACATTGTTTTATCAAAATATTTAGAGCCGTAGTATAGAGATAGTAATAGGTATATGTGCTATAAATGATAAATTGAGCATTATGATGAATATGAAATTTCAAACAATCAAACTCAATTTCATGACGACTTAACTACGGGTCATGTATGGATGTTTCATGAGTGGCTATAAAAAAAGTTCATCTCGCATATTTATCTTATTGCCCGATTTATCACTTTGCCCATAAATATATACTTACAAGAACTGCTTGTTTTATAGTACAAGATGTGGCACAGTTATTATCATGCAAAGTTACAGGATTATAAACCACGTACATGCACTATAGAGTACCTATTTGTTTGCTATGACGTCACTCACTTTACACAAGCCATCAAAGAGCAATGCTGTACACAGCCATAGATGATTAGGTATGTATCGTAATAAGTTTATGATAATCTACAACTAATACATATAAATTAGATTATTATTAGGTGAAACTATTGCATGAATAACTATGCTGGAGAGCGTTGTAATTACCTATGATAATATTGAGGTGGTAGGTTAAATGATCAGAGGCACATTGCACATCAGAGACATTAGATACATAGGTAGTACCTAGGTATCTAATGTTTACATAGGTATAATAAACTATCCCGCTCCCGAGGAGGGCCAGACAGCGAGGGATGGCCCTGGGTCAGCCGGGGTGCGAGGGATATGTCGCATGACAACCTCACCTTCGGCCTAGCACTACGACCTAGAGACGTGAGGATTTCACGCACGTAAAAAAAAAAAACAAAAAAGGTATAATAAACTAGAAAAAAGTTGGTAACATTGTCTATTTTAAAAATTACCTGCATTTTCATAATAGACAATGTTACCAGTTTTTCATCATATTAAAAATATATTTAAAAAAATATTAATTAATACATAGCGCGCAAAACACATGGCCGATGGGGCAAAAAAGCTTTGGAATAGCGACCACGTACGGGCAAACGTCATGTGGGACGCCCAACGGCCAGGTGGAAGGACGACCTCATCAAGGTCGCCGGGAAGCACTGGATGCTGGTTGCTTCAGATCGCTCGTTCTGGAAGTTTATAGAAAAAATCTATGTTCAACAGTGGACTATGTGTGGCTGATACGATGATGATGATAATTAAATTTTAAATTATTAGACCCATTTGGATCTATAATTTCAAATAAAAAAATATGCGACGATACAATTGTGACGCCTGTTGACGTTTACACCAATCTTCAAATTAATCTTTTGACTTTTTTTTCAATATATTGTTAAAATAATGGGTCGGCATTATTATAAGTAGCATAACCATTGTCTTAGCGGTCGCAATTATGAACGATTAATTCCCAAACTTGTACCAAAAATTAACATACTTGAAAACTGGAACTAATTAATTTTTTGGGCGAAACCGGAACAAAGAAGCAAAATGTAGAATTGGGGATATTTTCCGAAAATCTGGTTTTTTTCTTTCAGCAATATTTATAATTAGATCACGGGTTATAAATAACGACAATGTTTTTAAACTTGAAAATTTGTACCGGAGTAGATAGGTAGGCTTATTAAAAGACATTGATGATGATAAGATAGTGCGCTGAATGTGGTCGCGAAACGCGTTGAGTTATTTTCGTGTTCGCTGAATGAGTTCACAAGAGCCACATATTATGTAATGACTTGGGATATAGGCACACACACAGAGACTGTAAATGTATTTTTTTAATTTATTTATATTTAAATTGATTATTATGTATGTGTGAGATGTGTATTATTTAATTATTATTTATTGATTTTACTTTAAATAGTTTTAATTTTTTTTTTTAATAATTGTATTTATGTTATGATTTGGCTATGTTTTTGATTGTATTTAGTAATATTAGTTAAATATTTAGTAAATATTTTATAATCTGTAACTCTGCACTATTGAATTGGAGTAATCTATAATGATAATCCCACCAAAAACATTTTCATGTAAAAATGTAAAAAAACCTAAGGTAGAGTGAGAGTGTAGAGTTTGTAGGTTTAGAGCGTGCAGTCTTTAGAGCTTGGCTTTATACGAGATCGGATAACTTTTACACAGGGTAAGCTGCGTAAACTCGTCTTGGCAACATTTTTACATGAAAATGTTTTTGGTAGGATTTCATTTATTTTTGTGGTTGTAAGTTGGTTAAAAATTATGACGTACGTATTTTTTATTTGTTATAAGAAATATTTTGATTAATTTTGACTTATGTAGCACAAACTGTAGTGCAAGTCTCATATATAAATTTCCACCGTAGTAGGTAATCTGGGCTTCCAACTCCTATTCTTCCTATTTTTCCTATTTTTTTAATTTATTTGTTGTCTTTGTAGTAATATTAGCCTACATACCAAATTTCAGATTTCTAGTACTTCAGGAAGTACTCTAACAATATTGTTGATCAGTGAGTGATGAGTCAGTGACGAAATTAAGGGCTTTGAGACATAAATAAAATCTAAAGTACGATTTGTATGTTTAATGATTGTACCGATGGCATTCTATCTTGAAAATTTTCACTATTTAGCATCATCCAAAGCAAATTTATGAGAGTTCAAAAAAACGACGAAGCGTTTCGAGAAAAGGTAGGTAGTGCCCTTGCGCTTCGCTTAGCTCGTCTTGGCGGGGGAACTGCCGTGCCCCCAAATGTATATTGTGTAAGTAAATAAATAATATCATAATTTCATCCGTACATTTACTGTTATTGTCTAAAACTGCCTAATATATTTTTTTTTTCTGCATTTCCCCTGCTCTATAGAATATTTGGAAGTATGAATGAATGGATGTTTGTTACTCTTTTACGTAAAAACTACTGAGTATATTTAATGAAACTTTACAATAATATAGCTTATATATCAGAATAACATATATGCTTCAATTTATAACGAACACCGATATAATAGCGATAACCGACATCCACGCGGGCGGAGCCGCGGGAAAAACTAGTATTATCTAATAGAAGGTACAGTCAGCATCAGATCAGTCTTGACTAGCTAGGAATTCTGAATAATTTTCTCTGACTGTACCTATATGCAATCTTTTTGTTTATCTGACTGCGTGTAGTGCAATACGAAATGGAATGCATGCAAAGTGTGCTTCATCGTCTATTCAAGCCTATGAAAAAACATTTTTTGTTTCATTTGGGTTCCTGTGCTAGTCTAATGGATTAGGTTCGATCCTAACACTTCGGCGTTACGAGAAACTCCGTAGGAATTACGATACTTTCGTTGCAATCAACTTACTAACCCGATTACGCTTACCTCTACAACCCAACGTATTACTTACATTATTCACTCATTTTGCAATTAGTTCACAAAAGGAACTAATTAAAGTAATCAGGAAAGGAATAAAAATATTTGAGGACAGGAGAGATTTTACTTGTCTCAATATCATTTACAATAATCTACTGATAATAGTTATTTACACTGGAGACTAGAGTAACCATGTATTGTGCTCATAATGTCGACAGCTCGAGTTTGATCCCTGAAATAATTACTTGAGTATTTAAAAAAATGGGTACGAACTTAACTGCCTAGTCAAAAAAGGACATATTAATCATCAAATCAGCAAACTTACGAATATATGAACTAATTGTTTACCGCTCTTTGAAGAAAGAAAATTGGGTACTTAGCTATAGATTGTTGTTATTCTATAGCTTAGTACCCAATTTTCTTCTTAAAATAGCATCTCCTTCAGAGTCCTTAGTAGAGTAACAACGAATTGATATCAAATATCTCGTTTATAAACTCCAAAACTCCATTCAAAGCAGTAATCGTATCCATTGATTTACGTACCAGCAACTTGATACGAAAACGACAAAACAGACTATTGGATATTTTCCTCAAAAGTTGTATTACCGCGACTTACAACGTAACGAAGCCGATTTGAGAAATCTCTAATTTTGAGAAAATCCCCCCGCGGCTAAATAAGGGCAAAACGAACGCGCTCTATCGGTCTGCTGGCTTTGCAAAAAGTTTGAAGGCTTTAATTTTGCCAGTTGTTAATTCGTGCGCGACCGATTCAAAGGCAGTGTCGCCTATTATTAAAAGCGTAAATTGTCAAACAGATGTAGCGAACGACTTTGGTTGCGTCCCGCCAGTGTTAAAACGCTATGAAAATTGCCGTGCTCGGTTAAGCCCTTCCCCAATTTTAAATGACCTTGTTGACTGATTGTAAATCTTGTTTATTTATTGTTATTGTATGCAGTAAGATACTGCATAGTGTAACAATAAATATAGTGAACATGTGACGGTATTTATAGTATCGTATTAATATACTACATACAAAAAAAAATAATGGTTCCAAATATATAATTGGGGATGATAATGACGATGATCTATTATAATACATACCAAATTCATCCTTTTTATAAATTTAATCTGGTGATTTTAAAGACGAAAAGGAGTACCTATACAAAGAATTGTTTCTTTACCTATTTTTTTTTACAATATCGGCATAAAAAAGTCAAAATTACTTGAACTTGATTCAAGTTGAAGGGGCATTTGAAAAAGTGGAACAAAGCTCTAAAGTTTATCAAACTTTAGTGCTATTTGCATTTTACGACTGTAAATGAACAAAAATCTTACTGAAATATTTATCTCTAAAACTTGTAAATGAGGACAGTTAAGCATTTTTACAACTCTTTTATTTATCCATGTTACTTTAGCTTAGAGCAACTGTAACTTAACTTGTGAAAATGCCGAGTGCAAGCTTATTCAAATTAGGTCAATTAGTCGTGGTGCGCTGTTCCCTCTATATTCCGTCTAAGTATTTAGCCCTAAACCCGGAACGAACCAACAAATAGACAAATGTTTATCATTTTAATTGCTGAGTCAATACAACGTTCATGAAGAATTTTGCGCAGTCACAAGAGCAGAACGGGCTGCTTATTGTTTTTACGAGGTCGTTGTGCAGTGTACTGCTTTAGGTCTGTATAAAATATATCGTAATATATCATGTCTGAAATTTATATTTCAACAAATGTATGGTCGCATTCAGTTACCTACATTTTAACCTTTAACTATGGACGTGTAATTTTTGTTACATATATTCGGACGTGCGGTCTCACAGACCGCTACCTTTAAAGACTGTATTCTATCTAGTTAAGAAAGTATTGTACCAGTTTTTATTTTTATTCCTTTAAGGACCTACACAATGTGTATAAAATACGTAATTAAAATGAATATGTACTTGTTTTCAAATAAAGTCTAATCATATAACAATAAAAGGCCCTTTTCAGATGTTTTTCTCTAGATCACTTTATGGGAATATTATCTAAGGAAAATTACTTTTTCAGTCAGTTTTATTACTTTTACGATAAAGAATAGAGAGTAGAACAAAACATAAAAATTTTGACAGTGGTGCAACTTGTGCATATTCGTAGGCAGTTTATGTAATTATACATAAACTGCCTACAAAAAGGAAACTTAAAGGAATAAAAATAAAAACTGGTACAATACTTTCCATTAGGCTTAGAACATTGTAAATATTTGTTGGCTGTTGACAGCCTACACAAGTGTGGATCATCTTTCTTTTTGTCTTTGGTGGGCATAGTTTACACGTTTTACATTTAGAAACTATGATTTCTTAAATTGGTAGTTCTTGGCATATCAGGACCCAAAACTCAGCCCAATTTATTACATAAACTTAGACTCGCGGTCACACAGACGGCTCTCAAAATTTAAAGCGAAATTACTTACGAAACATACAGTTGGTGTTTTAAATTTTTTTTCTCAACAGATGTTTACCGCTAAAACTGAAGCTACTGAGACCGACCGACGTGTGGGGTGGGGTACGCGGGATTAGAGGGCACGTGAATCATAAGCATAAACTTAAAGGTTGAATGTATATATCCACGTACCTAGTAGTAGTATTTTTTACATTCCGCTCAAACGACCCGTGGTTTAGATGATGTCATCACGTGTGATAGATTTGAAAAACCATTTTGAAAATATTTTTAGATGTTTGTTACTCAATAGCGCAGAAACGGCTGAACAGATCTGGCTAAAATTTGGGAAAGATATACGTTGATTTGAAATAACACAAAGGCTACTTTTTATCTGTAAAACGATTTCCATAGATTTCGGGATCTATTTAATATCGACTTGACAAGTTGGTCACTAGAATGTGTTAAAGGCTTTTATGGCGCCCTAGTGACGCTGAAAAGGGAATATCTATTTTTTTTTGCGGACCTGACTATTCCTTATATATAACTATATATTTTGAGGTTGAACGTTCCTGAGAATATCTCGTGAAGAGGCGAAATAGGTGGTGGTGCATTGCATTCAAATTATGACTAGTGCTTCCTCATAGGAGGACGTAAAGTACGTAAAGTACGTTTGAAGAACTATAAGGCCTAAGGACCGTATTATAGGAGGCGCGGGTTAGATCCCCGCTCAGTGCAAATATTTGTATGCATGAATATGTATGTATATTTGCATTGGTTTGGGTGTTTCTATGTATAAAATGTATGTATCTACAACAAAAAATAGTATCTAATTATGTATATCCGCATTCCAGATTCCATAACACAAGCTAGTTAAGCTATGCTTACAATGGATCTAGAAAGCGTTGTGTGAAATGTTATGGAATATTTATTTAAATATTTATTATAGAACGATACTCAGTCCTGAATCTCGTTTTATGACTAGATCTGAAGACAGATTGTAATTCTAAACGACAACAGTTCTAGTACCATTGTGAGAATTGATTCAATACTAAGCGTTGTTCTGGAATGCTTGCCTAAGAAAGAAAGAAATAAACAGTATCACAACACAACAGATGACAGTGATAAGCATTTTGTAAAAAAAAAGCAAGAAAATAAAGTAGGCACATGAAGTAGCAGCAAGGTGTCGCCTCAGGAAGAGCATTTAAAAAACGTTTTCAGTGCTGTATTTAAACAGTATATTGGAACACAGTTTTGCTCGCAGTCCGACTCTGCCCAGGGGAATTTCCGTCTGCGAGTCTCTCTGATGGACTGTCCTGTTTTTATGTTTTATGGCCCTTTGACTGAGTTACTTATGAGCTGACATACAAAACTAATGATTTATATTTTTTGCTTATATTCTTTTTTCTCATTTTTCATATACGAATATACGAAATTATGGTTCCAAATACTTTATTGACATAATTTCAAGACGAAAGTACTTATTCATTTAGGTACCTATAATAACATTATAATCGTAGAAGGTATACGGCGGTTGAGGAAAAGAAAGTGAGCCGACGATTAGCAAGTTTCGTAATAATTTTGAGCAGACTTGAGAGAGAGAGAATTGAGAGATTATACAGACACCTATCGCCAGTTAATAAATAGATTTTACTGAGTTTAATGTGAAGAAGTGAAAACTTTAAATTAATAAATCGTGTGCTTATAGAATTTTTTATCGACGCATTATAAAATTGTAAATATTTTATTTTTTTATTTCAGTTTGTTTCGAATATGTTTATAATTATAGATTTTTATTCAAAATACAACTTTTGGTACGTATCTAAAAGCAGTAAGTAAAAGTATACGAATCAAATATATATCCATGGAGTATTTTGAAACATACTAATTAATACCAATGAATTTGTTTTCAATATTTTACCTAATTATGTAATAACACTGATAACACTGGAAAGCTCGCGCATATTGCGTTTCTATGCGTTATTATTCTAAGTCTAGAATAATTTATAATAGGGCAAATCATATTTAAAAAATAATACCATCTTTCGGATTACAGCAAAATCAAGCAAATAATTAATAAGTTTTAACTTTATCTGTTGATTCTTTTCTTTATTATTTTTCTTTATTAATTTTATTATGAACAATACATAAAACTATTATAATATTATTCTTTATGAAAATATCCATAGACTATTTTTAATTTCTTTCAATCATAGTCCCGTCTATACTGTCTATATTATACTATGTTTTAAATTTATTTGTTCATAAAACATATTTACTTGCGCTTTGCAATTTAACAGAATAATTTCTTTATGAATTAATTTTTTTCTTTAACCACATACCATAGTGTATATTTATTCATTATTTTATTTACGTATAAAAATGCCTTTCTTAATCAACTAGATGGCGTTTTACGACATTGAATTATATTTTTTTTGTTTTATAAGAACCTCGAAATGGCGTTACAGTCCGTTACATAACGTTCTATAGTAAGTGAAAAATGGACACACAATCTAGCGTTGCTCTGTAAAAAGCGATAAGAAACTGTACGGCTACGTACAAATCTAAGTTTACACTAAGCAAACTGCACTTTCACAGAGTTTCATTCTAAATTCTGTTGGTTTATAAATGGGTGCAACTGCAATTCTTGCCATGTGTGCCCTTTTACAAATGATCTTAGCCTCTATATTAACTGTGACCAACACTTGTACCAGCAAGCTTATCTGTTCTTCGCGCTGTCAATTTATTATTAACCTTCCTAACCAATTCAACTGTAGCTACTACATCAGTGGCGAAGAGTAAAAATTTTCTAAAGGAAAGCCTTGGAAATGTTAGAGTATTCATGTAAAAATCTAAAGTAAAAAAACCACGGCTTCCCTTGCAGAGCAAGGCTGTAGGGATCGTGTTATAGGGACCCCTCGCTACTGTACTACTCTACTACGGACGTGGCGCTAGCGGTTGGAAAGTCTGACAGCAATGGCGTCCTTAAACCATTCGGTTCATGAAAGAATTCATTTTCGTAGCTGCAATTTTGCTGTTGTCATCTCTAAACTTAAATTACTCTAAAATTTTCCTATTTTAGCTTAGTGATTGACATAAGGCTAATCTGTTGTTTAGTCAAACTAAAATAAGCGTTCACTAAGACAGCCCTAAATTCGAATATGTTGCCGTTCCTCTAAAATTAAGAATTTAAAATAAAAAAAGATAAAGGGTATTTACATACAATCTTTAAAAACTGTATTCATAGGTCTTTAGAATGCCGGTTCGTGTTGTAAATGTTAGGGAATATTAGTGATTTCGATAATTTCGATAGCTAATATTCTTTAAAAAAAATCATACCCGCCGTGTGTGTGATTAAGCAACGAACACACTGACCGATGTGACGAATCACCGTGCGGCCGTAGTTGGTTCGAGTCTGACGTAGCCACTTAATCATTAGCTGCAATGAGATGAAGCCAGACTTTCAGAAAACCAGTCCAGCACGTGCCTTCTTCAAGTCACACTTGGAAAACTTCCGCACAACCCACAATAGAGCAGCTCGGCTTCGGTCGGAATTTACCATAGGCGGTGAGAGGCGCCGTCGTCTCCGTTGCCCAGGGTGCATCGTGTGGAGGTTCTTACACCTATCACTAACTTAGTTGGCAGTATTTAGGTGGCGTCTAATCTTAGTGTGACATTTCTTATTATAGTAAATCTTTGACATTTAAAACGAACAACAGAATTAATACTCTAAAAACAGGATTAAGATAAGTAACTAAGCTTATTTTGATCCTGTCAAACTAATTTTAGGTTAGTCGTGTGTTCTCAGAATATGAAATGACGTTTGACAGAGCTAAACTCAGTTTTAGAGATTTTTAGCTTATTTTAGTTGTTAAGACACAACAGAATAGCAGCAATATAAAAAGAAAAATTTGAACTAAGAAACTAAATATAAACTAATTAAAAGTCTCTTAAACATACGATATCAATAATGTAAAATATGTTACTTGTACAATACACACACACAATATGTTGTGTACATATGTAAGTACCCCCTTATCACATTGGGATGTAATACCGAGGGTATTAGGGGATGTTGACATTTGTCGGATACATGTTTCCGTCCCTAGATTATAATCTGGAAGTATGCTGGCATGAAACAAAAAACGAAGGCAATTTTTTCTATAAGGAAATAGAATATTGTCGAATTGGTATTTTTTAAATTGCGATGGGTTTACTTCAAAATATGTACAATGCTTAAAACTTGCTTAAACGTATTTTCTTGGTGGAAAAAAACTAAAGGGCTTCTTATTTTTTTCCATAGCCTCTAGAAGAAGCTGAGTAGATTTTATCACGTGCTGTATTTATTGGTGTAGTTTTGAAGGTAGTGCGATTGTTATAATTGCACGTAAAGTGTAATGGCTGTCATACACATTCAGATAATTTGGTCAAACCGGCAGTTTCAAACAGTTCTATCAAATTGGCGTGAGTGTGTTTGTCAAAATTTTAACAAATTTAATATTAAATCGGAGGATCGTACGAAATGGCGCACATTGGGGGAGGCCTATGTCCAGCAGTGGACTGCAGTGGGCTAATTAATTGATTGATTGATAATGTAAAGTCAAATACTTTGAAGAAATATACATTTGATCAAACTGTTTGAAATTGCCAGTTTGATCAAATAATCTAAACCTGTATGGTGGCCATAAGATATACTAGGGTACTTTGGGGCACAAGCCAACATCACTTACCACTTGCCAGACAGTCAATAGTGGTCAAACACAGGATATTGACTATAAAAGCATCAGCAGTTTTTATATTATGAACCGTATTTGGTTATCTATTAATAATAATACTGTCACTAGTGTCAGAATAAATCAAAGTACATATAGTTATTGTGTAAAATTAGTATTCCCAAACTACATAACTACACTGACAGCTTGAATAGCGTGCCCAATTACACACAATACTAAATTGCTAATTACATTTTAATTGAATAACTAAAATACGAGTGGAATTTTACTATAATTTGAGGTGATAAGTCATTATTTGAAGAACAATAGAACAGGTAGGCTGGTATTATAATGAATATTATGTTAAGAATCCATTTGGCATTCGCATCAGAAAATCCATTTGGCTTTTAAGTGCTTTAATGATTTGGGAAAAAATTCCTGGTCTGGGATGATTAATTTGCTCGATATTCGACGAATCATTATCTCGAGTAGCAGTAATTATCGGAAATGGAGTTCTGCATTTTACAGTTCATTATGTATACGGAGTATTAGAGTATTGGCATGAAACTTCCATAAGCATAGCCACAGTAGATATTGCATATTTATTAAAAATGGTTATTTATTTATTTTTCCAAGCTGCAAATTATATTTGGATAGTAGGCAGCTCTACAGATCAGTCGGGAGAATCGGGTTGTAGAGACCTACAACCCGATTTCTATCTGCTTCCCATTGGGTCTCAATGTAAAGTAGGTGGAGTTGAAATTTTTTTTTCATTGGCTTCATTCAATAGATTTCAACCTTTGCCACTGCTGCAGATATTTGGTTGCCTTAAGAGATTTTAGCTGCAATATTTCACGGCCTAGCGTTATGGGAAATGGTGCTAAATTATTAAATCATGCTGTTCTATTTCTCACAGTCTCATAGTTAAATAAACATAATACCTAATAGTTTTAAAATGGATATACAGGGCATTGCTAAACTCAAATGGTTTAATAATGCCCTGCATATCTAGTTTTTGGCCCCAGCTAAACGAAAGACTGAGATGGGGGGGTTATAGACAACAGTCACCCCCGGAAAAGTCATAATACCAATCTAAAACAATATACGGACTTCGGATTCATCCAAAGTGCAAACTTTCAATGCAGCTGGGAAATCGCTTCAGTAGAAACTTATACCTTTGTAATAGATATGTGTTTTCAATAGCACTCAGTTACTGCTTTCGTGTTTAAAATATTTCATGTTGGTGATGTGACAGGTACCATAAAATATAAACTCAATGCAAAACCATACAATATTTTAGTTTATTTATGCCAAGTGGGTTCCATATAATTATTAAGAATGAAGCAGATTGATTATTTATTGTAATAAAAGGTCTGAGACTATACTAATAAAATATTTAGGTACTAGACTGTCTACTTAAATAAGTATCTAAACATCATTCATAATAAATTAATTGACGGGTATACTTATAGGTTAAATTATTAATGCGTTGTATAGTAATAATGTGTAAAGAAAACCAGAATTTGGGCTGAAAACATTTTAAATAAGCTAAATACACAAAATATAACCATGATAATGTATAATACAGGCAGAATAGAGTTGAATTGCGAACTATGTTTGTAGAACTAGGAATACTAACAGCTCGATAGGTACTACACATACAAATAACTACGGAAGAGTGGAGATTCAGGCCGCCTTAATGAGGAGTGATAAACAAAGGACATAGTGGCTCTTGCATTACATTCATAGCAACTTTTCAAAAGTAGTAGTAACGCAGAGAGCTCTATGAACTTCATTGAGAGAAAAGCCAACCTCACCTGCAACCTACTACACCACGGACACGGCTTTTTTATAGGTTTCCTCTCAGGGTTGGGAGGTCAAGTTGCATTGGAGGTGTAATGTTATCCTTTTTTAACTGATTGTAAGAACGTTTTGATGTCGGCGTCGTACGCCGATAATCGACATCTGATAGCCGACACCTTGTGCTCCGCCGCATAGTCGGGGAGAGCCGTCGTCTACCCGAGTTCGGCCGGGGTCGGTAGGCGTGAGATGTCGTGCGGTGTTCCACAGGGATCGGTCCTGGGGCCGCTGCTGTGGAACATCGGTTACGACTGGGTGCTTCGCGGTGACTTCGCGTACGGTGCCACCGTCACGTGTTACGCGGACGACATGTTGGTGACGGTGGGCGGGGCCACACACCGCGAGGCGACCCTGAGGGCCACGACCGCGGTTGCTCAGGTCGTGGAACGGATCCGGCGACTGGGTCTCGAGGTGGCTCTGCACAAGTCCGAGGCCATGTTCTTTCATGGCCCTCGGCGCAGGCCAGACCCGGGAGCCAGCCTTCCAGTGGGAGGCACTCCCATCGACATCAAGCCCCGGTTGAAATACCTGGGGCTGGTGCTTGACGGTCGATGGGATTTCGGAGAACATTTCCGAAGTCTGCGCCCCAAGTTGGTGACAACGGCGAATGCCTTGGGCAGGCTGTTGCCGAACTTGAGGGGCCCAGAGGACTCCTGCAGGAGACTCTACGCGGGTGTCGTGCGGTCCATGGCCCTATATGGGTGCCCCGTATGGGCGGACACCCTGGGGGCCAGATTCCTGCCTCTGCTTCACGCGGCGCAGAGGACGACGGCCTCCAGGACCATCAGGGGGTACCGCACGATATCCTTTGTAGCGGCGAGTCTCCTGGCCGGATCGCCACCGTGGATCCTGGAAGCAAGGACCTTTTCAGCACTCTATCGGTTCCGAAAGGAGGCGCGGGAGCGGGGATTCGATCCCGAGCCCGAAGAAATTCGGGCCGAGAAATCCCGGCTCCACAGGGCCATGGTGACCGAGTGGGAGCTACGACTTGAGCAACCACGCGCAGGGCACGCCGTGATTGCGGCGGTAAGACCCATCATGGGGGAGTGGCTAGAGAGGCCACACGGTGGCCTCTCGTACCGTCAGACGCAGGTCATTACCGGACACGGTAACTTCGGGCGGTACCTGCATCTGATGGGCATAGAGCCAACGCCCGAGTGCCATCACTGCGACGCGAGCGTGGACTCGGGGCTGCACACGCTCACCGAGTGTCCGACGTTTGAAACGCCGAGGCGGGAACTTGTGATGGCCCTGGGGGTGAGAGAGCTCACGCTCTCCACCTTGCTCGCGGCGATGGTCCGCTGCGCGGATGCGTGGGCGGCCAGCGCCTCCTTCTGCGAGCAGGTCATGCTCGTGAAGGAGACAGCAGAGCGGGCGCGGCGCAGCGAGCGAGAAAGACTCGTGGACTTCGCTGGCCGCGTTCGAAGGCGGCTCGGGCGTCGGAGGGCGCAAACCGACCTCCGCCCCCCATGAGCGCGGGCCTGAGGGTGACGGGTGGAGCCGCTCGTCACCCTAGCAGAAGCAGACCACGGCGGCGGCGCGCATCGTGGGACGATGCGCCTCCTCCCCCATACCGTGGGCGAGTCGGGGACCACGTGGTCCCCCCTCCCGAGGAGGGCCAGACCGAGAGGAATGGCCCTGGGTCAGCCTGGGTGCGAGGGATATGTCAAAAGACAACCTCACCTCCGGCCCAGCACATCGACCCACAGACGGCGTGCGGTTTAGTCGGTTCGAGTCCGACATAACCTCCCCCTTCGACTCCGAAGGGGGGGAGGGGGGGGGGTATCCGTGGGGATTTCCCGCACGTAAAAAAAAAGCCGACACCTTGTGCTGTTTTCACATTTATCCGATAAAATCGACCTGATACGGCCATTTGCTCGAAAGCACAGACTAGTTAGGAATGCTAGGGATGAAAAAAGAAAAAAAATCGACCTTATTGACAGGACATGGTTTTCCCCTGATGGTCCTGGAGGCCACTGTCCTCTGCAGCGCGTGGAGCAGGAATCTGGCCCCCAGGGTGTCCGCCCATACGGGGCACCCGTATATGGCCATGGACCGCACGACACCCGCGAAGAGTCTCCTACAGGAGTCCTCTGGGCCCCTCAAGTTGGGCAACAGCCGGCCCAAGGTATTCGCCGTTGTCACCATCTGTTATAAACGCATTTATATTGCGACTTCTGCGACTTGTAAGGTTCCCGATTCAGAATAAAAGTCAAATAGTTCAATGAACTTAGTTATACTCGTAAGTATGTTTATTTGTAACAATCCCTTAATCAATATCTTACATTACTCTTACATCTAGGTAATATTGATATAACCACAGCTCTGTTACTAGCAGTAATACAATCACAGCTATAAATAAATAAGTATGTATTTATGTGGCTACAAGCCGTCCTCGCCGAATCCAAAAGGTGACGCATCAGAGGTCGTGAGGTAATAATTTCCAACTACCCTGGAATAAGTAAAATATATATTATAGGTATTACACGATTTACGAGAATATTTACTCAGGGCCTTCTCAGAGCCAAATTGAATATTCCTAATATAGAGGGCCTTCAACGATGCGGCCACGTTTCACGGAGATCGTACCGACTGGTATGAAGAAATGCTGGCGTAGCATCGTAAAAAATCTCTCTCTCATAATTCCTACGACCAAGACCGGGTGAAGTGGAGTGGATAATCGCTAACTTGATGATGATTAAGGAGAAGTGTGAAGTTTTTATATTCATAGAGTAGTAATTAAAATAGCAGGCACCATTGTTTTAGTGCCAGCATAAAATATAACTCGCTCCCAGTGTAATGTAACAAGTGTTAATGATTCGTTTATTTTCAGGCTGACTTTTACCTTCTAATTTGTACTCCTGTAGTATAACTAACATTATTTTGAGTGTATTTTTATAAAGTTTCTGAAACTAAAAATACAAAAACCTTTTTCATGGTTTTTTTTTTTTTTACGTGCGGGAAATCCCCACGGATACCCACCCCTCCGGAGCCGGAGGGGTAGGTTATGTCGGACTCGAACCGACTAAACCGCACGCCGTCTGTGGGTCGATGTGCTAGGCCGGAGGTGAGGTTGTCTTTTGACATATCCCTCGCACCCCGGCTGACCCAGGGCCATTCCTCTCGGTCTGGCCCTCCTCGAGAGGGGGGACCACGCGGTCCCCGACTCGCCCCCGGTATGGGGGGGGGGGGCGCGCATCGTCCTACGATGCGCGCCGCCGCCGTGGCCTGCTTCTGCTAGGGTGACGAGCGGCTCCACTCGTCACCCTCAGGCCCGCGCTCATGGGGGGCGGAGGTCGGTTTGCGCCCTCCGACGCCCGAGCCGCCTTCGAACGCGGCGAGCGATGTCCGCGAGTCTTTCTCGCTCGCTGCGCCGCGCCCGCTCTGCTGTCTCCTTCACGAGCATGACCTGCTCGCAGAAGGAGGCGCTGGCCGCCCACGCATCCGCGCAGCGGACCATCGCCGCGAGCAGGGTGGAGAGCGTGAGCACTCTCACCCCCAGGGCCGTCACAAGCTCCCGCCTCGGCGCTTCAAACGCCGGACACTCGGTGAGCGTGTGCAGCCCCGAGTCCACGCTCGCGTCGCAGTGATGGCACTCGGGCGTTGGCTCTATGCCCATCAGATGCAGGTACCGCCCGAAGTTACCGTGTCCGGTAATGACCTGCGTCTGACGGTACGAGAGGCCACCGTGTGGCCTCTCTAGCCACTCCCCCATGATGGGTCTTACCGCCGCAATCACGGCGTGCCCTGACCTTTTTTTTTTTTTTTTTTTCATGGTACGGAATGAAGATATCATATTACTCGGTGAATGTACTCCAACAAATTTGTACCCATAATTATGATCTATGACGACTACTTAGGAGAGATTGATAGAATTTCATATTTAGCTATGACTATTTTTAATTAATGTGAAACAAAAACTTTTTTACAGGGCTGTATGTAAACGGGGTCGCTTAAATTTTACATTTCATGATTGGTCACGCAAGTCATATGGTCACGTCATACCAAAAAGTGACGTACTTTTTTCGTTACATGTTCTTTTTTTATACCACTTAGGTGGCAGACAAGCACAGGGTAATTGGACGGGTCTGTCCTCTGGCCTTTCTTAGGCACAGGATGCACTTATACGGTCTTCCACGAAGCCGAAACTCGTCCCGCGGCGATTGAAAGCGCAAAAAGTCGTGCAAAGTACAGGGCGCACCTCTGAAGTACAGTGCTTAACCATTCGACCACTCGACTTATGAACATCTAGGGACTTTAGTCCCCACCGAACCATATGCTGGGTGATTTTTCTACACCAGGGTATAATAGGTGGCTTGCTTGGTATTACCATCGTTCATAGTCGAGTTTGACGCAAAGACATTACCTAAAAGATCGGCTTGGCGCCATGAGCCAGATTACCGTCGGGTTTTTGCAGAGGCGGAAACCGAGTGTCCTGTGCCCACAACCACACCACCACAGAGAAGTTAGAATTGAGTGGCTGGCTGGCGAAGTGGGCGGAAGGACCGCTGGCCCCCTCCCAGATACTGTAGCCGAGTCCACTCCGGTTTCCTCCTCCGGCACGACTACAGCACCGGGAACTTTACACAGGATTTTAGTTCAGCCTCCTAGGGCGGAAATTAATTAAAAGTAAACTGTACAGCCTGCGGATGGCCAGCGGTTAACTATTTCACCGGGCCTCTCCGACCGCCACGCCAACATTTCACGGCCGCACATGTCAGCGGTGTCAACGCCTTTGGTCTTCCCACTGACAGCACCCTCTCTAGAGAGCTCTGGCTACCCTACTCACCGCCGAGAATACAACACAATATTATAATGACCGCAATATTCTGTAGAACGGAGGTGCTTCCCCCGTCGGACTGCTCAATTTGGACCGGGAGATAGTATGTAAAAGTGAGTAAAATATAGTCAGGTATCTATACTATTATATAATATTATATATTAGTATCCAATCGCATGCGATAGTGCAAAACCTCTCGATAACAAATGTAGTATTAGGGCACTTCCACTTGTTTTTATACTACGTGAACTATGTATGTTATCCATACTTCCATACTAATATTATAAATGCGAAAGTAACTTTATCTGTCTGTCTGTCTGTCTGTCTGTCTGTATGTTACGGACATAGGCTACCTTTTATCGCGAAAAAGGGGGTCAAGGGGGGGGAAATAGGGGATAAAAGTTTGTATGAAAGTTTGTCATTTTTGTTGATATCCTTATGAAATTTGGTATAGTGGTGGATTAAAGCTTGGAAACGGACATAGGCTACATTCTATTGCGAATAGGGGTAGAAGGGGGGGGGATTAGGGCCATGGGATGAAGGGTTATATGATAGTTGGTCATTTTTGAAGATATCCTGATGAAATTTGGTACAGATATGATTTAGGGTTTGGGAACGAACATAATTTACTTTTTATAGCGAAAATGGGGTTTTAAGGGGGGGAATTGGGGATGAAAGATTGTCAGTTTTGAAGATATCCTGATGAAATTTGGCACAGGGATGAATTAGAGCTGGGGGACGGACATAATGTTACCTTGTATCGCGAAAAGAGGGGGAGAAGGGGCAATATAGCTATGGGATGAAAGTTTATATGAAACTTTGTCATTTTTGAAGATATCCTGATGAAATTTGGTACACAGATAGTTTTTGAGCTTGGGAACGAACATAGGCTACCTTTTATAGCGAAAATGGAGTTTTAAGGAGAGGGATTTGGGATGAAAGATTGTCAGTTTTGAAGATATCCTGATGAAATTTGGTACAGGGATGAATTAGAGCTGTGTTACGGACATATGCTACCTTTTATCGCTAAAAGGAGGTAGAAGGGGGGAGTAGGGCCATGCGATGAAAGTTTATATGAAAGTTTGTCATTTTTGAAGATATCCTGATAAAATTGGTAGGTACAGAGATAGTTTAAAGCTTGGGAACGGACATAGGCTACCTTTTATCGCAAAAAGGGGGTTGAAAGTGGGGATATGGCTATGAGATGAAAGTTTATATGAAAAGTTGAAATTTTTAACGATATCTTGCTGAACTTGGAAAGGGATATGGCAAAATTTTATAGCGAAATAAGGGGTTAAAGGAGGAAGTTGTAATAGGAGATGAAAGTATGTATGATAGTTTATTATTTTAAAATATCCTTATGAAAGCTTTGTACAGAGATGGGTTAGAGCTAGGAATATGGTTAGGGTTAATAAGATTTTTTTTTGGAAGAAACCTTTTTTTTTACGTGCGGGAAATCCCCACGGATACCCACCCCTCCAGAGCCGGAGGGGGAGGTTATGTCGGACTCGAACCGACTAAACCGCACGCCGTCTCTGGGTCGTAGTGCTAGGCCGAAGGTGAGGTTGGCATGCGACATATCCCTCGCACCCCGGCTGACCCAGGGCCATCCCTCTCGGTCTGGCCCTCCTCGGGAGAGGGGACCACGCGGTCCCCGACACAACCCCGGTGTGGGGAGGCGCGCATCGTCCTACGATGCGCGCCGCCGCCGTGGCCTGCTTCTGCTAGGATGACGGGCGGCTCCACCCGTCACCCTGAGGCCCGCGCTCATGAGGGGCGGATGTCGGTCTGCGCCCTCCGACGCCCGAGCCGCCTTCGAGCGCGTGCAGCAGGAGGAGGCGCTGGCCACCCACGCATCCGCGCAGCGGACCATCGCCACGAGCAGGGTGGAGAGCGTGAGCACTCTCGCCCCCCGGGCCGCCACAAGCTCCCGCCTCGGCGTCTCAAACGCCGGACACTCGGTGAGCGTGTGCAGCCCCGAGGAAGGTATCCTAATGAAATTTGGAACAAAGGTGGATTAGAACTTCGGAACGGACATAGTCGAGTAACGAGTCAAATATAGAAGCGCGTGGAGAGGCGAGTAGAGATTGTTATAGGCATGTAGAGGTCAAATAGAATGTCAAGTAAAGTCGACTACAGGGGCGAGTAAAAACGCATCTACCTATAGATATACCTACATATTTGTACCTATGCCTACTGTTATGTGAATATGAATGAATTCCCATTTCATTGAATCACTCTCGAAAAGAAACTCGAGAATCTAGTATTATATAAATTGCAAATTTAGCTCATCTTTTCTTTCGTTATACATATTCCATGAATGCCATTATAGTGTGACAAACGATTCATCCGGTTTGATATCGTAACATCGTCGCGCATATAGATGAAAATGTGATGATATTGTACAAAATGAATGAATTTACCTGCTGTGTGTTTGTTTGTGAATCACAAAAACGAAGACGCAAAAACAAGCCGCTACGATAAGAGAAATCAAAAATATAACAAATTTTCCACAACAATGGTTCCGCGTTCGCCCTACGAATTTACACATCGCACAAATATCTTTATTTGCCTGAATATTTTATTCCTTTTTTAACTCGAAAGCAATTTTAATGCTTTATTTACAATTTCTCTCCTATTCTGTCTAACGGGCCAGCATAATAAAAAATGTATTATTTATGGAAAATGTAATGAAGTGACTCGTTTTGGTCGTCAAGATTTGGCTAAGTCTACATGAACGAAGTTACCGGTACACCATAGTTCATTTCATTCTCAATACATTATGTCGTAATATTACGCTATAATTTAGCCGCGGCAGAATTATACGTTCACAATGAAAATAAAACTTACGGGCTTGGTACGAACTCTCCAAGTTCTAACACTGTTTTACGTTTTTCTTCTTTACTGCCTTTTTTCCAAGTTCTGTAATTTTCAGCGTAAGATCCTATCAATGTTCCTGGATACTTCATAGCATCGATCAAATATTCCCAGCACCTGTTGTGATTGCATAGATCTGAAGAAAACATCATAAAATTAAGTATATCCCATTTTATTGTGATGTTCAACTTTTATAGGCTCACATAACTTTTTACAGGGTTGTAACATGTGAATTACAATTAACAAATGTTGCCCACGATTCATCATCCTCAAAGCAATTGGCCAGGTGCGTCCAAAAATCGCATTTTGGAGCCTGAGATCCGCCTATTGTTTTTGATTGGAATATCGATTTTTAGTGGATCGACCATCGTTTGACATCCCAACCCTGAGAGGTACAGCATGTTGGTAGGGCCTAGTACAAACTTTCATTTACTGTGTCAAGAATATTATCCAACTAATATATTTTCACATTCATAATATTTATAAGTAAGAATATAAGTAGAAACAGAAATGCTACATAATGGCCTCTGCCAAACAATATTATTATCATAATTCTCCATATTATCTCTAATCCAATCAGTCCCCTGTGCTCACATAATTTACCTATGATATATCTACTGGTATCAATGCCAATAGTAATAATTACAATAGTTCAGCCATTATAATGAAGTAAAATTAGAGAGAGAGCTTGGACTTGGGCCTGGTAAACCTTGGTGGGGGCCCCATACCTACAATTGTAAGCAAATAACGTTGCCCAAATATAATTTTTACCCCACCAACACGGAAAAAGTATTTTAGGAGAAAAATAAATTCAATTTAGAACATCGTGTGCACTAGCACTTAGAGCCGTCGTGGTTTCTGTACTGAAAACATCTTTATACCTATATTTGATTTACCTCCATGGTGCCGAATTTAGCATATAACTTTTTTTAATTTGTTAAAAGCTCAAACTCGCAACAGCTTTGCGCGCGCCATTTTACATTTCTTCCCTGAGATGGGATGAAAAAAAGTTACGTGTTGCACTCGGGTGCAAAGATTTTTCACCTCATGCTCGTTTGGTTCCCTCGCTGACGATCAGGATTCTAATTTTTTAAGCCCTCACTATGCTCGTGATTCAATGACATAAAGATATTCGCATCAAATTTTAAATATGTAGGTAAAAAATATTTTTATTTACTTTTCAGTCAATCCCATTTCCTACCCGAAACAAATAGTTTGAGAACAAACAGTTTGACCATTTTAGAAATTTAATTCTCTTGCTGAAATGTATGGGTAACGTTTTTGGCGATTTCTGGCTTTCCTGGTACATAAAGTAAAAAAAAATGGATTTTAAGCATTTTTCTTGCTCATTGTTCGAGTTTGCCAAAATCTGTGAATGCAGTTCAAAATATTTCAAAAAGTTAGGGTCTCCTAAGAGCTGTAACTGCAATGGTTAAGGTACCCTTACTACCCCGTCTCAAAAACCACCCTGTGTGCGTTATATGGTCCGCAAGCCAGCAACAGGTTCGCATTACCAATCGCCTCCCGGGCGATACTTCGTACAATGGTTGAGGAAGTTGAATTATGAATTTTCGTGTTTGTCAGCTGCGACTTTATCGGTGGGTTAAGCAAGCGGTGACGTCTCAAACATGTAAAAAATGAAAAGAAAAATCAGCCATATCCTTCCGGCTGAAAATTGGCCAAAATACAGTTAAGCCAATGTCATGAAGGAGAAAAATTGTCATCTGCCCATACCGCGGTGAAAAATGCGTCAGGTGGTGACCTAAACATGTGCAAATAAATTTTGAGCACCAGCTGACGTATCCTTCACCGCGCTATCGGCAGCTGACGATTATTATCCTTCAGCTGGTGCTGACGCTTTTTCCACCGCGGTATGGGCAGCAGACAATTTTTTTCCTTCAACGTATGCGCTTGACTGTATTTTAGCCAATTTTAAGCCGGGAGGAAATGACTGGATTTTTAAAAAATATTTACTTGTTCGAGCGGTCACCGCTGCTCAATCCAGCAACAAAGTCGCAGCGGACAAACACGAAAATTCATAATTCAACTTCCTTAACCATTGTACGAAGTATCGCCCGGGCGAAAAACATTGACCAAATTTAAACGTGGCTCGGAGATGAATTTAACAAAGTATTACGAATAAATTGTTCTCACACATGCACTTGTATGTACCTAGCATGAATTTTCACTCACAAATTCAATTTTGGAGATTTTACGGCCTTCCTAATTGACTAATAAAAGGTAACCATGGTATCTCTATCATTTATTTTATGGGTGACTTTCGAGAGAGAAGATTGGGTAACCCCTGTCTTTGTGTTTAGGGTCACTACCTTTCAACTTGTACTTGTGTGCCTCGGAATAATGGCAAGGTTTGTGAGGAAGCGAGAGGGATAATGTAATAACTATATACCTACCCTTAAATTGGGTAAAATAATCTGATATACATAAATATATAAAACAAACGTTTAAATTAGAAACACTTTAAAAACAAGTTTGTACCAACCCTCTACCTGTATTTGCAATATAAACAAAAAAAATACTGTATATTTTATATAATAGTGAAATACCACTCACTGATGAAAAAAGAAAACTCAGAAACTATTACAGCTACAAAGTTGAAATTTGGCATTAGGTTCCTTATAGGTTGTAAACATCTGATAAGAATTTTACGAAACTCCACCCCTAAGGGGGTAAAACGGGGATGGAAGTCTGTATGAAAGTTCTATGTTTTTGAAGTACCTACATAAGAGACTTGAAATTTAAAATGTATGCTATAAAGATGGTGTAGAGGTATACTAATAATGTATGCTTAGAAATCAACTCCCTTCAGGGGTTGATTTTTGGGGTAGTTTGTATGCAAGTTTAACAAAGCGTACGAAGTCGCAGGTGGCCGCTAGTAAATACATTATATACGTCTTGGAGCGTTTTTACATAATAATATACGTCTTGGGTAATTTGTATGCAAGTCTAATAAAGCGTACGAAAAAATACGGCAAAAAAATAAAAATAACAATATACGTCTTGGAGTGTTTTTGAAATTGCAACCTATGTAGAAATTAAATAGTAGATGCCAGTTTGTATAGACGTCCACAGTTACACCTTCCAGATTTTCGGAACCGAAATTGATGAAATAGCTAGAGCTGGAGACGTTTTCGAAAATATAAAATCTATTCGATTTTCTTTACAACCATCATCCATGCGGGTGGAGTCGAATGCAAGTAAGCAAGAGCTAATTTTTTCGTATAAAATAACGTTACTCAACAAAAATATTCATACGTCTTTTCTGAATAATAACACTAGTTATGCAACTAACTTTTAAACTTTCGCGTTCCATGATATACAATAATGATCCTACCTATACCATTAACGCATTAATTTCCGTTATCGTGTATAAGTTATGCAATTTCAAAATATAACATGATATGTAAAATTATAGTACGGCCGCGCCTTAAATCTATACATAAATAAAATTGGAGTGTCTGTTTGTAATCTATACTTCTATACATATGAATACAATTGGAGAGTCTGTTTGTAATATTGAAAAAAACGTTTTTACTACATGCATATGAATATAATACGATACATACACCAAAATAACGTAACATTTGTTCGAGCTTATCTCTGAAATGGCTGGACCGATTTCGACGGAACTTTTATTGGCATGTAGCTGATGTAATAAGTAGTAACTTAGGCTACTTTTATATTAGAAAAAAACCTTTGACTCGACACTAAGCGATAACCGACATCCACGCGGGCGGAGCCGCGGGCAACAGCTACTCATGTATAAGTTATGCAATTTCAAACTATAACATTATGTGTAAAATTATAGTGCGACCGCGCCTTAAATCTATACATATCAATAAAATTGTAGTGTCTGTTTGTAATATTGAAATAACCGTTTTTTAATATATGCATATGAATATAATACGGTACATACACCAATATAACATTTTTTTAAATTTATGTCTGTCTGTTTGTTCCAGCTAATCTCTAAATCTTGCAATGGGCACCTTTTTGCCTTAAATATTAATTTAGATATTTTGGTAGGTAAATGTTACCTTCTGAACTGAATGGAGGACCAGCACGCCGACCACAACCAGGTTGTTCTACTCTTCCTTTCTTGTAGTTAGGCCAAAAGTCGACAGTGCCCAGAGACTTCTTGCTGCCATACTTGCTGGGGTCGGAGTGTATGATGTCAACAAAGATAGCAGACTTGGCGTTTATTCTCTCCTCCGGTTGTTTAGAATCAAATCCAAAACTTGCAGGGTCTAAGCCTGTAATCCTGAAAAAAAAATTCAACATAACGATATCGATTAAGATAGGAAAAAGTGAATCTCTCAGGTGGGACTCGAACCCACGATCTTTCCCTTACAGGGAGAATGCTCTGACCACTGAGCCACCGAGCCACACCTGAAGTTATCCAAATTCTCCTACACTACCGTCTTAGGGCGACGGTGGGAGCCATCTACCGACATTCATACGAACTATAGGCAACAATGAATGATGTTGCAATCATTTTTAAACATTGTTTTTCGACAACTCCGCCCAAATAATTGAATGAAATTTTGAAGCATTTACTATGCTAACTTTTCAAATCGATTAAGATAGGAAAAAGTGACTCGCTCAGGTTTGGCTCGGTGGCTCAGTGGTCAGAGCATTCCCCCTGTAAGGGAAAGATGGTGGGTTCGAGTCCCACCTGAGCGATTCACTTTTTCCTATCTTAATCGATTTGAAAAGTTAGCATAGTAAATGCTTCAAAATTTCATTCAATAAGGATATCGACCAAAGATATAAAAGTAGGTATACACTTCTCCTATAACTTTATATGAAAATATCCTTTGTCGAATATACATTGTATAACACACCTTTTGTATGTAATTTGAAAGTTACGAGTATTCTAATAATATCCTTATGTTAAGTTCTACACACGTACTGCGTGTGAAATAATTGATAGTTTTATGATAATCTTACTTAGGCATAGCAAGAAAGTTGTAGAGATTTTCTTTCCATTTTACAATACTTATGCAATTATAATAATTAAATGTAGCCATATTAGGTTCCCGATTTAGTAAATATTTAGTTTCAGTTTTTTCTCTCTAATTATAGTAAGTGTTATGTTCAAGAAAAGTGTTGACAAATATAATTTTCCATTTATTTGTAGAGACACATATTAAGACACATAGAAACATCTAGAACAAATCCATACACATATTCATGTTTATCAAAGACTTGCACAGCGAGAATCGAACCTGCAACTTCTAACGTAGTAGTCAAACGCTCTAATGCCACGCCAACATCTTTGGGTTACATTATTTCGCGTTATTTTAGAAATTATAACATACTCACCACGGCATTAATACGCCTTTCTTAACCAATTGATTGCCGGTCAATCCTATTAGGTGAGCTCCAAGCGAATGTCCCACTAAGCGCGTCTTATTCAACTCCAAGCCGGCTTGTGACAGACTCAGCAAAACGTCAGCGAACTGGGTACTCACCTGACGAAGACATAATTATGTTTATTTTGTAAGCTTTGCATGAAAACCCCTGATATGTTAAGAAAATAAAGGTTATATATTAATTGAAATGACTAATTTTTTTTCTTTGCAGGGGGTCCAGCATGCTTTCATATTTAAAAAGTTTTGCTATAGGTTCCAGTCTTGAAAGATGTGAATAGCCGATTATCCTTTTAGTTTGCATTCTGCTTCACTATGATGACTCGCTTTTAAGCAACCACGTGTTGGGCCATGATCCGTAGGGAGCGGAATGCAGCTATGTAAATGTGCAGGTGTAGCTCCAGGTCTATCCCTCCGGTGGAGAGCCCACTGGTGAAATTAGAAACTCCAGTTGCCCAGGTTAGCCCGTTTTGTATTGACTTACCTTGAGAGCATTTGGTAAAGCCCAATTAAAATACGATGTGGGAAGTCTATTGTATATTGAAGCAGCAAGACGATCCCAGTTTAAAAGTACAACATTATATGTTCCCAGTTCCAAAAATGCTGTCGTTACAGCCGTCACCGCGGGCCCTTTGGGATGTCCTGAAATAACGTAGATATTTTCTATTATGATGCTTTGATGGTTGATATTGCTCGTTTTAAGAAATTTTTAATTTTCTTATCAGCAAAAATACAGTATATAAGTCTTCAGGCTTTTACGGCCGGCGTTGCATGTAGAATATGCTGCTTCCGGGCTGTTTGACCGTGGTCTATGTGAAACTTGCGTTCCATACGTTTCGTCGATCACTGCGGTCGACATCTTCAGTGGCGCAGGTTCGGAGACCTTGCCTCGTCTATTAACTGAATATATACAGTCTATGTACTGAAATGGTTCGATTGTGGCCATAAGCAATCTCTAGATTATATAATACTTAATTCCTAGTAAGATTCCTTGGAAAATGCCTAGTAAGATGTTTTAGAAATGATTACCTGTAAATCCATGACAGAAAAAAACCGTCGCTTTGTTAGTGTTGTACCAAGATGTGGAAAATATGTCCGTTGCTTTATCAAAAGGCAGCTCGGTATAATTTTCGAACGTGCTATAAAAATAAACATAGAGTTTAGTAAAAATTTATTCGAGAATGAATATGTTATGGTTTCCTTAGATGCTAAGCCGACCTCACCTGCAAGTCAGTACAGCTGCTGATGACAGACGAAGCTTTGAAGCAGACTTTCCTCTCTGGAGGTCAGACGGCACTCGTTATCTTAAAAGTCGTATAAGCCAAACCTAAAGGAGAAGAACGATCTCGGGCTGCAATGTTTTTATACGTCTAACCCACATTACGTTACTTGGAAATAATTTAGTTATTTTGGCATGGTATTACCACACTACTGCTAATATTAGTGTAAGAAGATTTAATGCTACTACTGTTGTGTTGTGTTGCTACTATTATTGGTGAATCATCGCCAGTGCATTTTGGAATGCAGATCGCAGCAGCACTCGCTTTACAGAAAATATCGAAGTTCAGCTAATTCGTAGTTAGACTAAAAGTCAACTCCAGCTAAGTTAGGAAAAGGTTCAAAGGATAGTTAGTGCTGACTGCAATAGATATTTCAGGAAACTTACTTGTGGTAATATCGGAGCTTCGGTTGGTCTGTATCTTGTCCACTAACTGTAATTAAAATCAGTATAAACTACAGATAATAAAAAATTGTGGCACTCCTGGAATGCCGACCTAAATAAAAACAGACTGTAACTTTTAAAAATTGAAAAGTAAATTTTTACTACAAAAAAAGTGCTTAACGCACCTAAAAAATTGTTCTACTTTAAAAAGGTGTCATATGTGAATTATCACAATTAGTCAAATAGGTACTACTGGTGGTATAGAATTTAGAATAAAATAAATTATTAAAAAATAAAAAACGCGACTACTGTTTAAAGGATCGAAACAAGTTTGATAGCAGGCGGTACCCCTTTGCCAAACATAAACGAAAAGAAAATTAATGGCTACCGCATACTATAGAACTTATTTCGATTTATTAAGCAGCAGTCGGATTTTTTTTATAAATTCTTTTATTTTAAGTTTTTGAGTTATGATATCACAGATATATTTTTGTAATCGCCTTCTGATTCCCTTAACTTTGGTAACCTATTCGATAATCTTAAGTATTATTTTGTGTTCACACATGTTTCAGCACCTTAAATCTGCTGTGGACTTTGTATTGACATTTTATATCCCCTATGACACTCGGGTGATGAATACCTTTCATTTGAAACCCCACTCATTAAAATCGTCCAGCCGTTAGGCCTGTAGAGTAGAGCAAAGAAAATTACATAGATAACTAATAAACATTACCCTTGTTGGCACAGTCGGGAAAATACTAAGTAATTTGTCAAATTGTACGTCAGAGTCACTATATAATTTCCATTATTTCAGGTTTTTTTTTTTCATTTCAGTTCAGGTCACAATTTAATTCGGTTTAATCTGAACTCAGTGTATGCATGAATACGTTCATTTTCATTGGTCTGGTTGTTTCCGCGTTTCTATGATATAACACAAGAATACTTTGGGGCTGGATAGCGCCGCGAAGAATATTTATTTATACTGTGATGCAACTGTTAATTTTTTTTTTAATTCGCTCGCCATGAGAAACCTGTACATTTTATGATACTATAAATAAATAATATTATACTGGCCTAGCTCTTTTTTCTTTCGAACATAGTGACATGCGAAACAGGCATTTAATAAACTCTGACATTCATATTTGAAACGACATCGTTTTATTGGGTTTGCATAACTCTCTCTAATCTAACTTTACTTAGATTTAGATACATAATTATTTATTCACACATAAACTGTCGTAAATACGTCAATAATTTTGTTGTTGAGATACAGACCATTACTAAAAATGGAAATCCTAAACACCTAGTCGAGCGAGTTGCCACTTGTCTAGAGGGGCAGATCTATCTATTCGATCTACACCAATCCAAAATGTCAAATCGATTGATTTGGCGTTTTGTAGCTCCCTAGGTACCTACTTAATACTGAAACACTACCATGACGTGCTATGGGTGTGCGCAAACATCATAATAAGCCAGCTTTTCTGTTATTACAAGACCTTATAAAATACAGGACGGTTCAAAGGTTACGCGAATCTCACTTATTGACATAAAACTACTTTTTAACGGATTCACTCTGCACACACGGCTGCTGAAAAGTAGTCAAAACGTCGGGCTAAATATAAATAGTATCAAAAATACCGCAATAAAATTCGTTAACATGTAGTTTTATTTCAATCAAAACATGGGAGTTTGACAGGGCAATAAATACAGGACTTCCATCCTGTATCTTTAAACTTTACAATAAATTTTGGTCTCCAATAAAAGTGAATAGGTTGATACAGACGACTTCATTTTCGGAAATAAGCCTTATAATAATTATTCGTTCCAGGAATAAGTCCTTATGAGATTCATTGGCCATTGTCATAAAAAGGCATTCACACCTTCTAAACCTTCTGAAAGGTTTGAATATCACCCATACAAATGCTTTCTAACATGGTGTGAGGAATTAATCGTGCAATTCCATTTCACTACATCTTTCACTTTAACTATAAAAATATTCTAAAACACAATATGAGATATTTTATATCGTAACACTACCATATAGAATCATAGTAGTAAACTAATACTAAGAAATAACAGCCTGTTAGCCACCTATGTCGTAATATATAGATATTAAAGTAATCCTTACCCTTCCCAACAATTAAAAAAATAGCCAAGACACAGGTGCGCATTTTGCAAGTTTTTCACGACTGCCCAATTCCAGTGTTGCAATGTTTTTATATAGGGGCCGATATCACAATATTACACCATTTAGTGCTTTCCTTGACATCACTGCGACTGATTACAACTGGAGCGCCAACACCCATATGCTGGTAAATCTTTTAGAAATATTACCTATCTTTCTTTGTAATGTTAAATGTTGTTTGTAGAGTAAATAATTATGTGGAAATATTATACAGGTGAACTATAAAGTTGTAAAACGCAACGGTTGTTTTATTTGCTATGTAAGTGTATATAGTGACGAGTAGAATACGTAAAGTTACAATAGCTGTATTTGACATGATTCTATTCACTTTTACTAGACTTCAATTACAAGTAAAATATTTCAAACTGTCTCTGACATTTTATCACAAAATATCACCTGTGTATTGTTCTTTTTTTATATTTAAGTACGCTATTCCCAATGCTTAGATTGCGTATCAGCAGCTATGGTCACGGAGATACTGAATTACGCTCTACTTCGAAGTGTAGACATAGTTATTTAAAAGTAAGCACCTAAACTTTCTTTAGATAACACACCAGACGTTGTACGAAAGGGGGAGGGGCGTGTCATGAGAGACATATTTGCGCACATAAATGTAAAATTTTCTAAAAATTCACAAAATTTAATTCGAAAGGTCCCTCGGCCATGGGACTACGGTGTGCCCATCTTTCCCCAGAAAAAGGGAGAAGAGCGCTTATCTCGCTATCGTCTCGGCTTGCTGCTACTTAATTTTTTTTTTAAATATAGCGGGCCATATTATACTATTGATGTCGAAAGTACATCAGCGGGCTGGATTAAATGCATTCTCGGGCCGTACTTTGCCCATCCCTGATCTAAGGCAATAGACAATACAACGCGTGTCACGTGCTAATGAAAAAAATTGTACGTTCAAATATTAACTCTAGGTATATTGATGGAATAGAAGACTAATAAATAATAGGCTCAGTGTAAAAAAAATCACTTAGCACGTTTGTCTTCTAGACTGATATGCTGATGCGTTAAGTCGCTTTTTGACTTACACACGTTGGACAATGTCTGTTTGTTTTTGGCACATGAATACTGGTACTTGTAGAAAATTTACACTCTTGTATTAGAAAAAAAAGTCGGGTTGCACTCCGGGAGTGCCGACCGAAGTGAAAACTTTATCTTTCTTTCTTTCTTCGCTATATACACAGAAGAAGATAAAAAGAACACACTATACCATACCATACCTATAATATAGCGCCAATCATAGAACCTATCACTAATTTTCTGTCAGAAGAAATTAATGAATTACAAAAAGAAAAAATAATCACAAAATGCTCAGGTTCGAACCCGGTACTATCTGAAACCATAAGGACTTATAGTCGAAACGTTTACCGCGCAGCAACGAAGCTTCTTAACGCATCTAACGAAATAAACAATCTGTAGCTGTTGTAATGTTGTATGACGTCAGTCGTCGGTTACGGTGCAAAGGTCAAGTAATCCTGACGCGAGTTTAACCATAACCAATCCAATTGAAATAACATAATCATTTATAGTGGGCTCCCATAAAACAATGTGATTTCATGCACGATATCAATCACGGCAATGGTACATACTGGAAAGATTTAAGGCCTATTTTGTTATAGGTACACTTCCCATCAATAAAACTCGAGGCACTAGAGAAGTGTCTCGTTTTTTTAGTTTGACTTTTATTGAGTTTTACTTATATTTTTTATATTAACGAAACTAAAATAATAATTGTAACGTGATATTTCTCACTGTTGCTTATTGTTTTCTAATATAGATTTCTTTGTTCCAGAGCCACCTATAGTGTCTCACGGGAACTAGGCATAATTGTTTGGCAGTGAAACTTCTAATCTTCGATTAGGTGTGTTCTAGTTCTCACACTCGACCGGCGGATGGCGCTGGTGTCCTACAGCATATATCCATTTTTTTATTGCACCCATTTATCATTTTATTTACAATTTAACAATAATAAATAAATGATACTTACTTTCTCAGAAATTGTGACATATTCGTGAACAAGTCATAATTATAATAAATGTTTGTCATATTTGGTCTAGTCGTGTCTGTGGCCATCAGCGGCTGATTAGTTTGCTTGTCTATTGGCCGCTAATGAGTTAGGTCGTGACCAGCAGAATTTTGAGGTTTGTTCACGAATATTCGATGGATTCGGGTATAAATAGGCCTGCGCCGATCCTCAAAAGAACTTCTATATCAATCTTCGTAGCTGTCTCTGAGTAAATAAAATCTGTGTCTATTTCTCGTAATAGAATTGTTTGGTGAAAACTTCGTTCCCAGATATTCTGGTAAGTCGTATTCCTCTGTTTATTTGGACACATTACGGGCCTGTATGTATATTCACGGCTTAAGAGTGGTCTGTTTTATACAGGGTCGCTGGTCTGAGCTCGTGTGCCCCTCTGAATCCGCCCTGTCTTACATTTATCTACTGCGTGCTTCGTGGTACATCGGCTGCTGTGAGCTGCATATAGCGGAGAAAGGTCTACTCCGAACATCCCTGAGGCCATCCAGCAATCACCTAAGGCCAGTACACTGCCGCTGTGTGCCTATTACCTGTGTAGCCGTAGCCGTGTAGTACAATTTGTAAAACTTAGTACGCTTAGTAGCCTGTGCTAGATTTCACGTATCTGTTAATGTGTAGCTAGTGCTAAAATTCGTATGCAAATTGTGTGTTCATCTGCCTATTATCTGTGCCTGCTGTGTGTGTTCTTTCTGTCTCACACTTCTGTATTCTGTGCCTGTCTGTCTACCTACTTGTCTGTACATATTCTTCTGTCACCTGTATCTACCTACTTCACTACTATATATTTCTCTGTGTGTAACTCTGTGTTCTATTCTATCAAATATATGTGTGTACACCTAAACTACCAGCTGTTTTCATTGGAGCCCTAGCTTCCCTGTGCACGCACCTCTCTAGCTCTGTGGAGAAGGCGCCCTGGGTAAGAGTTCTGCATCAGCCCCTGAGCGAGCCGGTGAGTACCCACCTGAGCAAATCAGTGGTTACAAATTGGCTCCCAACGTAGTGGCAAGACTCTGGTACTACTCTGCGGTAGTCTCAGTCTAGTGTGTGTGCATAGGAGGCTAACTCTGATGAAAACAACCTGGGAATCCGTCTGAGACTTCCCAAGACGTTAATTGGTTGTGTTAGCAGCTGAACACGTAATTAATCTTCTTGTCTTTTTCCAGCTACCTACACCTGGGGTGGGAAAAGACGCCCAAAATTCTAAATTTCCAAATTAAAAAACAGCTGTGATTTTGGTAAGACTTTTGATTTTTTCGGCATACCCACTTATTTTTCTTTTTGTTTTTTTTCTTTTTTCTCCTCTTTTCTAGCCTGTTTCTAGTCTTTCTTGCAGATGTGCACATATATATTTGGACTGTAATATAATTTTTTTCTGTGTAATAAAACTTAATAAGATTTTCTGTGTAACTACAAACTTTATAGAAAGTGTGTAGGTACCTTGCATTTTGAAAATTAACTTGAACTTTGTTCTCATAAATAATAGAAACTTTTAATTCTATTAGACAGCCTCTATTTGTATTAAATTATAGCAATCAATTTAAAACTTTAGTTAAATATCAAGCACCTTGTTGATATCTACTTATGAACCTCTGTTTTACATCTTGTATTTAAACCTTGTCTGTTTGACCTACATTGCCAGTTGTGTAACTGACTTTGCATTTGAGTCTACACTTTAACTTTAGGGTCTTAATAATAGACACCTGTAACTCTAGTATAAATATAAATCATATTATTTAATTTGAAACCATTGTTAGATATCATACACTTTGGTGGAACTTACTTGTTATTTCTGTTTAATACTTTGTGATTGAACCCTGTCTGTGTCATCTACATTGTTACCTATTTAATTGTCGTAATTAAACTTTTACATCATGGCACAGATGCAAAAATATATTAACTATCTGAGAAAAGATGAACTCTCTAACGAGCTGGCTCACATAGGCGTTTCAGTGGCACCTGATGCGACGGTGGCTGGCCTTCGGAGTGAGCTGAGGACGGCACACCGACTTGTCCGTCGGGGTAGCATCAAGCTGAAGGCGGTGGTCCCCACTGATGCAGCGGCGGAGCTTTCCATCTGTGCGCCTAAGGTCTCGGAGCTAAGTGAGGCCCTCCAGTCAGGTGACTTTGTTTCTGATAAAAATTGTCGCATAAGAGTAGCCTTCAGGGCGAACTATCTGCTAACTAGGCTGGCTCGTTGTGGTCTAGATTGTCCTGAACTGGCCGAACTTCGTGATAGGCTTGTGAAGATCGTCGCTGTGGCTGAACCCAGCACTGATTCTGAATCTGACGGGTCAGATGAAGGTGATGATGATTCGGGTCGTGACCGGGTAGAGTACACTTCACCTGCAGTGAGAGAGGACCGCTCGGTACGAGCTAGTTCTGGTAAATCTTGTTCCACGTCTGACAACATAGTGTATAGGGAACGTCCCGTTAACCTATGTTCGTTTAACTTAAAATATGATGGTTCCTCTTGTGTGCGCGTGTTTTTAGAGAGATTAGAAGAGCTTAGATGTGCACGGGAGGTCTCTAAGTCTAAACTCCTTCTGGCTTTCTCTGACCTGTTGGACGGACCAGCTTTGTCTTGGTTCCGTACAAATAGATCTAATTTCATCTCATATGAGGACCTTATTAGTGAGCTTAGAGATACATTCGATATTCCTGACTATGATTATCGTCTCAGAAATGAGATTAGACAGCGTAGCCAATCCCGCTCTGAGTCCTTGGTTAGCTACTTATGTACAATGCAGGCTATGTTCTCAAGGTTGTCGTGTAAAATGCCCAGTGAGGAACAGCTGGACATTCTCATGCACAATATTAGACCAGACTACATGAAGGAATTGGCCTTGCATGATGTCAACTCTATTGATGATCTGAGACGTCTAGGTAAGCGTCTGGAGCTTGCGCGTACAAGGGCGGACGCTTTCCGTGAGCCTATTCTGGACAAATTTGAGATTTCGTCTGATTTACACCAGCACAAGACCAAAGGCGTGCAAAAGCCCCCTAAGCAGGTGTCTGCAGTCGAGACGCCATCTACCTCCAACGAACGCAAATGCTTCCGGTGTGGCGAAAGCGGGCACGCTGCATACAACTGCACCCAGTCGAGAGAGTTGGTGTGCTTCCGGTGCGGTCTCAAAGGGGTCAAGACACCAGACTGCTCAAAATGTACTGGTAAGCCAAAAAACGCGTAAGCCAGGGCCTTATTGTGAACTCTATACATCACTCTGTATCTGAGTCTATTTCTAATAGGGTCCTGTTTACTAAACGGGATAACGATGTTAGACCGTATCTAGTTGTTAAAGTATTAAATTTAAATGTCTTAGGCCTTCTGGATTCCGGTGCCTCTTGCTCTATACTAGGAAAGGGGGCGCACCGTATCTTCTTGGAACTGGGTTTTGATCTTGAAAGTATCAACCCTGCCTTTCGCATTACAACTGCCGACAGCTCATATGTGCAATGTCTGGGTTGTATTTCTCTACCTATTGAGTATAATTCGGTTATCCGAGTTATCAAATTCTATGTTGTTCCGGGAATCACCACCTCCATGATATTTGGAGTGGATTTTTGGCAGCAATTTAAGCTAGGTGATAAACTAATTTCACAAAATATTAGTCTTGATGGTTTTAGTGACAATAATCCTATCGAGTCTGTGTCTCTTAACAGTGGCCTCGAGGATTACAGCAACCTGACCACTAAACAAAGGGGTGTAATCAACGAGATCATTGAAAAGTTTGACTCTTTGAACACGGATAAGGTGGGTTTAGGTCGGACTACACTTGAACATCATGTCATTGACACTGGTGACAGTAAGCCGATCAAACAGCGTTACTACCCGCTCTCTCCTCTCAAACAGAAAGCCCTGGAAGCCGAGTTGGACCGAATGCTAGAGATGGGAGTAGTGTCCCCGTCTCAGTCCGCATGGAATTCTCCAGTGGTCATGGTGGAGAAGGCGAACGGCGAACTCAGGTTGTGCTTGGACTCTCGCAAGCTCAACTCTGTGTCAAAAAGTGACGCCTATCCCTTACCGTACATTAATCAAATCTTGGACCATCTGAATAATGCTAAATATTTATCCTCTGTAGATCTGAGTGCGGCCTACTGGCAGATTCCGTTCGACTCTCTGCAGTCCGCCGAGAAGACTGCCTTTACAGTTCCCCGTAGGGGGCTGTTTCATTACAATACCATGTGTTTTGGACTCGTTGGAGCTGCCGCCACGATGCAGCGCCTAATGGACCGTCTGTTTGGTCCTGAGTTCGACAATAGGGTATTTGCGTTTCAGGACGACATAGTCTGTGTGTCCAGTACCTTTGAGGAGCATGTAGAGCTCTTACATAGAGTCTATCAGCGACTCAAGGATGCTGGCCTAACTATTAACATGAAAAAGTCTCACTTTTGTCGGAGTGAACTCAAATACCTGGGGTATTATGTGGACAAACACGGCCTTCGGACTGACCCTGGTAAAGTTGAGGTTATTCTCAACTATCCTACACCTACTAACCCAAAGGAGGTTAAGAGGTTTCTGGGAATGGCCGGCTGGTATCGTCGTTTTGTCAATAATTTCTCTAAGATTAGTAAACCTCTGTGTAAACTAACGTCTAAGAATGTTAAGTTCGAATGGACACCTGAAGCGGAACAGTCCTTCAATCTTCTCAAGTCAGCTTTGGTCTCTGCCCCTATATTGAAGATGCCTAACTTTGAGTTGCCTTTCCGTATTCTCAGTGATGCGTCCGCATTTTCAGTTGCTGCTGTGCTGACACAAACTCACGATGGAGTTGAACACCCTATCGCCTACTGCAGCCGTTCTCTCAACAAGAACGAGGTGAACTACAGCACAACTGAGCGGGAACTTCTGGCCGTGATTTTCGCCTTAGAACAATTCAGACAGTACGTCGAGGGCCAGAAGTGTACAGTCGTCACGGATCACTCCTCTTTACTGTGGTTCCATAAGCTGAAAAACCCTACGGGTCGTTTAGCGCGTTGGAGCATGAGGCTAAGTCAATTCGATTTTGACATTGAACATCGGAAGGGCAAAGATCACGTTGTACCTGATGCTCTGTCTCGTATAACGATTGATTCGCTAGATGCTGCCTCCTCTAAAGACCCTTGGTATATCCACACCATGAACAGTGTGCGGAAGAACCCTAGGAAGTTGCCGAATTTTGACATTCGTGACAACCTTTTATATAGATTTTCTAAGAATAAATACTCTCTGACTTCAGATTTCGACTGGAAGTTGGTGGTACCCCAGGAGGATCGCCTGTCCCTGCTCTCTAAGTACCATGATGACACACTTAGTGCTCATGGTGGTGTTTGGAAGACACACAAAAGGTTAGCCCTAAATTATTATTGGCCCAAAATGTACGAGGACGTCAAACAATATGTCGGGAAGTGTGAAGTCTGTAAGCAGTACAAACCCGTAAACACGTCTCGTCCTGGCCTCATGGGTAGCCCGAAGCGGGTGTCGAAGCCTTTCGAAGCTATCTCTGTCGATCTACTTGGTCCCTTTCCTACTTCAAGTAATAGAAACGTGCACCTGATCGTGGTCTCCGACTATTTTAGTAAATACGTCATGTTGTGCCCTATTCGGGTTGCCACAGGCGCTGTGGTCGCGAGATTCATAGAGAAGAGTGTATTTCTTGTTCATGGAGTATGTAAAACTATTTACATGGATAATGGTCCTCAGTTCGTAAGTAAGCCTTTTAAGGATCTACTAACTAAATATAATGTACCCAATATATACTATAACCCTAGGTATCATGCCCAGACTAATCAGGCGGAAAGAGCTATTCGCAATGTTGTCCAAGCGATCTCGTGCTATGTGAAGTCACAACACAGAGCATGGGACTCGTTCTTGGTTGAAGTACAGTGCGCTCTGAACACTGCGGTTAGCGAAGCAACTCGCTTCACCCCATACTTTCTGGTGCATGGTAGGGAGTTCATTGGAGATGGAGTTCTATACAGGCAGTCAGACATTGCGTGCCACCCGGCTTCTGTCGCTGTGGACGATCCATCAGCCTTTGGTGTCAAACTGAGAGAAATACAACGCATCTACGACCAGGTGAGGAAACATTTGAACGTTGCCCACCAGCGTAATGAAAAGTATTACAACCTCAGAAAAAGGCATGTGGAGCTGAAAGTAGGACAAATCGTGTACAAACGCACGTTCTACCTGTCAAACAAAGCAAAGAACTTCACTTCCAAGTTAGCCCCTAAGTTCCTTAAATGTGTGGTAACCGCCAAGCAATCCCCTCTGGTATATCGGCTGTCAGATTTAGACGGTAAGGATCTTGGTGAGTACCATATCAAAGACATCCTGAAGTATAAGGAGGAGCCGTCTCCAGTACCTAATGTCAGCGATGTTGCCACTACATAGCCCTGTTTATCTAGTCTATAAAACCAGCGCTATGTTATGCTTAATCTGTATAATATCTGTTTTCTCTCTGAGTATCTATGTGACTATAATTTGTCACATTGTAGGTTCCACCATACACCGTGCCGAGTGTTTCTCTCTCATTTCGCACCTCAATACTCCACAACTCCTTGTAGGTGTTGGTAGTGTTGGTGTATCTGTAGTGGGTAAAGGGAACGTTCATTTTCTTAGTAAGGCATTTGACTCTAGCTATGTAACCTAACCATTGCGCGAGTCAGTGTATAATTAGGTGTGTGGGAGGAATGTTCTTTAGTTTTGTAATTATAGTTGTCAGTTTGGGTTTGAAGTACCCAGCTGTTTGTCTATATCTATTGTAAGCATTTTCTGTTTTTTTTTGTTGTGTATTTCCAGCGTATCGTGTCCGCAGGAAATACTATTAAGGGGGGGGATGGTGTAACGTGATATTTCTCACTGTTGCTTATTGTTTTCTAATATAGATTTCTTTGTTCCAGAGCCACCTATAGTGTCTCACGGGAACTAGGCATAATTGTTTGGCAGTGAAACTTCTAATCTTCGATTAGGTGTGTTCTAGTTCTCACACTCGACCGGCGGATGGCGCTGGTGTCCTACAGCATATATCCATTTTTTATTGCACCCATTTATCATTTTATTTACAATTTAACAATAATAAATAAATGATACTTACTTTCTCAGAAATTGTGACATATTCGTGAACAAGTCATAATTATAATAAATGTTTGTCATATTTGGTCTAGTCGTGTCTGTGGCCATCAGCGGCTGATTAGTTTGCTTGTCTATTGGCCGCTAATGAGTTAGGTCGTGACCAGCAGAATTTTGAGGTTTGTTCACGAATATTCGATGGATTCGGGTATAAATAGGCCTGCGCCGATCCTCAAAAGAACTTCTATATCAATCTTCGTAGCTGTCTCTGAGTAAATAAAATCTGTGTCTATTTCTCGTAATAGAATTGTTTGGTGAAAACTTCGTTCCCAGATATTCTGGTAAGTCGTATTCCTCTGTTTATTTGGACACATTACGGGCCTGTATGTATATTCACGGCTTAAGAGTGGTCTGTTTTATACAGGGTCGCTGGTCTGAGCTCGTGTGCCCCTCTGAATCCGCCCTGTCTTACATTTATCTACTGCGTGCTTCGTGGTACATCGGCTGCTGTGAGCTGCATATAGCGGAGAAAGGTCTACTCCGAACATCCCTGAGGCCATCCAGCAATCACCTAAGGCCAGTACACTGCCGCTGTGTGCCTATTACCTGTGTAGCCGTAGCCGTGTAGTACAATTTGTAAAACTTAGTACGCTTAGTAGCCTGTGCTAGATTTCACGTATCTGTTAATGTGTAGCTAGTGCTAAAATTCGTATGCAAATTGTGTGTTCATCTGCCTATTATCTGTGCCTGCTGTGTGTGTTCTTTCTGTCTCACACTTCTGTATTCTGTGCCTGTCTGTCTACCTACTTGTCTGTACATATTCTTCTGTCACCTGTATCTACCTACTTCACTACTATATATTTCTCTGTGTGTAACTCTGTGTTCTATTCTATCAAATATATGTGTGTACACCTAAACTACCAGCTGTTTTCATTGGAGCCCTAGCTTCCCTGTGCACGCACCTCTCTAGCTCTGTGGAGAAGGCGCCCTGGGTAAGAGTTCTGCATCAGCCCCTGAGCGAGCCGGTGAGTACCCACCTGAGCAAATCAGTGGTTACATAATTACAGTTATTTGTCGATATTATTAAGGTCTTTTAAAGAATATTAATGTTTCCAATTTAAATTGAATTTTCTTTATTACCTTATTTTTTTCACACTGTCTAATTTACCTCATAAGAAAGATTTGTAAAGTGTTAAAAGCAAAGACGTAATTCAGAAAATTCCTCATGGAACAGATGAGAGTCACAATCTTGTGCTGCGTAATGTGGTCCCACTCTTCTTGTTGACCTGGCTAAGCGTCTCTGAAGCAGGATCTCTCGCCTTGAGAGGTCTTTTCAACTCATCCGAAAGGTGTTCTATGGGATTCATATCTGGGCTTCTCGCTGGCCAGACCATAACAGTAATACCGGCTTCACTTAGGTAATCAGTTAGAATGCCTGCGGTATGAGCCTTGGCATTAGCTTGCATACAAATGAGTTCTTCGCCAGTTACATGTGCGTAGGGTACCTACTACTTCATGAGGTTTCAGACACTCTTCGATGTATCTTGGCCAATTCAGTGATAGTAAGCGAGTCCCAAAAACAAAAACAAGTTCGGTTTTCCTTCCGCACTTATGCTTCGCCAAACTGTCTATGAACCGCTACCGTAGCTGACTTTTTCTTCAATGCAGCACTGTGCAAAACGATTTCCCTTTCTTCGATACACCTTTTTTCTACCGTCGTTACCGTATTATACGATTTACTTTCGTCAGTAAAGAGAACTTTACTCTATCGAAGATTAGACCAATTTAAATGTTCATGGGCGCTCCTCTGTGTCTGCCGTCAATTTTGAGCTATTAGCTGGTTTATGAGGTTTCGGGCCACGTTCCGCTAATCTTCTTCTTATGGTAGAATCGCTCAGAGTCCATCCTCGATCCTCACGGGCCACTGCGTAGTTGAATAGCGTTGAGGTGACGATTTCTTAGAGAAACTGACACAATATACCGGTCATCTTGCTGGCGTCAATTATTGATATCAATTCCATTTGTTATTTATTATTTTATTTTTTTGGATGACAAGTGTATATTTGTGGCAGCCACCTAGCTTAATTTTATTAGCAGTCCAATCAACAGCCTAGCCTGTTTCCTAAACCGCGTCGTCCAACTAGACGTATGACGTTTCATTACTCGCCTAAAGGCTTTTTTAAAAATTTAGATTATTATTCTGATCTATCTCGTAGGTATCAGCCAGCGTTTGCAATTCAGTTTTTGCGGCAGACGGTTAATTCCCACCGCCTTTGTATTTAATATGCTTGACATAAGCAAGTTCGTACCTAAGTACGAGTGGAGTAGTGCGAGTCTAAACTCGCACTACTCCGATTTTTGGGTGTCTGTGCCCACAACCGGTTTCCGCGCCTGGATCCGCGCCTGACCTTTACTTAATTTTCCATCTAAGATGATAACTAACTGAATACATAACTTTACTGAAAGCATAGAAACATCGGAAATAGTTGTTATGAGGTCTGCATCAGATCAATCTTGACTAACAAAGTACTCAAAATTATCTTAATGCCTTGGTTTTCACCCTTTTCCGTTGTCTGATTATCCTCATATTTGGTACACAGCTTTACTTGAAATATTACAATTTAAATAAATAAAACTGTTTGATTTGATCTTAATACTTTAGTTTTAATATCAATTTGAGATTTTGTCGTCAAGATCATTCTGACGCTGACTGTACCTAGATATAAAAATAACACATAGATATTAAACCGTGATCTAATCCCGTAAAAATAATTCTATTCAATATATAAAAAAACGTCTTGGTTGTGTGTTGTGTGCTTTTAGAAGGCTTCGATTCATACCTTCTAAAAGCTTTGTTTTTAAATGTTAGGTGCCCCAAGATATTTCTCGCTAAAATAGTAACTTTTTAAAAATGCTGCAAACGGTGCATTTTATTGCACTAATCAACATTCTTTCAGTACCTACCTAATGAACTTACTTCATTGCTAAAGTAATATCAATTACTTTTTCACTAATCGATACAATCGCTTAAATTAAACTAGGTACTTCTTAATAATTATTTCTGAAATGATTACTAACGTTTTCTTATTCCTTCGATGGAACGGTAAGTTCCTAATAAATTATCTCGCTTATCTTCTCCTGTATTCTCATAAACACAAGTAGGTAATATGGTACATTTCACCGATTGCCCAAAACCGTTCCATTTGTTCTGGGAAGAGCAAGGCTCCACATGTTTAATAGTTTTATTATAAGTACTGGTTCAAGTCCCGTCTTGGGTGTTTATATTTTTCTTATCTAAATCATGGCTGCGAGCCACCTGGGCCGAACGGCTCTTTCCCCTACGCAGCCTTCGAGCACCAATAGGGAAAAAACTGGTAACTCTCGCTCCGGATCGTACCTGGTGCAATGGCTAGCCATTGCGATTCAGCGCGGAAATGCGGCCAGTGTCTTGGGCTCCTTTACACCAGGCACGACCCGAGGCAGGCTACATGGCAAAAGCTTGGCTGGCTACTTAAAATATATATAACATAATAAATAAAACATATTTATGATATTTCGAATTATTATTGCATGCATTTTTGTGGTTCGGTATGTTGAAATATGGAAGTCTGATAATTGTAATTATCTAGACGACAATTCTTTGCGGGTAAAGGTGTGCCACCGCCTGGGGTTGCAAGGTGTGCGAATCCCATAGATGCACCTGCGGCTCCATGGTGAGGGACGACAGCCAGCACGCATTGAATTATCGTAGTAGCATGCATAGGTTACCGCGTCACCATGCTCTCAACGATATACTGCGGAGAGCATTTATTTTGTATCGGCAGATAAACAGTACCCACCTACTGGAGCCACCTGCCCTCAGTAGATCCGATGGAAAAATACCGGACGGTATGACTCTGGTGCCGTGGAGAAATGGCAGATGCCCTTTGTGGGATGCCACCTGAGCCGTACCGTCTTGTTTCCAGCAGCCGCTGCCGACGAAGGGGCAGAAAAAAAACCTTTGCTGAACGGTACGTTTTCGCACCCTTTGCGGTCGAGACGATGGCGATGGGTAGTTGGGGTGCTGACGCCAAAAACCTAGTGAGCGAATTGGGATGCACGTTGAGGGACAAAACCGGTGACTTTCGCTCCACCTCGTACCTGGGGTAAAGGTTGGCTGTTGCTATCCAGCGGAGTAATGCCGCTAGCGTCATGGGCACCTTTGCCCCTGGTACGGTGAGGGGCGGGTTAATAGAATCATTCATATACATTTAGCTTTTAAGATGAAAGTTATGGAGTTTCAAAATTTGGATTTTAATAATAGGCTTAATCAAAAACCATATTTCTGAAGTTCAGTATTTCCAATCATTTCGAATTAGGTAGGCAGGTATAAAAGTCGTAATTTTGAAATTTGGGATGTGTAAGTTTTTCGTATTTTATGTAGTGTACCCGTATGCTGTGACATTATCATGAAGAAGCATTACACAATTAGCCAATTTATAAGCATTATTTTTATTGGCCGCTCCTAATTAACATAGTACTTAGGTATATATAATATAGGTATTAGCAATATCTTTTGGTAATCCCAAAAGAAGATTGCCATAACCATCCTAGTTGTAGGCATGATCGTGAATTTTTGGCGATCAGCCTCACTAGACAAGTGGCAATTCGTTAGCGAGCGTTTGATGGAATGGAATGACGAATGTATGGGATTTGACGTTTATGACATGCGTTAACGACTGTCATATTTAGCTAGTCTTCTAATATGCCACTGTAAGAAAATTTCCCTGCTGTGTGTGTCTAGTTTCATCTTCTGTACCTCACAATTATGTATTTATGTAAGCATGGTTAGCTATATAATAGAATTTAATGACGAGTTCGAATGATGTAAAAATTATCCTACGTAGAACGAATATTGCGCGCTAAAAATACACTTATAAATTTATATTATTTTCCACCTTTAATCAAGAAAATCGTCAATCGCTAACGCGCTAATGATAGAACCACTTCCATACGTACTAAAAACCTTATCTATATAGATTCTATAAACATGTACAAATTAGGCGAATTGAGGTTGCAATTGATAATAGAGGATGAATAAACCTAGGTACGGTTGGGTTGGGTCAAGGACAGAAGGCTTGCAAAAGTTAAACTATTGTTTGAATTGTAGCCTTATCTTCGAAACTTCGTAGTCTTATATCATCATCATCGTCATAGTTCGAGCGTTACTCCATTCAAAGCTTGTACTTTGAAGCTCGAGTACCGCTCTCCTACGATTGCTCCTCCTGCTGTAGCTTATCTTAGCTTCCCTACAAATAAAAGATAAGTTTTTAATCAGAAAATGTAATCCATAGATCACAAATGATAATAGTCAATACACGTTATGGCGCGAAGCTACGGGTTTTTCGTGTCCGATTTTCGTAAGATCTTAGGTATGGCAATCAGTCCGACCGCGCCGTTTCCGTAGATGTTGCTTAGGCTAGCACTTTTATAATGTACATGGCCCGTACAGGGAGCAACTGCAGTCTATACTCCTGCAACCTCAAGAAGAAAGTCTGCGCCCAGACTCGTCTATTAATCGGTTGGTGTACTGACTAGTAGGTGAGGTTGGCTTAGGCCCCCAAAGATTTAGGTAAGTCATACATTCTATGGCTCGTCATAGACTAGCAATACCTTAAATACTCAAGCGACCAGAACGAACCGGACAGACCGGAGTGGGTGAAAACACGGTATGAATAATTTGTTTTCTTTTTTTGGTTGTTCTAAAATTCTTAATATTTTTTATGTCATCATCATTCATCATTTCAGCCGAAAGACGTCCACTGCTGGACAAAGGCCTCCCCCAAGGATTTCCACAGTGACCGGTCCTGCGCCTTCCGCATCCATGCCCTTCCCGCGACCTTCACCAGGTCGTCGGTCCACCGTGTGGGAGGCCTGCCTACACTGCGTCTTCCGGCGCGTGGTCGCCACTCGAGAACTCTCTTGCCCCAACGGCCATCTGTTCTACGAGCTATGTGCCCCGCCCACTGCCACTTAAGTTTGGCGATTCTGTGTGCTATGTCGGTTACTTTAGTTCTCCTGTGGATCTCCTCATTTCTGATTCGATCACGCAGGGAAACTCCGAGCATAGCACGCTCCATCGCCCTTTGGGTGACCTTGAGCCTTCTTATGAGGCCCATAGTAAGGGACCAAGTCTCACTTCCGTAGGTCATCGCTGGCAACACACACTGATCGTAGACTTTCGTCTTGAGACACTGCGGTATTTTGGACGAGAAGATATTACGAAGCTTCCCGAACGCTGCCCAGCCGAGTTGGATTCGACGATTGACCTCTTTCTCAAAGTTGGACCTGCCTAACTGGACTGTCTGTCCCAGGTAAACATATTCGTCGACAACTTCGAGTGTAGAGTCTCCAACCTTTAAAGAAGAAGTGGGTGCGACATGGACATTTGACATAATTTTCGTCTTGTCCATGTTCATTTTGAGGCCCACTTGTTGGGAGGCTCTACTGAGGTCTTCGAGCATTGTGCCTAGGTCTTCCAAGGTCTCAGCCATGACTACGATATCGTCAGCGAATCGAAGGTGAGTGATGTACTCGCCGTTGATATTGATGCCGAGTCTTCTCCAGTCCAGGAGCTTGAAAACATCTTCCAGGCCGGCGGTGAACAGTTTCGGAGATATAACGTCTCCCTGTCTCACCCCTCGCTGCAACTGGATAGGTTTTGAGCTTTGATCTTGGAGGCGGACTGACATGGTGGCGTTTTCGTACAAACACTTCAGCGCTTCGATATATCGATAGTCAATTTGGCACCGTTGGAGAGACTGTAGCACAGCCCAGGTCTCGATCGAATCGAAATTTCTCATAGTCCACAAACGCCAAGCAGAGTGGCTGATTATACTCCTCAGTCTTCTGTATAATCTGTCGCAGCGTATGTATGTGGTCTATGGTGCTAAAGCCTTTTCGGAAACCGGCTTGTTCGGGAGGCTGGAAGTCGTCGAACCTGCGAGCGAGACGATTCGTAATGACTCTCGAAAACAACTTGTAGACATGGCTCAGAAGCGAGATGGGTCTATAATTCTTCAACAAGGTTTTATCACCTTTTTTGAAGAAGAGTACCACCACACTTCTGTGCCATGCCTTAGGCGTTCGTCCCTCGAGTATGACGGAATCAAATAGCTTCTGAAGAGCTTTAAGTATCGGTGTTCCACCAGCTTTTAGAAGCTCAGCCGTGATCCCATCATCACCCGGTGCCTTATTGTTCTTTAGCTGTTTGAGAGCCATTCTAATCTCGTACAGGCTGACGTCCGGGATATCCTCGGTATAGTGTCGGGTCAATCTGGCTCTTGGGTCTTTGGCCAGATTATTAACAGATTGCCGTACACTCGTGTATAATTGTCCGTAGAACTTCTCGACCTCTTCCAACAGCTCCGGCTTTGACGAAATAATTCTGCCATCCTCCGCTTTCAGCTTATTCAGTTGGCTTTGACCAACAGACAGATCCCTTGCGAAAACCTTTGAGCCTTTGTTGCTCTCAATCGCCTCCTTAATACGAGTCGTATTAAATTGGCGTAGGTCGCGAGTCAAGGACTTGGAGATCTGTCTGTTTAAACTCCGATACTGAGTAGCATCTTCAGAGGACTGCAGAACCAAATTTCGTCTTTGTTCCATGAGTTTGTTGGTGAGGTCCGAAATCTTTTTGGTTCCTTTTGAACGACGGGCTTTGAAGATCTTAGACCCAGTCGTTTGGACAATTTCCACAAATCTGTCATTGTAATCATCCACATTTTCGCAATCTCCCAGGCATTCGAAGCGATTCTGCAACTCGAGCTGAAAGTGCTCAGGGTTCTGGAACTGGATAGGTGCTGGTCGGAGCGTAGACTTCATCAGTCGACATCTTTCGAGCTTTGTTCTAAGATTCAATGTGCCTCTTACCATCCGGTGATCGCTTCCTGTTTTTACTGAATTGATCACGGAGACATCATTGAATATGTGCCTCTTTGTCGACAAGATGAAATCAATCTCATTTTTTGTGACACCGTTAGGGTGTAGCCATGTCCACTTACGCTGTTCCGGCTTTCTGAAGAAGGAGTTCATCATAAAAAGGCCCTCCTTCTCCATGAAGCCGGCCAGCAGATGGCCACGTGCATTCCTCTTTCCATATCCAAATTGCCCCACTCTCAGCTCATTGTCGCTTCGTTTGACCAGTTTCGCGTTAAAGTCCCCCATCACAACGGTATAGTGTGTTCGGGAGCTATGCATGGCTTTAGAGATATCCTCATACATAGTCTCCACCTCGTCGTCGGGGTGTTTCGAGGTCGGTGCGTGTACCTGTATGACCTTCAGCGAATACCGTTTGGTGATTCTGAGTATAAGGTACGCTACCCTCGTCGAAACACTCTCGATCTGGGCCACGTTGTTGACAAGGGACCTGTGGACGATAAACCCGACACCACCCTGGGACAGTATGTCACCCTCCCGGAAATAGAGCAGGTTACCGGATTTGAGGATCATGGTGTCCTGCCCCTCTCTCCGGACTTCACACAATCCTACGATATCCCACCGTAACCTGCTCAATTCTTCCTCGAGTTCAGCGAGCTTCTCGTCGGTTCGCAGTGTGAGCGTGTTGTACGTTGCCAGGGCCAAAGGTCGTCGGGGTTGGTAGCCTGGCATCTGCCGGGGATTCTTCGCACCCCTTGCCCCGCCGTTACCATGGCCGCTACCATAGCCAGGAATAGCGGGGCCGCCGGGGACTAGGGGCCGTTTCTTATGTTTTCTCATCATGGGGGGTTATGCCGTAATCGCCACGCTTGGCAGGCGGGTTGGCGATCGCAGTTTGGTGGCTAGTACGCGGAAAGATGCTGCTGCCCATCCTCCGGTATTTGAATCCCTTAGTCGCCTCTTACGACACCCACGGGAGGAGATGGGGTGGTGCTATTCTAGGGCCACACCACAGGCGCACGCATTTTTTATGTACTACATTTTTATATAGATTTTTTGTGTTAATATCACAAAATGAACTTAATATTCTACAATTAAATGCAATAATTGAATTTAATTATACATAACAGCTAAAATCCGTCGATTTATCAAATTGCTGTTGCCTTCTTCTTTGTCTTTTCCTTCTCCCGCTTTAGGCGGGGTCGGCTCTCCTAATTAATTTGCGCCAGGCAGCTCTGTCCTGGATTGTCCCTATGTCTAGCTTAGCCTTTTTAATTATATGGGTCATGTTTGTCCACCAGGTGCCGGGCGGGCACCCTCTTCCACGTTTGATTTCAGGTAATTTTAACGCCTTGCGAACAACGTAGTCACTCCGCATAACATGTCCGTACCATCTTAGTCGACTTTCTGTAATTTTATCAGGAATCGGGGCTACTTTAAAAGTACCTACCTCTTACGTATTCATTTCTAATTTTGTCTAATCTAGTTACACTCTCTGACCATCTCAACATTTTCATCTCATTTACGTGTAGTTTCTGTTCACACTTTGTTTGACATACAGTAACGCTGGTCGTATACTTTTTCCTTCGTTTTGATTGGCATTCTAGGGTCACACAGGACAGTCCACTAGGTCTTTTTGTAGTTGTGTAGGCGTGTTGGCCACTAGAGCGATGTCGTCCGCATAAAGTAGGCTCCATGGTAACGGGGTTTCGATATCTTCTTTTAGATAATCCATGACTAGGTTAAATAGTAGCAGGCTTAAAGCCGATCCCTGGTGTACTCCTACTTTAACTTCAAAGCTATCGCTCAAGCCAGCAGGGCTTTTTACCCGTGTGTGGATCCTTTGGTACATATCTACATACGCGAGCGTGGACTCAGGGCTGCACACGCTCACCAAGTGTCCGGCGTTTGAGACGCCGAGGCGGGAGCTTGTGACGGCCCTGAGGGTAAGAGTGCTCACGCTCTCCACCCTGCTCGCGGCGATGGTCCGCTGCGCGAATGCGTGGGCGGCCAGCACCTCCTTCTGCGAGCAGGTCATGCTCATGAAGGAGACAGCAGAGCGGGCGCGGTGCGATGAGCGCGAGAGACTCTCTGACATCGCTGCACGCGCTCGTAGGCGGCTCGGGCGTCGGACGTCGACCTCCGCCCCGCATCGTGACGGGTAAAAAAAAGGTACATATCTACAATTAGGCTGATGTAGTATTCAGGTACTTTTTGGTATCTTAGTGCCTACCATACAAGTCTCCTGGGAACTCGGTCGAACGCCTTCTCTAAGTCAATGAATATGAAATGAAGGTTATTTTTATTGACTCTGCGTTTTTCCATTAAAACTCTTAGTCTGGATTGCATGTGTGGTGGTGTCAAATTGCTGTTGCCATAGAGTCTATAATTTGATTACTTTCTTTTGAATAACTGAAGTTAACCAAACATTTTATGTTATGTTGAATTATACAAACATGCAAAGATATTAAAAAGCGATTATTTTTTCATTGGTGAATTGATGAATAACTTTACAAAATATTTATCCAGTTAGATTTACATAATTAAGCGTGATCCTTGAGGTCACAAATAACTGGTAAGTACCAATTAGTGAATTTTGAAAGACCCTTTTTGGCACGCCATTTTTCATGATCATTTGTTGTATAGGTAATGGGGCACAACCAAAATTAAAGACAACACAGACCAGCCAACCTCAACCTGCGGACTTAGGGATCCGTAAAAATACGCAACGAGGCAAAACAAATTAGGATGTAAACGGTATTAGTTACCTTACGAAGCTCTCTCCAGGCGAAATTGACAAACACGCCAAGACTAAAAGCCCATTGTATTTTTCTTTTGCTAAAAAATAATTACAGATATATTCTCTTCGTGACACTCGTGCTAAGCTCAAAAATCTTAGTCTATACGCATCAACATTCATGCCTGAAAGTGGCTGGGAGTGACCCATACTTGAGAAGATGTGAATGTCTGCACTATTTGAGCAAGAAGCTGTAGTAAAAAAAATAGTTTTCGAATTATCGACTTATTATTATATGACCCATTCACATTTTAAAACGCCTTTATTTAGTTTGGCCTGCTGGTTGGTGGGTGTTGTGGAACTGATGGAAATTTTACCCCCTTCCTGATAACGGATTGATCTGACATTTAGATACATCCGACTAGCTTAGGTCAATTGTTCGACTCGGATACTCTTCCACTCCACGATCATTCGTTTCAATTTCTTTGACGGCGATTTCATAGGTTAACTCCTAATTTTAAGATCTTTAACTTCAAATGGGAGTAATAAATGAAACTACAAAATATTTAACATACTATTTTAATTTTTTATATTAATATCCTTCGCAATCACGTTATAATATTTATGATTACAGTTTAATTTTGGAATGGTATTTAATGTAATATAACGATAAGCTTAAAAATAAATAAAAATCATATAAAATGAATATACAACGTTATTCATCATGCAACACCGTTGTTGTTGAAATAAAGGAACATGGCAAAGAGCAGATGAACGCGACTCTTTGGTTTAATAGTTTCTTCTAGTAAACTAGTTTAAACTAAAAATAAACTTGAAAATTAATTCGAAAAATAACATTCAAATAGAAGAGAAGTGTCTCAGCTCAAACATAATGAAAGCGTCAAAATCCTAAGCAGACAGAACAAAAACGTCATTATTACACTTTCACTTAAAACTATGTTATTTTTTCCATAATTAAAATTGTTATTTGTACAAAATAATTCAACGAGTGTGATAAAATATAATAATTAAGTTAAAAATACAATACATACAAAACAATATAAATACCTAATTACAATCAATCTATTGCTAAGTAATGCATATAACAACCTGCTTGAACTGACAGGACTGAGCAGGATAACACTTTCAAACACCTTTTTACAAACAATCAGAAACAAGAAAGATTGCACCAACAAACAAAAAAAAACGAAAAACAAATAAAAATAAAATATAAGTTTAAGAAAGACAGACGAAATTATAGATGTACCTAGTTGATAAATAAGTTACAGGTAACAGAGAAAAGATAAGTTATAGATAGAAGATATAAAAGGAAACTGAACCAAAATTTAGTTTTTTATTCATTGGTGCAATCTATACCTAGGTACAATAAACACTTCATTCAAGTGCAACCCAATTTTAATGGCAACCATCCGCGGCCAGAATGTAGGGAAAAGCAATTCTTATAGTTATGTGAATTTCGAACTACATTCTTACCTTATTTCATTCATGTTATCCACTAAGGTTCTATCTTTACGTAGGTAGGAAATCGACAATAATTGAAATAAGATAATTAGGTACATTCGTTCATCTAAGATATTAAATATTCTCGAAACATCTAATGTATTGTTTTATATCGTTAATGAGAATAACATATCATTATCACTTCAAGCTAAATTCTATTGAGAAAGAGCAAACTCGTATTAAATCTACGTAAAATAACATTTCCAAGCTCATAAATTATTTGCTCGCAAAGTCCATTATAACAATGGTGACCCTCAGAGATAAGTTACGGATAAATATCGAACGAACAGTATCATCGGTCACCATTCTCATTTAAGGTACATACGTATTCAGTTTTATAATACTCGTATTACAGACAAGCACTCCGGTCGGGTCCCAAATTTTCATTAATTCTACGCCTGCAAACCGTGTAATAAAATATAATCCGGCAAGAACACCATTACGGATCGGGCCCCGAGACCCGCGTAATGCGCGAGCGGGCCCGTATACTTTTCACAATGAGACTAGTCGATCACGAGACACGAAGTCCTCGCGTTCAATACTGACGATCGTCATAAATGTAGATGGCCTCCCCGGCGGACTCCTTGAGCGGGGGTGGCGGCGGTGGGAAGTCGAGGTCGCCGGGCCGGAACAGCTTCGAGGCATTGGGCGCCGGCGACGCGGGCGCCGGCGAGCTGCCCGGCGAGCCGCCGCCGCGCCGCTTCACGCCGCTGGGCGACGCCGCCGTGCGGAACGACGAGCGCCGCGCGAGCCTGCGGGGAGGACGGCAGAGTGGCCATTATCATCAATACTTGGGATTTGAGAACCTTGAAAAGTGTATTATTAAGAGAGATTTTTTAAATATCATAATTACATTTCTTTAATATAAACTAAAACATATGTCATCGTTTACCTCGAAGCTACTTCTTCAGGGGTTTCTTCGATTTCAAGTACCCAGCTGACGGAGTCGTGTTTTTCTACGACGCCTTTGACAGCGGGAAGGGGTGGGGTATCGGGTGCGGGCGACGCGGCTGGTGAAGGAGGTGAGTCCGGTGCTGGTGACGCCGATCGCCCAGAGTCACCCGATGATGTTCTCGTTCGCATCGGTGGTCGCTCTATATAGCCGCCACCCGCGAGTAGAGACACAACCTGTTTTCCAAAATGTATAATTTTTATTTTCACGAAGGCACTCCAGTAATTTCAGTTTGTAAAAGAACTGTTAAAAGGCATTAAGGAACCTATGCCTGCATTTATCGACAAAAGTTATTTCCAAAAAAACTCATAATAGATGGATGATAATAAATGTAATGGGTACCTGTGACTTCTGTCGGAGTTTGTATCGCAGTTCCTCGTTAAGCGCGGCAAGACGCGCGGCGTGGTCGCGGTCGCGCGCCGCTGCGTCCCGCAACCGCCGGTTGTCGTCCCGCAGGCGATCCGTGTCGCGTTGCCGCGCGGCCGCGCGCTCGCGGAGCTCCTCGGCCGCGTGGCGCGCCGCCCGCGCCTCGCGCTCGGCGGCGGCGCGCCTCTCCCGCTCGGCGTCCAGCTCAGAGCGCGCATCGCGCAAGGACGCTACCTCCGCCTGCTTCAGCTCGATCACTGCTCGGAGTGACCGCACCTATAAATTAAAACGAGATTGTATTCAGATTGCATATTGAAATAAGTAATAAGTATATAGTAGTAGTAAATAAGTAATTTTGTCAAATAAATAAATTGCGTGTTTTAAAACTACTCTCGCACTAAGATTCTTTAGCGCGAGAGTAGTATTAGTGACGCTGGGGCCTTGACAGTCATACAATTTAAAATATGAAAAATCGTAAACACCAAGACAGTCGTCTATGAATAACGTAACTGGTTTCATCCTTTTTCCATAAGACTTATTACATTAAGAAAGTGAGTGAGTTAACTATTTAAAATATTCAATTTACCTACAGTGGACTATTGAGTCGTCTACATCGATACCATATACATACATTTATTTATATAATGTATGAAAAGAGTCGATTGTAAAAAAACGAAGAAAGAGAAATAAAAGAAATAATATTAATAGTATATAAGTATTTAGGGTGCTTAAAATTAAATATGAGCATAGTGAATATCGTATCAAAAATGGCAAATAATTATAGAAATGGCTTGAATTAAATTAACGATAACGTTTAATGTTTCACGGGCGAATACGAGTATTATTCAAATACATGTTCTCCAAATAATTACAACTTAAGAGCCCTAAAGTCTGTAGGTATTCCTGCTTATATGAATGAGTGTGTAATAATAACTGACTCATTATTACATCCTACTAACCTCAGCTGCCAACTCGTTAGCATCTGTGCTCAATTCTTCATTTGCAGCTAATCGCAGTTCGCAATCTTCCACCTCACAGCACACGGGGTCGCAGGCCGCGTCGCACATGTTGTAGGACGTGTCGACCGAGCTGGTCAATGAAGAGCTAAACAATTTGCTGTGGTCTATCTCTACTCGCGCAGCTTCTAGTTGGGCGCGAAGAGTGCGCTCTATTTCGCTATGCGCGTGTAACCGCGCCCTGCTTTCGGCAACTTCGTGTTTCAAGGACTCGATCGTATCCTAAAATATAAATGATTATAACTATCAAAATATTTCAAGTACATGAGAGTAAGTATCTGTTAATATGGATGCAAAAAATTTGACTATATTTGAATTTTAACAGCATTTATTTTTAAACTTGAATGGCATTGAATACCTTGAGCTCCTTGATGTCATTGGCGAGTGCAGCGACCTCCTCAATGTGCTTAGCCTGGAGACGCGCATTCACCTCTTCTTTCGACGAGAGCTCCATCTCCAGCTCTGAGATCTTGCTCAGGCATTCTGCGACTGTAAACATAAAAATATTTTTTATTAACTTTAAAAATGAAAGCCCTCAGTTCGATGCATCTGTGAATGTGGATCGAATTATTTATGGTATCGGGATTAAAATGTATATTTTAAAACAATAAACTTTCAGAAATATACTTGAGGCGTTTTTTTACTGTAGGTAAGCAATTCATAAAGGTTAGTGTCTTAATTTTTTACCGCTCGCTGTAATAATAGTGTAAAAGAAGCTATGGGTACGTAACAAAGAAAAGAATTCTAATGGTGAAGCTTTTAACCTAAAACTTAGATTATCTTAACATTATTCCTAGGTGCTTGATTTGTCTTATACGGATTTTATGCGAGCAAGTCTTACCTCCAAAAATCCCAGCCCTGAAAGGAAAGCGTGTGCCAGAACTGGCTGTCCGGTATTGAATCAATAAGTGTATCTACCGGCAAACAGACATATTTGGCTTGTGCCCAGAAATATGTAATTAATAATTTCTGAAAATATTAGTCTCACAGGCTTGCGTGATACTGCTTGTGAGATCTTTGTGTAGGATTTCATTTCCTAGAACAACGTATTGGTAAAAATGTTTTGTACAAAATTATTTTTTCAGTACTAACCATTGCGGCTCTGTTCATTAATGCCACGATTTCTTCTTTAGTAAATGTAAACAGTGCTATAGCTTACTGGTATCGAGATCTTTTTGCGCACGTTGCTGCCGGTCGCGATCGGCGCGCGCGGCGCTGCTACGCTCAGCAGCCGCCACGCCACGCCACCGCTCTGCCTCCACCCGCCAAGTGCTGCCATTTAGAGCGTCAAGCTGGAAATTTTACATTACATATTGCAATCAATCTTAAAAATCAATATTACACAATGAAAATGTTTGAACTTCAGAGATGGGGTTAGTTATTGGTATATTTTAAGAAATTAAATACAAAAATCTCTTTAACTTTTAAGTAAACCATTCTGGATGATATAACTAGTATTACAATTATTTGAAATATTCTTTAGGGACTGCGAATAATTAAACGCAAAAAATAACATTTACTTCTTATACATAATTACATAAATACTTACTCGAAACACTAAATACTGGACTAAAACGCCCAGAGCTTCTACACCCTTGGCGGCGTGCGCGAGCGCAGCCGTGTGCTCGCGCGGCTGCGCGGGTGGCGCGACAAGGGCTACCGGTGGCGTACGCACAGGCTGAGGCGTCTGCACCCGCTTGCTTCGTGGCCCCACCGCCGCTGTGACACGTGGTGGCTCTACGACAAACAAGATAATATTCGTAAATATTGGACGTAAAGTACTGACTTTATATAAAAATCCTTGATAGTTAGCATAAGGACTGAGATTATAGGCGATATGGTTTCGTTACATTGGTCATATCTTTTAAAGACTCTTAGAAAAGTAAGAAAAGTTTGGATATAAAACCTACAAAATAGTAACACAACGTAGAATCATTAATTATGTCATATTAGGGCGAGGCATATTCGCTGTGGGCATTACAAGCAGTTATGAAAGCGCTAAGTGTGACACCATTAGGAGTTACGCACGGCCGCAACATGTGCGACGTTGCGTAGGTTGTGACTACTTGTGACAGGTTGTGAGACCATCACCATCGCCTACGATATCACAATTATCCATTTCCCTTCGATCATACTTATATCTTTTAAGTGGTTAAGATGACCAGCGCCCAACGTTGGTACTTAGTAAGTTAATATTAGGTGGGTAAACGAGAGATTCAAAATCATTAAACGAAATAGTTATATTCTCTTAGATCTCAAAGACACTTATGAACGTCAAGATAGATCAATCCTGCTGCATTTACATTTACAACCGGACTTCAAAGCATACGTATTGTTTGCAAACGTGGCTGTATATTTAAAGCCAGCAGTCAGAAAAGAATTTAACAATTAGATACAGATTTTTACTCGTAATCTCTTTACGATACACTTCTGATCCCACGTTAAGCGGAAGGATTATTCCTTCAATTACGGCCCTTTTCGTGGGCTACATATTGAATCTAGCACAAAAAGGACCCTAAAATATAGTATATTCGAACCCAGGATCGTACATTCGCCCGCAAATATACACTCACACTCTTGTACAGTGGGAGATACACGAGTAGCTATTAATTTAAGATAGATGCCATTAATAAATCTATGTTTAGACCATTCACAGAACACATGCAAATGTATAGGCCTCTAAAAATATACAAGACATCCTTTAATTGTCCATTATTCATGCCAACGAGGACAAATCCTTGTCACGAATGGACTAATCACTTAATCGACCTTTAAAATATGCTCTCATGTGTTATACGATCCTAATCTACAATTCATTGTTTAGTGTGAATTTAAGTGGTAATCATTATGAAGGATTGATATTTCACTAGTGGAAATTTAGTTGAAATACTCCGGGTTCTAAGGTTTCACTGGTGCTGGATTTCATCAGTGACAATCCGTTCAAAATAATTGTTTTACCAGAATTTACTCAGTGAAATCATCAATCATTTGTTGAGTAAAATGGGTTATCCTATCATTATAATTCCTATTGAACCGCGTCAATGAAATTCATTGATGAAAACGTCAATGCGATGTAATTGCTCTTCCTAGATATTTTTGATGAAAACCGCTTTAAGTTAGAAGTTTTTGAATTTCGTGATATACGTACAAATCATGTTTTCGGGAATTAACGCGACTGCAGAAAATATTAAGCTAAGTTTTGACCAGATTCAACGTATTGGTGGTCACAGGTCGGTTCCTTACACATTTTTTTTTCACTATGATATAACTGAATGATTACCTAATAGTAATTACAATCTAGCTTTGAGGCTATTAAGTAATTTGAATTTTAACTAGATTGGCTAAGACTAACATCGTGAAGAATGTTTTGATGGGCGCTTTTCTTATGTTCTCTGTTGTATTGGAAGTAAGTTTGATAAATATGTTCTTCAAGAGCAACAATTACTGCAACTACTAACTTCACTAACACCAAATTTTTGCCCTTTTGAATGTCCTTAACGTGTCCGTATGGTCAAGGCGCTGAATAGCCTCGACATTCACATTGAAACTCTACCATGATTGCATCCTTAAAGATAATTGCATAATTTTAATCACATTTATTTTAATTGAACTCGCAGATGAATGACACAACGACCTTTGTCTTGCTTGCGTAATACGTTAAGTCCTAAAGTGCTCCTTTGTAGGTATAATTCAAAGCTAGAGTACTTTGTAGAAATCATGGTAACATTATCATAAATTTTATTTCTTATGATTTTGTTACGTATAAGTTTGGTAAACAAATGTGAAAGTCACATTATTCGTCACGAAACTTGCACATAAATGTCACTTATTCTATTAACTTTCTTCTAAAGATTATGTACTTAGTGCTTCAGATATAAGGTTCTTTAACTATTTTACTTATTTTACCTATTTCAGTACTGATAAATAGAGTGAAAATTATTTATTAACAAGTTTTATAATGGCGAACACGAAGATGATGCCTAGATTTTTTTCTAAAATACAAACTTATAACTGCATATTGTGACATATTAGATAGCAAAATTAATTTCATTTCGCCGATTTCATTTAATGGTGTTTCTACCTGAATCGTGGTCCAGTTTTACAATGTGACCATAAACTCGACGAAATATGACCGATATGTCTCAACGCACCACGTTTTACTGTTCTAATCTGGATAAGATAGAGGTGGCGAAGGGTGGACATTTTCAAAAGGTAAGCGGGTGAAAATATTTTAGTTTAAATCATCTTCTTTTTCAAATCAAGCCGGCAGGAATCTTGTTGTAGGGTCGCCACTGTTAGATAGTGCTGTCTAAGGATACAGTACGACCATTATAATCCTGATACTAACACTTAAATGTAAAAATCACGACCGTGATTCAATTTATAGAAAAATTACTGAAAGATCACGTGATCTTAGAACAGAACCTTAAAATACGCTGCCCCTGCCTTTGATTACAACAGTAGCGGCCTTTCCCATCGACAGATTCCCAATTTGAGGACAAATGATGAAAATTAACGCTGTTTCTTCATTTGTTTTACATTTACAAAATATTACTGCAGTTCTCACACAGACAAGAAGGTAGACAATGAATTTGTTAATGTAAAGGGAGATAATTTAGAAATCTGAGGTAATTCTCACATCACTCTTATATATTATTATCTAACTAATTAACGTACGGCGCATGGATGTTTCTAAAGAGTATGGACAGTCTTGACATAATCGCCATTAAAGATGTAACAAACGAATGAAGCTTTTAATTTAACGACGGTTTTGCAAGTAAACCTACTTAATGTTAAGTTTTAACATTATTATGCAATATTTATAGTTCCATACTCTAAGGAGCTTATTTGTTCTTTAAAGTGCAATATTTAATTAATGAAGTGAATATGAATTTTCTTCAGATTAAAAGTAATGACAGTAATTTCTTGCTCAATTATCACCAGTCAGGTTAAAGTATATAAGCATATAAAATAATTACAGATGATACATGACTGGTTTGCAGGTGATGAGGTGCCGTATCCTTAGTGTCGGTTTTGGTTTTCTATTTTAAAGATCTCTTTAGAAAGCAAAAAACTTGGAGCTTATCGTTTATAATACTTACTTAGCTTCATTAAGTTGCCAAGAAAGGACTGAAAACTCAATCAGATCTAACTCAAATAGAGACTTACTGCCACTACGGCAATTAGCTGAATCAATTCTGACAATGCATTTGGTTATGCCGTCAATGAAATAGCACCCGCTTTTTTCCCACGCTATAAGAAAATCTAACTCAATGATTTCGAGATGTGTCAGAAAGAACATTTTCACAGTTACCTGACCTAAAACCAACGGAGCGAGATTCATCAGATATACAAACCTTATCAACTAGATCTTTATTACAGGATTCTTGCAAACGTTATATAAAGTTCTACGTACTTTCTAAATTTCGTTAACATACACGATGAGCCCTTAACACCAACGAATAAGAAGTGAAATTGTCGGTGTGCCGAACACGTACCAACAAGGCCTCTTTGATATAAATATTACAAACAGTATTGTTATAGCACGCTCCGCACGTCAAATAGGAATACTACTTTTATTGTTACCAGTATTATTTATTACTTTTATTGTTATTCCGTGTTCGTTCTATTTACTATGATCTATGTTTAAGCGAATCAATAAACTTATATTGTTGTAGTCTGAAACGGAATCTGCGATTATAAATCGTGCCGTACCAATTTACTTATCGGTAAAATAATGCTTAAAACTGTTTTCATATGGATAAAAATACTATAAAAATATTTTTTTTATTAGGCAGGTAATATAAACAGAAATATGTTAATTATAGCATGACCCAAAAATAAATACAAAGGAACTATTGTAGAGCTAGAGCTTTAAACAAGTTATTTTGCTGGAAAAATTTACAAGGAACCATTGAAACCATTTAAACCGCTTTAGATATTTTGAAGTTAAATAGAGTTTATTTGTTATTTGCACTGGGTAAAATACCGATACGTGGGGTCTATAGTGAAATAGTTCATTAAAACTGCCTGGAAATCATAAGAATAATTGCAAATAATGTTCATACGGTAAAAAAATATCAAGAAGATTGTCATCCTCGATTAAAGCAGTATTGGCAAGGCTTTTTGGCCGTAGCATGTTATGAAAATGCCAAAAGCCATGCTATTTATACAGATATCGCAGTGACTGAACCGAACTTTGGTTTCAACCACTCTAAAGACATACGCTGAGCGAAAGAGAGAAAATGCTCCATAAAACCGAAATAAGGCAATATTAGCTCGACTAAGTTACTGCAGTAAATTGACGGTAAAAAACTTCCTAATAGAAATTTAAAAAATATAGACCGATGAAACAGATTCGTTCACTTTTATATTAGTAACTGTTCCCACGCGGCCCATTGCATACTGACAGAATTCACGCGTCATTAGCGCTGGAGCAACGGGCAGCGCCCATTTCCGCCACATGGTGCCACTAAAGCAACTGTTTAAGTTTTTTGACGTTAAAATTGATTTGTTCAGCAGTGACTTTTTGTTACTAATAGTATTAATGAAGAAGCGGGTGGTCGAATGGCCGTAGCTCCCGTGAAAGCTGGCATGCTAATCCAAAGCAGTGAACCCTGGGTGTTAACAATGGACGCAACTGGGAAATTGTTTTAATCTAACCGAAAAGTGTATACCATACCTACGATATTACACTTTTCGATAGTTAAATCACTACATAGTATAAAACAAAGTCGCTTTCTCTGTCCCTATGTCCCTTTGTATGCTTAAATCTTTAAAACTACGAAACGGATTTTGATGCGGTTTTTTTAATAGATAGAGTGATTCAAGAGGAAGGTTTATATGTATAATACATGTTTAATATAGTAGAGGGTGCAGCGGGAACGGGATCTCACGCCACGCGGGCGGAAAAATATTGGCGGTACGAAGTTCGCCGGGTCACCTAGTTGTTAATAAAAAGCAAAGTAAAAAATTTGATGAAAATAAAATAGTGTATATAGTTACTTTATTGCTACATTAACTTGCTACAAAGTACGAAACCCGTATACTGTGCATCCACAGACCTCAGACAAAGAAACAAAACATGTTGTAAACAATTTTAGACTTTCATGTTGTGAATGGTGGAGATTTAGGACTTAGAAACGACATAAAACGTATTGAAGAATTACTAGACAAATTCAATGATGTATAACTCATTGCGCTCATAAAGCATAATTATTGCGGATGATGGCTCAATAGTAATTTTGTGAATGGACGGTTGGAGAGGGTCAAGCCAGCGCGTGGGCTTCAATTGGGACCGTTGAAACGTCAAATTAACATAGAGCAGGGCTGTCATAACATTCAAGTAATTAATTTATGGCTGCATTGTTTCGATGTTAATTATATTCACTTGGAATCAAGGGTGGGAATATTTGGACATAAATATGAAACAATGAAATTATATTTCAATCTGTTCAGGTTAAGTCGTGTATCAGAGTATCAGTTATATTTTATTAAAATTGTTTGTGACCTTAAGAGGCAGGTGCAGTGTTAACTAAACAGCACGCATCATGCTGCGTGGGAATATCTTTATGGCATCACTTACAGTACAGCTACATGTTTAGTTGTAACTATAACTCCATCCAATGCTATTTTAAATATTTCTGTACTTTTTGTGATAGTTTTCCACCAAAAACCGAAGTTAAGCGTTACTCATGTATGTGAATGGCTAACTCTGATACGCTTATTTTTTTTTAGATTCAGAAATTTCTCTTTGACTTTAGGAGGTAGAGTTATTTCTCTAACTAAACAAACAGATAACCTACTACTATTAGTAGGTAAGTAAGTACTACCACTAATAAGCGTGTTGTTTGTGGAGTATATAAGGACATAGGCGACCATTAACCAAGATTCGTAGGTAAGTGTTGCACTTTTATTTAATATCAACCCTAGTCACGCAGCACATAACAATATTAACCCGAAGTATACGCGAACGATACGCCTACGCCTCTAATATGTATATAGAACGTTTTGTCAGTAGATAACTGACATTTTTATTCTCTTGAGAAATGTGATTACTCATCTCGTGTTGTAATTATTATGCGGCATCTGTAAACTATCCTATCATTTCCTGCAAAGACAAGTAAAGTAATGTTACCATGAAAATAGACAGTAAGTTACTATTGTTTCCTTAGATAGTGTTATCGACTATGCGGTGGTCACGACACCGATCACTTCTCTCCTATTCTTTTGAAGTTATCTGAATGGTGTAGAGCTAAGTTTATGTAACGGTAGAGGTAAAGAAAATAATGTCATCTCAACCACGATTTTAATAAACAAAATGTAATGCTATATTTAAGCCAGTATCTTAGCCATACAATGAGGCCTTAGATACTGTGTGTATATGATTCTCTCCTTCTCCCTGATTTTCTCTAACATGTGCGCAAGATCGTAAATATATGAATTAAGGACCTAAATAGGTTCTGAATAAAGAAGTTTTGTTTACTTACTGTTTGTTAAGATGGAAGTTTATTCGTAATCGGGTAGCTCTAATTCAAAAGGGGAAATCAAGTAACATATCTAATTCACCTCGTCAAATAACGTCTGTGCCCTTCATCTCCTTTAAAAATAGATCACAACTCAGAAACAGACACCTGGCAATTTAAAAATCTCATAGTGAGAAACCACAAAAACTATTATTACTATGGTAGTAGCAGTCCACAGACGTTTTGTATCAGTATTCTACTTACAGAGTAGGGTAACGGGTCTCGAGGTGACCACAGCTTGAATACTGTATTAGGCTAGAAGGCACAAACGTTAAAATTATACTATTATTTGTTTAGTTCCGGTGTGGAACGTTTTCCTGTAGAATGTCAACAATGAATACGTGCAAGTGCCTTTTGTATTTATTATAAAATATAAACACTACAGCGTGTCTGATGTTATTGACTCGAATATTTACTAGCAAAGAGTACGAAAAATACTGTATAGTAGCCGTTGACAATAATATTACCTATTTCTTTTCAAACCACACACTGAATTTCATAAAATGAATGTTTTTGAAAGTCAAAAGCACATGCAAGCAATTTTCGGCCTCATTGATAATATGATATTTACTTTTTTTGCCTTGACACTAAAAGTTACAAAACATATTAGAATCTCCGTTATCTTACCTTAACGCACGCTACCTAGATCGTAAGTAAATATTAAAAAATGTTTGAAACCATGCTCAGTATGATATGCTTCGCACTTGCCGATTCTTTAATAAAGATCAACAATATGCGTTGCGTAAACCAATTCAGAAGAATATAGACGTTTGTTCGACCTACATTTAATTTAACCGAAGTTCCTCATCAAAGCGTTCACTATTTAAGTAAATATAGCATTATTTGAATCACGTATTGACGGATAAAGTAACACTCACTTCCTGTTCTGAGAAAAATAAATAATTCGAACTCTTTCATCAAATTGATCAATTAGTCGTAAGAAAATGTTATGAGCTTTTTTCAAGAATTGACTAAAAGATACTATCGTGAGATTTAATACCTACCAGGACCTAAAATTGCATAACCATGTTATGAGTATTACCGCAATTACGTATGTTGCATTAGATATTTTATTGCTTGGCAGCCATGTTCGCAATCGCTGTACCGTGGGTGTCGTTGTTCTGTCTATTGGGTTAAGCTCTCGACTTAGGCATGTAATTTCACTAGTGTTGAATAAACATGCAATACAAATTTAATAACGTAATAAGTGATTTGTATTTGATACTCCTATTTAAGTCTTATTGACTTCCCGCCACCTCGTTCCTCCTTCACACAGAAAAAGTTCGTAACAAAATCCTACAACCTGGTTGCATCTTTGTAATGGATTGTATATCGTGTCATAATTTGAGTTCAATCAATGCAGAATTTTAAATGCTTGAATATAAGAATAAACAGGAACATAATAAGACCTCAGGTTCCCTTATCTTTGAAAGGCATGTGTTTCCAGGAGACAGCTCAAATGGCGATTTGAATGGACGAATGGAAATTATCCAAAAATAAAACTCTGGAATAAAAGTTTCCTTCCATGGTTTGCCATCACCTGTGACATACTTTTTGATCTCATAATTCAGGACTGCATTAGAAACGACCTCGTTCATTTAACGACACATAGTAATGTGCACAATGTACGGCGAACGTATTGTTTTATGTTAACTGGCATGTCACATACCTACACAGTACACACTAGTTCCATTAACCTTTTAAAGATGATCTAAATGTCAGCTAGATTCAGGCAGAAATGCATATTATAAATACTTTAGTATCATACCTTTGGGTAGTATTTTGCGAATTCTATAGTAGTTGTTTTTCTATAGTACTGGTTAGAAACCTCTGCCGTGACTTCCAAGTATGGCGTAAAAATTAAACGTATACAATGTTACATGTTGTTTCACTCAAAATTAACACCACCTATGCAAATATCGTTTTAAAAGAGAAAGTGAGGCCAGAGCCGAAAAGTTTATTAACAATGTCAAACTAACAGATGCAAAGCTCCACATGCATATAAAATTGAGTCAGGATTCGTACTGGGATTATTAACATGCATCCAAGGTATACCTACACAGTCTAAAATTCTAGAAAAGAGGCGTACAATGTTCCTCCAAGATAAAGCTATCATCCAGGGCTTCCTAATTACATCCTTAGTTCATAGTGCATCCTGACGTTGAAGCAGGGTTTTCAAGAAAATATTGCTTTGTTTTATGAGCTCTTCTATGGGGTTTTAGAAAACTTTATTCCGGGATTGCAAATGAAAGCAACTCTAAACCACCACAAAGGGAAGATAAGTATTTAGACTACAAAAGTAAGAGTGCCTGGCGACTCGCAGACCATTCTTAGATGTTAGTATATAAAGATAATAACGTGTGAACATGCATATCGCCATGAAGGATCAGTAGTTGAGTTATTCTTTTATAAATGGAGTGTGTGGTGTCGTTATAACACCTTCACTTCACATACTACTATATTACTTTACATAGTATGTCAAACAATTTCCAGCGTCATCATAGAAACTCCTCAAGTGAGTGAGTATTTCTTGATGCTACTATTAGGTTGTCTTACTTACACCAAATAGATGATCTAGAAAATACTACACTTTATTACCGTTACTGACACCTCTGTATGTAAGTATATACATAATTATACTGTCCAAGTTTTCACTTCTATCGGCACACTTCCTTAAAGCTTTTCAGTCAATAAATCTCTTCTCCGATTGTGATGCAAATTGCCTTTGGCATGCAGTCTATTCCAAAACCTTCCCATCAGCAGAAAATTAAGAGAAGTTCATCTCCCGCTTCAAATATCGTAACCTTGTAAGTTTTCACGGCACGACTATATTCCAAACTTCATCGACTCATGATCCGGCATAAATCAATCTTACTTAAATAAGCAATCATCTTTCCATGTGTTCCGGATAGCAACATAACTGGCGGCAATAGTTCATTTACACTGTTATTTCTACCGTACCTACTCTAATAATACTATAAATCTATTCGTTAGCGTCTAGCGTGTAGTAGTGAGAGAATCACAAATCTAATTTTAGTTTATTTGTATGTGTGTCAGGGGGCCGCGGCGCGTCGTATGCCGCCCTAGAAGGGTCATCTGCCTAACGAAAATACCGCAATATTTTAAACATTACGGAAAAACCTAATACATGTACAAAATTAATTTTAACGTTCCTGTTATTAACTAAACAATCATCATTATTTTGGTGATGCTTCCGGTTGAATTCGAGACTTTTTTCTCAAGGCCTGGGGTCCGCTCTCTGTAATGCAAAATTTTAATAGAAGTAGGATTTACACTCAGGTAGTGGTGATAAATTGTAAAAGTGTTTACAATTTCGTATGAAATAGTGACAATTTTCATACTTTTACTTGGTTTATAAGGGAGCGCCTGCTGACTGACCAACCCTGAGAGGGAAGCTTGTGGCTTAAACTCATATATCAATCAGTAGGTGTACTGGAATCTGGTGTATCGAACCTCTTCTGTAATCTCGGCCATCAATACTAAATCAAGTAAATACTGAACATCAAATAAAAGGATTTTATCAACCTATAAAATCCCATTGATAGATCTAAAACATTATAAATAAAATCTCAAAAAACTTATGAAATGGGAGCTGTTTACAGAATCACTTCCATGAAACCATACCGTGCGATCGCCATTGTAGAGTTGCAAAGATTGTATCTCAGTGAAATCGCAACTCGTTTGATGTTATCAGAACGCATTTTTAAGTCTTCATCTCAGTAAAACTGTTATGACTAACTCACTGAAAAGGTATTTATTTTATAAACTGTAGTTAATAACATTTAAATTTTGCTGAGCTTTTATGTTACGCGCTTTCTAAAATACAGTATTTTTTACTGACAAGGTAAGTAAAAGGTGAGATGACAAGCATGCCAATGATCTCATTACCATGGATGCCCAAGACCGTACGAAGTGGAGAAGTAAGTTGATACTTGGACCCCGTATTCTGAAGATAGCATTGGATACAACCGGAATTAACACGAAAATGATGTAGTTCAGATCTAATCTATAACAATTTCGAACAAAGAATGCAAGTTTATAACATAATGCAGCAAAAAGTGAAGACGAGGGAATGGTGTCATTTAATTAGTTCATATCCGATCTTAGCATTGCATAGTCGTTGGTGCTTCTGTTAGTTCGTGTAATTTTTACCCGACTGCCTAGAAGGGTTATGTTTTTCGCGCATATCTTGAATGTTTGTATGTATCGATTAAGATAGGAAAAAGTGAATATGCTTAGGTGGGACTCGAACCCACGATCTTTCCCTTACAGGGGGAATGCTCTGACCACTGAGCCACCGAGCCACACCTGAAGCTATCCAAATTCTCCTATACTACCGTCTTAGGGCGACGGTGGGAGCCATCTACCGACTTTCATACGAAATATCGGAAACAATGAATGATGTTGCAATCATTTTTAAACATTGTTATTTGATGACTCCGCCCAAATAATTGAATGAAATTTTGAAGCATTTACTATGCTAACTTTTCAAATCGATTAAGATAGGAAAAAGTGAATATGCTTAGGTGGGACTCGAACCCACGATCTTTCCCTTACAGGGGGAATGCTCTGACCACTGAGCCACCGAGCCACACCTGAAGCTATCCAAATTCTCCTATACTACCGTCTTAGGGCGACGGTGGGAGCCATCTACCGACTTTCATACGAAATATCGGAAACAATGAATGATGTTGCAATCATTTTTAAACATTGTTTTTTGATGACTCCGCCCAAATAATTGAATGAAATTTTGAAGCATTTACTATGCTAACTTTTCAAATCGATTAAGATAGGAAAAAGTGAATATGCTTAGGTGGGACTCGAACCCACGATTATTTGGGCGGAGTCATCAAAAAACAATGTTTAAAAATGATTGCAACATCATTCATTGTTTCCGATATTTCGTATGAAAGTCGGTAGATGGCTCCCACCGTCGCCCTAAGACGGTAGTATAGGAGAATTTGGATAGCTTCAGGTGTGGCTCGGTGGCTCAGTGGTCAGAGCATTCCCCCTGTAAGGGAAAGATCGTGGGTTCGAGTCCCACCTAAGCATATTCACTTTTTCCTATCTTAATCGATTTGAAAAGTTAGCATAGTAAATGCTTCAAAATTTCATTCAATTATTTGGGCGGAGTCATCAAAAAACAATGTTTAAAAATGATTGCAACATCATTCATTGTTTCCGATATTTCGTATGAAAGTCGGTAGATGGCTCCCACCGTCGCCCTAAGACGGTAGTATAGGAGAATTTGGATAGCTTCAGGTGTGGCTCGGTGGCTCAGTGGTCAGAGCATTCCCCCTGTAAGGGAAAGATCGTGGGTTCGAGTCCCACCTAAGCATATTCACTTTTTCCTATCTTAATCGATTTGAAAAGTTAGCATAGTAAATGCTTCAAAATTTCATTCAATTATTTGGGCGGAGTCATCAAAAAACAATGTTTAAAAATGATTGCAACATCATTCATTGTTTCCGATATTTCGTATGAAAGTCGGTAGATGGCTCCCACCGTCGCCCTAAGACGGTAGTATAGGAGAATTTGGATAGCTTCAGGTGTGGCTCGGTGGCTCAGTGGTCAGAGCATTCCCCCTGTAAGGGAAAGATCGTGGGTTCGAGTCCCACCTGAGCATATTCACTTTTTCCTATCTTAATCGATTTGAAAAGTTAGCATAGTAAATGCTTCAAAATTTCATTCAAATGTTTGTATGTATGTTTGTAATATTCTTTATTATTTCATATCTTCTGAACCACAGTACGGATTTCAATGATTCATGTCTCAAATGAAAGGTATTTATTGCTCACGTGTTCTTGGGTACATAAAATATGAAGCAAAGCTATATGTTGAGTTTTTGACGCCAAAATATATATGGTAAAAAAATGTTTCACTCAAATTTATGGAGTGGGGTATCAAAATAAAGGCAATTAAAAAACAATTACAAAAATATATATGTCATAACTAAAAAATATAAAATAAAATAAATTATTAAAAACAAGTACCCGACTGATGCTAAAAAGACTGAAACAAGCTTTATAGCAGGCGGTACCCATTTGCAAATTTCAAACCAGATGAAAATTTATGGATACCGCCTGCTATAAAGCTTGTTTCAGTCTTTTTAGCATCAGTCAGGTTTTTGTACGGTTTTTCCTATTTGTTTTACATTCACAATATAATTATAATTGTTTTGGAGAGATCACTTTGCGTAGATCAAGTGGGTGATACTGTTGTCGCATAATCAAAAATTGATGTATTCATTGATATGATGGACATATCTTGGTTTGGTGCCAGAAAAGTTATGATGAATATACGCTATGATTCATAGAATTAGAGCAAAATCTTAAGTGAACGCGGATGAAATCATACACAGTTCCTGCAAGGACGATTCAAATTGCACATACGAGTATGGTTAGCAATGATAGCTTCTAACACAAGAAAAACACTGGTACAGGTACAGGTGAGAGGAGGATACCTTTCTTATACCAGATAAGTATCAACATGGCTTATCCTTATCCTGGGTTCAATCATATTAGTATGACTCACTTAATGAAAGGACACTAAAGACATACGCGTTTCTCTTAAACGGATACACGAAATTTTGTCACTCTCACCCCAGCGGTTCGGGATCTGCATTGATGAATCACTATGGTATTTCAATCTTTGACAAATTCACTGTAGTATCACAAAATATGAAAGACAATTTGTCTCGCTCGCTTAACTTAAGTATAACTCTAAAAAGTTAATTGAAGTTAATGAGTTTTTAAAACGATGACGGTCATTTAGATTTAGTCAATGGGCTGCTGACCTTTTCTGAGTCCTTCGCTGCAATCTGTATCCATTCTAGGTACGGACGTTTTGTCCGGTACCATATTGTATATATATTCCAAAATTGCCTGTAACTTAGTACGCGTGGAATTTGTTTTACCCCTTTAGGGATGGAGTTTCGTAAAATCCGTTCTTAGCGAATGTCTACACTATATATGAAACCTACCTACCAAATTTCAATTTCCTGATTAAGAAGTGATATTTCAAGTATTATGAGACACCTACCCTGGAAGTTCACTAAACTCACAATGAAAGCAAAATGTGAAATAATAATTCTTATATTAAGCTACCCAGTACCAGATATTCAATGAATGGGATATTTTTTAAAATTCCAACCTAGTGCTTCATGGACCGCGTACCTCAAAAACCTTAAATCACCACTTTCAGAATTATGTTTTACAGTTTATTGAAAGACCTACCTAACATTTAAAATAAATAAATTTAAAATAAATTTTAGCTACTGAATGAGCAGGTGTCAGGCGGTGCGTCATTTTGGTCCAAGAAAGTTGACCTGAAGTGACACATCGCAGTACAAACTAGAGTTAACATCAAATCCGGGTCTTATAGTTCGGTACACGTCCTGTATAACGGAGACACGGCCGATATTTGCCGTAATTACTATTTCACACGCATTGCGTACGCGCATGACATTTACAAATTTAAAATCAATGTACGTTTGGGCTTTATTTAACTTTTGGCAGCTTCTACTGCCAACTGACATTGTGTACACGTGTGTTTTCAATGTTTTTGATTAGCCTTACTATGTTTTGTTTTAAAGAAAATAATTCTAAAATCCAACATCATGAACAGATAGTCAAAAACAGTTGAAAAGGAAATGAAATTTTAAATTTAACAATTTTTTATAGTTTAGGCTAACTACTAAATCTACTAATAACAAGAATTATATATACCCAGTACTTATGATAACCTCACCTTTTATTTTATTTTTTTTTTTACGTGCGTGAAATCCCCACGTATACCCACCCCTCCGGAGCCGGAGGGGTAGGTTATGTCGGACTCGAACCGACTAAACCGCACGCCATCTGTGGGTCGATGTGCTAGGCCGGAGGTGAGGTTGTCTTTTGACATATCCCTCGCACCCCGGCTGACCCAGGGCCATTCCTCTCGGTCTGGCCCTCCTCGGGAGGGGGGACCACGCGGTCCCCGACTCGCCCCCGGTATAGGGGGGGCGCGCATCGTCCTACGATGCGCGCCGCCGCCGTGGCATAACCTCACCTCAAGCAACTGAGATAATCTAAAGAGAGAAAATGAAAACTCGTTTGCAAATTACTGTACCATTGATTCAGTATGACATAAAAACGTTCCATTTTTAAATGACTCCTTTTGAAAACAATAAAAGTGGTAACTAGTCAAAACTAACTATACCATGATAGAGCGAGGCCAAAATAACTTCAAAGATTTATGGCCAGTTACAGTGAGTATAATAGCTCTATAATAATAATAAACTGATGATCTGTCACTTGCTACGGCCACCAAACTGACCCCATTTCTCTCGGTGACTTTCAAATGTGTGAGACGATAAGCAGACGTTGTTTACACTCGTTGATATTTTTATCCAGATTAGCAAAGATCACTTACGTAATTATTTGTTTTATCGTCAAGGAAAAGGGAATGAAACTGACAATCCGTTACAGTGAAGCTTGTAGCTACTAAACTCGAACTAACAATACAAACCGTCAAGGAATAATTTTGATACCTAGAATATAGTCAAATTGCAATTAAATTTATTTTTATTGTATTGTATTATTAGGTACAAATTATTTACTATTATATTTATACTAATTAATTCACTGGAACAAAACAATTACTCTACACAGTATCAAAGAGAATCTGTAATAAAACCTTCAAAATATTTTCGAATGTAAATGGCCACAGACCACTGATGGGCTCAATATGCAAACAATGGTTGGGCAAACAAACTGGCTCACAGAGTAAATCTGTCATTGTGGACTAACAATGTTCTTGTCAAGTGCATGCATGCCTCGAAGAGCTCATGCATCGGCATCTTTGTCCATTTCGTTGAATTTAAAAGGACAAACTCAAAGGAAGTTGATATTTGAGGACATTTGTAATTTCCTTATTATGTTCCGCAATCGGGGTCACGATTATATAATCGTAAATTTAATATTTACATAAAATTATTCAAATTAATTGACTGGAAAACATTTCACAGCGCATGTGGTTTACGTAAATTGCTATGCTACCAAATTTCTGCACTAAAAAGGCTATAAAGTTGAAGTAATATGAAGATCATTATCTGAATATTGCAGCAATATAATGACTTTAGATATTACCTTCAACCTGTTCACTTAAATCCCTTTCAATCTCTAGTTAAGCTGATAACTTGAAAGCTGCAGAACCGATTTCTATGGAACAGATAAATGGAGCGACAATTCTAACAATAACCTTACTTGCAAACTGACGTTATATGCACAAGGGTTAATTTATCAAGACAATATTACCTCATAAAACGCTGATAGCGATAATAAAATCTGTCATATCAAGCATATTAAGCGCTTTTTCCATCAACGTAAAACATTAATATGCTGACAATACTCCAACATTAGTCATTGCGATGAATTTCCCCCCGCGACGTCTATTAAATTTGTCATGTGTCAAGTTATATTTACATCTGAAAGTGATGACAGAACAGACGTGTCATCAGACGACCCTCCCTCTTGTCGACTGAATATAATTCTACTTAAACATTAAATAAACGTAGACTTAGTTTAGTAGTTTGTTTTACGACAATACTGCGGACGCATCCTGTGTGTGCTCTCACTAATTAACTTTTAATAGGCATAATTTCTACACGAGTACTTTACTAATAGATGTTAGGGTCGTCATTCACCTGTTAAGTAGCTGTATCTATAGTTGACTAACAATAATGGTAACAATTTCTATATAGGTACTCCATGATTTTATACTCGGGTTGTGGCCGAATCTTTTTAACTACATATCAATAAATATATTCGGAAAAAAATTGAGCAAACCCTTTTTTTTTGAAATTTCAAAATTTGGTCTTTCGTCCGACAGAATGGGCCACGAAAGAGAGAGGACATAAGTGCGAATATAATGCAGATATAAAGAACCATTAATGAGCACGGTGTATCCCATGGATGTGTTTGTGGATGAAATTGTCTGTATTTACCAGTAGGGTCGGACCCAACTCGAACGACTGGAAAATATTAATTAAATGTTAACTTTTGCATCGAAACCAGTACAATAATTTGTCTATTAGGTATTAAGTGGTCCTACTAGTGCTATTCTAAGTTACCTCGATTCGGTTCCATAGCGATTACAAAATTACAGTGTATATTAGATTATAAATATTATAATACACCGTGTGAAGGTGATTAATTTATAATTTGATATAATATATGAAATGTTGTACAGTTTGCACAAGTATGATAGTATGATAACATAATTTTCGTAATTTCCGTTACGCACAACAATAAATTGCTGAAATACTAAAACAATAGGAATGAAAGACAATTGTACATACGTACGTGAGTCCGTACAAAGAGATGATTAGATACAGGACTGACGTCAGTAATTTTAAAATACGATTTGGCTAGTTCACTTTAATTATCACCACGAAGCCTAAACAAAGAGTAGCTGGGTCTGTACGCCCTTATTTCCAACTAGGTCTTCAAAGTATATGATACAATCATATATATCTTAGTCGGTCTATTAATATAGTTCATACTCCAATTACGAGCAATTGTAAAGACTCATAAGATTCTCTATATTACTCTTAGAACTAATATCCAGAATAAGCAAGGAAAGCCAAAGGCCGGATTTGCTAAATAATAATATCAGGTCAAAATAACCGTATACTAAATGTAACCAGTGTTTTAGGTAGCTTTTACGTCATGACTATGAATAATTCATTGATGTCCAAATCGTAATGGTAAACCACAGTGAATGACGATAAAGACTAACCTTCTATTGTGCCCTTTATGAGTTGGGAGTAGGGTGTTTACAATTGTATAAAGGTGCCTTAATGGAACTGGACACTTTGGTCCGCTTTACCGTAAGCTAGGGATAGATTTTTTGTACAGTGGCAATCAGCTAGCACCCTATTACGTGGAATCAAATACGTCTGGCGAAATAAGCTGATCAACTGCTATTAGCAGAGTTAAAATATATTCGCATTATGTAAGTATTAAGTAGACAATCTCTTACACTTGAGATTATCTGCTTAGATGAATAACCATTATGTTCTCATGCATAAGCATCAGTTCTCAAAACTAAGCACCACATTTCACATTGCAGATTAGCTAATCGATGCATTGATGATCTTCGTATAAATTATTTATTCTCGCACATTAACGCCATTAGATGATCATAAATGTATTTTCACCTATAACCAGAAATTAACTAATTTGTTACATTACTTCGATTACCCATAATATGGTACCTACCAATGTTCTAAAGGAAAATATTAGAAATTACATCCGTAACGTTGAGAATGTTTTGTTTATGGTTTTTCTTGTTGTCGTCAGAGTTAGTTGACGACAATAGGATCTCCCGATATTAGGTACCTACTTGAAAAACGATAACAGACAAAATATCGGGGTGTATAATAAATCCTCTTGCGTCTTAGATGCGTAAGTATAGAAAAACATATCTCTTATCTAAATATATATAACTCAAAGGTGACTGACTGACGGACATAGTGATCTATCAACGCATAGCCCAAACCACTGGACGGATCGGGCTGAAATTTGGCATGCAGGTAGATGTCATGACGTAGGCATCCGGTAAAAGGATTTTGTTTAATTCAATCCCCAAGAGGATAAAATAGGAGATGAAAGTTTGTATAAAATTTTGTCAATTTTAAACCGATCGGGCCGAGACTTTGCATGCAAAAAGCTACTACGTTGACTCAACACTAAGCGATAACCAACAACCACGCAGGCGGAGCCGCTGGCAACAGCTAGTTAGCTAATAAATTTATCGGCTATAGACTGATAATAAAGATGTACGTGTGTATATGTAGTGCATTTGGTATTTTATTTTAATTGGAGAAAGTTCTCAAACGTTTTTATGATATCACTATTGACGTGACAAGTCGTAAAACTGTACTGAACCCGTTCTACCTTATTTATGTACCTCCTCTTCTAATTACATGACTGTCACTGACCTGTAATAGTACTCGCTGGACTGGTGATCGGTACCAATTGAAAATCGCCATATTGGCGCTGATAGTTGCTGCACGCAGTAGTGAGTTTACTTGGAACTAATACTAATAATGGCCAACAATTGTCTTGGTTTCGATAATTTAATATATACGATGGGTCATGGGTTGGGTATCAAATTAGCACTATGGCCATTTTAGACATTTTTTATGGTAAACGCATAAATAAAAACAACTAACAACATGCATTTGCAAACTAATTAGTTCTCAGTACACTCACGGTGGCGCTTCAAAACCGACACAAAAAGTAGGCTGTCATTTTCTATGGAATAGCCAGTCCAGCTAGTTATAGAGGTCAGTGATGACTGTACTAACTTCAAGATAGCTATCTTGACATTTGGGAGATTAAGATCAGGTTGAGTTTGAATTTTGAAAAAAAAATTGTTATATAAGTCTTCAGGCTTTCACGGCCGGCGTTGCATGTAGAATATACTGCTTCCGGGCTGTCTGGCCGTGGTCTATGTGAAACTTGCGTTCCAGACGTTTCGTCGATCACTGCGGTCGACATCTTCAGTGGCGCAGGGCCGGGCGACGACGACTTCGGAGACCTTGCCTCGCCGGCGGCCGAGTTGCGACTGATGCAAAGTCTTGAATCACGGGCGTATTTATGGGCACGGTTTTTGTAGGTTTGGTAAGTTTTTGTTACGAAGGATAGTACGCTTCGACGAGTTGAAATCAATGAATATTTTCAATTCAACTCAGACTTTTCAACCAGTGTGTAGATTTATATAATAGTATTTTCGCGTACCTAATGCGAAATTATTAATTTCACACAAGCATTATGTGGGTCGTTACAAAATAATGATATTGACTAATATGCAGTAAACGGTACTGGTACTACCACCATTTTGTGTAAGTACTTACCATTACTGCATATCATACATGCATCATGTTAAGTACTTATTGGTCAATCGCTATGTTAATTAATTACCTACATTGTAATTTACTGAACATGGAAAACATGTTATCGTTAGCTTTTCTTGTCTTTTTGTCGAACAGCAAATTTAGTTTCAATTTGGTTACATTTCTGCCCTTCTAGACAAGTGACAATTCGCTAGCCGGCGTTTAGTGGAATAGAATGACGAATGTATGGGATTTGACGTAAATAACAGTCGTTAACGCATGTTAAATTTGCAAATCCTATACAATCGTCATTCTATTCCATCAAAGGCCTGCTAGCGAATTGCCACTTGTCTAGAGGGGCTGTTTTGTTAACGTAATACATGTTTGTCATGTAATTACGAATATATTCAGCTCATTTTTATTTACAACTTAACTTATTATAGTAATGCATTCATTCTTGTATTTAATTATTCAATTCAATTTAATTTGATAGAAGCGATAGAATATTCTAGATCATTTCGGTATCTTGAACATTTCATAAATAAGTAATTTTGTTTTAACCCACTTCATTTATTTTCTTAAAGGCCTAAAATTATTTTGCTATTTAGCTTATCAAAAATCTATCTGTGTTCAATGGTGATTCGGCAGAGTGAATTAATACGCAAGGGCAATTAAAGCTCCTTGCGTCAGCACCTACTAGGTGTGAATTTTACAGAAAAGGCATTAGGCGTAAGGCAAATCAAAATAACATCGTATACGTATAGTCAACGATAAAAGTAGGGTAACACTAAAATATTAACAAAATTTTACATTGGAATACATATACATGAATAAAATTGTATGATATATGTGTGATGTATAAGTAGTATTATCTATCATCTACAGAGCACAAAGTTATTATATTTCATATATTGTCTTTCTATATCTATTCAAAAAACCGAAGCTGCGTTGATCAATATTTTAAAATTTATTAATCTGCTTTTGTCGTTAACTGTACGGTTTTGCTTTAAGTATGTTGTACGCCTTATACCTTATCAGCATAATTCACACCTTAGCCTTAATAGGATATGACGAAAACTGTGTGTAAACAAAACGCTACAATGTCGATAATCCCTTCATATTTTGTAGCAGTTTATCAGTATATTAGATCGTAGTATATAACATGAAGCCGACCTCAGAACCTGTGACGAACACCAGGTATTGTATATATCTTGGCTAGTGTCCAATGTTAGTGTAAAAACAAACAAAGAAAAGCCGCCAAATAGTCTTTATTGAACGGCCTCTTAATACAAAGAAAACGAGGCGTCTGTAAATATTTCGCAATAACAGAATACACGATTCGTTGAGTCCGTCAGTTTTCGTTCACAATAAGTTTTGGAATGGATAATATGAGGCACGTTGTTGGTCAATTAGACAACCATGAGATGTGCAGTGTGCACGCAGAAGGTTGAATAAATGTATTTATGAAGTAGGTACATTCCGACGTAATCACAGTGGACCCTCATTTTTCAACCCACAAATATTTTTTCCTGTTTCAACCCTAATGTCATTCCGTTTTCTACCCACGAAAGTGATGTTAGAAATTTTGCGATCGAGTACAGATCTAGTGTCTAGTACTGTAGATCTTTGTTAATAATATGCATGCCACGTCCTTGATGCCTAATTGAATGCGGAGAAATAAAAGATGTTTCCAAATTAAAAACAAGATAAAAAATCTTGTAAAAACATAACAATACCTTGTATATATTTTGTCAACATCTTTGTTTACCTTAGGTTTGGGTTCCGTACAGCAGACACAAAAAAATTCTTACTTTATATCAATTTTACGTAGATATAGCCGACGTAGATATTTAAATCAATTATAATTTTAGTGAATAATTTGTTTAGAAGGCAAAGTTAGTTTTCTATATTGTTTACTATTGTTTATTATTTACTTGATATTACTCATGCTTTGAATCAATAATAAATTACATTATCTGTCTCAAAACTGCTGCAGGACCCATAAAGTAATCAGTCTAAAATTGTAAAAAGTACAATAAAAATATTAAAATGATATCAATAAATATTTAAAATAAAATAAAAAAGTACATGGACACATAATAAACAGAACCTTATTCTCGTGATAAGCACACGGCTGGAATATTCTTTTTGTTACTAATTTATGATGTGTACAGTTTTCTTCTGTTCTGTGATTTGTACACAGTGTATGAATACATGGTTCTAGTATCTCTGAAGTACATAATTATCACTGAAACCACTAAAATTTTAAGTGCTTTTGTAGTGTGTTTATATATAAATTAAAGTGTTCGTGTCTGGATGAATACTAATGATTAAAAAAGACGGGTTGCACTCTGGGAGTGCCGGCAGAAGTGAAAACATTTTCTATCTTTCTTTCTTCGTTATATACATAGAAAAAGATGACAAGAACATACCATACCATACCATACCTATAATATAGCGCCAATCATAGAGCCTATCACTAATTTTCTGCTAATTTTCTGTCAGAAGAAATTAATAAATTACAAAAAGAAAAAATAATCACAAAAAGTAATAAATTACAAAAAGAAAAAATAATCACAAAGTGTCAGAAGGCCAGGTTTGAACCCGGTACTATCTGAAACCATAAGGACTTAAAGTCGACTACGATTCTATTTATCGTATCTTGCAAAATAGACAGTCTATAGCTTATGTTGTATGACGTGAGTCGTCGGTTACGGTCCAAAGGTCAAGCGATCCTGACGCGAGTTTACTTTTTACCCATCCAACGCCGCTAAAGAAGTTTTCACTTCAAAAATTGCAAGTGCATATTTTCAATCATTAATAGTACCTGTTACCTATAATATAACATTATTACACAAATTTTCCAAATAAATAAACAGAAACAAATCTCTACATATAAAACTCTAGCTCTGACTGATATACAACGCACAATGTACTTTATAAAATCTTGTGCACTGAAGCCTAATGCATATGTAACGTATTTTAGACTAAGAAAAGATAATTGCTATATTATACAATACAGAATTAGTTTACTAGTCAGTTACTGTTTTTACTGTTATAGACGACACACCGAAATTGTTATTGTTATATTCGCTTCTATTCTTTCTTCTTGAAAGAAAATTGATCTTACTGGGCTATTTTTTAATAAATCAATGATTACCGTGCTACCTATTACTTGTCATAAATAATACTAAAATATACTTTACAAGTGATATTTGTACTGCACACCAAGTAATGTTTGATTGTTTAAACTGAAGAGAAGACAAAATGATAGGTAGGTACCCAACGTTTTCGCTTAGCATGGAGTGCAAAATACTCAAATGATATATACTTACACCACGCAGTTGCTTATCGTTTACGGTTTTACAGTAATTAAAAAGTATTTAAAACAAAGACCCGCTTTCGATTGCGGCAACACGTTTCATATACAAAACTATGATATAAAAACTGTGCATCGACTATTATGTGATTTTCCTAGTTAATAATATTCGCATAGGGAATGAGCAAAACGTTCACATCGACCGAAGACGAGTGCGTTATGGGTTGACACAGTGTCGATACTCTTGTTACAAAGTTTGACTAAACTAAAACGTATTCAACGTCTCTTTAACTACCGAATGCAAAGCAAAGATTTATGAGATATTTATGAGACATGCTAGTTACAGCTTATAACTTCGAATTTTCTTAACAAAAGAATTAACGCAAATCGTCAACGAAAAATCTGAGGGCTTTACATGACGTGGTAAAACTTTCGTGTTCCGGGCGAAAAAAAGGGATTGAACTATACACCTAACTTCATCCTTCTTTTCTACCGGAACAAGGGTGCTTTAACACCTCATGCTAGAGTTATAGCGCACTTTTGCCATTCCTAGACATCCTAATTTACAGAGGAGCTGGTTTAAATTTATCGAATAGGCGAAAAGAGTGAGAGTCCGATTAAGCAGACGTCCACTTTTTAGCACACCGCATAACTCGATATCTTTTAAGAGCATTTAATACCGTAAAATTTATTATCTATATTATAAACACATACAGTTTTAACTACTCTATAAAACGCACTATACAGAGAGCACTCACATACTTCTGAGGTTGGGTTAATGTACTCGGATAGCCAGAATTCTGAATAAATAAATAAGTATAAAAATCATTTTAATAGCACATTTTGATAATTTTACACGCGTTCATAGTAATAAGTTACCAACCGTATATCCGCAATTTAGCCCAATCAGTAAACAATGGCTGGCTGTATCGCCGAATGTGCAATGCGGTGAAAAGTATTATTCATGGAAAACTGTAACCTTGTTGAGGGCAAGGTCAAACGGAAACTTTCATGTTTAAGCCCCCTGGTACTTATACGCTACGCCTCCCGACTTCAAGGTCACCAGACAACAACCTTTTAAATGGGCATGAGTAGTTTTGTGTCTAGCCATACTCGACATTACAGATGATAATATATTTGATTAGCAATTATATACATACATTATGAATCCATATTATTTTATACTTAATTCCTTTTATATTTGTGCGTTGCATACAATGTCGCAACGCACAAAGATAAAAGTTAAAAAGTATTTCAAGTTTCCAAAAACTTCAAATTGATCGTTATTAAAATGTAGAGCTAGAAGTTCTTGTCTCTCTATTTTGCTAATAGAAAGCCTTTTGATCTACTTGCAGGATTAACGTTTCATACATTATAATTTGGTATTTCTTTGGATCACACTACGAGCCATAAATCAGTCATAATTTAAGTTATGTGACGCCACGCACTAAAGTTTAAGTCTACAAACAAACAAAAAGTTTTAAACTTTCAATATTTTGCATCATTCACATCGGCTGCTCTCCGCTCATTAAGATGTTATGTGTGAATACGTTTTATTGCCAGGTGTAAAAACGTGCATTATGATTTATGAATGATGCACATCATCTTTACGCACACATCTAACATCCTGCATTTCTAAATGCCATTGCATTCATTGAAATATGCAACGTTCTAAGTGACTTTTCTAAGCCGTTACGTACAAAACGGGAAGCCGCTTTAAAAGGATAAATTAATGTCTTAATCCCAATGTAAAGTCATTGACACTAATTTGACAGAATTCTTAAGAGCATAGTGTACTAACCTCGTCCGTCTACAAACATTTGCGAAGTTCCACTTACAACTAACTCATAATGTATGGTAAACTTAAATCACTACACTTCCACACTTCACCGATACGTGCATCCATCCTGCAGTGCAAATATTGGTCCAAACATTCGCCAAGGCGCGAACAACGTAAATAGACGTAACAAGGGTCGTTACGAACGTGCGTTCCGAGTCACGCTATGTGTCGGACTGACGTTTCGTGTCCGTTGCGGTATTCGAACGGTCTTCTTCATTAACTCCGATCAAGCAGTAGAAAACACGACGTTGCGGAAATAGTATTTCTTATTAAGTGAGAACATGTAGGAAAAAAACGTATACTGAATTATTAATAGTGAGTACTTAACAGGAATAGCACGCCTCGTGTAAAGCTAGTCATTTCACTGACGAACTTCAGAAATAAGTTAGTAGCTACGACAATTTACAATCAGCACATAATAATTATTACCTATATACCTATAAGTTTATTTGCTCGAAGATTTGAATAAAGAATTTTAATACCTAATATGTTATATTTAGCCCATAGGAACGAAGTAATAACTATTTTATGGCACAAAACCATGAGCAGAAGAGAGGCCTCACATAGTTTTGTAGGAATACTGCATTTCGTATGGCTTGTAGCTTTTCATCACTCTTACCCAGATCTTCCACCTTAATTTTGAAAAACAATAAAAAGAAGTATGTCCGCGGTAGCCTAGTGGTATGGGTAATGGACTGCTGAGGCGAGGTCTCGGGTTCGATCCCAGGTTTTCCATGGCACACACCAATGACTTTTCGATGCTTTTCGAAGTTATGTGTGTATTTATCGTAGGTTTATAAGTGCCCAGTTAATGGCAATAGGCTCGCCACCTATTACATTGGGACCAAAACATAAACCGGCGAAATGTGGGTGCTAGCACCTCTGCCTACCCCTTCGGGATAAAGGCGTGCGTTTATGTTTATGTTTTATGTTTATGTCATATGATATTCATTCCCCTCCCCCTGAGCTTTGACCCGCAAATTTACAACCACCTTATGCTTATTTACCCTCGTTCCTTTTCCTTTTTCATCATTGTGTACAATTTGTCAAAATTGCAAGGCCATAGAGTAAGATGCTTGGTGTGCTTATCTGCAACCTAATAGGTGCCTTTTGCAACAATACAAACTTAACATTGTTAATTAATTCTCAGAAGTAGGCAGTACCACGACTTCTTTGTATTACCACCGCGTATGCGAAACTTTTCCTTTTGAAATGACAGTTCAACGCACCTGTTGCTGTCATAGGAAAGTTGAGGAACGACATAGGCCTTCGACACACGCACCATAATAAACTTGTCATTTAAATATAACTGCTTTTTTGCACGTAATACATGTCGCTAAGTGCATTTCCTAAGGTGAGCTTGTGGATTTATTAGATTCCTGCTGTAAATCCTATAAATAAATGTTAGTTAGTTATATAAATACGAATGCTTGGATGAATTTTTTGCATAGTCATCGTGTTTGTCAATCAATTACGCTAAAAAGTCTCTACGACACTGAATGAATTTTGGCAAAAAGACAGATACTTTCATTACGATAGCAGGTTTTTGATTCTGCGTTGATTCAAAAAATTTCATGGCGCTAGTAAAATCCTGAGGAACAATTAATTCAACCTTACAATAACTTAGTTTGCAAGATAAGAAAACCCTCAACGCACATTGTACGGGCAAAAATATCCTGAATTATTAGATGTAACACAGTAAACCATGGCAACACGGGCACATCTGATCTAAACATACTGATGCTAATTGCAGACCCTACTAATTATTGCTAACACCCCACACTTACGTGTACAGGTAGTAATTATACCTCCCATCAGACGCAATAGAGGCTCAAGTAAACCTTTTTGATGAAACTTACTGGCTGAATAGACCGGTAATGTTCAAGCTACTGATGATCACCGGCCTAACAGCAAATAAAAAAGCCGGCAGTGAGCAAGCGTCATGGTCAATCTACGATTTAGAACAGACTTGTCCGACTTTCTCAAGAAGCTCCATTGTCTGATGATCTAGTGACGAGAACAATCATAATGCTATTCCACATCTGCTATCTCAGTTATCGCGTGTCACTAATACAGTATCACTAATAATGAACAATTAACGTATACTAGGTAGGACCTCGACAGTGGTAGCGGAAATTGTTTGTGATGCCATTGTGAATACTTTGGCTAGTGCAACCGTTACTTCCGCATATGCATACAATGCGATAATACTGCAATATGAACTGAATATCTACGGGCAGAATGAGAAAGAATAGAACAGCGGTATGACTGCAATTCCGTGAATGTTACCAAGGTTTTAGCGAACAGTAATACCTTTTTTAGTCGATCATTGCAATAACAAGCACGCAGCTCATTTTGTTGATGGTAAGCGATTATCTTAACCTATTAACGGTTGAACTACCTTATATAACGCCTTGCAATGTTAGAAAAAAGAGGAAAATGAAGAAGGTTTAGTACAAAGGGAGGGAAGTCATTCGGCATAATCACAAACTCTAAAGAATGCAGCATATTGCTACCACAGTAGTAGTTCCGTGGTAAGGCTGTAGCAATCGTACTAGGAAAAGTATGCATACGCATAATTATTACACCCTATCGGAAAATATCCGAGTTATGCTTCGTATGTTGTGGATTTTTAATGTCCATACAGTATTTTATACGAATTACACTCTGTAATTTTTCAAAACCTTGTTCACCGACCGAACTATCCTAATTATAGTATTCACTGAGCACCAGAAAGATATACAGACGGATTTAACACACGTTCACAACGTATGACGAAGTAAACTCATAACGGGTGACCTTATCGTAAACCACGAATCATTTGCAAGCAATTGCAACGCAAAACCAATATTTTACCAGTCATGTTTATCTCATATAAGAAGCAAAATACATTGCTTACACAAAAATACGTACCTACTTACACCACGTAATATTGAACTAAATAATTCCCACAAGACAACACATAAATTGACACACCCACTTTTCTCCCTTTTTTCACCTGAGTAATGACGCAATCCAACCATACAACTTTTCTAAGATTTAAATTGAAAGTTGTTACTGGACCTTTTACGAAAGATACTTTCTACGGAAATTTAATTAGAAATAATTGGCACGGTAATTTTGTAACACCCTAAGTAAAACTGTACAAATGTCGAGTCTCGGTCCGCCGCCCTCGTCTACCATACATATGCATGGCTTGAAAAACTGACTTTCTTTACACTTAGAATGTTTATTAGAATTTCGCAGATGCAATCTCTTTATATATACGCACCCATGCGTGTTACGTATGCAATATATTGAAGTTTCATTATCACGTGAAATAAGTACCTCTATTAAACTGAACGCAATACACGTCAACGCACTGAACACGCAACTTTTTGTTTTGATGCGAAATTATTTATTGTGCTACTGATCGTGATTGATGTGTTCTAACGAAGGCTCGCCGGCATAAAAGGCAACGGCTTATAATCGGCAGGTCGATAGAGTCAGATTGTTTAGGACATACAATATCCACATGACTACTATTATTATAACTCAAGTGATTCATATAGTTTGAGAGATAAACAAAAATATACTTATTATTATGGTTAATGTTCAAGGTTCATCCCGGTGCTTTGATCGGCGATCCAATTGGTATGAGGAACGGGAATGCTTGTTCCCGTTGCGCTGATTGAAGCTTAAGTTCTTATTTTTGGCAAAAGCCAAAGAGCAAAAGCCAGTGGGACCGTAATAAAATGTATCAAATTGGAGCAACGTGCGAAACCTCGTTCCTTCTTACCAAGATCAGAGTACCAGAATAGTCGAAGAAACATGAAAAAAAATCCACTTCTCCAATCGAAGCCGTATTCCGTTTTTAAAAACATCCTCAACCAGATAAGGAACTGCAGGGACTGTTATGAGGATACCACACTTCATACTCTGATAGTATCTAACATTGGTTGAGCAACGCTGCAACCTCGCGACCGCCACCGATTCGTTAAGCCTCTCGCTGGAGTCCACGAATCTGTACTTGTTACGCAGAGGTGATGTGCGCCTCCAGCCTAATTAGATTGCATAGATGATATAATAACATAATTGCTAGATTTACATGTTAGGCACCCCATCAGTGGCTAGCAATAAATATGTGATTCACAATAAACAAAAAATTAAGCACATTTAAGTCAGTGCCCTCGACGTAGTAAATAATATATCTCAGGGGGTTATCGCACACACAAAATGCTACAGACGACTACAATGCGATCATTCGCGATGACCCTGTAAATTTCTAAAAGATGCCCGATTAGCAGAACAAAACATTAAAGATTTTTCAATGAAAACAAACTTATCGTTTTACCAATGAAAGCTAGAATACAGGAAGTTCAATAAACGAATAATTGATAGACAAACCTATTCGAGGGGAAAGCAACTCCTTTTTAGGCATCTTAATACATGAGCGTCCAATTCAACGAGGTTGATGTTGCTCGGTGGCTACATGCAAATGGTGTAGAAACTAATCAAGGCAATGGGTCATTGTATGTTAAGTGTTGCTTCTGATAGTCGTTCCCATGCCTGATAAGATTAACTAGATAATACTACGTGTTTGTTCTGCCACACTACATTATCTTGGTTTTCACGTACTACAAACAAAGGTTGCAGATAATTTTACTCAGATAGTGATACGTCATTGTAAAGAGACCTAAAAATATTGGACATTATATTATTAACTTCATCGATACTTTACTCATAAGTAGTTGTTAATTTCAATCACAGTTTATATGTGATGAAAATAATCAGAATGTGGAAATTTTCGCAGTAGTTTCTAATTTAAAGAACGCTATAGTCAAGAAACTATTGAGTTTGTCATGAAATCGCTTTGTGCTTAGTTGGAATAGTGTATAGAACGTGAATACTTATAATATTAGGCTTGTTTATAGCTTTATATCCCACTATAGCGCAGGCAACTAAACGCCGGAGGTCGCTCAACAATCTCTGTCCATGAGCCCAGGCCTGGGGTTGACAGGTGGGGGTACTAGTCATACCAGCAAAAACATGGATGGATTTTTAAACAAATCATTTTATTTCTTACGCGAATCAGTCCTAAAGTAAACGCTAGAGAGTACTGCACCCCGAGCATGAATAACATTCGAATCCGTAACGTAAACGTATCGGAAGAATGGAGCATTGCGATTGGTTCACAGAAGGCAGGCGGCCAATGGCATTACTCCAATATTCGTGCTCGGACTTCACACACACACACATGTTCACAGTAGGCAGGTGACCAATCGCAGTGCTACGTTCTCTCAATACGTTTACGATAGTTTATCGTGCTAGGGGCACTGTATGGATCTACTGAATTACGATTTATATTTATAGTTATAATGGCTGTGTGCCATCATGTCTCTTTGCTCTACATATATAGTTTCCTATACATCAATTTGGCACAGATAACCTTTATAAAAATAACGACTAGTCCTTGTACTTGTTACTCTAAAGCCAATGTATCATATACCGTTCGATTCGATTAGCTTTTAAACTGAACAATATAACTAAATTTACCTCAAACTTTCTATCTCTAAATGGTATTATGGATGAGTATTCATATTGAAATACCATTGAAATATTAGTATTAATTTACATGCCTGAATTTGAGTAATTGTTTAATCAAATGCATTATTTAATACTGTAACTTTTTATCGAACTACTACTACTATTCTAATAGTTATATATATAATAGGGGTTAAAGTATGAAATTGCCGTTTCATTGTAATAGGTACTTCGAATTGACATAGAACCTTCATGGTTTGAGATTTTTGAGTGAAACTTTTTCCACATGGTACCTATGTAGTTCTTCATTTAAAAATGTGCAACATTCGATTATCGACTTTCAGTTGTTTTTTTTATTCAGCTTAGACAAGAAAGATGGATACTTCGAAAATTCGAGTGATTTTTGAATACGAGTTCCGACGCGGAACTAACGCGGCAGAAACAGCTCGCAATATCAATGTTGCGTTTGGAGAGGGGACTGCTAATGAGCGCACCGTGCGATTTTGGTTTAAACGCTTTCGTGATGGAAACTTTGATTTGAAGAACGAACCACGAGGAAGGCCGTCCACACAGGTGAATAACAATGAATTGAAAGACATGGTGGAAGCCGATCCGAGCCAAACTACCCAGGAATTAGCTGCATGGTTTAACGTTACCTTACCAACAATATTGGCTCATTTGCGTCAAATCAATGAAATAAAAAAATGTGAAAAATGGGTACCTCATGATTTGACTGATCTGCAGAAAGAAATGCGTGTTGAAACTTGTGTTGCCTTGTTGAATCGATACAGAAATGAAGGAATATTGGATCGAATTGTGACATGTGATAAAAAGTGGATTCTTTACGATAACCGTAAGCGAAAAATGCAATGGCTGACCCCAGGTGAAACGCCACAACAGTGTCCTAAAGCAAAGCTTACCAATAAAAAGGTAATGGTAACTGTTTGGTGGTCTCAGTATGGTGTTATTCACTATAGCTTTCTACGATCTGGTCAAGCAATAACGGCAGATGTCTACTGTGCCGAACTCCGAACAATGATAGCAAAACTAGCAGTGAAACAGCCCCGACTCATGAATCGATCTTCACCATTATTGCTCCATGATAACGCGAGACCTCATACAGCACGAGAAACCGTTTTAACTCTACAGGAACTGCAATTAGAAACTATCCGTCACCCTCCGTATTCGCCAGACCTTGCTCCAACAGACTACCATTTTTTTCGTGATTTGGACAATTTTCTATGTGATAAAAAGTTTTCTTCTCAGGAGGCAGTACAAAATGCTTTCACACAGTTTGTCGAATCTAGATCACCAGAGTTCTATCGCAAAGGCATAAATGACCTTCCTACTAGATGGCAGCAATGTATAGATAATAATGGTAATTATTTTGATTAAATAAATACGTTAAATAAAAAAAAAAACGAATTTCAATTTGTCAGTACAAATCGGCAATTGCATACTTTAACCCCTTATATTATAGTTCTAATACTAGTATTCCCTATAACCCCTGCAACAAAGATTAAGTCCTTATAAGGAGTGGGTTCACGCTATTGCAATGACCAGGGTTTTTTTTTACGTGCGGGAAATCCCCACGGATACCCCCCCCCCCCCCTCTTCGGAGCCGAAGGGGGAGGTAATGTCGGACTCGAACCGACTAAACTGCACGCCGTCTGTGGGTCGATGTGCTAGGCCGAGGGTGAGGATGTCTCGTGACATATCCCTCGCACCCCGGCTGACCCAGGGCCATTCCTCTCGGTCTGGCCCTCCTCGGCAGGGGGGACCACGTGGTCCCCGACTCGCCTCGGGATGGGGGGGAGCGCATCGTCCTACGATGCGCGCCGCCGCCCTGGCAATGACCAGGGTTCGAACCCGAGACTTTTCTTGATATACCACTCTATAGGCTGATCCTTAGATAGGTACAAAACTACCGACGCATATATCTGTTAGAAGTCTTCAAAAAATTACGTTTTTATTTCGACTGAATTTTACTTTTCATTTTATAGGCTACTAGCTGACCCGGCGAACTTCGTACCGCCAATATTTTTCCGCCCGCTTGGCGTCAGATCCCGTTCCCGCTGCACCTTCTACTATATTAAACATGTATTATACATATAAACCTTCCTTTTGAATCACTCTATCTATTTAAAAAGCCGCATCAAAATCCATTGCGTAATTTTAAAGATTTAAGCATACAAAAGGATATAGGGACAGATAAAGCGACTTTGTTTTATACTATGTAGTGATTTCGAAGATAATATCAATTTGGTTATTCCGCCCAAATATGGTAAGTGATTAAAATACTCTCTCTTCCTCTAGTAGTGTCATTACTTAAGTTGTATACTTTACCAGTTTTCTACCTAATTAATCATCATCATAAGAAAATACATTAAATCTCAGTAAATAAGCCATTAGCTCTGTATATACAGTCGCCATCGATATTAGCTTAACAAATTCTAAGTTACCGACCACCAGCCTTAAAACTTCACAAATAATCGCAAACAAAAATTGCTAAGCCTTAAATTTATCCTCTAAAGATTTAAAACAAAATATAATAAATCAATGTATTTCAATGTAATTATAATTTGTACATTTACAAGTGTTCAGCAACTTCTGAGGGTGACTGTACACTGTACATAACCGCTTTCTCATCGTCAAGATAAACCCGAACTTCAGCCGAGATTTTCCATACGTTGACATGGAGTAAAAGTGTAGCAACTAGATTGAATAACTGCTTAATTACGTCCCATT